>CM051243.1:53009407-54315657 GCA_027917425.1 Gastrophryne carolinensis
GTGTCTTTATCAGGCCTAATTTCAAATATGATAAGAGCAAATGCTTATATGGTCTTAAACAGAGGCTGCTTTAGTCACAGAATGGGATGCCCCGGGCAGGAATCGAGCTGGCAGGGTACAGTAGTGCTTTGGCCAGCAAAAGTGTCTTTATCAGGCCTAATTTCAAATATGATAAGAGCAAATGCTTATATGGTCTTAACAGAGGCTGCTTTAGTCACAGAATGGGATGCCCCGGGCAGGAATCGAGCTGGCAGGGTACAGTAGTGCTTTGGCCAGCAAAAGTGTCTTTATCAGGCCTAATTTCAAATATGATAAGAGCAAATGCTTATATGGTCTTAAACAGAGGCTGCTTTAGTCACAGAATGGGATGCCCCGGGCAGGAATCGAGCTGGCAGGGTACAGTAGTGCTTTGGCCAGCAAAAGTGTCTTTATCAGGCCTAATTTCAAATATGATAAGAGCAAATGCTTATATGGTCTTAAACAGAGGCTGCTTTAGTCACAGAATGGGATGCCCGGGCAGGAATCGAGCTGGCAGGGTACAGTAGTGCTTTGGCCAGCAAAAGTGTCTTTATCAGGCCTAATTTCAAATATGATAAGAGCAAATGCTTATATGGTCTTAAACAGAGGCTGCTGTAGTCACAGAATGGGATGCCCCGGGCAGGAATCGAGCTGGCAGGGTACAGTAGTGCTTTGGCCAGCAAAAGTGTCTTTATCAGGCCTAATTTCAAATATGATAAGAGCAAATGCTTATATGGTCTTAAACAGAGGCTGCTTTAGTCACAGAATGGGATGCCCCGGGCAGGAATCGAGCTGGCAGGGTACAGTAGTGCTTTGGCCAGCAAAAGTGTCTTTATCAGGCCTAATTTCAAATATGATAAGAGCAAATGCTTATATGGTCTTAAACAGAGGCTGCTTTAGTCACAGAATGGGATGCCCGGGCAGGAATCGAGCTGGCAGGGTACAGTAGTGCTTTGGCCAGCAAAAGTGTCTTTATCAGGCCTAATTTCAAATATGATAAGAGCAAATGCTTATATGGTCTTAAACAGAGGCTGCTTAGTCACAGAATGGGATGCCCCGGGCAGGAATCGAGCTGGCAGGGTACAGTAGTGCTTTGGCCAGCAAAAGTGTCTTTATCAGGCCTAATTTCAAATATGATAAGAGCAAATGCTTATATGGTCTTAAACAGAGGCTGCTTTAGTCACAGAATGGGATGCCCCGGGCAGGAATCGAGCTGGCAGGGTACAGTAGTGCTTTGGCCAGCAAAAGTGTCTTTATCAGGCCTAATTTCAAATATGATAAGAGCAAATGCTTATATGGTCTTAAACAGAGGCTGCTGTAGTCACAGAATGGGATGCCCCGGGCAGGAATCGAGCTGGCAGGGTACAGTAGTGCTTTGGCCAGCAAAAGTGTCTTTATCAGGCCTAATTTCAAATATGATAAGAGCAAATGCTTATATGGTCTTAAACAGAGGCTGCTTTAGTCACAGAATGGGATGCCCCGGGCAGGAATCGAGCTGGCAGGGTACAGTAGTGCTTTGGCCAGCAAAAGTGTCTTTATCAGGCCTAATTTCAAATATGATAAGAGCAAATGCTTATATGGTCTTAAACAGAGGCTGCTTTAGTCACAGAATGGGATGCCCCGGGCAGGAATCGAGCTGGCAGGGTACAGTAGTGCTTTGGCCAGCAAAAGTGTCTTTATCAGGCCTAATTTCAAATATGATAAGAGCAAATGCTTATATGGTCTTAAACAGAGGCTGCTGTAGTCACAGAATGGGATGCCCCGGGCAGGAATCGAGCTGGCAGGGTACAGTAGTGCTTTGGCCAGCAAAAGTGTCTTTATCAGGCCTAATTTCAAATATGATAAGAGCAAATGCTTATATGGTCTTAAACAGAGGCTGCTTTAGTCACAGAATGGGATGCCCCGGGCAGGAATCGAGCTGGCAGGGTACAGTAGTGCTTTGGCCAGCAAAAGTGTCTTTATCAGGCCTAATTTCAAATATGATAAGAGCAAATGCTTATATGGTCTTAAACAGAGGCTGCTGTAGTCACAGAATGGGATGCCCCGGGCAGGAATCGAGCTGGCAGGGTACAGTAGTGCTTTGGCCAGCAAAAGTGTCTTTATCAGGCCTAATTTCAAATATGATAAGAGCAAATGCTTATATGGTCTTAAACAGAGGCTGCTTTAGTCACAGAATGGGATGCCCCGGGCAGGAATCGAGCTGGCAGGTACAGTAGTGCTTTGGCCAGCAAAAGTGTCTTTATCAGGCCTAATTTCAAATATGATAAGAGCAAATGCTTATATGGTCTTAAACAGAGGCTGCTTTAGTCACAGAATGGGATGCCCCGGGCAGGAATCGAGCTGGCAGGGTACAGTAGTGCTTTGGCCAGCAAAAGTGTCTTTATCAGGCCTAATTTCAAATATGATAAGAGCAAATGCTTATATGGTCTTAAACAGAGGCTGCTGTAGTCACAGAATGGGATGCCCCGGGCAGGAATCGAGCTGGCAGGGTACAGTAGTGCTTTGGCCAGCAAAAGTGTCTTTATCAGGCCTAATTTCAAATATGATAAGAGCAAATGCTTATATGGTCTTAAACAGAGGCTGCTTTAGTCACAGAATGGGATGCCCCGGGCAGGAATCGAGCTGGCAGGGTACAGTAGTGCTTTGGCCAGCAAAAGTGTCTTTATCAGGCCTAATTTCAAATATGATAAGAGCAAATGCTTATATGGTCTTAAACAGAGGCTGCTGTAGTCACAGAATGGATGCCCCGGGCAGGAATCGAGCTGGCAGGGTACAGTAGTGCTTTGGCCAGCAAAAGTGTCTTTATCAGGCCTAATTTCAAATATGATAAGAGCAAATGCTTATATGGTCTTAAACAGAGGCTGCTTTAGTCACAGAATGGGATGCCCCGGGCAGGAATCGAGCTGGCAGGGTACAGTAGTGCTTTGGCCAGCAAAAGTGTCTTTATCAGGCCTAATTTCAAATATGATAAGAGCAAATGCTTATATGGTCTTAAACAGAGGCTGCTGTAGTCACAGAATGGGATGCCCCGGGCAGGAATCGAGCTGGCAGGGTACAGTAGTGCTTTGGCCAGCAAAAGTGTCTTTATCAGGCCTAATTTCAAATATGATAAGAGCAAATGCTTATATGGTCTTAAACAGAGGCTGCTTTAGTCACAGAATGGGATGCCCCGGGCAGGAATCGAGCTGGCAGGGTACAGTAGTGCTTTGGCCAGCAAAAGTGTCTTTATCAGGCCTAATTTCAAATATGATAAGAGCAAATGCTTATATGGTCTTAAACAGAGGCTGCTTTAGTCACAGAATGGGATGCCCCGGGCAGGAATCGAGCTGGCAGGGTACAGTAGTGCTTTGGCCAGCAAAAGTGTCTTTATCAGGCCTAATTTCAAATATGATAAGAGCAAATGCTTATATGGTCTTAAACAGAGGCTGCTTTAGTCACAGAATGGGATGCCCCGGGCAGGAATCGAGCTGGCAGGGTACAGTAGTGCTTTGGCCAGCAAAAGTGTCTTTATCAGGCCTAATTTCAAATATGATAAGAGCAAATGCTTATATGGTCTTAAACAGAGGCTGCTGTAGTCACAGAATGGGATGCCCCGGGCAGGAATCGAGCTGGCAGGGTACAGTAGTGCTTTGGCCAGCAAAAGTGTCTTTATCAGGCCTAATTTCAAATATGATAAGAGCAAATGCTTATATGGTCTTAAACAGAGGCTGCTTTAGTCACAGAATGGGATGCCCCGGGCAGGAATCGAGCTGGCAGGGTACAGTAGTGCTTTGGCCAGCAAAAGTGTCTTTATCAGGCTAATTTCAAATATGATAAGAGCAAATGCTTATATGGTCTTAAACAGAGGCTGCTTTAGTCACAGAATGGGATGCCCCGGGCAGGAATCGAGCTGGCAGGGTACAGTAGTGCTTTGGCCAGCAAAAGTGTCTTTATCAGGCCTAATTTCAAATATGATAAGAGCAAATGCTTATATGGTCTTAAACAGAGGCTGCTGTAGTCACAGAATGGGATGCCCCGGGCAGGAATCGAGCTGGCAGGGTACAGTAGTGCTTTGGCCAGCAAAAGTGTCTTTATCAGGCCTAATTTCAAATATGATAAGAGCAAATGCTTATATGGTCTTAAACAGAGGCTGCTTTAGTCACAGAATGGGATGCCCCGGGCAGGAATCGAGCTGGCAGGGTACAGTAGTGCTTTGGCCAGCAAAAGTGTCTTTATCAGGCCTAATTTCAAATATGATAAGAGCAAATGCTTATATGGTCTTAAACAGAGGCTGCTTTAGTCACAGAATGGGATGCCTCACAGCAGACTTAAGATCAGTTCAGTATATATGCACAGTTAGTTACTATAAGCAGCCTGAAAACGCTAACAAAGGCTGGATGAAAAAAAAAAATCTCCCTGTCAGCCAGCTCCGTTTTTCCTACCTTTCCCTGGCTTTCTGTCTGTCTCCTGTCTGTCTCCTGCCTGTCTCCTGCCTGTCTCCAGCCTGTCCCTGTCTGTCCCTGTCTCCAGCCTGTCTAACTGCCTCAGCTACACAGCGTTCTGTCTGTCTGTCACGAATGCAATAGAGAAATGAGGAAAAGCAAGATGGCCGCCGTTAAATACCGCTGTGTGACGTCACCGGGCTTGCTGGCTGCTGATAGGCTGCATGTGACTGCCCCAGCTTGCACTGGCGCGGGATACATGTCCAGACATGTCCCGCCCGCCATCTTAGAATGCCTGTAATGTAAATGAATGGATGTTAAAGGAAAACTTCGAGTGATCGAATCGCGGGGAAATTCGGATTCGATCCGAATCGAATTTTTCCTGAAATTCGGATCGAATCCGGGTTCGTCCGGATCGATTCGCTCATCCCTAATCAATATAACAACAATATATGTAATCAAGGTACTTTGTACACCTATAACTACTGCTTAAGGAAACCAATACATAATTTTATGATTATAAATAATTTAGTAATTATGATCTTATGCTTTCATATAGGGTATTGATAAAGCCCGGGTGGGTGAAACATGTTTACCCAGGAGTCTGCATAAGAAAGAAAACTGCAGAAACACTGAATGAAATGAAATTAAAGGAGCACTATCACGAAATTGTGTAATATTAAAAACCCATATAAACACATTGGTTAATGAGAGGAGGGGACACTCGAACTGCATAAAGCTCCCACCAAGCTTGCGGTTTTCTTCTCCTGGTCGGAATAACATCCAGGGGTAACAGGGGGGCAGGCTGATTCATTACTAACACCAGGTAGCGACAGATGAGCATCTGTAGAGCGGATTTCAGAGCGCCCGCTAGTAGTCGCTCTGCTCAGCCATGGATCATTGTTTCAGAGCGCCTCAGTCGCGGTCCGGCATTGATGAATATGATATGTGAGTTGCTATACTACGCTGTATGTGAGCGAACCATAACGACAGCTCAGTGCGACCACACTCATCAAAAAAACAGCCACAAACATAGCCGGCGCACAAAATTATGTAATTGTAGCCCATAACGCCAGAGGCTGTGTGATTTTTGAACATGTATCCACTAGTAACAAAGCGAAAACATATGGAATTACATTGTTATAACATTGTAACATGAACACTTTAACACCAGACCTGTAAGGACAATTCTGAATAAAAATATTATTAATCAAAAAAGTTTTTAAAAATGTAATTTGCTTGCCCAGAATACATGTCAGAAGTTTTGTGGGTTTTTTTAGGGAAAAAATGGGTTCAGGGAAGGGATTTAAGGATGGTCCACAGAAATGTATGGGAGAGCGCAAGGTAACGACAGGTTAGACCTGGCGCTCTGCAAGGCCGAATGCCGGCGCTGTACGCTGAGCCTGGGATAATGATGAATCGGATGCTACATGGCGTTGTTCCAGTTGCTCACCAAATTCGGGTTCAGAAATGTGTAATTGCGTGCCGTCTCCGGCGTTCACCTGACGCTACCTGACGCTGCCTGCCGCTGTACAGGCACTACCTGGTGCTATACCTTCATGAATAAGGTCCTTAGTGTATTAGGCTTGACAGAACCTGTCACCCGATTCTCTCTTCCTTCCATTAATAAAAATAAAAAACAAGGCTGGCTGGATATTTCTTGTTCTCGGGTGTATAAGTGACCCTTCCCCCTCCATCCAGCATATTTATATGGATTTTTAATATTGGCCCATTTTTTCGTGATAGTGCTCCTTTAAGCAGCATATGAGATTATATCTCAATGTTATTTGAGTCTTTTTAAAGAAATAAGTATAATATGAAATGATTTCAACAAATATAAAATAATTGCTTTTTTACACATACTATTTCCGATGTGGCCAAATACAAAGGCTCTTCATAGCATGGGGAATGCCTAGTCCCCCAAAAAATAGACATGGTGTTATGGGTCTGTATTTGTATCAATCTTAATGATGAATAATATATGGAGTGTGGTCACTAAACAGGTGAATACATTTTAGAGTCACCTTTTTCTCTTGTGATTACATATAACAACAAGACAATGCTGCAGCGAATGATAGGTTGAGCCAGTTAAGTGCCTCTGGCATTCAGCGCTGAAGCCCATATTTAAAAAAAATCAAACACAAAATTAGCGTTGGCGCTCTAAAACTGGGCGCTATATGAATCTGTTACTCAACACATATAGACCAGCACCAGAGTGAAAACACATGGAATTACATTGTTTCTACACTGTGACAATGACACTGCAATGACCGACCTGCACATACAATTCTGCATAAAACAAAAAATAACAATATAAGTGTTTGGTTGCTGGACAGGAGAGGACACACTATAATTTGATCCTAAAATTGAGAAAAATAATTACCGTATTTGCCGGCGTATAAGATGACCCCCCAACATTTCCACTCAAAATATAGAATTTGTTATATACTCGCCATATAAGACTACTCCCTCTTCCGCACACCTTCCACACAGCAAATAAACAACAAACCAAATAAACAACAACCAAAAAAACAACCTGAGCATGTTAGCAGGGCTCACCTGAGTAAAGTGTTATGGCGACATTCATTCCTCTCCTCTGTGCTGGAAGCAGAAAGCCATTTAGCTGTCCCTGGGTCACCTCCACTCAAATCCCATCTACCAATAGGAAGAGGCAACAGCCCGGCCGCGCTGTCTGCTGGGATAGGGAGTGGGGGCAGCGAGAGCAACCCCTGCGCAGGATGCATAGCTGCATGGTTCTTTGTGCAGAGCACCACCTGCAAACAAACCCCTGACCAGTGGTCTACAGCATCATGGCGGACGCTTCCCTCTGGCCATGCCAGAGCCGAGCCACAAGAAAACGGCCGCCACTCAATAATAAATGGGCACAGGACGAGGCAGCCACGCCCTCAACCCACAAACCATACCCACATGTTGCTCCATCGTCACATCCTCACTAACGGAGCTAGGAAAAGAGAGATGGGATGGGACAGAGCTGGGAAAAGAGAGATGGGATGGGACAGAGCTGGGAGAAGAGAGATGGGATGGGACAGAGCTGAGAGAAGAGAGATGGGATGGGACAGAGCTGGGAATAGAAAGATGGGATGGGACAGAGCTGGGAGAAGAGAGATGGGATGGGACAGAGCTGGGAATAGAGAGATGGGATGGGACAGAGCTGGGAATAGAGAGATGGGATGAGACAGAGCTGGGAAAAGAGAGATGGGATGGGACAGAGCTGGGAGAAGAGAGATGGGATGGGACAGAGCTGAGAGAAGAGAGATGGGATGGGACAGAGCTGGGAAAAGAGAGATGGGATGGGACAGAGCTGGGAAAAGAGAGATGGGATGGGACAGAGCTGGGAATAGAAAGATGGGATGGGACAGAGCTGGGAGAAGAGAGATGGGATGGGACAGAGCTGGGAATAGAGAGATGGGATGGGACAGAGCTGGGAATAGAGAGATGGGATGGGACAGAGCTGGGAAAAGAGAGATGGGATGGGACAGAGCTGGGAGAAGAGAGATGGGATGGGACAGAGCTGGGAGAAGAGAGATGGGATGGGATAGAGCTGGGAGAAGAGAGATGGGATGGGACAGAGCTGGGAATAGAGAGATGGGATGGGACAGAGCTGGGAATAGAGAGATGGGATGGGACAGAGCTGGGAGAAGAGAGATGGGATGGGACAGAGCTGGGAATAGAGAGATGGGATGGGACAGAGCTGGGAATAGAGAGATGGGATGAAACAGAGCTGGGAATAGAGAGATGGGATGGGACAGAGCTGGGAGAAGAGAGATGGGATGGGACAGAGCTGGGAATAGAGAGATGGGATGGGACAGAGCTGGGAGAAGAGAGATGGGATGGGACAGAGCTGGGAATAGATAGATGGGACAGAGCTGGGAATAGAGAGATGGGATGGGACAGAGCTGGGAATAGAGAGATGGGATGGGACAGAGCTGAGAGAAGAGAGATGGGATGGGACAGAGCTGGGAAAAGAAAGATGGGATGGGACAGAGCTGGGAATAGATAGATGGGATGGGACAGAGCTGGGAATAGAGAGATGGGATGGGACAGAGCTGGGAGAAGAGAGATGGGATGGGACAGAGCTGGGAATAGAGAGATGGGATGGGACAGAGCTGGGAGAAGATAGATGGAATGGGACAGAGCTGTGACAAGAGAGTTGGGATGGGACAGAGCTGGGAAAAGAGAGATGGGATGGGACAAAGCTGGGAGAAGAGAGATGGGATGGGACAAAGCTGGGAATAGAGAGATGGGATGGGACAGAGCTGGGAATAGAGAGAGGGGATGGGAAAGAGCTGGGAATAGAGAGATGGGATGGGACAGAGCTGGGAATAGAGACATGGGATGGGACAGAGCTGGGAATAGAGAGATGGGATGGGACAGAGCTGGGAATAAAGAGATGGGATGGGACAGAGCTGGGAATAGAGAGATGGGATGGGACAGAGCTGGGAATAGAGAGATGGGATGGGACAGAGCTGGGAATAGAGAGATGGGATGGGACAGAGCTGGGAATAGAGAGATGGGATGGGACAGAGCTGGGAATAGAGAGATGGGATAGACAGAGCTGGGAATAGAGAGATGGGATGGGACAGAGCTGGGAATAGAGAGATGGGATGGGACAGAGCTGGGAATAGAGAGATGGGATGGGACAGAGATGGGAATAGAGAGAAATGGGATGGGACAGAGCTGGGAATAGAGAAATGGGATGGGACAGAGCTGGGAATAGAGAGATGGGATGGGACAGACCTGGGAATAGAGATGGGATGGGACAGAGCTGGGAAAAGACAGATGGGATGGGACAGAGCTGGGAATAGAGAGATGGGATGGGACAGAGCTGGGAATAGAGAGATGGGATGGGACAGAGCTGGGAATAGAGAGATGGGACAGAGCTGGGAAAAGAGAGATGGGATGGGACAGAGCTGGGAGAAGAGAGATGGGATGGGACAGAGCTGAGAGAAGAGAGATGGGATGGGACAGAGCTGGGAAAAGAGAGATGGGATGGGACAGAGCTGGGAAAAGAGACATGGGATGGGACAGAGCTGGGAGAAGAGAGATGGGATGGGACAGAGCTGGAAATAGAGAGATGGGATGGGACAGAGCTGGGAATAGAGAGATGGGATGGGACAGAGCTGGGAATAGAGAGATGGGATGGGACAGAGCAGGGAGAAGAGAGATGGGATGGGACAGAGCTGGGAGAAGAGAAATGGGATGGGACAGAGCTGGGAGAAGATAGATGGGATGGGACAGAGCTGGGAATAGAGAGATGGGATGGGACAGAGCTGGGAATAGAGAGATGGGATGGGACAGAGCTGGGAATAGAGAGATGGGATGGGACAGAGCTGGGAATAGAGAGATGGGATGGGACAGAGCTGGGAATAGAGAGATGGGATGGGACAGAGCTGGGAATAGAGAGATGGGATGGGACAGAGCTGGGAATAGAGAGATGGGATGGGACAGAGCTGGGAGAAGAGAGATGGGATGGGACAGAGCTGGGAGAAGAGAGATGGGATGGGAAGGGGCTGGGAGAAGAGAGATGGGATGGGACAGAGCTGGGAAAAGAGAGATGGGATGGGACAGAGCTGGGAATAGAGAGATGGGATGGGACAGAGCTGGGAGAAGAGAGATGGGATGGGACAGAGCTGGGAATAGATAGATGGGATGGGTCAGAGCTGGGAATAGAGAGATGGGATGGGACAGAGCTGGGAATAGAGAGATGGGATGGGACAGAGCTGGGAGAAGAGAGATGGGATGGGACAGAGCTGGGAAAAGAGAGATGGGATGGGACAGAGCTGGGAATAGAGAGATGGGATGGGACAGAGCTGGGAATAGAGAGATGGGATGGGACAGAGCTGGGAGAAGAGAGATGGGATGGGACTGAGCTGGGAATAGAGAGATGGGATGGGACAGAGCTGGGAGAAGATAGATGGAATGGGACAGAGCTGGGAAAAGAGAGATGGGATGGGACAGAGCTGGGAAAAGAGAGATGGGATGGGACAAAGCTGGGAGAAGAGATATGGGATGGGACAGAGCTGGGAGAAGAGAGATGGGACAGAGCTGGGAATAGAGAGATGGGATGGGACAGAGTTGGGAATAGAGAGATGGGATGGGACAGAGCTGGGAATAGAGACATGGGATGGGACAGAGCTGGGAATAGAGACATGGGATGGGACAGAGCTGGGAATAAAGAGATGGGATGGGACAGAGCTGGGAATAGAGAGATGGGATGGGACAGAGCTGGGAAAGAGAGATGGGATGGGACAGAGCTGGGAATAGAGAGATGGGATGGGACAGAGCTGGGAATAGAGAGATGGGATGGGACAGAGCTGGGAATAGAGAGATGGGATGGGACAGAGCTGGGAATAGAGAGATGGGATGGGACAGAGCTGGGAATAGAGAGATGGGATGGGACAGAGCTGGGAATAGAGAGATGGGATGGGACAGAGCTGGGAATAGAGAGATGGGATGGGACAGAGCTGGGAATAGATAGATGGGATGGGACAGAGCTGGGAATAGAGAGATGGGATGGGACAGAGCTGGGAATAGAGAGATGGGATGGGACAGAGCTGGGAATAGAGAGATGGGATGGGACAGAGCTGGGAATAGAGAGATGGGATGGGACAGAGCTGGGAATAGAGATATGGGATGGGACAGAGCTGGGAATAGAGAGATGGGACAGAGCTGGGAAAAGAGAGATGGGATGGGACAGAGCTGGGAGAAGAGAGATGGGATGGGACAGAGCTGAGAGAAGAGAGATGGGATGGGACAGAGCTGGGAAAAGAGAGATGGGATGGGACAGAGCTGGGAAAAGAGACATGGGATGGGACAGAGCTGGGAGAAGAGAGATGGGATGGGACAGAGCTGGAAATAGAGAGATGGGATGGGACAGAGCTGGGAATAGAGAGATGGGATGGGACAGAGCTGGGAATAGAGAGATGGGATGGGACAGAGCAGGGAGAAGAGAGATGGGATGGGACAGAGCTGGGAGAAGAGAGATGGGATGGGACAGAGCTGGGAGAAGATAGATGGGATGGGACAGAGCTGGGAATAGAGAGATGGGATGGGACAGAGCTGGGAATAGAGAGATGGGATGGGACAGAGCTGGGAATAGAGAGATGGGATGGGACAGAGCTGGGAATAGAGAGATGGGATGGGACAGAGCTGGGAATAGAGAGATGGGATGGGACAGAGCTGGGAATAGAGAGATGGGATGGGACAGAGCTGGGAGAAGAGAGATGGGATGGGACAGAGCTGGGAGAAGAGAGATGGGATGGGAAGGGGCTGGGAGAAGAGAGATGGGATGGGACAGAGCTGGGAAAAGAGAGATGGGATGGGACAGAGCTGGGAATAGATAGATGGGATGGGACAGAGCTGGGAATAGAGAGATGGGATGGGACAGAGCTGGGAGAAGAGAGATGGGATGGGACAGAGCTGGGAATAGATAGATGGGATGGGTCAGAGCTGGGAATAGAGAGATGGGATGGGACAGAGCTGGGAATAGAGAGATGGGATGGGACAGAGCTGGGAGAAGAGAGATGGGATGGGACAGAGCTGGGAAAAGAGAGATGGGATGGGACAGAGCTGGGAATAGAGAGATGGGATGGGACAGAGCTGGGAATAGAGAGATGGGATGGGACAGAGCTGGGAGAAGAGAGATGGGATGGGACTGAGCTGGGAATAGAGAGATGGGATGGGACAGAGCTGGGAGAAGATAGATGGAATGGGACAGAGCTGGGAAAAGAGAGATGGGATGGGACAGAGCTGGGAAAAGAGAGATGGGATGGGACAAAGCTGGGAGAAGAGATATGGGATGGGACAGAGCTGGGAGAAGAGAGATGGGACAGAGCTGGGAATAGAGAGATGAGATGGGACAGAGTTGGGAATAGAGAGATGGGATGGGACAGAGCTAGGAATAGAGACATGGGATGGGACAGAGCTGGGAATAGAGACATGGGATGGGACAGAGCTGGGAATAAAGAGATGGGATGGGACAGAGCTGGGAATAGAGAGATGGGATGGGACAGAGCTGGGAAAGAGAGATGGGATGGGACAGAGCTGGGAATAGAGAGATGGGATGGGACAGAGCTGGGAATAGAGAGATGGGATGGGACAGAGCTGGGAATAGAGAGATGGGATGGGACAGAGCTGGGAATAGAGAGATGGGATGGGACAGAGCTGGGAATAGAGAGATGGGATGGGACAGAGCTGGGAATAGAGAGATGGGATGGGACAGAGCTGGGAATAGAGAGATGGGATGGGACAGAGCTGGGAATAGATAGATGGGATGGGACAGAGCTGGGAATAGAGAGATGGGATGGGACAGAGCTGGGAAAAGAGAGATGGGATAGGACAGAGCTGGGAAAAGAGAGATGGGATGGGACAGAGCTGGGAAAAGAGAGATGGGATGGGGCAGAGCTGGGAGAAGAGAGATGGAATGGGACATAGCTGGGAAAAGAGAGATGGGATGGGGCAGAGCTGGGAGAAGAGAGATGGAATGGGACAGAGCTGGGAATAGAGAGATGGGATGGGACAGAGCTGGGAATAGAGAGATGGGATGGGACAAAGCTGGGAACAGAGATGGGATGGGACAGAGCTAAGAAAAAAGAGTTGAAGCAGGGAAAGGTGGGTTTTTACAGGTGCCCGAGTGGGGGGTTCACACAGTGGGGGCATCCTGATTCAGGATGCCCCAGAGAAAAGCTGACTGGTGATAAAAGGCGCGCTCAGTCATCTGCAACTATCCCAGGAGGCTGAGCGACGCACAATCATAAACGCATACCACCCAACTTTTGTAAATAGTAAAGAGGGACATTTTAAACCACGCCCCCGGCCCTTAAAGGGAAACACCACCTAATAAACACAAAGTAACAAATTACATGAAAACACCCCCCCCCCCCCCCACACACACACACACACAGGCAAGCCTCACACACATGAATGCAGACAAGCCCCCCTACACACACAGGCAAACACATATGTGCACAGGGGCGGACTGGGACTAAAAAAGGGCCCGGGACTTTTTGGGGCACACCGGCCCTGCTTTACTGTTCCTGGCCCAGTATAGTATATTAATGTCACATAATTTTTATATATATATATATATATATATATATATATATATATATATATATATATATATATATATATCTTAATTTGTTCCATGGTTTACCAGGGTTTAGGAGGACAAAAATAAGAAAAAGCGAGGAGCATCCCACTTTACAGGCTTAATTTAACAACTGTCCCTATTTCCCACACCAAAAAGTTAGGGTATGCATTTGGGCACAGATGAGTCAGTAGTGGATAAAGCTGGGGCACAGAACAGCTAGCAGCACAATTTAGTTTAGTATATACATCAGTTGGTGGCAGAGTAGATTCGGGCACAGATCAGATTTGGACACAGATCAGGATCAGATCAGATTTGGAGACACAGAACAGGAGCAGATCAGATTTGGACACAGATCAGGAGCAGATCAGATTTGGAGACACAGATCAGGAGAAGATCAGAATTGGAGACACAGATCAGGAGCAGATCAGATTTGGAGACACAGATCAGGAGCAGATCAGATTTGGAGACACAGATCAGGAGCAGATCAGATTTGGAGACACAGATCAGGAGCAGATCAGATTTGGAGACACAGATCAGGAGCAGATCAGATTTGGAGACACAGATCAGGAGCAGATCAGATTTGGAGACACAGATCAGGAGCAGATCAGATTTGGACACAGATCAGGAGCAGATCAGATTTGGAGACACAGATCAGGAGCAGATCAGATTTGGAGACACAGATCAGGAGCAGATCAGATTTGGAGAGACCAGGAGCAGATCAGATTTGGAGAGACAGATCAGGAGCAGATCAGATTTGGACACAGATCAGGAGCAGATCAGATTTGGACACAGATCAGGAGCAGATCAGATTTGGAGACAGATCAGGAGCAGATCAGATTTGGAGAGACAGATCAGGAGCAGATCAGATTTGGAGAGACAGATCAGGAGCAGATCAGATTTGGAGAGACAAGGAGCAGATCAGATTTGGAGAGACAAGGAGCAGATCAGATTTGGAGAGACCAGGAGCAGATCAGATTTGGAGAGACAGATCAGGAGCAGATCAGATTTGGACACAGATCAGGAGCAGATCAGATTTGGACACAGATCAGGAGAAGATCAGATTTGGAGACAGATCAGGAGCAGATCAGATTTGGACACAGATGAGGGGCAGATCAGATTTGGACACAGATCAGGAGCAGATCAGATTTGGACACAGATCAGGAGCAGATCAGATTTGGAGACACAGATCAGGAGCAGATCAGATTTGGAGACACAGATCAGGAGCAGATCAGATTTGGACACAGATCAGGAGCAGATCAGATTTGGACACAGATCAGGGGCAGATCAGATTTGGACACAGATCAGGAGCAGATCAGATTTGGACACAGATGAGGGGCAGATCAGATTTGGACACAGATCAGGAGCAGATCAGATTTGGACACAGATCAGGAACAGATCAGATTTGGAGACACAGATCAGGAGCAGATCAGATTTGGAGACACAGATCAGGAGCAGATCAGATTTGGACACAGATCAGGAGCAGATCAGATTTTGACACAGATCAGGAACAGATCAGATTTGGTGACACAGATCAGGAGCAGATCAGATTTGGAGACACAGATCAGGAGCAGATCAGATTTGGAGACACAGATCAGGAGCAGATCAGATTTGGACACAGATCAGGAGCAGATCAGATTTGGAGACACCAGGAGCAGATCAGATTTGGAGAGACCAGGAGCAGATCAGATTTGGAGAGACAGATCAGGAGCAGATCAGATTTGGAGAGACAGATCAGGAGCAGATCAGATTTGGAGACAGATCAGGAGCAGATCAGATTTGGAGACAGATCAGGAGCAGATCAGATTTGGAGACAGATCGGGAGCAGATCAGATTTGGAGACACAGATCGGGAGCAGATCAGATTTGGACACAGATCAGGAGCAGATCAGATTTGGACACAGATCAGGAGCAGATCAGATTTGGACACAGATCAGGAGCAGATCAGATTTGGACACAGATGAGGGGCAGATCAGATTTGGACACAGATGTGAGGTGGCTTTGTAGAAGTTTTCTTATTGGTGGCCACCCGGCCTGTCTCCTGTTACATCGCTGTGAGAAGCTACATTTAGCAGACATATAGTATACGAAGGAGCCGAGAACACAGGGACAGGCAACATGGAGCTCTGCACAGCCGAGTCTATGGACAGCATACAGGACACTGTTTGTATTGTAACCCCCCTGTTGAACCTCTAAACTTTCCTTAATAAGCTGCCAGGAGGGAGGACACACAAAGGGAAGCCTTTACCTTGTGGCAGAAGCAGCAGCACTTCCCTGCAGCTGAGTTACAAATGGCAGAACCTAGTGTGAAGCATCCACTGACTTCCAGCTCCTGGGACAGGCTGTCACTAGGGGGCAGCAGCGTGCACAGATATCCTGCTCTGTCACATGACTCGGATCTATGACTGCTCCTCTGATTCCCCGTGCCTGTAAGTGTAATTGCTGATGCCGAGCCTGCGCGGAGCCAATATTCTACCAGCGGCCGATGCGCAGAGCAGTGTAATGGGTGGAGGCCGCTCTGCCCGCCGCTGCCCGCTCTCACACACACACTGTTTACAGGCAGATAATCTGGGTGTGTGTGACAGCGGGGCCGATGGCGGCGGGCAGTGCGGCCTCCACCCGTTACACTGCTCTGCTCATCGGCCACCACCTGCGGCCTTCCCATGTGCCGGCCTACCGGGATTCTGCCCGGTATGCCCTATGGCCAGCCCGCCCCTGTATGTGCAGGCAAACACACACACTGCATGCATGCAAGCCCCCTCCACACACACATACATGCAGACACACACATACATGCAGACACACACACACATGCATGCAAGCCCCCTCCACACACACACACATGCATACAAGCCCCCTCCACACACACACACATGCATGCAAGCCCCCATACATAGGCACACACATACATGGAGGCACACACATGCAAACACACACTGCATGCATGCAAGCCCTCTCCACACACACATACATGCAGACACACATAAGCCCCCACACAAAGTCAAACACACATACATGGAGGCACACACACACAGGCAGACACACACACACACACACACACACACGGGCGGACTGGCCATAGGGCATACTGGGCAGAATCCCGGTAGGCCGGCAGCAGAGAAGGCTGTGTAGTATTGTGTGTGTATTTCACCTGTCAGCAAATCTTTAGTTGTCCAGGGCCGAACGGCTGATTTTCAGGTTCCATTTTTTTCTTTTGCCCTCCCTGCTTTACTGGGATATAATAACTCCTCAAAAAAAAAAAACAACCAGGCGGCGCTGGACAAGCTCTTGCTCTCAGAGGGAAAACATAGTCGCAAGCCAGTATGTGGGGAGACCCATGTTAGGCTTAATATAGGGGGACGGGGCTAAAGAGACCAAAAAACCCTCTACTTAGGTAAAGGAAAAGAGTGGCTTTCCTGAACGGAAAGTATTTGCACAGTACCCAGTCCAAGGACAGATAGCATTACCCATCTACCCTTGCAGTAGGCGGAGCTATGCAAATCATCTCTTTATTCTCAGAGGAAGAAAGCCTAGCAGCCAACCGTCTGCCACGCAGCCCGATGAGGGGCGGGGCAAGGAGGAGATGTTGGAGGTGAGCGGTGCTGGATGGTAGATGGTGGCAGCCCCGCCCCCTCTCTCCCCAGCTCATCCTGCTGCGGCTCAGGCTTTCCTGTCTCTCCTGCCTCTCCTGCCTCTCCTGCCTCTCCTGCCTCTCCTGCGCAGCACAACAACACTGCCAACTGGAATCCAGACATCACCAGCAAGACCAGGTACAATGTACACAGCCCCATTTATCTGCCTGACACATGGCCCAATTCACCTATAACCCCCAGTCTGAACAAAGGCCCCCATTCATCTCTGCCTCCCAATCTGATCCACACACACACATGACACCATGTACTGATGGATGCTGCACATGGCTGTACTGAGGGATGCCCCCACTGTGTGTGATCTGTACTGAGGGATGCCCCCACTGTGTGTGATCTGTACTGAGGGATGCCCCCACTGTGTGTGAGCTGTCCTGAGGGATGCCCCCACTGTGTGTGAGCTGTACTGAGGGATGCCCCCACTGTGTGTGAGCTGTACTGAGGGATGCCTCCACTGTGTGGGATCTGTACTGAGGGATGCCCCCACTGTGTGAGCTGTACTGAGGGATGCCCCCACTGTGTGTGAGCTGTACTGAGGGAGGCCCCCACTGTGTGTGAGCTGTACTGAGGGAGGCCCCCACTGTGTGTGAGCTGTCCTGAGGGATGCCCCCACTGTGTGTGAGCTGTACTGAGGGATGCCCCCACTGTGTGTGATCTGTACTGAGGGATGCCCCCACTGTGTGTGAGCTGTATTGAGGGATGCCCCCACTGTGTGCGATCTGTATTGAGGGATGCCCCCACTGTGTGTGATCTGTACTGAGGGATGCCCCACTGTGTGTGAGCTTTATTGAGGGATGCCCCCACTGTGTGAGCTGTACTGAGGGATGCCCCCACTGTGTGTGAGCTGTATTGAGGGATGCCCCCACTGTGTGTGAGCTGTATTGAGGGATGCCCTCACTGTGTGTGAGCTTTATTGAGGGATGCCCCCACTGTGTGTGAGCTTTATTGAGGGATGCCCCCACTGTGTGTGAGCTTTATTGAGGGATGCCCCCACTGTGTGTGAGCTTTATTGCGGGATGCCCCCACTGTGTGTGAGCTGTACTGAGGGATGCCCCCACTGTGTGTGAGCTGTATTGAGGGATGCCCCCACTGTGTGTGAGCTGTATTGAGGGATGCCCCCACTGTATGTGAGCTGTACTGAGGGATGCCCCCACTGTGTGTGAGCTGTATTGAGGGATGCCCTCACTGTGTGTGAGCTGTATTGAGGGATGCCCTCACTGTGTGTGAGCTTTATTGAGGGATGCCCCCACTGTGTGTGAGCTTTATTGAGGGATGCCCCCACTGTGTGTGAGCTTTATTGAGGGATGCCCCCACTGTGTGTGAGCTTTATTGCGGGATGCCCCCACTGTGTGTGAGCTGTACTGAGGGATGCCCCCACTGTGTGTGAGCTTTATTGAGGGATGCCCCCACTGTGTGTGAGCTGTATTGAGGGATGCCCCCACTGTGTGTGAGCTGTACTGAGGGATGCCCCCCCAAAGTGTGTGAGCTGTACTGAGGGATGCCCCCACTGTGTGTGATCTGTACTGAGGGATGCCCCCACTGTGTGTGAGCTGTACTGAGGGATGCCCCCACTGTGTGTGATCTGTACTGAGGGATGCCCCCACTGTGTGTGAGCTGTACTGAGGGATGCCCCCCCACTGTGTGTGAGCTGTACTGAGGGATGCCCCCACTGTGTGTTAGCTGTACTGAGGGATGCCCCCACTGTGTGTGAGCTGTACTGAGGGATGCCCCCCCCACTGTGTGTGAGCTGTACTGAGGGATGCCCCCCACTGTGTGTGAGCTGTACTGAGGGATGCCCCCACTGTGTGTGAGCTGTCCTAAGGGATACCCCCACTGTGTGTGAGCTGTCCTGAGGGATGACCCCACTGTGTGTGAGCTGTACTGAGGGATGCCCCCACTGTGTGAGCTGTACTGAGGGATGCCCCCACTGTGTGTGAGCTGTACTGAGGGATGCCCCCACTGTGTGTGAGCTGTACTGAGGGATGCCCCCACTGTGTGTGAGCTGTACTGAGGGATGCCCCCACTGTGTGTGAGCTGTACTGAGGGATGCCCCCACTGTGTGTGAGCTGTACTGAGGGATGCCCCCACTGTGTGTGAGCTGTACTGAGGGATGCCCCCACTGTGTGGGATCTGTACTGAGGGATGCCCCCACTGTGTGAGCTGTACTGAGGGATGCCCCCACTGTGTGTGAGCTGTACTGAGGGATGCCCCCACTGTGTGTGAGCTGTATTGAGGGATGCCCTCACTGTGTGTGAGCTTTATTGAGGGATGCCCTCACTGTGTGTGAGCTTTATTGAGGGATGCCCCCACTGTGTGTGAGCTTTATTGAGGGATGCCCCCACTGTGTGTGAGCTTTATTGCGGGATGCCCCCACTGTGTGTGAGCTGTACTGAGGGATGCCCCCACTGTGTGTGAGCTTTATTGAGGGATGCCCCCACTGTGTGTGAGCTGTACTGAGGGATGCCCCCACTGTGTGTGATCTGTACTGAGGGATGCCCCCACTGTGTGTGAGCTGTACTGAGGGATGCCCCCACTGTGTGTGATCTGTACTGAGGGATGCCCCCACTGTGTGTGAGCTGTACTGAGGGATGCCCCCCCACTGTGTGTGAGCTGTACTGAGGGATGCCCCCACTGTGTGTTAGCTGTACTGAGGGATGCCCCCACTGTGTGTGAGCTGTACTGGGGGATGCCCCCCCCCACTGTGTGTGAGCTGTACTGAGGGATGCCCCCACTGTGTGTGATCTGTACTGAGGGATGCCCCCCACTGTGTGTGAGCTGTACTGAGGGATGCCCCCACTGTGTGTGAGCTGTCCTAAGGGATACCCCCACTGTGTGTGAGCTGTCCTGAGGGATGCCCCCACTGTGTGTGATCTGTACTGAGGGATGCCCCCACTGTGTGGGATCTGTACTGAGGGATGCCCCCACTGTGTGTGAGCTGTACTGAGGGATGCCCCCACTGTGTGGGATCTGTACTGAGGGATGCCCCCACTGTGTGTGAGCTGTACTGAGGGATGCCCCCACTGTGTGAGCTGTACTGAGGGATGCCCCCACTGTGTGGGAGCTGTACTGAGGGATGCCCCCACTGTGTGTGAGCTGTACTGAGGGAGGCCCCCACTGTGTGTGAGCTGTACTGAGGGAGGCCCCCACTGTGTGTGAGCTGTACGGAGGGATGCCCCCACTGTGTGTGAGCTGTACGGAGGGATGCCCCCACTGTGTGTGATCTGTACTGAGGGATGCCCCCACTGTGTGTGAGCTGTATTGATGGATGCCCCCACTGTGTGTGAGCTGTATTGAGGGATGCCCCCACTGTGTGCAAGCTGTACTGAGGGATGCCCCCACTGTGTGTGATCTGTATTGAGGGATGCCCCCACTGTGTGTGATCTGTACTGAGGGATGCCCCACTGTGTGTGAGCTGTAGTGAGGGATGCCACCACTGTGTGTGAGCTTTATTGAGGGATGCCCCCACTGTGTGTGAGCTGTACTGAGGGATGCCCCCACTGTGTGTGAGCTGTATTGAGGGATGCCCCCACTGTGTGTGAGCTGTATTGAGGGATGCCCCCACTGTGTGTGAGCTGTACTGAGGGATGCCCCCACTGTGTGTGAGCTGTATTGAGGGATGCCCCCACTGTGTGTGAGCTGTATTGAGGGATGCCCCCACTGTGTGTGAGCTGTATTGAGGGATGCTCTCACTGTGTGTGAGCTTTATTGAGGGATGCCCCCACTGTGTGTGAGATTTATTGAGGGATGCCCCCACTGTGTGTGAGCTTTATTGAGGGATGCCCCCACTGTGTGTGAGCTTTATTGCGGGATGCCCCCACTGTGTGTGAGCTGTACTGAGGGATGCCCCCACTGTGTGTGAGCTTTATTGAGGGATGCCCCCACTGTGTGTGAGCTGTATTGAGGGATGCCCCCACTGTATGTGAGCTGTACTGAGGGATGCCCCCACTGTGTGTGAGCTGTACTGAGGGATGCCCCCCCACTGTGTGTGATCTGTACTGAGGGATGCCCCCACTGTGTGTGATCTGTACTGAGGGATGCCCCCACTGTGTGTGAGCTGTACTGAGGGATGCCCCCACTGTGTGTGAGCTGTACTGAGGGATGCCCCCCCCCACTGTGTGTGAGCTGTACTGAGGGATGCCCCCCCCACTGTGTGTGAGCTGTCCTAAGGGATACCCCCACTGTGTGTGAGCTGTCCTGAGGGATGCCCCCACTGTGTGTGAGCTGTACTGAGGGATGCCCCCACTGTGTGTGAGCTGTCCTGAGGGATGCCCCCACTGTGTGTGAGCTGTACTGAGGGATGCCCGCACTGTGTGTGAGCTGTCCTAAGGGATACCCCCACTGTGTGTGAGCTGTACTGAGGGATGCCCCCACTGTGTGTGAGCTGTACCGAGGGATGCCCCCAGTGGCTGTCCAGAGGGATGCTTAATGGTTGTAATGGAGTGATTCTGCACACTGTCTGTAATGGGGGGATTTTAGCACACCATTTGGTTCAGAATATTTTCTCTCTTATTTTTGTCCTATAAACCCCGGATGCGTGTTGTGGAACGAAAAATTAGGTGTATATATAATGTGACATTAAGATACTATACTGGGCCAGGAAAAGTGCAGCAGGGCCGGTGCGCCCCAAAAAGTCCAGGGCCGTTTTTTATTCCCAGTCCGCCCCTGCACACACATACATGCAGACACACATGCATGCAAGCCCCCACACAAAGTCAAACACACATACATGGAGGCACACACACACAGGCAGACAGACACATGCGCACATAGGTCCGGCCCCCGCTCTTACCTCCAATGTTCCCTCTAAGCCTTGGCAGTGGCTGAGCAGGGATGTTGGGGAACTGGGCAACGATCCATTGAAAGAAAAATCATCTCACCTAGAACATCCTGAACATAAATGTGTTGCCTTGTTTGTGTGGGTGGGGGAGCCATTTTCTGCACACACAGCTGACATGGCACAGGGCAGCCTGGACAGGAAATGCCACATTCTTATCTCTTAGGGGGGAAGCAGTGTGAGTGTCAGCACACTTGCTCTCAGTTACGGGCCTCTGTCATTCCGTGCACACACTTATGAGCCTGTCAGCACTCTGTGCACTCCTATTGAGGCTCCCCCAGGAACACAGCAACAGTGCTTTAGTTCCAGCCGGCGCCCATAAGAACTACTGGCCCGCCCCCTGCTCGCAGATTGCCAGCAGCTCCTCTGGCAATGTCGGCTGCCTTCACCCCTGCTGCATGCTGGAAGTTTTTTCATCCCCCGCGCACTCACCCGCACGCCAGGAAGTCTCTTCGCGCCGGGAACTATTTATTCAGAAGACGCTGGCCCCACGGGCGGCGCACAGCAGGTCCCTTGCTCAGTGTCCATGGCGCAGGGCGTCCCGGGAGAAGTTGCAACAGTCCAGGACCACAGGATTTTGGGAAATAATCGGGAGGCATGATAAACGTCCTGCTTTTATATCCGCTGGGCAGCTGCAAACAGAACTATGTAGGTCCAAACTAATGCATAGTCCTGCTTGTTGCTGCCCGGAGGATATTAAGCAGTGCACTGCAGAACTTCTTTTAATTGAGCGCCACTCAGCCTCCTGCGATCGAAGCAGACAGCTGAGCCGGCTGCTCCTCCATAACCCACCTGCTGTCTTTCCTCCCGGACTGCCGGCCCCGCCCGCTGCCTTCCATCCTGGCTGACGGCCCCGCCCACTGCCTTCCGCCATGGTCTCCGACCCTGCTCACTGCCTTCCCTCACGGTCTCTGACCCCGCCCACTGCCTTCCCCTCCACCCGGCTGCCGGCCCTCTTGCTGCCTTCCCTCCCCGTCTTCGGCCCCGCGCGCTGCCTTCCCTCCTGGCCGCCGGCGACGATATCCAACGACACCCGTCTCTGCTCCCACCCTCCTGGCCATGGGTTCCGGAATCCTAGCGGCCCCGCGGGTTGAATACCCCTGCCTTAGAGGGAACAGTGCCGTGCACCCGGCGTATAAGACGACCCCCCCCCACTTGTAAGCATGTTTTTCAGGGGCAGAAAGTCGTCTTATACGCCGGCAAATACGGTAACTAAAATGCTATTTATACACAAGCAAATAAAACACCAGAGAGTGACAATGAGCGACAGGTGATACATGGCGCTGCTGAACACATAGTGCCGACGCTATACACTGAGCCACCGCTAGTGATACAAGTGACGCTATTAGAGGTACTCACCAGATTAACTTTCATATATATGGCTTTCACATACTGCGCCCGGCGTTCACCTGACGCTACGTGGTACTACGTGGCGTTAGCGTTTCTTAAATAACCCCCTAAATATCATCCTACCTGCATCTTGCCCATGGAGTCTTAGGCTGCCTGCAAACAGGAAGTGTCTGTGCAGCACTGCATTCTATGACTGCTGTCCTTTTCCTGACCCAAGCTCTGCTCTGCACATCTATAATCCACCCCCTGCACTTTTTCCCCCTCCCCTCTTCTCAGTATGTGATGCTTCTGAGGCAAGATGGCATCGCCAGTATCCTGAAATCCTGAACAGAGTTGCAGCCCAGCGGGGGAAAGAATAATAAGTAAGTGACTAAAAACCTAAAATATACTAATTTTAGATGCTGGGGAATAGTTTTTTAAAGGTTTGGGCTTTTCATTAAATGATGCTGAAGGTCACCACCAATTAAATGCAAATTACAACTCCCAAGTGGTCCCATGGCCACCTATAGGTGGTCCTATACAGGGTAAGCAAGACGAATCTGGTAGGTCACTGGTAGGTCATAAAGTTTCCACCATACAAACCCCACAAATGCAGCTTTGTACACCCTTCTCAAACAAACAACCTGACATATCATGAGTGGTGATAGGTTGTGTTGGGTGAACCCCCCCAAAGGTTGCATAAAAGTTTGGATTCAGGGACGCAACCCGAACCCGGTCCCTATTGAAATCAAAGAGGACCTGAACTTTGGGGGTCGATTTTGCCTCTGGGGGACCTTCCACCCCTCACCTACATGGGTGAAGGCCGCCTATCAAAGGGCCCCCAGAGGCAGAATCGGGATGAAAAATAATTGTGATTGTGGGCGTGGTGTGATGGGGGACACAGGGTGTGCAGCAGGAAGCACTGCTGTACAACTTACCTTAGCCCCGATCCAGTCCCTGGTTAGCGGGGGTGTTTCTTTTAAGCAGTCCAGACATTGAAGACAGGGAAGACATTGGCAGTGCTGACACTAGGAGTGTCCTCACTCATGGGAGCGGTGGCCATCTTTCTGTAGCACCGGAATACAGCAGCCGACCAGGGACCAGATTAGGGCTTAGGTAAGTTGTACAGCAGCTGCACCCTTTAGATGAAGCTGGTTGATGGGCTGTTCAGCTGAACACCAAACTCGATCATGGACTTCTGGCTGAAGTCCGTGTTCGGAACGAACCAGAACTTTGTGGTTCGGGTTTACCCAAAACTAGGGATAGGCTTCAGATCCGGGCCAAAGCTAGACTCCGGATCTAGCTGATTCATCCTTGATACTGGCAAAATCTGGGTCAAATCATCTGACTACTCATCTTTTACCTAGCAGAGGTGCCTCTGCTGGGGACAGTTGGGGGTAGTTCACAGTAATCCACAGCTCATCTAATAGGAGACATGCTTCACTCTTCTTAAAGTAGGAGTGGCTTTCTTGCCCTTAAGTAAAGCCCTTACTATACTTTCTGACTACGAACCCCAGAATCCTCCCACTGTAACAGGTAAGCTCATCAGCAGCTTTGGCTAAACAAAGCATCAACGTCATAAAAGGGTTACTGGCAGCACTCTCAGCTAAGGAGGTCAAAGTATCAGTTATGACCTCCCGGTTGATAATGCCAGTAACCCTTTAGCTACTAGAACAAGAGACTGTTTGTTTGTGTTTTTTTCTCCCATCTGAAAAGGTTGAGTTAGAGCAGAAGGGGGTTAATACTCTTGTCTCTGCCTCAGCCAATCAGATGATTAGCAAGGTAGAGTCAAGAAGTCTCTGAACTGTACTTTAAACACATCAATTTGATGTATATTGATGAGGCTCACACACTGTTGAAGGTCTAGATCCATATGGACAATCTGTATGTACGGGCGGTGACATACAAGATAGGCTCTTATTCAGGGTAAAGGTCTGGATTAATGTGAGCAATCTGTATGTACGGGGGGGTGACATACAAGATACACTCTTATTCAGGGTGAGGGTCTGGATTAATGTGAGCTAACTGTATGTACAGGGGGCAGTAACATACAAGATAGGCTCTTATTCAGGGTGAAGGTCCGGATTAATGTGGGACAATCTGTATGTACAGGGTGGCGGAAACATATAAAATAGGCTCTAATACAAGGTGAGGGTCAGGACTTATGTGGAAAATCTGTATGTACAGGGTGGGAAACACACAAGATAGGCTCTTATTCCGGGGCGAAGGTCTGGATTAATGTGAGCAATCTGTATGTACGGGGGGGGGGACATATAAGATAGGCTCTTATTCAGGGTGAGGGTCTGGATTAATGTGAGATATCTGTATGTACAGGGGGCGGGAACATACAAGATAGGCTCTTATTCAGGTTGAAGGTCCAGATTAATGTGGGCCATCGGTATGTACAGGGTGGGGGAAACATATAAGATAGGCTCTTATTCTGGGTGAAGGTCCGGATTAATGTGAGCAATCTGTATGTACAGGGTGGGGGAAACATACAATATATGCTCTCATTCAGGGTGAAGGTATGGATTAATGTGGGCAATCTGTATGTACAGGGTGGGGGAAACATACAATATATGCTCTTATTCAGGGTGAAGGTATGGATTAATGTGGGCAATCTGTATGTAGAGGGTGGGGGAAACATACAAGATAGGCAGGAGAGGTGAATGGCTGCGGTCTCAGTGCTAACAGCGCACAGGTTGACAGAAGGTCAGTCCTGATTGTCTCATCAGATATTGGAAGAGCACGGCTCTCGTTCTAAAATCCTAGATATTTGGCCCATCTCTCCCTGCGTTGCACCATCATCTCCAGGGTGCTTCCCTTTAAGCTGACATTTCTCACCAATAACAGCGATTTCATTGCATATTATATGACTTTCAACACTCAGGTGATTCTAGCCGGGTGATTACACGCACATGGATCCTGCAAAAAGGAAAATCTATAATAGTAATTGTTACCGCTATGGATACAAATTAGAAAGCAAAATAGCCCTTAAGTTAACTTCGCTTTCAGCGCCATCTGTGACAAGCAGAGAAGCAGGAACAAGGTAAAAAAAAAAACCAAATTCCGTCCTTTAGAGGACGCGAACAGCGATTATTTCTTTATCGTTGTCCTCAATAAAGTTTAAGATGGAAGATTGTATGAGGAGGACACTGAATCAGGAGGCATTTCATCTCTAGAGAGGAACTGATAAAGAGAAAATGGAAACACAGAGACAGAAAGCTCCGAGCTGGGAGAAAATAATGGCGGTCGGGACGTCTAGACAATTGCAGCACTTATTGACAAATGTTAACCATGAAAAGAACAGTTTAAAGGTTTAGATTATTTTTCTGAAATGTATGGAACTTCTTTTGTAATAAAAGATTTCTACCTGGAGACATTTGCTTTGTTGGACTTTTACCCAAAGGCATAAATAAAAGCTGCAGCACCCTGGTGCAACATCTGTACAGGGGTGCGGATATAACTTGTCACTGTCCGGCCCTTGGGATGGTCATATTTTTCATTTGTGTGATCCATTTCCTGCTTTTTGAAACGCCCTGCCAGGACTTTAACCATCCTATAATAGGTGGAAAGTTGCTACTATACTCTTTAGAGAAAGACTTGGCAATGTACAAAGTTGGCCTGGGAATAAAGTAGCGTTTGTCTTAAAGCCTCATCACCTTCATGTGAAAGGTTGTATATCTTGTATGCCCTGCAGTTAGTGTCACGTAACATAATGCAGGGCCTGTCTATCAATATTTCAAAGTTATTGAGGTCCTTCTGTGACTGGAGATAAACCATCTGTATCAGATTGTTTGTGGTATATCAAGATCAGACAGTAATGACTCGTACATTTCTTGTACTTCTTCGTCATCCACTAAGGTTAGAGGAAAGGAGCTTTCTCCTTCGACATAGGAGGGGATTCTTCTCTGTAAGAGCAGTGAGACTATGGAACTCGCTGCCAGAGGAGGTTATGAAGTATACAGTAAAAACATTCAAAAGTGGCCTTGCATGTAATATCATTACCAACTATGACTACTAGACCACTGGAAGGAGATCTATAGTGCCCGGGATGCCCTCCTTGCATGTAATAACATTACCAGCTATGGCTACTAGACCACTGGAAGGAGATCTATAGTGGCCGGGATGCCCTCCTTGCATGTAATAACATTTCCAGCTATGGCTACTAGACCACTGGAAGGAGATCTATAGTGGCCGGGATGTCCTTCTTGCATGTAATAACATTACCAGCTATGGCTACTAGACCACTGGAAAAAGATCTATAGTGGCCGGAATGCCCTCCTTGCATGTAATAACATTACCAGCTATGGCTACTAGACCACTGGAAGGAGATTAAAAATAAACAGGCTGAACTGGATGGACTTTATTCAGCCTTACACACATACTATATATTACTTGACATTATACTTTACATGGCGGTTTTACTGCTCCCAACCTTATTCCCAAACTTTTTTTTTTTTACAAAGAAAATAATATATCACATCAGTGACACCCATCTATGGTCTTCTGACTTCTCAGCAGCACATATACAAACTACTAATTACGAGCACCCACCTAAGAGGCAGCCAGTTTGCTAAAGCCTCTCTCTGAATACTTGCACCCTGTCAGGGAACAACGGATCACGTGATCGAACTAACAATCCAGCACCGACGATCACGCAGTTTGCTTTCCCAAAGCACCATTTGTTTGCCTGCCTAGTGGGACTACAAGGCCCAGCAGCTTACAGGCACACAGATTCTTGGATAAGGCAAAAGGATCGCTCAAGTTAAATATAGGTTTTAATGCAATAAGCACACTAGACAGTGCTTACAAATGTGTGGCTATGATCGAGTGAATACAAATGCCGTTCTGAGATGTGGGTTACAGGTTACAGTGAGATTCAAGCAGAGATACAACAGTCAGAGTTACCTTAAAATGCAGATGCGGAGTAGTGATGATGGGCTTCCACATGGTGGCGTGTGGACAATTTGGGCACATCCAGCACGCATGCGACCTGACCTCCCCCAGAGAGTGACAAAGTCCTGGTATCCCAGCCCTACCTTTAAGCTCGATCTCTGCCCCTCCTCCCAGACACAGGTCCCTGAGGCATTCTTTTGAAGCACCATATGCTATCACACCTCCCCAGCTAAGGAGTATGCTGGTCCCTCATTGTCTGACATAGGTGTTAGGGGAGCCACAGGGGGGCTTTCAACCTAGAACTGCCTTTCCCATATATGGGCTTCCTTTTCCTGCTAGGCTTGTAAGGGTGACATTTGCTAAGAACAGAGAATTTTAAAGGGGGGATCCGGGCATCAGCAATAAAATGAAATATAACATTTGCCCTATTCCTCACACACCCCGCCTAGGCACCAGGGCTGAAGATAAGTCAAAGCATTTACACTATGTACACAGGTCCCAGTCCATATTATTTTTAATTAAAAAGACTGGATCTGCTGAATGACAGAAGCAGTGCAGGGCTGTGCTTTGTACTTCTAATGCCTCATTACAGTGGACATGAAGTGATTAACATGATCTGTAAAAATACAAATCCTACGTTGAGTAGTTGTAATATGTTCGCTCCTTGTTTTAACTTTTAAGGACTATTGGGCCACCCAGATATAATCTCAGCTATGATAATTCAAGGAACAAGTACTGGGCCAAAACCAAAAATCTATGAGTGGATTTAAAATAAAGCTGGTTACATTATGGAAAAAAGTAATAATATGAACGGTGTAAATATGATGTAAAGTTGCAATGTCCAGAATTTAAGCAGAGTGTCCTTACAAAAAAACAACAATCCTTCTCAAACGAATTCAACCAGGGACTTTTGTCCTCTGCTTAGCCCCCGCCATACTGCCTGCGTGGCAATCATTCATGTCTCCTCCATGCTGTAAGTGGGAAAGCTCAGAGACCAAGCAACCCCCTTTCCTCCTTAAATGTTATTCCTCTGGTCAGACCTTAATTTCTCCTCCCCCAACTGCCCCTTCCTGTCTTCCTGTTAGCCTAAACACAAAACAGATGGTTTCAGTTAAATAGTTCATATATCAAGTAATTACTGAGATAGAACTTAGACATACCCAAACATTACTTGAGTCTGCATATGTATATAATGAATATTGATACAATTCACCAAAATAAACCTTATATTATATTTATATGTGTAGGATTTCCCTTGAATCAGCCAGGCCCAGATCAGTATTAATACATTATTAAACAGCAGGTAAACATCCACAGATTCCACATTCATCCACGTTACCTACTTATCAGTAATATTAGTGATTTAATAATAATTCATTAATAATTGAAATCATAAACATTTTATTCCTCTGGAACCTTCTTACAGCGGGACATTTTTAGGAATCCCCATATTTGTTTGCACTTGTATCACATTACGGTGCATACTTTTTTTCACTCACTAACTTACACAATACTTAGTCGAAAACTTTTTTTTACGACAAAAAAAGGGGCAAAAAAATGTAAAAAATTTAAATATTTAAAATGGCTGGCTTGTCCTTTGAGCTGTGTCCTATATTAACATCAGGATGAAATAGAAAATATGCCGTTTTCCCATCACATCTCTGAAAAGATCACATGCATGAAAGAGATGAACCGTGCTTTAACTGGAATCTCTACAAATCTGCCTAAATAAGCTCAGTCTCCCTCCATCAAAGCCTGTTGAATTGGTATAGTTAATAAATTGCTAACAATGGATATTTCTTCTTGCATTAATTTGAAGCCATTTTGTAGCAGCCCATATCATTATCACAAGCTTCTAAACAATTCCCTCATTTGACCAGCGACATCAACCCAGCTGAAAAGATCTTTTTCTCCCAATTAAGGCTGCTGAGAATATCGAAGGCTTACAGTTACTAAATAGATAAAATATTGGAAGAAGAGCACAAGTGTGGAAGACTCGTTACTCAATGGCCACTGAATGAGCCAATCAATAGAAAATAAGGTATTGATCGTCACTCTCAAGACAATAAGTGATGAAGTCTTGGAATAAGGAGGCTTCTTCGCATCTGTGTTTTATAGGAAGAAATTGATCAATAAGGTCACAGTACACCTACTCACTCAATCCTCATTTTATCATAGCCTTAGCTACGCAGTCACAATAAAGGTGGAAGAGTCACATGCAACCTTAGAAGGGACATTCCATGGCAGACTCATTAAATTCTGAGTATAGAGTCGATAGGATCATCTGAGCCTAAAACAAGATGGAGACGGAGGAGATGTTTCTTTAGAAACAAAGAAATTGCAAGTCCTAACAAGAAATGTTTAACTAAACCCAAAACTCTTTATGTAGGAGCTATCAATATCATTGGCATCTTGAATTTGGAACCCTGGAATTGCATTTATTTAGGGGAAATTATAGACTGGATGCTTAAATTTAAGGATGGCATGCAATATAGCCAACTAGTAGTGTTTAATCTGACCAATGACAGGTTCTGAAAAAACAATACAGGGCACTCTCCCACCCGGGGTAGCCAGCCCAACACAATGGGCATACAGGCTAGAATCTTCATACAGTAGTTTGGAGGACTGTTAATAGCCCCCAGCTATGCTGATACCAGCCTATGTGCCATTAGCAATAGGGGAAATGCTCTGAAAGGGGTTTACTTGAAAAAAATTGACTCTCTGAACTGCAGAAGTGACTCAACCTCAAGACAATTGTGATCCTTGGTACTCTTTAAAGTGGAACAAACCCATGAATTTGACTATCCTGGGTTGTGTTCCCTGGATTGGGGCATCTTCAATGGTGATTCCCCACTGTGTGAAACCCGCCAGATCGGCCACAAGACCTCACCACTACCCGGTCTTACAGCGCATGGCAATTGGAGTGAGCATGAGCTTGCAGCGCGTGCTCTCCTGTTCCCAGCCATTCCCATCTAAATGGCTAGGCGCAGAAGTGAGTGCACAGTCCAAAGATGAGTGGATATAGCCACTTGTGTTTATGTCAGTGAGGGAGCCCTGGAAGCAGGTGAGTGTTGTGGCACCCCAGCGGGAGTTTCACACAACAAGGGTAAAGTCCAGTGTCTGGTATCTGAAAGATGCCATGGGGGTTTTGTTCTGCTTTAAATGCTCTCTTGCAGTGTGCTCTCCCACCCAGGGTTGCCAGCCCAGCACAATGAGCATACAGGTTAGCATATTCATAGCTAAGATATGCTGTTACCAGTCTCTGTGCCATCAATTATTTGGGGTAGGGGGAGGCACTCTGAAAAGGGCTCCCCTGAAATACAGAAGAGACTGGACCTCGGGAGAACTGGTTCTATTTAAAGTCTCTGTCTAAGCAATTTTAAAAAGTCCTGCATCATTCCAGTGTTGCCAACTCCAGTGCCAACAGCTCACTCTCGTGCCAGCCTTTGTGCACATCTCTGATGTCAGTTAAGTGACAGCAGGCTGTCTCTGATTGGCAGCTGGTGGTGCATCACACAATTATTTATGTCCAACTCAGATCTGATCGGATGTGTGCCATGGGCCTGTTGGATGTGCGCTCTCAGCTTCAGAGCAGATAACTCTGCACCTAAACCAGGCCAGCCCACAGGACTATGGTATTGTGCCTACGGACTGGCTGGTAGTTGAGCTTTGCTTAGTTTACCATATTTTTCACCCCATAAGATGCACCTAAGAGGAAAATAAGAAAAAAAATAATAATCCCCAATCCTATAGGAAGTGTGGCATTCCCTCATCCCATTCCTATAGGCAGTGTGGTATTTCTCTCTCCCATTCCCATAGGCAGTGTGGCACCCCCCATCCCATTTCCCATATAGGCAGTGTGGCATTCCCCCCATCCCCTTATTCAGTGTGGCATTGCCCCCATCCCCTTATTCAGTGTGGCATTGCCCCCAACCCCCAGAAAGAAAAGTATACTTACATGAACGCTGTACCCACTCGGCTTCCTGCACCGCCTGCGCTTCAGTGCGCGCTGAACTAGATGCAGTGGCAGAGAGGAAAGCCAGAGCGGGGACAGCGGACACACGACTCGTGTAAGTTTATTACCCTTTTTTTTCTACATTAGCCCAATAAGACGCACTGAGACCCCCCCCCAAATAGTGTGTCTTATAGGCCGAAAAATATGGTAGTTGCTTAGGAGAGCTGTGAGTAATGTGGAGGAGACATTTGCGGCCCTGCTCTTTAAATTGGGAAAGTGATCCCTCAATCTCCTTAATCATAAAAGTAGTACAAAAACATAAATCATTATTCTCTTCCATCCTTCTCTTTCCTGCTAGCAATATTTCTACTGTATTTTGCTTCTTTCATCTTCTGCTGTTAGACTCTAATCATTCTTTTTCACTTTGGTCTTGCTTATTTTTTTCCTCCAATATTTTGGATGGGGGAGTGTGTGATATCTCTTTTTGCAACTTGGCATCCCACTGAGAAGAGAATTAATCCACTGTAGAGAGATATATTCAAACGCTCCAGAAGAAAAGATCAAGCACCATTTTCCGTCACTAAACCCCCAGCTTGTTTATTTTAGCGTGACCACCAATTTGTTCAAAGTGAGGTGGTCAGGACTCCACCCCCCTGTATCACACTGTTTGGGACACACACTATACCCTTTAGTTTCGGTGGGGTTGATGCTTCTTCCTTTGCTTGTTTGTCTCTACAGTCTCAAATTTCTCTGATAGCAGAAACAATTCTGCTGAATGAGTGAGAAAGAGACACAGACACGCATTCATGCTGAAAGAGACAGGTCCTCGTGCGTTTACAGACTGTTCCTCACTAAGACACAAGATAAATGCAGGCATGTTTCTAGAACAGGAGATTAGAAATCACCAGCAATATTCTACTGACAGAGCAAAGTACAGGAAATCTTACAGGAGTCTTTAATTGCAGTCCAGGGCTGGTCGAGCAAAGCTAGGCTACTTTGTTAAGGCTACCTTTAACAGGAAGCATGCGCTCACCATCCATTCACAAATGCAGGCACGTGCCCTGGTAAAGGAATAGAGGGGATGCGGCTGCTGCTCGCTTATGCGCCATTGGACCAGGAATATAGGTGACCTGGGGGGTTTGACACAGCGGGGCATCCCGAATCTGGATGCCCCGTGGGGGAGTGAGTATGCCTGCCCTGGAGTCTCATAAACTCCAGGGTGGGTTTTGGTCTACTTTACCATTTAACTAATACAAAAGGAACTTAAAGGGAACACCCTTCCCCTACTTTTGTTCCTTGCCTTTACCATTTCCCCTACTACCATAACATAGCTACCCTTTAACAGGTAACAGCCATTCACAAATGCCTGGTGCAGGCACGTGCCCTGCTAAAGGGATAGCGGGGATGTAGCCATTGCTCATGCATGCGCAGTTGGACCAGGGAACAAAGTCTTCGAGCGACCAGGGGGGTTTCACACAGCTGGGGGACCCTGAAGGGAGCGAGTATGCCTGCCCTGAAGTCTCATAGACTCCAGGGTGGGTATCAGTCCACTTTAACTACCATTTAACTAAGACAAAAGGAACTTAAAGTTCCTCACCTTTACCATTTCTCCTACTACCATAACCTCATACAAGTTTTGTTACTATTTGTTAATTCATGTTAATCATGTTAATTATTGCATAAATATGCTAATTATATTCTCATAAAGGAGGGATAAATCCAAGTAACTGCTGGGAACTCACTAAAATGTCCTGAAATAAAAGCATGTTAGGTCCTTAGACTATGAACTACTCAAGTTGGTGGTCATCAGTTTTTTAGATCCAGTGGGCCTCCATTGTCTTAACACATGCTCAACCTTTCTCCTTAAAGTGGACCAATTTCGACTATCCTGGATTTTGGTTCTTGCCCCCAATCAGGGGTGCCCCCCTGTTTGAAACCCCCCAGATCACCAAAGTTAACTCACATCTTCCTCGTCCTACGACGCATGCACAGGCGCTCAGATCCGCTGACGTCACATCATCTAAACCTTCATCTAAGGTGAGCGGCTCCGCTTCCCTCTAAGGGAGTGCCCACAAATGCCTGGCTCGGGCACGCGCCCTGCTAGAGGGATAGTGGGGATGCAGCCCCAGCTCATGCATGCGCAGTTGGACCGGGAAAGAAGGTAAGTGTATGGGCGATCTGGGGGGTTTCACATTTGTTTATTTATTTTGATGGAGAGTCAAACGCGCTTGCAACTTTTTTCATATGTGTAAATGGCAACTGTATATTTGCGCATACATAGGAATATTTCCTTCAGATTTACCCTATTTGTGCAGGAAGACAAAAATAACCAGTGACTGAGGACATGCCCATAATGGTAGGCTGCCGAACCAACCCAGGGAGTTGTTGTAGGGTTAGGTGCCTTACTCAAAAGTACTTAATTCATGTCCCAGCTGGGAATCGAATCTTCAACCTTTCCGGTCACACGATCCAGGGGCGTAGCTAGGGGGGGGCACTTTGCCCTGGGGGCAGAAGGACAGGGGGGTGCCAAAGGGGGACCTGAGAACAGGTGGGGGGCCCATTTAGAATTTTTGCCCCAGGTGCCACAAAGCCTAGCTACTCCTCTGACAGGATCAATGCCTTAAACCGGACCAACACCCATTTTATAAAAAATAGATGTTGGTCCACTCCGAGGGGTATCGCAATTGCTGGGTTTGATCAACCCCCTGCATACCCCACAAGGCAGTCACATGTCGTCTTCTCATTCACTAGCAAAGTAGAAGCCTGAAAAGGAGACACGTGAACACTGTGTGATGCCCAGCGGGACACCAGCCTTCTGTAAGCAGGCAACCCCCAATCTCCACCGCCGCTTCTGCCTATAGTCAAGCCCCCGTTTGCCGGGACGCTAGGTACGCCTCACCGGACACGGTTGCCCCCAGGTCTTAATAGGTGCAAAGGATGGCTGCTTACGGTGAAGGCCGATGAACCACGAGGGTATCCCGAAGCCGAGGTCGTTCACAGGTAGTCAATCTGGAGGGTGCGTCAGAGTACAGGGATGAGACAGGTGCGTAGTCAGGGGTAGCCAATGGGTCAAGCTGGGAGGTCAGAGATCACGGGGTATCCAGAGGGGCAGGCAGGTTCGTAGTCAGACAAAGCAGAGGTCGGTACAGGCAGCAGACAGGGATGGTCGATCAAGCCGGGTCAGGATCAGATAACAACTAACAGAATCACACCCTAATCACAAGCGACTATCACGGGCACTGAGTGCTGGGCTGACTCCATATTTATTTGGGAATCGACCAATGGCCACCCTGGGGGGGAGTATGTGCTGATTGGTGTAACTTACAACACTGTGAGTGATTGGACACACTATCCAGGGGCTGGTCAGTCTTGGCAGGGCTGATCAGCCCCTGATTCCCAACAGGTGTGGAGCACTCTGCGCTGCCTGCCACTCACAGCACAGCGCCTCCTAGTGGCAAAATTTACAGACTGCGGGACGCGCGCCTGCACAGCTAGAGAGGGGCAAGGGAGGCTGCCAGAGTGACGCGCCGCGCTCCCAGCAGCAGGAGTGCTGCGTCGCCCCGCGGACGCTCGCCGCCGGCCCCCTGGCAGAGGTAAGTTCCTTACATTACCCCCCCCCTTGTGGAGGGGCCCCAGGACCCTCCACCCTGGGTTTAAGAGGATTTTCTTTATGAAATCTTTTAATTAAACGGTCTGCATGCACATCTCTAGCTGGAATCCAACTCCTCTCTTCTGGCCCATATCCCTTTCAGTCAACTAAATATTGCAAGGAATTCCGGAGGAAACGGGAATCCAGAATTCGTGCGACTTCAAACTTCTGCTCACCATCAACTAGGATAGGAGAAGGAGAGGAATCCTCCTCCACTCCCCTGGCAGGCTTAAGGAGGGAAACGTGAAAGGAATTACAAATCCTCAGAGATGGTGGAAGTTTGAGTCTGTATGTGACTTGGTTAATTTTCTGTAAAATGGGATAAGGGCCGATATATCGTGGTTTCAATTTTACAGAGAGTTGGCATAGCGCTAAATTTTTGGTAGAGAGCCAGACCAAATCCCCCAGTTTAAAATCTGGATTATTGGATCGGCGACGATCCGCAAAGACCTTCTGCTGACTCGATGCCTGGACCAAATGCCGCTGAATCTTGGCCCATAAATCTGGCCACTGGGACAACCAATCGTCTAAAGAAGGCAAACCAGAGGACGAGCCTGAAAGTGCTGAGAACTTAAGATCCCTCCCATATACACATCGGAAGGGCGATACCCCCGTGGAGGAGTTAACTGCATTATTGAAGGCAAATTCAGCAAAGGGAAGAAATTGGGACCACTCTGACTGAATATCAGAGGTCAAGCAACGGAGATATTGTTCTAATGACTGGTTGGTCCTTTCCGTCTGCCCATTGGACTGAGGGTGAAAAGCTGAAGACAAAGAAACAGTGAAGCCTAGCCGGGTACAGAATGCCCTCCAGAAGCGTGACACAAATTGGACCCCCCTATCTGAGACCACATCTTCTGGAATTCCGTGAAGTCTAAAAATATAATCTAAGAAATATTGAGCCAATTCTTGGGCTATGGGCAGTTTTCTTAGGGGGACAAAATGCGCCATTTTGCTAAATCGATCTACCACAACCCAGATAACGGTATATCCCTGGGACTGTGGTAAATCAGTAATAAAATCCATTGCCAAGTGCGTCCAAGGCTTTGAAGGAGTGGACAGGGGCACCAGAGGTCCGGCAGGAGCTGACCTGGGGGTTTTTCTACGGGCACAGATCTTACAGGCCTGAATAAAGGCCTGGGTATCTCTCCTGTAAGATGGCCACCAGACATGATGGGCTAGAAGGGCCAAAGTCTTTTTAACCCCTGGATGACCCACCGTCTTGGAGTCATGAAACTGCTGAAGTACTGCCGGATGTTGGGGCAGGGGTACAAAGAGGAGGTGATCGGGTTTGCCCGGAGGAGAATCTGATTGAAACCGACTTAGTTCACTTGACAGGTCAGGTTGGATGACAGCTATGACCTTGTGTTGTGGGATTATGGGAAGGATCTCCTCTACAGGGACTTTATCAACTTTGAAACTTCTGGAGAGAGCATCAGCTTTAACATTCTTTGTTCCTGGTTTGTATGTTATGGTGAAATTAAAACGGGAGAAGAAAAGAGACCATCGGGCCTGACAGGGGGTTAACCTTTTAGCTGATTCGATGTATTCTAAATTCTTGTGATCTGTGAATACCGTAATTGGGAACTGGGCCCCCTCTAACCAATGTCTCCATTCCTGAAAGGCTAATTTCACAGCTAGAAGTTCTCGATTGCCAATATCATAGTTCCGCTCAGCGGTACTGTGAGAGAACTGCCCCTACCCCGAGCTCAGATGCATCTACTTCGACTATGAAGGCTCGGTGGATATCAGGGTGGGTCAACACAGGTGCCGAACTAAAGGCAGACTTAAGGTTCTCAAAGGCCTGGATGGATCGGCCCGACCAAGTAGGGGTAAACGCCCCCTTCTTAGTGAGGTCGGTGAGTGGGGCTACCAAGGTGGAAAAGTTTTTTATAAAGCGCCTATAAAAATTAGCAAACCCCAGAAACCTTTGTAAACCCTTCAAATCTTTAGGTTGTTCCCACTGGAGGACTGCAGACACTTTGGCCTGATCCATTGTTAACCCGGCAACAATGTATCCCAGGAACGGAACCTCAGAAACCTCAAAAACGCACTTTTTTAGCTTGGCGTAGAGGTGATTTTCTCTCAATTTCTGTAGAACCATCCGCACATGCTCTCTATGCTCGGTTAAGGTCGGGGAGAATATTAGGATGTCATCTAAGTAGATGACCACAAAACGGCCCAAGTATTCTCTAAAAACTTCATTAACAAAGTCCTGGAAAACTGCTGGGGCGTTACATAGGCCGAATGGCATAACAAGATATTCATAGTGCCCATCCTGGGTGTTGAAGGCAGTCTTCCACTCGTCTCCCTGACGGATCCTGATTAAATTGTAGGCCCCCCTCAGGTCAAGCTTAGAAAAAACCTGGGCCCCAATGACCTGGTTAAAGAGTCCCTCTATTAAGGGAAGGGGGTATTTATTTTTAACTGTAATTTTATTCAGGCCCCTATAATCAATGCAGGGGCGCAAGCCACCATCTTTCTTTTCCACAAAGAAAAATCCGGCACCCGCTGGTGAGGTAGACGGCAAATAAAACCTTTCTGCAGATTCTCGGCAATGTATTCTTTCATGGCCTTATTCTCAGCTTGGGTTAAATTATAAATCTTTCCCCGAGGCGGCATAGTTCCGGGGGGGAGATCAATCGGGCAGTCAAAAGTCCTATGAGGAGGGAGTTCATCAGCGGCTTTTTCAGAAAACACGTCTGCGAAATCTGCATAGGGGGTAGGGATGCCCTCAGCAGTCAAGCGAGTGGCACGTACAGGGAGCTCAAGACAAGACTGGAAACATTGTGGCCCCCACTTGATAACCTGCCCAGAGACCCAGTCAATTTGGAGATTGTGTTTAGACAGCCAGGGGAGTCCCAGAACCAAAGGGGTAAGTGGCATCTTAAGGAGCAGGAAGCTCATTAGCTCGGTATGTCCCGCCCCCACTCTAACAAACACTGGTGGAGTACAGTACTAAATCAGGCCCCCGACAAGGGGGGTATTATCAATGGCTTTGACTCTAATTGGATTGACTAAAGATTGCAGCAGAATCTTTAACGCTTGAGCCAGGCCCCAATCAATAAAATTCCCAGCAGCCCCACAATCCAAAAGAGCCTCTACAGATCTGGACTTAAAATCATGAGTAATCTCGACAGGCAACGTAATTTGTGTGCAACACAGAGGAAATACCTTGCAGCCTAGGTGGGTTTCCTTGACCCCACCTAGGCTCTGAAGTTTTCCGATGCCTGTTTCCGAGGGCAGGAGTGGACCAGGTGACCGACTACTCCGCAATAAAGGCATAGACCTTGCGACAGACGCCTCCGCCTCTCAGCTTCAGAAAGCTTGGTGGCCCCAAGCTGCATGGGTTCTTCAGAAGAAGAAGGTACTAAGGCCTCAGGCTTCATACTGACTTCAGACTGGGCCCCTTTTTCCAGGCGTCTTTCTCGTATGCGTCGGTCGATGCGGATAGCCAATTACATGGTTTCATCCAAGGTGTTAGGTATTGGGTGATTTACCATGACATCTTTTATGACCTCTGACAGACCTAGCCTGAACTGCCCACACAATGCTGGGTCATTCCAGCGAGAATCCACTGCCCAGCGTCGGAATTCCGAGCAATATTCTTCTGCCGGTCTTTGCCCCTGTCTAAGAGATCGTAGCTTGGCATCAGCAGTTGCCCCTCGGTCTGGGTCATCATACAGGATCTCCATGGCCTTGAAGAATTCCTCAACAGATTGGCGGGCGAAATCCTGAGGGGAGAGGCTAAAAGCCCAGGATTGGGGATCCCCATGCAGAAGGGAGATGATAAGTCCCACCCGTTGCTCCTGGGAGCCGGAAGCATGAGGGCGAAGCTGAAAATAGAGCTTACAGGCATCCCGGAAATTGGCAAATTTACTCCGGTCCCCTGAAAACTTCTCTGGAAGGGGAATCTTGGGTTCAACTGGAAAGGCGGCTATTGCCCCCTGGGGCACAGAGGGTGCAGGAGCTGGATGGTTCTCCTGAGTCGCCACTCGAAGTGCCAGGTGCTCCACGGCCGCGGTCAGGGACTGCACCTGTTCCAAAATTTGGTTCATTTATGTGGGCCCGTGATAATGTGATGCCCAGCGGGACACCAGCCTTCTGTAAGCAGGCAACCCCCAATCTCCACCGCCGCTTCTGCCTATAGTCAAGCCCCCGTTTGCCGGGACGCTAGGTACACCTCACCGGACACGGTTGCCCCCAGGTCTTAATAGGCGCAAAGGATGGCTGCTTACGGTGAAGGCCGATGAACCACGAGGGTATCCCGAAGCCGAGGTCGTTCACAGGTAGTCAATCTGGAGGGTGCGTCAGAGTACAGGGATGAGACAGGTGCGTAGTCAGGGGTAGCCAATGGGTCAAGCCGGGAGGTCAGAGATCGCAGGGTATCCAGAGGGGCAGGCAGGTTCGTAGTCAGGCAAAGCAGAGGTCGGTACAGGCAGCAGACAGGGATGGTCGATCAAGCTGGGTCAGGATCAGATAACAACTAACAGAATCACACCCTAATCACAAGCGACTATCACGGGCACTGAGTGCTGGGCTGACTCCATATTTATTTGGGAATCGACCAATGGCCACCCTGGGGGGGGAGTATGTGCTGATTGGTGTAACTTACAACACTGTGAGTGATTGGACACACTATCCAGGGGCTGGTCAGTCTTGGCTGCAGGACTGATCAGCCCCTGATTCCCATCAGGTGTGGAGCACTCTGCGCTGCCTGCCACTCACAGCACAGCGCCTCCTAGTGGCAAAATGTACAGACTGCGGGACGCGCGCCTGCACAGCTAGAGAGGGGCAAGGGAGGCTGCCAGAGTGACGCTCCGCGCTCCCAGCAGCAGGAGTGCTGTGTCGCCCCGCGGACGCTCGCCGCCGGCCCCCTGGCAGAGGTAAGTTCCTTACACACTGCCAGCCAATCACGTGGCCCCATTTCCCTGGGGTAGTGCAGTGACAGCTAAGAGTGGGGGGGGTTATCAGTGTTGATTAAGGTAGGGGGGCTGGACAATCTGGATGCGGAGTGGCCCAATACCCCTTTTTTTGTATAATGGATGTTTGGGTTTGGTCCTTGCCCTTGCTGTGTGAAATCCCCCAGGTCGCCCGATCTCACTCACCCTTCCTCGGTCCTATGGTGCATGCGCAGCCCTCTCGTCCAATCAGCACACTTGGATCCGCTCCCACCCTCTAATAGCTTGCCTAAGGCGAGCGGATCAGAGTGCGCTAGTGGCCGCATCCCCCGCTACCCCCTAACAGGGAGCGTGCCCGCGCCGGCCATTCACAAATGCCTGGCACGGGCACGCACCCTGCTAAAGGGATAGTCAGGATGCGGCCGTAGCTTGAGCATGCGCCGTTGGACCAGGAAAGAAGGCGAGTTTCCGGACTACCTGGGGGGTTTCATACAGCGTGTCACTTCGAGTCACTTTAATCACTAAGCTAAATTATTTCAGGAAATGCATAATTGGCTAAAGGGTCTGTCCATGCAGGGGTTAATAAGACCTACAGCCTCCTTACCTCTTGAGGGAATGTTGCTTAGCTGTCTTTGGTGCCTCTACAGCTTGAAGGAAAATTTTATATTTCCCCCTCCCCCTGGGCTTTGCTTTGTCACCAAATCTAAAAAATCCTTTGTCTCCTGTAAAAAATGGCCGCCCCAGCTCCCTCTCAGCTTGTGCACAAGCACTGCATTACACTCCCCCCTGCTCTGCATGGTCGCACCCACTCTGATCTTTGTCTCCTGTAAAAAATGGCCACCCCAGCTCCCTCTCAGCTTGTGCACAAGCACTGCATTACACTCCCCCCTGCTCTGCATGGTCGCACCCACTCTCCTTCCATGTGAGAAAGAGTAAGTAAAAGTAAAACGTTTAACCGTATCTGTCAGCAAAAAAAAACTTATTTTTAAATATAGAAAAAGTTTAGGACATTGTCAGGGGTAGCCCTACACAATAGCCAACGTTTGGCACTTCCTACTGAATTCCTTTAATAAGTATTACATAATTGCTTAATTAGTTAAATGTATTACTTGTATTGTTTAATCATTTAATGAACTAAGTATACTTCTATTTGAAACAAAGTGTATCTTATTTGGGTAACTACAGTAACTACAAGTAACTACAGTGATGCGCTAGCAGCCATAGGGATTATGTTAAGGTAGCAGAGTTAGGATAGTTTCAACAAATATACAATGGTCTAAATCGAGGTTTTCGATTTTTAACTCCCCTGCATTAAAATGGTTGCGTTACCGCACAGTAAGAAGACTCTTCATTTTTCTTGTAGGGAAATCAGAAGATAAATCCTGTCCTAAGCTGATCTGGCAGGTGCTGACGTTGACATTAAACCCCTATTCCCATCCTATCTAATGTCCCTTCCCATTAGTCATGGGGTAAGTGAGCAGAAAGGCAGTCGACCCGCTCCATTTCAGCAATCCAGTGTGCAGCATTTCGCCTGGAGCCAAGTAGAAAATGATTTCGATGCATGATGAATTTTTTCAATAACTTCAGCCCAGGAAATACAGCACCCAGTTCACACTGTGACTCTGCCATAACTGGGAGGAATAATGATGAAGACGACCATTCCTGGATAAAGGTCTATCGGACTCATCTGTTATCTCTATTATTTTAACCTTGTTAGTATACAAAGTATCTGGGAGCCACAAATTTGATATCATCCACGCTTCAATAAAAGAGCATTATGGAGAAGATGTGTAAAGTGTATTGTGAACTGAAGCACTTACTGAAATGAGGCTCCTAACTCTTCTTAACAGAACTCTGCAGAAGTTTAAGGAGATTGTCAACAAACTCAGCAAAACTTGACGGAATTCACGGAAAAGTATTGATTACAGTTTATTAATCAAGAAACAACTGAAAATGGAGAACACAAAAAATTAAATATAGTTTTTGCTTGACCACTTTTGGTCTCAGCTCCAAAGCCCCTGATTCACAAATGAGTGTCCACCTCTGATAGCTTATTTGTGGTGGACGGTAATGTTATCTGTCCCCTGCTGTCCTTGCTGCTTGCACCAAGGTGGGTGGGGTGCTTTGGAACATTCTGTACATGTCCTTTAAAGCATGTTCCCTGCATTGGGATTCCCTTCTGTGTAAAACCCCACAGAAAGCCCTTACAAAATCACCTGCAGCGGCATATCCATAGCATTGCGCATGCTCACTCACAGCCCAAAATACTGGGATGTGGCTGCCGGAAGTAAGGGGGAGTCTCACACAAAGAAGCATCCTGATGCAGGATGCCCCGGGAGAGGCCAGTGGCTGGGCATGGAATCTTTTAGTATAGTTGAGTAAACTGGTTCTGAATTTTTTCTAAAAAAGGTCCTCCTCTCCGGGGGGGTTAGGGAGGATTTCTTTTTTAAAAAATCTTTTTTTTAAATGGCGTGGGGGAATCCAAGTAAAACCAGCTCAGGCTCAGCTATGTGTACTGGTAGAACAGGGCACTGGAACCGACTGGTCAACTCCCAGTATTGAAGGCTACCAACCCGCATAGGCAGCCGCTGGCTCTTCTGCACCCCCCTGGGCTTTGGCAAGTAATGAGGCGGGGATTATGGAAAGTCATTCACTTGCTGGAAGCTGACTTGCCGGCCCATCCTGTCATGTGAACTGGTTTCACAGAAAAGTGAAAAGTGTTTTATTATTTATCATAGTGTAGTCGCCCAGCAGAAAACAGTTCCCGGCATTGGGCTGCCAGCGGCTGTGCTTGGTGGCTTATGTGCAGTGACAGCTCTGCACCCATCACTGTAGCGTTGGTGACGGCGGCTTTGCTGTTCTAGACTCTCCGTCCTGCCCTGTGGTGGCTTTAGCTGCAGGTTTGCCACTGCGCTGCCGCCAATAGCTTTTTTGCCAGACCCATTGCCCGTCAGACCAAAGACTGAAAAGCCTCCTGGACCAGATCATATCCCAAAGGTTGGTGGAGGCCCCCTTTGCAAGGCAAGTAGTGGAGGTCCAGGGGATTGCGCCCCTCTCATAATTTGGCCCTGACTGGAGGTGTCACCAGAAGGGAAACATTTTCTAGTATGGGGTGCACACAACTCGGTTCCTTATACCTAGAATTATACCCAGTGTGACGTCCAATGAGCTATCCTCTTGGTTTGGAAAATCCACACAATGCTGCATGACCAGCTATGGACCAGCCAGTGTTCGGTTCAGCATGAGAAAGGTATAAGTGGTGTTCTCCCTTCGAGATCTGAATAACAGCTTCCATACATACTGCCAAATGGCAGGGTGTAACGTCTTCTGTCTTGAAAACTGAAGAGCTTTTATAATCCCCTGATTTTCCGGTGCACTTTACAATATAAAATGCAAAACAGAACATCTTTAAGAAGTCAGCCAAGACGTAAATCTCACTCGTTGTTTTGCTTTTGCGCTCTGCCTATTTATCTGAAGTGTCTATAAATTCTCTTTAGGGGGTAAATGTAATAGAATCATAGAGGAATTATAGAGAAAAATATGACAGGATTTCATTAAAAACACTAGAATTTATTTCCGCTGAGTTTCTTTTATTATTGGGTTGCTTTTTTTTTTCCCCGACGCATTTCTTTCTTTATGATCGCCTGAGGATGTCTGTATAAAATTATACACAGCTGTTTTCAGATTATTATGGTTGACAATGCAATATTTTCTGCTATATTGTATCATAGAAAAAAGTTACATATTTTCTTTGGCTTTTATGTTCTACTTCCTCTTCTCTACTCTTTCTATTTGTCTTTGTATGGTCCCCAGCTTCTTATAAACCGCTCTTATTTTTTTAATCTTTATTTGCTCCTTGGGTTCTCAGAGAATAACATTTTGAAAGCTTTACATAGCTCTCTGCTTTCTCTTATTAATCCCGGACTTCCATCTTCTCCCACACTTGTTTAAACACTAGTCATATATTGTTTGTTTTTCCTGTTGTTCTTTGTTTTATTCATGCTTTTTATTTATTATCCTATCTTTTTTCTTTTTAACTTGCAATTGTCGCTTTCTAACTGGCTTCTTACAAGTTTATTTTGTCCTTTTTTCTTTTCCTTTTCTAAACCACTTTCTTGTACTTTCCTTTGATTTCTTCATAAATTGTTTATTGCTTCTTCTTGGCTCCTTTTGTCAGGTTTTAGGTGTTCTGCTTTACTGTTTCCCTCTTAAAGTGGACCAAAACCAAGGATTTTCGTCCTTTCCTGAACGGGGCTGCCCCACTGTGTGAAACCCCCAGATTGTCGAAATCAACTCACCTCTTCCTGGTCCTACAGCGCATGCACAGTTGCTGGTCCAGTCAGGGGGCTCGGATTCGCTGATGTCACGTTGTCTAAGCCTTTGTCTAAGGCGAGTGGCTCTGAGTGCGCTGACGGCCGCATCCCCCGCCATCCTCTAACAGGGAGCGTGAAATTTAACTTCCTCCACTTCCTATGTGACTATTTTTCATATCACTTCAGTATACTTTTCACTGTCTTATTCCTACCTCATCCTTTTTTTAGGTTTATTCTTCTCTTCGTCTTGACAACCCTAATAATTTATAATGAATGTCTTTGTTCCCGCTTTGTGGTTTTGCCTTATTACTATTTAACTTCCTTTCCTCCTTTCTAACTTGCAACTGTCTCTTCTTAACTGAGTTACTTTTTTACAATGTTATCTTGTTTCCTTTCTTTCTGTAACTCAGTCTTACGCATCAGTGTTCTTTGTGTACAGAGCTTTCATCTTGGTGTACAGACTTGGCATATGGTTACCAATAACAACAGATTGCATATAGTGAAAACTGCTTCCATAAAACACACATGTATTAACATAAGAAAAAATGCACAGCCTCTTAAGGGAATATAGTAATGAAGGAATTCAATTAAGACAGTGGCCTTGATTTAGTAATAGTTTAAAAAACATTTTCTTTGGTAGTAAAAAAATCATTTTATGTTAAAAAGGCATGAGAATGTATTTCCTTGTTGCTGAATCACAAGCTAGGAATACAATGAAAGTCAATGCACTTTTTACTCTCAACTCTCAATTTCAACACAATTGCGAGATAAGATATCTCAGCTAGTTTACAGTAACCAATTGTTTTCAGCCATGGAAAAAAGTAAAGGCGGCTACATCTGCACCTTTCCCATCTCCCCTTTCTATCTGATTCACGAAGATCATTTACTTCCTTTAAATTCCTCTGCCGTTTAACCTTCTTTTTCTGTTTTTTTTGTCCATATGCTTTCCATCCTCTTTATATTTTTTTCTCTCCCTTACCCCCTGCCTACATTTGCATCTCATCACTTGACCTACCTTCTTCTTGACAATTTGCTATAGTTTGATCCAACCCGGATACCATTATATCCTGTGCAAATTATCTGGCATGCCCCCGCCCACCTCCGATGCTGAAAAAAATGTGAACGCAGGCCCTCCTCCTTCACTACAGATGCCAACTGGGTGGCTGTATAAGTGGCTCCCGCCATCAAGAAGATCACTGCTCAGCAGAACAGAAGGGAGCCCCCATCCTGGCGGACATGAAAGAGAGGATGCCACCGGTGGCGAACAGATGAAGGAAAATGCGGCAACTGTGAGTTTTTTTTTATAAAGACTCTGTGAGGAATAGGGGATATATTATTTTATTCCTCTCACTCCAAAGTGGGGGGCTGTTATTCCTGATGCCTGGTCCAGCATTCTAGTCCGAAGCCACCACCCATCCACATCAATGGTGAAGAGGTAAAATAATATCTAACACCAAGTTCCTCTTCAGGCTGTTACTCTCGCAGATATAGAATTAGTCGTCATCATCTAAGACTGCCAGGTACTCAAACAGCTTCTTCTCTCTGGCAACCAAGGTTCTAAACTCAAACTGATCTAACATTTCAAACAACTGCCAAATCCAATGTATTGAATTAAGGTTACATTTTTTTATCTGCTTCCTAAAAGAAATGTACTTTAGATTGGCAACAAAAATTCATGTTAATGCTGGAGAAATCTATATGCCAAAAATAATTCCCTGTGTGTACCCTGTATATACTGGCGAAGATACTGATTTTGATTCTTATAACCCAGGAACACCATCTGGCAAAAGACCCTTGTAACAAAAGCCTTTCAGGAAGTCCATATTTGGACAAAGGGGGAATTAACACTGTTCTGTGTAATGAGCAAGCCCAGGCAGTTCACAGATACCCTGCTGGTTCCCTCACACCTTTATCAAGGCTGAATGGGACTGCAAGGGACCCCTGACTGCGAAGGCTATGGTGGCCAAGCCACTTCACATGGGCCGCCAGGCTTTTAGGTGCCAACGCCAAACTGAAGATAACTGGGCCTCCATATGACCCTTGCCCCAAGCCAGAGAACATAATCAGAATGAGGCCACAAAGTCGAATACACATATAGTTTTTTAATTTCTCTACCAAGCTCAAAACCTGAGAAAATTGAGATCTTTGGTCCTGATTCCTCCTAAAAATCATATTTGGACTAGATGCGTGGCATCAGGCCCAATAGTTTAAACCAGACTTGATATAATGAAAAATCCATACACTTAAAAAACTTTTCCCCAGCATCTAAATTTAATATATTTTAAGGTTTTAGTTACTTGCTTATTATTTCTCCGGCTGGGCTGCAACTCTGTTCAGGATTCCAGGATACGGCCACCGCCTTCTTGCTTCAGAAGAATCACATGCCGAGGAGAGGGGGAAGTGCAGGGGGCGGGATATAGTTGTGTTCTGCACAGACAGAGCAGAGCTTGGGTCAGGAAAAGCATAGCAACCACAGAATGCAGAGTGGCATAGTCAGAAGACACTTCCTTTCTGAAGGCATCCTGAGAATCCATGGTCGCCATCTTGGATTTTTAAAGGCTCAGAAAATGCAGTAGCTGCAGGTAGGATGATTTTTATTGTGGGAAATCTGTATGTACAGGGTGTAGGAACATACAAGACATGCTCTTATTCAGGGTGAAGGCCTGGATTAACACCAGAACCAGGTGTTTAGAACCTGTTACCCTTCCAGTGAAACTTACGACCCAAAAATAGTTCTGATAATTTTTCGGGTGTGAGCTCAAGGGAGGGGAGGAAACTCCTTGTGTGGCTTCAGCTGAGGGTTAAATGGCAGGTAACAATCTGGGGACATTGTCCTTCTTCTCGGGGGGCACGAGTGAATGTAGTACTTACCTGTAACCTGTAATCTGCTCTCAGACCTGTGTGAAATTTCATAATATTTTCATATTTGTATTTCTTGCCTAAGCGTGCGCTTATCGCATTAAAAAATTACCAGTTAATGGACTTGGATTTAAGAAAGAGTATTGCGTGATTCTTGGAGGCCGTGGCGTCGGCTAGGCTCACGTGATACGTTGTTCCCTGCAGACCCCTTTACCTGTTCATATGTTGTGTGGTGGTTGGAGCTTTTGTATCCGGCATTCAGGAGTACCAAATGCCAAATACCAGGGTCTTTCCAGTCGAAAGGCTTCAGAATACCGGGGTCTATACCAGGGGAGGCTCCAGGTTTATGCGGGTGAATGAGTCTCAGTGGTCCCTTGCGGTGTGATATGATGCTCCATACATGATGATAAAGTTACATGAATAGAAAGAAAAAAAAAATAATAGACGGAATAACAAGGAATAGAAGGAATGACACAAAAAAGGCAGGAAAGAAAGCAAATAAAGGAATAACAAAAAAGAAAGTATTACAAATAAATGGAAAGAAACAAAGAAAGAACAAAAGCATAGAATCAATGACAGTAACAAAGAAGGAATAAAGTGAATGACAGAAAAAAGCAGGAAAGAAAAGGGAGAAAAAAGGGGGGGGGATGAAAGAAAAGGAAAACAAGAAAGAGAAGGAGTGACAGAGTAAAATAGAAGAACAGGAATGGTGGAACGAACAGATGAAAAAAATAATTTTTAGAAAGAAATAAAGTATAGATGGACTGACATAAATAATATGAGAAAGAGAATGGCAGAAAGAATAGATGAAAGAACGAAGCAAATAATAAATGGAAAGGAAAAAAGAATAGAAGGAAAGAAACAAAATATGAAAGAACTAACGTAAAGAAAGAAAGTCTCTTCCAATGGACAATCTGCCCCTGGCTGACAGTCCTTAGTTTTGGTTATTGCACAGTCCTGGGTATTGCATAGGGCTGCCCATGATAGAGGTGGGCACCGGGGGCATGGAGCCTGCCCATTCAGCCGGAAGGCTTCCAAACCAAATTGTCCCTGCTCTGGCATATCTCTAGTTATTTACCCCTCTGCCTTTTTCCTCCTCCCTTCCTTTGGGGTTTATTCATCAAGGGATAGCGGCAGGTAGCGCCTCGTAGCAGCAGGCAGCATCTGGTGAACCCTGGGCGCTGTACGCAATAGCACATTTATGAAAGCGAATCTGGCAACTCTAACAGCGCTATGTAGCGTACCAATCATCATTATAGGTGGCTCAGCGTATAATTCCTGTGCTTTAGCTTTCAGAGTGCCAGGTATTACCTGTCGCTACCTGACACTCTTCCATACATTTCAATGGACGTTCCTTTCCTTCTGTTTAAACAGGGTTTTTTGTTTTTAATTAATTTATTTTTTCACTCAAATAATTGTGTCACCTCTCCTCGCCTAGAAAAAGTCATTTTTGAAAACTTTTTAGATTTTTTATATTTTTATGCAGAATTGTCATTACAGGTCTGGCATTAAAGTATTAATGTCACAATGTTACAACAATGTAATTCCATGTGTTTTCACTTTGTTACTGGTGGATATGTGTTCAAAAACAGACTTTAATCACACAACGTCTGGCGCACTATGGTATAGCGCCAAATCCAGAGTGCCGACACTGAGTGTGTCTGTTTTTTGTTGAATATAGTGTGAGTCAGTCGCAATGAGCTGGCGCTACCTTTCGCTCGCTGCAACGCTGTACTGGTGTTAGAGCGCACAACATACATCTCATTCATCAATGGTTACCACAGCCCCCGATAGCCGATCACAGCGTATACTAGCCGTCGCTCTAAGCGCCTCTGTGCAGATGCTCATCTGCCGATACCTGGTGCTTGTAATGAATCAGCCTGCCCTATATACTGTATATGATCTTTCTCTTTTCTTTTTTGGCTTATTTTCTACCTACAGCGCTCACATTCACCTCCCCTTCCATCTTCTTCATACCTGCCTTTCCTACTACATTTTTTCCTTCCAATTCTGTTGAACCTTGTCCTCCCCAGCTTGATATTCAACCTTTTTCACAAAGTTAGTTTCCCGGCACTTGCAGCGGTGCTGACAGGCGGCTGCGCATTGTAAATACACACGTCTAAACACATTATAGGCTTCTCAGTGACAATTTGTTCGCCGACATTGAGTGACAAGCTCTTGAACTCGCGTCACTTTACATAATCTTCTCCTTGCAGTAAATTGACACAGCAGTCAAATAAACGCTATGAAATTCCAATAAAGCCTCGGATGTCCCTCTTTGTTACATGAAGCATGAATCAAGGCTTGTAAAATAAACAGAATAAACGAGAATATTAACAATACAAAACTTTAGATGAACACAGTTGAAAGAAAGGTTTTAGCTAATCAAAATGTTTTTCTGTGTATTGGCGAATATCCTTGTAAACGCCTTCAATTGTGAATACAAACAAATCTTTCTTTTTTGCTCCAATATGCAAATGTTTATATTGTTAATCAGTGTAGTTATTAGTTTACAAGGGCATAATTAATGATGATTGCTGATCATTGCTGATCAACTCTTGAAGTGGAATAAAACACAGGATTTTAATCCTGAATTTTGCTCCATGGAAATTGGGATGCCCCACTGTGTGAAACCTAGCAGATCATTCAGAATAAATGACCTCATCCTGACCTTACGACGCATGTGCGGGCTCCCGTCCAATCAGATCCGTTTGCTGTGCATATGTAATGCTTGGCAAATGGTTCTGTTTACATGCAGGGCTTCAGTGATCAGGAACACAGTGGGTCGAGTCGCAAAGGGTTTTGTTCAGAACATGACAAAGCTCAATGAGACTGATCCTGAAATTTAAAAGATTCCCTCTAACAGGGAGCTTGCCCGCGCCGGCCATTCACTACCCTGTTAGAGGGATAGCAGGGAATGCAGCCGCGGCTCACGCTGTTGGACCGAGAAAGAAGGTGAGTGTATGGGTGACCTGGGGGGGGGTTCACACAGCCGGGCATCCCGATTTTGGATGCCCCGGGGGGAGAGGGAATTGATCGGCCCTAGAATCTTATTTCAGGGCCATTGGGGTGTGGGTTTTGTGGCACTCTAAACCCGAACAATAAAAAAAGACAAAAATTACACCTTCCTCCATTAAGCCAGGTTTAAAGTGGACCAAAATCCACAAATGCCTGGCACAGGCACATTCCCTGCTAGATGGATAGGAAGGGTGTAGCTGCGGCTCATGCCGTTGGACCGAAGAAGGTAAGTGTACGGGTGACCTGGGGGGTTTCACACAGCGGGGTATCCTGATTTTAGATGCCCCAGGGAGAGGCATTGCCGTGGGTTTTGGTCCACTTTAACACTCTCGGAGCTCACACTCCAGGAATGACAATAAAACCCTTCAGTCTGACTTTTTTTTTCTATTATATCTGGGAAATGGATTTCAGTATCTAGCCTTGTGTTTTTTTTCACGCTGGGTCTGCTTTAATAGGCAAAACATGGAAGTAACTCTTTTTGCTATAAGAATGATGGTAACAGAAAAGGTGTAAGTCCCATTTTCCTGCACCAAATGGCGCTTTAACTTCAATCAGCAGCACATTAGAATGTAATAAGGCTCAAGGTAGCGGCAAGGAAGCGGGGCTTTGTGCTATAATTCAAGTCACATCCTGGTTTCAATCATTGCAATAGAGTTGTTTCGTGTATTCATTAGAAGAACATCCCATATCTCCAGCTCCTTACAATCAAGTTTAAAATGATTTAGTTCAACACTTTCATGACTGCCGCGAACAAGGGAGTGAAGCCTTCCAAATTGAATAAATGTTTATTGAAAACATTTAGGTTGGTGACATAAAGGTGAATCAGAGGCTCCTTTGAGGCTGTTTTTTTGCTGCACGCGCCCTTTTTCTTAAAGGAATCTGCTAAAATGGAAACCTATCAGCCTATTATATAAAAATCTTGTTGGCATCAGTCTTCAGCAGGTTTTGGAAAATTCTCAGTGCATTAAAGTGAACCAAAACCCACTGTGATTGATTCCCTCCCCCCGAGGCATACAAAATCGGGATGCCCCGCTGTGTGAAACCCCCCAGGTCACCCCATACACTTACATTGCTTCCCGGTCCAATGTGCGGGGCACTGCCGCACCCCCGCTACTCCTCTAGCAGGGCGCGTGCCCGCGACAGGTATTTGTGAATGGCCGGCGCGGGCACGCTCCCTGTTAGAGGGAAGTGTAGGATGCGGCCACGGCTCGTGCATCTGCTGTTGCACCGGGAAACAAGTTAAGTGTATGGGGGGTTTCACACAACGGGGCATGCGCTGTAGGACCAGGAAGAGGTGAGTTGGGCTTGGAGATCTGGAGGGGGGTTCACACAGTGGGGAACCCCCTTGTCCAGGGGCCAAAACCCAGGACCAAAACCCAGGATAGTCAAAATACTGGGTTTTGGTCCACTTTAAAGGAGAACAGAAGACAAAAAACAAAAAGGGGCTGATTCCCTCCCCATCACGGACGGACATCATTGTGGGAAGTGGTTTCATATGCACGGATTGGTCTGGCTCCGCCGGACGGCAGCCAGCTGGGGCCACCACACGCGTCAAGGTGTGCTCGGTTTTCCCCTGCGTCAATAGGCAGCAAGGCCTTAAAGTAGACCAAAACCCTGGGTTTTGGTCCTTGCCCCGGGCCCGTCGATCAGGGGTGCCCCGCTGTGTGAAACCCTCCAGATGGCCGAAAGCAATTCAGCTCTTCCCGGTTCCCTCTAGCAGGGCGCGGGCCCATGTCAGGCATTTGTGAATGGCCGGCAAGGGCACGCTCCCTGTCAGAGGGTGGGGGGGATGCGGCCGTCAGCACGCTCAGAGCCGCTGGCTTTAGACGAAGCTTACACAACGTGACGTCAGAGGCTCCGAGCTCCGGCCGTGGCTTGCACATGCGCTGTTGGACCAGGGAGCAAGGTAAGTGTATGGGGCGATCTGGGGGGTTTCACACAGATTCCTGGGCCGATCAATTCCCCCGCTGTGTGAAACCCCCCAGGTCACCCCATACACTTACCTTGCTTCCCGGTCCAACGGGGCATACACGAGCCACGGCTTGTGCCGTAGGACCGTGAAGAGGCGGGTTGCGCTCGGTGATCTGGGGGCAATTTGGGGGGTTACACACAGCGGGGCGCCCCCGATAAATTTTTTTTTGGGGCAGCTCTGTTTTAAGTGTGCAGGAACGTCTCTAGCATGTAATACAGTTAAAAAAAAAAAACTATATTTATTTTAGGGCACATCTGTCTGTTTTAGCTGGCCTGTGCAAGTGTGTCATTTTGGTGTGTGCACAAAAATTTTACTTGCCAGAATTAAAACTTCTGGGAAAGAAAGGGGTGGAAAGGATGGTATAGAGGAAAAGACATCCCTGCTATTCCTTCTGCCACTAAGGATAAGAATGTTGGTGCCAAAACCAACACTGTGGTCAGTAGCCATGTGCTCAGGCACAGTAAATGTAGCATCAGGCATTTGCCCATGCCCAGCCATAGTAGTGGCAGCATCCATTTCCCCAGGCCCACCACTGCTAGTAGTAAAAGCAACAGTAATGTATGTGGTAGTAGTAGCAGCATCAGCAAGCCAGATTTGTCCATTTCCTCCAGTGGGTGTGTAATTTTGGACAAGGCATCTATTGTGGACTGGTTGACTTGCTTGTTCATCTCAGGAGGAGGAAGACTTTGAGCCAGGTTTCAATGGATCCTTCCTCCACTACATCTACACATCAAAAGAAAAAGAAGCCTTTCTCTTCCATCATCTCTCTCTTTACTGCCTCCTGCTAGTGGGGCGCCAGCTTTTTTCAGCAGTTCGGTTGCTATAGATAGAGATAAGGAGAATTTGTTTGACAACAATGAGCCTTTGGAGTATGTTGAGAAGGTGGTGGAGGTGGGAGGGGTGTCCCAGACGCATAGCTGAGGCAGCCGGGGTGATGGTAGATATAGATATACTGGCAGTTATGAAGTTGGTTGCAGTGTGGGCGGCAAATAGACCATGATGAAACATCAGAATAGGGAAGTGGCTGGGATCACAAGGAGGAGTATGATGATGTAGTTTTGGACAGGACCTAGGAACCAGGCAACAAACAAGGGACATTGTCAGAGCAGTATAGTACTTCTGGCACTGGCAAAAACTGAGCCAAGGTAGGGCCAGATCATCTGCAAAATGGTACAGGGCTAGGTCTGCTGGTATGGTCCACTCGGGAGCAGGTGACGGTGACACCGATGCTGCTTATGCAGACTCCAGAAAAAATTCCGTCAGAGGAGGAACAAAATCAGATGGAGGTGGTGGACATTCTAGATATTCTGATTTACGGACTCTGCTGTGAGGCAATTCTTTCGTACCTTCCTTGGAGAACAAAACCTAGCACAGTGCCAGATTTGCAAGCAGAAAGTTAGCCGTAGCCAGGGCACAAATCTAGGACTAGGAACTATGGCTCTTCATAGGCATTGAAATGCCCTTATTAATTTCCAGGAAGCCAATCCTGTTGTTGAGTGCTTGTTAGCTACTGCCAATTCCAGGCCTACACAAGGCCTACACAACAACCAGGTGTCTCCTGTCCTTTGGCCTAGTCTTTAAAATTTGTGCATCTGCTAATGCTAACACCAGCCCTACACAACCACCACAGGTCTCCTTTCCCTCTGCCTAGTCTTTTAGTACTGCTAATGCCACTACTACCACCAACAGCACCTCCGCTGCCACCCTCTGCTAGTTTTAAGCTTACACAACCACAACCATCTATGCCGTGATGCACAATATAGGTACATTTATCAAGGCTTGTAAAAAAAGCCATTGTTAGATCTTTTTTCAACTAAGTTGTCAAGATGCCAATCCCACTGCTACCGCCGTAAAAGTTGAATCATTTTTTGAGGGCTTGCCCACTACCCCCAGTCCTACACAACCACCACAGGTCTCCTATCCCTCTGCCTAGTCTTTCAGTACTGCTAATGCCACCAGGGCCGGATTAAATGTGGTGGAGGACCCTGGGCACAAAATCTGGTGGAGGCCCCAGATGCAGTTTTTTCTTATTTCATTTGAAATAATAGTCCAGCCAAGTAACTGATTGGTGGTTGGTTGGCACCCGCCCACTTACTGGAACGTCAGATCAAGTCCCTTGTGCGGGTGCATGCTACTTGAGAACTCCTGCTTTGCCATTCTGGGTGGGGGGTAGTTTAGTCACCCAGCTGCTCCAGCAGAAAACAGCTCCCTGCATTGAGCTGCCAGCGGCTGTGCTTAGTGGCTTATGTGCAGTGACAGCTCTGCACGCACTCATTAGGGATGAGCTAACTTTTGAAAAATTTGATTCGGCTGATTTGCCGAACTTTCCGACAAAATTTGTTTCGGTCCGAATTTATTCGCGATGAATCGCTATTAAAAACGGCCATTTCTGTGCTTCCTAGAGCCTCAATAGGGTTGTAAACCATTCTGCCTTGCTGTAACACGCATAGGATACGTGCTGGGTTAGTGAAATAATACTGAAAATAATTATGACATGCAGATCAGAGGCATGGCTATTAGAATCGCAGAGCGGCACAATTGCAGAGAGTTGAGGTGGCATCACTATGAGGGGCCCCTATATTGCCTGAAAAACACACCCTGGAGCTGGCAGCAGCAGGAGCCGAAATATTGGCTGAAAGATATCCTGGAGTTGGCAGCAGGAGCCCAAAAATTGGCTTAATGACACCCTGGAGTTGCAAGCAGCAGAAGCAGCAGGAGCCCAAACATAGCTTGAAAGAGACACTGGAGTTGGCAGCAGGAGCCCAAAAATTGGCTGAATTACACCCTGGGGTTGCAAGCAGCAGCAGCAGCAGCGGCAGCAGCCCAAACATAGCTTGATAGAGACACTGGAGTTGGCAGCAGGAGCCCAAAAATTGTCTGAATGACACCCTGGAGTTGCAAGCAGCAGCAGCAGCAGGAGCCCAAACATAGCTTGAAAGAGACACTGGAGTTGGCAGCAGGAGCCCAAAAATTGGCTGAATGACACCCTGGAGTTGCATGCAGCAGCAGGAGCCCAGACATAGCTTGAAAGAGACACTGGAGTTGGCAGCAGGAGCCCAAAAATTGGCTGAATGACACCCTGGAGTTGCAAGCAGCAGCAGGAGCCCAGACATAGCTTGAAAGAGACACTGGAGTTGGCAGCAGGAGCCCAAAAATTGGCTCAATGACACCCTGGAGTTGCAAGCAGCAGCAGCAGGAGCCCAGACATAGCTTGAAAGAGACACTGGAGTTGGCAGCAGGAGCCCAAAAATTGGCTGAATGACACCCTGGAGTTGCAAGCAACAGCAGCAGCAGCCCAAACATAGCTTGAAAGACACACTGGAGTTGGCAGCAGGAGCCCAAAAATTGGCTGAATGACACCCTGGAGTTGCAAGCAGCAGCAGCAGGAGCCCAAACATAGCTTGAAGGAGACACTGGAGTTGGCAGCAGGAGCCCAAAAATTGGCTGAATGACACCCTGGAGTTGCAAGCAGCAGCAGCAGCAGCCCAAACATAGCTTGAAAGAGACACTGGAGTTGGCAGCAGGAGCCCAAAAATTGACTGAATGACACCCTGGAGTTGCAAGCAGCAGCAGCAGGAGCCCAAACATAGCTTGAAAGAGACACTGGAGTTGGCAGCAGGAGCCCAAAAATTGGCTGAATGACACGCTGGAATTGCAAGCAGCAGCAGCAGCAGCCCGAACATAGCTTGAAAGAGACACTGGAGTTGGCAGCAGGAGCCCAAAAATTGGCTGAATGACACCCTGGAGTTGCAAGCAGCAGCAGCAGCCCACACCTAGATTGAAAGACACACTGGAGTTGGCAGCAGGAGCCCAAAAATTGGTTGAATGACACCCTGGAGTCGCAAGCAGCAGCAGCAGCCCAAACATAGCTTGAAAGAGACACTGGAGTTGGCAGCAGGAGCCCAAAAATTTGCTGAATAACACCCTGGAGTTGCAAGCAGCAGCAGCAGCCCAAACATAGCTTGAAAGAGACACTGGATTTGGCAGCAGGAGCCCAAAAATTGGCTGAATGACACCCTGGAGTTGCAAGCAGCAGCAGCAGGAGCCCACACATAGCTTGAAAGAGACACTGGAGTTGGCAGCAGGAGCCCAAAAATTGGCTCAATGACACCCTGGAGTTGCATGCAGCAGCAGGAGCCCAGACATAGCTTGAAAGAGACACTGGAGTTGGCAGCAGGAGCCCAAAAATTGGCTGAATGACACCCTGGAGTTGCAAGCAGCAGCAGGAGCCCAGACATAGCTTGAAAGAGACACTGGAGTTGGCAGCAGGAGCCCAAAAATTGGCTCAATGACACCCTGGAGTTGCAAGCAGCAGCAGGAGCCCAGACATAGCTTGAAAGAGACACTGGAGTTGGCAGCAGGAGCCCAAAAATTGGCTGAATGACACCCTGGAGTTGCAAGCAGCAGCAGCCCAAACATAGCTTGAAAGACACACTGGAGTTGGCAGCAGGAGCCCAAAAATTGGCTGAATGACACCCTGGAGTTGCAAGCAGCAGCAGCAGGAGCCCAAACATAGCTTGAAGGAGACACTGGAGTTGGCAGCAGGAGCCCAAAAATTGGCTGAATGACACCCTGGAGTTGCAAGCAGCAGCAGCAGCAGCCCAAACATAGCTTGAAAGAGACACTGGAGTTGGCAGCAGGAGCCCAAAAATTGGCTGAATGACACCCTGGAGTTGCAAGCAGCAGCAGGAGCCCAGACATAGCTTGAAAGAGACACTGGAGTTGGCAGCGGCAGCAGCAGCAGCCCAAACCTAGCTTGAAAGAGACACTGAAGTTTGCAGCAGGAGCCCAAAAATTGGCTGAATGACACCCTGGAGTTGCAAGCAGCAACAGGAGCCCAGACATAGCTTGAAAGAGACACTGGAGTTGGCAGCAGGAGCCCAAAAATTGGCTGAATGACACCCTGGAGTTGCAAGCAGCAGCAGCAGCCCGAACATAGCTTGAAAGAGACACTGGAGTTGGCAGCAGGAACCCAAAAATTGGCTGAATGACACCCTGGAGTTGCAAGCAGCAGCAGCAGCCCACACCTAGATTGAAAGACACACTGGAGTTGGCAGCAGGAGCCCAAAAATTGGTTGAATGACACCCTGGAGTCGCAAGCAGCAGCAGCAGCCCAAACATAGCTTGAAAAAGACACTGGAGTTGGCAGCAGGAGCCCAAAAATTTGCTGAATGACACCCTGGAGTTGCAAGCAGCAGCAGCAGCCCAAACATAGCTTGAAAGAGAGACTGGATTTGGCAGCAGGAGCCCAAAAATTGGCTGAATGACACCCTGGAGTTGCAAGCAGCAGCAGCAGGAGCCCACACATAGCTTGAAAGAGACACTGGAGTTGGCAGCAGGAGCCCAAAAATTGGCTGAATGACACCCTGGAGTTGCATGCAGCAGCAGGAGCCCAGACATAGCTTGAAAGAGACACTGGAGTTGGCAGCGGCAGCAGCAGCAGCCCAAGCCTAGCTTGAAAGAGACACTGAAGTTTGCAGCAGGAGCCCAAAAATTGGCTGAATGACACCCTGGAGTTGCAAGCAGCAGCAGGAGCCCAGACATAGCTTGAAAGAGACACTGGAGTTGGCAGCAGGAGCCCAAAAATTGGCTGAATGACACCCTGGAGTTGCAAGCAGCAGCAGCAGCCCGAACATAGCTTGAAAGAGACACTGGAGTTGGCAGCAGGAACCCAAAAATTGGCTGAATGACACCCTGGAGTTGCAAGCAGCAGCAGCAGCCCACACCTAGATTGAAAGACACACTGGAGTTGGCAGCAGGAGCCCAAAAATTGGTTGAATGACACCCTGGAGCCGCAAGCTGCAGCAGCAGCCCGAACATAGCTTGAAAGAGACACTGGAGTTGGCAGCAGGAGCCCAAAAATTAGCTGAATGACACCCTGGAGTTGCAAGCAGCAGCAGCAGCCCAAACATAGCTTGAAAGAGACACTGGATTTGGCAGCAGGAGCCCAAAAATTGGCTGAATGACACCCTGGAGTTGCAAGCAGCAGCAGTAGGAGCCCAAACATTGCCTGAAAGGGACACTGGAGTTGGCAACAGGAGCCCAAAAATTGGCTGAATGACACCCTGGAGTTGCAAGCAGCAGCAGCAGCAGCCCAAACATAGCTTGAAAGACATGCTGGAGTTGGCAGCAGGAGCCCAAAAATTGGCTGAATGACACCCTGGAGTTGCAAGCAGCAGCAGCAGGAGCCCAAACATAGCTTGAAAGAGACACTGGGGTTGGCAGCAGGAGCCCAAAAATTGGCTAAATGACACCCTGGAGTTGCAAGCAGCAGCAGCAGCAGCCCAAACATAGCTTGAAAGAGACACTGGAGTTGGCAGCAGGAACCCAAAAATTGGCTGAATGACACCCTGGAGTTGCAAGCAGCAGCAGCAGCCCAAACATAGCTTGAAAGAGAGACTGGATTTGGCAGCAGGAGCCCAAAAATTGGCTGAATGACACCCTGGAGTTGCAAGCAGCAGCAGCAGCCCAAACATAGCTTGAAAGAGACACTGGATTTGGCAGCAGGAGCCCAAAAATTGGCTGAATGACACCCTGGAGTTGCAAGCAGCAGCAGTAGGAGCCCAAACATAGCTTGAAAGAGACACTGGAGTTGGCAGCAGGAGCCAAAAATTGTCTGAATGACACCCTGGAGTTGCAAGCAGCAGCAGCAGCAGCCCAAACATAGCTTGAAAGACATGCTGGAGTTGGCAGCAGGAGCCCAAAAATTGGCTGAATGACACCCTGGAGTTGCAAGCAGCAGCAGCAGGAGCCCAAACATAGCTTGAAAGAGACACTGGATTTGGCAGCAGGAGCCCAAAAATTGGCTGAATGACACCCTGGACTTGCAAGCAGCAGCAGTAGGAGCCCAAACATAGCTTGAAAGAGACACTGGAGTTGGCAGCAGGAGCCAAAAATTGTCTGAATGACACCCTGGAGTTGCAAGCAGCAGCAGCAGCCCAAACATAGCTTGAAAGACATGCTGGAGTTGGCAGCAGGAGCCCAAAAATTGGCTGAATGACACCCTGGAGTTGCAAGCAGCAGCAGCAGCAGCCCAAACATAGCTTGAAAGAGACACTGGAGTTGGCAGCAGGAACCCAAAAATTGGCTGAATGACACCCTGGAGTTGCAAGCAGCAGCAGCAGCCCAAACATAGCTTGAAAGAGAGACTGGATTTGGCAGCAGGAGCCCAAAAATTGGCTGAATGACACCCTGGAGTTGCAAGCAGCAGCAGCAGGAGCCCACACATAGCTTGAAAGAGACACTGGAGTTGGCAGCAGGAGCCCAAAAATTGGCTGAATGACACCCTGGAGTTGCAAGCAGCAGCAGCAGGAGCCCAAACATTGGCTGAAAGGGACACTGGAGTTGGCAACAGGAGCCCAAACATTGGCTGAATGACACCCTGGAGTTGCAAGCAGCAGCAGCAAGAGCCCAAACATAGCTTGAAAGAGACACTGGAGTTGGCAGCAGGAGCCCAAAAATTGGCTGAATGACACCCTGGAGTTGCAAGCAGCAGCAGCCCAAACATAGCTTGAAAGACATGCTGGAGTTGGCAGCAGGAGCCCAAAAATTGGCTGAATGACACCCTGGAGTTGCAAGCAGCAGCAGCAGGAGCCCAAACATAGCTTGAAAGAGACACTGGAGTTGGCAGCAGGAACCCAAAAAATGGCCAAAAGACACACTGCAGTTGGCAGCAGCAGCAGCAGGCCAACATTTGGCTGAAAGGCACACCCTGAAGTTGGCATCAGCAGGAGCCCAAAAATTGGCCTAAACACATAAATATGTTTTGCACCATTTGGAAAGTGTAAAACGTGGCACCATGCTGAATCTAGTCGCATGCATCAGCCATTGGTGGGTGGAAATCCTGGCTGATCCATCCCTGATTAATTTTCACAAAGGTGAGTCTCTCCACATTTTTAGTTCACAGACGAATTCTCCTCGCCGTAACTATGGCCTCCACTGCACTAAACACCTGCTCAGATGGCACGCTACTTTCCCGGGCAGGACAGCTTTTCCAGGGCAAACTCGCTAGCTAGCCGCTAGCTGCGGCCACAAGTCAAGTTTGGCTGCCCAGAAGTCCAGCGGATCCTCAAGGTGTGTTGGCATGGTCATGTCAAGGTATGACATGACCTGCTGGTTCAGGTCCTGCTCCAGGTCTTCCTGCTGCTCATGAGTAGCCTCACTATGCGGGTGTAGAAAGCTACTCATTAGCGACTGAAGACTGAGGCTGCTGCTGATGGAGCTGCTGCTGCTCCTGCCAGCCCCCCCAGCAGCCATGGCAGTGGAAGGTGAGCGCAGAGGTCCCCCCGAGTCAGACCTGTAGAGTATGGACCATGGCGCAGATAGGCATCGGCCAACAGACTACGTAGAATGTCTTTGTAGTAGGTCAGTTTGTCCTCCCTCTTGGCGGGTTTAAAAAGTGCCCCCATTTTGTACCGGAAGCGAGGGTCCAATAAGGTGGAGAGCCAGAAGTCAGAAATGGAAACAATTCTGGGGTCACTACGCAAGCACGTGAGCATGCTTCCTGCCATTTGCGCAAGTGACTCGGAGGGACTACCTGTCTCCATCTCCATTGCATACTGCCACGGTGTGTCTGGGTCCTCTGTCTCACCTTCCTCACAACCCTCTTGCTCCTCTGGCTGCTCCTGCTCCTCCTCTCCTGTCCGCTGACTAGATAAACCAGCCATTTCGCCAAGCCTAAACTGTGCACTGTGCCACTCCTCCTCCTCCTCCTCCTCCAGTTCAGCTCCAATGGGGTTCATGTGGCCATAAGATGTAGACACCATGTCTCCAGTGCCCTGACCAGCCATGGTTTCCAACATGTGCTGTAGTACATGAAGCAGTGGAATCACGTCGTTGATCCCATAATCCTGGTGACTCACAAATAAAGTGGCTTCCTCAAAGGGCCTGAGCAAACGGCAGGTGTCACGTATGAGCTGCCACTGGTTGACATTGAAGTTAAACAGGGGAGTGCCCCTATCCGCTTGGATCATCAAGAGATCCGTGATGGCTTTTCTCTGTACGTATAGTCTGTCCTACATATGCAGGGTGGAATTTCAACTGGTGGAAACATCGCAAATCAGACTATGTTGGGGGTTACTGTTCTGATGCTGTAGCTCAAAAAGGGTGTGCTTGGCGGTGTGGGGGGAAGACTTCAGAAGCCTCTTGACAACCAGATTGAAGACGTGAGCCATGCAGGGCGCATGGGTCAGCCTTCCTTGTCGCAGCGCAGACAAAATGTTCTTCCCATTGTCGGTAACCATGGTTCCCATTTTCAGTTTTCTTGGAGTAAGCCATGTTTGGATTTCTTGATGAATAAATTTAAGCAGTTCCTCCCCTGTGTGACTCCATTCGCCATGACAAACCATGTGAAGCACAGCATGACACCTCTGTGTCCTGCACACATGGTAGGCTGGAAGGGCACTGAGACTTGAGCCTACAGTGGAGGGTGAGGAGATGGCAGAGGATGAGGAGGCTGAGTTGCACGGTGTCACAGGCACAACGGCCAGGGAGCGCGGAGGCCGAAGCGGCGTGACCTGTCCAAGTTGCTGCTGCTGCAAAGGGACCACATTCACCCAGTGGGCCGTAAACGACATGTACTGTCCCTGACCGTAGTTACAGCTCCAGACGTCGGCGCTGCCATGCACTTTGCTACACACCGACAGGCTCAAGGACTGGCCCACCTTCTGTTCAACAAAAGTGTGCAGCGCTGGTACTGCCTTCTTGGCAAAGAAATGATGGCTTGGAACTCTCCACCTCGGCTCGGCACAAGCCATCAGTTCTTTGAAAGGTGCAGAGTCCACCACCTGAAAAGGGAGCGACTGCAGCACCAGCAACTTGGACAGGAGCACATTCAGCTTCTGCGCCGTAGGATGAGTGGGCGCATACTGCTGTCTCTTGGACATGGCTTCACTGATGGATTGCTGGCGGGATGCATGACTTGGAGGAGGTGGAGGAGCAGGAGCATCTGGAGCGACAGAGGATGGGTATGACGCACAGCTGCCTTTTGCTGAGGTGCAGGAGCTTTGGCTGGCAGAAATTGGGAGCGGCGTGCCACTTGGTGAGGAAGCAGACTGGACCACCTCTTCGGAGCCTCGGTTCTCCCAGGCCGCTTTATGGTGACGCATCATATGTTGAAATGCGCACAAGCAAGTTTGCCGCCGTTTATATAGCACTGTGACGTCACCGGGCTTCCTGGCTGCTGATAGGCTGCATGTGACCTTCCCATGATAACTTTCCCCAGGGGACATGTCCGGACATGTCCATCCACCATTTTACAATGGCTGTAATTGAAATAAATGGAGTTTAAAGGAAAACTTCGATCAATTGAATCGCGGGGAAATTCGGATTCGTTCAAAATCAAATTTTTCCTGAAATTCGGAACGAATTCGGGTTCGTCCGGATCGTTTCGCTCATCCCTAGCACTCATCACTGTAGCATTGTTTGCAGCGGCTTTGCTGCCCGTCAGACCAAAGACTGAAAAGCCTTCTGGACCAGACCATAACTCAAAGGTTGGCGGAGACCCCCTTTGCCGGGCAAGTGGTGGAGGCCCCGGGGCTCTAGCCCCTTGCGCCCCCTCATAATCCGGCCCTGAATGCCACTACTACCACCAACAGCACCTCCGCTGCCACCCTCTGATACTTCTAGGCCTACACAACCGCAGGTCTACACCAGGATGCATAAAATGGGTACATTTATCAAGGCTTGTAAATAAAAAAGCCATTGTTTGGTTTTCTTCAACCAAGTTGTCACGATGCCAAGACCACTGCTACTGCTATAAAAATGGAATCATTTTTTGAGGGCTTGCCCGCTACTGCCAGCCCTACACAACCGCAGGTCTACCCCCTGTGATGCCCAAAATGGGTTAATTTTCAACGCCATTATTTCTTTTCACTTTGCCGGAGCACAAACCCTGTTGCTTCTCCCCATTTTTTAATGTGCCATCAAAGACAACTGTGGGCTGTTGAAATGCTAATTGGGTCACCGGTAATTTGTATGCTAATTAACCATAGCAATTCAAATGATAATTAGTCCCCCGAAACATGTTTTATGCAGCCTTGGGTGACTTCAGAGTGTTATAAAGGACTTTTAGAGCCATCAGCCATTGTTTTCCATGCGTTTTAAATGAAAGTTCATCCGGAACTAGTTTGGAACGAACTTTTTTGGAAAAAAAGGTCGCTCATCTCTAGCACTAACAGACCAGCCGGCTTCCCTGGCTCCCCTTCTGCTGTGCGTATAGCACAGAAGTAGAATTCATGAGAAGCCGACTTGCGTATCTGACATCTGCTCTCTACCAGTCGCCAGACTGGAACGAGGGGTGGAGCCGGCATGCAGGTAAGAAAATGGTAATCAGCTCCTCCCTCATTATCCTAAGTGCAGGTGTCGCTCTACTGCCGAGTGGAGAACGGGGCTCCTGCCACCTCCCTTTCTGCTGCTATTTATAGACGAGGTGGCAGCAAAAGCTGGCTCATTCCCTGCCCCTCCCTGCAGCAGGGACTGAAAGGCTGGAGGCCAGTGCGGGGTGAAGGGTTCCTGTCCTCCAATCCCACTGGAGACCCTGAGGCCCACCAAATGATTGGGACATGGATGGAGGTGAGCTTTTCTTTTTATATTTTACCAGCGATTCGTTAAAAATTCAATTCAGACGAACCAGAATTTCTTGGGGAAATTCGACAAATCATCCGAATCGACTTTTTAACAAGTTTGTTCATGTCTAATTGGCATTTCAAGCCAGCGACCCTCATGTCTGTGCTGCAATGAGCTAAGGATGGAGGTAAGCAAAGGTTCCACAAAGCTCCTGCTTTCAATGGTGGCTGACAGAGCTATCAGCCTGTACAGTAGCCTATGCCTTACATTAGAAATTATTTTCTAACCCCTAAGAATAATATAAAATAAGTTACAGAATTTGAGTTTAATCTAAAATGAGTTTACAAAATCCTACATTATACATGCATTGACCCGAAACAATCCCTGGAATTGTAGCTGTCATTGTTTTAAGTAAGGATAGTTGAATTAAAGCATAATTGGTTGTCCAAGCTTCTTTTTCATGAGAAGCTCCCGACTCCTGCCGGACCAAGTTTCCAAACTAAAAACTAAAACAGCTGCTAAAGAAAACCATTTATTGACATAAAAGCCCCTGAGGCTGCATCCCGAACCCCGAGGGAGCCCCACAGCACTAGACAGCTTAGTAAATATGTCATGTAATCTGGACTTGTCTGATCTCCTTAGCCTGTGTCGGTAACAGGGAGTTAAGAAGTTATAACAGGCCAGGACGACACATGTTGCCTCTCCATCGGAAGGTCTCTGAGGGCCAGGGCCTCATCAGAAATTCTCCAGCCTCCATCTGTTGTCATCTCTTATTAAGGACAAAGGGTGCTGAGTCTCCAGGAGAGATGGTCATCCTTCAGAGATTTGTCTTGCGGTGTACACAGAGTTGTAGACATTTTTTTGCATTTTAAACCTGATTCTTAGCTCTTTACCTTTTTTAGGTTGTTTTTATTTAAACACTTGAAGCCATATCCACCTTCATGCCCAATGTTAGTAGTTGAAAACATATGAGCAATTACACCTAGGTGGATGGATGTAATCCCACCCAGCCAGCAAAACAAAAGAGAGCACTATCCCACAAATCTACCACAAGCAAATGTATTAATTAATAGAGGGTAAACTGACAAACCCACATATATACCCAAGACAAATTTAATATAATTAATAGGAAAAGACCCATTAACCAAGTATAATTGAAATAAAAAATAACAGATGAGCAATGTAAACCTATAATACTTCGATTGGAAAAGCGTCTAATAGTATAAACAGTTAACAAAAAAGTGGCAAGTAGCTAATATTAAAATGACCCGTGATGAAATATCTAAAGTGCATTGTCAATGCCATCCCAATAAATAAATGCAATCTCAAACACCCATCAAGTATAAACAAAATTAAATAACGCCACAATTGATAATACAACAATAATACGTGGCCTGGCCATCAGGAGCTATAGCACCCCACAATGCTTTCAATTCTGACCCACGTGTTCCATTGCAAGCTACGCCACTGCTTCAGGGAAATGCTATATGGGATGGTAATTTTCCTCTATTAATAAACATTTTTTGCGGTAGATTTGTGGTGCTGTCTTTTGTTTTTTGTTGGCTGGGTGGGATTACTTCCACCCCCTAGTGGTCATTGTTCATATGAGTTTTCTTTTCTCCATTCAAGCACAACAGATTGATTCTTTTTTGAGCAGAGTGCATTTTATTTCTTTGTTTCTTTTTCACAGTAGTTGAAAACAGTTTTAATAAACTCCATCACCACTCTTTGAAATCCAATGCTGTTAAATGAACCTTGGTTTCGGTCACCACAAAAAGTAAAGTTTAATCCCCCCCCCATGGGATCATAGACAGATAACATGGTGGCAACTGTTATGTGATCTCTTCCTGGCCAAAAAGAAAGATTTGGGGAAGCTTTTGGACTTTAATGTTCTTTTCCCTATCTTCTCCATGATTTACATTGTTAGCTAATCATCCTGCTAATAGGGAGAACTAAGTGTTTGCTGTTTCACTGGGCTTCGCTGCAGTTCGCCAATCTGCCATAGCGATATTTACCTAAAAATACGATTGCCGAAAGCTGGCGAACTTCCCCGGCAGATTTGATTTTGAAAACCATAGAAATCTTGCTAAAAGCACACTTTTACAGCTTATAGCTACATAAGTCGAGTGTCAGAATAAATGTAAAGTGTCTCGGAAGTGTCTTACTTGTTTGAAAAGTTTAAAAAAAGTGAAAATGTGTAAAAAGTTTATTCATTCCTTTTCAAAAATGTTGAAGCTCAAAATATCAGGTAAAGAAGCCAAAAAGACAATTTTGACAAAAAACAAACAAACATTGATTTCAATGGGGTCTGTGGCTAACAGCTTGAGTGTTCGCCAGCATTCGCCTAACTACGCCAACCAGGAAGTAAACAGCAAACAAGGGTATAGTCAGATGAGCAAATACGACGAATGCTTGTGAATAATAGCTAAAATACAATTTGAGACTGCACCGGAACCTATAATTTGAATATTAAGATGATAGATGAGAGCGGTGTGCTCAAGTGGGTGACCAATACTCTAAAGAAATTTATTGAGGCAAGTCCCACAACATGCCCAAACACCCATTAAACCATGGCACCACCGCTATAATTAATTAAAAAATAACTATTTTATTTGATAGAAAAATATAACATACATTGGACATAGTTAAAAACACTAAAGACAATGAACACAAAGGAAGGGAGACATCTAGTGGGGGCAGTGGGGAGTGGTACTAGTCACAACTAATCATAATATATACAAATGAATAAATCCTGGCTGTATTTTAAAGTGCATAAGTGCCAACTAACCTAATCCACCTCATTATCTAAAGGTCACTAAAAGGACCTCAAATTACGTGCAATAAACAATTACCAAGAATTATACACAATTATCTACAATTCATAATGACAACATGTGATGCTGTGAAACCAACCTAATAACACTACCTACTATACTAAAACTAGATCAAGCAGACACAGCCAGGGAAGACAAAAGAAACAATCCCCAAAGTGAAAATAGACTTACATACACGGACGACCACCTGCCCACCGCCCCGCCCGTCTACGCGTTGCGTGACGTCAGAACGCGTCACTTCCTCAGGACAACAAATGTCTAAACCAACCCCCTATTTAAGCAAACTGACCTGTATGGACTCCACGCCCTGATAATATGGCGGGTGCTGCACACCTGAAATCGATCAGCACCAAACCGCCGCCCCCAGTATGTGCGGGCGCGCCCCGGCCGGCGGCGCGCCCCCAGTGAATGCTCTGACGCGTCCCGGCCGGAGGCGCGCCCGAGCGAGAGGCGGCGATGGTGCGTGCCGTACACGTCAGGAGGCCGTCACCCAGCAACGATGAACGCCTACCTGAACCAATGAGCAGCTCCACAACAGAGTGGCATGCGAGATGGAAACACCAGAGGCTATTGCGCGCGCACTCCCCACAACTCTGACATAACTCACCAGGCTGTAGCAGGGATGCGCGCGCACCTGGTCACATATACAAGGCGCAGGTAGCCCGGCACCCAATAGGGGACCGGACCCACTGCGCCGCTGAAGGTAGATCATGCGCTGCTCACTGGAAACAGGAAGGGCAAGGGGGAAATAGAAGGGGTATAGGGAAGCCAACACAGGTAAGTATTTGCTCAACTCTAAACAACTACACAACACTAATGATCTATCAACATCTCTATTCTTCATCTTTAATCTGAGCTCATGAATTTATACAGTGAAAATAATATACAGTCGATAGTTCGCTAATAACAATTAACTATGCCAGAGCTGGAACTTCACAGCCCAATTGAACGGAAAATTTACCACTACTCCTACTGGTGATATTATGAAAAACGGGCCATGCTGCATGCAGGGGATGCAAGATGAGACCATTCTGAGTGCAGCAGTTGCACTCGCCCCCAAACCGGAACTAAGGCACACAGGTCCACCCAGAAGGAGACTGCAGGTGGAAACTAAATCTGCTATATAAAAAATAGAACCAGCATCTACTTCTAAATAGTAACTTAGGCTCCAAAGGGGGACCCACCCAATACATCTCACATGTACTGAATGTTGTCCGCCAACCAACAACATTTTTTGGGGGAGGATTTCTATGGGGCACAAATCATAATATCATAGTATCATACACATTCTTATGACCCGATAGGCCACAAATAAGACTGCTACACTGTCAACTAAGCAGCCATCTCGGGTAGTCATCGGATTGCCGAAGGGCTTAAAGGCACCGTCCCTGTTTGAATTCACGTAGTTTCAGCTGTATTCTTCACAGGCTTTCGGGATACAACGGTCAATGCTTTTCTTCTCGTAGAGGTCCCGTCACATTTCTGGCCGTCAGTCAACACTGTTATGATCATGATGGACACAGTGCAAAACACAAACCTATACAAGTGTTACCAACAAAAAAAGAGATCAGTTACTCACTGAAATAAAGTGTGAATGTCTGAAAAACCAATGTGAACAAGTGAAAAACACAAAGTGAAAGCATGCCCACCACACCTGGGCAAAACACCCCCCCCCCCCCACACCACGAACCCCCCACACCACCACCACCCCCCCCCCCCACTACACACCCCAAACACTTCCTACATCCCAACCCACTCATATCCCCACTAAAAGTAACGCCCACCCTGAAACTAGGTGAAGTGTACCAGATGATAACATATGTGCTGAACCTGACTGGGTACACCCCTAAAAGAATTTAATAATAGTGAACCACACCTGCCAACCTGCTAATGCTAAAGATCACATGCCCAAAAAGGGGGTGAAAGCTGTGTCCTCATTCAACCCCACAGGTGACTGCGTGCCAAGATTCCAAATCCACCTGAGCTCCCTCTGTTGCAAGATCCGTTTGATATCCCCACCCCGTGGGCCCACTTTGACCCGTTCCAGGCCGGTCACCTTAAGGCCGCTAAAGTCGCCCCCATGAAATTTAAGGAAATGTAGTGCCACTGGTGGAATCTTCTTTCCTTGTTCTACATTCCTACCCGCCAAACGAATGCTGGAAAAATGGGCTTGGACCCGCGCCTTAAGTGTATTGCGCGTTTCTCCTACATATGCTTTTGGACAATCACATGTGAGTGCATAGACCACAGCCGTAGACCTACAGTTAATAATCTGTTTAATGGCGAAAGTATGACCTGTTTGCAGATTTTTTACAGTCTTTTGTTTCACCATATGGGGACATATTGAGCATGTGCCACATGGGAAATTACCAGTTGCTGTTTTATCAGAGTCAAGCCAGTTCCCAGCAGGGAACAGATGGCTACTGCATACCCTGTCTCTAAGATTGGGTGCCCTCCGCGCCGTCATTTTGGGACCACCCCGTGTCCATCTCTCCAGCAGGGCATCAGATCTTAGGATGTCCCAATTGTCCCTAAGCAGGTGCCTAAGACTCTGCCATTCTGTATTGTATTGCGTAATGTACCTCACCTCTGGATCTTGGCGTCTCTTAAGTCTAGGGTTCAGGAGACTCCCTCTGACGGTACGCTTCGCACGTGCATATGCTCTCCTTATCACCCCTCTCGGGTAACCCCTCCGCGAGAAGCGCTCAGCGAGGTCGTCAGCTTGATGTGCAAATTCTTCCTCACTGGAACAGTTCCTCCGTAATCTGAGGAACTGCCCAGTTGGAATCCCACGTTTCAAATTTGTCTGATGGAAACTCTCGAACCTCAGCAGGGAGTTAACAGCTGTCTCCTTACGATATAGCCCAGACTTTAGGGACCCATCCTCTTGTACCGTGATCAGAAGATCAAGAAAACACACCTGCTTAGTGGATACCTGCGCAGTGAGAAATATATTCAAGTCATTTGTGTTAAGGCAGTTCAGAAACTCAAAAAACTGTGGTTCAGAGCCCTGCCAGAGTACCATAATATCATCAATATACCTGTGCCACCCCAACACGTGCCGATGATGTTCCCGCATAGCCTCACTAAAAACAACCTCTCTCTCCCACCACCCCAGGAATAGGTTTGCCACAGAGGGGGCACACCGCGCCCCCATGGCTACACCGCGTACCTGTCTATAGTACATCGAGTCAAACATGAAGAAATTATGTGACAATATGAACTCGAGCAGTTGGAGTGTAAATTCCTGGAGTGGTGGGGGGTCTGCCGTGCTCATTTCTAAAAAGTATCGGCACGTGCGGAGGGCACAGGTATGAGATATGTTTGAATAAAGAGATTCAACATCTAATGTGACCAGAAGAATGCCATTGGGTACATAGATCTGTTCCAGCTGCTTAAGTAGATGCATAGAGTCTCGCACATATGATGCCAAGGTTGTGACAAACGATTGTAAACATTTGTCCACAAAGATACAAGCTTTTTCAGTTAATCCTCCGATGCCCGCCACTATTGGTCTTCCGGGGGGGCACCGGGGGTTCTTGTGTATCTTGGGCAGAATGTAAAAAGTAGCCACAATGGGACAGTCTACCAGAAGGAAATTACGTTGTTTATCATTGATAATTTGACTGGACCACGCCCCCTGTACTAATGCATCAAATTCTCTTTTGTACAAGGTTAAAGGATTACCCATAAGTCTCTCATAGAATTCGGGGTTTTGAAGCTGTCTCAGGGCCTCCGCACGGTAAAACTCCCGTGACATTACGACAATATTGCCGCCCTTGTCGGCCTCTTTGATAACCAATTCAGTACGCGTGCGGAGGCCCGAGACAGCCTCCAGTTCCCCCTGGGTCAAGTTGGTAGCACCCCGAGTAGTTGGTAAAGCCCAGATCTTCTTGCTAACCACCTTAAAGAAGGTATGCACAGCTGGACTGATTGTCCATGCCGGAGTATATTTGGACGGTCTAAAAAGTTGATCTATTGGGTTTACCTCCATCTCTTGTTCTTCCAGGAGTGAGGTCAAATCATCCACTGCCTCATGTTCTCGCGGTGTCCAGTCGTGTATCTGTGCTGGGGACTCAAATTGTTTTTTTAAAAGCAATTTTCTACAAAATAAGAATAGATCCTTGATTGCTAGGAACTTATCCAGCTTATTTTGTGGCGCAAAGGATAACCCCTTCTTTAGTACCGAGATTTCATCATTAGATAGTATGGAACCAGAGATGTTAATCACTGTGAGTTCATCCTGTGAATCTAGGTGGTTTTTCCCACCGCTCAACGCACTGGGCTGGGGCTCTATGGGCTGGGGCCCGTTCTCAGTCTCTTCTGGGCGGACGACCGGAACCTGCGTTGATCCCACCGACCCGGTGTCCTTGCGGGATCTGTATTTCTTTCGCCCCCCCCGGCGTGTCTTCTTGCGGGGTCTCCACCTAAAAAACTAGCTTGGGTGTTTTCTTCCTCAGATGTCCTACTGGAGAAGGAAGTTCTCCGACTCGTAGAACTACTATTCGTTGTGTACCCCCTTCTTTGATTACCTCTGTGTGACCACTTGTACACCCTACCTATCTCAAAGTCTGTTCGATCTCTATTTAATTTATCCATTTTATTGTTGATTACCTCATCCTCTATTTTCCTAAGGTCCAGATCTAATAGGTCCTGCAATCTATCAATGTCGGCCTGTGGGGTATCCCTAGGAATACTGTCATAAAGATTATTTAATAGCTCCTTAGAGCGTGCCAATGCCGTTTTGTCCAATGCAATTAGTTCCTCCATGAGCCCCATGGCACACTGGTTCAGATGAACCTCCCACCTGGACCGCACCTCTTCAGGTACCTGCCAGGCTGGAAATATCTGGACTCTGAGGCCACGAGGTATCAGGGATTGTTCCCTGTATAGTTCAAGACTCTGTATATTCCACCATGTTTTTGTGTATTTTATTTGCTCCTTCTTAATTTTATGAAAAAAATATCACGCAGTGTGCCAGCCCGTGAGTCAGGTGCTACATTGCCCCGCTGTGATTTCCATTGCTGCAATTTGGAGTTCCAATTACTTTCTCTAACTTCTAGATTAAGTGGCATGTGAATAATGGTAAATAGTAGAGATGAGCAAACTGGGTCGTCAGAACCCTAGTTCATTCCGAATTTCAGGAAAAATTTGATTCGGTACGAAACCGGGGGTTCGTGTTGACCGAATTCTCCCGGAAATTCACTGGCACCTCGGGCGGAGGGTAAAAAAATAAAAATCACCACCCTTTGCAGCGCCAAACTTGAATCCTGTGTGTGCGCTAGAAGCTGACAGGGGAGGGGGGGAACCAACTGCAGCTGTGCAAGTCGGCTTCCACCGCATGCTGACAGTGCAGACGGCCTTCCCCGCTCCGACCGTGCACCACGCATGCCGGCTTCCCGGTCTTTCTCACCCAGTGGCTCGCTGAGCCAGAACGACAGGGAAGCCAGCATGTAGGTAAGTGTGCAATACACACAGCGTGGTGGGAGCAGGGTTGACCGGTCGCACTGTCAGTGCACGTCGGAAGATGACTTGCACAGCTGACAGTGCGGCCAGCCTTCCCCGCTCCCACCGTGCTGTGTGTATCGCACATTCCACTAGAGATGAGCGATTCTCAAAGATTCGATTCAGGTGAACCCTAATTTCTTGGAGAAATTCTGCGAAACATACGAATCAAATTTTTATTAAGTTTGCTCAACTCTAGCAAAGAGTTTCGTAAATCAGACCCATGTCCCTCGAGGACTTTGCCTTGCAGCAGCTATCTTGACACAGTATCATCTACTTCCATCTGGATTATCAAACCAGTCTACACAAAAGAAAGTAGACGGCTGGCCTGTTCACTTTTGTCTCTCTCAATGCATCACTTGGTGTATAAAGCAGAAAGGCTGTTTGCTTTTGCTGATACCACAGTCATCTGTAGTAGTTTTATAGTAATCGTATTTAATCACATTACTATATATAAAAGTTTCAGTCGGATGCTAGGTCCGCTTTAACACATTAGGATATATTATCTGCAGTGGAGCAGGCTAATCTGTAACATCATCAGCTCCCGTCGGCTCATTGTGGAGTTATTGCAGAAGGAAAGTGCATTAGTGAACAGCAGGGCTGGTTCTAGTGGATGGACAGAGCTGGCTACCACCACCGCTCTTGTGTCTGCTCGTACATTTGATTCCAACAGACAAAAAAAAAAACAAAAAACAAGCGTGGAGCTGGCGGCAGCTCAGAAGCCTGCAATCCCTGTTCTCTTCTCTCACCGCAGGATACGGCAACGCTTCTCGCAATTATAGACGGTGATGCCACATTTATAACCGCACTCTCCACATTTCTGCTTACAGTTTGATCAGGATGCTCATTGTGCTCTGATACTGATCTCTTTATATATTACAGTTGGGCAGGCGTGGAGAGCTTTATGCAGATCTAATTCTGCCAGACATTTGCATTTCAAGCTCAAACTCCCATTCTCTCTGCATGTGATATCTATTTTGAAGCCTTGATGGTGGATTCAGCTTCATATGCCTTTGGGTTATATCAGTATATATATATATATATATATATATATATATATATATATATATATTATACAGCTACAGCTCTACAATAGGTATGCAGTCTTTCTTTGGGGGTTTTAAGGAATAACCCTTATTTTTGTTAGCCCATTCTTTTGACCACATCATTGAAATATTAATATAAAGGTATATGATTTATTGAATATTCTTAAAATGTTTTAACATGATATTTGTAAATTCCAAACAGTATATTCTAAAAACTTTGACAATAGATCGTGTTGGAGTCCATCTCAGAGATAATAATTCATGCTTCCTCTCTCTTTATGGAAAACTGGGTTGACGTGTTTCGCCTTCCGACTTTATCAATATACTAAGTTTGGATCAAGTACATGGTAACAAAGGGTGAAGTCACCTTCTAGGTTATCCGAATATTAGGATCACCTATCATTAAGAGTTCTACAATAGGTAACCAGTCATGCTTTTTGGCAGTCCCGCTCAGGTTTTCTTCTCTCTGCTGGAAAGGCTCCACTACCCTCTAATACAATATCTATGTATTTACTATCACCACCTTACAACATATTGCTGTCATAGGACATGGTACCCCAATGGATGCCAATGTAATTAAAGTGGACCAAAACCCAGTATTTTAACTATCTTGGTTCTTTCCCCCAATCGGGGGTGCCCCGCTGTGTGAAACCCCCCAAATCTCTGAAGCCAACCCACCTCTTCCTACGGCACATGTGCGGCCGCTCATCCAGTCAGCGCACTCAGAGCCGCTGATGTCACGTCATCTAAGGTTTTGTCTAAGGACAGCGGCTCCGAGCACGTTGACAGCTGCATCCCCGCTTCCCTCTAACATTCACAAATGGCTGGCGTGGGCACACGTCCTGATAGAGGGATAGCGGGGATGTGGCCGTCAGCGTGCTTAGACGAAGCATTAGACGACGTGACGTCAACGGCTCCAAACGTTCTGATTGAATGAGTGGGTATTGGACCGGGAAAGAAGGTAAGTGTCTGGGGCAACCTGGGAGGTTTCACACAGCGGGGCATCGCGATTTTGGATGCCCCGGGGGGAGGGAATTGATAAGCCCAGGAATCATGGTGGGTTTTGGTCCACTTTAAATGAAATCATAAAAGATGACTATAGTAATAGTGGACATTGTGTGCTTACAGCTTACGCACACATGGAATTTATCCTCTGCATTTTCTCATCAATGCACTTGTGAACGAGACACTTCAGTGAATACACCAGTGAATAAACACCATAGGGTCGATTCAGAGCCAGGTAAGAAAAATCACACTTTTTTTAGTAGAGACAATGTAATTCACTTTCATTGTCTACCTGGCGGGCTGATTCAACAACCGGATGTATATTTTTTACCTGGTGTTAAATCAGCCTCAATGTAGACAATGGAAGTGAATGGCAATTTTCTCTCCTAACAAAAGGAGTGAGTTTTCTCACCGGGCTCTGATTCAACCCCATTGTCTAAGCTGATTCAGCACCAGGTGAAAATTTACATCCGGTTGCTAATTCAGCCTCAAGGTAAAAAATTAAAGTGCATGGCAGTTTTCTCTCCTAAAAAGGCATAGGATTTCTCACCTGGTGCTGAATCGACCCTTACATAAGTGACTACACACAAGTGAATTACACACAATGGGCACACCAATGAATAAACACCATATAAGTGATTACACACAAGTGAATTAAGTAATAAGGAGGAGTGAAGTGCACATGTGGCTGGAACAGTGGGCAGCCCTAAACTCAGCGCCTGGGGGGGGGCGGGCATATAGGGGCTAGACAGCTTGCTCAAGGGCACTTAAATTATGTCCCACGACCGAAATTCAAGCCTGCTACCCTCCAGTCACAAGGCCACTTCCTTTCCTCTAGGCCACAAGTACCCCAAAATGCAATATACAGTGCTCCCTCAAGCCATCAAGGTACATGTTGTTTAGGCAAAATACAAATTTGTTGTCATTAACTAATACAAACTACACTGAGCAGGTGCGAGATCTCAGGGGCGGCGCAGTGCATCATGGGACAGAGAAAGAAGGCAAGATGGTGCTGCCCTATAGAGAGCGCCCAGAGTAGAGTGGTTGCACGCAAAAGGAGAGGCAGAAGGTGAGTTTTATATGCCAATTGTAGGAACGGAGGTTCAAAGGGAAGAGCGGGAGAAGTTTGGGGAGTTTTTGAGAACTCCCCAGACTTTGTTGTCATTAACTAATACAAACTTTTCTGACATTTAAAGAAAGCCCAACTGAATGAAACATATGACTGACTTAAAGTTTTACTTTGAAAATCAAATGAAATGAGTTGTCACATGCTAGCTCCCATGCGTTTTAGGTGCTCTAACTTTCTCTCTTTAACAAATCACACCTTACTATGTTTTAAGTCATGTTGAAATATAAAAATATATCTTGAGATATTTTACAGCAAGTTTACTGACTCAAGGCCTAAAAGTCATGGTAAAGCTGTTTAACACACTTTTTTGGACCACAATGTAACACTCAAGGGGGGCATCCAGTTTACTGGAGCCCCTCCCCCTGTAAACAGCCAATGGCCTCGATTCGATAAAGGTAGAAAAAAATTCTCATGGTAGTAAAAAAGTCAATTCATGAGAAAAAAGCCTGAGAATGTCACTGTTACTGAATCACTAGATAAAAAGACAATGAAAGTCAATGGCAGCGTTTAATACAGTGTAGAAAGGAGTAAACAGTTCTCTACTTTTCTTAGGAGTAAAAAAGTGCCATTGACTTTCCTTGTTTTCTTATCTGGTGATTCAGAAACAGTGACATTCTCAGGCTTTTTTCTCATGAATTGAATCTTTTACTACCATGAGAATTTGTTTCTACCTTTATTGAATCGAGGCCAATTTCTCTTACCTCCATTGAGTTTTTCTGGTGAAATCTGGCCATGGACATGCTTCAGAGTCTCTTCCACTTTTATGGCAACTGATAGGAATACAGACCACCTGACTTCTGAGAGATCGCAGTGGAGATGATTGAAACCAGGGTTTTCAGGTGGGGGATGTGTCAAGGGGGTTTCTAGTAACCTTGAGTAACCTAAGTCACATTGATGTTCAATGCCCATTTTTTAAAAAAAGGGTGTTGGACCACTTTAAAGAGGAACGAATCCTGAAATGTTCACCTTCCCAGGTTTTATTTCTCCTCCCCCCCCAAGGCACCACGATTTTGGATACAAAAGACTGTCTGCCCCTCAAAAATTGCTGAAAAAAATTATTCTGTGAGGCTGCCAAAAGCTTGAGGCTGCCATTAAAGGAGCTGCTGGAAATGTTAGTTGTGTCTGAATGTGACAACAATCACCTTTATTCATCATTTGTCTGAGCTGTGGGATGGGGTGGCAAGAAACTTTTTCTTACAAAGAAAAACTTTCAAGATCAACTACGAACATTGTCTGCCAACCAATTCAAAAGGTAATCATACCTGCAATAATTTTGGACATAATTTAAAAAAAGTAGTTAGGGTTCAAAACAACCACTACACGTGTTAATAGAAAACTATAGCCATGGTGAAGCATGGCGGAGGCAGAATGGTGGGGCATTTAGTAAAGGGGGGGCATTGTAAATATCTGTCAATATATTGGTCAAAAGCTTCAGGCCTCTGCTAAAAAAATATGATGATGAGGAATTTCACCATTCAGCATGACAGCGACCCAAAGTGAACCTGATGGGATGAGCGAACTGGTTCATTTACTGCAAATTTCTGAGAAAAGGCACAACTTTGGATTTCGATTTGGCACAAATTAAAATTTTCTTGTGATTCGTGCCAACCAAATTTTTTCCCTAAAGCCTTAAATAGAAAAATGAAAAACTCCCATGCTCCCTCGCTTTCGTCTGGTCCATCCAGTCCATGTTGTCCCCTAGCCCCAGCAGTGGGCTCCGGCATCTTGTTTCCCACTGCAGGGAGGGGCTTTTTAAACCTGCTGAGTGAGCTAATGTCAAGACTGACCACTTGAATCCGGGTGCACAGCAGTTTGGTGTCCCCTGCTCCGTACCCGGCTTTCCCTGATCTCTCCGGCTTCTGACATCTCGCTCCTGCTGCAGGGAGGGGCCTTTAAAGAGGAACTTTGGACCTCTAAACATCTAGGTCCTGATATCCCCCCACCACTGCATACCTTTTGGATGCCGGTGTCTTCCAGATCGCTGTTACCTTGCTACTTTTCCAATTCCCCCGGCATCTTAACCATTTGTGACAGATGCCGGGGGGCTTAGCTGTGCTTAGAGCCTTTGCTGTGCTCCCCCTACGTCCCCAGCGCAGACACTACACAGAGGAGGTGCGACATCTCGGGGGATGCACAGTGCATCTTGGGACAGAGAAAGAAGGCAAGATGGTGCTGCCCTATGGAGAGCGCCCAGAGAAGAGTGGTCGAGAGCAAAAGGTAGGGCAGAAGACGAAGGGCAGAAGGAGAGTTTTATATGCCAATGGCAGGAACTGAGGTTCAAAGAGGGAATAGTGGGTAAAGTTTTTGAGAACTCCCCAAACTGTCCAATGTCCCTCTTTGAAACTGACTGAGTGAGCTGACGTCAGCTAACTTGCCAGAAAAAAAGCCTCCTTTGGCGAGGAGCAAGATATTGGGAGCCCAGCTCAGGATCGAGGATGTGGGTTCTCTGTCCTGCTGAAGAAACCATGGCTAGCCCAAGGATAAGGACATCAACTGGCACTGGAATGGGAACTGAGGTGCAGGGAGGGGGTTTTTATACTGCTGAATGAGCTAATGTCGGGATTGACCACTGGAAGCCGGGTGCACAGCAGAGGATTGATTTCCCCCGCCCTGCACCCGGCCTCCTCTGATCTCTCCGGCTTCTGACATCTCGCTCCAGCTGCAGGGAGGGGCCTTTAAAGAGAAACTTTGGATCTCTAAACGTCTAGGTCCTGATTTCCCCCCACCGCTGCTTATCTGTTGCATTTGGATGACGACGACTGTTGATTTTCCCATACCCCTGGCATCTTAGCCATTTGTGACAGATGGCGGGGGCTTAGCCATGCTGAGAGCCTTTGCTGTGCTCACTCTCCTCCCCCACAAGCCGCTCCCGAAATCTCGTACCATTTGTGCTCATCCTGTCCCAAGATATGCAGCGTAGACACTACACTGAGCAGGTGCGAGATCTCTGGGGTGGCACAGTGCATCGTGAAACAAAGAGAGAAGGCAAGATGGTGTTGCCCTATGAAGAGCATCCAGAGAAGAGTGGTTGAGCGCAAATGGAAGGACAGAAGACGAAGGGCAAAAGGTGAGTTTTATATGGCAATTGTAGGAGTGGAGATTTAAAGTGAAGACTGGGCGAAGTTTGGGGTGTTTTTGAGAACTCCCCAGAATGTCGAATGTTCCTCTTTGAAACTGGCTGAGTGAGTTGAGGTCAACTCACTCGCCGGAAAAAAAGCCTCCTTTGGTGAGGAGCGACATGTTGGGAGGCCAGCGAGGATATGGGTTCTCTGTCCTGCTGAAGACACTGCAGCCAGCCCGAGGATGAGGATGAGGACATCTACCGGCGCTGGAATGGGAACTAAGGTAAGCTTATTTTTTATTATTTTACATGCAAGTTCATTAAAGTTTGATTCCGACGAACCCAGATTTCTTGGGGAAATGCAGTGAATTGCCCAAATCGAACTTTTAAAAAGTTTTCTTATCTCTACATAAATTTAATCGAGGCCGGGGGGGGGGGGGGGGGTTCTCCAACAGCAAACTTTTCAGAAAGAAAATACCAAGACAAAGCTTGTCTTGCTCCATATTCCCCAATCTTCCATTTTGTTTGGAGTACTCCTTTAACTCCTTTAAACATTTACTCTCACATAATCAGCCATTCGTTTTTAACAGCATGGCGGAGAATCACAAGCGTTTCATTTCACAGCTAATTTACTTTGTAATTATAGATCTGTTGGTAAACATTGGCATATTATTCGGCTTAATATGCTTTTGCTTGCCTGTGCATTAAACCATTGGCTTCCTGTCATGCCTGCACACAAGCAGCATGATAAAAACTCAAATGGCTTTAGCTTGGAAGGAAATTAAGTTAAATGTTAGGTTTTTGGGTTTAATGTTTATCCATATGCCACTAGAAGTACAGACCATATTTCCTGCTAATTAGTTGGATGAGGTGGCGGGAGGAGGTGGGGGGGGGGGGGTTATAGAGAAGAATGCAAGAAGTGCTGAAGAATTGGGGGAAGTTTTAATGTTACAAATCAATAAAGATGGAATAAGACAAACTTTGCGGTGGAAATACCCTGTACAGGGCCGACTCCAGGGTTTTGTGGTCCCTTGGACGACACTTTAATGCTCTGTAGATCCGGCATACAGATTGAACCGCATGCCTCGTTACCTGATGCGCTTCAATACCCAGCATAAACATCTGGGCACTGGATCTAAAAGATTCTAGGGCCGCTTGTTTCTTCCTGCGGCATCCCAAACCTGGATGCCCTGCTGTGTGAAACTACCCAGAGAGCCCTTATTTATTCACCCCTTCCTTGTTCCAACAGCACATGTGCAGACTTCCGTCCAATGAGAGCCATCTGTCGTGAATATGTCATTCGGCAGGTGGCTCTCATTGGACAAGAGCCGTGCATGAGCCACTGGAACGAGGAAGAGGTGAAGTGAAAAGCTGCGTTCTGGGGGTTTCACACAGAGGTGCATCCCAATTCGGCCCTTAGGGCCAGACCAATGCACAGCACAGACAGCCTTTTGTATAGGCTGTGCTGCCTCAGTAGGCCTCCCCACCCCACCGTCAGGGCCCTCGGCAGATGTCTGAACTTGGCAGGTGGTAGCGCCAGCCATGACCCTTCATCACACCATTGTTTACCTCCCCATTTCCCCCCGTAGGTCCTAGCAGCGAAAAGAGTCCAGAACAGCAAACCGATACTAAAGTTGCTGAATATTACAGCAATTCACATGTTGGAAGCTACAAGTAGGGGCGAAGCCCTCAAAGTTCAGGTCCAGCAAGTTTGGTCGAATTTTGAATAAATATTGAGGTTCTGGGACCCAAACTTAGTCTAACAACATAGATGGGGACCCAAAATTTTGGGGGGGTGGCTGTGGAGGGGGGGGGGGGCAAGTGTGTGCAGCAGTAAATGTGCTGCCTAACTCACCTCAGCCCCGATCCTCTTCAATGGCGGTGGCACTTTAATCTGACCCTAGACGGAGCTACTTTTTGTAGCCCTGTCTGGGGTCAAATTAAATCCCCGCTGTGCCACCACTGCCACCGCTACTAAAGTGGATCGGGGCTGAGGTGACTTCCAGCAGCTTTGGCTACTGCATCCTTTAGGTGGAGCGGGTGGGTGGGCTGCTCAACCAGCTTTTCCATGTTTGGGCCGGACGCTAAACTAGCTGAAGTCTGCGTTTGGGAACCCAAACTTGCAAAGTTCAGTACGAACTATAACTTTGCGGTTCAGGTTCGCCTATCTCTAGCTAAAAGTAAATAAGAAGGTAAAAAATGACTGTATTACAGAGGAGACCATCCTTAGAGAGTATTTCCCATCTCACAGAGCGATGCACACATCACATTGCACTGTAAGCTATCTACATTTTATCGGTTCATGACTGCTTTAGAAAGCATCACAGCTATATAGAAACAATTAGGATAAATTAATTGCTATTTAGATTATTATATAATGTAACACAATGGACCTCTCAGAATGGAGCTGGCAGGCTTTTTAGTATGACTCATCATGTTTGTTATAGCTCCAGCAGGAGGGAGAGATAGCCCATCCCAATGTTTTACCTCCCATCTCAATATTGTATATGGCTCCCTGAACTTTGCTGCCTCTTATATCAGATTTACCCATTCAACTGACCTTCCCCAGCTGTGTGAACCGCCCCCCCCCCCCCTCCCAGGTTGTCGCAAATCTCACCTTCACGTGCTCCTTCGGCGATGTAAACAATTGCGGCCAAATCCCCAGTTTCTCTTGGCTGAGGCGTGTCCAGCTATTCAGATCATCGGCTCAATCTAAAGGGAACTGAGCATGCGACCGCTCTGCATCTAAATAGAGCCATATTGTCTCTCATTAATATGCATGGCATATGACTCTTATTGGACGAGAGTCCACAAATGTGCTGTATTATCAGGGAAATGTGAGTTTTTATGGGCGATCTGGGAGGTTTCACACACCTTGGCGCTAGTCTCTACGGCCAATATTAAGGGAGCAGTCTGATGATGGGTGAAGGGGTCGCATCACAAGAATGTCTGCAGCTGATCTCTGTGGGGGCTTTTATATTGGTTTGGAGGGGGTGGTATTGGAGCATGTTCCCAGCTTTGAAGCTAAAAGAAAATTGCTGCAGCCTGTAGGACTGCAAGGGATCAAGTCGGGCAGGGTAAGGGTTTATTGTTAGAATTTTTACTGCACCTTTAATTATGTTTTTATTTTTAGGACATGTAAAGTTCCAGAGGAAAAAAAAAACACGTAAAAGTTTACGCTTTGAACACATTAACCGTAATGTAAGTAGAGTTTCAGAAAGGTCAGATAGACATCTGCAGCTAGAGAGCTTATCCTCTAAAAGATGCTGAAACTGGTAAATTTTTCATTGAGGCCGGTGTATGAAGAACAGTCATGACATGAACATCTGCTTTAAATCCCCCCTATTTAAATCCTGCCACAAGTTATCAAATCTTATACAAGTCAGTGACCGATTTCTGCAGCTTATGCACCTCGATCTCTCTGCGGTGAATCAATTATGTCTCCGGGCCACCATTTATGCAATATTTCAACTGTTTAACAATATACGCTAACGTCACTGACCTTCTGCTATTTTTTCATTTCATTTATTTAGAAATCTTTTTGAAACGAAGGGGCTTAACGTCACCCCTGAGAAAAAGTCCCAATCTATTGATTCCAACCCATCTCACAGCGTGATGCATACATCCCATTGCAATACATGCTATCTGTAAGCCATTTCACATTAGGCTGTAGGCTAGTGACTGCTTTACAATGTATAACAGCTGATTACAATACAAACAATTAAGATAAATCAGCTGCTCCTTGGCTGCAAAAATGTAAAACAATGTAACTCACACCAGGGTGCTGGAGGGCTTTTCAGAATGACTCATATTGTTTGTTATAGTCTAAGCAGGAGGGACAGATAGCCCATCCCAATATATTAACCTCCTATTACAATATATAGCTCCCCAAATTCTGTCACCTCTGTACATAACCAGGCAGAGCGCTGATGACACCTGGCTATACTCACACAGTACCAGGTAGAAGATTACTCACTATTGTATTGGAGTTAGTAAGCTGATCACTTATTGTAATGCTATTCTGGATGCATGTCAACCATTTTAAGATGAATTATGCTTATGTAACTTGTTTGTATCGCTTTTGATTAAAATAACCGACTAAATCCGATTAGACATTTCCATGTAGTCATATGTTCTAAGCACTGGAAAGAGCTTTGGCGCCTGAACTTGGAAACATGTAGTAGAAGGGGTTCCCAGATAAACCTTGTCCATAAAACATACATTTTTAATCCATCATTTTAAAATCAAGCTGATGGTGACACGTCACCTGACAATCAACAATCATCTTTCTGAGTGGGTATATCACTTTGATGTTAACATTATGGATTAAAAAGATTCATGTTTTATGGAAACTGTTTAAAGTGGACAAAAACCCACAGAGATCGATCCCCTCCCCCAGGGCATCCAAAATCGGGATGCTCTGTTGTGTGAAACCCCCCAGGACACCCATAAACTCACCTTCTTTTTCCATGTAGCAGTGCATCTTCCTCTAGCAAGACGTGTGTCCCAGGCATTTGTGAATTACCAGTGCAGGCACGCTCCCTGTTAGAGGGTAGCAGGAGATGCAGCCTGTCAGTATGCTTAGACAAGCTCAGACACGCTTGTGTTAGACGAGCTCGTGGACCCAGGGGCTCGAGCGGATTCGAGCGCGCTGATTGTATGAGCGCCCGAGCATAGGACCGGGAAGAAATTAGTTTGTTCGGCTGATCAGTGTGCCCCAGGGGTAAAACCCAGGGCAATCAAAATCCTGGGTTTTGTACCATTTTAAGCTGGGAACCTCTTATGCTACAAGGTCATGATGACCCAGCTCGGGCAGGCCTAGCCAGTGGTATTGAAATTTCTACATTAAGTTCCTATTTGGACTTTGACTGCTGCCACAGTTTGGATGTAAAAAATAAGGGATCTTTGATCAGTTGGGCTGTAGTTTATTGATGGAGGCTGACTGATTAGGGTTGTCTGGATGTAGAATGTAATGTGATTATCTCTCCAAGAAAGAGGTCAGTGAATGGGATGAGAATGTGTTTCTATGGGCCTTATTTATTAAGCACCTCTGCCAGACAGTACCACATCGGTACAAATTAAAGTGGTGCAAAATATAATTTCAAATTTTTCGCACTCGCACATGTTGCTGCACTGCAAGGAACATGTCTAAAAAAAACATTAGAGGTGCGGAAACGTGCTAAACAAATTATAAATCATATTTTGCACTCATTTTCATCGTCACTGACTAGAAAAGTGCTTGATAAATCAGGTTCTATATTTAAACCCTTGGGAGTTAATTATCTTGTATAAACAGTATGTATAATATGAACTAAGTGTCATAAATGTTTAATTAGTTAAAGTCATAGTTAAAAACTACACCAAGTGCTACAGGGCCCAATGCTTCCCATTAAAAAAAAAATGATGTTCTAAGGCTGAGAAATCCTACTTTTATAGCCTGTAAGCTTTTGCTGTGTCCATGGACTATAGTCTAATAGAATTAGATTTAGATTATAGTCTAATTCTATACGTGTTCCTTTAGATCAGCGGTACTCAACTGGCGGACCGGGTCCAAATGCGGACCTTGGCACCACATTTCTGAATCCCTGCCCTGACAGCCCTGCACTGAATTGCTTCTGTGCTTTTGTGTTGCCATGCTCAGCGCTGCCCCCTTTACTTGATTGGCAATTTAGTGCTAAGTCTCCCTGCCAGTGTCATGGCATTGCAAGGTAATTGTTTCTCGGTCTCTTTGCACCATCCATCCCAGTCCCGCCATATCTGCTCCATCCATTCTTGTCCTCCCAGCTATGCCCCATCTATTCCTGTCCCCCCAGCTTTGCCCCATCCATTGGAGTCCCCCCAGCATTGCCCCATCCATCTCTGTCCCGCCATCTCTGCCTCATCCATTCCTGTCCCCTCAGTTTTGCTCCATCCATTCCTGTCCCCCTACTTTGGCCCATCTATTCCAGTGCCCCCAGCTTTGCCCCATCAATCCCATCCCCATCCATTCCTGCCCCCCCCAGCTCTGCCCCATCCATTTCTGACCCCTTAGCTCTGCCCCATCCAGCCCAGCATTTTTTAGCTTTGTCTGTGGAATTTATAGCCTCCCCCACCCCCAGTTCACTAATTTCTAACTATCCACCCCTTGCAACAGCCCCCACCCGGACCTTCACCTCTCATTACATGTCTGTATATGGACCTTTACAAGAAGTGGTTGAGAACCCCTGCTTTAGATTATGCTTGTACTGGGGAGCCCGTGCTGAGAGGAGGGTGATTCTTCTCTTATTAAGTAGCTTTTCAGGGGCACAGTCACCCATTCAGTTGGAAGGGGGAGGGGGTTGTCCCATCAGAAGCCCCATGTTGAATTGGTGGAGAGGATCTTGGGGGAGGCGCCGTAGGCAGAGAAAATCAAGAAAAATGTCTTCTTCCTGACGCTGTTGCTGCTGACATAGACCACGAGCTGAGCCAATCCCTTGTATTTGATGAATTGTATTGCTTCATCATTATATAAACTGTATATATATATATATATATATATATATATATATATTTTTTTTTTTTTTTTAGTGTACTAGCTTAGTATATCTTACTTGACCTAATTCTGCAACTACTCGAAAGAGAGGTTGTGCCACTAGTCCAACAATAAAGCAAGTTATCTATTGTGAAAGCATCTAAGACTAATGTAAAGTGTAAAATGAAAGTGAAATCACGATGGAGCCGGAAAATTGGTGCAGGAAGAAGGTATCAAAGAGTCCGATATGAAAGAAAGTTTGGAAAACATATCCAGAACACAATATGCAGGGGATAGGGGTCTACCACATCGTCTTTGCCCTATAAGACACAATGGCATTTCCCCCCAGCTTTTAGAGAAAAATAAGTGCATCTTATAGGGTGGAAATACATTATTACAGACACTAAATAAGAATACCTAAAACTTCCTTAGCATCACATATTGAAACACACATAAACATGCTGCATCAGGTCTTACTAACCTTTGTAATGGATCTAATTTGGTGTATGTAATAATGTATATTGTGTTTTGGGTATGTTTTCTGACCTTTGCTTCATTTCTGAATACATGATCCCTTTTGCCCGGAGCTACTTCCTGGCTCTCCCATTAAGCTTTCTCTTTAGTTTCACACTTTAGTCTTAGCTGCCTTCAAGTGAGATAGCTGGCTTTAACGCTAGACTTATGCGTTGACCTTTCTTGTTAGCCCTGGAGCTTTAGTGTTATTTATCTAAAAGTGGAGCAAAACCTACGAGCACAGCCCTACATCTGAAAGATTCCAGGGTCAGCCAATGGCCTTTCCTTGGGTAATATTCATTAAAACATTGACTGGTGCCTCCTGGGCTACCTTACAGAAATATTAAGACGGGGAGGATTAACTATAGGGAGACCACTTAGGGCTGGCAGCAGGGGGGGGGGGGGGGGCAGGAAACAAGTTGCAGCAAGGGGGCTAAATTAGTAAATAAAAGCATGCCCCCTATGCTCAACACTTCAGTCTAGCCCCCAGCAAGCTCTCTTACCTCACTAGTCCCTCCAGGAACTAAGGTAAAGTCCCTCCGTTCATCCTGTCTCCAGCGCCTCTCCAGCAGTTAACACATTTCTGTGAACATGATGGAGACGGGGCTGTCAGTTGAAGTGGAACAAAACCCACCAAACTTGTAAATACATCTGGCCATAGCCCCTGCCAATACTCCCTTCTTAGGGTATAGAACTGGAAATGGATATTTTTGTTTTAGGAATTGTCCGGGAACACTGTTTTTTTTTGCTGTCCCTCTCTGTAAACTGGCAGGTGATTAGTCATTGCACAGGTGTGGCAATGACATATTTGCCACACACAACAGTGGCAGTGAATGGAGGAGGTGGAGCTTTACAGCTAAACCAAGGGCCATTATCTGGGATTAGGGTGAAGCAGAAGCAGTAAAAATTGCCAAAAGGTGCTGCTCATGGGAGGAGCAATTCAGGGAATGCTATTTAAAAATGTGGGTTTTGGTCCGCGTTAAGTGGTTAAACTAGGAGCCATGCCATCACACATTGGTTATGAGGGGAGGCAGACATTGCTGCTGTATGGGGTCCAGTGGTCCTGTTAATTACTGTACCTTGTTCCTTGAGCATGGCTGCAAGTCAAGAAAGGATCTATGTAAACATCCCTAAGGTGTGTCAGGTACATTAGGGTTGATTCAGAGAGACATAAAATGAATTTTGATTTTGTGTCGATCCGTTTTTTTTTCGTTTTGTTTCCGTTGGCGTATGTTTGTACGCGTGATTCTAAGCATGCATCGGGAGCCTTCTGTTAAGTGTTCGTCGCTGCGTACGCCAACGAGAATTTCATTTTTCAGCTTTCGTTGTTCGTTTACGTTACTTAGGAAACAGTGTAGGCTTCCGTTTTTTTGCTTTTTCCAACGTCTCCTCTAACGAAATATTTACGTTTGCCGTTAGATTCTGAATTTTGTTTTCTATAAATAAATGTATGTCCAGATGGAAATCTTTCCGACCTTACGCATGCGCACACCTAAATTAACTCATTCATGTGCCCGTCTCAACTTCTTTCTCACTCACTTCTGCTACAATGCTTACCTCAATTCTATTGCAGTTTCATTTTTCTTCCCTTTGCGCCCTTAATGCTTACCTCAATTCCCTCGCGGTTTCATTTTTCTTTATTTTGCGCCCTTAATGCTTACCTCAATTCCATCGCGGTTTCATTTTTTTTTTTTTTGCTCCCTTAATGCTTACCTCTATAGATGAGCGAACTTCTTGAAAGTTCGATTCGGGCGATTCGCCGAATGTCCCCAAGAAATTCGGGTTCGCCCGAATCGAACTTTCACGAATCGCTCATCTAAAAAAAAAATGCCGGCATGGTGGGAGCGGGCAGGCCGGCTACGCCTGTCAGCGCAGCCGGCCTGCCCACTCCCACCATGCCGGCATTTTTTAAAAAGCAAACACTTACCTGCATGGTCAGAGCGTGGAGGCCGGCGCCGCTCTCAGCTGTCATCAGAGGACGCGTCATCAGAGGGCGCCTGAGAGAAAATTCGTTCGGCACGAACCAAAAAAAATTCGGGTTCGTGCCGAATCGAATTTTCCCTGAAATTCGGAGCGAATTCCGGTTCGTCTGAACCGGTTCGCTCATCCCTACTTACCTCTATTCCATCATGGTTTCTTTTTTCTTTATTTTGCGCTCTTAATGCTTACCTCAATTCCATCGTGGTTTGTATATTCTTCACTGTACGCTTTTAATGCTTACCTCAATTGCCTCGCGGTTTCATTTTTCTTCCATTTGCGCCCTTAATGCTTACCTCAATTCCATCGCGGTTTCATTTTTCTTCCCTTTGCGCCCTTAATGCTTACCTCTATTCCATCGCGGCTTCTTTTTTCTTTATTTTGCGCCCTTAATGCTTACCTCAATTCCCTCACAGTTTGTATATTCTTCACTGTGCGCCCTTAATGCTTACCTCAATTTCATTGCGGTTTCATTTTTCTTCCCTTTGCGCCCTTAATGCTTACCTCTATTCCATCGCGGTTTCTTTTTTCTTTATTTTGCGCCCTTAATGCTTACCTCAATTCCGTCATGGTTTGTACATTCTTCACTGTGCGCCCTTAATGCTTACCTCAATTCCATTGCGGTTTCATTTTTCTTCCCTTTGCGCCCTTAATGCTTACCTCTATTCCATCGTGGTTTCTTTTTTCTTTATTTTGCACCCTTAATGCTTACTTCAATTCCATCGCAGTTTCATTTTTCTTTATCTTGTGCCCTTAATGCTTACCTCTATTCCATCATGGTTTCTTTTTTCTTTATTTTGCGTTCTTAATGCTTACCTCAATTCCATCGTGGTTTGTATATTCTTCACTGTGCGCCCTTAATGCTTACCTCAATTGCCTCGCGGTTTCATTTTCTTCCATTTGCGCCCTTAATGCTTACCTCAATTCCATTGCGGTTTCATTTTTCTTCCCTTTGCGCCCTTAGCGCTTACCTCTATTCCATCGCGGTTTCTTTTTTCTTTATTTTGCGCCCTTAATGCTTGCCTCAATTCCATCGCGTTTTTTTATATTCTTCACTGTGCGCCCTAAATGCTTAGCTCAATTCCATTGCGATTTCATTTTTCTTCCCTTTGCGCCCTTAATAATGCTTACCTCTATTTCATTGCGGTTTCTTTTTTCTTTATTTTGCGCCCTTAATGCTTACCTTTATTCCATCGCGGTTTCTTTTTTCTTTATTTTGCGCCCTTAATGCTTACCTCTATTCCATCGCGGTTTCTTTTTTCTTTATTTTGCGCCCTTAATGCTTACATCAATTCCATCCTGGTTTATATATTCTTCACTGTGCGCCCTTAATGCTTACCTCAGTTCCATTGGGGTTTCATTTTTCTTCCCTTTGCGCCCTTAATGCTTACCTCTATTCCATTGCGGTTTCTTTGTTCTTTATTTTGCGCCCTTAATGCTTACCTCTATTCCATCGCGGTTTCTTTTTTCTTATTTTGCGCCCTTAATGCTTACCTCTATTCCATCGCGGTTTCATTTTTCTTTATTTTGCGCTCTTTTCTTTTTAGTTCTTCCTACGTTTTCCTGTAACCAACCCTTAATGAATTTTTCTTTAACATAAAATAATACAGAAACAAGTTTTATTTTTTGTTTTTTTTATTTTGAACTTCAAAATGTTTTGGCAATTTTTGTTTTTTGGTTTGGAATCATGTTTTTATTTAACAATATTTTTTTTTATTTATTTTAAAAAATTTAAACAAACAAATTTAACATTTTTTAAAACTATTTACAAAGGCATGGAAGGCCCCAGAGAATAATTCTTCATCTGGGGTCCCCATCGAAGCTCTGAGCTCCTGGATATCGTCCACCAGCAGAAACACCGTCGCAGTGAGTTGGTCTAATCTCACCTGTGTGGTGTCTGTAAAAAAAAAGAGATATTTTATTATTATTATTGTTCTGCAAATACATGTTTCACAGCTGTGGATGGGATGATTATTATGTTTTAATCTAACTCATGAGGCCATATGTCATTATGCTAAGGAATTAATTAATGGATGAGGCCATATGTCATTATGCTATTACATTGGCAAGGGATTTAGGTTTATTGCTGATGATGTCATTTTCCACATACTCCAAATATTTACATTACAACTTACTTCGGTGGTGGGCAACCTCAGCTTCGGGGACCACCCTACGCTCTGGGGCCTGCCACTGCTGGGAATGTGAGGCTGTAGAGATATTTAAAATAGGGTCACTTCTAATGTCTGATTGTACAGTAACCAAATGACACTTAGAATGTGTGTGCGACATCACCCACCTTCTCCATGTTCCTCCTGGGCTTGATCTGCTGCACTCTCAGCTCCAGATCTTTCACACGCTACATATTCATCTATAAAAAGAGATTTAGGGGTTCAGTTTTTTTTAAAATAACATGTACCTGTGTGTGGTAAAATCAGAGTCACATACCGGAGGGTAATGCCTGAGTCGTTTCGTACGACTGCCTGCCCATGCGGTGAGGCCCCTCCTACAGAGGAGGGGTAGGAAGTTCGCCCTGGAGATGCACCACCTTCACTTGGTGGTGCAGATTTATGCCGCACTGGCCGGACTGCGCGCCTCTGGGTGGGTCGTATTGCAAAAAATCGCCGCACCCAGGGCTTGTGCCATCGTTTGAGGTCCGACCAGTGCTGCATGATCTGCGTAAAAGTGAAGGTGGTGTCCGTGTCCTGGTCAATCCCGGCCACGATCTCCAGGGCCAGCTTCCTCTTCTCAAAATGGTTGGGCAGGTAGTCGTACCTGCGTTCCATCATTGTCTAAAAAACACAAAAATCAAAATAGTTGTTAGATCAAACAGCATGCAAATATCATTCACAATTAGATCAGTTGACTAAATGACATTCCCCATCACATTTCTAGCCTTAACCTATCCTTGTAGATGCAAGTGAGTTGGTTCGCACATGTGCACACTAACTAAAGTTTGGCACGGAGTTTAAATCACTCTTAAAAACAACTTTTTCTTCCCGCGCTTCCTTAAGGCACATGCATGCATTTAGATGGCAAATCAACATCCTTACAATACACTTACGAGCATAATCAGATCCTGTTGTTGGCAGGTGAAGATCGTGGGCGCCATCTTTCTTCTAGTCCGCAGCAGATAGGTAGTGCCCCAGCGGTTTCCGGGATGCGCACATCTGGACGCATGCGTACGCGTAAGCGTCATACCCATTCATTAGTATTTAAAGGGTTATGGACATACAGCTCATTCTCTTTGTGAAGGTCATCATGGCACCAAAGAAAAGTAGCGAAAAGCAAGCAGCAGCCAAGGAGCACAAGACAAAAAGGCTGGAGTGGCATGAGGACACATCCTCAAGACCGAGCACTCGGTCCAACAAATCTAGTTCAAAGGTGCCGGAAACGCGGAGCAAAACCACATCCAAAGAGCAAGGGAGCACGACTTCCAAGGGGAAAAGTAAGCAGAGGGCGAGAAGCCCTAGCCCCCCAAGCACATCCTCTCCTGCTCCCCACCCAACCACATCCAAAGAGCAAGGGAGCACGACTTCCAAGGGGAAAAGGAAGCAGAGGGCGAGAAGCCCTAGCCCCCCAAGCAAACCCTCTCTTGCTCGCCCACATTTGCCACCGGAACACGTGGAAACAAGCGAGTCCTATGCCACATCCACGGCTGCAAGTTCTGTGGCCACCAAGCCAATGACCCCCAGTCCTAATGCCAGCCCAGTACATTCTTTTTCCAGCGACATGACGGCCTATTCTTGGGGTCATTGGTCATTCTGGTGTGCCCGATTATAGGACTCCTCTGGGCGAACAACGGGCGTCAGGAGCCAGGCCATATCCAGAATCCCCTGAAAGAATAACAAAATACTAACATAAATTACACATTCTAAGCAACATTATTGTTTAACATGTCATAAAGGGCTAAAGACAGCCATAGGTTAAGACATGGGTCATCAACTATATTCATAGGCATACAGTGAAAAGGGAATGATAGAAATGGAACAAATTTACCCAGGAGCCATCCACCAGATAATTCTCCAGACTCAAAACGACGAAAAAAGCCGGAGCTCCTCAATATATAGGCATCATGGGACGACCCTGGATACCCTGCAAGGACACTGAGGAATCGCATGTCCGGGCCAACCACTGCTTGAATGTTCAGCGAGTGGCCCATCTTGTGGTTCCTGAAACCCAAAAAATAAAATTACACCAAGCCAAGGTAACCAACAAAAACACTAATTCCAACAACAACAAAAAGATTTATGTTCTACAACCACCTTCACTTTTACGCAGATCATGCAGCACTGGTCGGACCTCAAACGACGGCACAAGCCCTGGGTGCGGCGATTTTTTGCAATACGACCCACCCAGAGGCGCGCAGTCCGGCCAGTGCGTCATAAATCTGCACCACCAAGTGAAGGTGGTGCATCTCCAGGGCCAACTTCCTACCCCTCCTCTGTAGGAGGGGCCTCACCGCATGGGCAGGCAGTCGTACGAAACGACTCAGGCATTACCCTCCGGTATGTGACTCTGATTTTACCACACACAGGTACATGTTATTTAAAAAAAAACTGAACCCCTAAATCTCTTTTTATAGATGAATATGTAGCGTGTGAAAGATCTGGAGCTGAGAGTGCAGCAGATCAAGCCCAGGAGGAACATGGAGAAGGTGGGTGATGTCGCACACACATTCTAAGTGTCATTTGGTTACTGTACAATCAGACATTAGAAGTGACCCTATTTTAAATACCTCTACAGCCTCACATTCCCAGCAGTGGCAGGCCCCAGAGCGTAGGGTGGTCCCCGAAGCTGAGGTCGCCCACCACCGAAGTAAGTTGTAATGTAAATATTTGGAGTATGTGGAAAATGACATCATCAGCAATAAACCTAAATCCCTTGCCAATGTAATAGCATAATGACATATGGCCTCATCCATTAATTAATTCCTTAGCATAATGACATATGGCCTCATGAGTTAGATTAAAACATAATAATCATCCCATCCACAGCTGTGAAACATGTATTTGCAGAACAATAATAATAATAAAACATCTCTTTTTTTTTACAGACACCACACAGGCGAGATTAGACCAATTCACTGCGACGGTGTTTCTGCTGGTGGGCGATATACAGGAGCTCAGAGCTTCGATGGGGACCCCAGATGAAGAATTATTCTCTGGGGCCTTCCATGCCTTTGTAAATAGTTTTAAAAAATGTTAAATTTGTTTGTTTACATTTTTTAAAATAAATAAAAAAAAAATATTGTTAAATAAAAACATGATTCCAAACCAAAAAACTAAAATTTCCAAAACATTTTGAAGTTCAAAATAAAAAAAACAAAAAATAAAACTTGTTTCTGTGTTATTTTATGTTAAAGAAAAATTCATTAAGGGTTGGTTACAGGAAAACGTAGGAAGAACTAAAAAGAAAAGAGCGCAAAATAAAGAAAAAAGATGCTTGGCTGCCTGCAATTTTTGGCGAACGGCTCATTCCAAAGGCTGGGTGCCCTCTCCGTTGGGATGTCCCAGCATACTCTGAGCCGCTTGCTATCCAAGTTTCTGGATGGCATGACTACCCTTTGTCCCAAATATATTTCCTTTCCGGACGACATGGTTCTAAACTGGTTCAAAGGGACACTTGAGAAGGAGGGATTAAGGTATGCATTCCAAACTGGTTCAAAGGGACACTTGAGAAGGAAGGATTAATGGATAGTTAACATTAAGTTTAGCTAAACAATATAAAAAAATAACATAATTAACTTACCGATAGATGTACTCATCGGCTGCGGGAGGGACCAATGCAACGTGGGTGCAATCGATCGCACCCATGACGTTGGGCATGTCGGTGATATAAATTCCCAACTTAATCAAGTTCCAGGCTACCATGTCGTCGAGAAAGGAAATATATTTGGGACAAAGGGTAGTCATGCCATCCAGAAACTTGGATAGCACGCGGCTCAGCGTATGCTGGGACATCCCCACGGAGAGGGCACCCAGCCTTTGGAATGAGCCGTTCGCCAAAAATTGCAGGCAGCCAAGCATCTTGGTCATACCTGATATTGCTTGCCCCTTCCTCGTGGTGCAGGCTAACCATGGCCGCAGCTCACTATACAATTTATGGAGGCAAGCTCGAACAGCTCAACGACATGCATGTGATCGATATTCATGCGTCTCCGGTGCAATCTGGCCTCGGCCATGCTGATACAGGTAATGCCATTGAGCTGAAGGCGCTCATACTCCTCCACATAGCCGCAAAACATGTTCAACAGGAATGCCGAGTCCAAAATGGTCCCGTAAGTGGGCGGAGGTCCATCGGCAATCAGGTCTCAGAATCAGACGCAAGCCCATACCAATAACGTAACTTACCAGAACTAACGCAAATTATCTGATTTCGATCCGTCCATCGAATGCGCATATGCGCGTTAACTTAAACGCTGATACGCGTGAAGAAAGTCACGTAAAAAACAAAAAACAAGGCAAAAATTCGCAAATAATACACAGACACATGCGAAAGTGCATGCGTATGTGTCTCTGAATCAACCCTATTGTGTCAGGGCAGGTTTGTGGGGGCCCTTGGGCAAGAGAGTCTTAGTGGGCCCCAAAGTAGTGTGTCACATGATGTCACCTTTCAGCTCCAATGCTACAAATAAGTCATCTTCTGCTGCTGATTGCCCTCCAGTCCTTGTTGCCTTTCCTATAGCCACCAATCACCCTCTAGTCGTCATTGCCTTCCCTATAGCCACCAATCGCCCTCCAGTCCTTATTGCCTTCCCTATAGCCACCAATCTTCCTCTAGTCCTTATTGCCTTCCTTATAGCCACAAACCGTCCTCCCGTTCTTATTGCCTTCCCTATAGCCACCAATCGTCCTCTAGTCCTTATTGCCTTCCCTATAGCCACCAATCACCCTCCAGTCCTTATTGCCTTCCCTATAGCCACCAATCGTCCTCTAGTCCTTATTGCCTTCCCTATAGCCACCAATCGTCCTCTAGTCATAGTTGCATTCTCTATTGCCCTTTGTCCCTTACTGCTTGCTCCAATGCCACTAAAGACTAAAGACAGCATCATTGCTGTCAGTTGTCACCTGGTTCTCACCACCTTCTGCGCTTCCATCAATTGCCCTCCATTCCATGCTACCTTCTCCAATGTTGCTGATCATCCCCTGTTGCTGAGGCCAGACATGAGCAGGTCTGCACACAACACCTGGCATTCGGTGGTTCGGGTCCACTGTAAAATAATACTATGGCCAAGTGTGAGCTTGAGTGGGCCCCTGAAGATGCCAGGGGCCCTGGCAATTGCCCAGGTTTGCTCTGTACTGGCGCCGGCCCTGCATTGTGTTGAACGGGTGACCAGCACACAACGACCCATCAGTAATTTGGGGACTAAAGTAACTTGGGGACTAAAAAAGTTTGAACGCTATACAAAGTATACCTGCAGATACGTGTGACATACAAGTACTCCACATGCTTCTAAATTCCTGTAACAAACTCTTCCAGAAGGTTCCACAGTGGGAAGAATTTATAGGCTGCCACATCAACCGAGGCGTCTGACTATTTTTTATGACTGTTTGTATGAAGCATTTAATTAATTAAACACTACAGCGAAATGTGAAGAGCTTCTAATCTATCTAGGAAAAGGGAACATCTGCCAGTCTGCAACGCCCGCTCAGCTACACAACATTGTCGTTTGTCACTAAGAGACATTAAATAAATATGTGCACATCACTCTGGCTTATCACGTCTAAAACTTAGAGGGGAACCATTAGAAACTTTAATTTATTTGCATATGCGCTTAAATAATTGTCAGCGCCACACGTTTCAGTCTGGGGAAAGTAAACAAGATATGGAAGAACACGGGGGCGCTTCTCAGTCCTAAAGATAAACCGATAAACTGATGGAAACTTGCTGGTAAACACATATGATGCCATGTACCGTGACTGGGCTTTAAACCTGTACCAGTATTTGTCTTATTTCTGTGTTACCACTGTAACCAAGGTCCCCACTGGGGGACAAGAAACATACGGCGGGTGCACACAAAGTTCTTTTCCAAAAATGTCTGCAACTCTATTTAAACTGGACCTTCAGCATCATTTAATGAAAATCTCAAACTTTTGAAATACTATTTTACCAGTTGAGTATCACTGCTCTAGAAGCATATGAGCACAAGCTCCACACAGTGGTTTAATATATATATATATATATTAGGTTATATATGCCTTTTGAGTATACATTGTATATTCTTAGCACAGTATTCTATAAAACTAATGAGGTTCTCGATGGTGATATACCGTAAGTATGCAGTCTCCTCCGTTACAGATGCCTTTTACTTACAAATACCATTTCTGTGTCATCCAAGGCCATCATTAATTTTATGTCTTAGTGTAATTAGTGGCTAATTATGAGATCTAAGTGTCGGCTCATTGATAACAAATATCTCCCATACATAATCTTGTTCATCAGCTTTAGAATATCGAGAGTGTGCTCTCTTTATAATCCTTCAAAGTCATCAAGATAAGGAACGCAGCACCTCAAGAAAGGACGCCAACTCATCTATGGAGACAATAAAAGTCTTCTTTTATTTTATTTGTTCCGATTGACTTAAAATATGTATTTTAATATTTAAGCAGTGCAGCTCATTCTGTTGCTCTTCCACCTTTCAAATAATAAACAAAACAAAGAAAACGTACAAATCAAGGCTGGATTTTATTCCCTTTGTATTGTTATACAATGCAGTTGTTATAACAACTATTTCATTGTTCTCTACATGAGAACTGAACTAAGGTCACAAAACATCACATGTAAAACATCACAGCATATGTGGATTGTTTCTGAGGTTGTGTACTGGTTAAAAAGATCCTCTAGGCACAATAAAACTTACACCCATCCTACCCCCCCATGCTGGCACTAATTTGTGGCATTAAAGTGGACCAAAAGGATTTTGACTATTATGGGTTCTGGTCCCTGATTGGGGGTGCCCCGCTGCGTGAAACCCCCCAGATCGCCTAAGGCAACTCACCTCTTCCCGGTCCTACGGCGCATGCTCGTCAGTGCACTGGAAGCCACGTCATGTCGTCTAAGCCTTCGTCTAGACCAGCGGCTCAGAGCGCATTGGCGGCCGCTTCCTCCGCTTTCCTCTAACGGGGAGCGTGCCATTCACAATTTCCAGGCTTAGGCAAGCGCTCTGCTAGAGGGATAGCAGTGATGCGGCCGCGTCTCGCTCATGCGCCGTGGACCGGGAAACAAGGTAAGTGAATGGGGCGACCTAGGGGGTTTCACACAGTGGGGAATCCCTATTTTGGATGCCCCGGGGGGAGGGAATTGATTGGCCCGGGAATCTTATAGATTCCCATGTGGATCATGGTGGGTTTTGGTCCACTTTAAAAAAATATATTTTAATATTTACACAGTGCAGCTCATTCTATTGTTCTTCCACATTTCAAATAATAAACAAAAGGAAGCAAACGTACAATTCAAGGCCGGATTTTATTCCCTTTGTATTGCATTATTTCATTGTTCTCTAGTTCTGTTGTATGAAGTGACCAGGAAAAATGAAAAAAAAAAGTAGCTATAAATAAAGAACTGAACTAAGGTCACAAATCAACACATGCAAAACATCACAGCATATGTGGATTGTTTCTGAGGCTGGGTACTGGTTAAAGTGGACCTTCACTCTAAATAAGAGTCTATCTTGTATGTTTCCCCACCCTGTACATACAGATTGCCCACATAATAATTCATCATACGTGCATCTACCGCATTTTCTGAACCTTTAAAGTGGATCAACACCCAGGATTTTGACTCTCCTGGGTCTTGGTCCCCTATGTGAAACCCCACCCCTGATCGCTCGTAAAAACTCACCTCACCCTGCTCCTACGGCGCATGCGCGGCATCTTGTCCAATCAGCGTGCGCCCAAGCGACGTACAACCACAGCGGCTCCGAGCACGCTGGCGGTCGCATCTCGCGCTTCCCTCTAACAGGGAGCGCGCCTGCGCCAGCCATTCACAGTGCGCCGTTGGATCGGGATCAAGGTAAGGTTCCTGGGCATCCTGGGGGGTTTCACACAGCGGGGAATCCCGATTTTGGATGCCCCACGGGGAGGGATCGGATCGGCCCGGGAATCAGAGGCTGTTGGTCCACTTTAAACATCCAAGATTGCGGCCCATGGAGTCTCAGGCTGCCTGCAAACAGGAAGTGCCTTCTGACTGTGCCGCTCTGCATTCTAGGATTGCTATCTTTTTCTGACCCCAGCTTTGCTCTGTCTGAGCCGCCAGCACTAATTTGTGGCATTAAAATAAAAAGCACTCATTAGCTCAGTGTCGGGCACCCGATTTCCTGGTAGGAGTAATGTCGGCAAGCCCAGCAAGTCACCAAGTTGTCGCACTGAGCTTGAATGTCTGCTGAGTCACCCAATCAGTGACGCTGCAGATCTGCAGCAGCTTCAGTGGTAGCAGCCACTGCCATGCAGCAACAGGTGGGGCCCCACTTCTGCCACATGACTGTGTGAGGAACATCAGGGGAGGTTAAAACTTCCCCCAAACATCTCCGATCTGCTGCCCCCCTCCTCCAGTTTTATCTTCAGGCACTATTTACTCCTTGCTGGGGGATTCATCTTCTTGGTCCCTCGGATTCCAGGTGACCTTCCGACAGGCGGCACCATCTTGCATCCCATTAGGCACTGTGCGCTGCCCCTGATCTCGCTCCTGTGCAGTGCCCAGGAATAGGATGCAGTAAGGCCGCCTGAAATTCCATGAGACTTTGCTGGCCCTGAAGCAGCCAGATGTTGACGCAGCAGGCAGTGGCGACATCCAAAAGGTAAGTAGGGGCCAATGGGGGGGGAGATCAGCCCCCTTTTTATTTTTCGTTCCTCTTTAAAGTGGACCAAAACCCACCGTGATCGGCTTAGGAATATATAAGATGATCGATTCCCCCCCGGGCATCCAAAATCGGGTCCCCTGCTGTGTGAAACCCCCCAGGTTGCCCCATACACTTACCTTGTTTCCCAGTCCAACGGCGCATATGCAAGCCGCGGCCGCACCCCTGCTATCCATCTAGCAAGGAATGAGGCTGTCAGCATGCTCGGAGCCGCTGGCCTTAGACATAGGCTTAGACGATGTGACGCTCTCGATGTGACAATGTGCTGATTGGACAAGCGGCCGCGCATGCACTGTAGGACCGGGAAGAGGTGAGTTGGCGTCGGCGATCTGGGAGGTTTGACGCAGCGGGGCAGGGGAAAGGACCAAAACCCAGGACAGTCAAAATCCTGGGTTTTGGCCCACTTTAATTGAATCCCCCAAATCAATCCCAGCACAAGGGGAGGTATAAGAAGGCATTGTCTATGGCCCTTATTCATCAAGCGATAGCGCCAGGTAGTGTCTGACGAGCGCCAGGTAGCGGCAGCTAACGGCGACTACCGACTCAAGTACGCCCGGCGGCGGTCACAATGACGCATTTATCAAGCTAAATGAGGCTAGCGCCGGCGAGAGCGACGGCTAGCGCGGCATTCATCATGAAGCTGCCTGGACCGAACAGCGCCGCTGCAAATTCCTTCACAGCGACACGTATTACCTGGCGCTACCTGCCGCTCTCCCATACATTTCAATGGCAGACGCTGCAATGATTGTTTTTAGTGGTTTTTGTGGTTTTTTCTTTGGTCCCAAATTCAACACATGTTTATATTGATATGTTTTAATAATCTGGCTGGTTATTTTTATGTATTTGAAGTTTTTATTATTTTTCACAATGTAATGTTGTGAGTGACATGGGTATTGCATCTCCTCCACCCAAACTCATTGGCATCAAAATCGCTTGTTTTCAACACAAACGGGGCTTGTAAAGCTATTTTGTAGCCTGTCAGGTTGGGCGGTCACGTTCGCTCTTCGAAATTGTCAGCGCCCAAGCTATTCGGCAGCCCTGTCCTTGATGAATCTGTGTTGGTCAGTGTTTGTGCAGTCGCTGTTTTAATTCGCTATGTGGCGGCGCGAGCGTCGCTGTGCCTCGCTGCGCTGCGTTGTGCGGCGCTGTGCTGTTCATACATGTGCCCTTCTGCCATTTGCCAGGAATTCACTTCCAGCGACCCCAGTCGTTGTTAATGAATACACTGTAGTTGTGAGCGTGGCTGCCCACATATTGCAGGATTAACATTCAGTCGTACCAGCTCATAACAACCCGTTATGCATTCTCATGTGTGCCACATTTTCAGGTAGTTGTCTACTTTGATTGTGTGATGACTTTTTGATTGATTCAGATTTGTATATGTAAGGCCCACGGTGTATGCTTTAGAAGGACCTATGCATTACAGTATGTAGAATCCCCTGCTAAATCAAGCTAAGAATTCGTGGCGCCTTTGGCCCTAGCTTGTTTTGCAGCGTCATTTTAATGTATTTCCGCCACTTAGCGTGTACATAGCTGAGATTAGCTTGTCCCTGTTGCGCGCATGTTTGCTTTTGAATTTGGAAGCACAGTTGCTTGCGTCATATCCGGTTCCGGGATCCTTCTTTGCGTTTCAACGCCACCTTAAGGTAAAACTGTCTAGCGCTTATGCCAATAGCTTGTTTTTCTGCGTCATTTTAATGTATTTCCGCCACTTAGCTTGCACATAGCTGATATTAGCTTGGCCCTGTTGCGCGCATGTTTGTGTTTGAATTTTGAAGCACAGTTGCTAGCGTCATATCCGGTTCCGGGATCCTCCTTTGCGTTTCAACGCCACCTTAAGGTAAAACTGTCTAGCGCTTATGCCAATAGCTTGTTTTCAAGCGTCATTTTAGTTTTTCCGCCACTTAGCTTGCACATAGCTGCGAATAGCTTGTTGCTGGTGCGCGGAGCGTTTTTTTTTTTAAAACTTTTTCCCAATGTCGCTTGGGTCATTTCCGGTTCCTGTTTCCTCCTTAGCGTTTCCAATATGATGCCCAGAAGGCGAGTCATGCGCCTCCCCAGCTCCTCCTCAGACTCCGACCCCACCACCCCTCCCCCACCTCCCCAACCTACCTCACCTTCCTCAAGCACCACCCCTCCCACCCCTTCCCCTCCTGGGCCTATTAAGGCCAAGCGCACCCGGGTGGATAGTCGAGTCAATGGCCAGGTGGTAAAAGTGAGTATTTTTTGGTTTGTCTTTTTAGCTGAAAAGTTTCAGAACACACAGGGGGGATTGGTTATGACAAATTTTGCTTTTAATAACACATTTGAGCAATCCCCGTGGGGCATCCCCATTGTGGATGTCCTGCTGGGATGCCCCCCCTGGAGGGCCCTAAATATTACCTCAGTCCCGTCCCATCTGTGCATGCGTTAGCTGCGGATGCCTATTGCGCTTACCTCTAGCAGGGTGTACCCCTGCGCCAGACATATTGTAATTTTGGGTGCAGGCGCACTCCCTGTTAGAGTCAAACGCCACATGCCAACTTTGCCGTGCATACCCAGCTGAGCTGGTATGCACGTCCCAACGGCCTTGTATGCGCATGCCACAGCGGCGCAGAGCCCTGTGTTTTGCTGGGGGAGTGACGTGGGAGTGGCCTCAGTGGTGTATTTGTGGCCTTCCAAGGGGGTTGCAGACAGCGGACCACCCACAATTGGTGTGGCCCACCAAAGTGCACACAAACCCAGAATAGTCATAATCCTGGGTGTGGGTCCACTTTGATGTTGTCTATGTATAACTGTTTATGACTGTTTTCTGATGTCATGTATTTATGTTATTTTGTTTGTTGTTTTTTCATAGGACTTCTGCCTCGCCGAATATGACTATGCCCGTGGAGGCAAAAAACGCATAGCCATGGAGGTGAAGGCCACAGTGTCCCGGCGCTTCCAGACCGAGCTCACAATCCGCTCTATCCAACAAAAGTGGTCCGATTTCAAGCGCCGGGACCCTGAAGGCGTGTACCGCCTATATGATGCCTACGCATCAGGTAAGTTAAAGCTTATGTTATGTTTTGCCTTTGTGCAGAATCATCTGCTAAGCTCTGTCCATTTGTGCTCTTTAGATTAATTATTTTCTTTCACCCCCTCCACACAGATAAGCGTCCTCCCCTGGGGAAACGTGGGAAGGGATTCCTCCCCCGAACCAGGCAGGCGGACTCGGGGGAGTCATCGGGGGAGGGTCCCTCCCGCGGGTCCTATTTAGAGGACCCAGGGGAGGAAGGGGATGACGCCCCAGAGGAGTGTGCTGCTGGGGGGCTGGCTGGATCAAGCCTCAGCTCCTCACACTCTGAGTGTGAGGAATCTCACCAGGCAAGGGGCCACTCTCAAGCAGGGAGTGAGAGGGAGGAGGGTGGCCCTTTGCCTGGTGGATCTTCCGACCAGAGTGTGAGGAGCCGAGGCTCCCCGCCTCCTCCTCAGAGCCCTCCCTGGGCTTCAAGTGGCGCTTCATCCCCTGGTGAGTGTACATTTTTAAATTGTTAGTCTGTGACAGGTTTCATCTTGCAATGTGTCCTTAGCCCTTGCCATTCCTCTCTAATTTGCAGGGCATCATATAGGCGGCACCTCCATGGCATTTTGGCGTAGGATTCTCCACGGGCATAGTCATGGTAAGTGTTATTGGTTACCCATCACATTCCCAATGTTATTACATTCATTCAAGTGTACCCAAAAACATTGATGGTGCTCGGTTTCTGGAAGCTTCCAGGACCAATCACATCCCTCACCCAGGGCCCCCCCCACCCAAAAAAAACCACAAAACTCCTTACCTCTTTGGGGGTTGGCAAAGCCACCGTCCAAGCCTCCTGTGTGACACTGTAGATGTGTGTGCGCCTGCGCTCTTTTTCCAAATGGCCTGCGCGTCCGCACACACTCGAGGAGTGATGTGTTGAAGGCAGCGGGCGCGGAGTAAGTTGGCTCATGCAAATTTTGTGGCTCGGCCAAAGTGGACCCAAACCAAGATTAGCAGCAATCCTGTGTATAGGCCCACTTGTAACAGACACATGTTTCCTGGTCCATTGTCACAGCTGGTTTGATAAGGTACCCTAACCTCACAAACCCCACTACAGTGCTAGCCAACTGTCAACCACCCCTATGTTTCTGCCAGCACCATGATGGGTGTTCGCATTTCTTTTCTTGGGTTAAGTTGTTCCCGCTCCAACATGTGGGCCACTATTAACATTAGCCAAACAACTGCAAAAGATTCCTTTAAATAGCACTGTCTATGTTATTTGCACATTCTCTTTAGGGATACATGTGTGAAGCCTTACAAATTGACATTAACTCATGGTCCAGGAAATATGCTAATTTAGGTCAACCTGTATGTAACCATGCAAGCCTTTGCATTTTCAGACTCAATAACCAGATGGATGTCAAATAGTCATGTGTCATTTGCCCACTAATTGTGTTTTTGCCTTTTGCTTTATGTTGACAGATGTTGCGACGCAGACGGAGCCAGAGACCCTCCTCCCCACCCCAGCTCCAGGGACGGCCAGCAGCATGGGCCCCCGCCACAGCTGCGATGGTGAGTACATCCCACTTCATATGCCTAAAGACTTGTGAAACCTATGTCTTCTAGTCACATCTGCAGCCAATTTAAATTTACCTATGTGTTAATTTCACACACATCTCTACTCAATGTGTTTGCACAATAATCCAACATGCCTGTTTGCATGCTTGATTGTTGGCTCACATCCTTCATTAGGCCCCATAGAGACTATTTTTGCGTTAGACACAACCAAATGGGCCCGATTAGGTCTGGACCTGTAACATTATAGGGTAAACTCGTGGACTCGTTTGGACTTAGGCCCTGATGTTTGGCTGTTACTAAACACAAAAATGGACACACAGGGAATTACACCTTCTTTGCTTCCCAAGAGTTAAACTGGAACAACAACCAGGATTTTGACTTTCCTGGGTGTTGTTCCACTACGGTGGGGCACCCCTGATCGGCACCGCTGTGTGACAACCCCCTGAACTCACTTTGACTCCAACAAACGTACAAGCCATTGCAAATTGCCTCCTCCTCCTCCTCCCCCGCGCCCCTTTTTACGGGGGCGTGCCTGCGCCGGCAATTCACAGACGGCCGGCGCAGGCACGCACACGTCTAGAGGGGCACCAGGGAGGGCCCAGCGGCACTGCCACACAGAAACTGAGGTAGGTATTTTGGGGTTTTGGGGGGGTTTCACACCCAGGGACATCCCGATCTTGGATGTCCCGCGGGGAGGGAGGTGATGGGGCAGGGAATCTGATAGATTCCCGGGCCGATCACCCGTGGGTGTTGGTACACTTTAAGCTAAAATGTATGCTTGGGATGTGTTGTTCACATTCCTGCCAGTCAATAGTACTCATATAATGTTAACCAATAAACACACAGTGGTCAACAATGTTAATGTGAGTGTCACCTAATTGGACACACTGACATTACATTGCTACATCTGTGTCTGTTGAGGTCACTGCCAAATTATTAATAAATTGTTGTTTCTACATTTCTACAGCTTGTGAAAACCAGCATCGCAGACTGTGGCGGGAGATCCGGCTCCTGAAGCTGATGCTGCTGGCCAGGAAGAGGCGCCGACGGCGTCGTTAGGGTGGGGGGAAGGCTGGGCTCTTGATGGCCGTTGTTGGCCAAGGTTGGCCGTGTTGGCCATGGGTTTGATTAAAAATTTTTTGATTCACATCATTACAGTGTGTTGCATTGCAAAGCATAGTTTAACTGTCTCCCAAACCATTTGTGGGTCAATGTAGCCATACCTTTTGAGCCATTTCAGGTGTTAACCATAGTAAGCTATGGGCTCCAATGTGTGGGCTAAATTGACCAATACATTGACATATGTAGATCCAGATACTCATCCCTGACTGTGTTATTAGCGAGGTCTTAGGAAACACACAATTTAGAGGTGGGTGAAGCAAATATATTTACATAACCAAAAAGATACAAAATTAATATTCTTGGCTGGGTAGCCGGGGAGGTTGGGAGTCATTGCTAGGGGCGGTGTTGGGGGACAACAGTGCAGTAAAAAATATAGACTGCTGTTGTATGAGCTGTTGTAGCAACAACAAAGTTTGGTCCTGCCGCTGTATTGCTTCTTCCTGGCGCTGTACAGATTGCTCAATTACATTTGCCAGCCGACCAAGTTCCTGGTTCTGTAGTTGGTTTTGGCGTAACTGGTCCATCTGGCGCTGCAGGGCCTCATTTTGTTGCTGACACATCAGCACCTGATTTTCCAACGCCGCAATGCGCTCATTAGTTCCATCACGCGGCTGTTGGCGACTGTAGTCCTCCAGCATCCGGACCCCTAGCTCGTAGAAATCGGCACTGGTTGGTGCCACACCTCCTCTTGCTGTGGTTTGAGGCTAAACAAATAGTAAACCACATTTTAGTCAAACAGAACCAATGCAGTTATGCCCCTCAAAATAATTCCCATAAACAGTCACTATACAACTTACCCTTGTCTGTGCCTCGGAAGCTTGGCCACATGGGACTTGGGAAGAGGTCCCAGCTTGGGGTTCTGGTTCCGCCTCCTGCCAAAACAACAATGAAAGGAAATGTGACATGTTGCTTCTTCCACTACCCACGAAGATGCCAATGTGGTTCTAGGTCGTCTACATCAGCCATGTTACCTGCGTGTCCTCCGGCACAGGTAGGCTCGAGGTTTCGCTGCCAGAGAGTGGCAATTCAACATCCGAGATGTCCGGCAAGTTGGCATATGCTAAACAGGAAAATCAGGTTAGTAGGTCTGTGGGCCAAACTCTAATGTAACCTGGTTAGGCTATCGAGGCCATACCTCTAAAAAGTTCCAAAATACACACTAGACCAAAGGTCTCAGTTAAACTCAGATTGTTAACATGTATGTTACAGGACTAAGACGCACTAATTTCTGCTAATCACATCAGAAACATTGCTTAAATTAAACATACCCGCAATGTCCCAGATGTCTGGAGTGGGGTCCTCACTCGAGCTTGGACCTTGAAAATACATGTGGACACACAAGTTGCCAGAAGCAAGTGCCACAAAAGTAGAGCCAAAATACAGACTAGAGCAAGGCAAAACCACTTACCCTCATCTCTGGCAGCCGGAACTTGAGGGGCCCTTTCTGGACAGCCACTTCCGATATTCGGGTCAACTAAAAAAAAAAAGGAATGTCTCTAAATAATCAGCAAACTACTACGGGGAATGTTTGGCTAAAAAGATGTCCGCAAAAATACATTGCTATCACTCAAATAACTAATAGACTGACCCAGGGGAGGCAACCAGCACTCCCAAGAGGCATCTTCAAGTTTACCAAGCAAACATGTAGCTTAGTAGACTAACCAAAATGAACCAGTGTAACATAAACAGCATAAAGGATACATTATGTATTGCTCTACACACCAACAGGGTCCTGTTGACCGGCAACATCGGAAGTGGGGTCCAAAGATGAACCAGTCACTTGGCCTACCAAGAAAAAAGAGGAATGAGACACATGCACTTGAGTAAAAGTGGATCAAGCAAGGTGAACACATGCACTTACCGACATCCAAAGAGTAGGTGGGATCCGGAGGAGATGCTGGGGCCAAGGGCATGGGAGCTAGGCCAAAATAAACCCAACATTGAGCCATAGTTAATGTGCGTGCCAAAATACAACATGCATTAAGGTGTGTGAGCAGCTCTTTCACTAATATTCACTAATCAAGGCCAGTGTGGCTCCCACATTGATATGCCGATATATGGCTACACATCTCTGGCGTCCTACATATCTACACATGTTAGGGCCTTGTTAGTTAGTTGCTGTGAGTGTTACAGTGGGCGTGCAATTAGGGCGCAGCCACATATTATTAATACTCAACAGGGCAAAACTTGATTGTTTGAGCTGCTCCCACACCCATTTGTTAACAAAACAACCAGCAACCAAATTAGGGGTAAATACCTTCAATGGCAGACTGGGGTAGCCTTGAGGTTGCTGGAAGGGCAGGAGCTTGGGTGTCCTGAGGCACATCCCGGACAGCAGCATGTGCACCTATGCATAAAGCAACAGACAGAAAAGTTACAAATGTTTGAGCTGTAATGTAATACTTCACAGGTCCTACTGTTAGTTGGTCAGAATGTAAAAATGCAAATCACATACATTAACATTAGGTTATTATAAAAGCCAGAAAATATGTACCTTCAGTCCAACCGGTGGTGTCATCCCCAGGATCCACACCCTGCAGCCGAGCCAGTGGGATTTTGGCCTTCAGCATCTCCTCATACGGCCTGTAGGTACTCTTTGGAGCCTGGATGAACCCACTGTCCACATCAAGATCGTGATTCATCTTTTTCATAAGGGCCCCTCGCAAAGTGTAGAAGCGTTTCCTGCAGGATGGGCCACTACGTGGGTGTTGAGCTGTGCTACTAAGCTCCACACCAATGGCATCCCACAGTTTGCTTCTTTCTTGTTTGCCTATGGACTTGCTTTGGGAGCCAAATAGCAGCTCCCATTTAGCAAGTGTAAGGCGCACAAGATGATTATTCTCAGCCAAATTAAATTCAGGCTCCCTCTTGGCACCTGGGCGCTTAGCCTGGGGTGCTGCCCCACCTTCAGGCTGTGCCCTTTTCCGTAAGGGAGGTCTGCGCACAGCACCCACCAAACTCCTACTCGGGCCTGCTGTGGCCGGCAGATGTCCTGAATTTGGCTCCATCCTGTAGCTGCACACACACACAAATACACACCCAACAAGCACGCATGCAGACTACAGAATGGCATCGCAATCTCTTAGGCTTGGGCAGGTTTTATGTGCTCTAACAGCCAATCCAAAAGCAGCCCACTTAATTGATTCACACATACAGCCCAGTTCCTTCTAGGCACACCTCCACTGCACTGACAGAAGCATGTGTGTTAGCCAATTAAGTCATTACAGACCTCATTAAACAAACAACACACACCCAAATCCAACAATGGACTGATGTATCTCAAACCCTTGTGACATGTGGTTAGCCTAACGGCTATTTAAAAAAACATCAGCTTCCCTTTCATTGGTCCACCCCTGATTTTTGGGCCATGTCCGTTAATGCACGCAAGTTACGGCTCAAGTACGCTAGTAGCGCTACTAGCGTGCGCGTGCGCACTCTGTTTTACGCACACCTGGGTCGGCTAATTGGCGCCCGGAAATAGCAGAGCGACGCAAAAGGCGGCAAAGCGGACCTGTCACTTTAGAAAATGAAGTATAAAAGGAAGGAATGTTCTAGCTTCTGCTATTCTTACACTGTGGCAAAGGCTGTGGTGTGGTGCTGTGCTCGCTTCCCTTAGCTCATTTGAGCCTCTGTCTGGTTTCTGTCCTCACTCTCTGTGGCTTGTTGGGTGATTTCTGACATCAGTGCTGTTTCTTTAGGAGCTTGGTTTTGGTGGCATCTGCAAATATTGTGTAGCATACAGCAAGTGAGGCTTGATTTTGGGGCCTTTTGTGGGCTGTGCAGCAACTCCCCTCTTGGTTGTGCCTAACTTAGAAAGCTGGTTTTCAGCAGGCTGGTGGTTTGGACCACTATAGTTCTGGTTTTGTGGTGAGCTGCATTGTAGCGGGTGTGTGTGGAGTGTGATTGTTTGTGTGTGTGTTGTGTGTTAGTGGTTTTTTTTGTTTATTTTTGTTTTTGTATATATCTTTAGTGTGTGTGATGGATAAGAGGGTGATGTATGGTGTCTGGGTGGATGGATGTATGTGTATGCTGAAAGAGCAGGAGGAAAGGGAGCGGGGTGTTGTGAGGCTTAGGGCACCCCGCTCCTTTGCAATCCGCCTTTCAGTATGGGACTTAAGTGACGAGCAGATCAGGAGCCGCTTCCGTCTGAATCGTGCTGCACTACAGTCCCTATATGATCAGATTAAGACCAAAATCGAGCCATCCACCAAACGCACTCATTCCATTCCAGGCATAGTACGCCTGTGTGCCACTCTGAATATTTTGGCACGAGGGACCTTCCAGGCAACCTCAGCCCTCCTCAGCGGGATAAGCCAGGCTACTATGAGCCGCATACTAATCCAGGTAGTTCTGGCAATTTGTGATTTAATCCCAATTTACATCAGGTTTCCTGAGGATGAGGAAGAGGTTGCCAAAATAAAACATGCTTTCTATCTGATGGGAGGGATCCCGAATGTGCTAGGGTGCGTTGATGGTACACATATCCCTTTCCGCCCTCCCCGTGCACAGGAGCTGTCCTACAGAAACCGGAAACAATTCCATTCAATTAATGTGATGGTGGTCTGTGACCCAGACATGAGGCTGCGGGCGGTGAGATCGGGGTTCCCCGGCTCATGCCACGATTCTTACGTCTTGCAGCGGACAGTCCTGTGCCGGAAGTTTGATAACAACGAAATGCCAGCTGGCTGGCTACTGGGTAATAAATTAACCATGTCAATGTATTTTGCTAATATGTGGCCTAGTAAGCCAATTTTAACCAAACTACCACCAAAAAACATGTACTAGTACTAATTGCTGTCTCTCTCCTTGTGTTTTTTCTACAGCGGACAAGGGATATGGGCAGAGAACGTGGGTCATGACTCCGGTCAGGAACCCACGGACCTCTGCCCATGAACGCTACAATGCAGCGCATCGCAAGACCAGAAGCATTGTGGAAAGAACCATCGGCCTGCTGAAAGCACGCTTTCTCTGTTTGGCACGGCCAGGAGGAGAGATGCTCTACAGCCCACAGAAGGTTTCCAAGATCATCCTTGCCTGCTGTGTGCTACACAACATTTGCATTTGTCACCGAATCCAAGCCCCCGAGGAGACAGCACTGGTGCCAGAAATCCCCAACCTGCCCGCAGAAAGAAGTGAGGACACCCAGACTGGCGATGAGCTAAGGGAAAGGATGATCACTTCTTTTTTTGCGGTAAGCTAACTACCCTTCACTCTAATGCAAGTACTGCACTACTGGTTAAATGTATTTGACCTCCCATCAAAATGAGCAAAAAAACACACTAAGGGGGGTGTAAGCTGACCAAAACCACTCTAAAGGGGGTGTAAGATGACCCAAACCATTCTAAGGGGGGTGTAAGATGACCAAAACCACTCTAAGGGGGGTGTAAGATGACCCAAACCATTCTAAGGGGGGTGTAAGATGACCAAAACCATTGTAAGGGGGGGTGTAAGATGACCCAAACCACTCTAAGGGGGGTGTAAGATGACCAAAACCATTGTAAGGGGGGGTGTAAGATGACCCAAACCACTCTAAGGGGGGTGTAAGATGACCCAAACCACTCTAAGGGGGGTGTAAGATGACCCAAACCACTCTAAGGGGGGTGTAAGATGACCAAAACCATTGTAAGGGGGGGTGTAAGATGACCCAAACCACTCTAAGGGGGGTGTAAGATGACCCAAACCATTCTAAGGGGGGTGTAAGATGACCAAAACCACTCTAAGGGGGGTGTAAGATGACCCAAACCACTCAAAGGGGGGGTGTAAGACGCCAATGTTGGTTATCAAGTAATGCATTTTTGTATTTGCTACAACTATACTACTTTAAAGATCTATACTAACTGCACTTTTCTTATTTTTTCAGGCACAAACACGGGCACCGTGATCAATATTTCGGACTTTCCCAACTTTATTTTACTTTACTTTGCTTTTTCCTTTCTGTTTTAATTTTACTTTACCATTTCTCTTGTGTTCATTTTTAATTTTAGGTAGATTTGAATAAAAAATCTACTATATATAGATACATGTGGCTATCCCCTCGATTCAAAGAGCAAAAGTTAATTGATTTCGTATCGAGAATCGTAAGTTTGGGTGGGTGTTAGTCATTTTTTCCTGTTTTTTTGGCCATTCCCGACTCGCACGAGCCTACGTACGAATGCGTATATGCTCTTACGATCAGCGGCAGTGCGTTCGTAAATTTTAGGATCAAAACGTAAAACTTAGGATCAAATCCTAAAACTTACGATGAAAACGTAAAACTTAGGATAATTGGATGTGTTTAGGTGTGATTCAGAGAAACCTGTAAACGCGTTTTAAAAGAAAGCCACAGCCGACACCTTTTAGCAGCCGGATTGCTGTTCGTGAACAGGTTTTTTGGCTATGTGGAGGAGTCTGCGCGTCTTGTGCTCCAATGAACTGCATGTATCAGCATGGCCGAGGCCATTAATTGTATGGCAATGCATACCTGATTCATGTATGCCTTATAAAAGCATTTTAATGTGGACCTTAATTAGTCCTTTGCATGTAAACCTTTATTTTGCAATATATTTGCGTTAATTAAAGAAACTTATGTCCTTTGTTATTTATTGTTAAATTGATGTACTAGAATAATATTTTTAGATTGCATTTATTGTTTTAGTTGTTTACCTTTGCTTTGTTTAATTAGTTAAGCACATCTTTGGTCAGATGCATCACACTTACTGAGGAGAGGAGAGCGGGATAAAGTGCAGGATGTGGGTTACTGCTGTATTTTGCCCCCAGAGCTGGGGGCACGGACAGTCACAAGGCCCTTTCTGTTTGCAGGCTGCCCGATAATACCTGAGCCGCCATCTTGGCTGTTTCTAGGCTCATAACATGCAGAAGTTGCTGGGTGTTTTTTTATATTTGAGAGCAATCTGTATGTAGAGGGTGTGGGTAACCACACACCAAAAATTTAAGTTGTACCATTTGAAGCCAAAATATTAAAATTAAATCCACAAGTAAAAAATGCAAGTTAACTAAAAATTAAACAAAGTAAGATTTTATTATGCAAATGCATTCATTAATGGTTGGTTTCTACAAAATGAATGAAATAAAGAAAAATAAGACCAAATATTTAGAATGCACTTTAATGAGCTAAGTTTGTAGTGCGCGGCCGCAAGATCAGAAGGATTTACGTCCAGACCAAAAAGGAAAAAGGGCAAAACCAATGTTGCAACCTGAGAAATGAAACGGAAAATTCAGGATGGAAACTGACATAGGTCTGATTCCCGAACTGCCATACGAACGGACGTATATTTTAGGATAGAAACGTATTTGCTTATTGAATCACTCGCAAGTTCATACGAACGCACGAGCGGACGTGAAAAATAGGATGATCGTGAGCCAAATCCAAGATGTTACATGTTTCTTTGAATCAACCCATATGTGTTTAATTCTGGTGAACGTTTCCTTGGCATTCTACTTCCTATTGTAATTATATTTTTCTGGCTGATTTATGTTTTTATTTCCCTTTTCCATTTTCCTTTTATTTCTCATTTCTGTTTTTCTTTTCTTTTTCTATTTTCCTTTCTCATTTCTGTTTTTCTTTTTACTATTTTGCTTTCTCATTTCTGTTTTTCTTTTTTCTATTTTCCTTTCTCATTTCTGTTTTTCTTTTTTCTATTTTCCTTTCTCATTTCTGTTTTTCTTTTCTTTTTCTATTTTCCTTTCTCATTTCTGTTTTTCTTTTTACTATTTTGCTTTCTCATTTCTGTTTTTCTTTTTTCTATTTTCCTTTCTCATTTCTGTTTTTCTTTTCTTTTTCTATTTTCCTTTCTCATTTCTGTTTTTCTTTTCTTTTTCTATTTTCCTTTCTCATTTCTGTTTTTCTTTTTACTATTTTGCTTTCTCATTTCTGTTTTTCTTTTTTCTATTTTCCTTTCTCATTTCTGTTTTTCTTTTCTTTTTCTATTTTCCTTTCTCATTTCTGTTTTTCTTTTCTTTTTCTATTTTCCTTTCTCATTTCTGTTTTTCTTTTTAATATTTTGCTTTCTCATTTCTGTTTTTCTTTTTTCTATTTTCCTTTCTCATTTCTGTTTTTCTTTTCTTTTTCTATTTTCCTTTCTCATTTCTGTTTTTCTTTTCTTTTTCTATTTTCCTTTCTCATTTCTGTTTTTCTTTTTAATATTTTGCTTTCTCATTTCTGTTTTTCTTTTTTCTATTTTCCTTTCTCATTTCTGTTTTTCTTTTCTTTTTCTATTTTCCATTTTTCTCTGTCCTGTTTTTATTTTCATTTTCTTTCTCATTGGTGGTTTAATTGTATTTCCTTTTTATTTAACAAATAAAAAAAAAAAAAAAATTGTGGCTATGTGTTTAATTATGTTTTATTTTGCATTTATATTCGAATATCTGGTTGAATTTAATTTCCTTTTCAACACAAAATAAAAACTCTTTAAATTTTTTACAAATGTGGCAATGTGTTTTATTCAGAAGGTACTGGATGGCCAGGACACAGCAAAGCTAACAGGCGCTGTGTAGAATAGCGTGGTCACACTGACTGACAGCGCCTACAAAGCTGAGGGCCAACATCATATTCAGCAATGTAGGCGTTGTTCGCAACAACGCCAGGTAGCGACTGAGGAGGCCTGCTATAGCGAATCGCTACCGCCCGCGGCTGACGCTAGCGGCGCTCTTAGCGCCATACTTCAGTCGCTCATCTGTCGCTACCTGGCGCTATTGATGAATCGGCCTCCCCGTACTGCATTAAAAAAAACACCTTAGTCCCACTGCAGCCTACAGACAACCTAACGTGTTCCTCTGCTGTAAGCTCTGATAGTTACAGCATGCTCCCGATTGGCTTCAGCGTGGTTTTGCTTGTCCATCGATGATAAGCATTTCAGCAGTGGATGGTCACTTGTCCCTGCTTCTAATCTGTAATGAACCCTGCTGTAGGAGTCTGTAGGAGGCAGGGGCGAACTGGCCATAGGGAGACCAAGGAGAGTTCCCGGGGCCGCACTGCCTCGAGCTGAGCTGGGATGCTGCTTCTAACATCCCAGTTTAACTCCTGCCTCCCCAGAAACCTGTCACCTCTGATTCCTTTTCTTATCAGTTCAAGATTACAGCAAGCTTAGGTGGATTTTTATTTTTTATTCAGGATAAATTATTATCTCCTTCTCTTGCTATCCAACATATTTATGTTGGTTATCAGTTATGAACTGTTTTTATGATCGTGCCTCTTTAAAGTGACTTTTGACTATCCTGGGTTTTGGTCCTTTCCTCCGATTGGCGGTGCCCCGCTGTGTGAAACCCCCCAGATCGCCGATGCCAACTAATCTATTTCCGGTCCTATGGCGCATGCATGGCTGCTTGTCCAACCAGCGTGCTCGGAGCCGCTGACATCGCGTCGCCTAAGCCTTCGTCTAAGGCTAGCAGCTCTGAGCTCTCTGGCGGCCACATCCCCCGCTACCCTCTAACAGGGAGCACGCCCGCGCCGTCCATTCACAAATGCCTGACACGGGCACGCGCCCTGCTAAAGGGATAGCTTGGATGCGGACGCAGCTTGTGCATGCACCGTTGGACCGGGAAACAAGGTAAGTGTATGGGGCAACCTTTCACACAGTGGGGCATCCCGATTTTGGATGCCTCAGGGGGAGGGAATCTATTGGTGTGGGTTTTGGTCCACTTTAAAGCAGGCCAAGTCCCAGGTTTTTTTTACTTACCTTAGTTTTGCTCTGAATTACAGGGGCATCCCATCTTGCCTGTGTGTGTGAAACTACTAGGACCCGCTGCTTACTTACCTCGATCCATGCTCCCACTGAGCAAGCAAAATTATGCCCGGCAATGAGTTCTGAATCAATCAATTTCCGGGAGCCTCCTGCTGGCTGCTCTCTCAGGAATGCTGCCGGAGGCCCGCGCATGCATTTAATCCCAAGGTAAGTATATGGGTGGCCAGGATGCCCCACTGTGTGAAACCCCCAAGATTGCGTCATCCACCCACCTCTTCTTGGGGCCTGCACCACAGCTTTGAGCTCAGAGCGGCAAAGGAAATCTGAATGAAACGAGTGCTGCTGATTGACTAAGCGACCCGAGCATGCGCAGTGCAAACGCGGAAAAGGTGAGTTTACATGCAAACCTGGGGGATACACACAGAGTGGCCATAGGATTGATGGAAAGGTATGTTTTAATGACCTGAGGGAATTCACACCAAAGGACATCCCAGACTGAGATGCCCCAAGAAAAGGAAGACCACTGACCTTAGACTTTTATAGATTCTAGGCCAGTGGTTGCTGCTCCTCTTTAAAGTGGGTCAAAACCCTTGCCGCCTGGTCCAGGCCTGGCCACTAGCCTGCACCTGGGGCACCCTCCTCTGGATGCCCGCTGTGTGAAACCCCCTGGGGCATCCGGTAATCTTACATAATCCCGGTAGGGTCTCCAACGCGATTTCCACCGGCAGTGCATCCCTGGTATCTCTTTGACCTTGCCCGAGCCTAACCTTTCTGAATGGCTGCACGGGGGAGCACGTGCATGCCCGAACAAAGAGTCAGGGGTGCAGCCATCCAACTACACACAGCAGCTCCTGCGAGGTTTCGTAGCATTGCAGCGGCCCAGGCAAGGGTAAAGGTGAGTGCCTGTTTTTTTTCCTTTGCCTTCAGTAACTCTTTAAAGTGGACCAAAACCCATGATTTTGACTATCCTGGGTTTTGGTCCTTTACCCCCGATCGGGATGCCCTGCTGTGTGTAACCCCCAGATCGCCAAGCGCAACTCACCTCCACCCAGTCCTACGGCACATGTGTGGTCACTCGTCCAATCAGCGCCGCTGACGTCACGTCATCTAAGCCAGCGTCTAAGGCCAGCCGCTCCGAGCACCGTGCTGGCGGCCGCATCCCCCACTTCCCTCTAACAGGCCCTTCACAAATGCCTGGCACTGGCACACGCTCTTCTAGAGGGATAGCGGCCATGGCTTGCACATGCGCCGAGAAGCAAGGTAAGTATATGGGGCGAACTGGGGGGTTTCACACAGTTGGGCATCCCATTGGATCCCCCAGGGGGAGGGAATTGATCAGCTCGGGAATCTTAGAGATTCCCAGGCCAATTTGTGCTGGTTGGTCCACTTTAAGTTTTTCCTGACGTGATTGGCAGTCAAGTTCAGGTAAAGCCACTGTTGGTTTAACATTAGTATCACTTACATCAGAGACATAGCTAGGCTTTTTGGCTCCCGGGGGCAAAGATTCGATATGGTGCCGCCCACCTGAGCTCAGGCCCCCCTTTGGCACACTTCTGACCTGCTGCACCTGGGGCACGCACCCCCCCCCCCCCCACCCCGCCCCCCTAGCTACCTGCTTGCTTACAGGATAATTATGACAAAATAGTAAATATGGTCTGGCACACCCTTCTTGCGTATTGTGATCACGCGCACTAAGCTCACTTAACCGGACAAACACCCCTTTTTTCTTTAAAGGGTGTTGGTTCTGATGTCTGTTCGTCACAAAAAGCCAATTGTGGGATTCCTTTCCCTGCGCTGGCTCATAATGAAGGTGAGTATTACGAGTGGTCTGAGAGGTTATATGTGAGGGGGGCTCCAGCATTCTGGGTGCCCCCCGAGCCAATTGTGGGATTCCTTTCCCTGCGCTGGCTCATAATGAAGGTAAGAATTACGAGCGGTATGAGAGGTTATATGTGAGGGGGGCTACAGCAGTCTGGATGCCCCTGAGCCAATTGTGGGATTCCTTTCCCTGCGCTAGCTCCTAATGAAGGTGAGTATTACGAGTGGTCTGAGAGGTTATATGTGAGGGGAGCTCCAGCATTCTGAGTGCCCCCCGAGCCAATTGTGGGATTCCTTTCCCTGCGCTGGCTCATAATGAAGGTAAGAATTACGAGCGGTATGAGAGGTTATATGTGAGGGGGGCTACAGCAGTCTGGATGCCCCTGAGCCAATTGTGGGATTCCTTTCCCTGCGCTAGCTCCTAATGAAGGTGAGTATTACAAGTGGTCTGAGAGGTTATATGTGAGGGGAGCTCCAGCATTCTGAGTGCCCCCCGAGCCAATTGTGGGATTCCTTTCCCTGCGCTGGATCATAATGAAGGTAAGAATTCCGAGCGGTCTGAGAGGTTATCTGCGAGGGGGGCTCCAGCAGTCTGGATGCCCCCCTAGCCAATTGTGGGATTCCTTTCCCTGCGCTGGCTCATAATGAAGGTGAGTATAACGAGTGGTCTGAGAAGTTATACTTGAGGGGGGCTCCAGCATTCTGGATGCCCCCCGAGCCAATTGTGGGATTCCTTTCCCTGCGCTGGCTCATAATGAAGGTAAGAATTACGAGCGGTATGAGAGGTTATATGTAAGGGGGCTCCAGTAGTCTGGATGCCCCCCGAGCCAATTGTGGGATTCCTTTCCTTGTGCTGGCTCATAATGAAGGTGAGTATAACGAGTGGTCTGAGAGGTTATATGTGAGGGGGGCTCCCGCATTCTGAATGCCCCCCGAGCCAATTGTGGGATTCCTTTCCCTGCGCTGGCTCATAATGAAGGTGAGTATAACGAGTGGTCTGAGAGGTTATATGTGAGGGGGGCTCCAGCATTCTGGATGCCCCTCGAGCCAATTGTGGGATTCTTTTCCCTGCGCTGGCTCATAATGAAGGTGAGTATTACGAGTGGTCTAGGAGGTTATATGTGAGGGGGGCTCCAGCAGTCTGAATGCCCACCGAGCCAATTGTGGGATTCCTTTCCCTGCACTGGCTCATGATGAAGGTCAGTATTACGAGTGGTCTGAGAGGTTATGTGTGAGGTGGGCTCCAGCAGTCTGGATGCCCCCGAGCCAATTGTGGGACTCCTTTTCTTGCGCTGGCTTATAATGAAGGTGAGTATTACGAGTGGTCTGAGAGGTTTTATGTGAGGGGGGCTCCAGCATTCTGAATACCCCTCAAGCCAATTGTGGGATTCCTTTCCCTGCACTGGCTCATAATGAAGGTGAGTATTACGAGCGGTCTGAGAGGTTATATGTGAGGGGGGCTCCAGCATTCTGAATGCCCCCCGTGCCAATTGTGGGATTCCTTTCCCTGTGCTGGCTCATAATGAAGGTGAGTAATACGAGTGGTCTTGGAGGTTATATGTAAGGGGGCTCCAGCAGTCTGGATGCCCCCCGAGCCAATTGTGGGATTCCTTTCCCTGCTCTGGCTCATAATGAAGGTGAGGATTAAGAGTGGTCTGAAAGGTTATATGCGATGGGGGCTCCAGCATTCTGGATGCCCCGAGCCAATTGTGGGATTCCTTTCCTTGCACTGGCATAATGAAGGTGAGTATTACGAGTGGTCTGACAGGTTATATGTGAGGGGGGCTCCAGCATTCTGGATGCCCCCGAGCCAATTGTGGGATTCCTTTCCCTGCACTGGCTCATAATGAAGGTAAGTATTACGAGCGGTCTTGGAGGTTATACATGAGGGGGGCTCCAGTAGTCTGAATTCCCCCGAGCCAATTGTGGGATTCCTTTCCCTGCACTGGCTCATAATGAAGGTGAGTATTACGAGTGGTCTGAGAGGTTATATGTGAGGCGGGCTCCAGCATTCTGAATACCCCTCAAGCCAATTGTGGGATTCCTTTCCCTGCACTGGATCATAATGAAGGTGAGGATTACAAGTGGTCTGAGAGGTTATATGTGAGGCGGACTCCAGCAATCTGGATTCCCCCAAGTCAATTGTGGGATTCCTTTCCCCTGCGCTGGCTCATAATGAAGGTGAGCATTACGAGTGGTCTGAGAGGTTATATGTAAGGGGGCTCCAGCAGTCTGGATGCCCCCCGAGCCAATTGTGGGATTCCTTTCCCTGCGCTGGCTCATAATGAAGGTGAGTATTTTGAGTGGTCTGAGAGGTTATATGTGAGGGGGGCTCCAGCATTCTGGATGCCCCCCGAGCCAATTGTGGGATTCTTTTCCCTGCACTGGCTCATAATGAAGGTGAGTATTACGAGCGGTCTTGGAGGTTATATGTTAGGGGGGCTCCAGCACTCTGGATGCCCCCCGAGCCAATTGTGGGATTCCTTTCCTTGCACTGGCTCATAATGAAGGTGAGTATTACGAGTGGTCTGACAGATTATATGTTAGGGGGGCCCCAGCATTCTGGATGCCCCCGAGCCAATTGTGGGATTCCTTTCCCTGCACTGGCTCATAATGAAGGTGAGTATTACGAGCGGTCTTGGAGGTTATACATGAGGGGGGCTCCAGTAGTCTGAATTCCCCCGAGCCAATTGTGGGATTCCTTTCCTTTCACTGGCTCATAATGAAGGTATTACGAGCGGTCTTGGAGGTTAAATGTGAGGGGGGCTCCAGCATTCTGGATGCCCCCCGAGCCAATTGTGGGATTCCTTTCCCTGCACTGGGTCATAATGAAGGTGAGGATTACAAGTGGTCTGAGAGGTTATATGTGAGGCGGGCTCCAGCAGTCTGGATTCCCCCGAGTCAATTGTGGGACTCCTTTCCCTGCGCTGGCTCATAACGAATGTGAGTATTACGAGTGGTCTGCGAGGTTATATGTGAGGGGGGCTCCAGCAGTCTGAATGCCCCCCGAGCTAATTGTGGGATTCCTTTCCCTGCGCTGGCTCATAATGAAGGTGAGTATTACGAGCGGTCTGAGAGGTTATATGTGAGGGGGGCTCCAGCATTCTGAATACCCCCCGAGCCAATTGTGGGATTCCTTTCCCTGCGCTGGCTCATAATGAAGGTGAGCATTACGAGTGGTCTGAGAGGTTATATGTAAGGGGGCTCCAGCAGTCTGGATGCCCCCCGAGCCAATTGTGGGATTCCTTTCCCTGCGCTGGCTCATAATGAAGGTGAGTATTACGAGTGTTCTGAGAGGTTATATGTGAGGGGGGCTCCAGCATTCTGGTTGCCCCCCGAGCCAATTGTGGGATTCCTTTCCCTGTTCTGGCTCATAATGAAGGTGAGGATTATGAGTGGTCTGAGAGGTTATATGTGAGGCGGGCTCCAGCATTCTGGATGCCCCTCGAGCCAATTGTGGGATTCCTTTCCTTGCACTGGCTCATAATGAAGGTGAGTATTACGAGTGGTCTGACAGGTTATATGTGAGGGGGGCTCCAGCATTCTGGATGCCCCCCGAGCCAATTGTGGGATTCCTTTCCCTGCCCTGGGTCATAATGAAGGTGAGGATTACAAGTGGTCTGAGAGGTTATATGTGAGGCGGGCTCCAGCAGTCTGGATTCCCCCGAGTCAATTGTGGGACTCCTTTCCCTGCGCTGGCTCATAACGAATGTGAGTATTACGAGTGGTCTGCGAGGTTATATGTGAGGGGCGCTCCAGCAGTCTGAATGCCCCCCGAGCTAATTGTGGGATTCCTTTCCCTGCGCTGGCTCATAATGAAGGTGAGTATTACGAGCGGTCTGAGAGGTTATATGTGAGGGGGGCTCCAGCATTCTGAATGCCCCCCGAGCCAATTGTGGGATTCCTTTCCCTGCGCTGGCTCATAATGAAGGTGAGTATTACGAGTGGTCTGACAGGTTATATGTGAGGGGGGCTCCAGCATTCTGGATGCCCCCCGAGCCAATTGTGGGATTCCTTTCCCTGCCCTGGGTCATAATGAAGGTGAGGATTACAAGTGGTCTGAGAGGTTATATGTGAGGCGGGCTCCAGCAGTCTGGATTCCCCCGAGTCAATTGTGGGACTCCTTTCCCTGCGCTGGCTCATAACGAATGTGAGTATTACGAGTGGTCTGCGAGGTTATATGTGAGGGGCGCTCCAGCAGTCTGAATGCCCCCCGAGCTAATTGTGGGATTCCTTTCCCTGCGCTGGCTCATAATGAAGGTGAGTATTACGAGCGGTCTGAGAGGTTATATGTGAGGGGGGCTCCAGCATTCTGAATGCCCCCCGAGCCAATTGTGGGATTCCTTTCCCTGCGCTGGCTCATAATGAAGGTGAGCATTACGAGTGGTCTGAGAGGTTATATGTAAGGGGGCTCCAGCAGTCTGGATGCCCCCCGAGCCAATTGTGGGATTCCTTTCCCTGCGCTGGCTCATAATGAAGGTGAGTATTACGAGTGTTCTGAGAGGTTATATGTGAGGGGGGCTCCAGCATTCTGGATGGGCCCCGAGCCAATTGTGGGATTCCTTTCCCTGTTCTGGCTCATAATGAAGGTGAGGATTATGAGTGGTCTGAGAGGTTATATGTAAGGGGGCTCCAGCAGTCTGGATGCCCCCCGAGCCAATTGTGGGATTCCTTTCCCTGCGCTGGCTCATAATGAAGGTGAGTATTACGAGTGGTCTGAGAGGTTATATGTAAGGGGGCTCCAGCATTCTGGAGGCCCCCCGAGCCAATTGTGGGATTCCTTTCCTTGCACTGGCTCATAATGAAGGTGAGTATTACGAGTGGTCTGACAGGTTATATGTGAGGGGGGCTCCAGCATTCTGGATGCCCCCGAGCCAATTGTGGGATTCTTTTCCCTGCACTGGCTCATAATGAAGGTGAGTATTACGAGCGGTCTTGGAGGTTATATGTTAGGGGGGCTCCAGCATTCTGGATGCCCCCCGAGCCAATTGTGGGATTCCTTTCCCTGCACTGGCTCATAATGAAGGTGAGTATTACGAGTGGTCTTGGAGGTTATATGTGAGGGGGGCTCCAGCATTCTGGATGCCCCGAGCCAATTGTGGGATTCCTTTCCCTGCACTGGCTCATAATGAAGGTGAGTATTACGAGCGGTTTTGGAGGTTATATGTAAGGGGGGCTCCAGCATTCTGGATGCCCCGAGCCAATTGTGGGATTCTTTTCCCTGCACTGGCTCATAATGAAGGTGAGTATTACGAGCGGTCTTGGAGGTTATATGTGAGGGGGGCTCCAGCATTCTGGATGCCCCGAGCCAATTGTGGGATTCCTTTCCCTGCACTGGCTCATAATGAAGGTGAGTATTACGAGTGGTCTTGGAGGTTATATGTGAGGCAGGCTCCAGCAGTCTGAATGCCCCCCGAGCCAATTGTGGGATTCCTTTCCTTGCACTGGCTCATAATGAAGGTGGGTATTACGAGTGGTCTGACAGGTTATATGTGAGGGGGGCTCCAGCATTCTGGATGCCCCCGAGCCAATTGTGGGATTCCTTTCCCTGCACTGGCTCATAATGAAGGTGAGTATTATGAGCGGTCTTGGAGGTTATACATGAGGGGGGCTCCAGCAGTCAGGATGCCCCCCGAGCCAATTGTGGGATTCCTTTCCCTGCACTGGCTCATGATGAAGGTGAGGATTACAAGTGGTCTGAGAGGTTATATGTGAGGGGGGCTCCAGCATTCTGGATGCCCCGAGCCAATTGTGGGATTCCTTACCCTGCACTGGCTCGTAATGAAGGTGAGTATTACGAGCAGTCTTGGAGGTTATACATGAGGGGGGCTCCAGCATTCTGGATGCCCCCCCGAGCCAATTGTGGGATTCCTTTCCTTGCACTGGCTCATAATGAAGGCGATTATTACGAGCGTTTGTGGGTTATCTGCGAGAGGGGCTCCAGCAGTCTGAGCATGGTGTGATGAACAGACAGCAGGACCAAGATAAAAACGGGTGTTGGTCCGGTTTAGAGTGAAGTCCTATTGGCTGCCATTCATAAATGCTAATGTTTGTGGTCCTCCAGCCTCCCACCCTTTATAATCCAGCCTCTCCATTTTGCAATTTATCACCCTAGCTGAAAGAAATAAGCCCATATTACCCGTAATGTTCTTGGTGCAGGCACACGCGGCACTGCTGTAATCCTTCTGCTGTATCTTTGACATAAAGGATGGAAAATGATTGAGAGAAATCTCCGGCTCTTTAACCTAATGGCAATTGGTGCCATGGCTGGTATTATTACCACAGTTCCGGGTGATTTAGCAGACGGCTCTAATGTTTCACCACGTCTGGGAGTGGAGTGGCACCGGCTGAACTAGGGATCACATCATTGGAGAAGAATACAGTTATCCGGAGAGGTGGGAGTTCCTGTCACTCTATTAACATTCGAGTCAAAGCAGAAGAACTATCGCTTCACTGGTTTATGTACTAGAAATACACAACAGCTTCCATGAAGAGGACAGGCTGCCATTTCTCTCTGTTGGTTCTTCTCCGTTTGTTACTGTCAGCTGGGAACTTTGACTTTTTTTTCTTGAAAAATCCAGAGGAGCACCAGACATTTCTTTCCTGGTGATGCATCAATTGCAACTATAGCTATAAATTATGTAAAGCTGAAGTTTAAAGTGGACCAAAACCCAGGATTTTTACTATCCTGGGTTTGGGTCCTTTCCCCCGGGTACCCCAATTGGTTCCCCGCTGTGTGAAACTCCCTGATCACCTCTTCCAGGTCCTACGGCACATGCACGGCCGCTCATCCAATTAGCGCGCTCGGGGGCACTGATGTCACATCGCCTAAGCCCTCGTCTCTGGTGGTCGCATCCCCCGATTCCCGCTAACAGGAAGTATGTCCGTGCTGGCCATTCACAAATGGCTGGAACTGGCACGCGCGCTGCTAGAGGGATAGCAAGAATGCGGCCGCAGCTCAGGCCCGGGAAGTAAGGTAAGTGTATGGGCGACCTGGGGGGTTTCATACAGCGGGGCATCACAATTTGGATGCCCCGGGGAGGAAATCTTATAGATTTCTGGGCCAATCTGCATGGGTTTTGGTGAACTTTAAGGAAATTATGTACTGTAAATTGCTGTACTGTAAGCAGCCAGCTCTATGGAGTCATTCAGGAGTAGACTTCTGTATTAGAATTTTAGTAGCATCCAACCTTTCCAACCAGGACAGGTCAAGGGGGCTTTTTGTTCATTGCGGCCATTGGGAGGTCTACTTCATCAGTAAATCAGTAAATGTCAGACTCGCAGTAAAGGTAGGAAGGAGTTCTGGGAATGGCACAGCAGGCAGGAGTGTGCAGTGGGCCAGGAATGTGGATTCCGCAAGATGGAACAGAAATGCTGGTATTGTTGCAGAGTGTGAGTGCAGTGGAGTCATAATACAGATAGACATTAGTGGTATAACAGGAACTGGCTTTACTGGAACATGAATGCAGTAAGAGAATGTCACCTTACATGGTGGCTAATACACAGACAGAAAGAGGAAGTACCAGTCCTAGAGCTCACAGCTCGATTTACAGGAAAAACAACACAGCAGTAAAATGCTTAGAAACTCTACAGCCGAGCATTGATCATGGCGACCTGTCATAGCTGTAAACTGCAGTAAATCTAGCAAAACTCAACAATATTTTAAAGACAAGCCATAAGCTGTTGCAAAAGTATTATATCTCCAACAGGTATCTTGTTTCCCCGACCACCAGAAACAAGCTACCGGAGGGAGGAGGCACATAACAGCAGTGGCAAGGATTGGAGCTGAGGGCAACCTCCGAGTCCAACAGAGGTGAGGAAGAAGAGGCTCAGAGGCTAGGGCAGCAGGCTTTCCCAGATCGGCACAGACTGAGCGAGCAACAGATGGGAAGTGGCACCGTGACAGGAGTGTTCATAGGGGGGCAACAATAGGTGGTTGGCACTGGACTATTACTTAATAAAGAAAAAAAAAATACAAGGTTTTTCTACCCCAGACTTCCTCCAGATTTTCTGCCTAGGGCCCTCCACTACACTTGATCTGGCTCTGTTTCCAACTAATCGCACCTTGCAGGGACTATTCGATGAGAAACTAAACCTCTCAGGAACTATTTGTCAAGAAACAAAGATCACATGGAGCCCTATGACAGGATGTAAGGAGCAGTGTTGTGCTTTGCCACCACACAACCCCTACTATTGCATGGGGCCCCCACATCTCAGGGACCCCCAGAACAGGCTTACTATAATACTGGTGATGCTGTCAGTGTCAAGGCTACATGAGAAAGAAAGCTGCTTTTCTCCAACATTTGTTTTTCTTTAATATTGAATTTGCTAGAGGTAAGGAGAAATCGGCATGTACTGTAGCCCTTTATCATAATTTAACAACCATTCTCACTCATCCAAAATAGATTCCTGTGCAGCAAACAATACAATTATTTTCCTTGTAAATAAATCAATTTTTTAAAGACTCAAGGAGGCTCCTTCTCTTGGGCCTTCACCACTTGGGGGGTTCCATCACTGATGTATGGTCCCATCGGGCTTCTGGTGGTCAGGTGGGAAAAAAACACCAAGAGATTGTGGTCACACTGAGCTGGCGCTACCTCTTGCTCCCTGCAACTCTATACTGGTGTGAGAGCGCCCAACACACATCTCATTCATCAATGCTGGCCAGGTTACTACAGCGACTGAGGTGCTCTGTTACAGCGCCTGATAGCCGATCACAGTGTCTACTAGCGGTCGCTCTAAGCGCTATACAGCTGCTCATCTGCCGATACCTGGCACTAGTAATTAGAGATGAGCGAACTTCTTGAAAGTTCGATTCGGGCGATTCGCCGAACTTTCACGAATCGCTCATCTGAAAAAAAAAATGCAGACATGGTGGGAGCGGGCAGGCCGGCTACGCTGTCAGGGGGCGGAGGAGGCCGGCCCGCTGACAGCACAGCTGGCCTGCCCGCTCCCACCATGCCGGCATTTTTTTAAAAAGCAAACACTTACCTGCATGGTCGGAGCATGGAGGCCGGCGCCGCTCTCAGCTGTCATCAGAGGACGCGTCATCAGAGGGCGCCTGAGAGCGGCGCCGGCCTCCATGCTCCTACCATGCAGGTAAGTGTTTGCTTTTTAAAAAAATGCCGGCATGGTGGGAGCGGGCAGGCCGACTGCGCTGTCAGCGGGCCGGCTTCCGCCGCCCGCTGACAGCGTAGCCGACCTGCCCGCTCCCACCATGCAGGCATTTTTTTTTTTTTTATTTCAGGGAAGATTCGATCGGCACGAACCAAAAAAAATTCGGGTTCGTGCCGAATCGAATTTTCCCTGAAATTCGGAGCGAATTCCGGTTCGTCCGAACCGGTTCGCTCATCCCTACTAGTAATGCATCAGCCTGCCTGATTATTCTGTGTTTACATTTTTATTCATTTTATTTCTTTTTTTCTATTTTACTCTCGTCATCTTGCAGCTACAACTGAGTTTCCTGATTAAAAGTGACAAATAGCTGATTAAGACAGGAACCGTTTTTATTCCTCCCTCCTCCAATATTCTGGTGGATCCTAAATATTGATGAGTGTTTAGCAAAAAAAAAAAAAAAAAAGGACTTAGAAATACCACCTTGCTCTATAAACATAAAGAATAATTTAAGAGCCATTAGTCTCTCTCCATAAATTATGCATCCCCCCATCAAATACCTCATTAAATGTTTACAAAATAAGGATGAGGAGGGTGATTAGGCGATTTACACGGCGGGAGCGGGAGGCGTTTGGTCTTTGTGGGCCACGTGCGGAACGTCAGCTCTGACATCAGATCCATTCCCACTTTGATCTGCGTCTGCTCGTAGACACCCCGTGTCAGCTCGTAGAGACCTCTGATCTGTCTGTGAAGGTTCTCATTTATCTAATTCATGTTATATTGGCAATAATACGCCAAAAGCAAAAGGACTTCCTGTGCATCCCTGGAGGTATTCGCCACCGATCCTAAATGCTAGAATGAACATGGTTGTCATGGAAACCAACAATGCATTTCTACTTGATTGATGAGATGAGTATAAAGCATGTGCTGTGCAGGGGTGCAGGGGGGGGCGACCACACCCAAGCCCAGAAGGTCAGGTGCTCCTCGGCTTTAATGATCATATTTGTGATCGATTGGCATCATTTACAGAAAGGACGCATCATTGATCTCCGCTGTTTTAGTCTTTAGTTGTCTAGCTGCATCCCATTCAGTTAATGGATGGAAAAACGGTTAATGTATGAGCTGTGAAAGGGGCCCATTTAACGTTCGCAACCAGGTCACGTTTAGGATAACCCACCTACACCTCACTTCACCCTGAATAAGAGCCTATCTTATATGTTTCCCCCACTCTGTACATACAGATTGCCCACATTAATCCGGACCCTCACCCTGAATAAGAGTCTATCTTATATGTTTTCCACACCCTGTACATACAGATTGCCCACATTAATCTGGACCTTCACCCTGAATTAGAGTCTATCTTATATGTTTCCCACACCCTGTACATACAGATTGCCCACATTAATCCGGACCTTCACCCTGAATAAGAGTCTATCTTATATGCTTCCCCCAACCTGTACATACAGATTGCCCACATTAATCTGGACCTTCACCCTGAATAAGAGCCTATCTTATATGTTTCCCCCACTCTGTACATACAGATTGCCCACATTAATCTGGACCTTCACCCTGAATAAGAGTCTATCTTATATGTTTCCCCCACTCTGTACATACAGATTGCCCACATTAATCTGGACCTTCACCCTGAATTAGAGTCTATCTTATATGTTTCCCACACCCTGTACATACAGATTGCCCACATTAATCCGGACCTTCACCCTGAATAAGAGTCTATCTTATATGCTTCCCCCAACCTGTACATACAGATTGCCCACATTAATCCGGACCCTCACCCTGAATAAGAGCATATCTTATATGTTTCCCCCACCCTGTACATACAGATTGCCCACATTAATCCGGACCTTTACTCTGAATAAGAGCCTATCTTATATGTTTCCCACACCCTGTACATACTGATTGCCCACATTATTCTGGACCCTCACCCTGAATAAGAGCCTATCTTATTTGTTTCCCCCTCCCTGCACATACAGATTTCCCGCATTAATCCGGACCCTCACCCTGAATCAGAGAATATCTTATATGTTTTCCCCACCCTGTACATACAGATTGCCCACATTAATCCGGACCTTCACCCTGAATAAGAGCCTATCTTATATGTTTCCCACACCCTGTACATACAGACTGCTCACATTAATCCGGACCTTCACCCTGAATCAGAGAATATCTTATGTTTCCCCCACCCTGTACATACAGATTGCCCACATTAAAAATCATCCTACCTGCATCTACTGCATTTTCTGAGCTTTTAAAAATCTAAGATGGCGGCTCACGAAGTGTAAGGCTGCCTGCAAACAGGAACTGCCTTCTGACACTGCTGCTCTGCATTCTGGGATTGCTGTTCTTTTCCTGACCCCAGCTCTGCTCTGTCTGTGCAAAACACAGCTATAACCCCTCCCCCCTGCACTTTCCTCCCCTTCTCCTCTCCTCAGTATGTGATGCTTCTGAGGAAAGATGACGGTGCCTATATCCTAGAGTCATGAACAGAAGTGATTTAAATCATATATATATTTATTTTAGATGCTGGGGAATAGTTTTTGAGGGGTTTGGACATTTCATTAAATGATGCTGAAGGTCCGCTTTAAAGAAAAGATTACTAAACCGCGGCCAGGGCGGGTATTGTAGGGGAGACTGGCAAAAACAAGGCTATAGTTATAGTAACAGGCTGATTCATTACTAGCGCTAGGTATCGGCAGATGACCGTCTGTACAGAGGCGCTAAGAGCGACCGCTAGTATACGCTGTGATCGGCTATCGGGTGCGGTAACAGAGCGCCTCAGTCGCTGTAGTAACCTGGCCGGCATCGATGAATGAGATGTATGTTGGGCGCTCTAACACCAGTACAGCTCAGTGCAACCGTCTCTCAGCGACTCACACCATATTTAACAAAAAAACACACACACAGCGTAGGCACTCTGGATCTGGGCGCTATAGCATAGAGCGCCAGACACTGTATGATTAAAGTCTGTTTTTGAACACATATCCAGCAGTAACAAAGTGAAAACACATGGAATGACATTGTTGTAACCTTGTGACATTAATACTTTAATGCCAGACCTGTAATGACAATTCTGCATAAAAATATTAAAAATCTAAAAAGTTTTCAAAAATGACTCTTTCTAGGCCAGGAGAGGTCACACAATGATTTGAGAGAAAAAATAAAAATAAAAACAAAAAACCCTGTTTAAGCAGAAGAAAAGGAACGTCCATTGAAATGTATGGAAGAGCGACAGGTAGCGACAGGTAATACCTAACGCTCTGGAAGCTAGAGCGCCGGCGCTGTACGCTGAGCCGCCTGTAATGATGAATCGGACGCTACATGGCGCTGTTAGAGTAGCTCACCAGTTTCGCTTTCATAAATGTGGTATTGCGTACAGCGCCCAGCGTTCACCAGACCCTTCCTGTCGCTACGAGGCACTTCCTGCCGCTATCCCTTGATGAATAAACCCCTAACAGGCTGATTCATCATTAGCGGCACGTAGCGACAGATGAGCGTCTGTAGCAGGCATTTTCAGAGCGTCCGCTAGTAGTCACTGTGCTCAGCCGTGGGTCGCTACTTTATAGCGACTCAGTCGCTGTTCAGTAATGGTGAATACATTGTGAGGAGTCGCTATTTGACCAGTACAGCGCTGTATGGGAGCGCATGTTAGCGACTGCTCATAGCGACCGACTCACACCATATTCAGGAAAAAGCTGCAAAAATCTCTGCCGCTGAAAAATACTTGTTTGAAGCCCAGAGCGCAGGAGGCGGTGTGTTTAAAGTGTGTTTTCAAGCATCTATCAACTAGTAACAAAGCGAAAACATATGGAATTACATTGTAACAACATTGTAACATGAACACTTTAATGCCAGACCTGTAATGTCATTTCTGAGGAAATATTTAAAAAATGAAAAAATTATGAAAAAACTGCTATTTCAATGCCAGAAGAGGTCACAGAATTATTTGTGATTTTTTGGGGAAAAAAAAAAAAACCCTGTTTAAAGAGAAGAAAAGGATCGTCCATTTAAATGTATGGGAGAGCGACAGGTAGCGAGAGGTCATACCTGGCGCTGTGCAAGGCTGAACACTGGCGCTGTTCGCTGAGGCTGTGAAAATGATGAATCAGACGCTACATGGCACTATTCCAATCGCTCAACAGATTCTGCTTGATAAATGTGTAATTGCGTGCCGTGTCCGGCGTTCACCAGTCGCTACCTGTCGCTATCTCTCATTAACCAGGCGCTACCTGACGCTATCCCTTGTTAAATAAGGGCCTTAGGCCCTTATTTAACAAGGGATAGCGCCAGGTAGCGACTGGTATCCCTTGTTAAATAAGGGCCTTAGGCCCTTATTTAACAAGGGATAGCGCCAGGTAGCGACTGGTAATGACGGGCACCGCCACGAGAACGCCGGCTCCCCACCACAATCACACATTTATCAAGCCGATCCTGTTTAGCGACTGAGATAGCGCCAGATAACCACTCATTCATCATTATTCCATCCTCAGCCCACAGCGCCAGCGTCCGACCTTGAACAGCGACAGGTGTGACCTCTCGCTACCTGGCGCTCTCCAATGCATTTCAATGGAACAATCTTAAAATAGTCATAATTAATTGTTAATTTTTTTTTTTTTTTTTTTTTTTAAATGTGAAAAATTCTGTGACCACTTCTGCAATGTTAGATTTTTTTTTTAAGGTAAAAAAAAAAAAAAAAAAATTTGTGCAGAATTGATATTAAAGGTCTGATATTAATGTATTCATATTACAAAATGTTTTTATAAACTTGTTTTTTTTGGTTTCCAAAAATATGGTTGTTTGGGGGTTAAAAAACTACTTTTAACCCATCGCCGCCAGCGCTCTGGGGTTTAAACATGCATTTCACAGCGCGATAATTTTTTGAGCTTGATTTTTTGATGAATATGGTGGGAGCCGGTCGCTATGGCCATTCGCTATCATGCGCACCCATACGGCGCGGAACCTGTCAAATAGCGACTCCTCACCCAATATTCAACATTACTGCACACCGACTGAGTCGCTGTCAACAACCGAACAACGGCCAAGCACAGCAACTACTAGCGGGCGCTGTGAAAATACCGCTACAGTCGCTCATCTGTCGCTACCTGGCGCTATTACTGAATCGGCCTCCCCGTATAGTTGTCCTTGAAGATGGGCAGACAGCCATGACTTTTATAAGAGAAGCTCTCAGCCTTGCCTGCCCTCTAAGAGGCTACTGAAGGCTTTGGCTGTAGTTCGGCTTTAACAGACGCATAAATAGTTCCCCGATGAATTTTGCATGTCACCCTGCATCAGTTTTTGAAATTCATGCAGCTATTTATCATCTCTTATTATCCCGTGTAAATCAGCACTTCAAACCTCCCCTGCTTTAAATGCAGCCATTTTCTAGGAAATCAATAATCTCGCATAGCCTTGAGTCTGAAAGACGTTGAGCCTGGCTTTGTGTAATTATGTATTTATGTATATTAGCATTATCATATGCCTGGCTGCTGCTTAGCCACAATCATTATTCCATTAGCAAGGACATTTGCTTCTATTATTGAAACATATTCATTTCTTTGCTCAGGCCCCCGGTTTACATAACTGCGATTTACCAGCTCTGGCAACTTTTAAACAAATATTTTTTTTTCTTTTTTTTTTATACTAGTGGATTAATTCTCCAAAGAATAAATAGGAACAAGTAATTTATGCTAATCTTACGTGCTCTGTTTAAAATGACCCTCAGATGAACAATGATAAGCCTATTTGTCTTAGTTCTGCCAAGCACAAGGACGCAAGCAGGTTATTGAGAAAAGTACAGTCTGTAGGCTAAACGTTGCGGCACAGCCCTGGAATCTTCCCCCGGGCTATCCCAGATTGGGATGCTCCACTGTGTGAACCCACCCCGGGGGTGTCATTGCTGTAAACACTGGCTGCTGCAAACTCGTATATTTGAATGGTGCGCATACTCCCACACCCAGCCATTCAAATAGGCTGGAAACGGGAGTGTGCGTGCACGCTGCAAGCAGCATCTTGAAAAAAATCAGACACAGCTGTAGATGTGAAGGTTGTTATAGGGGGTTATTTAAAGTGGACCAAAACCCACAACTATCTGCCTGGGAATCTAATCGGTTCCTTCCCCCTGGGGCATCCAAAATCACAATGTCTCACTGTGTGAAACCCTCCCAGGTCGCCCCATACACTTACCCTGTATGGGCAAGCCGCGGCCTCATCCCCGATATTCCTCTAGCAGGGCGCATGACCGCTCCCGGTATTTGTGAGTGGCTGACGCAGGCACACTACCTGCTAGAGGGAAGCGGGGGATGCGGCCGCCAGTGTGATCGGAGCCGCTGGCCTTGGGCGAAGGCTTAGACGACGTGACGTCAGCGGTTCCAAGCACGCTGATTGGAAAAGCAGCCGTGCATGTGCCATAGGACCGGGAAGAAGTGAGTTGGGCTCGATGATCTGGGGGGTTTCATACAGCGGGAAATCCTCGAATGGGGTGCCCCGGAGGAAAGGACCAAAGCCCAGGATAGTCAAAATCCTGAGTTTTGGTCCACGTTAAGAAAGGCTAAGGCCAGGTAGTGCCACATGAGTGTCAGGTCCCAGTGCAAAAAGGTGTATGTATCAAGTCAAAAATCCACAGCGCATGTGACAGTGCCAGGTAGTGTCCCATCTATCATCAGCACCAGTGATGAGATGACTGCCGGCGCTGAGTTCCCTACAGTGCTAGATAGGACCAGGCACTCACCCTGCACTATGTGGCCCTATCCTGTACATTCCAATGGGCTGGGATGGGTACAATTATTTAAGAATTTTAGTAGAATTCTTTTTTTTTGTGCTGCTGCATGCGCCACAGGATTCCTGGGCTAGTTGGGATTATTTTTTTATTATTTTTTTGGTGCTGAACACTTGTGATTTGGGGTGTTGAAAAGCTGTGTCATGTTGGTCTAATATCACTAATGCAATTCCCATTTTTAATTAAAAAGAAAAAAAAAAAGAAACTGGGTTTTTTTTGAGCGCCTCTTAGAGCGCCTGGTATTTTTGATACATTTTGTCAGCTTGGGTATGGGTCTGGGTATGATGCTGCCTAGTAAACTTTTCAAACTTATAAACCTTTAGAGTGTAAGCTCACAAGGGCAGCGCTCTCTCTCCTATTGTCTCCTGTGCTCACAACACTTGGTTTAAAGTTGTGGCATCTAATTTTGTATTGATCCCTGTACTATATGTTTTACCTTGTCTGTAATCATACCTTGTAAAGTGCTACGGAAGATGATGGCGCTATATAAATAAATATTAATAATAATAATAATAAAACGTTGAACAACTAATAACTTTGCAAAGAGGTAGGTGACCCTCTAGTCTAGCAGACCAGCCTAGAAATCACCCATGCCTTGGAGCCTGAAATATAGGACGATGGGAAAGAAAAGACGTGCAGGCTGATTCATTATTAGCAGCAGATAGCGACAGATGAGCGTCTGTAGCAGGCATTTCAGAACGCCCGCTAGTAGTCGCTGTTCAAGGCCGTGGGTCGCTAGTTCATAGCGACTCAGTAGCTGTGCAGCAATGATGAATACATTGTGGGGAGTCGCTATATGACCAGTACAGCGCTGTATGGGAGTGAATGTTAGCGACTGGTCAGTGCGACCGACTCACAACATATTAATCAAAAAAACAGCCTCACAAAACTCCGGCGCTGAAAAATGCTCTGCTGTAGCCCAGAGTGCCGGAGGCTGTGTGATTAAAGGTTGTTTTTTAACATGTATCCAACAGTAACAAAGCAAAAACACATGGAATTACATTGTAACAACATTGTAACATGAACGCATTAATGCCAGACCTGTAATATCAATTCTGCATAAATATATAAAATGATTTAAAAAAATTTAAAAAATGGCTTTTTCTAAGCCAGGAGACATCCCAACATTATTTGAGAATAAAAAAAAAAAAATAAAACAAAAAGCCGATTTAAAAAGAAATAAAAGAACGTCCATTGAAATGTATGCGGGAGCGACAGGTAGCGAGAGGTAATACGTGGCGCTGTGCAAGGTTGAACACCGGCACTGTATGCTGAGGCTGGGATAATGATGAATCGGATGCTACATGGTGTTATCCCAGTCGCTCAGCAGATTTGGCTTGATAAATGTGTAATTGCGTGCCGTGTCCGGCGTTCAGCTGACGCTACCTGTCGCTACCTGTCATTAACAAGGCACTACCTGACGCTATCCCTTCATGAATAAGGGCCTAAACTTGTTTCAATTGGCACATGACTCCTCCCACTTTTGATAGTAGTATTCCTACTCCAAGGTGATGCGTGTAGAAAGGAAGGAACATGTGCTTTTCAATTTCAATACAAGGTTTTGAGTGGAGTTATGAAAAATAGGGGTTGATGGAATTCCCTTAGGAAAAATAAAACAATGCCACTTAACAAACAGTACCAACAGATTTAAAGTGGACCATACCCAGGATTTTGACTATCCTGGGTTTTGGTCTTTGCCCCCAAGGCACCCCGATCGTGGATGGCCCACTGTGTGAAACCCTCCAGGTCACCCAATATCACTCACCCTTCCTCTCGTACCCTATGGCGCATGCACAGACTCTCATCCAGTCAGCCCGCTCGGATCCGCTCCCGCCCTTCTGTCCTATAGCTCGTCTAAGGCGAGTGGATCCGAGCGTGCTAATCTCCCCCAAACCTCACCAATCCACTGCCCCCTCCTCTAGTTTTACCTTTGGGTGATCCATCTTCTGTATCCCTAAGATTGGGTGGGTTTTGGTCAACTTTAAGAAGCACAAGCCAGTTAATGCCAATGTGTCCGCCAGATGGCGATGAGTAAATTGCCTGCATATTTTTCACAGTGGCTATCTGTGCCCTTGTATAAGCAGCACCCGTTTGTAATGCCACTGAACTTAAGAAAAATAAGGTTTAGAGAGGTATGCTCTCATTCTTCTTTGCTTGTTCTGAACTTAAAGCGGACCAAAATCCACATTTTTAACTAGCATTCCCTGAATTCCTCCCCCTATGAAAAGTACCTTTTGCCAATTTTCGTTGCTCCTGCTTCAATCCCACATAATTCTGTCTGTATTAGCTGTAAAGCTCCACCTCCTCCATTCATGTGTATTGCAATGATGTAATTGCCACACCTATGTAAGGGATCCATGAGACCCATATACCAGTTCACAAGGCTGGGGGCTGGCAAGTCACCTGCGGCTAGCGGGTGACTTGCCATTAACCCCTGGACCCCCCTTTACCTGCCTCCCCAAAGCCCGGGGGGGGCAGAAGAGCCCTTGGATATGACGCTTTGGAGCTTCTAGCCTGCAGGGCGGGGGGCTACCAAAGCTGGCCCCTGTGCCCTGTTCTACAAGCCCCATAACTGGCCCTTGGGCTGGTTACGCTGGGTAAGGGGGACCTCACGCCATTTGTTTTTTTGATTTTTAAGGGTTTTAACCCTTAAAATTCCCCCCCAAAATTGGGTCCCCCACCCCGGGAGGGGGGAACCCTATGTAATTTTTTTTTAATTAACCCTTTGTTACCTGTCACCCAGAAGCTATGAAAGGCTCTCCTGCTACTGAAGGAGTGATCAACATGGGACACAGTGCTCTGGGATGGGGTGGGAGGTAAGTATTAAAAATAATAATAAAATATTTTTATCTGTGTGTTTTTTTTTTTTTTACATTTAACCGTTTGTGAACTGGTAAGGGATCCATGGGACCCCTACACCAGTTCACAAGGCTGGGGGCTGGCAAGTCACCTGTGGCTAGTGGGTGACTTGCCATTAACCCCCTGCACCCCCAATTACCTGCCTCCCCAAAGCCCGGGGGGGGGCAGAAGAGTCTGTGGCCATAGGCTATGCCGGCTTGTAGCCTGCAGGGCCAGGGTTTTTAACCCTTAAAATTCACCCAAAAAATGGGGTGCATGTTGGGTATTGTTCTGCTTCTGCATGGTGGGTATTGTTCTGCTCGGGGGACCTTGTGCTGCAGGGCCAGCCTGCAGGGCCAGGGTTTTTAACCCTTAAAATTCACCCAAAAAATGGGGTGCATGTTGGGTATTGTTCTGCTTCTGCATGGTGGGTATTGTTCTGCTCGGGGGACCTTGTGCTTTCAGATTTAGCTTGTTTTTTCTTGTTTGCATATTGATTTTTTAGGAAAAAGTGTTTTTTATTCTGCTTTTTTATACATTTTTTTTAGGGAAACCCTGTCCAAATGTAAAAGGTTGTTTTGGTTGAAAAAGTGCAAGGTGCGCACTTTGCAGAGCTGACATTTTCAAGGGAAATTACCATTACGCATATGCTTTACTTTGGGGTGTTTCGCAACTCTTCCCTTGACAGTACGTATGCATATTGGGTATTGTTCTGTTTAGGAGATGTTGCTTTTTCAGATTTGCAACCAAAGAATACATTTTAGGGATTACTTTCAGAAAATTGTGGCCACATCAACAAGCCTGGTACACCTAGAAAGATTGAGGTATGTACTTCCAGAGAATATATAGTTTGTTGGGGGTATTTCCAATGTAAAGGGTTGTTTTTATTGAAAAACTGCAAGGTGTGCATAGCGCCTAGCATAGTTGTATTTTATCTGAAAATCCCTTAAAGCGCTGTTTCAGTTTGAGTGCATGTTCTGGGCAGGAAAGGGTGTCTACCAATACATATGTGGTATCGCTGTAACAGGGAGAAATTGGAATTTCACACGCAATAAGATTTTATTGACGAACTTACATTTTTTTTTTTGCACATATTTCACCCAAAAATATTGAGAATACACCTAAAAAATGACAAACAAGACATTTCACGTTAAAGCCCAGACTCAGGCTGAAAAAAACAATATATAATTTTCCTGGGAAATCCCTTCAAAAATCACATTTGAATATGCAAAATGGTCTGGCAACAAAGGGTGACAAAAACTCCAGGTAGGTTGGCACTTAAAGGGTTAAGCTACCATAGCTCACAATGAGAAATTCTGTTTTGAAATATTTTAATATTTACAATGTTCGTGGCTTTCTGCGAGTTTCGACTTCCCTCGGTGCTGCGAGTGGGGAATACCGCTGTGAGCTGAGTATCAGGCTGATTCATTACTAGCAGTAACAGCAGATGCAGCGCTAAGAGCGACCGCTAGTGGTCGATCCGATCTGCCGTCAGTCGCTATCACAGAGCGCCTCAGTCGCTATAGTAACCTGGCCGCCATTGATGAATGTGATGGTTGTCAGTCGCTATAAAGCCACTGTACAGTTGCTCACCCAAATCTAATGGTGTCTGGGCGTTTTTATGCTGCTCTAACGCTAACGTTTTATTTAATGTTATATTGTCAATGATCAAATTTTTTTTTTTTTTTTTTTTACATTTTTGTGTGTATGTGTCTGTGTGTCTGTGTGTCTGTGTGTGTGTGTTGAGTGAATCTTAAATTATTTAAATAAAAAACAGACACAAATGTATAATCAAAAATACAAATTATTTATTTATATAAAAAAAAAAATGCCCAACATGGGCATGGCCAAGTAACTAGGCAACCCTAATTCCCCCCACCCTGTGGTTTTTTCTTTTTCCCCAGCAGCATTTGTCTGTTTTTTCAGATATACTGCCACAGTCTGCGATGCTTCATCGTGCAAGCTGTAGGGAAGAAATTACAAAATTAAGTTCAGCAGTTCAAAATAGACATTATATACCTATGAAAGGGGAAAACATAGTTATTTTAATAATGCATACTATTTTAACCCTTAAACAAGAGGCCAGTTTGGCTAAATAATAGATGCCAAAATAATCAAATCTGGGCCACCATTTTATATTATCCACCCTAGTCTCACATCAGAACCTACCTTAACTAACCAAATAAGGCCTACTTGACCAGCGGAAGACTGTACTTCATGTCTTGGTCAATTACTCCTGTCGGTCAATTACTCCTGTCCCTTTATTATATAAAATCCTTCACCTGTCAAATTTATTGAATGATAAGTTACAATAATAGGAGGATTAAACCCCCCCCCCACATAATCACCGACTGCGTTTATTATGTATTGTCAAGTAACATTACCAGGCCCACCAAATTAACATGCATACATGCAATTATGAATGATGATTGCAAATAGAGTATCTCCATTTCTGATAGTAAACAGTAGACTGTCACTAACATGTGTACACGGTCATGGACACAGACATATGCGTGTAATCAATGTTTGAATTTAAATTTAGGGTACTCACCATCACAGCTGTGGCTTGGGCCCATGCTGCTGGAGGTTTCCGGAGCTGGGGTGGGGAGAATTAGAACCGGGTCAGTCTCTGTGAAAACATCTGTTAGGAGAAAAAAAACAGAAGCAATCGTAAGAACTATGTATGTGATGTTGTTAATAGGCCTCAACATATATTAGCTTGAATGATAACATATAAATACTTGTAGGTATACACTTAGCCATGTGTTAGTTTAAACAAACCAACTTTGCCTAACACATGGTCTAGCAACATTAGATTTTGATTTAGGGGTAGTAGAGCTGCACCAGTAGAGCAGCTACTGTGAAATTGGCCACATGGCCCCTTCACAACCATATAAGATATTTTGCCCTTAAAAATGCTAGATACATAAAACAATATTTGCATATACATTATTTTACTAATTAAAATAACTTTTACCATGACTATGCCCAAGTGCCTCATCTGCAGCATAGCTGGAGGAGGTGCCGGCTCTATGATGCCCTGAAAAACAGGTATAGAAAGAAAGGATTATTTTAGTAACAACAAGGTACCAATGGAAAAAAAGGCACACTAATAAGTGCACTCACCAGGGGATGAGCTGCTGCTGGTATCCCAGAGAGGGATATGAGGTGGAGGCGTGGAGCCTCCGCTCCTCACAATGGGCCCAGCAGATCCCAAACCCGATGGGCCACCCTCCTCCCTCTCACTCCCTGATCCTTCGGGGGGTGTGGTGGAGTCCCTTGCCTCCTCCCCACTAGGACTTCCCACTTGAGAGTGGCCACAGGGGGTTTGGGACTCAACTGAGTCCGATTGTGAAGAGCTGAGGCTCCATACTGCCCTCACCCCAGCAGCACTCTCCACTGGGGCTTCATCCCCTTCCTCCCCTGGCTCCTCTATATATGAGATGCGAGAGGGACCCAACCCCGCAGACTCATCCGACCCCACCACACATCTGCGGGGGAGGAGCCCCTTCCCGTGTTTACCCAGGGGAGCACGCTTATCTGTGGAGATGAAAAAAAAATTACAAAAAATTGGTTAGACATAAGCAGATTACTGTGCACACATGACTTTAATTTGGACATGTATGTGTGTTGGACCTACCAGATGCGTAGGCATCATAGAGCCAGTAGACGCCCTCATTTTCCCGGGGGTTGAAGTCAGACCATTTTCGCATGATGGATTGTGCCGTCAATTTGGTGTTGAAGCGCCAGGACACGGTGGCATGCACCTCCGCCACTATGCTGCTCTTGGCACTCAGGGCATAGTCATACTCCTGAATGCAAAAATCCTAAAAAAAAAAAAACTATCAAAAATAGTGCAAAGCATATTGTTCAGTGTCATGTTCAATCATTTTTTAAAATGAAAAACCAGATTATTAAACTTTTATGCAAAGTCACTAGATATATTTAATAAAATAACAATAAGCAAACAAAAATGCTCTAAACAATGTAAAAAAAAACAAAAAAATATTATAATAAAAATAATAATAATAAAATAATAATAATAATAAAAAAATATTATTAAACATAATTTAAAAATATTAATAAAAAATGTTAAACAAAATGAGTTTATTAAATCCAAAAACAAAATGTGCCCTGCACAGACCATAAAGCATTACATATTTAAAAATATTTTTGAAAATGAAAAAACATCTATAATGACACTACACATTACAGCATATATTAACACACAATTCGCATGTACACTTCCTTTGACAACTTGGTCATTGATCCAAGGATCCACCCACTGTCTCTTCTTTTTTTGGGGGACAGGGGGGCTGAAGGGGCAGGGGGGCGGAGGGGGAATCGGAGTCGGAGCTGGGGAGGCGTCTTGCAGGCCTTCTTGCTGGCATGGCTGGATCCTCGTAGGTGTAAAACCGGAAGTGCATAAAACAAAAGCGAAAGCAAAACCTTTGACCCCCCCTTGCAAGTTAACAACGCAATGAAAGGCCAAATATTAAGCTACAATACGCTACTTTTAAACAGCGTACGCATAGCAATGTTCTGCAGTAGAGCGACACATGCCAATACCACATTTAACAATGGTAGAGCACTGCATGATGCGAACGACAGCGATTGCTCAGTGCGAACAAATCTGAGCGACTCACACCATATTTATTAAAAATTTACACTGACAGAACGCCGGCGTTCTAGATTGTGTGTCTGGAGCCCATAGCGCCAGATGTTGTGTGACATTAACACTATAGTGGCAGACATGGATATACATTTATGCATAAATGTAAAAAAAAATACATGTCAGAAAGACTTGGATACATGATACATGTCAGAAAGATTTGAGATTTTACAAAAAAATGGGATCAGGAAAGGGATTCGTCCATTGAAATGTATGGGAGAGCACCAGATAGCGACAGGTAAGACATGGCGCTCTGCAAGGCTGAATGCCAGCGCTGTACACTGAGCCTGGAATAATGATGAATCGTATGCTACATGGCATTGTTCTAGTCGCTCACCAGATCCGGCTTCATAATGTGTAATTGCGTGCCGTGGCCTGCGTTCACCTGCCGCTACCTGTCGCTTACAAGGCACTACCTGTCGCTATCCCTTCATGAATAAAGCCCTATAACTGTAGCGGCGAACTCAGGAAACAACTATCTGCTGGCATTTAGCTGTGTTTTCCCTGCAATTTGCCAGTCAAAATGATCACTGGAAAACATGGTTACATAGTTACATAGAGGCCGATTCATCAATAGCGCCAGGTAGCGACAGATGAGCGACTGTAGCGTGATTTTTTCAGCGCCAGCCAGTATTCGCTGTGCTTGGCCGGCATTAGCTTGATGACAGCGACTCAGTCGGTGTGCGGTAATGTTGAATACGGGCTGGGGGTCGCTGTTTCACAGGTCCAGCGTTGTATGTCAGCGCCTGACAACGAATGGCCAGAGCGAACGGCTAGCTTCATATTCATCAAAAAATCACGCTCCGAATGTGCTGTCGCTGTCCATTCCTTGTTTAAACCCCAGAGCGCTGGCGGCGATCTGTATTAACTAGTTTTTAACCCCTAAACAACCATATTTTTTGAATGTAACATTATACATGTTTTTAGAATCATTTTGTTATATGAATACATTAATCTCAGACCTGTTAGATCAATTCTGCACATATATATATTTTTTTTTTTTTAAACTTAAAAATAAATCCTAACATTGCAGAAGTGTTCTCCGATTTTTTGACATTAAAAAAATTAAAAAAAAAATTATTACCAATTAATCATGAATTATTATAGATTGCTCCATTGAAATGCATTGGACATCGCCAGGGAGCGACAGCTCATACCTGGCGCTGTGAGGGAATTTGCAGCGGCGCTGTTCGGTCCTGGCGGCTTCATGATGAATGCCGCGCTAGCCGTCGCTCTCGCCGGCGCTAGCCTCATTTGCTTGATAAATGCGTCATTGTGACAGCCGCCGGGCGTACTTGAGTCGGTAGTCGCCGTTAGCTGCCGCTACCTGGCGCTCGTCAGACACTACCTGGCACTATCGCTTGATGAATAAGGGCCATAGTTAATACGGTTGAAAAAAGACATATGTCCATCAAGTTCAACCAAGGTTGTTGGGGTAGGGGAAGTTATTGTTTATTTTATTTTATAGGTGGAAGTTATTTATTTTATTTTTTGTTTTTTTACTGATAACCGCTAATAGTAACTGTTAATGTTATTTTCTTCTAAATAAGCATCTAATCCTTTTTTTTAAGCTGTCAGCGGTTGATGCCGTAACAAGCTTCTGTGGGAGGCTATTCCACAGATTTATAGTTCTTATGGTAAAAAATGATTGTTGCCTCTGGAGACTGAGGGCCTTATTCATGAAGGGATAGCACCATGTAGTGCCTGTACAGCGGCAGGTTGCGTCAGATAGTGGCAGGTAGCGGCAGGTGAACGCCGGAGACGGCACGCAATTACACATTTATGAAGTCGGATCTGATGACCGACTAGAACAATGCCATGTAGCGTACGATTCATCATGATCCCAGGCTCAGCGTACAGCGCTGGCATTCAGCCTTGCAGAGCGCCATGTCTTACCTGTCGCTACCTGGCGCTCTCCCATACATTTCAATGGACGATCCTTAAATCCCTTTCCTGATCCCATTTTTTTTTTCTTAAAAAAAATCCCCAAACTTCTGACATGTATCCTGGCCAAGAAAATGACATTTTTGAAAACTTTTTTGATTAATAATATTTTTATGCAGAATTGTCCTTACATGTCTGGTATTAAAGTGTTCATGTTGCAATGTTATAACAATGTAATTCCAAATGTTTTCGCTTTGTTACTAGTGGATACATGTTCAAAAACAGACTTTAATCACAAATCCTCTGGCGCTATGGGCTACAACGACATGATTTTGAGCGCCGGCGATGTTTGAGGCTGTTTTTTTGATGAATTTGGTGCGAGTCAGTAGCACTGAGCTGGCGCTGCCATTGGCCCCCATACAGCGTAGTACTGCGACTCACACATCATATTCATCAATGCCGGCCAACGACTGAGTCGCTCTGAAACAATTATCCATGGCCGAGCACAGCGACTACTAGCGGTCGCTCTGAAATCCACTCTACAGATGCTCATTTCTTTTTTTCGAGTCAAAGCCAGTGCCCCCTTGTCTCTAGAGAGGATTTTACCTGAAGCAGTGTTTCCCCAATATTTTTTGTATAGACCATTTATATATTTATACAAGTTAATCATGTCCCCCCTCAGTCGTCTCCTCTCAAGACTAAACAGATTTAATTCTCGTAATCTTTCCTATGGTTTGGTAAAATCAGACAAACTGACATTGTGACGATTGCATGGGTTGATCGTTCATCTGATCAGACCGGCCAATCGTACCCCACGTGTGTCACTGCAATTCTTGAATTGGCAACACACGTGGTTATAAACTGCTGCCACCAGAGCACAATCAGTGCTCAACTCTATAATATAATACAAGCCACACACAATACAATCAGATCGAACGTATCGATCGACCCACAACCACTTCCAGGCGGGGGCGATCGAGCGTCCTAGGCAAGTAAGGTAGCCAGGCTCTTCAGACTAGTGTGGGCCTTTTATATCCCTAATCAAAAGCATAAGTGAACATCTGCTGTATTTTTAGAATTTATTTAAACAAACAGAAAACACAAAACAACAAGAAACACGATGCAAGGTGCTAACAGCAGAATTAACTATAAGACACGGTAAATAAGATAAATAGCAATGCAAAATAAAAGAAGGTGGAAAATATACTTAAAAGTCCGTCTGGGCTGCGTTCTCTTTGATCAAATCAATTGTCCTCACACGCTTTCTGGTCTTGTTCAGCTTGGATGTTAAAAGCCAGCGTGTGTCAATCTTGATGGTCAGATCGAGTGTGTCTGGCCATTCTTCCAGCCATGCTTATAGGCCCCAGAACAGTGGGTCTCCCCATCCCTCCCATTTGTGCTATAGGATACCAACTGACCACATTCCAAGGGAGGGGGGTGACAAGCATGAGGGACCTAGCTGGGATATCTATTTGTCATTTGTTTATTTGGCTTTTCCAAGTGGTTTTATTACTAGGTGAGTAGGAGATGGTTATCAGCATTGACCTGGCATGTGAGGGTTAGATAACAGTAAAATCCAAGTGGGAGGGGGGAGAAAAGAAATGAGGGGTTTACAGGCAGGTCAAGTAAAGTGTATATATATATTTATATGTATACACACACACATATGTATTACCCCAACATACACACACACAGAATTAAAATAAACCTAAGATGTTCTGTGACAGACATGGTTTAGAAAAATAATGGAATCATGTTGAAAACATACTTTTACGTCATATGTAAGCATGTGGTGGGTCTCAGAATATATGTGGGGTATCTTGGGAGTAGTCGTTTGAAAAGCCTAGTATTAAAAATTGAAAAGCGATGTAAAAACAGTTTTATTCATTGTTTTTCCAGTACTATTTAAAGTTATATTTCAGGCAAAGCCAATGGTTAGACCATTTACGTTTGAACTGTCCAAAACTGTCTTCCATTCGCAAATTGTAGAGAAATGGCTGAAATATTAAAGGAGCAGTATCGCAAATTTTTCTTGGTGACATATTGGTACTTTGAATGTAGGTTAGTGTTGGAGTAAGAATTAAAAATTTAGAAAAAAATGATGTATGTGTTGTGCAGCTGGAGACTAATAGCTCATGTTTATGTCTGCTGAGCCTGACACTCTGGCCTGTTCCACGCTGAGGAGAGGGGTGAAACAATGGGCCTTATTTATCACGGGCTAGCGCCAGGTAGTGTCTGATGAGCGCCAGGTACCGCCAGCTATCGGCGGCTACCGACTGAAGTACGCCCGGCGGCGGTCACAATGACGCATTTATCAAGCTAAATGAGGCTAGCACCGGCGAGAGCGTCAGCTAGCGCGGGATTCATCATGAAGCCGCCTGGAACGAACAGCGCCGCTGCAAATTCCTTCACAGCGCCAGGTATGACCTGTCGCTCCCTGGCATTGTCCAATGCATTTCAATGGAGCAATGTTTAATTAATCATAATTAATTGGTAATATTTTTTTTTTTTCTTTTTTATTGTCAAAAATTCTGAGACCACTTCTGCAATGTTCGTTTTTTTTTTAAAGTAAAAAAAAATAAAAAAAAAAAATTTGTGCAGAATTGATCTTACATGTCTGATATTAATGTATTCATATTACAAAATGATGCAAAAAACATGTATAATGTTACAATCAAAAAATATGGTTGTTTAGGGGTTAAAAACTAGTTAACACCCATTGCCGCCAGCGCACTGGGGTTTAAACAAGGAATGGACAGCGCCAGCAAATTCGGAGCGTGATTTTTTAATGAATATGAAGCAAGCCGTTCGCTCTGGCCATTCGTTGTCAGGCGCTCACATACAACGCTGAACCTGTGAAACAGCGACCCCTAAGCCCGTATTCAACATTACCGCACACCGACTGAGTCGCTGTCATCAAGCAAACGCCGGCCAAGCACAGCGAATACTGGCTGGCGCTGTAAAAATCACGCTACAGTCGCTCATCTGTCGCTACCTGGCGCTATTAATGAATCGGCCTCAATGTATCAAAGTATCAGCTGTTCAGTGCTGGCAGCCGTCCAGCATAAGATAACAACATTGCAACATTGCCTGGCCAGAACTCATATCTAAAACAGAGGGAAAAGCTCTAGAAGTCATTTAGCTGATTTTTCCCTTCATGTTGGCTCTGCTGCAGAATCTTTCAGTTTACCATTTTCTCTTTCATATTCTTATTTTTCATTTTTCCATATGATCTTTCTTTTAGCTTTGTGTGTTTTGAGCAAAGCCCAACCCAGGATCTTCACTATCTGGAGTTTTGTTTTGTGCCCCTAGGGGCATCCTGACTTAGGATGCCCTAATATGTGAAATCCCCAAGTTCGCCTGTGAAAACGTACCTTTCCCTGTCCCACAGCGCATGCGCGGGCTCTCATCCAATCAGCTCTGTTTGCACGCAGATGGGGAGCCTGAGCAGTAACCTTCCTGGCCGCCCGGCCTGTCTAAATGACTATCTGCGTGAGCGCGCCAGAAAAATTGGGGGATCTGTGGTTATCCAGGGGTCATTTCACACAGTGGGCATCCTGATTTAGGATGCCCAAGGGGGGAGGTCAATGGCCGGGTCTTATAGACTTCAGGGTCGGCCACTCAGGGTTTTGTTCCACTTTAATACCTTTAGATTTTCCTGCACAGTTATTCAAAGAAGAATTTCAGTTATTTTCAGTCAGTTTAGTTTATTTCGTATAGATTTTACATATTTGAGTCACCTGGTCTCATAACAAAAGCAGCACCTCACACACACACAGCCGTTATCACTGATTACAGTGTCAGCCTCTGAGGTAAAGTGTTGCTAGGAGACCAGTGGGCTAAATGAAGCAGCTCACTAAATATAAACCCAGCAGATCCCCCTATTCAGCAAATGGACTGAGCCATTGTCATTATACAATTTAAAAGAAAGGCAGATATTTTTTTCTTTTTCTATCGCCAGATTATTTATACACATGTTAGAAGCTATTGTGTGGCTATTTAATTATTTATCTTTTTTAATGCAAATTTCGCGATACTGCTACTTTAAGGTTTACAATACTACTTTATGATTTCACTTCTGAAGCATGTAGCCCCTGGGGCTGTGATCCTGCATAATAATCAGCATAATGTTGGCATTGGAGGCAAGAGTGATTGCTGGGAGGAGGCTGAGCGGGGAGGAGGGAGGGGTTAGCTGGGTTTGAATGGCAGCTCTAAGAGTGCTATCACTACAGAGGGGGTGTGGTCTGGGCTAGCTCCTCAAGCTAGTATTGGTGGTCCACATTTGCCTTGTGGTGCTGGAGGGTCAGGCGAGGAAGTGTATTTCTTCATTAATGGTGCCAAGCTGAGAGGAGGCACAGCACTAGAGGAAAAGTCAATTGTTACACCACTGTGTCAGGCTACTTTTGGCACTGCCCTAAACTGTTTTCCATTTGCAAATTGAAGAAGAAATGGACGATATATCGAAGTTTATAATTTTACCTTTAGCTTTTCTTCTGAAGCATGTGGGTGTGGCCCCTGTGGTGGTGATGCTGCAAAATAATCAGCATAATGTTGGCATTGGAAGCAAGAGTGATTGCTAGGAGGATGCTGAACGGGATTGTGTGGTCTGGGCTAGCTCCTGGAGCTATTATTATTGGTCCACATTTGTGGTGCAGGAGGGTCAGATGAGCAGGGCCGGCGTCAGCACCCGGCAAGACGGGGCAGCTGCCGGCAGCCCCTGTCATCCGGGGGGCCCCTGACAGGGCCGGCCTTTGGGTTTGCAATGGCGCTTGACCAGAAGGGCACTGCCACAGCTGGTGCCCACATCTTCTTGAATGGTGGGGTTCCACACAATGGGGCATCTCAATTTAGATTCCAGGGGAGGAAGTTCTGCTTTTAAGTTACCCACCCCAGCTGATTTCCTAACCCTATAGCACCCTAATCTGGGATACCCTACTGTGTGAGATCGCTGGCATACCCACTATGTGAGCAATTCCACTCCTGGGTTTTGGGCCAATTTACAAGGGCATCCCAATTCGGGATGCCCCTGTTTGTGAAAGAATCCCCCTTGTTTGGCCATTAACTCAAACTGGTGCTCCCACAGTGCATACACCAGTTTGAGGAAAATAATGAACAAACAGGGTGGGGGTCACACACGGGGCATCCAAAATCAGGAGAATGTAGATTAGTTTAAACTTCAAGGTCAGGTTTAAAGGGGTTTGGTGCACTTCAAAGTAGAACAAAACTAGAGTTTCAGTGATGTGACGTGACTCTTCACCACAAAGGGGCCCATTGAGACCATGCCGCCCAAGGGCCCACATAAATCTGGAGCCAGCCCTGCAGATGAGGAAGTGTATTTGCTCGTTAATGGTGCCAAGCTGAGAAGGCACAGCACTAGAGGAACACTTGGCAACTTAAACTGCTAATTATTTGTTTTAACCTTTTGCATAAAAAATCCCTTTAACTAGCTGAAGCCCATGTTCAAAATATCAGTGAAGGATGAAAAATGACCTAAAAACAATCTCTTCACTGCTAAAAGCTGGAGAACTGAAAAGTTCCATGATTCAATAAACTCGGCATAAATCCAGCAAACACAGACAACGACGAGCGAACACACCGCATTTTGTTTGGTAAGTGTGGAAACCAGCAAAAACACAGCGAATGCCCAGTGAGGACGGGTAAATCGGTTAGCAAATCACCCTGTTCAATAGATGTATCTTTACAGGACTTGTTTTGGTGACTTGTCACGAATGTAAAAACAGGACTTAGGCCCTTATTTAAAGGAACAGTATCACAAATTTTTCTTGGTGACTTATATTTAAATGGTACTTTGAATGTAGGTAAGTGTTGGAGTAAGAATTACAAATGTAGAAAAAAATGATGTGTGTGTTGAGCAGCTGGAGACTAATAGCTTATGTTTATGTCTTCTGAGTGTCGGGACCCGACACTCTGGCCTGTTCCATGCTGAGGAGAGGGGGAAACAATGTATCAGTTCCATGCTGAGGAGAGGGGGAGAACAATTGGCCTGATGCAGAGAATCCTCCGATCTGAGCTTATTTTGTTCCGTTTTTCCTCTGGCATTTGTCCCGAGGTTAAAATGTGATGCAGAGCCGCCGTCGGGGGAACTCCGTTAATGCTCCGTTTCTGTGTCTTCAATCGGGAAGGGTTTTTTCCCCCTCTCAGGGGGCATGCTATTTAGTCGTGGCTTCCGTTCCCGTTCTCTTTTTCTTCTTCTTCCTTGTATTTCATGCTTACCTGAATCTCTTTTTCTTCTTCTTCCTTGTCTTTCATGCTTACCTGAATCTCTTTTTCTTCATCTTCCTTGTTTTACATGCTTACCTGAATCTCTGTTTCTTCTTCTTCCTTGTCTTTCATGCTTACCTGAATCTCTTTTTCTTCATCTTCCTTGTTTTACATGCTTACCTGAATCTCTTTTTCTTCTTCTTCCTTGTTTTACATGCTTACCTGAATCTCTTTTTCTTCATCTTCCTTGTTTTACATGCTTACCTGAATCTCTTTTTCTTCTTCTTCCTTGTCTTTCATGCTTACCTGAATATCTTTTTCTTCTTCTTCCTTGTTTTACATGCTTACCTGAATCTCTTTTTCTTCATCTTCCTTGTTTTACATGCTTACCAGAATCTCTTTTTCTTCTTCTTCCTTGTCTTTCATGCTTACCTGAATATCTTTTTCTTCTTCTTCCTTGTTTTACATGCTTACCTGAATCTCGTTTTCTTCATCTTCCTTGTTTTACATGCTTACCTGAATCTCTTTTTCTTCTTCTTCCTTGTCTTTCATGCTTACCTGAATCTCTGTTTCTTCTTCTTCCTTGTCTTTCATGCTTACCTGAATCTCCTTTTCTTCATCGTCCTTGTTTTACATGCTTACCTGAATCTCTTTTTCTTCATCTTCCTTGTTTTACATGCTTACCTGAATCTCTTTTTCTTCATCTTCCTTGTTTTACATGCTTACCTGAATCTCTTTTTCTTCATCTTCCTTGTTTTACATGCTTACCTGAATCTCCTTTTCTTCATCGTCCTTGTCTTTCATGCTTACCTGAATCTCTTTTTCTTCATCTTCCTTGTTTTACATGCTTACCTGAATCTCTGTTTCTTCTTCTTCCTTGTCTTTCATGCTTACCTGAATCTCTTTTTCTTCATCTTCCTTGTTTTACATGCTTACCTGAATCTCTTTTTCTTCTTCTTCCTTGTTTTACATGCTTACCTGAATCTCTTTTTCTTCATCTTCCTTGTCTTTCATGCTTACCTGAATCTCTTTTTCTTCTTCTTCCTTGTTTTACATGCTTACCTGAATCTCTTTTTCTTCATCTTCCTTGTTTTACATGCTTACCTGAATCTCTTTTTCTTCATCTTCCTTGTTTTACATGCTTACCTGAATCTCTTTTTCTTCATCTTCCTTGTTTTACATGCTTACCTGAATCTCTTTTTCTTCTTCTTCCTTGTTTTACATGCTTACCTGAATCTCTGTTTCTTCTTCTTCCTTGTCTTTCATGCTTACCTGAATCTCTTTTTCTTCTTCTTCCTTGTTTTACATGCTTACCTGAATCTCTTTTTCTTCATCTTCCTTGTTTTACATGCTTACCTGAATCTCCTTTTCTTCTTCTTCCTTGTCTTTCATGCTTACCTGAATCTCTTTTTCTTCTTCTTCCTTGTTTTACATGCTTACCTGAATCTCTTTTTCTTCATCTTCCTTGTTTTACATGCTTACCAGAATCTCTTTTTCTTCATCTTCCTTGTCTTTCATGCTTACCTGAATCTCTTTTTCTTCTTCTTCCTTGTCTTTCATGCTTACCTGAATCTCTTTTTCTTCTTCTTCCTTGTTTTACATGCTTACCTGAATCTCTTTTTCTTCATCTTCCTTGTTTTACATGCTTACCTGAATCTCTTTTTCTTCATCTTCCTTGTTTTACATGCTTACCTGAATCTCTTTTTCTTCATCTTCCTTGTCTTTCATGCTTACCTGAATCTCTTTTTCTTCATCTTCCTTGTTTTACATGCTTACCTGAATCTCTTTTTCTTCATCTTCCTTGTCTTTCATGCTTACCTGAATCTCTTTTTCTTCTTCTTCCTTGTCTTTCATGCTTACCTGAATCTCTTTTTCTTCTTCTTCCTTGTCTTTCATGCTTACCTGAATCTCTTTTTCTTCTTCTTCCTTGTCTTTCATGCTTACCTGAATCTCTTTTTCTTCTTCTTCCTTGTTTTACATGCTTACCTGAATCTCTTTTTCTTCATCTTCCTTGTTTTACATGCTTACCTGAATCTCTTTTTCTTCATCTTCCTTGTTTTACATGCTTACCTGAATCTCTGTTTCTTCTTCTTCCTTGTCTTTCATGCTTACCTGAATCTCTTTTTCTTCATCTTCCTTGTTTTACATGCTTACCAGAATCTCTTTTTCTTCATCTTCCTTGTCTTTCATGCTTACCTGAATCTCTTTTTCTTCTTCTTCCTTGTCTTTCATGCTTACCTGAATCTCTTTTTCTTCTTCTTCCTTGTTTTACATGCTTACCAGAATCTCTTTTTCTTCATCTTCCTTGTCTTTCATGCTTACCTGAATCTCTTTTTCTTCTTCTTCCTTGTCTTTCATGCTTACCTGAATCTCTTTTTCTTCTTCCTTGTTTTACATGCTTACCTGAATCTCTTTTTCTTCATCTTCCTTGTTTTACATGCTTACGTGAATCTCTTTTTCTTCATCTTCCTTGTTTTACATGCTTACCTGAATCTCTTTTTCTTCATCTTCCTTGTCTTTCATGCTTACCTGAATCTCTTTTTCTTCTTCTTCCTTGTCTTTCATGCTTACCTGAATCTCTTTTTCTTCTTCTTCCTTGTTTTACATGCTTACCTGAATCTCTTTTTCTTCATCTTCCTTGTTTTACATGCTTACCTGAATCTCTTTTTCTTCATCTTCCTTGTTTTACATGCTTACCTGAATCTCTGTTTCTTCTTCTTCCTTGTCTTTCATGCTTACCTGAATCTCTTTTTCTTCATCTTCCTTGTCTTTCATGCTTACCTGAATCTCTTTTTCTTCTTCTTCCTTGTCTTTCATGCTTACCTGAATCTCTTTTTCTTCTTCTTCCTTGTTTTACATGCTTACCTGAATCTCTTTTTCTTCATCTTCCTTGTTTTACATGCTTACCTGAATCTCTTTTTCTTCATTTTCCTTGTCTTTCATGTTTACCTGAATCTCTTTTTCTTCTTCTTCCTTGTTTTACATGCTTACCTGAATCTCTTTTTATTCATCTTCCTTGTCTTTCATGCTTACCTGAATCTCTTTTTCTTCATCTTCCTTGTTTTACATGCTTACCAGAATCTCTTTTTCTTCATCTTCCTTGTCTTTCATGCTTACCTGAATCTCTTTTTCTTCTTCTTCCTTGTCTTTCATGCTTACCTGAATCTCTTTTTCTTCTTCTTCCTTGTTTTACATGCTTACCTGAATCTCTTTTTCTTCATCTTCCTTGTTTTACATGCTTACCTGAATCTCTGTTTCTTCTTCTTCCTTGTCTTTCATGCTTACCTGAATCTCCTTTTCTTCATCGTCCTTGTCTTTCATGCTTACCTGAATCTCTTTTTCTTCTTCTTCCTTGTTTTACATGCTTACCTGAATCTCTTTTTCTTCATCTTCCTTGTTTTACATGCTTACCTGAATCTCTTTTTATTCATCTTCCTTGTCTTTCATGCTTACCTGAATCTCTTTTTATTCATCTTCCTTGTCTTTCATGCTTAGCTGAATTTCTGTTTCTTCTTCTTCCTTGTCTTTCATGCTTACCTGAATCTCTTTTTCTTCTTCTTCCTTGTTTTACATGCTTACCTGAATCTCTTTTTCTTCTTCTTCCTTGTCTTTCATGCTTACCTGAATCTCTTTTTCTTCTTCTTCCTTGTTTTACATGCTTACCTGAATCTCTGTTTCTTCTTCTTCCTTGTCTTTCATGCTTACCTGAATCTCTTTATCTTCTTCTTCCTTGTTTTACATGCTTACCTGAATCTCTTTTTCTTCTTCTTCCTTGTCTTTCATGCTTACCTGAATCTCTTTATCTTCTTCTTCCTTGTCTTTCATGCTTACCTGAATCTCTTTTTATTCATCTTCCTTGTCTTTCATGCTTACCTGAATCTCTTTTTCTTCTTCTTCCTTGTTTTACATGCTTACCTGAATCTCTTTTTCTTCTTCTTCCTTGTCTTTCATGCTTACCTGAATCTCTTTTTCTTCTTCTTCCTTGTTTTACATGCTTACCTGAATCTCTTTTTCTTCATCTTCCTTGTTTTACATGCTTACCTGAATCTCTTTTTCTTCATCTTCCTTGTTTTACATGCTTACCTGAATCTCTTTTTCTTCATCTTCCTTGTTTTACATGCTTACCTGAATCTCTGTTTCTTCTTCTTCCTTGTCTTTCATGCTTACCTGAATCTCCTTTTCTTCATCGTCCTTGTCTTTCATGCTTACCTGAATCTCTTTTTCTTCTTCTTCCTTGTTTTACATGCTTACCTGAATCTCTTTTTCTTCATCTTCCTTGTTTTACATGCTTACCAGAATCTCTTTTTATTCATCTTCCTTGTCTTTCATGCTTACCTGAATCTCTTTATCTTCTTCTTCCTTGTCTTTCATGCTTACCTGAATCTCTTTTTCTTCTTCTTCCTTGTTTTACATGCTTACCTGAATCTCTTTATCTTCTTCTTCCTTGTCTTTCATGCTTACCTGAATCTCTTTTTCTTCTTCTTCCTTGTTTTACATGCTTACCTGAATCTCTTTTTCTTCATCTTCCTTGTTTTACATGCTTACCAGAATCTCTTTTTATTCATCTTCCTTGTCTTTCATGCTTACCTGAATCTCTGTTTCTTCTTCTTCCTTGTCTTTCATGCGTACCTGAATCTCTGTTTCTTCATCTTCCTTGTTTTACATGCTTACCTGAATCTCTTTTTCTTCATCTTCCTTGTTTTACATGCTTACCTGAATCTCTTTTTCTTCTTCTTCCTTGTCTTTCATGCTTACCTGAATCTCTGTTTCTTCTTCTTCCTTGTCTTTCATGCTTACCTGAATCTCTGTTTCTTCTTCTTCCTTGTCTTTCATGCTTACCTGAATCTCTGTTTCTTCTTCTTCCTTGTCTTTCATGCGTACCTGAATCTCTGTTTCTTCATCTTCCTTGTTTTACATGCTTACCTGAATCTATTTTTCTTCATCTTCCTTGTTTTACATGCTTACCTGAATCTCTTTTTCTTCATTTTCCTTGTCTTTCATGCTTACCTGAATCTCTTTTTCTTCTTCTTCCTTGTCTTTCATGCTTACCTGAATCTCTTTTTCTTCTTCTTCCTTGTTTTACATGCTTACCTGAATCTCTGTTTCTTCTTCTTCCTTGTCTTTCATGCTTACCTGAATCTCTTTTTCTTCTTCTTCCTTGTTTTACATGCTTACCTGAATCTCTTTTTCTTCATCTTCCTTGTTTTACATGCTTACCTGAATCTCTTTTTCTTCATTTTCCTTGTCTTTCATGATTACCTGAATCTCTTTTTCTTCTTCTTCCTTGTTTTACATGCTTACCTGAATCTCTTTTTATTCATCTTCCTTGTCTTTCATACTTACCTGAATCTCCTTTTCTTCTTCTTCCTTGTCTTTCATGCTTACCTGAATCTCTTTTTCTTCTTCTTCCTTGTTTTACATGCTTACCTGAATCTCTGTTTCTTCTTCTTCCTTGTCTTTCATGCTTACCTGAATCTCTTTTTCTTCTTCTTCCTTGTTTTACATGCTTACCTGAATCTCTTTTTCTTCATCTTCCTTGTTTTACATGCTTACCTGAATCTCTTTTTCTTCATTTTCCTTGTCTTTCATGCTTACCTGAATCTCTTTTTCTTCTTCTTCCTTGTTTTACATGCTTACCTGAATCTCTTTTTCTTCATCTTCCTTGTTTTACATGCTTACCTGAATCTCTTTTTCTTCTTCTTCCTTGTCTTTCATGCTTACCTGAATCTCTTTTTCTTCTTCTTCCTTGTTTTACATGCTTACCTGAATCTCTTTTTCTTCATCTTCCTTGTTTTACATGCTTACCTGAATCTCTTTTTCTTCATCTTCCTTGTCTTACATGCTTACCTGAATCTCTGTTTCTTCTTCTTCCTTGTCTTTCATGCTTACCTGAATCTCTTTTTCTTCTTCTTCCTTGTTTTACATGCTTACCTGAATCTCTTTTTCTTCATCTTCCTTGTTTTACATGCTTACCTGAATCTCTTTTTCTTCTTCTTCCTTGTCTTTCATGCTTACCTGAATCTCTTTTTCTTCTTCTTCCTTGTTTTACATGCTTACCTGAATCTCTTTTTCTTCATCTTCCTTGTCTTTCATGCTTACCTGAATCTCCTTTTCTTCATCGTCCTTGTCTTTCATGCTTACCTGAATCTCTTTTTCTTCTTCTTCCTTGTTTTACATGCTTACCTGAATCTCTTTTTCTTCATCTTCCTTGTTTTACATGCTTACCAGAATCTCTTTTTATTCATCTTCCTTGTCTTTCATGCTTACCTGAATCTCTTTATCTTCTTCTTCCTTGTCTTTCATGCTTACCTGAATCTCTTTTTCTTCTTCTTCCTTGTTTTACATGCTTACCTGAATCTCTTTATCTTCTTCTTCCTTGTCTTTCATGCTTACCTGAATCTCTTTTTCTTCTTCTTCCTTGTTTTACATGCTTACCTGAATCTCTTTTTCTTCATCTTCCTTGTTTTACATGCTTACCAGAATCTCTTTTTATTCATCTTCCTTGTCTTTCATGCTTACCTGAATCTCTGTTTCTTCTTCTTCCTTGTCTTTCATGCGTACCTGAATCTCTGTTTCTTCATCTTCCTTGTTTTACATGCTTACCTGAATCTCTTTTTCTTCATCTTCCTTGTTTTACATGCTTACCTGAATCTCTTTTTCTTCTTCTTCCTTGTCTTTCATGCTTACCTGAATCTCTGTTTCTTCTTCTTCCTTGTCTTTCATGCTTACCTGAATCTCTGTTTCTTCTTCTTCCTTGTCTTTCATGCTTACCTGAATCTCTGTTTCTTCTTCTTCCTTGTCTTTCATGCGTACCTGAATCTCTGTTTCTTCATCTTCCTTGTTTTACATGCTTACCTGAATCTATTTTTCTTCATCTTCCTTGTTTTACATGCTTACCTGAATCTCTTTTTCTTCATTTTCCTTGTCTTTCATGCTTACCTGAATCTCTTTTTCTTCTTCTTCCTTGTCTTTCATGCTTACCTGAATCTCTTTTTCTTCTTCTTCCTTGTTTTACATGCTTACCTGAATCTCTGTTTCTTCTTCTTCCTTGTCTTTCATGCTTACCTGAATCTCTTTTTCTTCTTCTTCCTTGTCTTTCATGCTTACCTGAATCTCTTTTTCTTCATCTTCCTTGTTTTACATGCTTACCTGAATCTCTTTTTCTTCATTTTCCTTGTCTTTCATGCTTACCTGAATCTCTTTTTCTTCTTCTTCCTTGTTTTACATGCTTACCTGAATCTCTTTTTATTCATCTTCCTTGTCTTTCATGCTTACCTGAATCTCTTTTTCTTCTTCTTCCTTGTCTTTCATGCTTACCTGAATCTCTTTTTCTTCTTCTTCCTTGTTTTACATGCTTACCTGAATCTCTGTTTCTTCTTCTTCCTTGTCTTTCATGCTTACCTGAATCTCTTTTTCTTCTTCTTCCTTGTCTTTCATGCTTACCTGAATCTCTTTTTCTTCATCTTCCTTGTTTTACATGCTTACCTGAATCTCTTTTTCTTCATTTTCCTTGTCTTTCATGCTTACCTGAATCTCTTTTTCTTCTTCTTCCTTGTTTTACATGCTTACCTGAATCTCTTTTTATTCATCTTCCTTGTCTTTCATGCTTACCTGAATCTCCTTTTCTTCTTCTTCCTTGTCTTTCATGCTTACCTGAATCTCTTTTTCTTCTTCTTCCTTGTTTTACATGCTTACCTGAATCTCTGTTTCTTCTTCTTCCTTGTCTTTCATGCTTACCTGAATCTCTTTTTCTTCTTCTTCCTTGTTTTACATGCTTACCTGAATCTCTTTTTCTTCATCTTCCTTGTTTTACATGCTTACCTGAATCTCTTTTTCTTCATTTTCCTTGTCTTTCATGCTTACCTGAATCTCTTTTTCTTCTTCTTCCTTGTTTTACATGCTTACCTGAATCTCTGTTTCTTCTTCTTCCTTGTCTTTCATGCTTACCTGAATCTCTTTTTCTTCTTCTTCCTTGTTTTACATGCTTACCTGAATCTCTTTTTCTTCATCTTCCTTGTCTTTCATGCTTACCTGAATCTCTGTTTCTTCTTCTTCCTTGTCTTTCATGCTTACCTGAATCTCTTTTTCTTCATCGTCCTTGTCTTTCATGCTTACCTGAATCTCTTTTTCTTCTTCTTCCTTGTTTTACATGCTTACCTGAATCTCTTTTTCTTCATCTTCCTTGTTTTACATGCTTACCTGAATCTCTTTTTCTTCATCTTCCTTGTTTTACATGCTTACCTGAATCTCCTTTTCTTCATCGTCCTTGTCTTTCATGCTTACCTGAATCTCTTTTTCTTCTTCTTCCTTGTTTTACATGCTTACCTGAATCTCTTTTTCTTCATCTTCCTTGTTTTACATGCTTACCTGAATCTCTGTTTCTTCTTCTTCCTTGTCTTTCATGCTTACCTGAATCTCCTTTTCTCCATCGTCCTTGTCTTTCATGCTTACATGAATCTCTTTTTCTTCTTCTTCCTTGTTTTACATGCTTACCTGAATCTCTTTTTCTTCATCTTCCTTGTTTTACATGCTTACCAGAATCTCTTTTTATTCATCTTCCTTGTCTTTCATGCTTAGCTGAATCTCTTTTTCTTCATTTTCCTTGTCTTTCATGCTTACCTGAATCTCTTTTTCTTCTTCTTCCTTGTTTTACATGCTTACCTGAATCTCTGTTTCTTCTTCTTCCTTGTCTTTCATGCTTACCTGAATCTCTTTTTCTTCTTCTTCCTTGTTTTACATGCTTACCTGAATCTCTTTTTCTTCATCTTCCTTGTCTTTCATGCTTACCTGAATCTCTGTTTCTTCTTCTTCCTTGTCTTTCATGCTTACCTGAATCTCTTTTTCTTCATCGTCCTTGTCTTTCATGCTTACCTGAATCTCTTTTTCTTCTTCTTCCTTGTTTTACATGCTTACCTGAATCTCTTTTTCTTCATCTTCCTTGTTTTACATGCTTACCTGAATCTCTTTTTCTTCATCTTCCTTGTTTTACATGCTTACCTGAATCTCCTTTTCTTCATCGTCCTTGTCTTTCATGCTTACCTGAATCTCTTTTTCTTCTTCTTCCTTGTTTTACATGCTTACCTGAATCTCTTTTTCTTCATCTTCCTTGTTTTACATGCTTACCTGAATCTCTGTTTCTTCTTCTTCCTTGTCTTTCATGCTTACCTGAATCTCCTTTTCTCCATCGTCCTTGTCTTTCATGCTTACATGAATCTCTTTTTCTTCTTCTTCCTTGTTTTACATGCTTACCTGAATCTCTTTTTCTTCATCTTCCTTGTTTTACATGCTTACCAGAATCTCTTTTTATTCATCTTCCTTGTCTTTCATGCTTAGCTGAATCTCTTTTTCTTCTTCTTCCTTGTTTTACATGCTTACCTGAATCTCTTTTTCTTCTTCTTCCTTGTTTTACATGCTTACCTGAATCTCTTTTTCTTCATCTTCCTTGTTTTACATGCTTACCTGAATCTCTGTTTCTTCTTCTTCCTTGTCTTTCATGCTTACCTGAATCTCTGTTTCTTCTTCTTCCTTGTCTTTCATGCGTACCTGAATCTCTGTTTCTTCATCTTCCTTGTTTTACATGCTTACCTGAATCTCTTTTTCTTCATCTTCCTTGTTTTACATGCTTACCTGAATCTCTTTTTCTTCTTCTTCCTTGTCTTTCATGCTTACCTGAATCTCTGTTTCTTCTTCTTCCTTGTCTTTCATGCTTACCTGAATCTCTGTTTCTTCTTCTTCCTTGTCTTTCATGCTTACCTGAATCTCTTTTTCTTCATCTTCCTTGTTTTACATGCTTACCAGAATCTCTTTTTCTTCATCTTCCTTGTCTTTCATGCTTACCTGAATCTCTTTTTCTTCATCTTCCTTGTTTTACATGCTTACCTGAATCTCTGTTTCTTCTTCTTCCTTGTCTTTCATGCTTACCTGAATCTCTTTTTCTTCATCTTCCTTGTTTTACATGCTTACCTGAATCTCCTTTTCTTCATCGTCCTTGTCTTTCATGCTTACCTGAATCTCTTTTTCTTCTTCTTCCTTGTTTTACATGCTTACCTGAATCTCTTTTTCTTCATCTTCCTTGTTTTACATGCTTACCTGAATCTCTGTTTCTTCTTCTTCCTTGTCTTTCATGCTTACCTGAATCTCCTTTTCTTCATCGTCCTTGTCTTTCATGCTTACCTGAATCTCTTTTTCTTCTTCTTCCTTGTTTTACATGCTTACCTGAATCTCTTTTTCTTCATCTTCCTTGTTTTACATGCTTACCTGAATCTCCTTTTCTTCATCGTCCTTGTCTTTCATGCTTACCTGAATCTCTTTTTCTTCTTCTTCCTTGTCTTTCATGCTTACCTGAATCTCTTTTTCTTCATCTTCCTTGTTTTACATGCTTACCAGAATCTCCTTTTCTTCATCTTCCTTGTCTTTCATGCTTACCTGAATCTCTTTTTCTTCTTCTTCCTTGTTTTACATGCTTACCTGAATCTCTTTTTCTTCATCTTCCTTGTATTTCATGCTTACCTGAATCTCTGTTTCTTCTTCTTCCTTGTCTTTCATGCTTACCTGAATCTCTTTTTCTTCTTCTTCCTTGTCTTTCATGCTTACCTGAATCTCTTTTTCTTCTTCTTCCTTGTTTTACATGCTTACCTGAATCTCTTTTTCTTCATCTTCCTTGTTTTACATGCTTACCTGAATCTCTTTTTCTTCATCTTCCTTGTTTTACATGCTTACCTGAATCTCCTTTTCTTCATCGTCCTTGTCTTTCATGCTTACCTGAATCTCTTTTTCTTCTTCTTCCTTGTTTTACATGCTTACCTGAATCTCTTTTTCTTCATCTTCCTTGTTTTACATGCTTACCTGAATCTCTGTTTCTTCTTCTTCCTTGTCTTTCATGCTTACCTGAATCTCCTTTTCTTCATCGTCCTTGTCTTTCATGCTTACCTGAATCTCTTTTTCTTCTTCTTCCTTGTTTTACATGCTTACCTGAATCTCTTTTTCTTCATCTTCCTTGTTTTACATGCTTACCTGAATCTCCTTTTCTTCATCGTCCTTGTCTTTCATGCTTACCTGAATCTCTTTTTCTTCTTCTTCCTTGTCTTTCATGCTTACCTGAATCTCTTTTTCTTCATCTTCCTTGTTTTACATGCTTACCAGAATCTCCTTTTCTTCATCTTCCTTGTCTTTCATGCTTACCTGAATCTCTTTTTCTTCTTCTTCCTTGTTTTACATGCTTACCTGAATCTCTTTTTCTTCATCTTCCTTGTATTTCATGCTTACCTGAATCTCTGTTTCTTCTTCTTCCTTGTCTTTCATGCTTACCTGAATCTCTTTTTCTTCTTCTTCCTTGTCTTTCATGCTTACCTGAATCTCTTTTTCTTCTTCTTCCTTGTTTTACATGCTTACCTGAATCTCTTTTTCTTCATCTTCCTTGTTTTACATGCTTACCTGAATCTCTTTTTCTTCATCTTCCTTGTTTTACATGCTTACCTGAATCTCCTTTTCTTCATCGTCCTTGTCTTTCATGCTTACCTGAATCTCTTTTTCTTCTTCTTCCTTGTTTTACATGCTTACCTGAATCTCTTTTTCTTCATCTTCCTTGTTTTACATGCTTACCTGAATCTCTGTTTCTTCTTCTTCCTTGTCTTTCATGCTTACCTGAATCTCCTTTTCTTCATCGTCCTTGTCTTTCATGCTTACCTGAATCTCTTTTTCTTCTTCTTCCTTGTTTTACATGCTTACCTGAATCTCTTTTTCTTCATCTTCCTTGTTTTACATGCTTACCAGAATCTCTTTTTATTCATCTTCCTTGTCTTTCATGCTTAGCTGAATCTCTTTTTCTTCTTCTTCCTTGTTTTACCTGCTTATCTGAATCTCTTTATCTTCTTCTTCCTTGTCTTTCATGCTTACCTGAATCTCTTTTTCTTCTTCTTCCTTGTTTTACATGCTTACCTGAATCTCTTTTTCTTCATCTTCCTTGTTTTACATGCTTACCTGAATCTCTGTTTCTTCTTCTTCCTTGTCTTTCATGCTTACCTGAATCTCTGTTTCTTCTTCTTCCTTGTCTTTCATGCGTACCTGAATCTCTGTTTCTTCATCTTCCTTGTTTTACATGCTTACCTGAATCTCTTTTTCTTCATCTTCCTTGTTTTACATGCTTACCTGAATCTCTTTTTCTTCTTCTTCCTTGTCTTTCATGCTTACCTGAATCTCTGTTTCTTCTTCTTCCTTGTCTTTCATGCTTACCTGAATCTCTGTTTCTTCTTCTTCCTTGTCTTTCATGCTTACCTGAATCTCTTTTTCTTCATCTTCCTTGTTTTACATGCTTACCAGAATCTCTTTTTCTTCATCTTCCTTGTCTTTCATGCTTACCTGAATCTCTTTTTCTTCATCTTCCTTGTTTTACATGCTTACCAGAATCTCCTTTTCTTCATCTTCCTTGTCTTTCATGCTTACCTGAATCTCTTTTTCTTCTTCTTCCTTGTCTTTCATGCTTACCTGAATCTCTTTTTCTTCTTCTTCCTTGTTTTACATGCTTACCTGAATCTCTTTTTCTTCATCTTCCTTGTTTTACATGCTTACCTGAATCTCCTTTTCTTCATCGTCCTTGTCTTTCATGCTTACCTGAATCTCTTTATCTTCTTCTTCCTTGTCTTTCATGCTTACCTGAATCTCTTTTTCTTCTTCTTCCTTGTTTTACATGCTTACCTGAATCTCTGTTTCTTCTTCTTCCTTGTCTTTCATGCTTACCTGAATCTCTTTTTCTTCTTCTTCCTTGTTTTACATGCTTACCTGAATCTCCTTTTCTTCATCGTCCTTGTCTTTCATGCTTACCTGAATCTCTTTATCTTCTTCTTCCTTGTCTTTCATGCTTACCTGAATCTCTTTTTCTTCATCTTCCTTGTTTTACATGCTTACCTGAATCTCTTTTTCTTCTTCTTCCTTGTCTTTCATGCTTAGCTGAATCTCTTTTTCTTAATCTTCCTTGTTTTACATGCTTACCAGAATCTCTTTTTCTTCATCTTCCTTGTCTTTCATGCTTACCTGAATCTCTTTTTCTTCTTCTTCCTTGTCTTTCATGCTTACCAGAATCTCTTTTTATTCATCTTCCTTGTCTTTCATGCTTAGCTGAATCTCTTTTTCTTAATCTTCCTTGTTTTACATGCTTACCAGAATCTCTTTTTCTTCATCTTCCTTGTCTTTCATGCTTACCTGAATCTCTTTTTCTTCTTCTTCCTTGTCTTTCATGCTTACCTGAATCTCTTTTTCTTCTTCTTCCTTGTCTTTCATGCTTACCTGAATCTCTGTTTCTTCATCTTCCTTGTTTTACATGCTTACCTGAATCTCTTTTTCTTCATCTTCCTTGTTTTACATGCTTACCTGAATCTCTGTTTCTTCTTCTTCCTTGTCTTTCATGTTTACCTGAATCTCTTTTTCTTAATCTTCCTTGTTTTACATGCTTACCTGAATCTCCTTTTCTTCATCGTCCTTGTCTTTCATGCTTACCTGAATCTCTTTTTCTTCTTCTTCCTTGTCTTTCATGCTTACCTGAATCTCTTTTTATTCATCTTCCTTGTCTTTCATGCTTACCTGAATTTCTTTTTCTTCTTCTTCCTTGTCTTTCATGCTTACCTGAATCTCTTTATCTTCTTCTTCCTTGTCTTTCATGCTTACCTGAATCTCTTTTTCTTCTTCTTCCTTGTTTTACATGCTTACCTGAATCTCTGTTTCTTCTTCTTCCTTGTCTTTCATGCTTACCTGAATCTCTTTTTCTTCATCTTCCTTGTTTTACATGCTTACCAGAATCTCTTTTTCTTCATCTTCCTTGTCTTTCATGCTTACCTGAATCTCTTTTTCTTCTTCTTCCTTGTTTTACATGCTTACCTGAATCTCTGTTTCTTCTTCTTCCTTGTCTTTCATGCTTACCTGAATCTCTTTTTCTTCATCTTCCTTGTTTTACATGCTTACCTGAATCTCTTTTTATTCATCTTCCTTGTCTTTCATGCTTACCTGAATTTCTTTTTCTTCTTCTTCCTTGTCTTTCATGCTTACCTGAATCTCTTTTTCTTCTTCTTCCTTGTCTTTCATGCTTACCTGAATCTCCTTTTCTTCATCTTCCTTGTTTTACATGCTTAGCTGAATCTCTGTTTCTTCTTCTTCCTTGTCTTTCATGCTTACCTGAATCTCTGTTTCTTCATCTTCCTTGTTTTACATGCTTACCTGAATCTCTTTTTCTTCATCTTCCTTGTTTTACATGCTTACCTGAATCTCTTTTTCTTCATCTTCCTTGTCTTTCATGCTTACCTGAATCTCTGTTCTTCTTCCTTGGCTTTAATGCTGATCTTAATCTCTATTCTTATTCTTTGTCTTCTTCTCCTTCTTCTTTCTATTCCTTGTCCCATATACTTACCTTTTGGGACATGTAACAGTATGATTATGTTGTGATAACGTACATTGGCAGGAAATAAAACACACCACACTTTTTTTTTTTTTTTTTTTGTTTTTTACTGTCAACCTTTTTTTCGTAAAAACTGTTTAAAATTGTGTCAAAATGATAAAAAACAACAATCTAAAATTTGGAAGCTAAATGGGTGGCTCCTTCAAAGTATTTGCCGTTTTCTTTGATCTGTGAAAGCAAAACATCATCATTGTTATAGTTTTTTTTTTTTTTTTGGTGGACATGAGTTTAAACTATTTTTCAAATAAATAACTAAAACTTACATTGCTTTTGGGCAACAGTGCGTCTGGGACGCAGCCTCCTCCCTGGGTCCAGCAATACGTCCGCCTCTGAATCTGTTTGGATCCAAAACACAAGTATATTATTTACTCTTTGTGCCTCCTGAATGTGAGATTAGGTTATGCTTCTATGCATCAAATCACTCACCTTCCCCAGCCACCTCTTCTGGTTCGGCACCTCCCTCGACTATCCCTTGGAATGGGCCTGCGACGTCAGAATCTACAAAGCACAATAGTGCACATTAGTCTATGAGGCCGATTCATTAATAGCGGCAGGTAGAGACAGTTGAGCGACTGTAGCTGCATTTTCAGAGCGCCCGCTAGTAGTCGCTGTGCTTAGCCGTTGTTCGGTTGTTGATAGCAACTGAGTTGGTGTGCAGTAATGCTGAATACGGGGTGACAAGTCGCTATTTGACAGGTTCCGCGATGTATGGGTGCGCATGATAGCGACTGGTCAAAGCGACCGGCTCCCACCATATTCATCAAAAAATCACGCTCAAAAAATTCTCGCGCTGTGAAATGCATGTTTAAACCCCAGAGCGCTGGCGGTGATGTGTTAAAAGTAGTTTTTTAACCCCCAAACCACCATATTTTTGGAAACCCAAAAAAAAAAAAAAACATTTTAAGAATTTAGTAATATGAATACAATAATATCAGACCTGTAATATTAATTCTGCACAAATTTTTTTTTTTTTTTTTTTACCTAACATGGCAGAAGTGGTCACAGAATTTTTCACATAAAAAAAAAACACATTAATAACAATTAATTATTAATATTTAAAGATTGTTCCATTGAAATGCATTGGAGAGCGCCAGGTAGGGAGAGGTCATGCCTGTCGCTGTTCAAGGTTGGACGCTGGCGCTGTGGGCTGAGGCTGGAATAATGATGAATGAGTGGCTATCTGGCGCTATCTCAGTCGCTAAGCAGGATTGGCTTGATAAATGTGTGATTGTGGTGGGGAGCCGGAGTCCTTGTAGCGGTGCCCGTCATTACCGGTCGCTCACCAGTCGCTACCTGTCGCTATTCCTTCATAAATAAGGGCCTATTGGCTTGATGCAGAGCCTCCCTGTTCAGTTCTCCCGTGTGTTTTCCCATTGGTTTTGGCCTTTGATCGGGTCAGGAAAGGGTGCTACGTTGATTTTAGTGTGCGCTTATGCGCTCAGGTGTGCGCTCAGCCGCCTTTCCGATTGTTGGCTCGCATGAGGCTGTTTCCCGGGAAAACGGACGCCTCGTTCATTGGTCCGTTTTTTTCAGTGATGCAGAGCCTTGATTTCCTATTGAAATCACCCTAATAAAACGGGGCCGCCGAGTCTTCACTTACGGCAAGTCAGAGCAGCCGTATTTGCACTCGGGCAATAATATGCAGTCCTCTGTTGGAGCACATCAGCGGCGCCAGCTCCGCGGTCTAGTCCTGCTGAGTATGGCAGAAACCAGGCTGCACCGCACGCCTTTGGACATCGATGGCATGAGTATTTGATATTTTTTATGGGTTTTTTTGGGGGTCCTTTTTACAGGGTCTCCATAATTTTTATTTTATTGTCTGTGTGCAGGCATTTGAAGATGGGACATAGCATAAATGTGCAGGCACTGGCTGGCCCTGATTTGGTTTTTGGGAGTCGTTTTTCTGGCTTTCCCTGCCTAGGAATTCCTGCCTACATGAGCGATTCAAATCAGCCGATCTATTTGGTGGCTGGCTACTGGGTATGTGTCTGAAACTTGTATTGGTTACGCACCCTGTCTGACTGTGTTTTTTCCCTTAACACACTATTTGGTAACTTTTTTCGTAGTATATTTGGAGCCCAATTATTGATCTACAAATTAAATGGGTTAAGTGATTGTACCCTATTGCGTCATGTTCTTGCCCTCTTATGTAAGTAGTATTCCCCAGACTTTTTTAATGAGAGTACAGGTTGGATGTGCATGTAGTCTCATTACAAATGTCCTTTCCTCCCACCCTACCCCGCTCACCTATTTGTCCCTCTTTTCTATTGTTGCAATGCACACCTTTTTTTAATTTTTTTTTTTTTTTGGTTTTAGGGCAGGAGACTCTGCCTATCCTTTGGTCCCCTGGATGAAGACCCCCATCCTGCACCGATCTTCACAGGCAGAGGAGCGCTACAATACTGCCCCCAGGAGGACTCGCTCTGTGTTGGAGCCAGGCTTTGTTCTCTTGAAGATGAGGTTCCGTTGTCTCTACTCCACCACCTTTAGTTTCAGCCCTCCCCACCCCTCCTTTTTCTTGCACCCAAAGTGGCACCGTGCAAACCATACGTGCACAACTAGTGTTTAGTGTTTTTTCAGAGACCACATTTTTGGGGTTTTTTTTTTTTTTTTTCAAACAAATTTTGTTTGGTCATTTGTTTTTTTGGGCCCAAAAGAAAAATTACACGTGGGCACAGAAAATGTATTCCCCACAAATTAGTGGTATGTTGGGTTGCATGGTGACGAGGAATGATGTTGTGCCTGCAAATTGGCTGCAATGTGGGCCAGGCTTTGATTAATCTCACCCATATTCAAAAACCAAGCAGGAGAGAAGTGTGTGCACAGCTTAAATTATCCTCAAAATGTTTAAGGGTGCTAGTTAAATAGGGGCAACAATCTCCAATAGTAACCAAAGTACTGGGCCCTAGATTGGCCCACACAGTCCCTATGCAATTAAACTGCACACCACCATAGTGTAAAAAAATATATATATACAAATTTATTAAATCTTCCTTAGAACAAACAAAGACACAACAAGACTTAATTAAAAAACATATAGACAATTGTTGGGGAAATGGGAGGTCCTCTTTAAGAGCTAATAATAATCAACAATCACATGAAAAATAGATTGAAATCTATAATGACCTTCAATGGTTATATGGTGGCATATGAAGATAAAGAGTGTATAGGTGCACCAGAGTGTGCAAAGTGAATTAAAACAGCTTAAATAAGTGCATTGTGTCAGGGTGCCAAGTGCCTAGGTGAAATAGAAAAAGTGAAGAAAGTGACCCAGAATTAATAATAAGTGCTAAAGTCAATGGTGCACAAAAAAATGAGTGAAAGAAACAATATTAAACCTAATATAGATAGTATAGTGCATACGCCAGCATAATAGCCACAGAGTCTTAAAAAACAATTATAAAGCAATACACATCACTAGGGATGAGCGAATCGATCCGGACGAACCCGGATTCGATCCGAATTTCAGGAAAAATTCGATTCGGATCGAATCCGAATTTCCCCGCGATTCGATCACTCGAAGTTTTCCTTTAACATCCATTCATTTACATTACAGGCATTCTAAGATGGCGGGCGGGACATGTCTGGACATGTATCCCGCGCCAGTGCAAGCTGGGGCAGTCACATGCAGCCTATCAGCAGCCAGCAAGCCCGGTGACGTCACACAGCGGTATTTAACGGCGGCCATCTTGCTTTTCCTCATTTCTCTATTGCATTCGTGACAGACAGAACGCTGTGTAGCTGAGGCACTTAGACAGGCAGGGACAGACAGGGACAGGCTGGAGACAGGCAGGAGACAGGCAGGAGACAGACAGGAGACAGACAGAAAGCCAGGGAAAGGTAGGAAAAACGGAGGCTGTGACAGGGAGATTTTTTTTTTTTCATCCAGCCTTTGTTAGCGTTTTCAGGCTGCTTATAGTAACTAACTGTGCATATATACTGAACTGATCTTAAGTCTGCTGTGAGGCATCCCATTCTGTGACTAAAGCAGCCTCTATTTAATAGCATAATAAACATTTGCACTTATTCTCATAGAAATCAGGCCTGATAAAGACACTTTTGCTGTGCATGCTCTCTGGTTTTTGTGGCACTGGCATCCCATTCTGTGACTAAAGCAGCCTCTATTTAATAGCATAATAAACATTTGCACTTATTCTCATAGAAATCAGGCCTGATAAAGACACTTTTGCTGTGCATGCTCTCTGGTTTTTGTGGCACTGGCATCCCATTCTGTGACTAAAGCAGCCTCTATTTAATAGCATAATAACCATTTGCACTTATTCTCATAGAAATCAGGCCTGATAAAGACACTTTTGCTGTGCATGCTCTCTGGTTTTTGTGGCACTGGCATCCCATTCTGTGACTAAAGCAGCCTCTATTTAATAGCATAATAAACATTTGCACTTATTCTCATAGAAATCAGGCCTGATAAAGACACTTTTGCTGTGCATGCTCTCTGGTTTTTGTGGCACTGGCATCCCATTCTGTGACTAAAGCAGCCTCTATTTAATAGCACAATAAACATTTGCACTTATTCTCATAGAAATCAGGCCTGATAAAGACACTTTTGCTGTGCATGCTCTCTGGTTTTTGTGGCACTGGCATCCCATTCTGTGACTAAAGCAGCCTCTATTTAATAGCACAATAAACATTTGCACTTATTCTCATAGAAATCAGGCCTGATAAAGACACTTTTGCTGTGCATGCTCTCTGGTTTTTGTGGCACTGGCATCCCATTCTGTGACTAAAGCAGCCTCTATTTAATAGCATAATAAACATTTGCACTTATTCTCATAGAAATCAGGCCTGATAAAGACACTTTTGCTGTGCATGCTCTCTGGTTTTTGTGGCACTGGCATCCCATTCTGTGACTAAAGCAGCCTCTATTTAATAGCACAATAAACATTTGCACTTATTCTCATAGAAATCAGGCCTGATAAAGACACTTTTGCTGTGCATGCTCTCTGGTTTTTGTGGCACTGGCATCCCATTCTGTGACTAAAGCAGCCTCTATTTAATAGCATAATAAACATTTGCACTTATTCTCATAGAAATCAGGCCTGATAAAGACACTTTTGCTGTGCATGCTCTCTGGTTTTTGTGGCACTGGCATCCCATTCTGTGACTAAAGCAGCCTCTATTTAATAGCACAATAAACATTTGCACTTATTCTCATAGAAATCAGGCCTGATAAAGACACTTTTGCTGTGCATGCTCTCTGGTTTTTGTGGCACTGGCATCCCATTCTGTGACTAAAGCAGCCTCTATTTAATAGCATAATAAACATTTGCACTTATTCTCATAGAAATCAGGCCTGATAAAGACACTTTTGCTGTGCATGCTCTCTGGTTTTTGTGGCACTGGCATCCCATTCTGTGACTAAAGCAGCCTCTATTTAATAGCACAATAAACATTTGCACTTATTCTCATAGAAATCAGGCCTGATAAAGACACTTTTGCTGTGCATGCTCTCTGGTTTTTGTGGCACTGGCATCCCATTCTGTGACTAAAGCAGCCTCTATTTAATAGCATAATAAACATTTGCACTTATTCTCATAGAAATCAGGCCTGATAAAGACACTTTTGCTGTGCATGCTCTCTGGTTTTTGTGGCACTGGCATCCCATTCTGTGACTAAAGCAGCCTCTATTTAATAGCATAATAAACATTTGCACTTATTCTCATAGAAATCAGGCCTGATAAAGACACTTTTGCTGTGCATGCTCTCTGGTTTTTGTGGCACTGGCATCCCATTCTGTGACTAAAGCAGCCTCTATTTAATAGCATAATAAACATTTGCACTTATTCTCATAGAAATCAGGCCTGATAAAGACACTTTTGCTGTGCATGCTCTCTGGTTTTTGTGGCACTGGCATCCCATTCTGTGACTAAAGCAGCCTCTATTTAATAGCATAATAAACATTTGCACTTATTCTCATAGAAATCAGGCCTGATAAAGACACTTTTGCTGTGCATGCTCTCTGGTTTTTGTGGCACTGGCATCCCATTCTGTGACTAAAGCAGCCTCTATTTAATAGCATAATAAACATTTGCACTTATTCTCATAGAAATCAGGCCTGATAAAGACACTTTTGCTGTGCATGCTCTCTGGTTTTTGTGGCACTGGCATCCCATTCTGTGACTAAAGCAGCCTCTATTTAATAGCATAATAAACATTTGCACTTATTCTCATAGAAATCAGGCCTGACAAAGACACTTTTGCTGTGCATGCTCTCTGGTTTTTGTGGCACTGGCATCCCATTCTGTGACTAAAGCAGCCTCTATTTAATAGCATAATAAACATTTGCACTTATTCTCATAGAAATCAGGCCTGATAAAGACACTTTTGCTGTGCATGCTCTCTGGTTTTTGTGGCACTGGCATCCCATTCTGTGACTAAAGCAGCCTCTATTTAATAGCATAATAAACATTTGCACTTATTCTCATAGAAATCAGGCCTGACAAAGACACTTTTGCTGTGCATGCTCTCTGGTTTTTGTGGCACTGGCATCCCATTCTGTGACTAAAGCAGCCTCTATTTAATAGCACAATAAACATTTGCACTTATTCTCATAGAAATCAGGCCTGATAAAGACACTTTTGCTGTGCATGCTCTCTGGTTTTTGTGGCACTGGCATCCCATTCTGTGACTAAAGCAGCCTCTATTTAATAGCATAATAAACATTTGCACTTATTCTCATAGAAATCAGGCCTGATAAAGACACTTTTGCTGTGCATGCTCTCTGGTTTTTGTGGCACTGGCATCCCATTCTGTGACTAAAGCAGCCTCTATTTAATAGCATAATAAACATTTGCACTTATTCTCATAGAAATCAGGCCTGACAAAGACACTTTTGCTGTGCATGCTCTCTGGTTTTTGTGGCACTGGCATCCCATTCTGTGACTAAAGCAGCCTCTATTTAATAGCATAATAAACATTTGCACTTATTCTCATAGAAATCAGGCCTGATAAAGACACTTTTGCTGTGCATGCTCTCTGGTTTTTGTGGCACTGGCATCCCATTCTGTGACTAAAGCAGCCTCTATTTAATAGCATAATAAACATTTGCACTTATTCTCATAGAAATCAGGCCTGACAAAGACACTTTTGCTGTGCATGCTCTCTGGTTTTTGTGGCACTGGCATCCCATTCTGTGACTAAAGCAGCCTCTATTTAATAGCATAATAACCATTTGCACTTATTCTCATAGAAATCAGGCCTGATAAAGACACTTTTGCTGTGCATGCTCTCTGGTTTTTGTGGCACTGGCATCCCATTCTGTGACTAAAGCAGCCTCTATTTAATAGCATAATAAACATTTGCACTTATTCTCATAGAAATCAGGCCTGACAAAGACACTTTTGCTGTGCATGCTCTCTGGTTTTTGTGGCACTGGCATCCCATTCTGTGACTAAAGCAGCCTCTATTTAATAGCATAATAAACATTTGCACTTATTCTCATAGAAATCAGGCCTGATAAAGACACTTTTGCTGTGCATGCTCTCTGGTTTTTGTGGCACTGGCATCCCATTCTGTGACTAAAGCAGCCTCTATTTAATAGCATAATAAACATTTGCACTTATTCTCATAGAAATCAGGCCTGATAAAGACACTTTTGCTGTGCATGCTCTCTGGTTTTTGTGGCACTGGCATCCCATACTGTGACTAAAGCAGCCTCTATTTAATAGCATAATAAACATTTGCACTTATTCTCATAGAAATCAGGCCTGATAAAGACACTTTTGCTGTGCATGCTCTCTGGTTTTTGTGGCACTGGCATCCCATTCTGTGACTAAAGCAGCCTCTATTTAATAGCATAATAAACATTTGCACTTATTCTCATAGAAATCAGGCCTGATAAAGACACTTTTGCTGTGCATGCTCTCTGGTTTTTGTGGCACTGGCATCCCATTCTGTGACTAAAGCAGCCTCTATTTAATAGCATAATAAACATTTGCACTTATTCTCATAGAAATCAGGCCTGATAAAGACACTTTTGCTGTGCATGCTCTCTGGTTTTTGTGGCACTGGCATCCCATTCTGTGACTAAAGCAGCCTCTATTTAATAGCACAATAAACATTTGCACTTATTCTCATAGAAATCAGGCCTGATAAAGACACTTTTGCTGTGCATGCTCTCTGGTTTTTGTGGCACTGGCATCCCATTCTGTGACTAAAGCAGCCTCTATTTAATAGCATAATAAACATTTGCACTTATTCTCATAGAAATCAGGCCTGATAAAGACACTTTTGCTGTGCATGCTCTCTGGTTTTTGTGGCACTGGCATCCCATTCTGTGACTAAAGCAGCCTCTATTTAATAGCATAATAAACATTTGCACTTATTCTCATAGAAATCAGGCCTGATAAAGACACTTTTGCTGTGCATGCTCTCTGGTTTTTGTGGCACTGGCATCCCATTCTGTGACTAAAGCAGCCTCTATTTAATAGCATAATAAACATTTGCACTTATTCTCATAGAAATCAGGCCTGATAAAGACACTTTTGCTGTGCATGCTCTCTGGTTTTTGTGGCACTGGCATCCCATTCTGTGACTAAAGCAGCCTCTATTTAATAGCATAATAAACATTTGCACTTATTCTCATAGAAATCAGGCCTGACAAAGACACTTTTGCTGTGCATGCTCTCTGGTTTTTGTGGCACTGGCATCCCATTCTGTGACTAAAGCAGCCTCTATTTAATAGCATAATAAACATTTGCACTTATTCTCATAGAAATCAGGCCTGATAAAGACACTTTTGCTGTGCATGCTCTCTGGTTTTTGTGGCACTGGCATCCCATTCTGTGACTAAAGCAGCCTCTATTTAATAGCATAATAAACATTTGCACTTATTCTCATAGAAATCAGGCCTGATAAAGACACTTTTGCTGTGCATGCTCTCTGGTTTTTGTGGCACTGGCATCCCATTCTGTGACTAAAGCAGCCTCTATTTAATAGCATAATAAACATTTGCACTTATTCTCATAGAAATCAGGCCTGACAAAGACACTTTTGCTGTGCATGCTCTCTGGTTTTTGTGGCACTGGCATCCCATTCTGTGACTAAAGCAGCCTCTATTTAATAGCATAATAACCATTTGCACTTATTCTCATAGAAATCAGGCCTGATAAAGACACTTTTGCTGTGCATGCTCTCTGGTTTTTGTGGCACTGGCATCCCATTCTGTGACTAAAGCAGCCTCTATTTAATAGCATAATAAACATTTGCACTTATTCTCATAGAAATCAGGCCTGACAAAGACACTTTTGCTGTGCATGCTCTCTGGTTTTTGTGGCACTGGCATCCCATTCTGTGACTAAAGCAGCCTCTATTTAATAGCATAATAAACATTTGCACTTATTCTCATAGAAATCAGGCCTGATAAAGACACTTTTGCTGTGCATGCTCTCTGGTTTTTGTGGCACTGGCATCCCATTCTGTGACTAAAGCAGCCTCTATTTAATAGCATAATAAACATTTGCACTTATTCTCATAGAAATCAGGCCTGATAAAGACACTTTTGCTGTGCATGCTCTCTGGTTTTTGTGGCACTGGCATCCCATTCTGTGACTAAAGCAGCCTCTATTTAATAGCACAATAAACATTTGCACTTATTCTCATAGAAATCAGGCCTGATAAAGACACTTTTGCTGGCCAAAGGCCTACTGGACCCTGCCAGCTCGATTCCTGCCCGGGGCATCCCATTCTGTGACTAAAGCAGCCTCTGTTTAAGACCATATAAGCATTTGTTCTTATCATATTTGAAATTAGGCCTGATAAAGACACTTTTGCTGGGCATAGCACTACTGGACCCTGCCAGGTGCACTCCTATTTGGGGCATCCCATTCTGTGACTACAGCAGCCTCTGTTTAAGACCATATAAGCATTTGCTCTTATCATATTTGAAATTAGGCCTGATAAAGACACTTTTGCTGGCCAAAGCACTCCTGTACCCTGCCAGCTCGATTCCTGCCCGGGGCATCCCATTCTGTGACTACAGCAGCCTCTGTTTAAGACCATATAAGCATTTGCTCTTATCATATTTGAAATTAGGCCTGATAAAGACACTTTTGCTGGCCAAAGCACTCCTGTACCCTGCCAGCTCGATTCCTGCCCGGGGCATCCCATTCTGTGACTAAAGCAGCCTCTGTTTAAGACCATATAAGCATTTGCTCTTATCATATTTGAAATTAGGCCTGATAAAGACACTTTTGCTGGCCAAAGCACTCCTGTACCCTGCCAGCTCGATTCCTGCCCGGGGCATCCCATTCTGTGACTAAAGCAGCCTCTGTTTAAGACCATATAAGCATTTGCTCTTATCATATTTGAAATTAGGCCTGATAAAGACACTTTTGCTGGCCAAAGCACTACTGTACCCTGCCAGCTCGATTCCTGCCCGGGGCATCCCATTCTGTGACTACAGCAGCCTCTGTTTAAGACCATATAAGCATTTGCTCTTATCATATTTGAAATTAGGCCTGATAAAGACACTTTTGCTGGCCAAAGCACTACTGTACCCTGCCAGCTCGATTCCTGCCCGGGGCATCCCATTCTGTGACTAAAGCAGCCTCTGTTTAAGACCATATAAGCATTTGCTCTTATCATATTTGAAATTAGGCCTGATAAAGACACTTTTGCTGGGCATAGCACAACTTGTCCCTGCCAGGTGTACTTACTGCTGGTTTTTAGGGCATCCCATTCTGTGACTACACCAGCCTCTATTTAAGAACCTAACCATTTGCACCTATTCTAATTGAAATTAGGCATGATAAAGACACTTTTGCTGTGCATAGTCTTACTGCTGCCTGCCAGGTGCTCTCTGGTTTTTGGGACATCCCATTCTGTAACATACCATTAGCCTCTGCATTAACTGTAAGCTGCACAGTTATTTAAAGAAATTTGGCCTGTATGAGCCTGCTAACACACTGCTGCTGTGTGCATATATACTGATCTCAAGTCTGCTTTGGGGCATCCCATTCTGTAACATACCATTAGCCTCTGCATTAACTGTAAGCTGCACATTTATTTAAAGAAATTTGGCCTGTATGAGCCTGCTAACACACTGCTGCTGTGTGCATATATACTGATCTCAAGTCTGCTTTGGGGCATCCCATTCTGTAACATACCATTAGCCTCTGCATTAACTGTAAGCTGCACAGTTATTTAAAGAAATTTGGCCTGTATGAGCCTGCTAACACACTGCTGCTGTGTGCATATATACTGATCTCAAGTCTGCTTGGGGCATCCCATTCTGTAACATACCATTAGCCTCTGCATTAACTGTAAGCTGCACAGTTATTTAAAGAAATTTGGCCTGTATGAGCCTGCTAACACACTGCTGCTGTGTGCATATATACTGATCTCAAGTCTGCTTTGGGGCATCCCATTCTGTAACATACCATTAGCCTCTGCATTTACTGTAAGCTGCACATTTATTTAAAGAAATTTGGCCTGTATGAGCCTGCTAACACACTGCTGCTGTGTGCATATATACTGATCTCAAGTCTGCTTTGGGGCATCCCATTCTGTAACATACCATTAGCCTCTGCATTTACTGTAAGCTGCACATTTATTTAAAGAAATTTGGCCTGTATGAGCCTGCTAACACACTGCTGCTGTGTGCATATATACTGATCTCAAGTCTGCTTTGGGGCATCCCATTCTGTAACATACCATTAGCCTCTGCATTAACTGTAAGCTGCACAGTTATTTAAAGAAATTTGGCCTGTATGAGCCTGCTAACACACTGCTGCTGTGTGCATATATACTGATCTCAAGTCAGCTTGGGGCATCCCATTCTGTAACATACCATTAGCCTCTGCATTAACTGTAAGCTGCACAGTTATTTAAAGAAATTTGGCCTGTATGAGCCTGCTAACACACTGCTGCTGTGTGCATATATACTGATCTCAAGTCTGCTTTGGGGCATCCCATTCTGTAACATACCATTAGCCTCTGCATTAACTGTAAGCTGCACAGTTATTTAAAGAAATTTGGCCTGTATGAGCCTGCTAACACACTGCTGCTGTGTGCATATATACTGATCTCAAGTCAGCTTGGGGCATCCCATTCTGTAACATACCATTAGCCTCTGCATTAACTGTAAGCTGCACAGTTATTTAAAGAAATTTGGCCTGTATGAGCCTGCTAACACACTGCTGCTGTGTGCATATATACTGATCTCAAGTCTGCTTTGGGGCATCCCATTCTGTAACATACCATTAGCCTCTGCATTTACTGTAAGCTGCACATTTATTTAAAGAAATTTGGCCTGTATGAGCCTGCTAACACACTGCTGCTGTGTGCATATATACTGATCTCAAGTCTGCTTTGGGGCATCCCATTCTGTAACATACCATTAGCCTCTGCATTTACTGTAAGCTGCACATTTATTTAAAGAAATTTGGCCTGTATGAGCCTGCTAACACACTGCTGCTGTGTGCATATATACTGATCTCAAGTCTGCTTTGGGGCATCCCATTCTGTAACATACCATTAGCCTCTGCATTTACTGTAAGCTGCACATTTATTTAAAGAAATTTGGCCTGTATGAGCCTGCTAACACACTGCTGCTGTGTGCATATATACTGATCTCAAGTCAGCTTGGGGCATCCCATTCTGTAACATACCATTAGCCTCTGCATTAACTGTAAGCTGCACAGTTATTTAAAGAAATTTGGCCTGTATGAGCCTGCTAACACACTGCTGCTGTGTGCATATATACTGATCTCAAGTCTGCTTGGGGCATCCCATTCTGTAACATAACATAACCTACCTACCATACTAAGCAGCTCTCTTATTTAAACTAAGCAGGCCTCTTGGAGGCTGAGTGTCCACTTTTGGGTGTGCATTTATATTCGGTTTCATATACAGTGGGGTATCCCAATTTGTAAGATAACCTACCCCAACCATGTAAACTAAATAGGCCTGTTGCAGCCTGAGTTTCTCTGCTTGCGTATGGCCTGCATTACAATCTGTCTCTTTCAATGACACTGCTGCCTGTGGTATCCCAATTTGTAAGATAACCTACCCCAACCATGTAAACTAAAGGTTACGTCCTTCCAGAAGGAAAACTTATGCCGAACACTATTTTTGTTAGGGGCATTGACCTTTGGATTGATCGGCATGAAATTAATTTTTTTTTTTCAAAGTATGGCGCTGTGAAGAAGGTCAAAATGATGTCTCATACTTGGATTATTGTTACTTTTTGTTCAGCTTGAAATATAACAGGCCACACGGGCATCCCAAGGCACATGCTATTTTAAACCTATCTGTTATACAACATAAGCGTTGATCAGGCTACTTCAGTTTGCACTTGTTTTTGACTGATTTTAATAAACCAGGCCGCAGGGCACCCCAAAGCTGCACCTTGCACCCTATCTGGTATACAACATAAGCGTTGATCAGCATCAGCTTCATTAAGCTACTTCAGTTTGCACTTCCTTTTTGACTGCTTTCATTTAACCAGGCCGCAGGGCACCCCAAAGCTGCACCTTGCACCCTACCTGTTTATACTAAATAAGCATCTACAGCCTCAGCTTTATTAAGTTATTGCATTTTGAATTGGTTTTGGTCTGCTTTAAATACACCAGGCCGCAGGGCATCCCAAACCTGCATGTTGCACCCCATCTGTTATACTAAATAAGCGTTGATCAGCATCAGCTTTATTAAGCTATTGCATTTTGCATTGGTTTTTGTACTGCTGCCAAAACACTAGCCCATATGGGCATCCCAAACCAGCACATGTCACCCTATCTGTTATACTAAATAAGCTTCTACAGGCCCTTTTTTTATTTATTTATTTTTATTTATATAGAGCTGCAATAGCTTATATTGTGAGGTTAATTTGCCATTTTGCAGCATAATATAGAGCAGCCCCTGTGTAAATCTGAGGGGCAATAGCTTATATAGTGAGGTAAATTTGCCATTTTGCTTCGTTATATAGAGCAGCCCAGTTGCCATCTAAATCAACTACTGTCCGGCCAGTACAGCTTTTCCAGGGCAAACTCTGCTAGTTGCGGGCACAAGTCAAGTTTGGCTTCCCAGCAAATCCAGTGGATCTTGAAGGTGTGTTGGCATGGTCATGTCAAGGTATGACATGACCTGCTGTTTGAGGTCCAGCTCCAGGTCTTCCTGCTGCTCATGAGTAGACTCACTATGCGGGTGTAGAAAGCTACTCACTAGCGACTGAAGACTGAGGCTGCTGCTGATGGAGCTGCTGCTGCTGCTCCTTCCACCCCCCCAGCAGCCATGGCAGTGGAAGGTGATCGCAGAGGTCCCCCCGAGTCAGACCTGCGGGAGTATGGGCCATGGCGCAGATAGACATCGCCCAACTGACTACGTGGGATGTCTCTGTAGTAGGTCAGTTTGTCCTCCCTCTCAGTGGGCGTAAAAAATGCCCCCATTTTGTGCCGGAAGCGAGGGTCCAATAAGTTGGAGAGCCAGAAGTCTTCCCGCTGACAAATGGAGACAATTCTGCGCTCACTAGTACGCAAGCATGTGAGCATGCATCGTGCCATTTGTGCAAATGACTCGGAGGGACTACCTGTCTCCATCTCCACTGTAAACTGCCACGGTGTGTCTGGGTCCTCTGTCTCACCTTACTCACAACCCTCTAGCTCCTGTGGCTGCTCCTGCTCCTCCTCTTCTGTCAGATGACTAGATAAAATGGTCATTTTGTGAAACCTAAACTGTGGTTTGCTTTGCCCCACCCCCTCCTCCTCCTCCACTTCAGCCCCCACAGGCTTCATGTGGCTGTGAAATGTATGTGCCATGTCTCCAGTGCCCTGACCAGCCATGGTTTCCAACATGTGTTGTAGTACATGAAGCAGTGGAATCTCATCGTTCATCTCATAGTCCTGGCAACTGACTAATAACGTAGCTTCCTCAAAGGGCCTGAGCAAACGGTCGGTGTCACGTATGAGCTGCCAATGGTTTACATTGAATTTACACAGGTGTCCCCCTATCCGTTTGGATCATCCAGAAATCCGTGATGGCTTTTCTCTGTTCCTATAGTGCAGTGGTCCTCAACCCTGTCCTCAAGGCCCACCAACAAGTCATGTTTTTTGGATCTCCAAATAGCCAGCTCTATTGCTCTGCAGCTGCACTAATTACTCCACCTGTGCATCTTTGTGGAGATCTGCAAAACCTGGCCTGTTGGTGGGCCTTGAGGACAGGGTTGGGGACCACTGCTATAGTGGATCCTGCATATGGAGGGTGGAATTCCAACGGGTGGAAACATCGCAAATCAGACTATGGTGGGGTACACCGTTGTGACGCTGAGGCTCAATAGGGTTGTGCTTCGTGGTGTAGGAGTGCCAGAAGTGCATGCTAACTTTCTTTCCTGTTGTTCTTTCAGATGGGGGCAAGACTTAAAAACTAGACTGAACACGTGTGCCATGTGAGGACGCATGACTTTGGCTTCCTTGTCGCAGCGCAAACAAGATGTTCTTCCAAGTGTAATGCAGCAGGCTGGACTTATGGTGACGCTGTCTGAGAGGAGAAATCCCTCAGACATCAAGATTAAAAATTCCAAGAATTTTTGAGGGCTAATTATTCAGAGGCAAATGATAGCTAGTTGTTTCTGATTTAATTACAAGGTGGAAACACACCCTCAAACAAAACTTCACTTTGGCAATACTATTGCATTTGTCTATTCATAATTTTATGTATATACACTAACTAACCTACTTTTTCTCCCCAGGATGCTGCATGAAACACTGCCACATCGCTGAGTAGCTGATTTTTCCGAACAACAGTCCGCAATAATCTGCTGCTGCTGCCGCCGCCACCGCCGCAGACTCCAGGGACCCTCTTCCACTACCTCGGCTTGCAACACCTCCTCCCACGACACTCTCCTCATCACTAATTGCCGGCTACTGGAAGAAGAGGCGAGTGTCTCCTCCACTTCTTGGCTGGGCAGTAGCTGCTGAATTTTATGATTATCAGATCTTCATCAATGGATAGTGGAGCTGAACCCAAAGCATAACAGACAGACAGTTGACTGGGGGTGTCAGATGCCACTTGTGATGCAGTGGACTGCTTTTGCAGCACTTCGAGACAAAGTTGCTTCATTGGCTGACACAATGACTGGTAAATCTGTGGAACATATGGTTTACAAGCAAGAATAACCATTTGTTTTTATATGAAAAAGACCCTGGTTTATACAGACTTTTTTTTTCCAGAGACTGCCCTGCGTGGCAATGAATGGCGCTTGGATCATCCAAGCTTTCCTCCCAACAATGCCTGATGTATTCCAGTAGATTGATGACGGGGCCAGACCTACACTAAAGAAAGATGGATCGTGCAAAACAGATTTAAGGCGCTGCTCTCCAGTTACAGACATTCCTCCGCATCGGACCACAAGTAAGTATTGATAAAAAATCCTTTCCGTTACTCTTACTTTTTATTAATATTCTTCGGATAAGACGGATCAGACATGATTCCAGATTAAAAATTCCAAGAATTTTTGAGGGCTAATTAGTCAGAGGCAATGATACCTTCTTGTTTCTGATTTAATTAAAAGGTGGAAACACACCCTCAAACAAAACTTCACTTTGGCAATACTTTTGCATTTGTTTATTCATAATTTTATGTAGATATTACTAACTAAGCTACTTTTTCTCCACATGACTCTCCACAGGGTGTGATTCATCCAATTTTTGGGCTCCTGAAGCCAACCCCAGTGTCTCTTTAAAGTAATATTTGGGCTCCTGCTGCTGCCAACTCCAGGGTGTGATTCATCAAATTTTTGGGCTCCTGAAGCCAACCCCAGTGTCTCTTTATAGTAATATTTGGGCTCCTGCTGCTGCTGCTGCCAACTCCAGGGTGTGATTCATCCAATTTTTGGGCTCCTGAAGCCAACCCCAGTGTATATTTGGGCTCCTGCTGCTGCTGCTGCCAACTCCAGGGTGTGAATCATCCAATTTTTGGGCTCCTGAAGCCAACTCCAGGGTCTCTTTAAAGTAATGTTTGGGCTCCTGCTGCTGCTGCCAACTTCTGCCAACTCCAGGGTGTGATTCATCCAATTTTTGGGCTCCTGAAGCCAACTCCAGTGTATATTTGGGCTCCTGCTGCTGCTGCTGCCAACTCCAGGGTGTGATTCATCCAATTTTTGGGCTCCTGAAGCCAACTCCAGTGTATATTTGGGCTCCTGCTGCTGCTGCTGCCAACTTCTGCCAACTCCAGGGTGTGATTCATCCAATTTTTGGGCTCCTGAAGCCAACTCCAGTGTATATTTGGGCTCCTGCTGCTGCTGCTGTCAACTCCTGCCAACTCCAGGGTGTGATTCATCCAATTTTTGGGCTCCTGAAGCCAACTCCAGTGTATATTTGGGCTCCTGCTGCTGCTGCTGTCAACTCCTGCCAACTCCAGGGTGTGATTCATCCAATTTTTGGGCTCCTGAAGCCAACTCCAGTGTATATTTGGGCTCCTGCTGCTGCTACTGTCAACTCCTGCCAACTCCAGGGTGTGATTCATCCAATTTTTGGGCTCCTGAAGCCAACTCCAGTGTATATTTGGGCTCCTGCTGCTGCTACTGTCAACTCCTGCCAACTCCAGGGTGTGATTCATCCAATTTTTGGGCTCCTGAAGCCAACTCCAGTGTATATTTGGGCTCCTGCTGCTGCTACTGTCAACTCCTGCCAACTCCAGGGTGTGATTCATCCAATTTTTGGGCTCCTGAAGCCAACTCCAGTGTATATTTGGGCTCCTGCTGCTGCTGCTGCCAACTCCAGGGTGTGATTCATCCAATTTTTGGGCTCCTGAAGCCAACTCCAGTGTATATTTGGGCTCCTGCTGCTGCTGCTGTCAACTCCTGCCAACTCCAGGGTGTGATTCATCCAATTTTTGGGCTCCTGAAGCCAACTCCAGTGTATATTTGGGCTCCTGCTGCTGCTGCTGTCAACTCCTGCCAACTCCAGGGTGTGATTCATCCAATTTTTGGGCTCCTGAAGCCAACTCCAGTGTATATTTGGGCTCCTGCTGCTACTACTGTCAACTCCTGCCAACTCCAGGGTGTGATTCATCCAATTTTTGGGCTCCTGAAGCCAACTCCAGTGTATATTTGGGCTCCTGCTGCTGCTGCTGCCAACTTCTGCCAACTCCAGGGTGTGATTCATCCAATTTTTGGGCTCCTGAGGCCAACTCCAGTGTATATTTGGGCTCCTGCTGCTGCTGCTGCCAACTTCTGCCAACTCCAGGGTGTGATTCATCCAATTTTTGGGCTCCTGAGGCCAACTCCAGTGTATATTTGGGCTCCTGCTGCTACTACTGTCAACTCCTGCCAACTCCAGGGTGTGATTCATCCAATTTTTGGGCTCCTGAGGCCAACTCCAGTGTATATTTGGGCTCCTGCTGCTGCTGCTGCCAACTTCTGCCAACTCCAGGGTGTGATTCATCCAATTTTTGGGCTCCTGAGGCCAACTCCAGTGTATATTTGGGCTCCTGCTCCTGCTGCTGTCAACTTCTGCCAACTCCAGGGTGTGATTCATCCAATTTTTGGGCTCCTGAGGCCAACTCCAGTGTATATTTGGGCTCCTGCTGCTGCTGCTGCCAACTTCTGCCAACTCCAGGGTGTGATTCATCCAATTTTTGGGCTCCTGAGGCCAACTCCAGTGTATATTTGGGCTCCTGCTGCTACTACTGTCAACTCCTGCCAACTCCAGGGTGTGATTCATCCAATTTTTGGGCTCCTGAGGCCAACTCCAGTGTATATTTGGGCTCCTGCTGCTGCTGCTGCCAACTTCTGCCAACTCCAGGGTGTGATTCATCCAATTTTTGGGCTCCTGAGGCCAACTCCAGTGTATATTTGGGCTCCTGCTCCTGCTGCTGCCAACTTCTGCCAACTCCAGGGTGTGATTCATCCAATTTTTGGGCTCCTGAAGCCAACTCCAGTGTATATTTGGGCTCCTGCTGCTACTACTGTCAACTCCTGCCAACTCCAGGGTGTGATTCATCCAATTTTTGGGCTCCTGAGGCCAACTCCAGTGTATATTTGGGCTCCTTCTGCCCCTCATAGTGATGCCACTTCAACTCTCTGCAATTGTGCCGCTCTGCGATTCTATTAGCGATGCCTCTGATCTGCATGTGATATTTCTTCAAAGTATTATTTAACAAACCCAGCACGCATCCTGTGCGTGTTACAGCAAGGCTGAATGGTTTACAACCCTATTGAGGCTGTAGGAGGCTCAGAAATAGCCGTTTTTAATAGCGATTCGTCGCGAATTTATTCGGGTCGAAACGATTTTTGTCGGAAAATTCGGCGAATCAGTCGAATCGAATTTTTCAAAAGTTCGCTCATCTCTACACATCACCAATCCTCGAGCTCCGGACCCCCTGATGCCGCAACTAAACACCGACACGTTGCGTGGCTTGGTGCCACTTCGCCAGGGTGGATACGCTGCCACACATCCCCTCTCCGTCTTTTATACCCACCCACCACCACGTGTGTGTCGCCATTGCCGTCTCGCCACGTCCTACAAACCCCCGCACTATGGGCGACGCCGCTTTATTATGTCATCGCCGGCGTGCGGGGGGCGTAAGGATTATTTTAGTGGGTAAGCCACCCCCTGTCTGTTGGCTGGGGAAGATTAAATCACACCTAATAAGTGTTACATCCTTTTAACAATGTTACAAAAAATGCATTTTACTTTTTCCTTTACTTCTGCTCCACCCCCTGTCTGTTGGCTGGGGAAGATTAAATTACACCTAATAAGTGTTACATCCTTTTAACAATGTGACAAAAAATTGTCCTTTACCTCTGCTGACGGCGCATGTCCATTTTTTTTTTTGCTGTAGTATTTCAGGTACCCAAATTTCCTTTTTATTTGTTGAATATCTCTCCGGACTGATCCCACACTATTGACCTGCCGGCAAATATTAGTCCAGATCTCCATCTTAGCCTGCTTAGTGGTTGTTTTGGAGGTGCGGCCAAATAGGGCATCATAATGCTCGCAAACTGCATTTGCCACCGCCATGCTTTGAGCATCGCAAAATCGGGCAGTTAGTGAGCCACGCCGTAGTTGTCTGCCACATGGGTGTGTGGTCTCCCCTGCCTCTGAGGAAATTGATGGTTGGGTATCTGGGGAGTCGTGTGTGCTTCTTTGGCTTATGGGGGAGGGGGATGTTGTGTGTGTGCTTCTCTGGCTTAATGTCTGGGTTCCTGTTGAGCTATCAGATGTGGAGCTGCATGTGGAATCTGAGGTACTGGAATTGGGGGAACCAGAGGGTGGAGGTGGAGGGGTGGGTGACCTGGGTGGAGTGGTGGTTTTTGCAATGCGCTTACCCTTGCTTATGTGTTTGGATTTGTGGGTATGCTTGGTGTGTGGAGGTGGAGGATGCTGCATGGTCTGACTAGATGGGGCACCCTTGTGTGTGCGTGGTTTTTTTGCAGGTGGTGGTGAATGGGTTAATGTACCCTTGGTCCTGCGTTTTTTGGAATGTGCCTGTTTGTGTGGGGTATCCACCGTTTTAGTGGGGGCATGTTCAGCATGTGTCTGGTGCCTGCTCTTCTGTCTTGTGGAGGATGAGGCATGTGTGCGGCTGCTATGTGCCTCGGCCCTTGGTTGGCTCTTTTTGCTCCCTTTAGGTCTGCCCATATTGATATGGTATCCAACACAGAGCTGAGTGCCTTGTGCTTTAAATATGTTTTCTGTGTGGCCGTGGTCAACAGCGGGTGCGCGCCTGCGCGCACGCACGCACGTCTCCGCGGGGGAACGTCAGAGCTATACCTTGCAAACCCAGAAAAGCTGTCGGCCGCAATCTTTACCCCAGAGCCGGACGACATCATCATGGATGTGAGTATGCACGCGTGCGTTTATGTGCGCGCACACATTCCTTGTAATAAAAAAAAACAAAGCGCCAGAATAGTCTGAAACAACTTAGTTTTTCACGTTACATACAAGCCCACCTTAGTTTAACACATGTACGCAGCTACAAACTAGGCTAGATGCAGATAGAAGAACTAGGGCAATGTGAGGCAGCAAGAGGTTCAAAAAGTGACTTTAGTTAGGCCAGCAAACTTGTTAATGCTTTTTGTGTACATGAGACAACAACAGTCTCTAATATCAGTGTCTTTGTCATGCAAACAGATTCACAGCAGCAAGCAAGGGAGCAAGAATGGAGCCTCCGCCCCTGACGCAATATGCGCCTAAAACATGGTAAGTGGCGTTTTTTGGTACCAAAGTAAATGAACCAACAATTCCATTGGCCACAAAATGTAAAAACCAAAAAAAAAAACCAAAGACTTTGTCTAAAAAGCCCTTAAAGCGGACCTTCACTCAGAATAAGAGTCTATCTTATATGTTTCCCACACCCTGTACATAAAGTTTGCCCACCTTCAAAATCATCCTACCTGCACCTAGTGCATGTTATGAGGCTTTCAACATCCAAGATGGCGGATTATGGAAGCCGCCATCTTATCAGGCAGCCTGCAAACAGGAAGTGCCTTCTAACTGTGCTGCTCTGCATTCTGGGATTGCTGACCTTTTCAAGAGCACAGCTCTGCTCTGTGTGAGCAAAGCACAGCTATAACCCACCCCCTGTACCTTATCCCACTCTCCTCTCCTCAGTAAGTGTGATGCTTCTGAGTCAAGATGGCGGCGGCCGTATACTAAATTCCTGAACTGAGTTGCAGCCCAGTGATGGAAAGAATAATTATTGATTGACTAAAAAATTACAATCTATTATTTTGAGATGCTGCGGAATCTTTTGTTAAGAGTTTGGGCTTTTCAGTAAATCACGCAGAAGGTCCGGTTTAAAAAGGGCCCCAAAAAAAACACGCACAACCAAACCAAATAAACAATGCTAAACTAATGTTGTTTTTCATTCACAGATACAAGAAGATCACAGCCACAAGACATCGAGGCCTAAAGAATTTTAATTTGGCTTAAAATGAAAATAGTTTATTTGTTAAAACATTTAGATTCAATTATTTGTAAAAATACTTTGTTTAAAAATTTCAATTTCCAACGTTGGAATAAAAAAAAAAAAAAAAAAATTTGACAGTTGTGTTTCCTGCAAATGTACAATCACACAACATCATCACACATTTACATGACACAAAAAGTTTAAATATGGGACAATAAATCCAAAACAATCAGAAAGAATTAAGGTATGCATTAATGGCAAGGAAAAAGGAACACAAAGGAGATTAAGGTATGCATTAATGGCAAGGTTAAAGGAACAGAAAGGAGATTAAGGTATGCATTAATGGCAAGGGAAAAGGAACACAAAGGAGATTAAGGTATGCATTAATGGCAAGGAAAAAGGAACAACCCAAATTTATTGTAAAAAAAAAAATATGTGTCAAATTGGCAGTGGTTGCCATATGTATATTCCAATGGAGGTTTAGGGATGTGCGCTTGCGTTTAGCCAGATTGGCAACTGAAGAGCCATGGAGATGTAAGTATACTTGCTAAAACCACCAAAATGGACGGTCAAATACGACGGAAACCAAGCAGGTACGTTCAAAAAGGCAGGAAAAATCAGGGAAAAACGGGCCGCCCGTGTGAACGTGAACGGGAGCCCCGATCAAATTGAAGGCACCCGAGAGAGCAAAAAAAGCTTTCCAAGTAAAGTGAAATTGACGGATCAGTTAGGGAGCCATTCCGACGGAGGCTCTGCATCACATTTGAGCCACGATTCAAACGGGAGCCCCGGACAATCGGAAGGTTTTAAGGGCAGTTCAGAGGAGGCTCTGCATCAGGCCCTATGTCTTTCTTGCATGTATCAGGACATCTGTTATTTTGACAGTCTTACCGGAGTCAGGTTGCTACTCAGTGAGGCTAGACTCCCTGCCGTGCGATCCCCCCCCCCATTCTGAGGTCAAGAGGTTCCTCATACTCACTGGCAGAGGAGGGGGTGGGCATTGGCACTGGCGGTGGACCACCTATACCTTCCCCAGATTCGTCCAACACTGGGCTGCGGGCTCTTTTCCGGGTGAGGCGGCAACGCATAGTCCATTCATTAGCTGCAATATAAACACAATCATAAAAACACGCCCAGCCAAGGCCAGTGTGATTCTTGCATGTCAAGTTGCCACACTTACCTGGAAAATGTTTTGCAAAGTACCGCCTCACCCGGAGCATATGACTCCTCTTTAAGTCAGACCAGTGTTGGGCAATCTGGGTGAAGGTATAGGTGGTACCCGAAATGCGGCCAATCGCGTCCACCACCGCCAGCGCCAACGTCCCCTTCTCGAAATCGCACGACAGGTAATCGTAGTGGTTCCTCAGCATCATCTGATAAGAAAAAACACAATGGTACCCCATTAGTCACACAAAAACATGTCCAAGTCTCATGCCCTACCTAAAGTCACTTTCTGCCCCTCATTCCTACTTACATGGGCCTAGTTCTACAATCTGCATGTAGGTTAGTTTGATGTTGCGCACATGTTTAAAAGTAAGGTGGTCTAGTAGTTTACTTTAACAAGTCAGTTGATCCTCATTAATCTTGCCCTGCCATAGCTATTTTTTTAAAGCGGCTTGTGCGCGCACATAAACACACGCTCACCTACTCACATCCATGATAAGGTCGTCCTGCTCCGCAGTGTAAATAGCTGGCGACATTTTTTTAGGGGTTCCGGGTATGGCTATGACGTTCCCCCGCGGTGACGCACACACGCTGGTGAACACGCCCACACGGTAAAAATATTTAAAGGTCAATGCACTCAGCTCTGTGTTGGATACCATATCACTATGGCCAGACCAAAAGGGAGCCGTAAGACCCACAAAAGCCCAGAGGCACATACTAGCCGCTCAGATCCAGCACACAAAAAACAACACAAGAGCAGCCACAAGAGCCAGGATGGACATGCACCTACTAAAAGGGTGGATAAGCCACACACACAGGCAGCTCACCCAAAACGCAGGAGCAAGGAGCCCTTGCCACATTCACCAGCACCTGCTAAATCTGCCAGGCCTCACAAGGGACCCAAATCTGTGAAAAGCCTGCTGCCTACACCTCCTCCGCACACAAAGCATGGCCAAAAAACAAGACACACCAGCAAGGGGAACGGTAGGTCCCAAACCTCCACCCCACCCAGGCCACCCACCCCTCCTCCGCAACACTCTGTGTCACAAAGTACCACTACCACAGATTCACTAGAGAGCTCAACAGGTGAAAGCTCCACAGGCACCCAGCCATTAACACAGAGCAGCACCCACACTCCATCACACTCACCCATAAGCCCAAGAACCCAACACGACTCCCCAGACAGCCAGCCATCTATTTCATCTGATGCAGGGGACACCACACACCCATGTGGCCGTCAGCTACGCCGTGGCTCACTTACAGCCCATTTTTGTGATGCCCAAAGCATGGCTGTAGCCACTGGTGTCTGTGAGCACTATGATGCCCTATTTGGCCGTTATTCCAAAAGCACCACAAAGCAGGCAAAGCAGGAGATCTGGGCTAATATTTGCAGCCAAGTTAATAGTGTGGGCTCTGTCAGGAGAGATCTTGAACAAATTAAGCGCAAATTTGGGGATCTCAAATATTATGGGAAAAAAAAATGGACATGCGCCGCCAGCAGAGGTAAAGTCCCTTTAGAGTGTAAATGCATGTCTAGCCTGCTTTGTAACAGGATGTAACACTTAATAGGTGTGTTTTAATCTACCCCAGCCAGCAGACAGGGGGTGGTCTCCCGACTAAAATCACACTAACCCCAGCCGAAGAACATGTCTACACATATATTCACTCTGCAACCCTTCACCTGAGTACCACACAATCCTCTTCCTGTCAGAGGCGGTGTTCGAAATGGTTCAGGGCCAGGCCCACAGAAAAATGGCTGCCGCTCCCCATGAGTGAGGACACTGCTAGTATCAGCACTGCCAGTGGCTATCTTTCTGTGGCCCTGGACTATTTCAAAGGCCATCTCTGACAGGAAGGGGATCATGCGGGGCTCAGGTAATTTTTACACCACTGTGCTTCCTGCTGCACACTCTGTAGTCGTTGTTGTCCCCCCCACCACAGTCATCATCTCTATTATTTCAATAGGGACTGGATTCGGGTTTGGGTTCAGGTCCTGAACCTGAACTTTTGATCAGAGTTCGGCCGAACTTACCGGACCCCTAATATGTGGCTCCCGTGTCAGAGAAATCCACTCAGTCCCTAGCTTTTCTCTTGGATGAATGTGTATACTCACAGCGTACATGAAATTACACAAGATCTCCCCAACAGAAGGGATAAAAAAGTGGTTAAAAACGTTCTCTACTAATACTAAAGTTATTCTAGAGTCGTCCTTTATTTAATACTTTTAAGGAGCCCAGCTGAATAAAAAATATAATAAATAGCCATTAGAAAATGTTTCCATGACTTTTTTCTCTTATAAAGCAATTTAAAAAAAAGAAGCTTTGCTTTAAATTTCGCAGATCTATCCACAAGGCGCGGAGATATTTCAGTAAGATATCTTCGGGGCTTGGTGATTTTTTAATGCAAATATTGAGACTGCGTGCTGATAAATAGCCCGGGTCATAGCAACTCTCCCTTCAGCAAATGTTTTGCCGTGTGTATTTTTACATTAAAATGTTAATAAGATGGATATTAGGTCACAAATGAGCCAGAAGGTGGATTTCTCGTAAAAACACACACGCGCTGTAATCCTTTCAAACAAGAAGATAGTGCAGTGGTAATTTTTCCCTTCTTTCTAATAAATTCTTCCTGTGCTGCTATAGTAACTGTCTTAACTGCGATTAATGTAGAACACATTAGAAACCATGTTATTATTATTCTAAATTAGGTTTTGCTTGAATTAATTTGTATGCTTGGCTGCGGGGATGTAAGTAACTTGCAATTGATAATTTGAGCACTCCAGTGTTTTTAAAGATGAGATAGGGAACACAAGGGCACCCTGCTGAAAGTTATTTTTTTGATTGCGCCTTGTCTAAATAGCTGTGGGCCTGACATTGTGACACATCATCTGCTAAGCCCACATCATTTCAGCAGCATGAATAAGAATCATAGGCCCTTATTTACCAAGGGATAGCGCCAGGTAGCGAATGGTGAGCGAACGGTAATGACGCTCACCGCCACGAGAACGCCAGCTCCCCTCCCCAATCACACATTTATCAAGCCGATCCTGCTTAGTGACTGACAGAGCACCAGATAGCGACTCATTCATCATTATTCCAGCCTCACCCCACAGCGCCAGCGAGCGACCTTGAACAGCGACAGGTATGACCTCTCGCTACCTGGCGCTCTCCAATGCATTTCAATGGAGCAATCTTTAAATATTCTTAATTAATTGCTATTAATGTTTTTTTTTTTTAAATGTCAAAAATTCTGTGACCACTTCTGCAATGTTAGATATTTTTTTTAAGGAAAAAAAAAAAAAAAAAAAATTGTGTAGAATTGATATTACAGGTCTGATATTAATGTATTGATATTACAAAATGTTTTGAAAAACATGTTTTTTTTTTCTTCAAAAAATATGGTTGTTTGGGGGTTAAAAAACTACTTTTAACCCATCGCCGCCAGCGCTCTGGGGTTTAAACAAGCATTTCACAGCGCGAGAATTTTTTGAGCGTGATTTGTTAATGAATATGCTGGGAGCCGTTCGCTATGGCCATTCGCTGTCATGCGCTCCCATACAGCGCGGAACCTGTCAAACAGCGACTCCTAACCCCGTATTCAACATTACCGCACACAGACGGGGTCGCTGTCAACAGCCGAACAACGGCCAAGCACAGCGAATACTAGCGTGCGCTGTGAAAATATACTGTCGCTCATCTGTCGCTACCTGGCGCTATTAATGAATCGGCCTCCCCGTGACAATAACAGCATACAGAGGTTCTATAAAGGCGTCTTACTACTGCTTTCCTTCCTTTTTGATATTCTCTGATTCCCATGGTTTTAATTATGAATGTCCCAAAAAGAACCAGCACTCCAAAGTGATCTCAATGATCAAATGGTATTGTATTCAAATGCAAACACAGCTATCATTAAAGTTTACGGGTCGATGTTTCGGGGGGCCCACAAGCCCCATCTTCAGGACCAAGCAATATCAACCAGAAGATGGCATTATTAACAGTGAAATACTACTTTCAGGCTGATTCATTACTAGCGCCAGGTATTGGCAGATGAGCGTCTGTACAGAGGGGCTAAGAGCGACCGCTAGTATACGCTGTGATTGGCTATCGGGAGCTGTAACAGAGCGCCTCAGTCGCTGTAGTAGCCTGGACGGCATTGATGAATGAGATGTATGTTGGGCGTTCTAACACCAGTACAGCGTTGCAGCGAGCGAAAGGTAGCGCCAGCTCATTGCGACCGACTCTCAGCGACGCACACCATATTCAACAAAAAAACAGACTCACAGAGCGTAGGCGCTCTGGATCTGGTCGCTATAGCATAGAGTGGCAGATGCTGTGTGATTAAAGTCTGATTTTGAACACATATCCACCAGTAACAAAGCGAAAACACATGGCATTACATTGTTGTAACATTGTGATATTAATACTTTAATGCCAGATCTGTAATGACAATTCTGCATACAAATAATGTCCATTGAATTGTATAAGAGTGCGACAGGTAGTGACAGGTAATTCCTGGCGCTCTGGAAGCTAGAGCGCCGGCGGTATACGCTGAGCCATCTGTAATGATGAATCGGACGCTACATGGCGCTGTTAGAGTCGCTCACCAGAATCGCCTTCATAAATGTGGGTTTGCGTACAGCACCAAGCGTTCACCAGACGCTACCTGCCACTATCCCTTGATGAATAGACCCCTTTATCTCCTTCAGAATGACAGAAAAAGAAAGAAAGAAAGAAAGAGAGAAAAAGAATGAAAAAAAGAGATGGAAAGAAATAAAGAAACTGATAAGAAACAAAGAAAGAACAAAAGCATAGAAAAAGCATAGAAAGAATAAACGAGTCAGTGACAAAAAAAGAACGAAAGGGAAAGCTAGAAGAGATAGGAGGAAACCGGATGGAAGGAAAGAAAGGATAGAAGGACTGAACAAAAAGAATGAAAGAAAGAAAGAAAGAAAGAAAGAAAGAAAGAAATGACTGGTGAAACAAACAGATGAAAGAAAGAACAAATGTATAGAAAAATAAAGAAAGAAAGAAAGAAAGAAAGAAAGAAAGGAATTGCAAAAAGAACAGATGAAAGAAAGAAAGAAACAATGCATGAAAAGAAAATAGGGAAATAAAGAAAGAAGAGAATAGAAGGAACAAAACAAATAGAAGGACTGACAGAAAGAAAGGCTCTCCTAATGCTCAACTTGCCTGTGGCTGACAGTCCTTACTCCTGGTTACTGTACGGCCCTGTGTCCTGCATAGGGGATGCCCTGGGTAGAAGGAATGAGCTAGGCCCTTCCAAGGGCAGGGACCCCGACTCCTGCCCGGATATTCCCGTTGCTGATGTCTACCCTGAGTGGCAGACTGGGGTTGAAAATCAGCCCAGGATATTTACTTATCCTACCAGCCCATAAAACCTTTACTAAGCCTGAGTACCCTCCAAGTCTCAGGCTATATCATTGCAGGGTCACAAAATTGGTGTTGTTCCTAGTGCAGGGGGTCATTCCGATTAATGGTTCCCTCCATGCATTAACTCTGGTAAACCTGCAAAGCGTGCCTTTCTCCTCAGTCCCCTGACACAATTGAGCGTGGCGACTGTTTGCCATGGCCAACTGGCCCCCAAGCTCCTTCCAGGTATCCAGCCATTGGCAACCTTGTGACCACAGCAACCAATTACAGCGCTCAGTTTTGCTGTGGGACCAAGGAGAAAGGTACTTTTTCTAGGGTTTAATGGGGTTAATGCACAGGGGGTACAAGCTATCCAAATGCATCCCTGTGAGAGGAGGGTGTATTCCAGTTTAAGGAATAGATAACCTCTTTCCTTATTTCTTCCAGTTTTATAAGACCTAGAAAAAATAGCCTTGCCTTAGTCTCATGCCAAGAACTTTAGAGATATAACACAAAGAATTTAGGTAGAACTTGACACACATATGCCCCCATCCTCATAAATACTCTACGTGACTGGTCAAGTTAAAGGGACACTATAGTCAAGTCATCCCTTTCCCTTAATTCACATGTTTGATAGCAAATGGTCATGTCATGTGACCATCAGCAACCAAATAGGTTTGATGTACAAACCCACTCAGCAAACCCAACTGGTTACCAACAGTCATATGATCAAAAGCTATAAATGAGTAAGTTGTCTGACTTGACTATAGTGCTGCTTTAAGCCTCCGGTCCAGATGACCTAGCTAGCACCAGGGAGCAATGCTACATGGCAAAGTCAGGCTGCTTTAGTAAAGTATGAGCTTTATCACAGCAAAATTGCTGTTAGCCGATTTCACTTTAATATAATAAAAAGCAAAAATAAAACCTGGAAGTTTTTTTTATATTCTTTTTATATCTTTTTAAATTCTGTTTGCTGTCCACTCTTCATGTCGTAGGCGATATCTTCAGAAGACAGATGCGATTGTGAAAGACAATAATGAACTTTACAATAGAACATCTCAATGTGTCCAAGATGTCCAGACCTGCCTAACCTCTTCCTTTCTAATGTAAGATGTCAGATTCTGTCTGAACGTGGCATTTCTTACATGCAGAGTCCTTTCATGTCTGGCCTTTGTAGTATTCAACTTGTCAGTATTAAGATTGTCTTTTAATATGTATGTTGGGGGGAATAAGAGGAAAATTGGATATGACGCTGATTGTATTTTCATCTCTGAGTAGATTTTTTTAACAACAAAAGTTGACATAAACAACTTATTTTGCTCTGATTATTTATATGACTTTTATATTTTTTGTCAGTGAAAGGAAACATTGAGTAGCTGCGTTTCTGTCTGGAACGCAAACCAACTGACAGACAAGATGGGTGTGTTTATTACAGGAGTTCCCAACTAATACTACGCATACCACCAGGGCTGGCTCCAGGCTTATGTAAGCCCCTGGGCGACATGGTCTCAGTGGGCCCCTTTGTGGTGAAGAGTCCCGTCACATCACAGAAGGATCATGCTATTTGGACCAAAACTCTAGTTTTGCTCTACTTTGAAGCACACCAAACTCCTATAAACCTGACCTCGGAGTCTAAACGAATCTAAACGAATCTAGATTGTCCTGATTTTGGATGCTTCTATGTGTGACCCCCTCCCCCCTTGTTCATTACTTTCCTGAAACTGGTGAATGCACTGTGGGATTGCCAGTTTGATATAATGGCCAAACCAGGGGGGGGGGCTCTTTCACAAACAGGGGCATCACAAATTGAGATAAAGTGGACCAAAAACTTAGGGGTGGAATCGCTTGCATAGTGGGTATGCCAGCGATCCCAGGGGGTTTCACACAGTAGGGTATCACAGATTGGGATGCTCTAGAGATAGGAAAACAGCTGGGGTGGGCAACTTAAAACCCAGCACTTCCTCCCCTGGAATCTAAATCGATATGCCCCATTGTGTGGAACCCCACCATTCAGTACATGTGGGCACCAGCTGTGGCGGTGCCCTCCCAGTCCAACACCGCACAAGCGCCATCTCACACCCCAAAGGCCGTCCCTGTCAATGGGCCCCCAGAGAGTGGGGGCCCCCGGCAGCTGCCTCGCTGACGCCGTCCCTGCATACCACTAGTGGTACTTGTCAGGAATGCAGACTGATCTGTACGCCAACCTGATCTGCTACCATCTATACTTTACAAAAGCGTATTTTGCTCCATAACTAAAAGATGTGCATTGTTGAACACTACAACCGGATGGGGTGGCCCGATAACCCCCTAGACCAGTAATAAATACACCACTACTATACAGATCCAGCTAATTTTATTTATTTTAGGCAAAAACATACATTAGACACATAAACAATACTAAAAGGGCAATTAAAAAACATAAACGCAAACAGAGAGGGACAACCCCCGGACTAATACATGGCCATTCAGATAACAACTAACAAATATTACACATAAATAACTCCCATCCTCCCACAACCACAATGTCCTCTTACTGTAACTTTATTGTAGTAAGAGGACATTGTGGGGGGATGGGGCAACTTTATAATAGTGGAATGACCAATTCCAAACAAAATATGGTTATGGGCTGGGATGGTTACAATTATTTAGGCATTTTATAATATATTTTATATAAATAATATATTTTCATTATAATTATTTATATTTTATTTTTAGATTTTTTATTATATATTTTAATATTTATAACATATTTTATTTTTATTTTTGGGGGGCTGGTGCATGTGCTACGGGATCACTGGGCTGGTTGGGATTATTTTTGGATGCATTTTTAGCACTTTTGTGTTGCGTTGCAAACTTGTGTTTGGGGCTGTGAGAAAGCTGTGTCATGTCTTTCAGTTTCCCCAATGCAATTCTCATTTTAAAAAATAGGTGCTGGAATCCCGTTTTTTTAGCATCCCTGGGAGCGCTATGCTTTTTTTCTTAAATACTTTCAAATTGTGGCAGGTGTCGCTACCGCATAGTCATATAAAAGGCGTGCCCTGCGAACACTGTCTAGCCTGGAGCACTACAGCTGATAGTGCCGGCAGCCTGAAGCCGACGTTGCAGTGCGGGCGCCGAGCATTTCAGGAGAGGAGCTCAAGTGCCACCCGCACCTGTAATAATAAATTAGCCCCTAAATGTGCTTTTGAATTGGGGGTCTTTCTGTGAACCTCAAAGCAACTTTCCTCCCTTAGATCCCACTTATTACTTATTCTTACATCAGTGGAAGATCTAGTAACTACCACGAAGACTAAACAGTAGGTTTGTTTTGCCTGGGTCTGACTTTCCACTAGATTTGTTATGATAGATCACCAGAGTGTTCCTTTAAAATGGACAAAGCTCAGTAATAAAGGTAAGAAAATAAGAATGACCTTTTAGTTGTTTGCTGTGTAGACAGTTTTCTCAGTAACAACCTACATTCAAAGACCCATTTGAACCATTTTTCATGCTGGGAAGGTTCAAACTCAAGTCATTTATCTCTGGCAGTAATGAAGCAGACAGGTATCTATTGGCCATTTTTCGTCCTTCTGTCCTCTTGGTGATTTACAATATCCAAGGTGCCGCTGCAATCCCTTAGTGCTCCGTTATATAACTGGCAAAATACTGCAAAACTTTCCCTTATTCAGAGGACGTTTCTTTTCTTCAAAAATGTCAGATTACTGTTCCGGCCACATACAATATAAATCAAAAGCCTGTCTATTATTAATATATAAGCCATCGGACAGAAAGTGCCAGGAAAACCTTTTAAGGTTCCAAACCTTGGATAATATAATTGGCTTTGAGGGGATAAAGCACAACAAACAGAAGTTTTTTTCAGGTGTGTTCTTGGCATGAGACCACTACACAAGCTTTCAACAAATTTACTGTAGGTTTAGTGAATTCAACACAACTTTTCCACTTAGAAGAGGAATACCCGTCAAGGTTGATGGGAACACTTAAATGGCTGGTGATATAAAATACAAAATAACAAAGGGCTAACCATGTTGCAATTAAATATTTAAATACATGGGCAAGCCATGATAGTTTATTGGGACAAAAGTATTAACTCAACAAGGGATTGTTTTCAATGCCTCCCCTTTAGTATGTTTTTCGGTGCATCAGAGTGAAAGGGTTTAAAAACCCCCTTCACCCACCCCAAGCATTGCAATTTGGGATGTCCTGCTCCTGAATGAGCCTGAGGAAAATTAAAGTGGATCAAAATCCACACCCCAAATGGCCCTGGAATCTATAAGATTCCACGGCCGCTAGATTCCCTCCCCCCAGTGCATCGGGAATCGCTGTGTGAGACCCACCCATGAAGCCCAAAACTCCTTCTTTCCCGGTCCAGCAGCTGCAGCCCCACTATCCCTTTAGCAGGGTGCATACCCGTGCCAGGCATTTGTGAATGGCCTGCACAGACATGCTCCCTTTTAGAGGGTAGCGGGGATTCAGCAATCTCGGATCCGCTCACCTTAGACAAGCTCTTAGACGAAGGGGTGGGTGCAGATCCCAAAGCGCTGATTGAACCAGAGGCTGTGCATGTGCCGTAGAACTGCTGAAGGTTAAGTCAGATCGAGCGACCTGGGGGGTTTCACACAGCGGGGCATCCCCGATCGGGCCAAAACCCAGGATGGTCAAAACCCTGGGTTTTGGTTCACTTTAAGAATTTGCTTTAATATTCCTACAATGCAGCAAATGAAGCTCAGTTGCCTTCTTCTCCACCTGCTTTGCCAGGGTAAATGCACAACACACCTGTACCGAGCAAAACTATTGGTCACAAGAGTGAGACTAGGAGGCTGATTTATTAATAGCGACATGTAGCGACAGTTGAGCGACTGTAGCGGTATTTTCACAGCGCCCGCTAGTAGTCACTGTGCTTGGCCGTTGTTCGGTTGTTGACAGCGACTCAGTCGGTGTGGCGTAGTGTTGAATACAACGTTACGAGTCGCAATTTGACAGGTTCCGTGATGTATGGGTGCGCATGATAGCGACTGGTCAGAGCGACCGGCTTCCACCATATTCGTCAAAAAATCACGCTCAAAAAATTCAAGCGCTGTTTAAACCCCAGAGCGCTGGAGGTGTTAAAAGTAGTTTTTTAACCCCCAAACCACCATATTTTTGGAAACCAAAAAATTTAAATAAATTTTAAATAATTTATTAATATGAAGATATTAATATCAGACCTGTAATATCAATTCTGTACAATTTATTTTTTTTAATTTTTTTTTCCCTTAAAAAAATTATCTAAAATGGCAGAAGTGGTCACAGAATTTTTCACATTAAAAAAAAAAAAAAAAAACACATTAATAACAATTAATTATTAATATTTAAAGATTGTTCCATTGAAATGCATTGGAGAGCGCCAGGTAGCGAGAGGTCATACCTGTCGCTGTTCAAGGTCGGATGCTGGTGCTGTGGGCTGAGGCTGGAATAATGATGAATGAGTCGCTATATGGCGAGTCGCTAAGCAGGATTGGCTTGATAAATGTGTGATTGTGGTGGGGAGCCAGCGTTCTCGTGGCGAGGCCCGTCATTACCGGCCGCTCACCAGTCGCTACCTGTCGCTATTCCTTCATAAATAAGGGCCTAGGTGAGGGGTTATGCCTGCATTTGGGTTTTCTAGGGCTAGTTAAAGAAACAAAATTGTGTAACCTTAAAAATCTATAAACACATTGGCTAATGAGAGGAGGGGTCACTTTTACTGGCATTATCTTGATGGGATGCTGAGAAAAAGGGGGGCGGAACTTCACTACAGATGTCGAACCGGGTAGCTGCAAAAGCTGGTTCCTGTCATCAACACCAGCGCCCACCGGACCATGAGAGAGCCTCCAAATTGGCAAAGATGAAAAGAGAGAGGATGTTACCCAATGGGGGATATGAGAAGGAAGATGCAGACAGGTGAGTTATTATAGTATATCTCTACAGCACTGGAATGTGGAAATTGTTGTTTTTTTTAGCCAGTTCTGGCTTGTTTTTACTATTTAGCTGCAGGACATCCCAAAATGGAATGCCCCAAGGGAGGCACTTCAGCGGTCCTAAAGTCCTGCATAAGTGTTGTCTAGGGGGCACGCCAATCTGTAGAGTGCTAAAGGGACATTTCAGGAAAAAAGTTAATTAAGCCTGCTTTCTTCTCTCCTCATGCTGGCTGTTAGGGGTGGCGTATTTCATTAAGCTTGCTTAAAATGTGTTTATAAGCCCTAGTGCTCTCCCTTCTTTCTGCTGAGCCTCTTCATGCATCCGTGACTCATGGTTCTGCTGCTGTCTCAATCTAAAATTGATTGGTGGAGGTCCAGTATGATGAGTCAGCAGAAGAGAGTATAAGGCCGATTCATTAATAGCGCCAGGTAGCGACAGATGAGCGACTGTAGCGTGATTTTTACAGCACCAGCCAGTATTCGCTGTGCTTGGCCGGCGTTTGCTTGATGACAGCGACTCAGTCGGTGTGCGGTAATGTTGAATACGGGCTTAGGGGTCGCTGTTTCACAGGTTCAGCGTTGTATGTGAGCGCCTGACAACGAATGGCCAGAGCGAACGGCTTGCTTCATATTCATTAAAAAATCACGCTCCGAATTTGCTGGCGCTGTCCATTCCTTGTTTAAACCCCAGTGCACTGGCGGCGATGGGTGTTAACTAGTTTTTAACCCCTAAACAACCATATTTTTTGATTGCAACATTATACATGTTTTTTGATTCATTTTGTAATATGAATACATTAATATCAGACCTGTAAGATCAATTCTGCACAAATTTTTTTTTTAAATTTTTTTTACTTTAAAAAAAAACCTAACATTGCAGAAGTGGTCTCAGAATTTTTGACATTAAAAATAAAATAAAAAAAAAAAATACCAATTAATTATGATTAATTAAACATTGCTCCATTGAAATGCATTGGACAATGCTAGGGAGCGACAGGTCATACCTGGCGCTGTGAAGGAATTTGCAGCGGCGCTGTTCGTTCCAGGCGGCTTCATGATGAATCCCGCGCTAGCCGTCGCTCTCGCCGGCGCTAGCCTCATTTAGCTTCATAAATGCGTCATTGTGACCGCCGCCGGGCGTACTTGAGTCGGTAGCCGCCGATAGCTGGCGGTACCTGGCGCTCGTCAGACACTACCTGCCGCTAGCCCGTGATAAATAAGGCCCTAAGTTCAATGGGGTTAGTGCAAAGTGCGCAGGAATGAAAAAGGCAGAGCACGACAGTCAGCATGGGGCAAGAAGAAAGCAGACTAATTTAACTCTTTGTCTGTTCCTTTAAACAGAAAGTTGGCTGTAAAATATGGCATCCACGGAGTGCCCTCTGTGTGTGACCGCAGGCAAACCAATCAGGCTCACTGAGTACCAAGAGCATGGATAGAATGAAACAAGGATGCTGTACTGTGCACGACGCAGCCACATTCTAACACCGCTAATTGTGATTCTGCCTATCGTCCTTACTTGCTAGCCCAAAAATCTTTCAAGACTTTCCATCCAGTTTAACTGATTTATCCTAAATCGTTACTCATTTAAGTAACCCTAGGGCCTCCTGATTTGGGATGCCCCATTGTTTGAAACCCTGCTGGTCATCTACATAATTCAACAGCAATCCCATGGGGCAGGCATGGCTTTCCACCAATCATCTTTTTACCCTGTGTTTTTGAATGAGCGGCTAAAAAAACTGAATGGGAGCTTAGCTGCTTTTGCGACCAATGGCGGCACCCCTGCATCCTTATACTCCTGTTCGCAGTGCGGGTGCTATCATGCTCGGCCTGTGCTATGGGATCTTTAGTAACATCAAGTGACCAGCGGGGATTTCATACAGTGAGGCGTGCCAAATTGGGATGCCCTAGGGGGGTGGGCCTTTTTTTTGTAAATTAGTTTTTATTAAAGTGATTAACAACATTACATAAAACTGTTTTTTGTACATTTTGTTCCTTACTAGCAACCTTAACCTAGCGCTCTCTGAACTATACAAAATGTGGTATTAGCAGTCTGGACACAATTACCAGTATAATTCCATATGCAGAGCCTTCATTCTAACCCATAACAATTCTAATTAAAGCGGACCTTCACTCTGAATAAGAGCATATCTTATATGTTTCCCACACCCGGTACATACAGATTGCTCACATTAAAAATCATCCTACCTGCATCTACTGCATTTTCTGAACCTTTAAACATCCAAATTACAGCCCATGGGGTGTCAGGCTGCCTGCACAGCTATACTCCCTCCCCCTGCACTTTTGCCCCCTCTCCTCTTCTCAATATGTGGTGCTTCTGAGGCAAGATGGCGAGGCCTGTATCCTAGAGTCCTGAACAGAGTTGCAGCCCAGCGGGGGAAAGAATAATAAGTAAGCGAATTATAATGTAAAATATAAATATATGGGGAATAGTTTTTTAAGGGTTTGGGCTTTTCATGAAATGATGGTGAAGTTCCAGTTTAAAGAGGCCCTATCCCAACAGATAAGCCAGGGCTCCACAGCCACCTACAGACTAGGACGGGACTACTATCTAAGCCCAGAAATGTAACATTTACAGAAAGAAAAGAAAGGAAAAAGAGAGATAAAGTAAGAGAAGAGAAACAGATAACACACCTCCTTCTTACCACAACATAAAGTGGTTTACTCATTAAATTGTCAAAAGCTCACAGTCAAAGTTTCTCAGATGGAAACAAGAAATCCAGGAAGGGAGAAAAGCCCCCTCGCATAGACGGCGACTTTTGTTCAAAAAACATTGTCCCGTTAATATGCGGGATAAGGCTCCCATGGGGAATATCTGGCTTCTTCCAAGACTGTCCAAAAGAAATGAGGGCAGTCCAGACAGCCCCAGTTTATGCCAGAAACAAACCACTGCACCACAGAGCAATTCTACAATCCATATAATTTTATTGTAAGGGCAAAAAACACCAAGACAATCTTAAAAAACATTAAAAACATATACACAAAATTACACCTTATATAGGGGGTGCTGCACAGTTCCTCTAATGGCCTGTCACATATATACGGGGAGGCCGATTCATTAATAGCGTAGCGGCAGGTAGCAACAGTTGAGCGACTGTAGCGGCATTTTCAGAGTGCCCGCTAGTAGTCGCTGTGCTCGGCCGTTGTTCGGTAGTTGATAGCGACTCAGTCGGTTTGCCGTAATGTTGAATATTGGGTGAGGAGTCGCTATTTGACAGGTTCCATGCTGTATGGGAGCGCATGATAGCGACTGGCCCTAGCGACCGGCTCCCACCATATTCATTAAAAAATCACGCTCAAAAAATTCTCGCACTGTAAAATGCATGTTTAAACCCCAGAGCGCTGGAGGCGATGGGTTAAAAGTAGTTTTTTAACCCCCAAACCACCATATTTTTGGAAACCAAAAAAAAAAAAAGTTTTTAAAATAATTTAGTAATATGAATACATTAATATCAGACCTGTAATATCAATTCTGTACAATTTTTTTAAAATCTAAAATGGCAGAAGTGGTCACAGAATTTTTCACAGTTAAAAAAAAAATAATAATAATAATAATTAATTATTAATATTTAAAGATTGTTCCATTGAAATGCATTGGAGAGCGCCAGGTAGCGAGAGGTCATACCTGTCGCTGTTCAAGGTCGGACGCTGGCGCTGTGGGCTGAGGCTGGAATAATGATGAATGAGTCGCTATATGGCGCTATCTCAGCTGGGAAATTCTGATACTTACCAACCTAGAGTCCAGAAAATCAGGTTGTGACAAGTTTCAGAGTAGCCAGACTGGGAAGACAAGTCTGTACATCGAAGGGATATCGGTATATAACAGAGAGGGAAGCCAGAGAAAGGAAGTGGCAGGAAAAGGAAAGGGAGAAGCTGCTAGCCCACCAGGACGGCCTTGCTCTAGACCCAAGGGGAGATGGCCCTGTCAGAGAGAGAAGCTCGGGAGAGCGGAGAAAGGAGGCAAAAGGCTGCTTGTCGGTTCCCCTGTCAGGAGGGTAATTGATGGTCAGGTAATGCTCTTAAGTCTGCCTTAATCACTGTATATGTGTGTGTAAGATTGGATTGCATCTTGTGTTATTTTACCAACAATAATTCTCTTTATTTACCATTGTGTCCTTCGATTTACCAGGTCCTACAGTCTTTTGCATTTATCCATTGTGTTACCATTGGCCAGTTATTAATAATATTTATATATTTGTCTGCCTATTTTAGTTGAGCTGGACTAATATATATAGCTGGATATATATATATATATATATATATATATATATATATATATATATATATATATATATTAGTCCAGCTATATATATTAATATTATTATTAGTTATTATAATTATTAATTTTTTAGTTATTACATTGTTTAGTAGATTAAATTATTGGACTTGCCATTCAGGAGTATAATTATTTACTTAATTTGGAAGCCAGGCAGGGAGAAATTGGTATTAATTGTTTACAAGAGGGCTTAGTATATATGGGACAGACCATTAGAGGAACTGTGCAGCGCCCCTATTATATACAGTGTCCTTTTGTGTATATGTTTTTAATGGCTTTTAAGATTGTCTTCGTGTTTTTTGCCATTACAATAAAATTATATGAATAATAAAATATTGTAGAATTGCTCAGTGGTGCGGTGGTTTGTTTCTAGTATAAACTGGGGGTGTCTGGGCCGCCCACATTTCTTTTGGATTGTCTGTGTATGCAGCCAGTATTCTGCACACTGTGTTCATCATTGTACTGGTGCGGTGGGCAAAATAGCTCTGTAAAGTATCACGTTTTCTTCCAAGACTGTGCGATGATGTTTTAGCTGCTGTTAGGATGTGCCTTACAAGGCTAAATTGGGTCTTGGAGTAGCCATGGGGTTTGCAGACCGGTGGACCTATTTATGATATTATATAACTCGCATCCAAAATTCCTTAACCACCTTCCATTCCCACTAAACATGGTGACAGCCCCTGAAACATTCAGAGGAATAGGGGGGACTAAATTTATGAACCCTCTCTGGGACCAAATACCACCTGAGCAATACCTTAACTTTGATCTCCAGGGCTCTAACATTTAAAAACCCTAGGGGGGCGGGTATTTAATTGGACCTAGGGTCACATAGAGCGGTCCGGTTAAGTGGTGTGATTTTGGTCCAGTTAACCCCTCTCTTCACTGATCTCCCTCGATTTCCCTTTCCCACTTCCTAGTAGAATCTAACTCATAATAAATTGGCCCCTGTAACCATATTCTGAGCGATTAAACCCTCCTTCCCTGCTTCACGATGACACTCGCTCAATAGCACATATCACATTTGCCAGGGAAGGTGCCTCTGGGTGGCATTTTGAAAAGATAATTAGGCTGTACAAGTTTGGGAGTGAAGACTTGTCATTGGATAGGATGAGTTGTGACTTGCAGGCAACGCAAAGGGGAAAAGTGCACTCCCTACACTGGCGGCAACATTTGCATGGCAGGTTGATTTCTCCTATATCAAAGCATTATGTCACTCCTTGAACACAGGGTTCTGACCTAGGCACATCAGCCTCATCAGTAAGATTACTAATAAAAGTTAATCATTAGCAGAGGGATTAGAAGACATTGTGATATTTCACTTATATAAGAAGATAAGAATTGAGTGTGTTTATATTGTTCTTCTTAAAGGAGCTCTATTACAATATTGCCTAATATTTATAATCCATATAACCATGTTAGATAGTGAGATGAGAGTTTACTTACCAAATTTTTCACCTTATAAGATGCACCTGCCCATAAGATGCACCTAGGATTCGAAGGAGAAAAATGGGAAAAACATATTCTAAACCAAATGCTGTTCTAAAACACCCCATTACAGGCAGTGTGGCATCCCCCCTCCCATTCCCCATATAAGCAGTGTGGCATTCCCCCCCCATTCCGCATATAGGCAGTGTGGCATTGCCCCCTCCCATTCCCCATATAAGCAGTGTGGCATCCCCCCCCCATTCCGCATATATGGCCTGATGCAGAGCCTCCTCTGAACTGCCCTTAAAACCTTCCGATTGTCCGGGGCTCCCGTTTGAATCGTGGCTCAAATGTGATGCAGAGCCTCCGTCGGAATGGCTCCCTAACTGATCCGTCAATTTCACTTTACTCGGAAAGCTTTTTTTGCTCTCTCGGGTGCCTTCAATTTGATCGGGGCTCCCGTTCACGTTCACACGGGCGGCCTGTTTTTCCCTGATTTTTCCTGGCTTTTTGAACGTACCTGCTTTGTTTCCGTCGTATTTGACCTTCCATTTTGGTGGTTTTAGCAAGTATACTTACATCTCCATGGCTCTTCAGTTGCCAATCTGGCTACACGCAAGCGCACATCCCTCAAACTCCATTGGAATATGCATATGGCCACAAATGCAAATTTGACACACATCTTTTTTTTTTTTTTTTTTTTTCTGGGGGTTTCCTTGTCCTTAATGCATACCTTAATCATCTAGTAGTTCCTTCTTCCTTGTCCTTAATGCATACCTTAATCATCTAGTAGTTCCTTCTTCCTTGTCCTTAATGCATACCTTAATCATCTAGTAGTTCCTTCTTCCTTGTCCTTAATGCATACCTTAATCATCTAGTAGTTCCTTCTTCCTTGTCCTTAATGCATACCTTTATTGTTTGTGTATTTTTATTTTTTATTGTCCCATATCTAAACCTTTTGTGTGTCATGTAAATGTGTGCTGATGTTGTGTGATGGTACTTTTGCAGGAAACACAACTCTCGACATTGTAAGAATTTTTTATTAGTTAAATGTTGTTGTTTTTTTTGGTTACATAAAAACATTTTTGTTTTTTAAACGAAAAAAAAAATATTTACATTGTGTAACAAAACATTTAAAATTAGGCCTCGGGGTCTGGAGCCTGTTTTCTTTGATCTGTGAATGAAAAACAACATTACTTTAGCATTGTTTTTTGGGTTTTTTTTTTGTTTTTGGTTTGTGCACTTTTTAAATCGGACCTTCTGCGTGATTTAATGAAAAGGCCAAACTCTTCAGAAACGTTTCCACAGCATCTTAAACTAAGATATATTACTTTTTTAGTCAATCAATTATTATTCTTTCCCCCACTGGGCTGCAACTCAGTCCCAGAATTTAGGATACGTGCAACGCCATGTTGACTCTGAAGCATCACACTTACTGAGGAGAGGAGAGTGGGATAAGGTACAGGGGGTGGGTTATAGCTGTGCTTTGCTCACACAGAGCAGAGCTGTGCTCTGGAAAAGGTTGGTAAGATGATTTGTAAGGTGGTCAATCTGTATGTACAGGGTGTGGGAACTATCTAAGATAGCCTCTTATTCATAGTTAAGGTCCGCTTTAAGGGCTTTTTTGAATACATTTTGATGGAAATGTTAAAGTTTTTTTGTTTAAAAATGGTATTGTTTGCTCATTTACTTTAGTTTAAATAAACACCACTTACAAGGTTTAGGCCGCACATTGCGTCGGGGGCGGAGTCTCCTTTCATCCTCCCTCTGTGGCAGTTGGGAATCTGGATGAATGACAAACACACTGATATTAGAGACTGTTGTTCTTTCATTAATATAATATTATGTTAGGCTTCTAGGTATCAATCTACTCACCTTCCCCAGCAACCTCTTCCTCCTCGCCCCCTTCCTCACTCATCCCTTGGGATGTTCCAGCAACATCTGAATCTACAACAATAGTGCACATGAGTATCTGTATTTAATGCATGTCTTACCACATATCTAACTATATTTCCCTTACCGGAGTCAGATTGAGGCTCTGTTATGCTCGACTCCCTGCCGTCAGATTCCCCCCTCCCCTGCATGCTGAGGTCCAGCGGCTCCTCCGAGTCACTTACAGAGGAGGGGGTGGCCGTTGACCCTGGCGGTGGGCCACCTACACCTTCACCTGTTTCGCCCAACACTGGGCTGCGTGTCCTGGTCCGGGTGGGGCGGAACCACAAATTCCATTCATGGGCTGAAATACAAACACAATCATTAAACCACGCCCAGGCGAGGCCAGGGTTATAGGTGCATTTACATTTTCAACACTTACATGGGAAATGTTTGGCGAAGTACCGCCTCACCCGGGGCTTATGTCTTCTTTTTAAATCAGACCAGTGTTGGGCGATCTGAGTGAAGGTATAGGTGGTTTGGGATCTTCGTTCAATCGCGTCCACCACCGCCAGGGCCAACGTCCGCTTGTCATAATCTGACGGCAGGAAGTCGTAGCGATTCCTCAGCATCATCTGTCAAAAATAGATACAAGGACCCACCATTAATCCCCAAAATACATTAACAAGTTTCTTGGCCTAACTAAAGTCACTTTATTAACCTCTTGCTGCCTCACATTGCCCTAGTTCTGCTATCTGCATGTAGGATAGTTTGTAGCTGCGGACATGTGTTAAACTAAGGTGGGCTTGTATTTCACGTCACAAACTAAGTTGTTTCAGACTATTCTTGCGGTTTTTTTTTGTTTTATTAGAAGGAATGTGTGCGCGTACATAAACGCACGCTCGCATACTCACATCCATGATGATGTCGTCCTGTTCCCGGGTAAAGATGGCGGCCGACATCTTTTCTTGTTTTGCAAGGTATAGCTCTGACGTTCCCCCGCGGTGACGTGCGTGCGTGCGCACAGGCGCGCACCCGCTGTTGACCACACCCACACGGGAAACATATTTAAAGCACAAGGCACTCAGCTCTGTGTTGGATACCATATCATTATGGGCAGACCTAAAGGGAGCAAAAAGAGCAACATTATGGGAAGACCTAAAGGGAGCAAAAAAAGCAACTAAAACGCAGGATACTCCACACACACAGGCACATTCAAAAAAACGCAGGACCAAGGAGACATTCACCCATTCACCACCACCTGCCAAAAAAGCACGAACACACAAGGGTGCAAAGTCGAGTAAGACCCTGCAGCATCATCAGCCTCAACACACAAAACATACCCACAAAACAAAACACATCAGCAAGGGAAAGCGTATTGCCAAACCCACCACCCCACCAAGGTCACCCACCCCTCCACCTCAAACTTCTGGTTCTCCCAATTCCATTACCTCACATTCCACATGCAGCTCCACATCTGATAACTCAACAGGAACCCAGACAGTAAGCCATAGCAGCACACACACCACATCACCCTCCCCCATAAGCCCCAGAACCACACACGACTCACCAGATAGCCAACCATCAATTTCCACAGATGCAGGGGACACCACACACCCATGTGGCCGACAACTACGCCGTGGCTCCCTAACTGCACGTTTTTGCGATGCTCAAAGCATGGCTGTGGCAAATGCAGTTTGTGAGCATTACGATGCCCTATTTGGCAGGACCTCCAAATCCACCACTAAGCAGGCTAAGCTGGAGATCTGGACGAATATTTGCCGCCAAGTAAATAGTGTGGGATCTGTCAGGCGAGATATTCAACAAATCAAAAGGAAATTTGGGGACCTGAAATACTACAGTAAAAAAAAAATGGACATGCGCCGTCAGCAGAGGTAAAGGGCAAATTAAATGCATTTGTAGTCGCATGGTTAAAAGGATGTAACACTTATTAGGTGTGATTTAATCTTCCCCAGCCAACAGACAGGGGGTGGCTTACCCACTAAAATAATCCTTAGGAACATGTATATACATACATACACCCGGCCAGCATCCAGGGCCTGGCAGAGGCACAAGACACAGACCGGAATGTAAGGTCCCAAGGTGAGTCTGATTTTGCCATGACCTATTACAAAAAGTTCAAGAAGGCAGTGTTATGCTACACAACACACTGTACTTGGCCATTTAGCTAATCTTCCTATCTACATTATAAGGACCAAGTCAACAGGACACACCAGGCCCACAAACCCCTGCGTTAGCACCGAGGCCAAGGGCACACCAGGATTCTACACCACAAACCCAAATTGTGGATTGCGATGAGGTAAGTCAATGGGCCTTGATGTGTACTTTTAACATTGATATTTGAGAGCTTTTGTGGACAGAAATAAACTAAAAGGATGCTATATTTCTTTACAGACCACAGGAAGCCCACCCATCATCGACCATATACGAGATTTGGAGGAGGACACCCCACATATGTCACTAACCACTACTGCACCAGTGGCAGCAACGCAGTCAACCCCGGCACAGCCACCACATCCACAACCACCTTCGGAACCAGAACCAACCACCCGTCCCACTGCTCCAACCCAGTCTAGACGCCATATTTCCCAAAGAAGGCAACTTCAAATTTTGGAGGAAACATGGAGGCAGGAAAATATAGCCTTTGCTGCGACAACACAGCAATTCAATGAGACTGTGTGCACCCAACTCACAAACCTCAACGCCCAATTAGAGGTATTAAACAGAAATATCTCTGCCCTAACCACCCATATGGGTGAGATTAATCAAAGCCTGGCCCACATTGCAGCCAATTTGCAGGCACAACATCATTCCTCGTCACCATGCAACCCAACATACCACTAATTTGTGGGGAATACATTTTCTGACCCAACGTGTAATTTGGGCCCAAAAAAGCAAATGACAAAACAAAATTTGTTTGAAAAATAAAAAAAAACAAAAACAAAAAAAAAAATGTGGTCTCTGAAAAAACACTAAACACTAGTTGTGCACGTATGGTTTGCACGGTGCCACTTTGGGTGCAAGAAAAAGGAGGGGTGGGGAGGGCTGAAACTAAAGGTGGTGGAGTAGCCCACAAGCCATGATTAGGTTTAGGACCGTTGCAGGCGTCTATTGTAGTGCCCCCCCCCCCAGTCTCATCAAGACAACGGAACCTCATCTTCAAGAGAACAAAGCCTGGCTCCAACACAGAGCGAGTGCTCCTGGGGGCAGTATTGTAGCGCTCCTCTGCCTGTGAAGATCGGTGCAGGATGGGGGTCTTCATCCAGGGGACCAAAGGATAGGCAGAGTCTCCTGCCCTAAAACCAAAAAAAATAAAAAAATAAAAAAAAGGTGTGCATTGCAACAATAGAAAAGAGGGACAAATAGGTGAGCGGGGTAGGGTGGGAGGAAAGGACATTTGTAATGAGACTACATGCACATCCAACCTGTACTCTCATTAAAAAAGTCTGGGGAATCCTACTTACATAAGAGGGCAAGAACATGACGCAATAGGGTACAATCACTTAACCCATTTAATTTGTAGATCAATAATTGCGCTCCAAATATACTACGAAAATATTTACCAAATAGTGGGTTAAGGGAAAAAACACAGTCAGACAGGGTGCGTAACCAATACAAGTTTCAAACACATACCCACCAAAAAGATCGGCTGATTTGAATCGCTCATGTAGGCAGGAATTCCTAGGCAGGGAAAGCCAGAAAAACGACTCCCAAAAACCAAATCAGGGCCAGCCAGTGCCTGCACATTTATGCTATGTCCCATCTTCAAATGCCTGCACACAGACAATAAAATAAAAATTATGGAGACCCTGTAAAAAGGACCCCAAAAAAAAACCCATAAAAAATATCAAATACTCATGCCATCGATGTCCAAAGGCGTGCGGTGCAGCCTGGTTTCTGCCATACTCAGCAGGACAAGACCGCGGAGCTGGCGCCGCTGATGTGCTCCAACAGAGGACTGCATATTATTGCCCGAGTGCAAATACGGCTGCTCTGACTTGCCGTAAGTGAAGGCTCGGCGGCCCCGTTTTATTAGGGTGATTTCAATCGGAAATCAAGGCTCTGCATCACTGAAAAAAACGAACCAATGAACGAGGCGTCTGTTTTCCCGGGAAACAGCCTCGTGTGAGCCGACAATCGGAAAGGCGGCTGAGCGCACACCTGAGCGCATAAGCACACACTAAACTCAACGTAGCACCCTTTCTTGACCCGATCAAAGCCCAAAACCAACGGGAAAACGCACGGGAGAAGTGAACGGGGAGGCTCTGCATCAAGCCAATAGGCAGTGTGGCATTGCCCCCTCCCATTCCCCATATAGGCAGTGTGGCATCCCCCATTTCATTCTCCATATAGGCAGTGTGGCACCCCCCCTCCCATTCCCCATATAGGCAGTGTGGCATGCCCCCTCCCATTCCCCATATAGGCAGTGTGGCATCCCCCCTCCAATTCCCCATTTAGGCAGTGTGTCATGCCCCCTCCCATTCCCCATATAGGCAGTGTGGCACCCCCCCAACTCCTATTCCCTATAGGCAGTGTGGCATTCCCCTCATTCCATCCCCGTAGGCAGTGTGGCATTCCCCTCATCCCATCCCCATAGGCAGTGTAGCATTCCCCTCATCCTATCCCCATATGCAGCGTGGTGATCCCCCTCTCATTGAAAGTGTGGCACCCCCCCCATCCCATTGATCATATGCACGGTGGCTGACTACCCCCCCCCCCCTACACCCCATGCTGGGGATAAGAAAAAAAAAAAAAAAACAGCCTCAGGCTTCAGCCACCAGCCAATAAAGGAGCGATGGGCAGATTAAGTAAACTCCTCCCACTGCCCCTGCTCCGGCCACTGCTAGCACCGCCTGTATTTTGCGGGCTGGCGTGCGCTGGTGGCCACAGCGCGAGGTTTATGTAAGTATATCTTTTATTTAATTTTTTAATTGTTTTTTTACATTCGCCCAGTAAGACGCACTAAGATTCCCCCCCCACTTTTGGTGAAAATTAGTGTTTATTGTAGAGCGAAAAATACGGTACTTACACGCCCAAACTGATCGAAATTCTATGAAAAGCTTGGGGTTTTCTTCCTCTGGTAGGGATTAAATCCAAGAGGAACAGAAGCAAATCATCCCAAAGCATTGCATGATGGGCGAAAGCATTTATATCCATCAAAAGAACAGCAAAAGCAATAAATTATTACAGCACAGGTTGGCTCTGAAGACCATGGCTCTCTTCTCCACTGCACTTTTCTGAGTCACCGATCCTTGACCCTGACACTGCTGATGACCTTTAACTGGGGCCACCTGTCACAGCTGTGGTCTGTATCTTTGTTCCAATTGATCTGCCCCCTTTTAAGCCCTTTCTGGAAGAAATGTAAAATTTACAGAATGACCGGAGAGGGGAGGAGGACTCCGCCCCACCCAGGGACGGATTATGAGAGGGGCGCAAGGGGCACGCGGCCCGGGGCCTCCACCACTTTCCCTGCAAAAGGGGCCTCCACCAACTTTTGAGTTATGGTCTGGTCCAAGAGGTTTTTAAGTCTTTGGCTTGACAGGTTGCAGGGCCAGCAACATAGCTATCGGTGGCAGTGGGGGCGAGTGGAGAGTCTAGAGCAGCAATGCTACAGTGATGGGTGTGTGCAGAGCTGTCACTGCACATAAGCCACCAAGCACAGCCGCTGACAGCTTAATGAAGAAAACTGTTTTCTGCTGGACCAGCTGGGAGACTACACTACCCCCCACCCAGAATGGCAAAGCAGGAGTTCCGGAACAGCACGTACCCGCACAAGGGTGGCACAAGGGACTCGATCTGATGTTCCAGTAAGTAGACGGGTGCTAGACAACCACCAGTCAGTTACTTGGCTGGACTATTATTTTAAAGGAAAAAAAATACTGTATCTGGGGCCTCCACCAAATTTTGTGCCCAGGGTCCTCTACCACACTTAATCCGGTCCTGGCCCCGCCAATGGCTTCCGCAGCTCACTTTCAGCTTAAAGCAGATCAAAACCCACGCGTCCGAGCCCTGGAATCTAAAAGATTCCAAGAATAGTAGCTAGCCTGGCTGCTATATGAAACCCCCCGGGTTGCCGGTAAACAAGCCTTTCTGAATGGCTGGGCGTGGGAGCGTGGGAACAGCTGAATAGTGTGCCAAAAATGTGGCCAGCCACTGCTCCCCGTCACAACAGCACTTTTGAGAGAGACAATGGCAATTTCAAGAGTGTTGCAGGGCTTGGCTTTGGCGGTGGAAAAGCCCGTTCTTATTTGAAAACTGGACCACCGCCGAGCCAGCAGCAGAACCTGAAGTACTGGAGTGGGGGGGCTGCAAAAATAGGTTTTGCTCCACTTTAAGATCAGACAACACCAAGCAATGGAAGGGGAAATGCATAGAGGACTTTTTAAAGTGTGCAGGGTTATAGCTGTGCTCTGCACAGACACAGCAGAGCTGGGGTCAGGGAAAGGACAGCAATCCCAGAATGCAGAGCAGCACAGTCAGAAGACACTTCCTGTTTGCAGGCAGCCTGAGGCTCCATGGGCCGCCATCTTGGATGTTTAAAGGCTTAGAAAATGCAGTAGATGCAGGTAGGATGATTTTTAATGTGCACAATCTGTATGTACGGGGGGGGGGGGGGCATACAAGGTAGGCTCTTATTCAGGGTGAAAGTCCGGATTAATGTGAGCAATCTGTATGTACAGGGTGGTGGAAACATACAAGATAGGCTCTTATTCAGGGTGAAGGTCCGGATTAATGTGAGCAATCTGTATGTACAGGTTGGGGGAAACCTGCAAGATAGGCTCTTATTCAGGGTGAAGGTCCGGATTAATGTGGGCAATCTGTATGTACAGGGTGAGGGAAACACATAAGATAGGCTCTTATTCAGGGTGAAGGTCCTGATTAATGTGAGCAATCTGTATGTACAGGGTGGGGGAAACATACAAGATAGGCTCTTATTCAGGGTGAAGGTCCGGATTAATGTGAGCAATCTGTATGTACAGGGTGGGGGAAACATACAAGATAGGCTCTTATTCAGGGTGAAGGTCCGGATTAATGTGAGCAATCTGTATGTACAGGGTGGGGGAAACATACAAGATAGGCTCTTATTCAGGGTGAAGGTCCGGATTAATGTGGGCAATCTGTATGTACAGGGTGAGGGAAACACATAAGATAGGCTCTTATTCAGGGTGAAGGTCCGGATTAATGTGGACAATCTGTTTGTACAGGGTGAGGGAAACATAAGAGGTTTTTATTCATATTGAAGGTTAATGTGCTGAGAGCTATTTTGCCTGGAACCTTTTCTGCACTAGAGCACAATAGATATTTTTAACCTAGCAGGTACCCATTAAGCAGCAGATTAGCTTGATACATAAAGCTATGGCTTGATTAAAAATACAGAAGGCAGGAAGTCATTTCAAACGTTAATAATTTGTCTACAGAATCTAAGAATTCATATTTCATCTACTTTGTCTCATTAAACAAATAAAGTTACGACTTCTAACGAACGCAACTCCATAGGACACCTGAGTTTGTACACATCAGTAATTTTTCAGCCTTCCAAAACCCAGTTCCCGGTCATCACACATGCAGAGATGACAGGTCCTCCTGCTTGCTAAGCACAGAGGGGCTCCCTGTGGCCAAGACACACAACGTGGACAGATGTTCTTGCGCAGATCAAAATAGAGAGCAAGGCAGGTTGATGTATTTTATGACTATAATGACTGCTGAAAGTTCAGCGTGGTATTTTGTTGAGAATACTTTTCCTCCACGCAGGCGCTTTGACGGATTCAGTTAAAAACTGACGGCAATAACAGCTATTGAATTCTATTTGATTTTGACACCTTTGATAAGTTAGTCTGAGTCAAAACTCCTTAATTGCCTTAAGTTAAATCATTCACTTTTGTTCCTGTTAGCAGGGGGTTATAGAAAGGTTATTAATCAATAGTGTTTTGTTTTGAATTTGGGTTATAGTTTATTTCAACCTGAATAATGGCCTGAATAAATTTGGCTCGCTCAGAATCAAGAATGTCTGATATTCAGAATTTTGAGAAAGGTGAAGAAGGGAAAGAGGATTCTGTGGATAGGGGGCAACCACAGGCTTTTGGATGCCCCCTACTAATGATGTAGGAAACAGCCCATGGAATGCCCCCAGTGAGTGAGGGGTTTTCCAAAGGAAGGTGTGATGGATGACCCTGATCTAGACCCACAGTGCATGAGGGGACCTCTGCTGTCGAGGAAATAGGGATGGGGTGGTTTCCTTGTCAGCAGTCTCAGGCGACTTTAGGTGCAGGAACAAAACCAAACAGAGTCTCTTGAAGGATTAATGGGGTGTCCTCTCTTTATTGGATTCCTAAGCCTGTTCGCTAAATATGACATAGGGTTAAACTGGACTGTTACTTAGTTCCCAGTGTTAGGGTGCAGGGTTCACTGCCTCCTCAGTACTCCTGCATAAAGTGCCCTTAGAACCCCCCCGACACTGGAGACCACCCTTAGGAAACTATGACATGCACACAAGGTACAGTTTCCCAGAGTGATCTGTTGTTTAATGTTGCAGTTTGTATATATGTACAGCACAAAGAACCTTCACGAAGAACTTTCTTGTAGCATCTCAGAAAGTTACAGAGTATGCCCTGATAATGTAAGCAAAACAAAAAGCCAATTGTTCATAAGAAATAGAAACTTAAAGTGGACCAACACCGAGAGGTGATCGGCCCGGAAATCTATAAGATTCCCGGGCCGATCACCTCCCACCCCGCGGGACATCCGAGATCGGGATGTCCCGCGGGGTGAAACCCCCCCAAACACCCCAAATCACCTACCTTATCTTCCGCCGCCGCCGCCTCCCTCGCGCCCCTCTAGGCGTGCGCGCCCCCGCGCTGGCCGAAAGTGACGCGAGGGAGGCGGCGGCGGCGGAAGCCGCTTGGACGTTCCTGTTCCCCGCCTGGACGTTGGCGGGGATTGGACCGGGCAGTCACGTGGGAGCGGGGAGAAGTGAGTTTATTGGGGTTTCTGGGGGGTTTCACACAGCGGGGCACCCCCGATCGGGGTGCCCCGCTGAAGTGGACCAAAACCCAGGATAGTCAAAATCCTGGGTGTTGGTCCACTTTAATTCGTGGCAAATGCTGCGTGTGCTACGTGCACACAAGATTTAATCAAATGGCGCCTAGAGGTATACAAAATAGAAGCATTTAAGCAGAGCAAAAGCTACTTGTCCTTTCACCAAGACCCTAAGTAAATTGCATAAGTATTGCATAGTAACTCACTCCCCCTTTACTCAGTTGGAATTGCCAGGAGCACACACAGATAGAGATTCAGCCATCATGGATTTCTCCCTGTGTAGTGTTTTAAATGGAGGCCAGCAGCTTCCCAGGTGAGTAGCTCCTAAGTATTTGATTGCATTGCAGGTCCCAACTTTGGGGACTTAAAATAGGGATAGGGATCCCACCAACAGGGTAGCCTTGACGTGGCACGAAGTTAAAATGGTGCAGTTGTATGCAAACTAAGGCCCCTAGTTTCTTTAAACAATTTATAAGCCTGCTGAATAAGGTATAGCCGTGAGGGTTAAACTGGGATGTTTCTTGATTTCCAGTAAATTATTTAAATAGTAGAGATGAAGTGATTGAGAGCTGCAGTGCATTTCCTATGCTTGAAAAAAGAGGGTCCCCAGGACATAGGGTTATCCACAAGATGCCCACCTTCAACTGCTTGGCACCTACCTGGTCTGTCTTCTAGGAGTCCCATCCATCTAGGTGTTCCTTCCTATGGTATTTTCCGAGGAGTAGTTCTCCTCAACTACCTCCAAGGCCCCTTAGGGTAGAAAATGGTTCAAGGCTTCTTCCTAAGCACTACTCTTTAGAGGTTACCAACCAGTGTTTCCTTCCTGAGCACTGGTCGATGGCCTCTTCAGCCTCCTGGCACAACATACGAGCTCTGCTCATTCTCACCTATGACAGACCTCATACACTCACTGGATCTCCCTTATATTAGACCCATGAACCAATCAGTGGTGAGCTTGGTGTCCTTATCTAAATGCCTCCTCAGTGACAGGGAGGCAGCCATCTAAAGTTGTGGGAGTATTAAGAACCAGGCTCATAAATTGGCTTGCCCCTTAGTCACAGTCTGATGCTTTCTCTGATCCTGCTTGCCATTGAGTGTCTTTTTGCTGATATACCAGCTCCCCATGCTGCGGTTCCATTAACCCTTACCATACCTGTGTGCTTTGACTTTGCTTAAGAGAGTTGACACCGTGACATGTGTTGAACTACAACTGAGTTAATCGTGACAACTACTACTGCTGTTAAACTACTACTGCAATTAAAGCTGACCCTAATACTGCCATTTAAAAGTGTCCCCACCACAGTCCCTAAATAACCCCCTGATTCTACACTACACAAATCATTTCATTTACCCTTTGTACATATATGGGGGTACTGCCCATATTTACTTCTTTACCATGTATGGTCTTTATTCTGTAATTCCTCACTTACAGAGTGTTACCCTCAAAAAACATGGGGTTGTATGTCACTTCCAATGCCTTCTTTTATGGTGATGGTCAGCTAGAAAGCCTCTTCCAGTTAAATAGTGTAAGAATTAGGGGTGTCAGAAAAAACAGATTAGCTCAAGTACTGAATCGATTTTTTCCTCCCTAGTATCGACTCTTACTCTGCCTCCCGCTACACTAAAAATGAAATCTAAAAGAATCACTTACCTGGACGCTCGTTCGATCTGGCGGCTCTCCTCTTCACCTGGGGGACCTCCGATTCCCCCCCCAGGGTTCTTCAGTTTTCAGGAGAGAGCCTCTCCCCCTCCTTTCCCGATGGGGGCGGGGCTAATGACATCACCATGTGGCGTCATCCTGGCTCATCCTGGCTCTGGGCAGCTCAGCTGTCAGATGTGATGTTCGCTGGAGACAGGAGGAGGCATGTAGGGGATCTTCTGATCTCCTGCCTTCCCAAAACCTGGAGGGGCAGAAGGGCCCAGGCCCACGGAAGCTTTGTGGGCTTGTAGCCAGCAGGGCCGGGGGCCTTTGAAGCTGGACCCTGTGCCCTGTTCTACAAGCCCTTCATAGCTGGTCCTGGGCTGGTTATGCTGGCTTGGGGGGACCCCATGTGACTTTTTGGGGGGGTTTAAGGTTTTTAACCCTTTAAATTCCAATAAAAAATGGGGTCCCCCCTGGGAAAGGGGGACCTTATGTAAATGTTTTTAAATAAAAAAATATATTCAATTAAAAAAATCGCTATATATCGTTTTTGAGACAGAATCGGGATATATCGTATCGCCATAAGTGTATCACGATACGTATCGTATTCTTGCCAATTCACTAGTAAGAATGTTGATGGTTAGCCATAAGGCTAGGTAGTGTGGGGTAGTGTCCCACAGTTACTCTCCTATGGCCCATTTCAACAAACAGATTCATCGACTATTCGTTGACCAAACGATCATACAACTTGCATTCAGACATGAACATTTTTTTTTGGCAAATATTCGTTTGTATTGTAATTGTAATCTAGATTGCATTCAAGGCATTTGTATAGTCCTATTTGCAGTATATTTGTTTCCACATGTTGATGTTAATGCGACAGCCGAGAAATTTTATTTCAGCCAAAACCGCACGATGCTCGACCAACAAGCGAGTTCTCATTGATCACTTGATTGAATCGCGATTACTCATTCACTAATAATTCCATGGAAATGGGCCACTACTCACAGGTACTGGGGAATAGATGCACGGAATAGATGCATAGACGCCAAACTTTCTAAAAACTGACTGTGGAAAGGGTGCGGAGGAGAGTCACCAAACTAATAAGAGGAATGAAAGCTCTTAGTTATGAGGAAAGATTATGAGAGGAGATGACTGCGGGGGGACATGATTAACTATAAAAATATAAATGGCCAATACAAAAAATATGGGAAAACACTATTTCAGGTAAAATCCTCTCTAGAGACAAGGGGGACACTCCCTTTGACTAGAAAAAAAAAAAGAAATTCAGTCTCCAGAGGTGACAATCATTCTTTACCATCAGAACTATAAATCTGTGGAATAGCCTCCCCCAGAAGCTTGTTACAGCATCAAGCGCTGACAGCTTCAAAAAGGGATTAGATGCTTATTTAGAAGAAAATAACATTAACGGTTACTATTAGCTGTTATCAGTAAAAATTATAATAACTTCCCCTATCCCAACACCCTGAGCTTGATGGACATATGTCTTTTCTTAACTGTATTAACTGTGTAACTATGTAACAGTTACTCTTTATTTGACATGGTATGGTAAAAATGGTTCCTTATGTTACAGGTCTACCCATGTGGTTCTCTTAAGTCCTCATCAGCAAAAAGGGACTGGTACTGTACTTACTCCTGCTTTCAGGTGTCTAGGTATCTTGCTTTGTCTTAGGGGTTTATTCATCAAGGGATAGCGGCAGAAAGTGCCTCGTAGCGGCAGGCAGGGTCTGGTGAATGCCGGGCGCTGTAGGCAATACCACATATATGAAGGTGATTCTGGTGAGCGCCTCTAACAGCGCCATGTAGCGTCCGATTAATCATTACAGGCAGCTCAGCGTATAGCGCCGGTGCTCTAGCTTCCAGAGCGCCAGGTATTACCTGTTGCTACCTGTCGCTCTCCCATACATTTCAATGGACGTTCCTTTTCTTCTGTTTAAACAGGGTTTTTTGTTGTTTTTTATTATTTTTTTTTTTTTATCTCAAATCATTGTGTCACCACTCCTGGCCTAGAAAGTCGCTTTTGAAAACTTTTTTGATTTTTTATATTTTTATGCAGAATTGTCATTACAGATCTGGCACTAAAGTATTTATGTCACAATGTTACAACAATGTCATTCCATGTGTTTTTGCTTTGTTACTGGTGGATATGTGTTCAAAAACAGACTTTCATCACACAACGTCTACAGCTCTATGCTATAGCGACCAGATTTAGAGCGCCGATGCTGTGTGAGTCTGTTTTTTTGTTGAATATGGTGTGGAGCGCCGAGAGTCAGTCACACTGAGCCGGCGCTACCTTTCACTTGCTGCAACGCTGTACTGGTGTTAGAGCGCCCACAATACATCTCATTCATGCCGGCCAGGTTACCACAGCGAATGAGAAGCTCTGTTACAGCGTTCCATAGCCGATCACAGCGTCTACTAGCGGTCGCTCTAAGCGCCGCTATACAGACGCTCATCTGCCGATAACTGGCGTTAGTAATGCATCAGCCTGCCCGTCTTTCAGCATTCCCTCTGTATTTCTTGTCCCATCACTCTTCTTCCTATCTTCTATCTTTCTCTTTTTCATGTTTCCCTTGTTGCTTTCATTCCATTTCAGTGGTCGTGTCTTGGGGGGGCGCTAGGCTGAAATCTTGACACTGGGAGGCTGATTTATTAATAGCGACATGTAGCGACAGTTGAGCGGCTGTAGCTGTATTTTCACAGCGCCCGCTAGTAGTCGCTGTGCTTGGCCGTTGTTCGGTTGTTGACAGCGACTCAGTCGGTGTGGCGTAATGTTGAATACAACGTTACGAGTCGCTATTTGACAGGTTCCGCGATGTATGGGTGCGCATGATAGTGACTGGTCAGAGCGACCGGCTTCCACCATATTCATCAAAAAATCACGCTCAAAAAATTCAAGCACTGTGAAATGCATGTTTAACCCTTCTATTGCCAGCCACGTAAATTTTACGTGGCTGCCTCTCCAACCGTTAAACGCCAGCCACGTAAAATTTACGTGCCTGACTTTCCCCAGTAATAAAATAAAAAGTATAAAAAAATATCACCTACCTGACCCCTTGTTTGATTCATCCGGGTCTCCTCTTCAGCAAGAGGGGCTCCGATCGCCGATTGGGGCTCCTCCGGCTGCAGGGGAGGGCCCAGAATAGGGTGCCCCCCCCGTTTCAGCAGCCGCCGGCATTTGCCTGCAAAAAAAAAAAAAAAAAAATGACAGTTACTCACCTCCGCTCCCGCCGGCTCCCGCCGCCTCTCCTCTTCATGGGGGGGGGCTCCGATCACCCCCCCCGGCTCTTCCGTCTTCTGGAGGAGGGCATAACAGCCCTCCTCCCTTTACCTCTTCCGATGGCGGCCGCCATCTTGGATTCTGGCCCCGCCCCTTCGGGGGCGGGGCCGATGACGTCACCGCCGGGTGTCATCGGGGCACCCGGCAGTTCAGCCTTCAGATGCCGGTGACGGCTGGACAGAGGAGGAGGGAGGTAGGCGATCCTCCGATCGCCTGCCTCCCCCCTTCTCTGCCCAGCCGTCACTGACAGCAGATCGCCGCGGGACACAGGAAATGAAGATCGGAGGTGAGTAAAGTAAAAAAAGTTTTTTTTTTTTATAAAGTAATTAAAAAAAAAAGTGTCTGTCTTTTTTTTTTACTTTAACCCTTTGTGAACTGGTAAGGGGTCCATGTGACCCCTTATACCAGTTCACAGGGCTCGGGGGTCTGGCAAGTCACCTGCGCAAGCAGGTGACTTGCCATTAACCTCTGGCCCCCCAAATTACCTGCCTCCCCAAAGCCCGGGGGGGGGGGCAGAAGAGCCGTGGCCCTAGGCTATGATGGCTTGTAGCCTCAGGGCCAGGGGCCACTAAAGCTGGCCCCTGCGCCCTGTTCTACAAGCCCCCATAGCTGGTCACAGGCTGGTTACGCTGGGTAGGGGGGACCTCACGCCATTTTTTTTTTGGATTTTTAAGGGTTTTAACCCTTAAAAATCCCCAAAAAAAATGGGGTCCCCCTCCCTTCGAGGGGGGACCCTATGTCATTTTTTTTTTTATTAACCCTTTGTTACCTGTAGCCCAGTAGGTATAAAAGGCTTCCAGCAGCAGCAGGAGAGCAGAAGCCTAAGTGATCAGCGTGGGACACAGGGATGGATGGGAGGTAAGTATTAAAAAAAATATTAAAAAACATTTATTTTTTTTTAATAAAGATTTTTTTTTAAAAGTGTGTCTGTGTGTTTTTTTTAACTTTTAACCCTTTGTGAACTGGTAAGGGGTCCATGTGACCCCTATACCAGTTCACAGGGCTCGGGGGTCTGGCAAGTCACCTGCGGCTAGTGGGTGACTCGCCATTAAACCAGAGACCCCCCATTACCTGCCTCCCAAAAAAACCTTAAAATTCCCCCAAGAAATGGTGGACCCCCCCCCCCCCGTGAAGGGGGACCCCACACCAATTTTTTTTTATTTAACCCTTTATTATGTGGATAGTAGTTTATTTGTAAATGTTATAAAGTGCTCTTTTCAGTTTATGGGATCACCTGGACAGGAACGGGGGGCTACCGATACATATGTGGTATCATTGTAATCGGGAGAAATGGGGCTTTCACATGCAATATGGTTTTCTTTAATAAAATAAATGTTTTTGTTTAAAATAAAGGAGACAATTTAAAAAATATATATTTTTTTATTTTTTTATTTTTTTATTTATTTAAAAATATTTAAAAAAGTAGAAAAAATACAAACAAGACATTTCATGTTAAAGCCTAAACTCTGCCACAAAAAGAAAATATGCCATTTTCTTGGAAATTCCTTCAAAAATCACAGTTAAACATCACGCAAAATGGTGAAAAATATCCTGTCAGGAGAGGGTGACAAAATCTCAAGTAGACTGGCAGTCAAAAGGTTACAGGTACCTATGCATGTTGGGTATTGTTCTGCTCGGGGGACCTTGCGCTTTCAGATTTAGCTTGTTTTTTCTTATTTGCATATTGATATTTTAAGAAAAGGTGTTTTTTATTCTGCTTTTTTATACATTTTTTTGTAAAACCCTGTGCAACCTAAGAATTCTTCGAGATATTACTTCCAGAAAGATGAGCCCACTACAACAAGCTGGGTACGCTTAGAAAGCTTAACATGTGTACTTTCAGGGAATATATGGTTTATGGGGGATATTCCAAATGTAAAGGGTTGTTTTGGTAGAAAAAGCACAAGGTGCGCACTTTGTCTGCAGAGCTGAAAATCTGAAGTAAAACTACCGCTATGCGCATGCTTTACTTTGGTGTGTTTGGCAACTCTTTCCTTGACAGTAGCTATGCATGTTGGGTATCATTCTGTTCAGGGGATGTTGCTTTTTCAGATTTTCTGTTTTTTTCTGGTTTGCATATAGGTTTTTTTAGGAAAATGTGGTTTTTATTCTGCTTTTTTATTCATTTTTAGGGAAACCCTGTGCAACCAAAGAATACATTGAGGGATTACTTCCAGAAAACTGCACCCATGTCAACAAGCCTGGTACACCTAGAAAGCTTGAGGTGTGTACTTCTAGGGAATATATAGTTTGTGGGGAGTATTTCAAATGTAAAGGGTTGTTTTTCTTGAAAAACTGCAAGGTGCGCATATTGCATAGCATAGTTGTATTTTATCTGAAAATCCCCTAAAGCGTTGTTTCAATTTGGGGGAGTCTCCTGGGCAGGAAAGGGTGTCTACCTATACATATGTGGTACCGCTGTAACCGGGAGAAATTGGGGTTTCACACGCAATAAGATTTTATTGACAAACTTACATTTTTTATTACAAAAAAACACTACAAATTGTAAAAAATAGGTTTTTTTTTATTTTTTTGCACAATTTTCACCCAAAAATATTGAGAATACACTTAGAAAATGACAAACAAGACATTTCATGTTAAAGCCCAGGCTCCGCTGAAAAAAACAATATATCACTTTCCTGGGAAATCCCTGAAAATCCCTTCAAAAATCACAGTTGAACATGGGGAGCGCAAAATAGGGCAAAATAATCTGGCAACAAAGGGTGACAAAATCTCAAGGTAGGCTGGCACTTAAAGGGTTAAACCCCAGAGCGCTGGAGGCGATAGGTTAAAAGTAGTTTTTTAACCCCCAAACCACCATATTTTTGGAAACCAAAAAAAAAAAGTTTTTTAAATAATTTAGTAATAATTTAGTAATATGAATACATTAATATAAGACCTGTAATATCAATTCTGTACATTTTTTTTCTAAAATGGCAGAAGTGGTCACAGAATTTTTCACATTTAAAAAAAAAACAAAAAACATTAATAACAATTAATTATTAATATTTAAAGATTGTTCCATTGAAATGCATTGGAGCGCACCAGGTAGCGAGAGGTCATACCTGTCGCTGTTCAAGGTCGGACGCTGGCGCTGTGGGCTGAGGCTGGAATAATGATGAATGAGTCGCTATATGGCGCTATCTCAGTCGCTAAGCAGGATTGGCTTGATAAATTTGTGATTGTGGTGGGGAGCCGGCGTTCTCGTGGCGGGGCCCGTCATTACCGGCCGCTCACCAGTCGCTACCTGTCGCTATTCCTTCATAAATAAGGGCCTTATACTCTAAGGTTGGGTAAGTGAAAATATTCTAAATGTAAAAATTAGGAGCCCACAGACCAAACTTTCCTTCAAGCTTAATAAACATTTAGAATAACCCAGATAGACTTTTGTGAGATGACTATTTTTAATCTAAATGTAATAATTGCATTTTTTTTCTTTTTGCCCAAAGCAGCACATTCATTATCTCGTTCAATATTTTTTCTGCAGAACAAGACAGAGCAGACCATGGTGCTGGGCTCCATTTCTTCTGTAGTTTCACTTGTCGTTCCGTGCCTGCCATCACACTCAGAAGCTTTTTCTAATAAGTATCAGACACCCAAGGATGTCATCAGAGAGAGAGAGAGAGAGGCCGATACAGACGCAACAAAGGTTGGCGCTTTACAAAGTATTCTGTCGAAGTTTCTGCGCTTTCATTTACCTTCCTAAAGATCAGTTGGGGAAATTCAGCGTTTCCCTCAACACCATGTTAAAATGATGGGCAATTATTTTGAGCGGATTTCAACAGATGAAAGGCATTTGCAGAACGTGAAAGGGCCTGGGATCAATTAGTTTTGGACCTTCGGTTTTATTTAACAAACTTTAGGTAAAAGTTTTATGTATTCTTTCACGGCTTTCAAGTCTGACGTTTTGCTAAAAAAAAATTTTTTTATTGTTTGTGTCGGCCAAAATTTTATGTTCTATAGATATGTTTGCGGACTGTCTGAGATCCATCACTAATAATAAAACTCAGCATAAACATGATAAATAGGAAGAGTAAAGATTACTTATACACATCTGCATTATACACTCTGGCTCACCACTCCCTATTATACACTCTGGCCCACCACTCCTTATTATACACTGTGCCACACCACTCCTTATTATACAGTCTGGCACACCACTCCCTATTATACACTCTGGCCCATCACTCCTTATTATACACTGTGGCACACCACTCCTTATTATACACTCTGGTTCACCACTCCCTATTATACACTCTGGCACACCACTCCCTATTATACACTCTGGCACACCACTCCCTATTATACACTCTGGCACACCACTCCTTATTATACACTCTGGTTCACCACTCCCTATTATACACTCTGGCACACCACTCCCTATTATACACTCTGGCACACCACTCCCTATTATACACTCTGGCACACCACTCCCTATTATGCACTCTGGCACAGCACTGCCTATTATACACTCTGGCACACCACTCCCTATTATGCACTCTGGCACACCACTCCCTTTTATACACTCTGGCACACCACTCCGTATTATACACTCTGGCACACCACTCCCTAATATACACTCTGCAAACCACTCCCTATTATACACTCTGGCACACCACTCCCTATTATACACTCTGGCACACCACTCCCTATTATACACTCTGGCACAGCACTCCCTATTATACACTCTGGCATATCACTCCCTATTACACACTCTGGCACACCACTCCCCATTACAAAACCGTGGCACACCACTCCCTATTATACACTCTGGCACACCACTCCCTATTATACACTCTGGCACACCACTCCCTATTATACACTCTGGCACACCACTCCCTATTATGCACTCTGGCACAGCACTCCCTATTATACACTCTGACACACCACTCCCTATTATACACTCTGGCACACCACTCCCTATTATACACTCTGGCACACCACTCCCTATTATACACTCTGGCACACCACTCCCTATTAAACACTCTGGCACACCACTGCCTATTATACACTCTGGCACACCACTCCCTATTATACACTCTGGCACACCACTCCCTATTATACACTCTGGCACACCACTCCCTATTATACACTCTGGCACACCACTGCCAATTTTACACTCTGGCACACCACTCCCTTTTATAAACTCTGGCACACCACTGCCTATTATACACTCTGGCACACCACTCCCTGTTATACACTCTGGCACACCACTCCCTATTATACACTCTGGCACACCACTCCCTATTATACACTCTGGCACACCGCTCCCTATTATACACTCTGGCACACCACTCCCTAATATACACTCTGGCACACCACTCCCTATTATACACTCTGGCACACCACTCCCTATTATACACTCTGGCACACCACTGCCTATTATACACTCTGGTACACCACTCCCTATTATACACTCTGGTACACCACTCCCTATTATACACTCTGGCACACCACTCCCTTTTATACACTCTGACACACCACTCCCTATTATACACTCTGGCCCACCACTCCCTATTATACATTCTGGCACACCACTGCCTATTATACACTCTGGCCCACCACTCCCTATTATGCACTCTGGCACACCACTCCCTATTATACACTCTGGCACACCACTGCCTTTTTTACACTCTGGCACACCACTGCCTATTATACACTCTGGCACACCACTCCCTATTATACACTCTGGCACACCACTCCCTATTATACACTCTGGCACACCACTCCCTATTATGCACTCTGGCACACCACTCCCTATTATACACTCTGACACACCACTCCCTATTATACACTCTGGCACACCACTCCCTATTATACACTCTGGCACACCACTCCCTATTATACACTCTGGCACACCACTCCCTATTAAACACTCTGGCACACCACTGCCTATTATACACTCTGGCACACCACTCCCTATTATACACTCTGGCACACCACTCCCTATTATACACTCTGGCACACCACTCCCTATTATACACTCTGGCACACCACTGCCAATTTTACACTCTGGCACACCACTCCCTTTTATAAACTCTGGCACACCACTGCCTATTATACACTCTGGCATACCACTCCCTGTTATACACTCTGGCACACCACTCCCTATTATACACTCTGGCACACCACTCCCTATTATACACTCTGGCACACCACTCCCTATTATACACTCTGGCACACCACTCCCTAATATACACTCTGGCACACCACTCCCTATTATACACTCTGGCACACCACTCCCTATTATACACTCTGGCACACCACTGCCTGTTATACACTCTGGTACACCACTCCCTATTATACACTCTGGTACACCACTCCCTATTATACACTCTGGCACACCACTCCCTATTATACACTCTGGCACACCACTCCCTATTATACACTCTGGCACACCACTCCCTATTATACATTCTGGCACACCACTGCCTATTATACACTCTGGCCCACCACTCCCTATTATGCACTCTGGCACACCACTCCCTATTATACACTCTGGCACACCACTGCCTTTTTTACACTCTGGCACACCACTGCCTATTATACACTCTGGCACACCACTCCCTATTATACACTCTGGCACACCACTCCCTATTATACACTCTGGCACACCACTCCCTATGATGCACTCTGGCACACCACTCCCTATTATACACTCTGACACACCACTCCCTATTATACACTCTGGCACACCACTCCCTATTATACACTCTGGCACACCACTCCCTATTATACACTCTGGCACACCACTCCCTATTAAACACTCTGGCACACCACTGCCTATTATACACTCTGGCACACCACTCCCTATTTTACACTCTGGAACACCACTCCCTATTATACACTCTGGCACACCACTGCCTATTATACACTCTGGCACACCACTCCCTATTATACACTCTGGCACACCACTCCCTATTATACACTCTGGCACACCACTCAACATTATACAGGTAGTCCTCGACTTAAGACGTTGATCCGTTCTTACGCGGCGTCGTAAACCGAATTTCGACGTATGTCGGATCATACGTTCATACAGTACTGTACCATAATAACAGTACAGAACTGCAAACACTTAGCCTATCCAAACACCTATCCTAACACAGTACCCTACATTATTATCAATAAACATAGGTACCGTAAAATATTGTGCAGTATAGTACGTTTAATAATGAAATACTGTACTGTAAGTGCTGCCAATTTCTGTTGCTGTTTCCCCCTTCTCAGATTGCCTAATGATATCCACTTTCACCTCCATGGTGATGGCCTTCCTTTTCTTTGATGCACTGGTATCAGATGAGTCTACCTTTAGTTTGGGAGCCATAATGAAGGGTGTTATGGCATGCAGGAGACTCGTTTTTCTCATGTACAGTAACCGGGTACAGTGTGCGGTACTCTATGACTTCCGGCGCACGTACAGTTTGACTTACGAAGCAAAACCGTGTAAGTCGGAATGAGACGCCGTATAAAGCGCCGTAACCACGAAACGACGTAACTCGAGACCGTCGTAACCCGAGGACTACCTGTACACTCTGGCACACCACTCCCTATTATACACTCTGGCACACCACTCCCTATTATGCACTCTGGCATACCACTCCCCATTATAAACTCTGGCACATCACTCCCCATTATACACTCTGGCACACCACTCCCTATTATACACTCTGGCACACCACTCCCTATTATACACTCTGGCATACCACTCCCCATTATAAACTCTGGCACACCACTGCCTATTATACACTCTGGCACACCACTGCCTATTACACACTCTGGCACAGCACTCCCTATTATACACTCTGGCACACCACTCCCTATTATACACTCTGGCACACCACTGCCTATTATACACTCTGGCACACCACTCCCTATTATACACTCTGGCACACCACTCCCTATTATACACTCTGGAACAGCACTCCCTATTATATACTCTGGCACACCACTGCCTATTATACACTCTGGCACACCACTCCCTATTATACACTCTGGCACATCACTCCCTATTATGTACTCTGGCACACCACTGCCTATTATACAGTCTGGCACTCCACTCCCTATTATGCACTCTGGCATACCACTCCCCATTATAAACTCTGGCACACCACTCCCCATTATACACTCTGGCACACCACTCCCTATTATACACTCTGGCACACCACTCCCTGTTATACACTCTGGCACACCACTCCCTATTATACACTTTGGCACACCACTCCCTATTATACACTCTGGCACACCACACCCTATTATACACTCTGGCACACCACTCCCTATTATACACTCTGGCACACCACTTCCTATTATACACTCTGGCACACCACTCCCTATTATAAACTCTGACACACCACTCCCTATTATACACTCTGGCACACCACTCCCTATTATACACTCTGGCACACCACTCCCTATTATACACTCTTGCACTGGCACACCACTCCCTATTATACGCTCTGGCACACCACTCCCTTTTATACACTCTGGCACACCACTCCCTATTATACACTCTGGCACACCACTCCCTATTATACACTCTGGCACACCACTCCCTTTTATACACTCTGGCACACCACTCCCTATTATATACTCTGGCACACCACTCAACATTATACACTCTGGCACACCACTCCCTATTATACACTCTGGCACACCACTCCCTATTATACACTCTGGCACACCACTCCCTATTATGCACTCTGGCATACCACTCCCCATTATAAACTCTGGCACACCACTCCCCATTATACACTCTGGCACACCACTGCCTATTATACACTCTGGCACACCACTGCCTATTATACACTCTGGCACACCACTGCCTATTATACACTCTGGCACACCACTTCCTATTATACGCTCTGGCACACCACTCCCTATTATACACTCTGACACACCACTCCCCATTATACACTCTGGCACACCACTGCCTATTATACACTCTGGCACACCACTGCCTATTATACACTCTGGCACACCACTTCCTATTATACGCTCTGGCACACCACTCCCTATTATACACTCTGGCACACCACTCCCTATTATACACTCTGGCACACCACTCCCTAATATACACTCTGGCACACCACTCCCTATTATACACTTTGGCACACCACTCCCTATTATGCACTCTGGCACACCACTCCCTATTATGCACGCTGGCACACCACTGCCTATTATACACTCTGGCACACCACTCCCTATTATACACTCTGGCACACCACTCCCTATTATACACTCTGGCACACCACTCCCTATTATACACTCTGGCACACCACTGCCTATTAAACACTCTGGCACAGCACTCCCTATTATACACTCTGGCACAGCACTCCCTATTATACACTCTGGCACACCACTGCCTATTATACAGTCTGGCACACCACACCCTAATATACACTCTGGCACACCATTCCCTATTATACACTCTGGCACACCACTGCCTATTATACACTCTGGCACACCACTCCCTGTTATACACTCTGGCACACCACTCTCTATTATATACTCTGGCACACCACTGTCTATTATACACTCTGGCACACCACTCCCTATTATACACTCTGGCACACCACTCCCTATTATACACTCTGGCACACCACTCCCTATTATACACTCTGGCACACCACTCCCTATTATACACTCTGGCACACCACTCCCTATTATACACCCTGGCATACCACTCCCTATTATACACTCTGGCACACCACTCCCTACTATACACTCTGACACACCACTCCCTATTATACACTCTGGTACACCACTCCCCATTATACACTCTGGCACACCACTCCCTATTATACACTCTGGCACACCACTCCCTATTATACACTCTTGCACACCCCTGCCTATTATACACTCTGACATACCACTCCCTATTATACACTCTGACGCACCACTCCCTATTATACACTCTGGCACACCACTCCCTATTATGCACTCTGGCACACCACTCCCTATTATACAATCTGGCACAGCACTCCCTATTATACACTCTGGAACAACACTCCCTAATATATCCTCTGGCACACCACTGCCTATTATACAGTCTGGCACACCACACCCTAATATACACTCTGGCACACCATTCCCTAATATACACTCTGGCATACCACTCCCCATTATAAACTCTGGCACACCACTGCCTATTATACACCCTGGCACACCACTGCCTATTATACACTCTGGCACACCACTCCCTATTATACACTCTGGCACACCGCTCCCTATGCTTGGCCCATCTTTATTAGAGGGCTATCCCAAATAAATATCACTGGTGGGGATGGGCATAGTAGGGTATTCTCACCATTCCCCTCCCCTTCAGTGATGCTTAACCCCCCCAAATAAAAGCTTACCAACCCAATGCAGCAAGTATAGGGGCTGGTAAGCCAAAGCTCAAGGACCAACCAGAACTGCCATCCCCTGGCTCTAGTATTTACAAGCCCCTATGCCGGTCAGTAAAGGTCTGGTGCTCCTTCAGGGATGCCAAGGGCCACCCCTCAAAAAACACCATGCTCATATCGGCAGGTGGCATGCCAAGGCCCTTTACCCTTTGAACTGGTACCAGTTCACAAAAAAAAGTTCTGCTCTTGAGCTCTGGGAGCACAACAGACATTATGTCTAGCACATAGAGTTGTACAAATTTGGGGGACAGGGCTTGCTTTTTTAGGGTATCCCCTAAATGTCACTCTGGAGGGGAGGTATATGGGGTTTCCCTTCCACGCCACTCCCCTCCAGTGCTGCCTGAAAAAAGTGTGCCCCCCTTAAGCTTTCAAATATGACATACTAGGCATAGGCCCCTGGCTCTAGTACTTGCCAGCCCATGTGCACTTTGGCACAGGTCTGGAACTCTCCCAGGGGTACCTTCATGGGACACTGGGCTCCTATGCACCCCATGGCCAGTGGTAATGTGAGTAAAGGGGTTGCTACCTTTTATTTGGGTGTAGGGGTCACTGGGACAAGTAAAAAATGCTTTATTTAACTATGTGTTGGGTCTTGGGCTCCTTGGTCCAACGGGCTGGTCTTCTGACACCTCTATTAAGGGGGACAAAGATCTCCCTTCTCTTTACCTTCTTTTTTACTCCTATATCACTGGAGGTGATGGACAGGGAGGGGGTTTCACCTGGTAACCTCCCTCCATTCCCCTATCTTTCAGTGATGTAGATAGTGATACAGAGGTCCTGTCTCTGTGATATAAAACTACAGGGCCAGAGATCACCTGCTTGGCCTTTGGATCATGGGCTACTAGCCCCTATGCCTGGTGCCATTGGCCCATGGGAGGCATTTTTCCCCCCTGCCATAGACTTATATTGTATTAGGCATTCGGGAGTACCGTATAGAGACTATCTGGCAGGAGGGCTTCTGAACAGGATAGTCCCCTGTCTGGCTCACCAATACTTATTTAACCCATAAAGCCTGCTATTTAAAAACAGTTCCTTATTTCACATGTGACCCCACCAGAACCTGTGGCTCAAGATTTAAACAGATTTAGAAAGAGATTTAATAGAAACATATTACAGCTACAAACTGCTGATGCAACGGAAATTAAAGAAAGGTGGTCAATTTTGTTTTGACTTTTCTTAATGCCCTGTTTGCATCTAATATAAGCCATGTTTTAAAGAATGTCACCCTCAAACACCCATTGTATGTTTTTTGTCAAACTGAAGCCTTGCATGCCCTAGAGGGCCTTGAAGTTGACATCAGGCTGTTCGAAAGCCTTGTATCCTAATATATCTCAAAGCCTCAAGGTAAGAAGAATTTGACCTGAACATTTTTGCAAAGCCAGCATTTTAAGATGTCCTTTTACTTGGACATTTAAAGTGACATTGCAGGGGGCAACAAAATGATCCAGATACCAGGTGTTGATTTATTAAGTAAATTATAGAACAGACCTATTTTTACACACGTAAGACTTTTGTTAAACAATATTCGTCATTGCAGACAGAGATGAATAAAACTTGAACAAACCCGATACACCGAAACGTATTAATAAAATAACTGAAAACGTATTTGATAAATTACACCAAAAATGTTAAAAAGTTCCCACAACTTCATGATTTTGTTCTCAAAGGACAATACTTTTATCATTTTAAGTGGTATAAAATGTACAGAAGTAAATAGTGATTTTCCCTGAAACCATATGCTACACTCGTGTCTAGAGTTGTGCATGTTCGTACCAAACTTTGCGAGTTCGGGTTCCAGAGTTCGAGTTCCAGAACCTACACATGGATGAACAGAAGTCCGTTTTTGAGTTTGGCATTTGAGTCGAACACAGAAAAGCTGGTTGATGATCTGCTAAGCAGCCCATCAACCCAACTTACCTATGCAGTAGTGTGTATACAGAAAGATTGCCGCCACTCCCATAAGTGAGGACACTGGCAGCAGGCACTAGAAGTGTTGGCCCTAGGAGTGTACTTACTAGGCGTGGCCTAGCATCTTTCTGTGGCCTCAGCCTAGCATATTTCTGTTGCCCCAGTTTTATCCCATTTGACAGCTGGAACCGGGCAGGGACCGGGTCCCAAGGTTCAGGTAAGTTACAGGCATTTCCTGCCACTCCCTCTGTGCTCCCCACACCTGCCATCACAATTTTTTCTAGCTCCAATTCTGCCTCTTGGGCCTCTTGACAGATGGGCTCCCCTCTGTGGGGAAGGAGTGGGGGGGCAGAGGCTGAATCACCCCCCGAATTTCAAGATGGACCGGGTTTGGGAACTTTTATTAACTTGCTGGACCCGAACCTTGGGGGGGTTTGCCCAACTCTATTGTCCTTTCTGTTTAATTGCCCACTTGGCCCAGAAGAATAATCTGTATGAACCTGATGGATAGATGTGTATCCCCCAGGCTTCTCCAGGCAGGCTATACTCGCAAACTTCAGCCTGGCCTATATAAAAAGTCCCATTGAATTCAAATTAAGCAAGACATAGTTACAATTCAAATTTGTATTTGTAAGTCTATTTGGCTCCACCTTTCACCTTGTATACGAAAAATCTGCTTCCTTACTGAATATTAAATTTTATTTGGTGCTCTATTTTCATGATTTAGATCTATAAACGAAATTATAGCCAGCATGAAAAATGGATGAGGTTTATGTAAGTGTCAATAAATAATTCAGGCGAAATGTGTCTGCTGTAACCTTTGCAACAGCAGAAGCCGAACTAGAGAGGCTTGCGCTGTGAACGGACTGCTGTTACTCATGGCTCCCCTCTGCAATGATTGTGGAAGAACATGTCTGATGGGTGGGACCACATGGAGGACGGTCACGTGGGAGGACCAGATGGGAGTTCTTCGACTTAAGCTGAAATCTTGGGGCTACTGTTTAATTTTTAACATGGCCATGAAACATTTACCAGAATTTGGTGACTCTCATGAAATACAGCATAAAATAGTATTTATATTCATGAGAAAACTAAAGAAAAGTTTCTTTAATCAGAGCTATTATTCCAAGGGTTATTAAGCTTTGGTAGGGTTTTTGTACAATCATTTTTATTCCATGATTATTAAGAAATAGTAAGGTTTCAAGTGTGCGTGGCTTATGGCGGCTTATGTTACAGGTACCGTAATAATAAAGATTGGAGTATATAAAGAAAGATTCTCTTATGACTTTGCACATTATAATGAGAACATTACACAAAACGCGAATCAGCTTTTGATGGATACTACAGTCAATGTATATGCAGAAATCTAGCTTAAAGGGTAATTCTACATTTGATGGCATTTTAATGTGTGCCAATGTGTCCATTATTGTGTGCTAAAACTATGTCTTCAAGGTGATGAGCTTTTCTGTTACTTCATTTATTTTTAATTGTTTGCAACTCTGTGTTTTAAAATAAAAAAAAAAGTTTTCTCCAGCAACAAAGTGTTTGCATTAGCAGCTGTACATGAACTGGTGTATTTGGTGATGCAGAGCACGATCCCCTCCCTTGGGTAACTGGGCAGTATTCTGAAATGATAGCAACCTCAAACATCAAGACCACCATCGCATTGCTAAAAAAAAAAAGGATAAAGTTGCTAGACTGGCCAAACCTGTCAAGCTTTATTGAACTCAATGTCCAAGAGAATTAAGGCAGTGCTGCAAAATAATGGTGGCCACACGTTATTTTGAAATTTAGGGCACATTTTGGATATTTTCACCTAGGGTGTACTCAATTTTGTTGCCATTGGTTTAGACATTTATGGCTTTGTACGGCCACGCATTATTTGGAAACTTAGGGCACATTTTGGATATTTTCACCTAGGTGTGTACTCAATTTTGTTGCCAGGGGTTTAGACATGTATGGCTAAATGCAAAATGCAACATATAGCACAGAGCAACAAAGAGATTCAAAAAGTTTGAATGGTAATCCCAAAGTGAATGCACTCCATAAGCCTCGAAAATGTTACTCTAAGCAACAAAACGCGTTGGCAGGATATTTGGACCCCTCATCCCTTCTCCTTCTACAATCGGTCCTAGTGGTTTGGGGGCCGGTGAGAGCTACCTGTTTTGTTTTACTTACTGTATCATTTTAATATAATTGTTTGTAAGTGCAATATATGGAATTATTACAAATTATGTTTAGATATTAAACGACATTATGCTAGATGCTTGTTTTCTCTCCTTTTACATTTTACATGGGAAACTGGGAGGATCTAGCTCAGTGTGCTGGCAATTAATACTGCCACCCCTGTTTGGCTCATAGCAACACTCACCTCCATTTAATGCTTCTTTCCATAAATAGATTTGTATGACAAGGCTTAAATTCCTTTGACATCTGGTAAGAGTATATGAAATCGATGGAGGGCACATCAGTGTTTTTTATGGAGGGCATGCACTTTGGGATTACAGTTAAAACTTCGATTTACTGATGAGTTTTTGAATCTCTTTGTTGCTCTGTGCTATATATTGCATTTTGGGCACTTGGACTAACCGGAATAGGTAGTTCAGCAGGTTTAGCATCATTTATTAAAGATGATATGTTTGCAAAGACTTTTTAAATGCGGTGTTATACACATTTTAATTCTGTCTATTTATGGCTGTGTGTTGAGTTATTTTGTGGTACACTGGCTACATTACATTGTATCAAAGTGTCATAGTTTTAGTCTTCACTCTTTATTCGTCCGGTAAGATGATAAGGGTTGATTCATGACCGTGAGTAATTTTGTTACTCACATTCTTTGGAGAGTAAACACTCTCCAAATTCAGCACCCCATTTAGCTGTGCAATTTTTTTTTTTTAAATAGGGCGCTGAATTGCAACAAAAATCAAAAGAAAAAGTGTTTAGTTTCAAGAGACACGAGTAAAACATTACTCATGGTCATGATCCAACCCTATTGTGCGGAATAACTTGGCAGCTATGTGTCCCAGCACCAAGCCAGAATCAGAACAGGCCCACAAAGCCAAATCCACGCATACTTCTTTCATTGTGGTACGGAGCCCAGAACCTGCCAAAATAGTTCTTGCCTTCCGACCCATCTGAGAACCATATCTTTGGACTCTCCAGGTGCCCCACTACAAGCCCTCTAGTTTAACACCAGAACCAGGGTGTGTGAGCCCTTCCAATCACAAACTATGGCTCAAAATGGTTCCTGGCAGTTCGCAGGCTCCAAGCAAAATGGGAGGGGAATCTCCTGCTTCCTAAGGGGAGGGGAGTGTGAGGGGCCCCGGCCCCAGCATAAAGATGAGTCATGGGCCAGCGTAACAAACAGAACCAACAGGACTATCTCCATGCTTTCCTGGGTGCCCTGATCCTTTACACCAACCAACTTGCTAAGATAACCTGACTTTCTGTTGTACTTCATCTACTTACCTGTAACCTGTACTCTGCTCTCAGACCTGCATATGTAATATTTCCATAATATAACATATACTTGGAATTACTGCCAATATTTAACTTGAGGTGTCTTTTTTACCTTAAATGAAATAAGCGTGTTTGTGCCCTTGGCTACCTTGTAGGCCACCGGGCTGCTTAATGGATTGTGATTTAGGAAAGCGTGTTGCACGATCCCAGAGGCTGTTGCATCACGTGATACTCGTTTCCTCACAGATCTAATAAAATATTTACAAAAATAGTTCAATAGTTAGCTAGGAAGATAGATAGATGCATAGACAAATAGATAGATAGATAGATAGATAGATAGATAGATAGATATGTGATAGAGAGATAGATAGATAGATAGATAGATAGATAGATAGATAGATAGATAGATAGATGCTCTATCATATTCAGGTGAAATGTATTGATACATGTCTTGGTATTTCTTTGTATTGCAGAAAACAAGCTAATGGTGACCCACCATGCTGTGCACTCTATGTTGTTATCCTGAAACAATAGGTTGTTTATGACTTGTGTAACATGACATTCATTAGATCTATGCAGAAACAACTGACTTCTCAATTATTATAAAAGGGGGGGGGGGGGGGGAAACAATGAAATAGATCAAGTGCCACTTATTTCATGTCTGTATGCAAATGTAAGACGTAGGGTGAATCAGAGGTACTTTGTCAAATGTTATTGCTTCCTAAGTAGCAGTAATAACCTTTAGCTGTACTTTCATTTCCATTCACTGCACTTCAACATCAAAAAGGGCTTTGTATAGGCTAATCTACAGAGAAGCCACTATACAACATAAGTACCAGTGTGAGTCATAAGGAAGATGCCAGCCATCTTGGAGTGCTGCCACGTCCTTGTTCATGTCTCCTAGTTCCGATCTTGGCTTTTGTTCTGACTTCCCACTTTAACTTTGACCTACAACTTCAGCTTTGACCCAAGCCTGTTTGACTTTTTACTTTGGCTTCAACCCCAGCTTGTTTGTCTACCCTTTGTCTACCCACTTTGGCTCTAACCCTAGCTTGTTTGTCTACCCACTTTGGCTCAGACCTAACCTTGTTTGACTTTTTACTTTGGCTCCAATCCAGCTTGTTTGTCTACGCACTTTGGCTCAGACTCAAGCTTGTTTGACTTTTCACTTTGGCTCCAACCCCAGCTTGTTTGTCTACGCACTTTGGCTCAGACCCAAGCTTGTTTGACTATTTACTTTGGCTCCAACCCCGGCATGTTTGTCTACCCACTTTGGCTCAGATACAAGCTTGTTTGACTTTTTACTTTGGCTCCAACTCCAGCTTGTTTGTCTACCCACATTGGCTCAGACCCAAGCTTGTTTGACGTTTTACTTTGGCTCCAACCCAAGCTTGTTTATCTACCCACTATAACTCAGACCCAAGCTTGTTTGACTTTTTACTTTGGCTCCAACCCAAGCTTGTTTGTCTACCCACTGTGGCCCAGACTGAAGCTTGTTTGACTTTTTACTTTGGCTCCAACCCCAGATTGTTTGTCTACTGACTTCGCCTTTGACCCAAGCTTGTTTGTCTACCCACTTTGGCCAAGACTGAAGCTTATTTGTCTACCCACTTTGGCTCAGACCCAAGCTTGTTTGACTTTTTACTTTGGCTCCAACCTCGGCTTGTTCGTCTACCCACTTTGGCTCAGATCCAAGCTTGTTTGACTTTTTACTTTGGCTCCAACCCCAGCTTGTTTGTCTACCCACTTTGGCTCAGACACAAGCTTGTTTGACCTTTTACTTTGGCTCCAACCCAAGCTTGTTTATCTACCCACTATAACTCAGACCCAAGCTTGTTTGACTTTTTACTTTGGCTCCAACCCAAGCTTGTTTGTCTACCCACTTTGGCCCAGACTGAAGCTTGTTTGACTTTTTACTTTGGCTCCAACCCCGGCTTGTTCATCTACCCACTTTGGCTCATATTCAAGCTTGTTTGACTTTTTACTTTGACTCCAACCCCAGCTTGTTTGTCTACCCACTTTGGCTGAGACCCAAGCTTGGTTGACGTTTTACTTTGGCTCCAACCCAAGCTTGTTTATCTGCCCACTATAACTCAGACCCAAGCTTGTTTGACTTTTTACTTTGGCTCCAACCCAAGCTTGTTTGTCTACCCACTTTGGCTCAGACTGAAGCTTGTTTGACTTTTTACTTTGGCTCCAACCCCAGCTTGTTTGTCTACCCACTTTGGCTCAGACTGAAGCTTGTTTGACTTTTTACTTTGGCTCCAACCCCAGCTTGTTTGTCTACCCACTCTCGCTCAGACCTAAGCTTGTTTGACTTTTTACTTTGGTTCCAACCCCGGCTTGTTCGTCTACCCACTTTGGCTCAGATCCAAGCTTGTTTGACTTTTTACTTTGGCTCCAACCCCAGCTTGTTTGTCTACCCACTTTGGCTCAGACCCAAGCTTGGTTGAGGTTTTACTTTGGCTCCAACCCAAGCTTGTTTATCTACCCACTATAACTCAGACCCAAGCTTGTTTGACTTTTTACTTTGGCTCCAACCAAAGCTTGTTTGTCTACCCACTTTGGTTCAGACCCAAGCTTGTTTGACATTTTACTTTGGCTCCAACCCCAGATTGTTTGTCTACTCTTTGTCTACCCACTTTGGCTCAGACCCAAGCTTGTTTGACGTTTTACTTTGGCTCCAACCCAAGCTTGTTTATCTACCCACTATAACTCAGACCCAAGCTTGTTTGACTTTTTACTTTGGCTCCAACCCAAGCTTGTTTGTCTACCCACTTTGGCCCAGACTGAAGCTTGTTTGACTTTTTACTTTGGCTCCAACCCCAGCTTGTTTGTCTACCCACTTTGGCTCAGACCCAAGCTTGTTTGACGTTTTACTTTGGCTCCAACCCAAGCTTGTTTATCTACCCACTATAACTCAGACCCAAGCTTGTTTGACTTTTTACTTTGGCTCCAACCCCGGCTTGTTCGTCTACCCACTTTGGCTCATATCCAAGCTTGTTTGACTTTTTACTTTGGCTCCAACCCCAGCTTGTTTGTCTACCCACTTTGGCTCAGACCCAAGCTTGTTTGACATTTTACTTTGGCTCCAACCCAAGCTTGTTTATCTACCCACTATAACTCAGACCCAAGCTTGTTTGACTTTTTACTTTGGCTCCAACCCCGGCTTGTTCGTCTACCCACTTTGGCTCATATCCAAGCTTGTTTGACTTTTTACTTTGGCTCCAACCCCAGCTTGTTTGTCTACCCACTTTGGCTCAGACCCAAGCTTGTTTGACATTTTACTTTGGCTCCAACCCAAGCTTGTTTATCTACCCACTATAACTCAGACCCAAGCTTGTTTGACTTTTTACTTTGGCTCCAACCCAAGCTTGTTTGTCTACCCACTTTGGCCCAGACTGAAGCTTGTTTGACTTTTTACTTTGGTTCCAACCCCGGCTTGTTCATCTACCCACTTTGGCTCAGAATCAAGCTTGTTTGACTTTTTACTTTGGCTCCAACCCCAGCTTGTTTGTCTACCCACTTTGGCTCAGACCCAAGCTTGTTTGACGTTTTACTTTGGCTCCAACCCAAGCTTGTTTATCTACCCACTATAACTCAGACCCAAGCTTGTTTGACTTTTTACTTTGGCTCCAACCCAAGTTTGTTTGTCTACCCACTTTGGCTCAGACCCAAGCTTGTTTGACGTTTTACTTTGGCTCCAACCCAAGCTTGTTTATCTACCCACTATAACTCAGACCCAAGCTTGTTTGACTTTTTACTTTGGCTCCAACCCCGGCTTGTTCGTCTACCCACTTTGGCTCATATCCAAGCTTGTTTGACTTTTTACTTTGGCTCCAACCCCAGCTTGTTTGTCTACCCACTTTGGCTCAGACCCAAGCTTGTTTGACGTTTTACTTTGGCTCCAACCCAAGCTTGTTTATCTACCCACTATAACTCAGACCCAAGCTTGTTTGACTTTTTACTTTGGCTCCAACCCAAGCTTGTTTGTCTACCCACTTTGGCCCAGACTGAAGCTTGTTTGACTTTTTACTTTGGCTCCAACCCCAGCTTGTTCATCTACCCACTTTGGCTCAGATCCAAGCTTGTTTGACTTTTTACTTTGGCTCCAACCCCAGCTTGTTTGTCTACCCCCTTTGGCTCATACCCAAGCTTGTTTGACGTTTTACTTTGGCTCCAACCCAAGCTTGTTTATCTACCCACTATAACTCACTATAACTCAGACCCAAGCTTGTTTGACTTTTTACTTTGGCTCCAAGCCAAGCTTGTTTGTCTACCCACTTTGGCTCAGACCCAAGCTTGTTTGACTTTTTACTTTGGCTCCAACCCCAGATTGTTTGTCTACTCTTTGTCTACCCACTTTGGCTCAGACCCAAGCTTGTTTGACTTTTTACTTTGGCTCCAACCCCAGATTGTTTGTCTACCCACTTTGCCTTTGACCCAAGCTTGTTTATCTACCCACTTTGGCTCAGACCCAAGCTTGTTTGACTACCTGCCTTAGCTTTGACCCTGGCTACTCTCTTCTCTGTGCCACTCCTTGCTGGTTGACTGTTGTTGGACCCAGGTTGTGCCTACAGCCCAACCTGTAACCCGGGGCCATCCAGTGAAGACCAGGCCTGCCAGTAGATACTCCAACTAAAACTTGCATAAGGTGGTAGTCATGTGTTCCAATACTCACCTGTTTCAGCTGCATACCATGTCCCAGTACTAACCTGTTTCAGCTTTTTCCTGTGCTCTGCTGTTCCTCAGTCCCAGCCATGTCCATTTCATCACCACTATTCAGGGGTGCACTTTAAATTAGGGCCATGTGAGGCAGTCATCTGGGGCAGCACTGCAGGGTGGGCAGCAATTGCCGGACTTGTTTTTCTGATAATATATTTATTATCTCATTAGTGGTTCAGCAGAAATTAAGGAGCACAGCTGTATACTGTTGTTTTTTACATTTGTGGCTCAGTGGCCGTGGCTTGTGTCATGTCCAGGGGGCGCAATTCTCTAGTTCACAGTCAGTCAGCAGAGAAGCTAGGTTCACCCCTGCCACTATTGAGGTTCCAGCTTTTTCTGCTCTAGTGCTCTACATGCTATTCACCTTAGGAGGACCTCAGTGGGCACCACAAATGGTGGTCAAGAATCTGCACTTTCCCTAGAGAGACTCTTGTGTACATGACACCTACTGTGCCACTGTGCTTGTTTACTTGCTGTTCTGAACTGTAAAGCTGTATAACCTGAGTGAATACAGGGAGGCATGGGCTAACCGAAACTCTCTAGGTGTATGTCCACACCCCCGCCAATCAAATGAGCAGTGGGGAAAGGCCACAGGGACATATTTCATAAGTGTATAGTCAAAAAATGTTTGCAGTGTGAATTGTGCTTCTACGATGCCTTCACTTTCACTTAAAGTGGCCCAAAACCCTGGATTCTGACTATCCTGGGTTTTGGTCCTTGCCCCCGGGGCACCCTGATCGAGGGTGCTCCACTGTGTAAAACCCCCTAGGTCGCCCGAAGAAACTCATCTCTTTTCGCACGGCTGCTCGTCCAATCACCACGCACGGATGTGTCTCTGTCCCTTTGTCTAAGGCGAGCGGTTCCGAGCGCACTGGTGACCGCATCCCCAGCTACCCTCTAACAGGGAGCGTGCCCGCGCCAGCCATTCAGAAATGCCTGGCGCGTGCACGCACCTTGCTAGAGGGATAACATGGATGCTGCCGCAGCTTGTGCATGCGCTGTTGTACCGGAAAAGATGGTGAGTTTATGGGCGACCTAAGGGGTTTCACACAGCCGGGCATCCCGATTTTGGATGCCCTGGGGAGAGGGAATCGATCAGGTCCAGGAATCTTATAGATTCCTGGGCCAATCTTCTTGGGTTTTGGTCCACTTTAAATTGCTGCACATTTTGCTCACTAACGGAGCATGGTGAAGTAGATAAAGGTAAAATGCACACATAACACAAGGGCAATCTGATAATCCTGGGATAAATACAACAATATTGGTAACCTCTGATTTGTGAAACAAAGGTAAACATCCTCCAGCCGCTAGTAAACATCATGTTTGGTCAGCAAATATTTATACTTGGCAGGAGTCTCTGAGACAATTAGATGGCGGTTTCTCAAAGCCACTTTAATAACAACACAATAAAAAGAGTAATAAAGGTGATGTCTAAAGCAATGGTCCAAAAATTCCCAGAACATCTCGTTAGCCCTCACGGCCCACCCCTGGCCTTTGGGGATGCAGGTAATAGGGCAGGGGTTTATGGCAACTCAAGATATATAATAATATAATAGATATATAATAATATAATAAGATATACATGCATTATATATATATATATATATATATATATATATATATATATATATCTGGACTATGCCCCGGGGCCTCCACCACTTGCCCTGCAAAGGGGGCCTCCAACAACCTTTGGGTTATGGTTTGCTCCAGGAGGCTTTTCAGTCTTTGGTCTGACTGGAAAGCTATCGGTGGCAGTGGGGGCACGCCTAGGCAACCCTTTTTTTTGTTTTTGCAAACCTGCAGCCAAAGCCACCACAGGGCAGGACCAAGAATCTAGAGCAGCAAAGCCGCCATCAGCAACGCTACAGTGATGGGTGCGTGCAGAGCTGCCAATCGGCGGCTGCTCACTGCAACATAAACCACCAAGCACAGACGCTGGCAGCTCAATTCAGGGAACAGTTTTCTGCTGGACCAGCTGGGCGACTACACTACTCCCCGCCCAGAATGGCAAAGCAGGGGTTCCCAAGCAGCACACACGCGCATAAGGGTGGCACAAGGGACTCGATCTGACATTCCAGTAAAAAATACTGTATCTGGGGCCTCCACCAGATTTTGTGCCCAGGGGCCTCCACCACACTTAGCCATATATATATATATATATATATATATATATATATATTGCATGCTTGCAAATAAACCTACTGCACCGGTCTGTCTTCAATGCCACAGTTACCTAGGGCCACCATAACCATAAATGGCTGCATTAGGGAGGTGACTGTAAGTATCTCTGCACTGGGGGCTTGCAGGTAGCAGCACACAAACTATAAGTGCCAACTCTGTAAGTTTATTGTTCTGTTTGTGTTTAATCAAACATATAAAGAACCCACTTTAGAAACGAGAAACAATACACTGAACTGACACCATTATTCTTAGCGTCACCCAAGTGGAGGAAACACTGAGACCAATAATACACATGGAGATTCCTTTATATTCTTACACATGCATACAGCTGCTCCTATCATGGAAAATGCATACGTTCCTTTCTACGGTTTAGTTTATTGTTTTTCTTTTATTGCATTTAGATCATGTTAGTCAAATAAGAAGCAAATATTACTTTTCAGACATCATATTTAACATTGAATTTTCTCGTCACCAACCCCCCGCCCCTCCATGTTCACCAGACAGAGATCCTTCTGTGTTCCCTAGTTCATTGCTTCTGATTTTTATCTGCAGGAAATATATAATTTTAATACAATATATCTTTCAGAGGTTAGCCTAGTGAAACAAGGGCTTCTTTCTGCATGTTAAAGGATCTTGAGAAGTCATTAAAACCCAACTTCTCTTTCTGCTTGCTTTTCAGCTCAAAGACAAAAGTTAACATTCTTAGAATTAAATGAGACCACTTGGGAGGAAGATTAGGTAGAATTGTCTTTTTCTGTTTTCCGCTCGGCGAACAACAAGGGAGAGAATTTGCAGAACGCAACTTATATCTAAACCGTCAACATTACGGCTAACAAGAGAATACTTAGCCCACTCTACTTGGCAGCTCCATTTAAACGCCGGTCAAGGAAAATGCATTTAATAAAAAGAATCTAGATAATATTACGGTTATGGGCCTTTAGAGCAATTAAAGAGTGGGCCTGTAAAATTTATATACATATTGCATCTTCAGCATTCATTGCTTGTCCTGGCTATCTCACCACGAAAGAGGAATTTTGTATACATTTTGGAATATTTTGATTCTAAGCTACTGAGAAAGCACGAAGGAGTGAACCGATCCAGTTTGTGACAACCCAGTCCAGTCAGCATGGTGTCGCAAAAGATTACGCAGGCCATCTCTGGGGTTTTTCCTTCCCCATCCTCCTTCAGTTTCTGTATTCTGACTCACCAGATGGCAGTAATGTGGATCTTGTAGTCTGCTCCACGTTCCCTGTGTGTGTCTGTGATGGATGTTTCTCTATAAGGCTTGGCAGATAGCTTACTCGGCTGCTCGTGGATCACGTAGAATAGGTTGCAAAAGCTTTATTTCGAATCTTGCAATAAATTCCTTACAGTAGGAATCTTGACATGTACAATCAATACAACAGGAAACTTGTGATGTAATCCATACAGCAACAACAGGTAAAAATACTGTAGCTGCAGAAGGGAGCAGCAGGTGTGCACTGTTTGGATGACAAACTAGAGATGGCTGAGGGAGAGGGGAAGAAGGCAGGAGCTACTTACATCTGAGCAAGACTAAGGGGGCCAGGAAGGGACAAAGGGAATTAAAGGCACACTGCTCAGCCTATGTAAATAAACATTATGTTGAACAGTTACCCCAGGTAAATGAAAACAAACGTTGTGGGACTTAACAGTCTGTCTCATCCATGATCCAGGGGTTCATGTATATAGAATGATGGATATCTATATGTGCTCAGCGAGATATTTCACCAAAGTAATGAATTATCTATGTGACTCAAATATTTCTTTTCATATCCGGTGCGGCTTTCCCATCACCAATACATTAAATAACGCACCAACTTTCTTATAATGGAATGGCTTAAAAATTAGATCTCAGTTTGGCTCCACTTTAGTGCCTTCGGCCTCAATAGAAATTGGATACTCGTTGCTGCCCGGCACTCCTCCTCCAATTCCTCTTTGTCTGGGAGGTTTGTAATAACCACAATATAAGACACTTTTACTCAAGTGCTAATATAAACCCTCCAAGGTTTATTAATTAGGGAATCATAAAACCAGAAAAAGAGAAAGAAAATGCACCAATAGCATGATACTGTTTAACAAGTTTTAAGCATAAAACACTGGCCGGCGACAGAGACGAGGCCGAGGCTACGCCTCCTCTTACGCTTCCTGGAACTCCGATCTCAAAAGACAGTCAGTGCGCGTCCTTCCCAGGCCGGGGGCGACAGCGCTTCTCACTAGGGATGTGCGAACCGGTTCGGACGAACCGGAATTCGCTCCGAATTTCAGGGAAAATTCGATTCGGCACGAACCCGAATTTTTTTTGGTTCGTGCCGATCGAATTTTCACTGAAATAAAAAAAAAAAAATGCCGGCATGGTGGGAGCGGGCAGGCCGGCTACGCTGTCAGCGGGCGGCGGAAGCCGGCCCGCTGACAGCGCAGCCGGCCTGCCCGCTCCCACCATGCCAGCATTTTTTTAAAAAGCAAACACTTACCTGCATGGTCGGAGCGTGGAGGCCGGCGCCGCTCTCAGGCGCCCTCTGATGACTCGTCCTCTGATGACAGCTGAGAGCGGCGCCAGCGCCGCTCTCAGGCGCCCTCTGATGACACGCCCTCTGATGACGCGTCCTCTGATGACAGCTGAGAGCGGCGCCGGCCTCCACACTCCGACCATGCAGGTAAGTGTTTGCTTTTTAAAAAAATGCCGGTATGGTGGGAGCGGGCAGGCCGGCTGCGCTGTCAGCGGGCCGGCTTCTGCCGCCCGCTGACAGCGTAGCCGGCCTGCCCGCTCCCACCATGCCGGCATTTTTTTTTTCAGATGAGCGATTTGTGAAAGTTCGATTCGGGCGAACCCGAATTTCTTGGGGAAATTCGGCGAATCACCCGAATCGAACTTTCAAGAAGTTCGCTCATCTCTACTTCTCATCTTACACAGGTCACGTGATGGCTCCTAGGTCCAGAGGTGTTGCCCCAGGGGAGACTTGCTGAGCTCTGGCCAAGGCCTCGGGAGCAGTGTTGCTGATGGAGGAAGAGCTTCCTGGGAGGAAAACCCGCCCCTAGGTGTTTTGCAGCACCCAATTGGCTGGTTCTGAAGCTCATCTTCAGGTATGCAGATTTTCCTGGTTGTAGCCCGGGAGAGTGTTTGATAGCGTTGAAAGTCATGTCGAAGGTCCTCCAAACTCTTCTCTTGCCTTCTGCCTAAGCAGAAGCAGGCAGGTGAAGGGGAAAAGGATGCAGCTCGTCCTTTGTGGGGGCTAAGCCTCGTTCCTTATAGTATCAAGCAGGTAAAGCTGAGTCAGCGACCCTGCAAGACCAAGAGGAGGGTACTCCACAGAAACCTAATAGTTTGGGCAGACCGCGTGATTCCCTCAGTAGTACTACACTCGAATCTTAACCAAAAGGCCGCGAAGCAACATTCCCTAGCTAGAAAGAACCCCTTGTGATCATGGGGTCTCCCCTGCCAGGTAAGTATGTAGCTATGGGAAAGACCTGGATTCTCAACACCAACTTGCCTTTCACATAGTACCTTCTGGCCGGTCACCTTACATAGAAAATAGGCTAAAATTTGTCATACACAACAGACAGGAACAAAATACGTTAAATAACAATTTCTTTGTGGATGGCATTCAAACATAACGTTATTTGCTGTCAATAGCTGGCAAAAAAAATAATCAAGTTGGATAAAATGCCAATTCTGTTAATCAGATCCCTAAGGGATGGTCAGCTTTATGCTTTCTAGGAAATAAGAAAATAGGAATATTAATTCCTAGGAATAGGAATATTAATATTTCATAAATACTGGTAGTTTAATATTTTAATATTTATTTTTATTACCGTATATACTCGAGTATAGGCCGACCCGAATATAAGCCGAGGCACCTAATTTTACCACAAAAAAATGGAACAAGTTATTGACTCGAGTATAAGCCGAGGCGGCTTTTTTCAATTGGAATTGGAGTTGACACACAGAAAGAGACACACACACACACAGAAAGGGACACACACACAGAAAGAGACACACACACACACACACAGAAAGGGACACACACACAGAAAGAGAGACACACACACACACACAGAAAGGGACACACACACAGAAAGAGACACACACACAGAAAGAGACACACACACAGAAAAAGAAACAGACACACACACACAGAAAGAGACACACACACACACACACACACACACACACACACACACACACACACACTGTGGGTACCTGCTGCCGCCGCCGCCGCTCTCAGACGCGCAGGTGTCGGGGGTCAGGGTTTGGCCGAGGTTACCCTGCAGAGGGGCAGCGGGGTCCCCCTCCGCTCCTCCGCTCCTCCGCTCCTCCGCAGCCGCAGCCGTTCTCACACACACACCAGCACTTCCTGGCTGTTGTGCGCTCGTCGTCGGTGGGCGTGCCCCATATGGCAGGCGTCCAATGAAAACATTGGACGCCGCCCATTGACGACCAGCACGCAGCAGCCTGGAAGTGCCGGTCAGTGTGTGAATGTGTGTGCAGGTGTGTGTGTATGAGAGCGGCGGCGGCGGCAGCAGCGGGTACAGCAGGGACCCGCAGCGTCCGCCCCTCACCCTCCAGCATCTATTGGGTTCAGGGTTGCGGCCTTCCCTGGCGGTCCGCCCCTGGACTCGAGTATAAGCCGAAGCTGCTTTTTTCAGCCCAAAAAGTGGGCTGAAAAACTCGGCTTATACTCGAGTATATACGGTATATATTATATGAATAATTAATATTATTCATATTAATCAACAACCACTGACTAAATACAAATCAATGATTTAAATAATATCCTGCTTGTAATTACTAGTAGTGTAGTGTATCCAATTATTAATATTAAAAACACATGCACAGCACATGCAATCTATTATAAGAGAAACGATGCACAATATAATGCCTAAAACAAAAACAGGTTTAATTGCTGACACAGTGATTTATCATTATCAAATCCAGTGTTTCCATTAATATTACATATAAAGCTCTATTCACACCTATTCGCTTCTGGCTGCGTTGGGCAACACAATCAAACCGCAAGGAAAAATGCAGCACATTATTTCCTTTAAAAATAATGGGCAGCATTTTCTCTTGTGTTGTGACTGTGTTGCCAAATGTAACGCAAATGGATAGGTGTGAATACAGCCTTATTATACATATACTGTTTTATACTTATTATAACATAAGATAATGTTTTACCATCTCATTTATTTACAGATAATGAAACGAAACTGGTAAACTACACAGAATAGGTGAGTAAAGAGAGAATAGACTTACCGCATTCATTTTCCCCCAAAAGTGGGTGGAGGGGGGGGATAATGTCCGTGCGTCTTATTGGACGAATGTAAAAAATATAAAACTTACATTCCCCAGTTCCCAGCAACTATCTTCCACGACATAAATACAGATACACACACGCACACACAAACATTACCCTTGCCATCGCCACCCAGTGCCTCCACCATCGCCTCCTCCTCCGCTGGTCGCCACCTCTGCTGTCCTTTCCTTAGCCATCGATGCACACTGCCTCCAGTTCCGTTAGAGCCGGTTCGGGGAACCCTGTGTATGTGACTCTTGCCAGTATTCAATGAGGCAGCGTGCAGCAATTTCTATGGGGAGGGCATTGGATGCTGAAGACAGCGGACCTCGGTTGTGTGTGTGTGTTTATGTCAGTGGGGGATGGCTGCGTGGAAGCTGGGGAATGTAAGCTTTTTATTCTTTTGGGGGGGGGAGCATGCTGAACATTTTCTGTATTTGAGAAGCCTGCACACTGCCTGTAATTGGGATTCCCTCACATTGCCTGTAATTAGGATGCTCACACACTGCCTGTAATTGGGATGCCTGCACACTGCCTGTAACTGGGATGCTCACACACTGCCTGTATTTAGGATGCCCGCACACTGCCTGTAACTGGGATGCCCGCACACTGCCTGCATTTAGGATGCCCGCACACGGCCTGTATTTGGGATGCCCGCACACTGCCTGTATTTGGGATGCCTGCACACGGCCTGTATTTGGGATGCCCGCACACTGCCTGTATTTGGGATGCCTGCATGCTTTCTGTAATTGGGATGCTCGCACACTGCCTGTAATGTGGGGTCTGTAATGGGGTGATCGGGTAACTCTGCACACTGGCTGCAATGGGTGATTGGGGGTATTTTAACACATCATTTGATTCAGAATATTTTTTTCCCTTTTTTTCTCCTCCAAATCCTGGATGCGTCCCGGATTTTAGGCAAGTGTGTATTGTGGGGCGAAAAACACAGAATATGCAGTGAGGTTCTCATTCTTCCATTATGTCCATCTGGAACCTAAATATTCCAGACTAGCATTGAGGCTAGCCCTAACTCCAAGCTTACAAAAGGCTTAAGAGCTCAATTAATTCTACTGTAGGTTTGACATAACCCCTATGGTAGGACTAAAGGGTCAGAACCCCGAAATGCATAACCTTAAGGTTACATCACTGCACGGGACATGTATGTTTTTATTTATATATAGTAAAGGTTACGTTTCACTTGGTGAGCTGGATTCAAATTGTGGAACTTTATTAGGATTTATAGAGATTCTTCCCTGCTCCCAGGAATACTTCCTGGACTGGGTTTAATTTGGAGCTGTCTGGTTTGGAGTGTATTGACATAACCCCTATGTCAGTACCTAGAGCTAATGTGACTCCCTGTCATTCACTACCTGCAAACCTTGACATCCCATCACCAAACCCACTTAACATCAAAGTGAATAACATTGATTTTCTCTTCAAGAGCCTTAACCAAAGCAGGCATCAGGCCCGGATGGTATATCGACTCTCTTCCTTAAATCATGTTCAGCTCAATTTGCCCCATTACTCCCAATTATCTTCAATGCTCCACTCGTAGAAGGAGTTGGCAATGTCCCAGTACAGCATTTGCCATACTATTCTATATGTGTCCCCTACCCTCGTCATTCGGCTGTCCCTGTGACTTTGGGGTCTGTTATATTGCATAGCTAATATTGTATAATATATCTGTGTTCATACAGTATATATATATATATATATATATATATATATATATATATATATATATACCCTGTTCCTGTATAATAACCTTTTATATCCTGTTTTCATGTTATAATTTGTGAATTTATGTAGTTTGCACTCAAAGAGTTAATGTATTCACATTGTACAGTTCCATAAACTTCATAACTCCCTATTGCTGTAACTAACTTGCTAGGGAAGGGTCATGTGACAAGTGGTGAGCCTATCAGGACTGCTGAGCACCTAAGCCTGCCCTCTCCTCCATTTTCTAGTCAGAAGAGCAGTGGTCTCTGAAGGAAGCAGGTCTGTGCTTGTGCTGCTGGCTTGTCTCATGTGGCTAGTGTGGAGAAAGGGGCCAGACTAATGCTTACCAAGTCTGCTGATAAATCTACAGCATCATCTTTCATATTCCAGGTCATAGAGCCTGTCTTCAATTCAGCTCTAATCTCCAAGGTCACAGAACCCATCTTCAATCTTGCAAGTAAGCTATTCAGCCTAAATAGCACTATAAGTCTCAGCAAGTCCTCTAGTCTCCCACACCACAGGATTGCTCCTGAGCTCCCGATCTGTACTGTCACTGTACCAGCTAGACTGCCAGTAAAAGTTCAGTTGATCCTAACCTGGCCTCTGCCTGTTATTGCTACCCAACACCTAGCAAGGGATCTCCTGGGACCCCCGGTTGGTAGGGTAACTGGTGCCACCAAACCCTCCTGGCGTCACGACACAGGGCCCTCATATCAGCTGGGCCTGCGGACTTTAACATCTGTCCGGAACCTAGGCTCCGGCCTGCCACCCCAAAATCAGGTGACCCACAGCTGCCTCCCAGCTTCCCTAACCTGGTCACCACAGTTGTACCTCATAACCTCAAAAGATCCACCATCATACCAGTACCCAAGAAACCACTGCTAACAAAACTAAATGACAACAGACAGTTGCCATTTACTCTTTTGTACTCACGAAAACATTCCAACATCTAGTGGTGAACTACCTGAAGAGGACTATAGGCAGTAATACATTGTAGTACACTTACAGGCCAAATAGTCCATTAGTAGATGCTGTAAACAAGGACCTTCGTTGCATATTTGAACAAATGAACTGTCCAGATTCATTAGTTTAAAAGTATAAGTATAAAAGTTATAAAAGTATTACTCTTAGTGAAACTGCATTTGTATGACTTCTACAATCTATTTATTTTGAAAGTGGTTCTCGAGCATCTTATGTTGAATGTGGCTCTCTCATGTAAAGAATGGTCGGGATAGCATATAACATTTCTTTTACAATTACGGGCGGGGGGCGGTAATACTAGGGATTTATGTTCAACAAATCAGTCAGTATGACGATACATAATAAGGTAAGAAAAGAAAAAAAAGCTATGACATTTAATATTTCTATAGGAAAACTAAGAGACCCTAATTTAAGGGCTTATATTATACATGACAGCTCAAAAATGGGTGAAAAGGATAGCGTTCCATGGAGAAGAGGTCAGTTTCCAAGCACGATACCCAGTTTTGCCGATTACTGATTCCAAAGAATGAAAGAGAGCATGAGATGATCTTTAGAAGTGACATTGCAACGTCTTTCATAAGTCTTAATGTCTTTGGCTCAGTGACTGCGACAGAGAGAGACACAAAGCAATGATACACTCTGATGTGACTTTATTATTACATAATTAATTTAGGCCCTGTTAAAATAGCTGGAAAGGTCCACTGGATGGGAAGAAAGTGACAGGCGGGCAAATCACGTTATAGTGACACCTCGGTGACAAGTCACAAGAAATCAGACTTGATTTTACAGAGAATGAGTTTGATGTGCAGTGTTTCCTTTTTTTTTTGCTTTCTTTCAAAGTTAGATGAGGAAAAGAGGAGGACCTTTTCAGTGGCACATACTTTCTGGAAGGTTTTTTGATGCCACAGCAAACGGCAAGAAATTTTCAGTATCTCTTTTTCAGAGATAATATAATAATTATTCCACAACCTTATTTGATCTCTCAGGCAATGTGTCCTCTACAGATGAGCGAGCTTATTAAAAATGCGATTCAGGTGATTTGCTGAATTTCCCCAAGAAATTAGGGTTCATCTACAACAAACTTTTAACAAACTCACTCAAAAAATAAAGAAAAAAAAAAAACAAGGTTAACTGCATTATGGCCATGGAAAAAATGTCCGCCATTCATAATGGGACTTTGGAGCTGTTCAGGGAGGTGTGGAATCCTTGGGTTCAGAATTTTCTGCCTACAGATTTTGATGTAAACCTAATGAGCATCTGATCCTTCCTCGACCCCTTCCTTTATTTCCCCCCCCCCTTACCTCCTCCCCTTACCCCCCCTCATAGGGGTTGTTATTTTCTTTAATTTATTTGAATTGAACTTCTTTAGTAACTCTTGCATCTTATTCAATTTTCTTGTATGCAGTGAATAAGCTTCTGATTGTGACTTAAGTTGTCTGTAATCTTTAAATTCGGTGTATGAACAGTATTATGCTTATAGAATAATGTTTTGAATATAAACAATAAAATGATTAATAGAGAAAAAATAAAGAAAAAAAGCTTACCTCTGTCCCTGTTACAGCTCTGCGTAATGTTCTCATCTTTCGCTGCTGTCCCACACCAGTCCCTGCAGCATCCACAGGTCTGGCTAGGCTCCTGCAGCAGGGAGGGGCATTTATACTGGGAGTGAACTTTGATGTCACATCTCACTCCCAGTTTAAATAGCCCCTCCCTGCATTGAGGAACCAAGCTTTCAATGGCATCCAACAAGTCTGGCGGAAGCCCGGCATTTTCCGACCTCTCCCGCTCTCAGTGACAGCAGTGGTGGATCAGCAAGGGACACAGCGCCAGACCAGCGCAGGACACAGCGTTGGATTCCTGCGCAGACCGGCGTATGTATGCAGGGAAAAAATGAATATATATATATATTATTCTTGTGTCTGTGTCTTTTTTTTACATTTTACTATTTGTGAACTGGGAAGGCGTCCTTGAGACCCCTATACCAGTTCACAGGGTAGGAGGGGCTAGTAAGTCACCTGCCAACAAGTGTGTGACTTGCCATAATGCCCCACCCTTTTATCTTCATCCCCAAAGCTCCTGGTTGCAGAAGAGCCCACAGCCTGTGAGGGCTATGCAGGCTGGTAGCCTTGGTAGACCCCATAGCAGGTGTCCAAGCTTGTTTTACGTGGTAGGGGGACCCAACACCGTGTTGCTTTTTAAGGGTTTAACCCCTAAAATGTCAAAATACAAGGAGGAGGAACCCCTCACTTATTTTTAATTTTAAAAAAAGACAGCGTGGGTCCCCGATCCAGTAAAATCAGTCCGGGCACCAGCTTAGAGGGTTGGTAGACCAAGGCTAACAGCTTGCATAACCCATGGGCTGCAGGCTCTTCTGCACCCACCTTGGGCTTTGGAGGTTGCAGTTAATGGGGCAGGGGGAAGGGAATATGGCAAATCACCTGTAGTCTGAAGGACCCCTTACCAGTTCACAAATAGTTAAATGTAAAAAAACAGATAAACAAGAAATATTTTCCCTCCATCCATCCTCCAATCCATTGCCGATCTCTGCAGAAATGTCATTGTAAAGTGTACTGAGAGCTCAATAGCACACCAACACCAACCTCCTGCCATCAATAAGAGAGGAGGCAGCTTTAATTGAGCCCCCTTTTGCCACGGGCCCAGAGGCGGCTGCCATCACTGCCTCTATGGTATATCAGCCATCGGTCAGGTCATCAAGTCATAGTAGGAAAGTAACTAGCTAGAAATGAAAAGACTTTAAAGACCGAGTAATACTCTGTTGCAGATAGTGTAGAGCAAGTGCAAAGCCTTTGCCACCAAAGATAAATATAAGTTGAAGTCAGCAATAGATTTAATTTTCTAGCATTGAATCAAAACGCCTCTGGAAATGTACTTTTTTCATATTAAGATTCCCAAAATGTATCATCACTTTCTGTCTGAAGTTAAGCAGACAGAATAACAAAGCTCAGTCATGCTTGCTGCCAACACTGGAGCTTGCAGCTAGGTGCAGGTGACTGGCAGAGGGAGTCAAATATCTTGCTGCCATTTTTCATCTTGCATTCTTAGCCAGAGTTGTTCTCCTGGGCACACGAGTTGGTAGAACATTGTGCAGGAAGATACAACATCGGCCATGGCTGGTGACCAGGGAATACGAAGCCAGGGGGAACGGAGCTTTACATATGAGTAACAATTATCTCTTTCAGCTTCCGCTATCCAGACAGCAAATGATATGCCAAGAAACATTTACAGTAGAAAGGAAAAACAAAATCCTCCTGGGCTGTGCCGTCCCGCTGTTGTGCAATACAAGTTGTAGGTTAGGTTAGTTGTAGTAGGTTAGGGGGGTATGTAGGTATCCTAGTATGTCTGTATTTGGATTTTTACTATCCCAGGTTCTGTTCCATGCACCAGGAGCATCCCAATTTGGGATGTCCCACTGTGTGAAACCCCCCAGAGCTCCCATAAAACCTCACCTCTCCCAGGTCCAGTCATTTGCTGTGCATATGTAATCCTGGGCAAATGGCTCTGTCTACATGCAGAGCTTTGGCAATAGTGAGCACAGTGTCTGTATCCCCAGTATACCCCTGTATCCTCCCTCCCAAGCCCCGCCCACAGCCCAAAGATGCGGGGATGAAGCCACCAGATGTTTACATAGCCAAGGCTCAGTCCTGCGGGGCCCCGGGGGGATTTTACAGGACCAAGACTGTCACAATGAGTTTTGTTCTGCACATAGCACAGTTTTAGGACACATGATAGGAAATAGGTCTAGGAGTTTTTGCTTGGAAGGTATCAGAATAACTTTTACATCTCATCAGTCCATAAAACATTTATAAAATCTGTCTTCAGATATTTCTTGGGCAAATCTTGACTTTTCATCCTGTGTCTTGTTTAGGCAGTGTTGCCCATTGGCTTGCTTTTGCTTTATTCTTTTTACATGCGTCTAGAACTGTAGACATTGAAGCTGGCATGTACCCAGGATTCCTTTTGGCCATAGCAACATCCTACATTTAATTACAGGCACTTAAAGACTTTGGGTAGCCCATACAGTTTGATTCAACTAATTATGTTTGCAGTTTCAAACAAATATTAGACTACTTTTTAGAAACTGTTCACCCTATAAGACGCACTTATTTTTCTCCAAAAATGGGGGGAAAATGTCAGTGCGCCTTATCGTGCCACACTGCGGGAGCCCAGAAAACGTCAGAGGAGCGGCGGGCTCTGTCCCCGTCCCCGCCGCTGCTATCACTGTCTTTTCCAGCAGCGACAGCAGCGGCAGGGACAGAGACAGTGCCCACCGCTCCTCATTTGCTGCCTCTTCTGGCTGGGGCACACGCGAGCACCCGGGTCAGTGCAGCAGGTGGGCGTGGCCTGCACTGACTCGGTGCAGGTCACACCCACCCGCTGCCCTGACCTGGGTGTTCGGCCATGTCCAGGAAGAGGGAGCTGCTGTCGCTGCTGGAAAAGACAGCGATAGCAGAGCAACAGAGCCCGCCGCTGCTTCTTACTGGCCGGCCCATAGAGTGGGTAGGACGTGGCCTGCGCCAACGCCGATGCGGTGCAGGACATGCCCACCCGATTCACGGAGCCGGCCGCTCAGCGGAGCGGTGTCAGCGAAGAGGTGAGTTTTCCTTTTTTTTTTTTTTATACTTCTAGGGGGATGCCACACTGCCTATGATAATGGGGAGGGGGAATGCCACACTGTCTATGGGAATGGGGGGGTACACTGCCTATATGGTGAATGGGAGGATCGGAATACCACACTGCTTATATGGGGAATGGGAGGAGGGGAATGCCACATTGCCTATATGGGGAATGAGAGGGAGCACACTGCCTATATGGGGAATGGGTGGGGGGAATGCCACACTGCCTATATGGGGAATGGGGGGTGCCACACTGCCTATATGGGGAATGGGAGGGGGAGAATGCCACGCTGCCTATACTGTATGGGGAATGAGATGGGGCACACTGCCTATATGGGGAATGGGTGGGGGGAATGCCACACTGCCTATATGGGGAATGGGAGGAGGGAATGCCACACTGCTTATATGGGGAATGGGGGGTGCCACACTGCCTATATGGGGAATGGGAGGGGGAAATGCCACGCTGCCTATATGCGGAATGAGAGGGGGCACACTGCCTATATGGGGAATGGGAGGAGGGAATGCCACACTGCCTATATGGGGAATGAGAAGGGGGTACACTTCCTATATGGGGAATGGGTGGGGGGAATGCCACACTGCTTATATGGGGAATGGGAGGGGGGATGCCGCACTACCTATATGGGGAACGGGGGGGAAATGCCACACTGCCTTTAAAGGTAATGGGTGGGGGGGATGCCACACTGCTTATATGGGGAATAGGAGGGGGGAATGCCACACTGCCTATATGGGGAATGGGATGGGGGGATGCCAAACTGCCTATATGGGGAATGGGTGGGGGGATGCCACACTGCCTATGCCATTGGGGTATCTCACATGGCCTATGGGAATAGGAGGGGGAATGCCACACTGCCTATATGGGGAATAGGATGGGGCATGCCACACTGTCTATATGGGGAATAGGATGGGGGCATGCCACACTGCCTATGGAATGGGGGCATCCCACACAGCCTATGGGAATGGGATGGGGCATGCCACACTGCCTGTGGGAATGGGAGGGTAGAATGCCACACTGCCCATGAGGAATGGAATAGGGGGAATGCCATGCTGTCTGTAATGGTGTGTTTTTGGTTTAAGATATTTTTTTTTTCTTATTTTCCTTCTCCAAATCCTAGGTGCGTCTTATAGGGCGAAAAATACAGTATTTAAATAATGTCAAGATATTTTAATTAAAAGACTACATATATTAATATTCCCATTAACATATGAGTGGGATAATTTTAGCTTTTATACAATTTACAGTGGCATTATCAAGCAACAAAGCCGCAAAGCAGCTACTTTTGTTCCTTAGTATTATTTGGCTACTTTCACCTTCTATGAAAAAATGTCTGTTAATATTCTATCATGGATGCTTCTAATATGCTGCATTGGTCCCATAATCTGCTCATGTTGATTGATTCTAACTACAGTTTCCTCCGCCTGTATTTCTATAGTATAAATTCTTTGCCCTATATTCTCAAAATCCTTTTTAAAAATCAGCAGTCATGAGCCATTTTAAGCTTTTTGTCCAGCAGTAGTGTTGTATGTGTATAAAACAATATAAGAACATGATAATTTAAAATAAGCATCAAATGAGCATCACAATCAATAAGTATACTACCCCAAAATAGAAGTCCATAATGTAACTGGGGAAAGGTATATGTGGTAAACTCTTTACTTGGTTTGGGTACTTAGACGTTCACACTATTTTTAATGGTCCTTAACTAACCTTACTAATACAGTGGCTGAGGATTTTTTTTGCCAAGAAGCCTCCTGTTTTATTATTGGTTTAACATGTGTTCGAGCAGTAATATTTGGAAGCAGACAAGCTTGGCAAATGAATAAAAAAGGCTTGTTGAAAGTTGGAAGCCTTGTATCAACTGCACCTGTGTCACATAGTAGCCTGCCCAGAAAACCATTTGGTCTTTAATCGGCATGGACTGTGCCGCTGGACCTGTCCACACCTAACAAAATAAGACAAATATTAGGGAAGAGAAGCCAACCTGCTGATCATAACATAAGCTGTAACAAGCAAAATGGAATAGATTGACATTCATGTTTCATCCATATAATTATAACGGCTGTCACTAGAAAGCTTGGATGATGAGAGGAAATGGAGCACTGCAACACAGCTGCTCTTAAAGTGATCCTATACCCAGAAAGAAGGTTTATGTCCTCACCTTCTATCCCCAGCCTAGTACCCCAAAATAGCCTGTGTTTCTCTTTTTACTAAAGCCATTGCACAATATTAAGAAAAAATTTACAGGCTGTAGTATGACCATATGGCTCCCTGGCCATGCAGCAGTGCCCCCCTTCAGTGATGATTCATTCAGTTACACTTCCCAGCATTTAGGGTCAGCCTTATCGCTTATTCTTAGGTGGTACATAAGGCGGTTTATGTCAGTCTCCTCGCCTTTCTTGCTCTTCAAGGATACGTGGGCGTGCTGTCTGCATGCAGCAGCAGACATGCATGGCTGGGTGTTTGTACCAGAGCAGGCTCTTCATCTGTTGCACTGCTCAACAGCGACACCACAGCGCTTGCATGGGCCTCTGGTGGTCCGACCAAACAGGTCAGAGGGAGTGGGGCTGCTGTGGAATGCAGCTAAGCTTAGCTGCTGCTCTGTGATCAAAGATCAAGGGAGGAAAGTATCAAGGTGGAACTTCACAAATGGGACTTATAAATAGCTGTCTCATTTTCATGAGTTTTTGTCTAACTTAAAGCGACTGTCGAAACTATGCATAAAAACTAATTCTCTAACCCAGAACCTGAATTTTATATATGTATGGCCACATTTTCTAACATCGAGATAAGCATGCCCTGTGCCTGCACGGGAGATCTAGTTTTTTTCTCTACATGTTTGTCCCTTCTGTGTCTCTGAGCTCAGAAAAAAGTGTTACTGGGTGGCCACCCTGCTGGATCCACATTATAAGGACAACATCACCTCCTTGATACCAGCACTGGAGCAGGATCTCAAAATAAGAGAGTACAAACACTCTCTGGTGGACGCTCTATTGGCAGAGTTTCCCACTGAATTTGAGAGCTCAGTGGTGACACAAGGCCGAGGAGAAGCGGCGAATCGCCAACACACCAGCACCACCACACAGGTAAGGATAAGCATGGCGACAATGTGGAACAACTTATTCCATTGTCGGCCACATCCACCACCATTAGGCAGACTTTGATTTGCATGGTGGATGACTACCTGCCCATGTGTCTCCTGGTACTGAGCAATGCCCCCCCCCCTTGTTCAATTTCTGGGTCCATAAATTGGACACGTGGCCAGAGCATGCGCTCTATGCCATGGAGGTGCTGGTCTGTCTTGCGACAAGTGTCCTATCAGAACTTGTGTTTAGAACCACAGGGGGTCAGTGTCATCACTGACAGGAGGATCCTCCTATCCATAGCCAATGTGGACATGCTTCCAATTCTTAAGGTAAACAAGGCATGGATCCCATGGGATTTGGCTGTGCCAGCACCTGAGTCAGTGCTTAAAGTGGACTAAAACCCAGGATTTTGGCTATCCTTGGTTTTGGTACTTGCCCCCTGTGTGAAACCCCCACAGGTTGCCTGATCTGACTCACTCTTCCCAGCCATGTGCAGCCTCTCGTTCAATAGGTGTGCTTGGATCCGCTCCTGCCCCTAGAGCTCATATAAGGTGAGCAGATGCGAGCACTCTGGGGGAGGCATCCCTTGCTACCCTCTAACAGGGAGCTGCTGAAGGGATAGCGGGGGATGAGGACGCTATCTGTGCATGCACCGTTGGACCGGAAAAAAAGGTGAGTTTCCAGGCGACCTGGGGGATTTTACACAGCGGGCATCCTGATTCTGGATTGGATTGGGGGGAGGGAATCTAGAGAAGCCACAAATAAAAAAGGGTCACTAGACTGGCAACAACAAATTACCAGCAAAAATAAAGAAAACAAGCAGTCTTCAAGGGGCTCCATCGTAGGTGCGGAGGATGTAGGCTGTACCTTCACTAGAAAAAAGAGACCGTTCAAGTAAGTTTGGCATAAGTTTGAACCGCAAACCTACAGCTTTTATAGGTCTGAAAACCCACAAATCTGAATCGCAAAAAATTGCGGATACACGAACAACTTGAGCCATATTTAGACGGCGAACACTCAGCTGGCGTATGCATACTGTACCGTAAAAGGAAATCTCGTAAAAAAACAAGACTCTGAACATAATTCTCGCTGGTGGGAATGCGTGCAAGAGAGGCTCTAATCAGGCTGCTTGTGTTTCCATTGCATGGAATCTTGTTTGGTCTGAAGATCATGGTGGTGGACCCATGTTTCATTACCTGTACCATCTGACAGTAGAGGTCTACTAGATTTTCTCTATGTGCGTCTAGATTCTCTTGGCTAAATTGCTGGTACTATGTTTTTTTCTCAAGCAGCAACATTCATGGCACACACCGGAAACTGATATTTGACATCATCAAAACATTATAAAAGATACTGGAAAGTGTGCCAACTGAAACGCCTAGTTAGCTATAACACTGACTGTAAGCCTATCATCTTTCAAATCCATTGTCAGGGATTTATTAACGGAGAAATCCAAATTGTAGTAATGACCAGATATTGATACTGCAAGATAGAAACTGATATGCGACACACCGTGTTTAATGGTAACAACCAGTGAACCACACACACATCAAACAGGCTGCTGTACATATATATACATGTGGAGTCAGAGTGCTTACATACAAGATTCAGGTTCAGATTCAGATTCAGGTTCAGGTTCAGAAGTCCAAAGACAGAGTCCGGGTACACAGTTCAGAAGACAGATTCAATGCTGATCCACTGAGGCCATGTGTGGATCAGCATATATAGGCCTGGTAATGTCACAGGTGCAAGCTGATTTCCAGGAACTCTGCAGAACAGCGCCAAGCTGCATACAACAGAGAAAAGTCCCAGAAAGGAGCAGCTGAAAGCTAAAGAGGAACTCCAGGCATGACACCCATGTCCTCTACTTTACTGCACATTTCCTGAAGATGTTTCAACAGGTTACCCTAAATGGGGGCCACCTTCAGTTTATTCCCTCCCCCATTTACTTTACATGGTAGTAGGAAGGTGCATCATCAAATTATACAGCAATTATCCTTTTCATGGATTTCTTTAGTCTTCTTTTTTTGCTTTATAAGGAATTTATTCATAGAACAAAGCTCAAAATCCCTCCTGCACTGTAGAGCATTTGCCATCCAGTAACTTCTAGTGCTTTAATCAGACTGAACTGCTACTATGTGTGTTGTATATGTTCAGAGAGGTCTCAACCAGCAGAGACAGGCTTAGCTCTCTCCCACTGGGCAGATAACATATTACACACCCCTCTTATAAAACCAGCTTGGATGCATCAAATTGTAAAGGCTATCACATGATAATTCTGTTATAAATATAGGAGTTTGCAAACTAGGCCAATAAATATACTCATGCCAGAGAAAAGCTGCTAAATTACATCAAGTAAGGACTTAGATTCTATTTTTACTATAGAAAAAAAGTAACTTTTTGCCAGCTTCGCAAAAATTCCCTTTGTCCTTGCGTCTTGTCTGCCGTGGACTGATTTGATAAATTAACAGTAAACTAGTGCAAATTGCACGGTAATGTTGTTGCCATCAGTCATGGGACTAGTAAAGTGACCCCAATTTAGCGCAACAATTTACATGTGTATTATAAAGGGGAATAGGGCGGGTGGCGGCAGTAAGCAGGCAAATTGCAGACTTGGCACAGTTCCATGGGCGCCAAGTAAAATAATCCTCTATCAAGGCTGCCTGCTCAGTTTTGTTCAAGTAATTGCATCTCAACGTTATCATCTATCTTTTGCATTCTAGAAAATTAGCTGATTTTATATACGTTTGCAGGCATGCTAATGGAAAAAAGAACACAAAATATATCAAGAAAAATCTGTCTGAGGCAGGAGCTGTATTCATAAAGAAAGCCAAGCAGTCTTATGACACCCTGGAAATTACAAATAAACAAGTTAAGAGCTTCGTGCATCTTCATTGCCTAAGCTGGCACTCCATCAACTCTTTCTTCTGCTGATGGTAAAAGTCAATAAAACCCTATTAACACAAAGATCTTGTGTTCCCGATGACACTTTACAGATTGCCGGAGTTTGGCGTTTTAAATGTAAATACCATAAGGGTCCTGGGGGCAGACATAGGCCTGGCACTGGACAGCAGTGTTTAATTAGAAATCCTGATTAATTCTATTCTGCACTATTCTGCATTCTGTTCTCTTACAAACATTTCATGTCTAAAGCTGGGGTTAGGAAATATATGGAGACGGACCCAAGCCACCAAGAGGGACTTACAAGGAGCACTTTCGCGAAGAAACTGGCCAATGATAAAAATCATCCATATAAATATACTGGATGGCGGGAGAAATATCCAGCCAGGTATGTTTTTTCTATTTTAATCTAAGAAAGAGAAAATCAGGCGTAACAGGCACTTATACACTAAACCTGTCACCCCCTGGGTTTTATTCCTACCATGAGAGAATAAACCACAAGCTTGGCGGGTGTTTGATAAAGTGTGGTGGAGTATCAGTGACCCCTCCTCTCATTAGCCAACGTGTTTATATTTATTTTTTATTATACACAATTTCAAGATAGTGCTCCTTGAAGTTGACGCGTTTCTGTGTTGTTTTGTAGAAACAACCTCAGTTAAGCCTGCCCCCAATTTATCTATTGCATTGTATGTCCCAAATGGGGATCTCAGAGATTAGAATTAGGAGTGCACCTCACAGAGGCACCTTGGTGTTTAGTGGTGCAGCTTCAGCATACTTCTGCAGATGTGTGTGGACCAAGACCTCTGTTTTAACCAGATTTAGAGACAGATTATAGGTTGGTCTGCAAGCTAACAGGATTGAGTGCTGTGGCTCCTTTAAGACTGTGTTGTTTTGTACCCTGTGCCTTGCGGCCCACTGTTGCATGCAATCTCCCAATATGCAATCGCTTCACGGGCCATTTTTAATGCCATAATTGTGTTTTCCATTTACATTTTGAGCCTGTGTTCCTGTCTTTTGCTTCTTGCAGTTTTGACTTGCTATGTTCTTAAACCATTCAACCATGATCCCCAGCTGTGTGAAACCCCCCAAAACACCCCTATTCAGTCTTCCTCGTCCCTTTGGCACATGCTTGGGCTGTCATCCATGAGAGCCATCTGCAGTAACTTTGGGGTTGATTCAGAGCATGGTGAGAAAACTCGCTTCTTTTTGAAAGTGGACTAAAACCCAGGATTTTGACTATTCTGGGCTTTGGTCCTTGTCTCCCTCGATCAGGGTGCTCCTCTATGTGAAACCCCCCAGGTCGCCCGAATAAACTAACCACTTCCCGGTCCAACAACGCATGCGCGGCCGCTCGTCCAGTCAGGGCACTCAGACCCACTCGAGCCCCTTCGTCCAGCAGCTTGTCTAAGACGAGCAGATCCGAGCACGCTGGCGGTCGCATCCCCCGCTTCCCTCTAACAGAGAGCATGCCCACAACAGGCATTCACAAATGGAGGGATAGCGCGCATGTGCCGCTGGACCGGGAAAGAAGGTGAGTTTATGGGCAACCTGGGGGGTTTCACACAGCGGGGCACCCCAATTCTGGATGCCCCAGGGAGAGGGAATCTTTTAGTTTCCTGGGCCGATCACTCTGGGCTTTGGTCCAGTTTAAGAGAGAAAATTGCCATTCACTTGCATTGTCTACCTTGGGGATGATTCAGAGCCAGATGAAAATGTACACAAGGTAGACAATGAAAGTGAATGGCAGTTTCTGTAATAAAAAATGAAGTGAGTTTTTCACCAGGCTCTGAATCGACCCCTATGTCATTCAGGAAATGTCTCTCATTGTTTTCAAAGCGGAGCATGCCCTGCAGATCCCCAGCATCCCTCGCGCTGTGGATGTGGGGCCTACGGCAGCTCGTGCTCCGCTTTCAAGTCAATGAGAGCTATTTGCCCAATAACATAGTCATGACAGGCGGCTCTCATTGGAAGAAAGCCCACACATGTGTCATAGGTATGAGGAAGAGGTGAGTGAATAACAATGTTTTCACAAACCCAGGCGTTCTAATTCGGGATGCCCCAGGGGAACAGAACAAATCCTGTGAAAGTCAAATTATAGGTTTTTCCCACTCTTAAAAAAATAAATTCTAGTCCCAAAATCTCCTGATTTGTCATAAAATAAAAACCGCTGTGTTTAGATGATATTTAGGCGATGTTGTTGTACTTTGTTACCCGATGGAAGCTCAACTTTCGACTTGAGAGAAGTAAGATCACAGTCAGCCAGTCAGTGTAACATTTTTGATGTGATTTTCAGTAGGTGGATTGCTATTACATCCAAAATTTTCAAACCAATGTTCATATTGCTGTGAGTCTCCGACAGTTGTGTTGAATCATCAGAAAGAGCAGCATGCATGCAAAATGAGCAATATGAGTTTGGCTAAGAATACACATTCGCTTGGAGGGTTTCTGAACAAAAATGTGATGAAAAACAATGTTTTACTTTAAGGTGACTTTGTTGTATAGAAAGAGACACTGTCCCTTCACAGAACTACTGTATTAACAGGGGCGAGCTGGCCATAGGGCATACTGGGCAAAATCCCGGTAGGCGGCGCCAGGGAAGGCCGTGACCCCGTGGAAAAGATGCTGGAGGGTGGGGGGGGGGGGCGGCCTGCCTGGCCCTGCTATAACTGCTGCTGCCGCCACCGCTCTCACACACACATGCTTACCAGCACTTCCTGGCTGTTGCACGCTGGTGGCGGGTGTCAATGGGCGGCGTCCATTGTTTTCATTGGACTCCAGCCATATGGGGCACTCCCACCCACCAGCATGCAACAGCCAGGAAGTGCCGGTAAGCATGTGTGTTTGTGGGTGTGGGTGCGGCGGCAACGGCAGGAACAGCAGGGCCAGGCAGACCGGCCCTCCGAACATCAGGAACCGGCAGTAAGCATGAGTGTGGGTGTGTGAGTGGTCGACGGGGCGGGGGGAGGAGGGAGTGGGGGACGCTGCTCATTGGCTGTACTGAGGGATGCCCCACTGGCTGTACTGAGGGATGCCCCACTGGCTGTACTGAGGGATGCCCCTATGTGGCTGTACTGAGGGATGCCCTCGCTGGCTGTATGAGGGATGTCCCCTCTGGCTTTACTGAGGGATGCCCCAACTGGCTTTACTGAGGGATGCCCCCACTGGCTGTACTGAGGGATGCCCCCACTGCCTTTAATGTGGGATGCCCCTCAATAACTGTAATGTAGGGATGCTACTCAATGGCTTTAATGAGGGATGCCCCCCACTGCCCATAATGGAAGATGCCGCAACGGACCTCTGTGGGATGCCCCTCACTCGCTTTAATTAGGGATACCGATCACTGCCTGTAATGGGGGATTCTGCGCATTGTAGGTAATGGGGGGATATAAGCACACCATTTGGTTCAGAATATTTTCTTTCTTATTTTTGTCCTTTAAACCCTATGTGCGTCTTATGGAACTTAAATAATGTGTGTGTATATATAGTGACATTAAAATACTATACTGGGCCAGGAACAGTGCAGCAGGGCCAGTGTGCCCCAAAAAGTCCCGGGCCGTCTTTTAGCCCCAGTCCGGCCCTGTGTATTAATATTGATGTTCTTCTGCAATCTAGCTAGAGCTATGGAGTACAATTATTTTTAGGCAGGAGACCATACAGGAGAGCACCATTATTAGTGCAGGAGGGCAGGTATATGTCTCCGGCTGTGTAGATTGGTGTCAGAAATGTAGAACAATCAAACTCTTCCGTGATTGTACTGTCCAAGGCGATACTCACTGTGTGCAACTGCTCTATGCAACCCATGCTAAAATCACTTTGTGCGACCCAGCCCTTTGTGATCCTAGCAACAACCCATGCTACAAGCCCACTGTGTCCAATGATGCAATCGGCCTGTGTGATCCTAGCTGAAATCCCTAGGTACAGTCCATGCTTCAATACCTCTGTACAGTCCATGCTTCAATACCTCTGTACAGTCCATGCTTCAATACCTCTGTACAGTCCATGCTTCAATACCTCTGTACAGTCCATGCTTTAATCCCTCTGTAAAGTCGATTCTACAAAACCTGGACAGCCGACAGTCTCTGTATGATCCATGCTGTAATCTGTTTGTATGCCTCATAATACATTATTTATGATAAATGAAGAACCCCTCTGTACAGAGCCCTTCTACAACCCCTCTGTATGAACCATGCTGCAATCCCTATGTATTAGCTGTGTTACAATCCTGCTGTATGTGCCGTGCTGCAATCCTGCTGTGTGAGCCATGTTACAATCCCTCTGTATGAGCCATGCTGCAATCCCTCTGTATGAGCCATGCTGCAATCCCTCTGTACAAGCCATGTTGCAATTTCTCTGTTTGAGCCATGCTGCAACCCCTCTGTAAGGAGCCATGGAGCAATCCCTCTGTATGAGCCATGCTACAATTCTGCTGTATGGCCCATGCTACAATCCTGCTGTATGGCCCATGCTACAATCCTGCTGTATGGGCTGTACAGCAATCCTGCTGTGTGAGCCATGCTGCAATCCCTCTGTACGAGCCATGCTGCAATCCCTCTGTAAGAAGCCATGGAGCAATCCTTTTATATAAATCTAATCTCACTGTAACAGACATACTATAATCTATTCGTACAAGCCAGACTCCATACCTGTATAAGCCAACCTATTCATCTGTATGATCCATTCTGCTGTATGCACCATGTTGCAATATCTTTGTACCATCTGTAAAATCAATGCTGCAATCTGTCTAAACAATCCATGTTCCAACTACTCTTTACGAGCCATAACCCAACCCCTGTACAAGACATGCTCCAACCCCTCTGTATGAGACATGCTCCAACCCCTCTGTATGAGACATGCTCCAACCCCTCTGTATGAGACATGTTCCAACTCCTCTGTATGAGACGGGCTCCAACCCCTCTGTATGAGACATGCTCCAACCCCTCTGTACAAGCCGTGTTCCACCTCCTCTGTACGAGCCGTGTTCCAACTCATCTGTACGAGCCGTGTTCCAACTCCTCTGTATGAGACATGCTCCAACCCCTCTGTACAAGCCGTGTTCCACCTCCTCTGTACGAGCCGTGTTCCAACTCATCTGTACGAGCCGTGTTACAACTCCTCTGTATGAGACATGCTCCAACCCCTCTGGATGAGACATGCTCCAACTCCTCTGTATGAGACATGCTCCAACTCCTCTGTGTGAGACATGTTCCAACTCCTCTGTATGTTACATGCTACAACTCCTCTGTATGAGACATGCTCCAACTCCTCTGTATGAGACATGCTCCAACCCTTCTGTATGAGACATGATCCAACTCCTCTGTATGAGTCATGCTCCAACTCCTCTGTATGAGACATACTCCAACTCCTCTGTATGAGACATGCTCCAACTCCTCTGTGTGAGTCATGCTCCAACTCCTCTGTATGAGACATACTCCAACTCCTCTCTATGAGACATGCTCCAACTCCTTTGTACGAGCAATGCTCCAACTCCTCTGTACTAGCTATGCTCCAACTCCTCTCTATGAGACATTCTCCAAGCCCTCTGTGTACGAGCTATGCTCCAACTCCTCTGTATGAATTAAGCTTCAACCCCATTGTAAGCCATGCTACAACTCCTCTGTACAAGACATTATCCAACCCCTCTGTGTACAAGACATGCTCCAACTCCTGTGTACAAGCCATGCTCCAACCCCTATGTCCAAGACATGCTCCAACTCCTGTTTACGAGCTATGCTCCAACTCTTCTGTACGAGCCATGCTTCAAGCTCATTGTATGACCCAAAATCATACCCCTCTGTACAAGACATTATCCAACTCCTCTGTACAAGACATGATCCAACTCCTCTGTACAAGACATGATCCAACTCCTCTTTACTAGACATGCTTTGACTCCTATGTACGACACATGCTCAAACTCCTCTACAACTCCTCTGTGTGATCCATGCTCCAGTCCCATTGTATGATCCATAATCCTCCACCTCTGTACAAGCCATGCTTCATTCTTTTCATACAGGTCACATCTGATACATCTGTATTAAAGTGATTCAGAAGGCAAAAAAAGCCTCAAAATAGTCCTTATAATGTGTCCCCCACCACTGATCGGTGCTAGTCCAGTGATCAGCAGCTCACCTGATTACTGGATCCAAGCCTGCGACACAGCCCTTGCTTCCTTTGCCGTCTGGGGCCCAAACAAGGGGTCGGAATTTATTGCATGCCGGTTTCACGACTCGCCATCAGTCATAGGCACGCTGCCATGCGTTGCAATGTAGGAAGTGTGCCAAGGCCTGACATCCCCCCTTGGTTTTAGTGAATGGAGAGTGCGTGGCCATGACGCCAGTAAGCATGAGTCAGCAAAGTAAGGGAGTTTAGGCCTGTGGCAACGTGAGAAGCGAGGGCTGCAGTGCGTGCACGGACCAGCGATCTGGTGAGTTGCTAGTTGGCAGACTTTTTTTCTGCCTGCTGAATGACCAAATTGCTCTGCACAAACCATACTGCAATGTCTTTATACAATCTAAAAAAATCACCATGTCCAAGCCATGAAGCAAGACAAATGGTGGTCCAACACTCCAAGTATCCATTTTAGAACGCAAGCCATGCAGTGTTCACTGTGAGCTAAATCCTAAAACTCACTTGCAATCACTATAGTCTGCTGCATTGTCTGAAAGATACCAATCACTATGTATTGTGAAAAGCGGCATTACCTGTATCTTTGGGAGAATAGTTTGGAACTGGCGGTAGTAAGGGTGAGATTGCATACTTCTGGTGTAGCCACAATGTGCTAGAGGTTGTGCAAGTCCCTCTCAAAAAGTGATTTCTAGGGGGCGTTCCCCTTATTATCCAAGCACTGTATATGGTCATTGTATAGATATACAAGCAACTGAAACAACCAACAAGAGGGGTGTCCGCACTTTGGTCAGTCAATAGGGTGCACAATCCAGGGCAGTCCAAAACCCCACAGTTAGCAGCAAAAAAAGAGGTGGTGGATCCGCACTTCCTTAAAATCATGATCTTTATTGTATAAAAGTTAAAATCATCTCCATCCAAGTGGTGCAAATAGCAGCAGCAGCAAAAGATAAAATTCATTATAGACTCAGGCACAATAAGGTGTGTGGTCCTCTGACGCGTTTTGGGTCTTTAGAGGCCCTTAGTCCTTAGTCTCCCCATGCTTAGGGCAGACCCTCTCCTACAAACCGTTATTGACCAAGGGATACAAATTGTTAGCCGTCGATCATCTAGTCTGGGCAATTTATTGTCTCCCAGCCTATTCCAATCACACAATGCACAAAAACAGACATGGCTATCCACCACGGGCTGCTTTCCATGTGGTGGCAACCATTGCGGCATGTGCAACAAGGTGGATAAGGGCAAATATTTTACTTCTACTGTCACTGGTATGAATTATACTATTAAAACAATTTTGAATTGTAATTCATGCTCAGTGATTTATTTCATCACTTTCAACATATGTAATAAGCAATATGTTGGATGTACCTCCCAGAAACTAAAAATCCTCCTTGCAGAACATCTATCTGGTATCTATAAGATGGATAACCCTAGGAACTCTAACGTGGCACGTCACCACAATGTATATCACCATTAGAGATGAGCGAACTTTTGAAAAATTCGATTCGACTGATTCGCCGAATTTTCCGACAAAAATCGTTTCGACCCGAATTTATTAGTGACGAATCGCTATTAAAAACGGCTATTTCTGAGCCTCCTAGAGCCTCAATAGGGTTGTAAACCATTCTGCCTTTCTGTAACATGCATAGGATGCGTGCTGGGTTAGTTAAATAATACTTTGAATAAATATCACATGCAGATCAGAGGCATCGCTAATAGAATCGCAGAGCGGCACAATTGCAGAGAGTTGAAGTGGCATCACTATGAGGGGCAGGAGCCCAAACATTGCTTTAAAGAGACACTGGAGTTGGCAGCAGCAGGAGCCCAAAAATTGGATGAATCACACCCTGGAGTTGGCAGCAGCAGCAGCAGGAGCCCAAACATTACTTTAAAGAGACACTGGGGTTGGCTTCAGGAGCCCAAAAATTGGATGAATCACACCCTGGAGTTGGCAGCAGCAGCAGGAGCCCAAACATTTCTTTAAAGAGACACTGGGGTTGGCTTCAGGAGCCCAAAAATTGGATGATTCACACCCTGGAGTTGGCAGCAGCAGCAGCAGGAGCCCAAATATTACTTTAAAGAGACCCTGGGGGTGGCTTCAGGAGCCCAAAAATTGGATGAATCACACCCTGGAGTTGGCAGCAGCAGCAGCAGGAGCCAAAACATTACTTTAAAGAGACACTGGAGTTGGCTTCAGGAGCCCAAAAGTTGGATGATTCACACCCTGGAGTTGGCAGCAGCAGCAGCAGGAGCCCAAATATTACTTTAAAGAGACCCTGGGGTTGGCTTCAGGAGCCCAAAAATTGGATGAATCACACCCTGGAGTTGGCAGCAGCAGCAGCAGGAGCCCAAATATTACTTTAAAGAGACACTGGAGTTGGCTTCAGGAGCACCAAAAATTGGATGATTCACACCCTGGAGTTGGCAGCAGCAGCAGCAGGAGCCCAAATATTACTTTAAAGAGACCCTGGGGTTGGCTTCAGGAGCCCAAAAATTGGATGAATCACACCCTGGAGTTGGCAGGAGTTGGCAGCAGCAGCAGCAACAGGAGCCCAAACATTACTTTAAAGAGACACTGGGGTTGGCTTCAGGAGCCCAAAAATTGGATGATTCACACCCTGGAGTTGGCAGCAGCAGCAGCAGCAGGAGCCCAAATATTACTTTAAAGAGACCCTGGGGTTGGCTTCAGGAGCCCAAAAATTGGATGAATCACACCCTGGAGTTGGCAGCAGCAGCAGCAGGAGCCCAAATATTACTTTAAAGAGACACTGGAGTTGGCTTCAGGAGCACCAAAAATTGGATGATTCACACCCTGGAGTTGGCAGCAGCAGCAGCAGGAGCCCAAATATTACTTTAAAGAGACCCTGGGGTTGGCTTCAGGAGCCCAAAAATTGGATGAATCACACCCTGGAGTTGGCAGGAGTTGGCAGCAGCAGCAACAGGAGCCCAAACATTACTTTAAAGAGACACTGGGGTTGGCTTCAGGAGCCCAAAAATTGGATGATTCACACCCTGGAGATGGCAGCAGCAGCAGCAGCAGGAGCCCAAATATTACTTTAAAGAGACCCTGGGGTTGGCTTCAGGAGCCCAAAAATTGGATGAATCACACCCTGGAGTTGGCAGCAGCAGCAGCAGGAGCCCAAATATTACTTTAAAGAGACACTGGAGTTGGCTTCAGGAGCACCAAAAATTGGATGATTCACACCCTGGAGTTTGCAGCAGCAGCAGCAGGAGCCCAAATATTACTTTAAAGAGACCCTGGGGTTGGCTTCAGGAGCCCAAAAATTGGATGAATCACACCCTGGAGTTGGCAGGAGTTGGCAGCAGCAGCAGCAGCAGCAACAGGAGCCCAAACATTACTTTAAAGAGACACTGGAGTTGGCTTCAGGAGCCCAAAAATTGGATGATTCACACCCTGGAGTTGGCAGCAGCAGCAGCAGCAGCAGCAGGAGCCCAAACATTACTTTAAAGAGACACTGGAGTTGGCTTCAGGAGCCCAAAAATTGGATGATTCACACCCTGGAGTTGGCAGCAGCAGCAGCAGGAGCCAAAACATTACTTTAAAGAGACACTGGAGTTGGCTTCAGGAGCCCAAAAATTGGATGAATCACACCCTGGAGTTGGCAGGAGTTGGCAGCAGCAGCAGCAACAGGAGCCCAAACATTACTTTAACCCTTTAAGTGCCAGCCTACCTGGAGTTTTTGTCACACTCTGTTGCCAGACCATTTTGCACTATTTTGCGCTCCCCATGTTCAAATGTGATTTTTGAAGGGATTTCCAGGGATTTCCCAGGAAAATGATATATTGTTTTTTTCAGCAGAGTCTGGGCTTTAACATGAAATGTCTTGTTTGTCATTTGTTAGGTGTATTCTTAATATTTTTGGGTGAAATATGTGCAAAAAAAAAAAAAAAAAAAAAATTTTTTACATATTGTAGTTTTTTTTGGAATAAAAAATGTAAGTTTGTCAATAAAATCTTATTGCGTGTGAAATCCCAATTTCTCCCGGTTACAGCGGTACCACATATGTATGTAGGAGATTTTCAGATAAAATACAACTATGCTATGCAATATGCGCACCTTGCGGTTTTTCCAGAAAAACAACCCTTTACATTTGAAATACCCCCAACAAACTATATATTCTCTGGAAGTACACACCTCAGGCTTTCTAGGCGTACCAAGCTTGTGGATGTGGCCATAGTTTTCTGGAAGTAATCCCTCAACGTAATCTTTGGTTGCAAAGAGTTTCCCTAAAAAAAGGATAAAAAAGCAGAATCAAAGCCACATTTTCCTAAAAAAACTATATACAAACAAGAAAAAACAAGTTTAATCTGAAAACGCAACATCCCCCGAACAGAACAACACCCAACATGCATAGGTTCTGTCAAGGGAAGAGTTGCCAAACACCCCAAAGTAAAGCATGCGCATAACGGTAATTTTACTTGAAAATTTCAGCTCTGCAGACAAAGTGCGCACCTTGCGATTTTTCAACCAAAACAACCCTTTACATTTGGAATATCCCCCATAAACCATATATTCCCTGAAAGTACACACGTTAAGCTTTTTAAGGGTACCCAGCTTGTTGTAGTGGGCTCATCTTTCTGGAATTAATTCCTCAAAGAATTCTTTGGTTGCGCAGGGTTTCCCTAAAAAATTTATAAAAAAGCTGAATAAAAAACACCTTTTCCTAAAATATAAATATGCAAACCAGAAAAAACAAGCTAAGTCTGAAAGCGCAAGGTCCCCCGAACAGAACAATACCCAACATGCATAGGTACTATTAACCCTTTTAATTGCCAGCCTACTTGAGATTTTGTCACCCTCTGTTGACAGGCCATTTTCCCCATTTTGCGTCATGTTTTGCGACATGTTTTGCGCCATTTTTGCTGTAACTTTCAGAAAAATTATATATATATTTTTTGCAGCAGAGTTTAGACTTTAACATGAAATGTCTTGTTTGTAATTTTTTTTTTTTTTTTTACAATATTATTAAGTGAAAAAAAAAATAAATAAATAAAAAAATTTTTTTAGAAAATTGACTCCTTTATTTTAAATAAAAAATGTATTTTATTAAGGAAAATCATATTGCATGTGAAAGCCCCATTTCTACCGATTAGAACGGTACCACATATTTATCGGTAGCCCCCCGTTCCTGCCCAGGAGACCCCCCTAACTGAAACAAGTATTTTATAACATTCACAAAAAAAATACAAAAACCATCCACACTACAAAGGGTTAAATCGGGAAAAAAAATGACATAGGGTCCCCCCTCCCAGGGGAGGGAGACCCCATTTTTTTTTTGATTTTTAAGGGTTAAAAACCCTTAAAAATCAAAAAAAAAATTGACGTGGGGTCCCCCTTACCCGAAGTAACCAGCCCGGGACCAGCTATGGGGGCTTGTAGGCACAGAGTGGGGGGGCCAGCTTTTGTGGCCCCCCCACCCTGCAGCCTACGAGCCCACATAGCCCATGTGGGCCCGGGCTCTTCTGCCCCCCCCTGGCCTTTGGGGAGGCAGGTAATGGGGGTGCCGGGGGTTAATGGCAAGCCACCCGCTAGCGCAGGTGGCTTGCCATCCCCCCAGCCTTGTGAACTGGTATAGGGGTCATGGACCCCTTACCAGTTCACAAGGGGTTAAAAGGAAATAATGACACAGACACACACTGAGAAAAAAATATTTTATTAATTTTTATTTTTTTTTTTTACACTGTACTCACCTCCCATCCATCCTGGAGCACTCTGTCCCTCGGCGATCACTGGCTTCTGCTCACTTGCTAGAAGCCTTTTATAGCTGCTGGATGACAGATTACAAAGGGTTAATCAAAAAAAAAAATGACATAGGGTCCCCCCTCCCAGGGGGGGCGGACCCCATTTTTTTTTGATTTTTAAGGGTTAAAAACCCTTAAAAATCAAAAAAAAAATTGACGTGGGGTCCCCCTTACCCACAGTAACCAGCCCGGGACCAGCTATGGGGGCTTGTAGGCACAGAGTGGGGGGGCCAGCTTATGTGGCCCCCCCACCCTGCAGCCTACGAGCCCACATAGCCCATGTGGGCCCGGGCTCTTCTGCCCCCCCCTGGCCTTTGGGGAGGCAGGTAATGGGGGTGCCAGGGGTTAATGGCAAGCCACCCGCTAGCGCAGGTGGCTTGCCATCTCCCCAGCCTTGTGAACTGGTATAGGGGTCATGGACCCCTTACCAGTTCACAAGGGGTTAATAGTAAAAAAAATGACACACACACAGAGAAAAAAAAATGTTTATTTTTCTTTTTTTACACCATACTCACCTCCGATCCGACGTCCCTCGCCGCTGTCCCGCGCCGATCACCTCACTGACAGATGCCGGTGGTGATCGGCGCAGGGCGGGTGACAGGTGAGGGGGCTCCGATCGGAGCCTCCTCACCTGACACCCGCTCTGCTCCGATCACCACCGGCATCTGACAGATGCCGGAGCTCGGAGGGGGTATAGGAGGAGCGGGATGACGTCATCCCGCTCCTCCCACAATGGGCGGGGCCAAGCGGCGGCGGCCATCGCCGCCATTACAAGAGGTGAGGACCCGGAAGAGGGTCCTCACCTGAAGACTGCGCAGCCCAGGGGGGGGATCGGACCCCCCCCTGGTGAAGAGGAGACCCGGACAGAAGGCTCGGGCGCGGAGGTGAGTAAATGACAGTTTTATTTTTTTTTTTTTTTTACAGCGGCGATCAGCGCTGGAAACGGGGGGGGGGGGCGGCTGGTTTCGGGCCCCCCCCTGAAGACGGAGGACGACGGGGGGGCGATCGGATGCCCCCCCAAGGAAGAGGGGACCCCAGGCTTCACAAGGATACCGGAGGTAAGTGATTTTTTTTTTCTATTTTTTAACTGTTTGGGGGAAATGCCAGGCACGTAGTTTCTACGTGCTTGGCACTTAACGGTAGGAGAAGCAACCACGTAGAAACTACGTGCTTGGCATTTAAAGGGTTAAAGAGACACTGGAGTTGGCTTCAGTAGCCCAAAAATTGGATGAATCACACCCTGGAGTTGGCAGCAGCAGCAGCAGGAGCCCAAATATTACTTTAAAGAGACCCTGGGGTTGGCTTCAGGAGCCCAAAAATTGGATGAATCACACCCTGGAGTTGGCAGGAGTTGGCAGCAGCAGCAGCAGCAACAGGAGCCCAAACATTACTTTAAAGAGACACTGGGGTTGGCTTCAGGAGCCCAAAAATTGGATGATTCACACCCTGGAGTTGGCAGCAGCAGCAGCAGGAGCCCAAATATTACTTTAAAGAGACCCTGGGGTTGGCTTCAGGAGCCCAAAAATTGGATGAATCACACCCTGGAGTTGGCAGGAGTTGGCAGCAGCAGCAGCAGCAGCAACAGGAGCCCAAACATTACTTTAAAGAGACACTGGAGTTGGCTTCAGGAGCCCAAAAATTGGATGATTCACACCCTGGAGTTGGCAGCAGCAGCAGCAGCAGCAGGAGCCCAAACATTACTTTAAAGAGACACTGGAGTTGGCTTCAGGAGCCCAAAAATTGGATGATTCACACCCTGGAGTTGGCAGCAGCAGCAGCAGGAGCCAAAACATTACTTTAAAGAGACACTGGAGTTGGCTTCAGGAGCCCAAAAATTGGATGAATCACACCCTGGAGTTGGCAGGAGTTGGCAGCAGCAGCAGCAGCAACAGGAGCCCAAACATTACTTTAAAGAGACACTGGAGTTGGCTTCAGTAGCCCAAAAATTGGATGAATCACACCCTGGAGTTGGCAGCAGCAGCAGCAGGAGCCCAAATATTACTTTAAAGAGACCCTGGGGTTGGCTTCAGGAGCCCAAAAATTGGATGAATCACACCCTGGAGTTGGCAGCAGCAGCAGCAGGAGCTAAAACATTACTTTAAAGAGACACTGGAGTTGGCTTCAGGAGCCCAAAAATTGGATGATTCACACCCTGGAGTTGGCAGCAGCAGCAGCAGGAGCCCAAATATTACTTTAAAGAGACCCTGGGGTTGGCTTCAGGAGCCCAAAAATTGGATGATTCACACCCTGGAGTTGGCATCAGCAGGAGCCCAAAAATTGGCCTAAAGACATAAATATGTTTTGCACCATTTGGAAAGTGTAAAACGTGGCACCATGCTGAATCTAGTCGCATGCATCAGGCATTGGTGGGTGGAAATCCTGGCTGATCCATCCCTGATTCATTTTGACAAAGGTGAGTCTCTCCACATTTTTAGTTGACAGACGAGTTCTCCTCGCCGTAACTATGGCCCCCGCCGCACTAAACACCCGCTCAGATGGCACGCTACTTGCCGGGCAGGACAGCTTTTCCAGGGCAAACTCTGCTAGTTGCGGCCACAAATCAAGTTTGGCTGCCCAGAAGTCCAGCGGATCCTCAAGGTGTGTTGGCATGGTCATGTCAAAGTATGACATGACCTGCTGGTTCAGGTCCTGCTCCAGGTCTTCCTGCTGCTCATGAGTAGCCTCACTATGCGGGTGTAGAAAGCTACTCATTAGCGACTGAAGACTGAGGCTGCTGCTGCTGATGGAGCTGCTGCTGCTGCTCCTGCCAACCCCCCCAGCGGCCATGGCAGTGGAAGGTGAGCGCAGAGGTCCCCTCGAGTCAGACCTGCGAGAGTATGGACCATGGCGAAGATAGGCATCGGTCAACTGCCTACGTAGAATGTCTTTGTAGTAGTTCAGTTTGTCCTCCCTCTCGTGGGTTTAAAAAATGCCCCCATTTTGTGCCGGAAGCGAGGGTCCAATAAGGTGGACAGCCAGAAGTCATCCCGCCGACAGATGGAAACAATTCTGGGGTCACTACGCAAGCACGTGAGCATGCTTCCTGCCATTTGCGCAAGTGACTCGGATGGACTACCTGTCTCCATCTCCACTGCATACTGCCACGGTGTGCCCGGGTCCTCTGTCTCGCCTTCCTCAAAAACCTCTTGCTCCTCTGGCTGCTCCTGCTCCTCCTCTCCTGTCCGCTGACTAGATAAACCAGCCATTTCGCCAAGCCTAAACTGTGTTTCGCTGGGCAACTCCTCCTCCTCCTCCAGTTCAGCTCCAACGGGGTTCATGTGGCCGTAAGATGTAAACGCCATGTCTCCAGTGCCCTGACCAGCCATGGTTTCCAACATGTGCTGTAGTACATGAAGCAGTGGAATCACGTCGTTCATCCCGTAATCCTGCCGACTGACAAATAAAGTGGCTTCCTCAAAGGGCCTGAGCAAACGGCAGGTGTCACGTATGAGCTGCCACTGGTTGACATTGAAGTTACACAGGGGAGTCCCCCTATCTGCTTGGATCATCAGGAAATACGTGATGGCTTTTCTCTGTTCATATAATCGGTCCAACATGTGAAGGGTGGAATTCCAACGGGTGGAAACATCGCAAATCAGACTATGTTGGGGGATACCATTCTGACGCTGTAGCTCAAGAAGGGTGTGTTTGGCGGTGTATGAGTGGCTGAAGTGCATGCAAAGTTTCCTTGAAGTTGTTAGGATGTCTTGCAGATGGGGGGAACACTTCAGAAACCGCTTGACAACCAGATTGAAGATGTGAGCCATGCAGGGGGCATGGGTCAGGCTTCCTTGGCGCAGCGCAGACAAAATGTTCTTCCCATTGTCGGTAACCACGATTCCCATTTTAAGTTTTCTTGGAGTAAGCCATGTTTGGATTTCCTGATGAATACATTTAAGCAGTTCCTCCCCTGTGTGACTCCGTTCGCCAAGACAAACCATGTGAAGCACTGCGTGACACCTCCGTGCCCTGCACACATGGTAGACTGGAGGGGCACTGAGACTTGAGCCTACAGTGGAGGGTGAGGAGATGGCGGAGGATGAGGAGGCCGAGTCGCACGGTGTCACAGGCCCAACGGGCAGGGAGCGCGGAGGCCGAAGCGGCGTGACCTGTCCAAGTTGCTGCTGCTGCTGCAAGGGGACCACATTCACCCAGTGGGCCGTAAACGACATGTACTGTCCCTGACTGTAGTTACAGCTCCAGATGTCGGCGCTGCCATGCACTTTGCTACACACCGACAGGCTCAAGGACTGGCCCACCTTCTGTTCAACAAAAGTGTGCAGCGCTGGTACTGCCTTCTTGGCAAAGAAATGACGGCTTGGGACTCTCCACCTCGGCTCGGCACAAGCCATCAGTTCTCTGAAAGGTGCAGATTCCACCACCTGAAAAGGGAGCGACTGCAGCACCAGCAACTTGGACAGGAGCACATTCAGCTTCTGCGCCGTAGGATGAGTGGGCGCATACTGCTGTCTCTTGGACATGGCTTCACTGATGGATTGCTGGCGGGATGCATGACTTGGAGGAGGAGGAGCAGGAGCGACAGAGGATGGGTATGACGCACAGCTGCCTTCGGCTGAGGTGCTGGAGCCTTGGCTGGCAGAAATTGGGAGCGGCGTGCCACTTGTCGAGGAAGCAGACTGGACCACCCCTTGGGAGCCTCGGTTCTCCCAGGTCGCTTTATGGTGACACATCATATGTTGACGCAGGGCCGTGGTGCCAACATTTGGACCCTGGCCACGCTTCACCTTTTGCCTACATATCTTGCATGTGGCCATGTTACCCTCCTGCGGATGCTTCAGGAAAAACTGCCACACTGCCGAGTAGCTACTTTTCCCACCCCCTGGCCTCACTGATTCACTGCTGCTGTTGCCAACTCCAGGAACCCCTGCTCCACTACCTCCCGATAAGGTAGACTGCCGCACAGCAGGGGCTCTACCCCGGCCCCGGCCCCGGCCAGCTCCAGCCTTTGGAATTGTGCCCCCATGCTGACTGCTACCACCTTGCTGCCTCAGCTGCTGACTCCGGGGCAACCTGCGCCCCTCTTCTCCTGATGATGACGATGAAGCCCCTTCATCGTCATCATCATTATCATCGAGTTGTGGCTGTACGTCACTGATGTTCGTGGATTCGTCAACAGTGTCTGGCGCAGGAGCTGGAACGCTCGCAACACCCACGACACTGTCCACATCACTATTTGTCTGCCTAGCTAAAGAAGCCACCTCCATTTCTTGGCTGGGCAGTAGCTGCTGACTGTCCTCTATCTGATCGTCCTCCTCACTAAAGAGTGGAGCTGAACCCAAAGCATAGGATACGTCGCTGGGGGAGGGAACGGCGTAGGACAAAGGCAATGGGAAGACAGGGACTGCTCTAGGGGCATGCCAACTCAGGGTTGTGTCAGAGGAACCTACCGACCCTAGACTGGGGGTCTCAGACGTAAGTTGTGATGATGTTGTTGATGAGCGCGTCAACCAATCTACCACGGCAGATGCGTTACTGGTGGAGACCCGACCGCTAGCAGATACTGGCAGATTAGGTATCTCAGCGTGACTCCTGCTGCTACTGGCCCCCAGTCTGCTGTGAGCTCTGCCTGCGGAATCTTGGCCTCTGCCACTCCTCTTTTCACTTCCAGGCACTTGTCTGCCCGACATAGTCTAACTGGCGTGGTAGTAGGTGATATTTTAAGAACCCCCAGGCAGCGGTGGGTCTATATGAAACAGAATATAATGCACACCAAAAGTGAGCAGTAACACTCAGCCTCCAACAGGCCTGCCTAGTGTAAATAAGAGAACTGCTTAGTGTAAATAAAGAGGGGTATGCTATGTTACAGAATGGGATGCCCCAACAGCCAGCAGTGCACCTGGCAGCAGTAAGAATATGCACAGCAAAAGTGTCTTTATCAGGCCTAATTTCTATTAGAATAAGTGCAAATGGTTATGGTATTAAATAGAGGCTGGTGTAGTCACAGAATGGGATGCCCCAAAAACCAGAGAGCGCCTGGCAGCAGTGAGACTATGCACAGCAAAAGTGTCTTTATCAGGCCTAATTTCTATTAGAATAAGTGCAAATGGTTATGGTATTAAATAGAGGCTGGTGTAGTCACAGAATGGGATGCCCCAAAAACCAGAGAGCACCTGGCAGCAGTGAGACTATGCACAGCAAAAGTGTCTTTATCAGGCCTAATTTCTATTACAATAAGTGCAAATGGTTATGGTCTTAAATAGAGGCTGGTGTAGTCACAGAATGGGATGCCCCAACAGGAGTGCACCTGGCAGGCAGCAGTAGTACTATGCACAGCAAAAGTGTCTTTATCAGGCCTAATTTCTATTAGAATAAGTGCAAATGGTTATGGTCTTAAATAGAGGCTGGTGTAGTCACAGAATGGGATGCCCCAACAGGAGTGCACCTGGCAGGCAGCAGTAGTACTATGCACAGCAAAAGTGTCTTTATCAGACCAAATGACTTTTAGAATAAGTGCAAAGGGTTATGGTATTAAATAGAGGCTGGTGTAGTCACAGAATGGGATGCCTCACAGCAGAGTGCACCTGGGAGCAGTACTATGCACAGCAAAAGTGTCTTTATCAGGCCAAATGACTTTTAGAATAAGTGCAAATGGTTATGGTATTAAATAGAGGCTGGTGTAGTCACAGAATGGGATGCCTCACAGCAGACTTGAGATCAGTTCCGTATATATGCACAGTAAGTGTATAAGCACTAGTATTTAGATTCCCGGATTTGTAACACTAGTGGTACAGCTCCGGGTAATGACCTAACCCACCGTTAGAAAGAAATGATATTGTTGAGAGGATATGGAAGAAGATATTGTTTTTTGGGCTGGTTGATAAAGTGGCCCCCTCACCTCTTGACCAAGGAACCAATTTACTGCAAGGGAGTTTTTGGACTACCTCCTTTGTTTGGGGGTCTAAATTAGTAACCACGCCCTCTTGGAATAACTGAATATGATTAAATGTGCCTAATATACCAAAATATATTGCAAAATTGTTTTATTGCTCTCTATTGAAACACAATTGACACATTACATTACATCAAATCCTACAAAACGTAGGTAACATACAATACAACGATTCATCACCAATTTTAGTTAAAAACATAATGTACAATGGTCATTCCTGATGGACATCTCACATATATGCAGTCTTGATCTCTATTGGCTTGTAACATCTAGTAGGGTATACTAGTTTCGCCGCAGGTGGCTTCATCAGTACCCATTATACTAGGTATATTTAACTGTATGCAAGAAATACAAGTAATTAAATAACTGTCAACACATGATATTCTAATTTCCAATATACTAGTTAGATTCATATGGCACAAAATCTTCAAAATTTTTTTGTTATTTACTATTACAATAGAACCAAAAAGAAAGAAGAAAGGGAGGAAAAATAAGAAACAATCTTTACCTGAGATTAGGAAGACTGATGCTCACTATATGATCAAATGACCAATTCCATTGCCCGAACATCAATATGAGGACCAACTTCTCTTTTGATAATGGATATATTGAGGAAGGGTTGCCCAGTGGCTAATTAATTGTTAGACTGGCATGGCCATTAAAAAAGTCCTGATAATGTATAGAAAAACTATTATAGTATGTATATTAACAAGTTAATTGCAAACTAGTGCTGAAGAAAGGCCCCTTAACCTGTTCGGCCGGTGTCACCGTCACCAAAGAAAACAGTTGATTTAAGATGGTCACCAGGACCGGAGGAACGTCCCTAATTGAGGGACTCAATGATTGAGGTAATTTTTAAGAAAGGACCACCACCCAAAAAAACTCAAAATACAAGCATAATGCCTTAAAGCGGTTCCATAGACATAACCATAGCCCTGTATATTTGGGTATGGGAGGCGGGAGACACCAATTTTTTCCCCCGTGTGGTCAATACCACATATGTTTGATATATCTGCGAGGCTCTTTAAATGGTCACTACGCAGTCATGGAGCCGTAAGGCATTAGTGTAACATTTGACAAGATAAGTTTGGGCTGGCTAACCTTAAAGATCTTTGTTGGAATCAACCTCCTTGTCCCGGGGCGGATGCCTGCATTGTGAAGGAGAGTGCCTGATCCGTGGGGCGCTCCTCCCCGCCAACGATGAACTGACGCCGGGGGACAATCACACGTGCGCTATCCTCGCCAGCTGATGGACCGTCGCACTCAGTGATGCGGTTTTATGGAGGCGTGGTGAGCGCGCTGAACCTCCCGGTGAGCACATCGACTGCGCGCGCATCAGAGGGGGCAGAACATCCCGAGCTGCTCACGTGATGCAGAAGCGTCACCATAGCAGCTGATGCCTGAGAAAGAAAAGGGCAATAGTCCGATGCGCGCTTGTCAGGCTCAGGGGAGGTTATGCGGCATCCGGCCAGTGCGTTTGCTGTCATTTTTGCCAGCATTGAATCTCGGAAGAAGAAAAAGACGTACCTCTTGGCATTATGGATGTTTTTAAGGGTTTCAATTAGGATCGGGCTGTATTAGCCCAATCAAAGTAACAAGGAGTTTTTTTAAAAATATGGTAGAAAAAATCCTGCTTAATCCAGGATCTCAAATAATGAAAGTGACCATCTTCTGATTGTAAAATTTAAGATGAACCCCTCAAATTGTCATATGTTGTTACATATAGTGACATATATTGAAAGATATTATATAGGACATACAAGCTAGGACAGCATAACATAGCGGCACCATCTTATTGGTGAGCCCGTAGGCTTACCCAACAACTGTGCTCTAAGATTAGTGAGGCCTGAGAATTGACAGTGGGGAACCGCCCTTGCATTGGCCCAGAAATCTGGGTCTTGTTGTAAGGCCCCCTATATATCCATTTGTGAGCATCAGTCCACAGGAATAACCCCAGGTACATGATATAACAAACAGGAAAGGAAAAGGAAAAAAATATGTACTGATGTATGAAAGATGAGAATACAAATAAAAGCCTGAAATGCTTAAACCATTTATGCAAGAGGAGAGACATAGTAAGTTTTTTCAAACATATCTGCCAAGTACCATTCAATATATTAAAAGACTATAGGAACGGGACAAAACTTATTGATTCATTTAAACCGGGTGGATGGTGGGCCTTGAAGTAACTGATCCAGCGTGTTTCTTTTTGTAAAGTGAGTTTTTCTATGTCACCTCCCCTCACATGGGGGTGTATTCTATCTAAGCCTATCACCTTTATTCCCTTGGGGTCACTCTGATGATGAATTAAAAAATGTCTACCCAGGGGAGTTTTTATATTTCCTGTTCGAATATCATAAGTGTGCTCATATATTCTCTGTTTTAGAAACCTATTCGTTTTGCCTATGTAAAACCTGTTACATGGACAGGTTATTACATAGATAACATTCTTTGATTTGCAGTTGATAAAATGTTTTAGCTTTAGAGGTGGTTTATCAGCCAGGGTCAGAGTCTTTGTTTGGAAAATGTATTTACAAATATTGCAACTCTGGCACTGAAAAGTTCCTGTAGTGGCACAACATATTTGTTTGTTCACCCCTGCGTAATGACTATGAACCAATTGGTCTTTGAGGTTACGGGCCCTCCGAAAGGTGAGTTTCGGCTTTGGGGAAATAAATTTTGAAATTTCTCGGTCGTTGGTCAATACTGGCCAATGACGTGAGAGGATTTCCCTAATTTCCATATGATGTTCTGTGAACGTTGTGATCATTGACAAAGGAGGATCAAGGTCCTTTTTTCTCGGTTTATACAACAATTCCTGTCTTGGACGAGACTTGGCTTTTTTATAGGCTCTTCGCAAAACTTGCGGTTTATAGCCTCTCTTTATAAGGCGTTCCCTTATATTATCTGCTTCTCTTTTAAAATCTGTCTCTTGTGAACAATTTCTCCGAGCCCTAATATATTCCCCATAGGGGATACTGGACAAAAGGTGTCTTGGATGGGCACTAGAGGCCCTCAAAATTGTATTTGCCGCAGTTTTCTTACGGTAAAAATCCGTTGTGATTTGTCCCGTGGCATCTAGACTTATCGATAAGTCTAAAAAATTGACTTTGGTTTGACTGTACTCAAGCGTAAATTTCAAATTCAATGTGTTGATATTGAGTAATTTAACGAATTGAGTAAGATCAGATTGGGACCCGGTCCAAACGATGATGATATCATCTATGTACCTGTGCCATGTAAGAATGTGGCACAGGTACATAGATACATCATCCTCACCCCACAACCTCCTCTCCCAACCACCCAGATACAGGTTCGCATACGATGGGGCACATGTTGTCCCCATCGCTGTCCCCTGTATCTGGTGGTATACGATGTTATCAAAGAGGAAGAGGTTGTGGGTGAGGATGAAGTGCAGAAGTTTTAGGAGGAAAACACTGTGGTCATGTTCTTCAATGTCAAGTTCATCCAGGAACCTACGAACGGTCTCTAGTCCCTTGGAGTGGGGGATGCTGGAATAGAGCGCCTCCACGTCCAGGGTCACAAGGTAAGAGCCACGGGGCACCACCATACCGTCAAGGATCCGCAGTAAGTGGCCGGTATCCTTGATATAGGAGGGAAGTTGATGAACCAGGGGCTGCAGGTGATGGTCGACGTATCGGCTGGCCCGATCCGTCAGTGAACCCATGCCCGATATGATTGGTCTACCAGGTGGTGATTTGACCGATTTGTGCACTTTAGGCAGAGCATAAAATGTAGGTAGAACCGGGCATGGGACCCTGAGGAAAGAGCCAGTCGAGACGTCCACCACCCCTCCCCTCACTGCCTCCTCCACGATCCTATGGTAGGCCTCCGAGGCCTCTCGGACCCTGGACATGGAGGCGCCCGCATACCAGTCCTTGTTAGCCAAGATCTTATGGCACAGTGTATAAGCAGCCTGAAAACGCTAACAAAGCCAGTCAGCCAGCCAGTAACACTCAGGCTGGATGAAAAAAAAAAATCTCCCTGTGACTGCCTCCGATTTTTCCTAACTTTCCCTGTTTTTCGCTGACTTTCTGTCTGTCTCCTGCCTGTCTCCTGCCTGTCTCCTGCCTGTCTCCTGCCTGTCTCCAGCCTGTCCCTGTCTGTCCCTGTCTGTCTAACTGTCTCTCTCCCTGCCTACAGCAGCGTCCTGTCTCTCACGAATGCAATAGAGAAATGAGGAAAAGCAAGATGGCCGCTGGCCTTAAATAGCGCTGTGATGTCACCGGGCTTGCTGGCTGCTGACAGGCTGCATGTGACTGTCCCAGCATACACTGCCCCAGCTTACATGTCTGGACATGTCCCGTCCGCCATCTTAGAATGCCTGTAATGTAAATGAATGGATGTTAAAGGAAAACTTCGAGCGATCGAATCGCAGGGAAATTCGGATTCGATCCGAATCGAATTTTCCATGAAATTCGGATCGAATCCGGGTTCGTCCGGATCGATTCGCTCATCCCTAATCACCATCAAAGGGCCAGTTTTAAAATCAGCGCCATCAAAAGAGTTTCTCTGGCTCCGAGAGGGGGTGATCTACACAGAAAGTTACTTGCCAGAGAGGCATACTGGATTTTCACTCTGGCTACCAGATTCCCTCAGGGCATGAATCACAGATGGGATGTTTCATTGATTACTGATAGATAGTTACTGTGGAGATAGGAATTTTATTCACATTGATAATATTTTAGGTCTTAATGATTTAATTATTCTCTCCAATATATCTACTGTGTCTCCATTGTTCTTTATGGATTTGAATTTTATTGGCTACTGAATTGTGTCAGACCATATTAATTATCTATTTGTATATTTTCATATATACCATACTGGCTATTTTATTGGTCGAGACCATATTGTTTATTTGTTTTTCTGTATGTATGCATATACATTTATATGTTAAAACAGAAATGGTGCTCTTTTTCTGTGTATAATCTTCTTTAACCTATTAATGCTTATACCCTTAGTGGACGAGAGATGTCTCTATTTTGCATGTCTATAATTTATGTTCAACAATTATCAACTGTCATGCGAGATTTTAATGATAAATTCAGCCCATGGTGCTAAGCTAGCCCAGCTCGGACGCATCGCGCTGCGTGGTTCCCCCCGGGTGCCCTGAGAAGTTCCTGTGGCACAGTCCCCGCCTGCCTTGCACGATCTGGCTTCAGGCTGTGGACTTGTCTCCAGGTAACGGCTTGTCTCCCTGACGTCGCAGCCAGGGGTGTGTCACACCCTCTCATTGGCTGGCCCTGCGGTGTCATGTGAAAGGGTTTCTCCCTCTGATTGGCCCACGGGTGCCACCTGTGATTGGTTGATGCGCCCTCTGTCGCTGACGCCATCGCTTCCTGGACGCCCGGGGCTCCCCGCTGCTGTGAGCTGCGCTGCTGCATTGGGTAAGTTTGTTCCCTTTTTTTCCTAGAAAATGTGTGTGGTGCTGTGGTCCCCTCATCTATGACTAAGGGCCTCTAAAGACCCGAAACGCGTCAGAGGACCACACACCTTATTGTGCCTGAGTCTATACTATACTTTTATCTTTTGCTGCTGCTGTTATTTGCACCACTTGGATGGAGATGATTTTAACTTTTATACAATAAAGATCGTGATTTTAAGGAAGTACGGATCCACCACCTCTTTGTTTGCTATATACAAGCAACTGCCTTTCTTACAGTGGGTGTTCTTTATACGTGAGTATTTTTTATACCATCTATAACATAGGCAACCAATTTTTTTCCATAGCGGCTCATTAATAATCACAGATCTTCCTGAGCTTCTCTCAAGGCCCCAGTGTAACATTTCATCCCTCTTCCTTTCAAACTCCCCAGAAAACAAGTGACCTCACTGAGACCGATTTAAAAAAAAAAAGTACGCCTTTTGCACAGCAGAAAAGAAAATTTAGCAAAGGCACGCTCTGCGAGCTGCAGTAATGAGCAAGCTGAACAGGAAGTGACTGACACATACATAAAACTCTTCCTTCAGCCGGCTGCACAGTGGGTAATGGGAAAATGCATGAGAGGTTTGATTATAAAGAAAAAAAATACTAAAAACACAGAACTCTGGGGGAAAAAAAAAATCATTTTGTTTCCTTTTCTTTGATAAATGTAAATAAAAGTCACATTTTAGTTAAGGCTCACCAGGATTTTAAACCACTTTGTAATGGAATCGAACATAAACAGGCAATCAAATTTAAATATTCATTTAAATGGTAATAGTTACAATAAAGCGGAATTAAATATCACAGACAAGTTAATTAAAGAATCCAGAAGTGGAATGTTTCTTATTTTGGTGGTTCGTACAATAAAAAAAATTATTTGCTTTAATAACTGCACAGCATGTATATCATATTTCATAGGAAAGGAATATTCTTTTAATATCAAGTTTTATGCATTCTGGCCATTATTAAAGCAATTTACATTTTATTATTGGTGATAATAATTACTAATGGTAGTGATGCGCAGACTGTGTAAAAACGACTCCACAAGCAAGCAAGATCAGCATAAAGAAGCTCAGAAATTCATAGCTTGCCATATCAAGCATATTATCTGCTAAATGGGTCATTTAGATTTAAAAAGGCAATTTTAGTTGGACTTCCCCACAGATGACAGATCAGGAGGTCCATACAGGCAGGAGTCTCCCCTGCTTATCTGCTGGTGCTCCAACCTTAGTCTTGGTGTCTCATAGTTTAATCTTTTAGCCTCAAGGGGGCATATATGAGGTATGAGGCCAGACCCAGTTGCCCAATTATTCTCTGTGAGCGCACAAGACAAGAACCTTTGCCAAAGCCGAAAGCCAGAGGTTCAGGATTTGGGGCTAAAGGAGTCAAACTGTGAAAGTGAACAGAAGTCTGGCTAATTTCAGCAAAGAGCCCTTTTATTTTACTATTAGCTCTCTGTCCCTGGTGGAATGTGACCAAAAGGCAGCCTGGGATTTTATAGACCCCACCAGGCCATAATTAACCCATAAAACCCCTACTGAGCCAAAGTGCCCCCAAGTCTGTGATTATAGCATTGCAGGGACAGGTCAGAAACAAGGTAGGAAAAGGCCAACTCAGTGGTACTAAAGCTTTAGTATTGTGGGGTTAGATAATGTGGCAGTTGGATATCCCTCTCATAGCCATGATTTTGAGGCTATTTCATTGGAGCAAAACATGGGCTGGGGTTTTTTGGCTAGGAGGTTCAGAGGAAGACCCAGGCTCAGCCAGTTTCAAAGCAGTGTGGCCCACCAGGAATTTCCCCTCTCCCTCTGCAACACCATTGTAATAATAAATCCATTAAAGAGACCAAACATAACATCTTAAGCTCCTGCTATGGGCATAACTACAAATGACTTGGTCCCGTAGCAAAGTACGATGTGGCCCGGAAGTAGCCTTCATTAGAGTAATAGATGCTGGAGGTTACAGTGGGGCCATGTACAGGGGTGTTGAGAGGAAGACCTAGGTTCAGTCAGTCCCAAACCAGTGTGGCACACCAGGAATTACCCCTCTCCCTCTGTGACTCCTTTGTAAAAATAAATCCATTAGCAGAATACGGACCAAGCATAACAATCGGACCCCCTGCTATGGGCATAACTAGAAATGACTTGGTCCCATAGCAACGTACGATGTGGCCCAGAAGTCGCCTTCGTTGGAGTAATAGAGGCTAGGAGATTACAGTGGAGCCAGGTACAGGGGTGTTGGGAAGAAGACCCAGGCTAAGCCAGTACCAAAGCAGTGTGGCCCACTACGAATTTCCCTCTCCCTCTGTGACCCCATTGTAACAATAAATCCATTAGCATTAAAGTGACCAAGCATAACATTCGGACTCTCTGCTATGGGCATAACTACAAATGACGTAGCAAAGTAAGATGTGGTCCAGAAGTCACCCTAGCTTGAGTAATAAATGCCTTCAAAGGCAAATGTACACTTTTTAATCACGTATATTTCTACGCATGAGGCTGAATGCAATCAACCATATCGGTTTTAACAATGTTGCACTAGATTTCTATTATATTTTCTGTCCTATGATTTAATCTGCTGAGAGTGTACTGGATTGGTTTGATCTTAGATACGGCCATTCGGATTCTTAAAGTGATACACACTTGTTTATGGATTCATCAATGGATTCGAAGTTCTAAGGACTTACTGCAATTTAAGGGCATATATCTTGCCTTTTTTTGGTAAGAGTTTGATTCGTGTGATGGTGGGCACATCCTTGTAAGAAGGTGCATGCACCTTGGGATCACACTAGCAATTGTCAAAATTTGATTCTTTTGAGAAGCTCTGTGTTTTCTTTATTTGAATTAGGAACGAGTGTTAACAGTTGTAATGTGGTACAGTTGTAATCGGGAGGAATGGCTTCTTCACATGCAATATGATTTTCTTGAAAAAATTACAGTTTTTATGAAAGAAAAACCCACCAGCAGCCGCCCAGGAATCTTTCTGACTCTGGGGGCAGGTGCTGACTTTTCCCACCAGGGCATCCTGAATCGGGATGTCCCGCTGTGTGAAACCCCCCAGTTTTCCCTTAAAACTCACATTGCCAGGTTCCAACAGCTCATGTCTGGGCTCTCGTCCAATGACAGCCGCCTGCTGTGACTACATCAGTCGGCAGGTGGCTCTCATTGTTTTGAAATGCTGACGCTTCCCCTGCATCCCCAGTTGTGTGTGTCCTCCTGCCCCAGCCATTAAGATAATGCTAATCTTAGCCTTGAAAAAAGTTATTTTGGAATGAAACTTGTGGCATTCAAGCAATTAGTGAAATGCGCACACTTTAAGAAAGTTAATTAACTTAACAACCAGTTTATGGTGATCAAATAGAAACTGCCGCTACAGTAGATCTTCCCAAAGGGCTAAAATTCTGTTGAGAGATTTTTGGCCAGATCAATCCTTGTTCATGGGATTAGACTACCAAGGCTCAGGACATACTAGCAAGGTAAAGCATATACAAAGCACAAAATTGTTCTTTATTCATCCAGATTAAAATACACAGGTTCCATAAGTAAAAAACTCGTCTCCAATGACACATTTCGGGACGCACATTAGGGTTGATTCAGAGCCTTCTATGTTCCATCTCGTTTTTGTTGCTAAGTGTGTACATTACATATAGCTTTCATTAAGTATATGTGCAGTCACACGATTCAGAGCCTCTGTTGCACATTGTACTAGTTTTGCAGCTTCGTAAGCCACCAAGAATGCTGTGAGTACAGCTCTCAAGGCCTATTTTACAAATGACCTTTTCATTTATGTTGAAGCAAAACACTCGTCTCCTATAGTTTTTTAGTGTTTTTTCACATACCTTGCAATTAAATGTTTCAGTGTCCAGTGAAGTCCTACTAGTTCCCAACGAAAAAGTCCTGTTTTTACATTTAATTTAGCCCCTAAATTCAGTTTGATTTTAGTTTCTGTGAAATTTATACGAATACGCTGGATTGATTGCTAGCTTGTACACACATGTTTCCCATACCCTGGACCTGCTATCCCATTACTTACGTATTGCTGTGCCAAGCATTGTTCTTTTCTTCTGCCTAATGCATACCTTAACCACTTTCCACTTTGTCCTGCATTCTTCTTTTCTTCTTCCTAGTTGTATATTTGGGATGCCCACATGGACATAATGTAAACATCACTCTGATTGCTAATAATAATAAATGAAATACAACACAATGTTATTTAATTCTTAATTCTGTATTTTTTTATTCATAATTATTTTTTTTGTAAGTTAATATTTTTTTTATTAAGAAAATTTAAAAGTAAAAAAATAAAAGCTTATAAAAATAGATCTTTTTTTTAAAGAAACTATTTACCAACATTTATAGAAAATAGAGCCTGTAAGTGGAGCCAGAAATATCCTGTTTTATTGGCCTCTCTCGCAGCCCCAATCAGGGCTCTGAATCATGCGCCCTCACATGATTCAGCCCTCACTAATCATGGCTTACACGCATCAGCGCGAAAACAAAGCAATAACACATTAGAAGCCGAAAAGGCTTAAATGCAACCACCAAAGCGCTAATACAAAGAAAATGCACCTAAAAGAGGCTGTGAAATGAACTTATGGTGCCCTTAGTCATATGACAGTCAATACAACTAAGGGGACAGTGTGCAGCCTGAAACACATCATTGGAGACAAATGAGGTTTTTTTTTTTTTTTTTTAAGGAACTTGTGTATTTTAATCTGGATGAATAAAGAACAATTTTAGACATACCTGAGCTGAGCAATGGACTTAGTCCAATCCTGTTCCTTACTAGTCAAAACTAAAATAATACAATTAATTGGATAGGGCTTTAAACCTGTTTAGTTGTGTTTCCCCACCCAAGAAAATCAGGATTTAGGTAAAACCCTGCTAAACAGCTCTTGTATCAGGTCTACTGAACCTCATTTGCTGTGTAATACAGCGAGCAGCACTGAATCACAGGCCGATTTTGGTTTTAGACACAAGGCTTTTAAAAAGGAACAGAACAGCATGATTTCTTCCAATGTGTTGCATATTTATTAGTACACGCTGCATTTTTCTATTGCCCCTACGAGAAATGCAATGCATGTGAAGCAGAGTTAAATCTTAAAAAGAAAACTCGCAATCGAGTAACAAATATTGTAAATCAGTGACATAACTGAAGAGATTTCTTTCATTTCCTGTTTAGTCCTAATACCAGCCACAGAATGACTGACAAGGAGATATTACGCTATTCAATATATTTATTTTATATTTGCCAATGACACTAAGGAGCAAAGGGAGCGGGGAGGCCGATTCATCAATAGCGCCAGGTAGCGACAGATGAGCGACTGAAGTATGGCGCTAAGAGCACCGCTAGCGTCAGCCGCGGGCGGTAGCGATTCGCTATAGCAGGCCTCCTCAGTCGCTACCTGGCGTTGTTGCGAACAACGCCTACATTGCTGAATATGATGTTGGCCCTCAGCTTTGTAGGCGCTGTCAGTCAGTGTGACCACGCTATTCTACACAGCGCCTGTTAGCTTTGCTGTGTCCTGGCCATCCAGTACCTTCTGAATAAAACACATTGCCACATTTGTTAAAAATTTAAAGAGTTTTTATTTTGTGTTGAAAAGGAAATTAAATTCAACCAGATATTCGAATATAAATGCAAAATAAAACATAATTAAACACATAGCCACAATTTGTTTTTTTTTTTTATTTGTTAAATAAAAAGGAAATACAATTAAACCACCAATGAGAAAGAAAATGAAAATAAAAACAGAACAGAGAAAAATGGAAAATCGAAAAAGAAAAGAAAAACAGAAATGAGAAAGGAAAATAGAAAAAAGAAAAACAGAAATGAGAAAGGAAAATAGAAAAAAGACAAACAGAAATGAGAAAGCAAAATAGTAAAAAGAAAAACAGAAATGAGAAAGGAAAATAGAAAAACAAAAGAAAAACAGAAATGAGAAAGGAAAATAGAAAAAGAAAAACAGAAATGAGAAAGCAAAATATTAAAAAGAAAAACAGAAATGAGAAAGGAAAATATTAAAAAGAAAAACAGAAATGAGAAAGCAAAATATTAAAAAGAAAAACAGAAATGAGAAAGGAAAATAGAAAAAGAAAAGAAAAACAGAAATGAGAAAGGAAAATAGAAAAAAGAAAAACAGAAATGAGAAAGGAAAATAGAAAAAAGAAAAACAGAAATGAGAAAGCAAAATAGTAAAAAGAAAAACAGAAATGAGAAAGGAAATCGAAAAAAGAAAAACAGAAATGAGAAAGCAAAATATTAAAAAGAAAAACAGAAATGAGAAAGGAAAATAGAAAAAGAAAAGAAAAACAGAAATGAGAAAGGAAAATAGAAAAAAGAAAAACAGAAATGAGAAAGCAAAATAGTAAAAAGAAAAACAGAAATGAGAAAGGAAAATAGAAAAAGAAAAGAAAAACAGAAATGAGAAAGGAAAATAGAAAAAAGAAAAACAGAAATGAGAAAGCAAAATAGTAAAAAGAAAAACAGAAATGAGAAAGGAAAATAGAAAAAGAAACGAAAAACAGAAATGAGAAATAAAAGGAAAATGGAAAAGGGAAATAAAAACATAAATCAGCCAGAAAAATATAATTACAATAGGAAGTAGAATGCCAAGGAAACGTTCACCAGAATTAAACACATAGCCAAATGTATCTATATATAGTAGATTTTTTATTCAAATCTACCTCAAAGTAAAAATAAACACAAGAGAAATGGTAAAGTAAAAATAAAACAGAAAGGAAAAAGCAAAGTAAAGTAAAATAAAGTTGGGAAAGTCCGAAATATTGTTCACGGTGCCCGTGTTTGTGCCTGAAAAAATAAGAAAAGTGCAGTTAGTATAGATCTTTAAAGTAGTATAGTTGTAGCAAATACAAAAATGCATTACTTGATAACCAACATTGGCGTCTTACACCCCCCCTTTGAGTGGTTTGGGTCATCTTACACCCCCCTTAGAGTGGTTTGGGTCATCTTACACCCCCCTTACAATGGTTTGGGTCATCTTACACCCCCCTTACAATGGTTTGGGTCATCTTACACCCCCCTTAGAGTGGTTTGGGTCATCTTACACCCCCCCTTACAATGGTTTGGGTCATCTTACACCCCCCTTAGAATGGTTTTGGTCATCTTACACCCCCCCTTACAATGGTTTGGGTCATCTTACACCCCCCTTACAATGGTTTGGGTCATCTTACACCCCCCTTAGAGTGGTTTTGGTCATCTTACACCCCCCCTTACAATGGTTTGGGTCATCTTACACCCCCCTTAGAATGGTTTTGGTCATCTTACACCCCCCCTTACAATGGTTTGGGTCATCTTACACCCCCCTTAGAGTGGTTTTGGTCATCTTACACCCCCCTTACAATGGTTTGGGTCATCTTACACCCCCCCTTAGAATGGTTTTGGTCATCTTACAACCCCCTTAGTGTGTTTTTTGGCTCATTTTGATGGGAGGTCAAATACATTTAACCAGTAGTGCAGTACTTGCATTAGAGTGAAGGGTAGTTAGCTTACCGCAAAAAAAGAAGTGATCATCCTTTCCCTTAGCTCATCGCCAGTCTGGGTGTCCTCACTTCTTTCTGCGGGCAGGTTGGGGATTTCTGGCACCAGTGCTGTCTCCTCGGGGGCTTGGATTCGGTGACAAATGCAAATGTTGTGTAGCACACAGCAGGCAAGGATGATCTTGGAAACCTTCTGTGGGCTGTAGAGCATCTCTCCTCCTGGCCGTGCCAAACAGAGAAAACGTGCTTTCAGCAGGCCGATGGTTCTTTCCACAATGCTTCTGGTCTTGCGATGCGCTGCATTGTAGCGTTCATGGGCAGAGGTCCGTGGGTTCCTGACCGGAGTCATGACCCACGTTCTCTGCCCATATCCCTTGTCCGCTGTAGAAAAAACACAAGGAGAGAGACAGCAATTAGTACTAGTACATGTTTTTTGGTGGTAGTTTGGTTAAAATTGGCTTACTAGGCCACATATTAGCAAAATACATTGACATGGTTAATTTATTACCCAGTAGCCAGCCAGCTGGCATTTCGTTGTTATCAAACTTCCGGCACAGGACTGTCCGCTGCAAGACGTAAGAATCGTGGCATGAGCCGGGGAACCCCGATCTCACCGCCCGCAGCCTCATGTCTGGGTCACAGACCACCATCACATTCATTGAATGGAATTGTTTCCGGTTTCTGTAGGACAGCTCCTGTGCACGGGGAGGGCGGAAAGGGATATGTGTACCATCAACGCACCCTAGCACATTCGGGATCCCTCCCATCAGATAGAAAGCATGTTTTATTTTGGCAACCTCTTCCTCATCCTCAGGAAACCTGATGTAAATTGGGATTAAATCACAAATTGCCAGAACTACCTGGATTAGTATGCGGCTCATAGTAGCCTGGCTTATCCCGCTGAGGAGGGCTGAGGTTGCCTGGAAGGTCCCTCGTGCCAAAATATTAAGAGTGGCACACAGGCGTACTATGCCTGGAATGGAATGAGTGCGTTTGGTGGATGGCTCGATTTTGGTCTTAATCTGATCATATAGGGACTGTAGTGCAGCACGATTCAGACGGAAGCGGCTCCTGATCTGCTCGTCACTTAAGTCCCATACTGAAAGGCGGATTGCAAAGGAGCGGGGTGCCCTAAGCCTCACAACACCCCGCTCCCTTTCCTCCTGCTCTTTCAGCATACACATACATCCATCCACCCAGACACCATACATCACCCTCTTATCCATCACACACACTAAAGATATATACAAAAACAAAAATAAACAAAAAAAACCACTAACACACAACACACACACAAACAATCACACTCCACACACACCCGCTACAATGCAGCTCACCACAAAACCAGAACTATAGTGGTCCAAACCACCAGCCTGCTGAAAACCAGCTTTCTAAGTTAGGCACAACCAAGAGGGGAGTTGCTGCACAGCCCACAAAAGGCCCCAAAATCAAGCCTCACTTGCTGTATGCTACACAATATTTGCAGATGCCACCAAAACCAAGCTCCTAAAGAAACAGCACTGATGTCAGAAATCACCCAACAAGCCACAGAGAGTGAGGACAGAAACCAGACAGAGGCTCAAATGAGCTAAGGGAAGCGAGCACAGCACCACACCACAGCCTTTGCCACAGTGTAAGAATAGCAGAAGCTAGAACATTCCTTCCTTTTATACTTCATTTTCTAAAGTGACAGGTCCGCTTTGCCGCCTTTTGCGTCGCTCTGCTATTTCCGGGCGCCAATTAGCCGACCCAGGTGTGCGTAAAACAGAGTGCGCACGCGCACGCTAGTAGCGCTACTAGCGTACTTGAGCCGTAACTTGCGTGCATTAACGGACATGGCCCAAAAATCAGGGGTGGACCAATGAAAGGGAAGCTGATGTTTTTTTAAATAGCCGTTAGGCTAACCACATGTCACAAGGGTTTGAGATACATCAGTCCATTGTTGGATTTGGGTGTGTGTTGTTTGTTTAATGAGGTCTGTAATGAGTTAATTGGCTAACACACATGCTTCTGTCAGTGCAGTGGAGGTGTGCCTAGAAGGAACTGGGCTGTATGTGTGAATCAATTAAGTGGGCTGCTTTTGGATTGGCTGTTAGAGCACATAAAACCTGCCCAAGCCTAACAGATTGCGATGCCATTCTGTAGTCTGCATGCGTGCTTGTTGGGTGTGTATTTGTGTGTGTGTGCAGCTACAGGATGGAGCCAAATTCAGGACATCTGCCGGCCACAGCAGGCCCGAGTAGGAGTTTGGTGGGTGCTGTGCGCAGACCTCCCTTACGGAAAAGGGCACAGCCTGAAGGTGGGGCAGCACCCCAGGCTAAGCGCCCAGGTGCCAAGAGGGAGCCTGAATTTAATTTGGCGGAGAATAATCATCTTGTGCGCCTTACACTTGCTAAATGGGAGCTACTCTTTGGCTCCCAAAGCAAGTCCATAGGCAAACAAGAAAGAAGCAAACTGTGGGATGCCATTGGTGTGGAGCTTAGTAGCACAGCTCAACACCCACGTAGTGGCCCATCCTGCAGGAAACGCTTCTACACTTTGCGAGGGGCCCTTATGAAAAAGATGAATCACGATCTTGATGTGGACAGTGGGTTCATCCAGGCTCCAAAGAGTACCTACAGGCCGTATGAGGAGATGCTGAAGGCCAAAATCCCACTGGCTCGGCTGCAGGGTGTGGATCCTGGGGATGACACCACCAGTTGGACTGAAGGTACATATTTTCTGGCTTTTATAATAACCTAATGTTAATGTATGTGATTTGCATTTTTACATTCTGAACAACTAACAGTAGGACCTGTGAAGTATTACATTACAGCTCAAACATTTGTAACTTTTCTGTCTGTTGCTTTATGCATAGGTGCACATGCTGCTGTCCGGGATGTGCCTCAGGACACCCAAGCTCCTGCCCTTCCAGCAACCTCAAGGCTACCCCAGTCTGCCATTGAAGGTATTTACCCATAATTTGGTTGCTGGTTGTTTTGTTAACAAATGGGTGTGGGAGCAGCTCTAACAATCAAGGTTTGCCTTGTTGAGTATTAATAATATGTGCCTGCGCCCTAATTGCACGCCCACTGTAACACTCACAGCAACTAACTAACAAGGCCCTAACATGTGTAGATATGTAGGACGCCAGAGATGTGTAGCCATATATCGGCATATCAATGTGGGAGCCACACTTGGCTTGATTAGTGAATATTAGTGAAAGAGCTGCTCACACACCTTAATGCATGTTGTATTTTGCCACGCACATTAACTATGGCTCAATGTTGGGTTTATTTTGGCCTAGCTCCCATGCCCTTGGCCCCAGCATCTCCTCCGGATCCCACCTACTCTTTGGATGTCGGTAAGTGCATGTGTTCACCTTGCTTGATCCACTTTTACTCAAGTGCATGGGTCTCATTCCTCTTTTTTCTTGGTAGGCCAAGTGACTGGTTCATCTTTGGACCCCACTTCCGATGTTGCCGGTCAACAGGACCCTGTTGGTGTGTAGAGCAATACATAATGTATCCTTTATGCTGTTTATGTTACACTGGTTCAATTTGGTTAGTCTACTAAGCTACATGTTTGCTTGGTAAACTTGAAGATGCCTCTTGGGAGTGCTGGTTGCCTCCCCAGGGTCAGTCTATTAGTTATTTGAGTGATAGCAATGTATTTTTGCGGACATCTTTTTAGCCAAACATTCCCCGTAGTAGTTTGCTGATTATTTAGAGACATTCCTTTTTTTTTTTAGTTGACCCGAATATCGGAAGTGGCTGTCCAGAAAGGGCCCCTCAAGTTCCAGCTGCCAGAGATGAGGGTAAGTGGTTTGGCCTTGCTCTAGTCTGTATTTTGGCTCTACTTTTGTGGCACTTGCTTCTGGCAACTTGTGTGTCCACATGTATTTTCAAGGTCCAAGCTCGAGTGAGGACCCCACTCCAGACATCTGGGATATTGCGGGTATGTTTAATTTAAGCAATGTTTCTGATGTGATTAGCAGAAATTAGTGCGTCTTAGTCCTGTAACATACATGTTAACAATCTGAATTTAACAGAGACCTTTGGTCTAGTGTGTATTTTGGAACTTTTTAGAGGTATGGCCTCGATAGCCTAACCAAGTTACATTAGAGTTTGGCCCACAGACCTACTAACCTGATTTTCCTGTTTAGCATATGCCAACTTGCCGGACATCTCGGATGTTGAATTGCCACTCTCTGGCAGCGAAACCTCGAGCCTACCTGTGCCGGAGGACACGCAGGTAACATGGCTGATGTAGACGACCTCGAACCACATTGGCATCTTCGTGGGTAGTGGAAGAAGCAACATGTCACATTTCCTTTCATTGTTGTTTTGGCAGGAGGCGGAACCAGAACCCCAAGCTGGGACCTCTTCCCAAGTCCCATGTGGCCAAGCTTCCGAGGCTCAGACAAGGGTAAGTTGTATAGTGACTGTTTATGGGAATTATTTTGAGGGGCATAACTGCATTGGTTCTGTTTGACTAAAATGTGGTTTACTATTTGTTTAGCCTCAAACCACAGCAAGAGGAGGTGTGGCACCAACCAGTGCCGATTTCTACGAGCTAGGGGTCCGGATGCTGGAGGACTACAGTCGCCAACAGCCGCGTGATGGAACTAATGAGCGCATTGCGGCGTTGGAAAATCAGGTGCTGATGTGTCAGCAACAAAATGAGGCCCTGCAGCGCCAGGTGGACCAGTTACGCCAAAACCAACTACAGAACCAGGAACTTGGTCGGCTGGCAAATGTAATTGAGCAATCTGTACAGCGCCAGGAAGAAGCAATACAGCGGCAGGACCAAACTTTGTTGTTGCTACAACAGCTCATACAACAGCAGTCTATATTTTTTACTGCACTGTTGTCCCCCAACACCGCCCCTAGCAATGACTCCCAACCTCCCCGGCCACCCAGCCAAGAATATTAATTTTGTATCTTTTTGGTTATGTAAATATATTTGCTTCACCCACCTCTAAATTGTGTGTTTCCTAAGACCTCGCTAATAACACAGTCAGGGATGAGTATCTGGATCTACATATGTCAATGTATTGGTCAATTTAGCCCACACATTGGAGCCCATAGCTTACTATGGTTAACACCTGAAATGGCTCAAAAGGTATGGCTACATTGACCCACAAATGTTTTGGGAGACAGCTAAACTATGCTTTGCAATGCAACACACTGTAATGATGTGAATCAAAAATTTTTTAATACAAACAATGGCCAACACGGCCAACCTTGGCCAACAACGGCCATCAAGAGACCAGCCTTCCCCCCACCCTAACGACGCCGTCGGCGCCTCTTCCTGGCCAGCAGCATCAGCTTCAGGAGCCGGATCTCCCGCCACAGTCTGCGATGCTGGTTTTCACAAGCTGTAGAAATGTAGAAACAACAATTTATTAATAATTTGGCAGTGACCTCAACAGACACAGATGTAGCAATGTAATGTCAGTGTGTCCAATTAGGTGACACTCACATTAACATTGTTGACCACTGTGTGCTTATTGGTTAACATTATATGAGTACTATTGACTGGCAGGAATGTGAACAACACATCCCAAGCATACATTTTAGCTTAAAGTGTACCAACACCCACGGGTGATCGGCCCGGGAATCTATCAGATTCCCTGCCCCATCACCTCCCTCCCCGCGGGACATCCAAGATCGGGATGTCCCTGGGTGTGAAACCCCCCCCAAACCCCAAAATACCTACCTCAGTTTCTGTGTGGCAGTGCCGCTGGGCCCTCCCTGGTGCCCCTCTAGACGTGTGCGTGCCTGCGACGGCCGTCTGTGAATTGCCGGCGCAGGCACGCCCCCGTAAAAAGGGGCGCGGGGGAGGCGGAGGAGGAGGCAATTTGCAATGGCTTGTACATTTTTTGGAGTCAACGTGAGTTCAGGGGGTTGTCACACAGCGGTGCCGATCAGGGGTGCCCCACCGTAGTGGAACAACACCCAGGAAAGTCAAAATCCTGGTTGTTGTTCCAGTTTAACTCTTGGGAAGCAAAGAAGGTCTAATTCCCTGTGTGTCCATTTTTGTGTTTAGTAACAGCCAAACATCAGGGCCTAAGTCCGAACGAGTCCACGAGTTTACCCTATAATGTTACAGGTCCAGACCTAATCGGGCCCATTTGGTTGTGTCTAACGCAAAAATAGTCTCTATGGGGCCTAATGAAGGATGTGAGCCAACAATCAAGCATGCAAACAGGCATGTTGGATTATTGTGCCAACACATTGAATAGAGATGTGTGTGAAATTAACACATAGGTAAATTTAAATTGGCTGCTGATGTGACTAGAAGACATAGGTTTCACAAGTCTTTAGGCATATGAAGTGGGATGTACTCACCATCGCAGCTGTGGCGGGGGCCCATGCTGCTGGCCGTCCCTGGAGCTGGGGTGGGGAGGAGGGTCTCTGGCTCCGTCTGCGTCGCAACATCTGTCAACATAAAGCAAAAGGCAAAAACACAATTAGTGGGCAAATGACACATGACTATTTGACATCCATCTGGTTATTGAGTCTGAAAATGCAAAGGCTTGCATGGTTACATACAGGTTGACCTAAATTAGCATATTTCCTGGACCATGAGTTAATGTCAATTTGTAAGGCTTCACACATGTATCCCTAAAGAGAATGTGCAAATAACATAGAAAGTGCTATTTAAAGGAATCATTTGCAGTTGTTTGGCTAATGTTAATAGTGGGCCACATGTTGGAGCGGGAACAACTTAACCCAAGCAAAGCAATGCAAACACCCATCATGGTGTTGGCAGAAACATAGGGGTGGTTGACAGTTGGCTAGCACTGTAGTGGGGTTTGTGAGGTTAGGGTACCTTATCAAACCAGCTGTGACAATGGACCAGGAAACATGTGTCTGTTACAAGTGGGCCTATACACAGGATTGCAGCTAATCTTGGTTTGGGTCCACTTTGGCCGAGCCACACAATTTGCATGAGCCAACTTACTCCGCGCCCGCTGCCTTCAACACATCACTCCTCGAGTGTGTGCGGATGCGCAGCCAATTTGAAAAAGAGCGCAGGCGCACACACATCTACAGTGGCACACAGGAGGCTTGGACGGTGGCTTTGCCAACCCCCAAAGAGGTAAGGAGTTTTGTGGTTTTGTTTGGGTGTGGGGGGCCCTGGGTGAGGGATGTGATTGGTCCTGGAAGCTTACAGAAACCGAGCACCATCAATGTTTTTGGGTGCACTTGAATGAATGTAATAACATTGGGAATGTGATGGGTAACCAATAACACTTACCATGACTATGCCCGTGGAGAATCCTACGCCAAAATGCCATGGAGGTGCCGCCTATATGATGCCCTGCAAATTAGAGAGGAATGGCAAGGGCTAAGGACACATTGCAAGATGAAACCTGTCACAGACTAACAATTAAAAAATGTACACTCACCAGGGGATGAAGCGCCACTTGAAGCCCAGGGAGGGCTCTGAGGAGGAGGCGGGGAGCCTCGGCTCCTCACACTCTGGTCGGAAGATCCACCAGGCAAAGGGCCACCCTCCTCCCTCTCACTCCCTGCTTGAGAGTGGCCCCTTGCCTGGTGAGATTCCTCACACTCAGAGTGTGAGGAGCTGAGGCTTGATCCAGCCAGCCCCCCAGCAGCACACTCCTCTGGGGCATCATCCCCTTCCTCCCCTGGGTCCTCTAAATAGGACCCGCGGGAGGGACCCTCCCCCGATGACTCCCCCGAGTCCGCCTGCCTGGTTCGGGGGAGGAATCCCTTCCCACGTTTCCCCAGGGGAGGACGCTTATCTGTGTGGAGGGGGTGAAAGAAAATAATTAATCTAAAGAGCACAAATGGACAGAGCTTAGCAGATGATTCTGCACAAAGGCAAAACATAACATAAGCTTTAACTTACCTGATGCGTAGGCATCATATAGGCGGTACACGCCTTCAGGGTCCCGGCGCTTGAAATCGGACCACTTTTGTTGGATCGAGCGGATTGTGAGCTCGGTCTGGAAGCGCCGGGACACTGTGGCCTTCACCTCCATGGCTATGCGTTTCTTTCCTCCACGGGCATAGTCATATTCGGCGAGGCAGAAGTCCTATGAAAAAACAAAAAAACAAAATAACATAAATACATGACATCAGAAAACAGTCATAAACAGTTATACATAGACCACATCAAAGTGGACCCACACCCAGGATTATGACTATTCTGGGTTTGTGTGCACTTTGGTGGGCCACACCAATTGTGGGTGGTCCGCTGTCTGCAACCCCCTTGGAAGGCCACAAATACACCACTGAGGCCACTCCCACGTCACTCCCCCAGCAAAACACAGGGCTCTGCGCCGCTGTGGCATGCGCATACAAGGCCGTTGGGACGTGCATACCAGCTCAGCTGGGTATGCACGGCAAAGTTGGCATGTGGCGTTTGACTCTAACAGGGAGTGCGCCTGCACCCAAAATTACAATATGTCTGGCGCAGGGGTACACCCTGCTAGAGGTAAGTGCAATAGGCATCCGCAGCTAACGCATGCACAGATGGGACGGGACTGAGGTAATATTTAGGGCCCTCCAGGGGGGGCATCCCAGCAGGACATCCACAATGGGGATGCCCCACGGGGATTGCTCAAATGTGTTATTAAAAGCAAAATTTTTCATAAACAATCCCCCCTGTGTGTTCTGAAACTTTTCAGCTAAAAAGACAAACAAAAAAATACTCACTTTTACCACCTGGCCATTGACACGACTATCCACCCGGGTGCGCTTGGCCTTAATAGGCCCAGGAGGGGAAGGGGTGGGAGGGGTGGTGCTTGAGGAAGGTGAGGTAGGTTGGGGAGGTGGGGGAGGGGTGGTGGGGTCGGAGTCTGAGGAGGAGCTGGGGAGGCGCATGACTCGCCTTCTGGGCATCATATTGGAAACGCTAAGGAGGAAACAGGAACCGGAAATGACCCAAGCGACATTGGGAAAAAGTTTAAAAAAAAAAAACGCTCCGCGCACCAGCAACAAGCTATTCGCAGCTATGTGCAAGCTAAGTGGCGGAAAAACTAAAATGACGCTTGAAAACAAGCTAGTGGCATAAGCGCTAGACAGTTTTACCTTAAGGTGGCGTTGAAACGCAAAGGAGGAGCCCGGAACCGGATATGACGCTAGCAACTGTGCTTCAAAATTCAAACACAAACATGCGCGCAACAGGGCCAAGCTAATATCAGCTATGTGCAAGCTAAGTGGCGGAAGTACATTAAAATGACGCAGAAAAACAAGCTATTGGCATAAGCGCTAGACAGTTTTACCTTAAGGTGGCGTTGAAACGCAAAGGAGGATCCCGGAACCGGATATGACGCAAGCAACTGTGCTTCCAAATTCAAAAGCAAACATGCGCGCAACAGGGACAAGCTAATATCAGCTATGTACACGCTAAGTGGCGGAAATACATTAAAATGACGCTGCAAAACAAGCTAGGGCCAAAGGCGCAAAGAATTCTTAGCTTGATTTAGCAGGGGATTCTACATACTGTAATGCATAGGTCCTTCTAAAGCATACACCGTGGGCCTTACATATACAAATCTGAATCAATCCAAAAGTCATCACACAATCAAAGTAGACAACTACCTGAAAATGTGGCACACATGAGAATGCATAACGGGTTGTTATGAGCTGGTACGACTGAATGTTATCCTGCAATCTGTGGGCAGCCACGCTCACAACTACAGTGTATTCATTAACAACGACTGGGGTCGCGGGAAGTGAATTCCTTGCAAATGGCAGAAGGGCACATGTATGAACAGCACAGCGCCGCACAACGCAGCGCAGCGAGGCACAGCGACGCTCGCGCCGCCACATAGCGAATTAAAACAGCGACTGCACAAACACTGACCAACACAGATTCATCAAAGACAGGGCTGCCGAATAGCTTGGGCGCTGACAATTTCGAAGAGCGAACGTGACCGCCCAACCTGACAGGCTACAAAATAGCTTTACAAGCCCCGTTTGTGTTGAAAACAAGCGATTTTGATGCCAATGAGTTTGGGTGGAGGAGATGCAATACCCATGTCACTCACAACATTACATTGTGAAAAATAATAAAAACTTCAAATACATAAAAATAACCAGCCAGATTATTAAAACATATCAATATAAACATGTGTTGAATTTGGGACCAAAGAAAAAACCACAAAAACCACTAAAAACAATCATTGCAGCGTCTGCCATTGAAATGTATGGGAGAGCGGCAGGTAGCGCCAGGTAATACGTGTCGCTGTGAAGGAATTTGCAGCGGCGCTGTTCGGTCCAGGCGGCTTCATGATGAATGCCGCGCTAGCCGGCGCTAGCCTCATTTTGCTTGATAAATGCGTCATTGTGACCGCCGCCGGGCGTACTTGAGTCGGTAGTCGCCGTTAGCTGCCGCTACCTGGCGCTCGTCAGACACTACCTGGCGCTATCGCTTGATGAATAAGGGCCTAAGTCTTCTGATCTGAATTATATAAGCAGCACAGGCCAGAATCCCAAACAGAAATCAGATCCCCAAAAGGGAATCCGACAGCAATGAAAGTAAAACTAAGGCATTTGTGAGTGGCCGGCGCGGGCACGATCCCTGTTGAAGGGTAGCAGGGAATGCGACCGATCGGATTGCTGAGTTCGTTTAGGATACTCCTAGGGGGTTTCAAACAGTGGGGGCACCCTGGCATGGACCAAAACCAAGGTAGTCAAAATCCGGGGTTTTGGTCTACTTTAAACCAAAAATAAAAAAAAATAGAGGCACTTGCATTCTCTTGCAGCTCCGGACCGGCTCACTGCTCGGAAACCTAAACCTAATTCCTGCGAGCATGCACCCCGGATTTATTTGGGCCACGTCCAATACGTCCAATTCCAACTGACGGGAAACTAGTGGAAACTGGTGACGTTTCATATAAACGTGTTTGCTCCCTCATCTTCTGCACTAGGACCACAAAAGTTGGTGCATCCCAAGGTTGTGCCCTGTCAACGATCCTCTTCTTGCCATACACCAATGACTGCATCTCCTCGACCGACAAGGGTAAAATCCTTACATTTGCCGATGATAGCACAGTTGATGACCTGATCAGGAACAGGGTAGAGGGTAGATGGTGTATCACGAACAGCCTTGTGATCAATTCCTCCAAAGTTACATAGTTAATACGGTTGAAAGAAAACATATGTCCATCAAGTTCAACCAAGGGTGTTGGGGTAGGGGAAGTTATGTTTTATTTTATTTATTTATTTATTTTTTACTGATAACAGCTAATAGTAACTGTTAATGTTATTTTCTTCTAAATAAGCATCTGATCCTTTTTTGAAGCTGTCAGCGGTTGATGCTGTAACAAGCTTCTGTGGGAGGCTATTCCACAGATTTATAGTTCTTATGGTAAAAAATGATGGTCGCCTCCGGAGACTGAATTTCTTTTTTTCCAGATGAAGGGAGTGCACTATTGTCTTTAGAGAGGATTTTACCTGAAATAGTGTTTCCCCATATTTTTTGTATTGGCCATTTATATATTTATACAAGTTAATCATGCCCCCCCCCCCCCCAGTCGTCTCCTCTCAAGAATAAACAGATTTAATTCTCGTAATCTTTCCTCATAACTAAGATCCTTCATTCCTCTGATTAGTTTGGTGGCTCTCCTCTGCACCCTTTCCATAATCAGAGTGTCCTTTCTTTGAATGGGTACCCAGAACTGGATGGCATATTCCAGGTGAGGGCGCACCAGTGCCTTGTAAAGAGGCAAAATTACTCACATATCACATGATTCCAGGCCTCTATTAATGTGTGATAATATCTTGGTGGCCTTGGAAACAGCATGCTGTTATTTAGCCTGTGATCTATTGTGGGTACGGGTAACCTATTGGCGGTTACCCCAGTAGTGTGACCCTTCCATATTTTCAGTGTAGAGTTGGTACATGGTCAAGCTTACTAAACACTCTTCTGGTTCCGGGTCTAAGCTATTCCCGGTTCTAAATAATCCCGCTTTTGACCATGACCACACTATTGAATGAAAGAATATTTATTGGTACACATTTGATCTAAAAAAATATACTTTAAAAATATGCTAGTTATTTTCATATGTTACATTCATGTGCATCTATATACATCATTATAATACATTCATGTGCATCTTTGTGCATTAATTCACATCATATTGCATGTATCATACATTGTTTACATAAATATCATTGCAGTTTCTGCTCCCTTATGGTCTTTCATATGCGGTTTTCTTTTTCATGGGAACCTTTCTATTGGGCATACATGTTTCGCCTATTTATTCGGCTTTATCAATGCCCTTGCGTTAGAGAAAAGAGGGAGCAATGAGATATAAATTAATTGATTTTGTCTATTGTGCATGGTTGTTCATTCCATAGATTAAATAAAATATATATACCTCAAAGGAAATCCATAAGTACATGATTCATTTGTATCAATGCTAATTAGTATTCATACATGATTCGCTAGCCTTATTTATCCCCCAAACACCGTATTTGTATAGGATCCTCAGACACCGGCCCTTTAAGAAAATGTATGTGTCATTTAATCCAATGTAATATTCATGTATTGTATTCTCTAGTGTATATACATTACAGTACATTTTAATTACTGAATAAATGTACCTTTTAATGATTTTGTAAAGGTTATTGGTGGGCAGCTGATGTTGAATCAGTTTGGAGGATTATCTTAAGTGTGGGCACTAAAAAGAATCAGCAAAAAATGTGACAAATATTTCATTGTCATTCATCTAATAGTATAGGGTATGTAGAGTTAAATAGCACAAAAACAAGGCTGTACCTTTAAATGCGCGCCCCACGCATCATCTGCAGTTGTGGTGTCCAGAAAGTAACCGCACCCCCAAATATATGCCTGGCTCCTGATGATCTCCCTTCGTGTCACTAGTTTGTATGCTCGTTGGTCTAGGTGTGCGTGCGACGCCACTCTGGCGGCGCCTTTATGCGGCCTGGGGTCCGGAGTGTGCTGTCCCGCCGGTCTCAGCTGGAAGTGACATCCCTGGAACGCAAAGTACGTCCACCCGGCTTGAGACCGGATGTGACGTCAGGTGCTGCTGGATCCACCGCGCACGGATGTGTAGACGTCGTCTCTAGGGATGAGCGAATCGATCCGGACGAACCCGGATTCGATCCGAATTTCAGGAAAAATTCGATTCGGATCGAATCCGAATTTCCCCGCGATTCGATCACTCGAAGTTTTCCTTTAACATCCATTCATTTACATTACAGGCATTCTAAGATGGCGGGCGGGACATGTCTGGACATGTATCCCGCGCCAGTGCAAGCTGGGGCAGTCACATGCAGCCTATCAGCAGCCAGCAAGCCCGGTGACGTCACACAGCGGTATTTAACGGCGGCCATCTTGCTTTTCCTCATTTCTCTATTGCATTCGTGACAGACAGACAGAACGCTGTGTAGCTGAGGCAGTTAGACAGGCTGGAGACAGGGACAGACAGGGACAGGCTGGAGACAGGCAGGAGACAGGCAGGAGACAGACAGGAGACAGACAGAAAGCCAGGGAAAGGTAGGAAAAACGGAGCTGGCTGACAGGGAGATTTTTTTTTTTTCATCCAGCCTTTGTTAGCGTTTTCAGGCTGCTTATAGTAACTAACTGTGCATATATACTGAACTGATCTTAAGTCTGCTGTGAGGCATCCCATTCTGTGACTAAAGCAGCCTCTGTTTAAGACCATATAAGCATTTGCTCTTATCATATTTGAAATTAGCCTGATAAAGACACTTTTGCTGGCCAAAGCACTACTGTACCCTGCCAGCTCGATTCCTGCCCGGGGCATCCCATTCTGTGACTAAAGCAGCCTCTGTTTAAGACCATATAAGCATTTGCTCTTATCATATTTGAAATTAGGCCTGATAAAGACACTTTTGCTGGCCAAAGCACTACTGTACCCTGCCAGCTCGATTCCTGCCCGGGGCATCCCATTCTGTGACTAAAGCAGCCTCTGTTTAAGACCATATAAGCATTTGCTCTTATCATATTTGAAATTAGCCTGATAAAGACACTTTTGCTGGCCAAAGCACTACTGTACCCTGCCAGCTCGATTCCTGCCCGGGGCATCCCATTCTGTGACTAAAGCAGCCTCTGTTTAAGACCATATAAGCATTTGCTCTTATCATATTTGAAATTAGGCCTGATAAAGACACTTTTGCTGGCCAAAGCACTACTGTACCCTGCCAGCTCGATTCCTGCCCGGGGCATCCCATTCTGTGACTACAGCAGCCTCTGTTTAAGACCATATAAGCATTTGCTCTTATCATATTTGAAATTAGCCTGATAAAGACACTTTTGCTGGCCAAAGCACTACTGTACCCTGCCAGCTCGATTCCTGCCCGGGGCATCCCATTCTGTGACTAAAGCAGCCTCTGTTTAAGACCATATAAGCATTTGCTCTTATCATATTTGAAATTAGCCTGATAAAGACACTTTTGCTGGCCAAAGCACTACTGTACCCTGCCAGCTCGATTCCTGCCCGGGGCATCCCATTCTGTGACTAAAGCAGCCTCTGTTTAAGACCATATAAGCATTTGCTCTTATCATATTTGAAATTAGGCCTGATAAAGACACTTTTGCTGGCCAAAGCACTACTGTACCCTGCCAGCTCGATTCCTGCCCGGGGCATCCCATTCTGTGACTAAAGCAGCCTCTGTTTAAGACCATATAAGCATTTGCTCTTATCATATTTGAAATTAGCCTGATAAAGACACTTTTGCTGGCCAAAGCACTACTGTACCCTGCCAGCTCGATTCCTGCCCGGGGCATCCCATTCTGTGACTACAGCAGCCTCTGTTTAAGACCATATAAGCATTTGCTCTTATCATATTTGAAATTAGCCTGATAAAGACACTTTTGCTGGCCAAAGCACTACTGTACCCTGCCAGCTCGATTCCTGCCCGGGGCATCCCATTCTGTGACTAAAGCAGCCTCTGTTTAAGACCATATAAGCATTTGCTCTTATCATATTTGAAATTAGGCCTGATAAAGACACTTTTGCTGGCCAAAGCACTACTGTACCCTGCCAGCTCGATTCCTGCCCGGGGCATCCCATTCTGTGACTAAAGCAGCCTCTGTTTAAGACCATATAAGCATTTGCTCTTATCATATTTGAAATTAGCCTGATAAAGACACTTTTGCTGGCCAAAGCACTACTGTACCCTGCCAGCTCGATTCCTGCCCGGGGCATCCCATTCTGTGACTAAAGCAGCCTCTGTTTAAGACCATATAAGCATTTGCTCTTATCATATTTGAAATTAGGCCTGATAAAGACACTTTTGCTGGCCAAAGCACTACTGTACCCTGCCAGCTCGATTCCTGCCCGGGGCATCCCATTCTGTGACTAAAGCAGCCTCTGTTTAAGACCATATAAGCATTTGCTCTTATCATATTTGAAATTAGGCCTGATAAAGACACTTTTGCTGGCCAAAGCACTACTGTACCCTGCCAGCTCGATTCCTGCCCGGGGCATCCCATTCTGTGACTAAAGCAGCCTCTGTTTAAGACCATATAAGCATTTGCTCTTATCATATTTGAAATTAGGCCTGATAAAGACACTTTTGCTGGCCAAAGCACTACTGTACCCTGCCAGCTCGATTCCTGCCCGGGGCATCCCATTCTGTGACTAAAGCAGCCTCTGTTTAAGACCATATAAGCATTTGCTCTTATCATATTTGAAATTAGGCCTGATAAAGACACTTTTGCTGGCCAAAGCACTACTGTACCCTGCCAGCTCGATTCCTGCCCGGGGCATCCCATTCTGTGACTACAGCAGCCTCTGTTTAAGACCATATAAGCATTTGCTCTTATCATATTTGAAATTAGGCCTGATAAAGACACTTTTGCTGGCCAAAGCACTACTGTACCCTGCCAGCTCGATTCCTGCCCGGGGCATCCCATTCTGTGACTAAAGCAGCCTCTGTTTAAGACCATATAAGCATTTGCTCTTATCATATTTGAAATTAGCCTGATAAAGACACTTTTTGCTGGCCAAAGCACTACTGTACCCTGCCAGCTCGATTCCTGCCCGGGGCATCCCATTCTGTGACTAAAGCAGCCTCTGTTTAAGACCATATAAGCATTTGCTCTTATCATATTTGAAATTAGGCCTGATAAAGACACTTTTGCTGGCCAAAGCACTACTGTACCCTGCCAGCTCGATTCCTGCCCGGGGCATCCCATTCTGTGACTAAAGCAGCCTCTGTTTAAGACCATATAAGCATTTGCTCTTATCATATTTGAAATTAGGCCTGATAAAGACACTTTTGCTGGCCAAAGCACTACTGTACCCTGCCAGCTCGATTCCTGCCCGGGGCATCCCATTCTGTGACTAAAGCAGCCTCTGTTTAAGACCATATAAGCATTTGCTCTTATCATATTTGAAATTAGCCTGATAAAGACACTTTTGCTGGCCAAAGCACTACTGTACCCTGCCAGCTCGATTCCTGCCCGGGGCATCCCATTCTGTGACTAAAGCAGCCTCTGTTTAAGACCATATAAGCATTTGCTCTTATCATATTTGAAATTAGGCCTGATAAAGACACTTTTGCTGGCCAAAGCACTACTGTACCCTGCCAGCTCGATTCCTGCCCGGGGCATCCCATTCTGTGACTAAAGCAGCCTCTGTTTAAGACCATATAAGCATTTGCTCTTATCATATTTGAAATTAGCCTGATAAAGACACTTTTGCTGGCCAAAGCACTACTGTACCCTGCCAGCTCGATTCCTGCCCGGGGCATCCCATTCTGTGACTAAAGCAGCCTCTGTTTAAGACCATATAAGCATTTGCTCTTATCATATTTGAAATTAGCCTGATAAAGACACTTTTGCTGGCCAAAGCACTACTGTACCCTGCCAGCTCGATTCCTGCCCGGGGCATCCCATTCTGTGACTAAAGCAGCCTCTGTTTAAGACCATATAAGCATTTGCTCTTATCATATTTGAAATTAGCCTGATAAAGACACTTTTGCTGGCCAAAGCACTACTGTACCCTGCCAGCTCGATTCCTGCCCGGGGCATCCCATTCTGTGACTAAAGCAGCCTCTGTTTAAGACCATATAAGCATTTGCTCTTATCATATTTGAAATTAGGCCTGATAAAGACACTTTTGCTGGCCAAAGCACTACTGTACCCTGCCAGCTCGATTCCTGCCCGGGGCATCCCATTCTGTGACTAAAGCAGCCTCTGTTTAAGACCATATAAGCATTTGCTCTTATCATATTTGAAATTAGCCTGATAAAGACACTTTTGCTGGCCAAAGCACTACTGTACCCTGCCAGCTCGATTCCTGCCCGGGGCATCCCATTCTGTGACTAAAGCAGCCTCTGTTTAAGACCATATAAGCATTTGCTCTTATCATATTTGAAATTAGGCCTGATAAAGACACTTTTGCTGGCCAAAGCACTACTGTACCCTGCCAGCTCGATTCCTGCCCGGGGCATCCCATTCTGTGACTAAAGCAGCCTCTGTTTAAGACCATATAAGCATTTGCTCTTATCATATTTGAAATTAGGCCTGATAAAGACACTTTTGCTGGCCAAAGCACTACTGTACCCTGCCAGCTCGATTCCTGCCCGGGGCATCCCATTCTGTGACTACAGCAGCCTCTGTTTAAGACCATATAAGCATTTGCTCTTATCATATTTGAAATTAGGCCTGATAAAGACACTTTTGCTGGCCAAAGCACTACTGTACCCTGCCAGCTCGATTCCTGCCCGGGGCATCCCATTCTGTGACTAAAGCAGCCTCTGTTTAAGACCATATAAGCATTTGCTCTTATCATATTTGAAATTAGGCCTGATAAAGACACTTTTGCTGGCCAAAGCACTACTGTACCCTGCCAGCTCGATTCCTGCCCGGGGCATCCCATTCTGTGACTAAAGCAGCCTCTGTTTAAGACCATATAAGCATTTGCTCTTATCATATTTGAAATTAGGCCTGATAAAGACACTTTTGCTGGCCAAAGCACTACTGTACCCTGCCAGCTCGATTCCTGCCCGGGGCATCCCATTCTGTGACTACAGCAGCCTCTGTTTAAGACCATATAAGCATTTGCTCTTATCATATTTGAAATTAGGCCTGATAAAGACACTTTTGCTGGCCAAAGCACTACTGTACCCTGCCAGCTCGATTCCTGCCCGGGGCATCCCATTCTGTGACTAAAGCAGCCTCTGTTTAAGACCATATAAGCATTTGCTCTTATCATATTTGAAATTAGGCCTGATAAAGACACTTTTGCTGGCCAAAGCACTACTGTACCCTGCCAGCTCGATTCCTGCCCGGGGCATCCCATTCTGTGACTACAGCAGCCTCTGTTTAAGACCATATAAGCATTTGCTCTTATCATATTTGAAATTAGGCCTGATAAAGACACTTTTGCTGGCCAAAGCACTACTGTACCCTGCCAGCTCGATTCCTGCCCGGGGCATCCCATTCTGTGACTACAGCAGCCTCTGTTTAAGACCATATAAGCATTTGCTCTTATCATATTTGAAATTAGGCCTGATAAAGACACTTTTGCTGGCCAAAGCACTACTGTACCCTGCCAGCTCGATTCCTGCCCGGGGCATCCCATTCTGTGACTAAAGCAGCCTCTGTTTAAGACCATATAAGCATTTGCTCTTATCATATTTGAAATTAGCCTGATAAAGACACTTTTGCTGGCCAAAGCACTACTGTACCCTGCCAGCTCGATTCCTGCCCGGGGCATCCCATTCTGTGACTAAAGCAGCCTCTGTTTAAGACCATATAAGCATTTGCTCTTATCATATTTGAAATTAGGCCTGATAAAGACACTTTTGCTGGCCAAAGCACTACTGTACCCTGCCAGCTCGATTCCTGCCCGGGGCATCCCATTCTGTGACTACAGCAGCCTCTGTTTAAGACCATATAAGCATTTGCTCTTATCATATTTGAAATTAGGCCTGATAAAGACACTTTTGCTGGCCAAAGCACTACTGTACCCTGCCAGCTCGATTCCTGCCCGGGGCATCCCATTCTGTGACTAAAGCAGCCTCTGTTTAAGACCATATAAGCATTTGCTCTTATCATATTTGAAATTAGGCCTGATAAAGACACTTTTGCTGGCCAAAGCACTACTGTACCCTGCCAGCTCGATTCCTGCCCGGGGCATCCCATTCTGTGACTAAAGCAGCCTCTGTTTAAGACCATATAAGCATTTGCTCTTATCATATTTGAAATTAGGCCTGATAAAGACACTTTTGCTGGCCAAAGCACTACTGTACCCTGCCAGCTCGATTCCTGCCCGGGGCATCCCATTCTGTGACTACAGCAGCCTCTGTTTAAGACCATATAAGCATTTGCTCTTATCATATTTGAAATTAGGCCTGATAAAGACACTTTTGCTGGCCAAAGCACTACTGTACCCTGCCAGCTCGATTCCTGCCCGGGGCATCCCATTCTGTGACTAAAGCAGCCTCTGTTTAAGACCATATAAGCATTTGCTCTTATCATATTTGAAATTAGGCCTGATAAAGACACTTTTGCTGGCCAAAGCACTACTGTACCCTGCCAGCTCGATTCCTGCCCGGGGCATCCCATTCTGTGACTAAAGCAGCCTCTGTTTAAGACCATATAAGCATTTGCTCTTATCATATTTGAAATTAGCCTGATAAAGACACTTTTGCTGGCCAAAGCACTACTGTACCCTGCCAGCTCGATTCCTGCCCGGGGCATCCCATTCTGTGACTAAAGCAGCCTCTGTTTAAGACCATATAAGCATTTGCTCTTATCATATTTGAAATTAGGCCTGATAAAGACACTTTTGCTGGCCAAAGCACTACTGTACCCTGCCAGCTCGATTCCTGCCCGGGGCATCCCATTCTGTGACTACAGCAGCCTCTGTTTAAGACCATATAAGCATTTGCTCTTATCATATTTGAAATTAGGCCTGATAAAGACACTTTTGCTGGCCAAAGCACTACTGTACCCTGCCAGCTCGATTCCTGCCCGGGGCATCCCATTCTGTGACTAAAGCAGCCTCTGTTTAAGACCATATAAGCATTTGCTCTTATCATATTTGAAATTAGGCCTGATAAAGACACTTTTGCTGGCCAAAGCACTACTGTACCCTGCCAGCTCGATTCCTGCCCGGGGCATCCCATTCTGTGACTAAAGCAGCCTCTGTTTAAGACCATATAAGCATTTGCTCTTATCATATTTGAAATTAGGCCTGATAAAGACACTTTTGCTGGCCAAAGCACTACTGTACCCTGCCAGCTCGATTCCTGCCCGGGGCATCCCATTCTGTGACTAAAGCAGCCTCTGTTTAAGACCATATAAGCATTTGCTCTTATCATATTTGAAATTAGGCCTGATAAAGACACTTTTGCTGGCCAAAGCACTACTGTACCCTGCCAGCTCGATTCCTGCCCGGGGCATCCCATTCTGTGACTAAAGCAGCCTCTGTTTAAGACCATATAAGCATTTGCTCTTATCATATTTGAAATTAGCCTGATAAAGACACTTTTGCTGGCCAAAGCACTACTGTACCCTGCCAGCTCGATTCCTGCCCGGGGCATCCCATTCTGTGACTACAGCAGCCTCTGTTTAAGACCATATAAGCATTTGCTCTTATCATATTTGAAATTAGGCCTGATAAAGACACTTTTGCTGGCCAAAGCACTACTGTACCCTGCCAGCTCGATTCCTGCCCGGGGCATCCCATTCTGTGACTACAGCAGCCTCTGTTTAAGACCATATAAGCATTTGCTCTTATCATATTTGAAATTAGGCCTGATAAAGACACTTTTGCTGGCCAAAGCACTACTGTACCCTGCCAGCTCGATTCCTGCCCGGGGCATCCCATTCTGTGACTAAAGCAGCCTCTGTTTAAGACCATATAAGCATTTGCTCTTATCATATTTGAAATTAGGCCTGATAAAGACACTTTTGCTGGCCAAAGCACTACTGTACCCTGCCAGCTCGATTCCTGCCCGGGGCATCCCATTCTGTGACTAAAGCAGCCTCTGTTTAAGACCATATAAGCATTTGCTCTTATTATATTTATATTATAAGACACTTTTGCTGGGCATAGGCTTACTGCTGCCTGCCAGGTGCACTTCTGTTGAGGCATCCCATTCTGTAACATAGCATACCCCTCTTTATTTACACTAAGCAGCTCTCTTATTTACACTAAGCAGGCCTGTTGGAGGCTGAGTGTTACTGCTCACTTTTGGTGTGCATTATATTCTGTTTCATATAGACCCACCGCTGCCCGGGGTTTTTTTAAATATCACCTACTACCACGCCAGTTAGACTATGTCGGGCAGACAAGTGCCTGGAAGTGAAAAGAGGAGTGGCAGAGGCCAAGATTCCGCAGGCAGAGCTCGCATCAGACTGGGGGCCAGTAGCAGCAGGAGTCACGCTGAGAGACCTAATCTGCCAGTATCTGCTAGCGGTCGGGTCTCCACCAGTAACGCATCTGCCGTGGTAGATTGGTTGACGCGCTCATCAACAACATCATCACAACTTACGTCTGAGACCCCCAGTCTAGGGTCGGTAGGTTCCTCTGACACAACCCTGAGTTGGCATGCCCCGAGAGCAGTCCCTGTCCTCCCATTGCCTCTGGCCTACGCCGTTCCCTCCCCCAGCGACGTATCCTATGCTTTGGGTTCAGCTCCACTCTTTAGTGAGGAGGACCATCAGATAGAGGACAGTCAGCAGCTACTGCCCAGCCAAGAAATGGAGGTGGCTTCTTTAGCTAGGCAGACAAATAGTGATGTGGACAGTGTCGTGGGTGCTGCGAGCGTTCCAGCTCCTGCGCCAGACACTGTTGACGAATCCACGAACATCAGTGACGTACAGCCACAACCCGGTGATGATGATGATGATGACGATGAAGCCGATCGCACTTGGGAGCCGGGTGATGAAGGGGCTTCATCGTCATCATCAGGAGAAGAGGGGTGCAGGTTGCCCCGGAGTCAGCAGCTGAGGCAGCAAGGTGGTAGCAGTCAGCATGGGGGCACAATTCCAAAGGCTGGAGCCGGCCGGGGCCGGGGCCGGGGTAGAGCACCTGCTGTGCGGCAGTCTACCTTATCGGGAGGTAGTGGAGCAGGGGTTCCTGGAGTTGGCAACAGCAGCAGTGAATCAGTGAGGCCAGGGGGTGGGAAAAGTAGCTACTCGGCAGTGTGGCAGTTTTTCCTGAGGCATCCGCAGGAGGGTAACATGGCCACATGCAAGATATGTAGGCAAAAGGTGAAGCGTGGCCAGGGTCCAAATGTTGGCACCACGGCCCTGCGTCAACATATGATGCGTCACCATAAAACGACCTGGGAGAACCGAGGCTCCCAAGGGGTGGTCCAGTCTGCTTCCTCACCAAGTGAGCTCCCAATTTCTGCCAGCCAAGGCTCCAGCACCTCAGCCGAAGGCAGCTGTGCGTCATACCCATCCTCTGTCGCTCCTGCTCCTCCTCCTCCAAGTCATGCATCCCGCCAGCAATCCATCAGCGAAGCCATGTCCAAGAGACAGCAGTATGCGCCCACTCATCCTACGGCGCAGAAGCTGAATGTGCTCCTGTCCAAGTTGCTGGTGCTGCAGTCGCTCCCTTTTCAGGTGGTGGAATCTGCACCTTTCAGAGAACTGATGGCTTGTGCCGAGCCGAGGTGGAGAGTCCCAAGCCGTCATTTCTTTGCCAAGAAGGCAGTACCAGCGCTGCACACTTTTGTTGAACAGAAGGTGGGCCAGTCCTTGAGCCTGTCGGTGTGTAGCAAAATACATGGCAGCGCCGACATCTGGAGCTGTAACTACGGTCAGGGGCAGTACATGTCGTTTACGGCCCACTGGGTGAATGTGGTCCCTTTGCAGCAGCAACTTGGACAGGTCACGCCGCTTCGGCCTCCGCGCTCTCTGCCCATTGGGCCTGTGACACCGTGCGACTCGGCCTCCTCATCCTCCGCCATCTCCTCACCCTCCACTGTAGGCTCAAGTCTCAGTGCCCCTCCAGTCTACCATGTGTGCAGGGCACGGAGGTGTCACGCAGTGCTTCACATGGTTTGTCTTGGCGAACGGAGTCACACAGGGGAGGAACTGCTTAAATGTATTCATCAGGAAATCCAAACATGGCTTACTCCGAGAAAACTTAAAATGGGAATCATGGTTACCGACAATGGGAAGAACATTTTGTCTGCGCTGCGCCAAGGAAGCCTGACCCATGCCCCCTGCATGGCTCACGTCTTCAATCTGGTTGTCAAGCGGTTTCTGAAGTGTTCCCCCCATCTGCAGGACATCCTAACAACTTCACGGAAACTTTGCATGCACTTCAGCCACTCCTACACTGCCAAACACACCCTTCTTGAGCTACAGCGTCAGAATGGTATCCCCCAACATAGTCTGATTTGCGATGTTTCCACCCGTTGGAATTCCACCCTTCACATGTTGGACCGATTATATGAACAGAGAAAAGCCATCACGGATTTCCTGATGATCCAAGCAGATAGGGGGACTCCCCTGTGTAACTTCAATGTCAACCAGTGGCAGCTCATACGTGACACCTGCCGTTTGCTCAGGCCCTTTGAGGAAGCCACTTTATTTGTCAGTCGGCAGGATTACGGGATGAACGACGTGATTCCACTGCTTCATGTACTACAGCACATGTTGGAAACCATGGCTGGTCAGGGCACTGGAGACATGGCGTTTACATCTTACGGCCACATGAACCCCCTTGGAGCTGAACTGGAGGAGGAGGAGGAGGAAGAGGAGGAGGAGGAGTTGCCCAGCGAAACACAGTTTAGGCTTGGCGAAATGGCTGGTTTATCTAGTCAGCGGACAGGAGAGGAGGAGCAGGAGCAGCCAGAGGAGCTAGAGGTTTTTGAGGAAGGAGAGACAGAGGACCCCGGGCACACCGTGGCAGTATGCAGTGGAGATGGAGACAGGTAGTCCATCCGAGTCACTTGCGCAAATGGCACGAAGCATGCTCACGTGCTTGCGTAGTGACCCCAGAATTGTTTCCATCTGTCGGCGGGATGACTTCTGGCTGTCCACCTTATTGGACCCTCGCTTCCGGCACAAAATGGGGGCATTTTTTAAACCCACCGAGAGGGAGGACAAACTCAACTACTACAAAGACATTCTACGTAGGCAGTTGGCCGATGCCTATCTGCGCCATGGTCCATACTCTCGCAGGTCTGACTCGAGGGGACCTCTGCGCTCACCTTCCACTGCCATGGCCGCTGGGGGGGTTGGCAGCAGCAGCAGCAGAAGCTCCATCAGCAGCAGCAGCCTCAGTCTTCAGTCGCTAATGAGTAGCTTTCTACACCCGCATAGTGAGGCTACTCATGAGCAGCAGGAAGACCTGGAGCAGGACCTGAACCAGCAGGTCATGTCATACTTTGACATGACCATGCCAACACACCTTGAGGATCCGCTGGACTTCTGGGCAGCCAAACTTGATTTGTGGCCGCAACTAGCAGAGTTTGCCCTGGAAAAGCTGTCCTGCCCGGCAAGTAGCGTGCCATCTGAGCGGGTGTTTAGTGCGGCGGGGGCCATAGTTACGGCGAGGAGAACTCGTCTGTCAACTAAAAATGTGGAGAGACTCACCTTTGTCAAAATGAATCAGGGATGGATCAGCCAGGATTTCCACCCACCAATGCCTGATGCATGCGACTAGATTCAGCATGGTGCCACGTTTTACACTTTCCAAATGGTGCAAAACATATTTATGTCTTTAGGCCATTTTTTGGGCTCCTGCTGCTGCTACTGTCAACTCCTGCCAACTCCAGGGTGTGATTCATCCAATTTTTGGGCTCCTAAGCCAACTCCAGTGTATATTTGGGCTCCTGCTGCTGCTGCTGCCAACTTCTGCCAACTCCAGGGTGTGATTCATCCAATTTTTGGGCTCCTGAAGCCAACTCCAGTGTATATTTGGGCTCCTGCTGCTGCTACTGTCAACTCCTGCCAACTCCAGGCTGTGATTCATCCAATTTTTGGGCTCCTGAAGCCAACTCCAGTGTATATTTGGGCTCCTGCTGCTGCTACTGTCAACTCCTGCCAACTCCAGGGTGTGATTCATCCAATTTTTGGGCTCCTGAAGCCAACTCCAGTGTATATTTGGGCTCCTGCTGCTGCTACTGTCAACTCCTGCCAACTCCAGGCTGTGATTCATCCAATTTTTGGGCTCCTGAAGCCAACTCCAGTGTATATTTGGGCTCCTGCTGCTGCTACTGTCAACTCCTGCCAACTCCAGGGTGTGATTCATCCAATTTTTGGGCTCCTGAAGCCAACTCCAGTGTATATTTGGGCTCCTGCTGCTGCTGCTGCCAACTTCTGCCAACTCCAGGGTGTGATTCATCCAATTTTTGGGCTCCTGAAGCCAACTCCAGTGTATATTTGGGCTCCTGCTGCTGCTGCTGCCAACTTCTGCCAACTCCAGGGTGTGATTCATCCAATTTTTGGGCTCCTGAAGCCAACTCCAGTGTATATTTGGGCTCCTGCTGCTGCTGCTGTAGACTCCTGCCAACTCCAGGGTGTGATTCATCCAATTTTTGGGCTCCTGAAGCCAACTCCAGTGTATATTTGGGCTCCTGCTGCTGCTGCTGCCAACTTCTGCCAACTCCAGGGTGTGATTCATCCAATTTTTGGGCTCCTGAAGCCAACTCCAGTGTATATTTGGGCTCCTGCTGCTGCTGCTGCCAACTTCTGCCAACTCCAGGGTGTGATTCATCCAATTTTTGGGCTCCTGAAGCCAACTCCAGTGTATATTTGGGCTCCTGCTGCTGCTGCTGCCAACTTCTGCCAACTCCAGGGTGTGATTCATCCAATTTTTGGGCTCCTGAAGCCAACTCCAGTGTATATTTGGGCTCCTGCTGCTGCTGCTGTCAACTCCTGCCAACTCCAGGGTGTGATTCATCCAATTTTTGGGCTCCTGAAGCCAACTCCAGTGTATATTTGGGCTCCTGCTGCTGCTGCTGTCAACTCCTGCCAACTCCAGGGTGTGATTCATCCAATTTTTGGGCTCCTGAAGCCAACTCCAGTGTATATTTGGGCTCCTGCTGCTGCTGCTGCCAACTTCTGCCAACTCCAGGGTGTGATTCATCCAATTTTTGGGCTCCTGAAGCCAACTCCAGTGTATATTTGGGCTCCTGCTGCTGCTGCTGCCAACTTCTGCCAACTCCAGGGTGTGATTCATCCAATTTTTGGGCTCCTGAAGCCAACTCCAGTGTATATTTGGGCTCCTGCTGCTGCTACTGTCAACTCCTGCCAACTCCAGGCTGTGATTCATCCAATTTTTGGGCTCCTGAAGCCAACTCCAGTGTATATTTGGGCTCCTGCTGCTGCTGCTGTCAACTCCTGCCAACTCCAGGGTGTGATTCATCCAATTTTTGGGCTCCTGAAGCCAACTCGAGTGTATATTTGGGCTCCTGCTGCTGCTGCTGCCAACTTCTGCCAACTCCAGGGTGTGATTCATCCAATTTTTGGGCTCCTGAAGCCAACTCCAGTGTATATTTGGGCTCCTGCTGCTGCTGCTGTCAACTCCTGCCAACTCCAGGGTGTGATTCATCCAATTTTTGGGCTCCTGAAGCCAACTCCAGTGTATATTTGGGCTCCTGCTGCTGCTGCTGCCAACTTCTGCCAACTCCAGGGTGTGATTCATCCAATTTTTGGGCTCCTGAAGCCAACTCCAGTGTATATTTGGGCTCCTGCTGCTGCTGCTGCCAACTCCTGCCAACTCCAGGGTGTGATTCATCCAATTTTTGGGCTCCTGAGGCCAACTCCAGTGTATATTTGGGCTCCTGCTGCTGCTGCTGCCAACTTCTGCCAACTCCAGGGTGTGATTCATCCAATTTTTGGGCTCCTGAAGCCAACTCCAGTGTATATTTGGGCTCCTGCTGCTGCTACTGTCAACTCCTGCCAACTCCAGGGTGTGATTCATCCAATTTTTGGGCTCCTGAGGCCAACTCCAGTGTATATTTGGGCTCCTGCTGCTGCTACTGTCAACTCCTGCCAACTCCAGGCTGTGATTCATCCAATTTTTGGGCTCCTGAAGCCAACTCCAGTGTATATTTGGGCTCCTGCTGCTGCTACTGTCAACTCCTGCCAACTCCAGGGTGTGATTCATCCAATTTTTGGGCTCCTGAAGCCAACTCCAGTGTATATTTGGGCTCCTGCTGCTGCTACTGTCAACTCCTGCCAACTCCAGGGTGTGATTCATCCAATTTTTGGGCTCCTGAAGCCAACTCCAGTGTATATTTGGGCTCCTGCTGCTGCTGCTGCCAACTTCTGCCAACTCCAGGGTGTGATTCATCCAATTTTTGGGCTCCTGAAGCCAACTCCAGTGTATATTTGGGCTCCTGCTGCTGCTGCTGCCAACTTCTGCCAACTCCAGGGTGTGATTCATCCAATTTTTGGGCTCCTGAAGCCAACTCCAGTGTATATTTGGGCTCCTGCTGCTGCTACTGTCAACTCCTGCCAACTCCAGGGTGTGATTCATCCAATTTTTGGGCTCCTGAAGCCAACTCCAGTGTATATTTGGGCTCCTGCTGCTGCTGCTGTCAACTCCTGCCAACTCCAGGGTGTGATTCATCCAATTTTTGGGCTCCTGAAGCCAACTCCAGTGTATATTTGGGCTCCTGCTGCTGCTGCTGTCAACTCCTGCCAACTCCAGGGTGTGATTCATCCAATTTTTGGGCTCCTGAAGCCAACTCCAGTGTATATTTGGGCTCCTGCTGCTGCTGCTGCCAACTTCTGCCAACTCCAGGGTGTGATTCATCCAATTTTTGGGCTCCTGAAGCCAACTCCAGTGTATATTTGGGCTCCTGCTGCTGCTGCTGCCAACTCCTGCCAACTCCAGGGTGTGATTCATCCAATTTTTGGGCTCCTGAGGCCAACTCCAGTGTATATTTGGGCTCCTGCTGCTGCTACTGTCAACTCCTGCCAACTCCAGGCTGTGATTCATCCAATTTTTGGGCTCCTGAAGCCAACTCCAGTGTATATTTGGGCTCCTGCTGCTGCTACTGTCAACTCCTGCCAACTCCAGGGTGTGATTCATCCAATTTTTGGGCTCCTGAAGCCAACTCCAGTGTATATTTGGGCTCCTGCTGCTGCTGCTGCCAACTTCTGCCAACTCCAGGGTGTGATTCATCCAATTTTTGGGCTCCTGAAGCCAACTCCAGTGTATATTTGGGCTCCTGCTGCTGCTGCTGCCAACTTCTGCCAACTCCAGGGTGTGATTCATCCAATTTTTGGGCTCCTGAAGCCAACTCCAGTGTATATTTGGGCTCCTGCTGCTGCTGCTGCCAACTTCTGCCAACTCCAGGGTGTGATTCATCCAATTTTTGGGCTCCTGAAGCCAACTCCAGTGTATATTTGGGCTCCTGCTGCTGCTGCTGTCAACTCCTGCCAACTCCAGGGTGTGATTCATCCAATTTTTGGGCTCCTGAAGCCAACTCCAGTGTATATTTGGGCTCCTGCTGCTGCTGCTGTCAACTCCTGCCAACTCCAGGGTGTGATTCATCCAATTTTTGGGCTCCTGAAGCCAACTCCAGTGTATATTTGGGCTCCTGCTGCTGCTGCTGCCAACTTCTGCCAACTCCAGGGTGTGATTCATCCAATTTTTGGGCTCCTGAAGCCAACTCCAGTGTATATTTGGGCTCCTGCTGCTGCTGCTGCCAACTCCTGCCAACTCCAGGGTGTGATTCATCCAATTTTTGGGCTCCTGAGGCCAACTCCAGTGTATATTTGGGCTCCTGCTGCTGCTACTGTCAACTCCTGCCAACTCCAGGCTGTGATTCATCCAATTTTTGGGCTCCTGAAGCCAACTCCAGTGTATATTTGGGCTCCTGCTGCTGCTGCTGCCAACTCCTGCCAACTCCAGGGTGTGATTCATCCAATTTTTGGGCTCCTGAGGCCAACTCCAGTGTATATTTGGGCTCCTGCTGCTGCTACTGTCAACTCCTGCCAACTCCAGGCTGTGATTCATCCAATTTTTGGGCTCCTGAAGCCAACTCCAGTGTATATTTGGGCTCCTGCTGCTGCTACTGTCAACTCCTGCCAACTCCAGGGTGTGATTCATCCAATTTTTGGGCTCCTGAAGCCAACTCCAGTGTATATTTGGGCTCCTGCTGCTGCTGCTGCCAACTTCTGCCAACTCCAGGGTGTGATTCATCCAATTTTTGGGCTCCTGAAGCCAACTCCAGTGTATATTTGGGCTCCTGCTGCTGCTGCTGCCAACTTCTGCCAACTCCAGGCTGTGATTCATCCAATTTTTGGGCTCCTGAAGCCAACTCCAGTGTATATTTGGGCTCCTGCTGCTGCTGCTGTCAACTCCTGCCAACTCCAGGGTGTGATTCATCCAATTTTTGGGCTCCTGAAGCCAACTCCAGTGTATATTTGGGCTCCTGCTGCTGCTGCTGCCAACTCCTGCCAACTCCAGGGTGTGATTCATCCAATTTTTGGGCTCCTGAGGCCAACTCCAGTGTATATTTGGGCTCCTGCTGCTGCTGCTGTCAACTCCTGCCAACTCCAGGGTGTGATTCATCCAATTTTTGGGCTCCTGAAGCCAACTCCAGTGTATATTTGGGCTCCTGCTGCTGCTGCTGCCAACTTCTGCCAACTCCAGGGTGTGATTCATCCAATTTTTGGGCTCCTGAGGCCAACTCCAGTGTATATTTGGGCTCCTTCTGCCCCTCATAGTGATGCCACTTCAACTCTCTGCAATTGTGCCGCTCTGCGATTCTATTAGCGATGCCTCTGATCTGCATGTGATATTTCTTAAAAGTATTATTTAACTAACCCAGCACGCATCCTGTGCGTGTTACAGCAAGGCTGAATGGTTTACAACCCTATTGAGGCTGTAGGAGGCTCAGAAATAGCCGTTTTTAATAGCGATTCGTCGCGAATTTATTCGGGTCGAAACGATTTTTGTCGGAAAATTCGGCGAATCAGTCGAATCGAATTTTTCAAAAGTTCGCTCATCTCTAGTCGTCTCCGGTGAGGCTGTGTGTCCACAAGGATGGCTCCATTTTGTTGGAGCCCGTCCATTGTTGTCAATACTATCAGCGCTTCCTTTGCTGGCCACAAAATTATATAAAGAACATTCCCAATTGTATTATTGTGTAAATTTAATTATTTTTATGTGCGACTCCATAATAAAATTAGTCCCTTATTGTATTATTTTTGCCCACATTGATAGGCCAGTATATAGGAGGGAGTGCTTACAAGGGGGCAGGTTGCAGCCCCCAAGGAAATGTATTAAGGCATTATGTGTGGTACCATAGTTCATGTTTTAAAGCTGTCCATTATAGCACTGCCACTGGCTACATATGTGAAGCACTGATATTATGCAGCAAGGAGACACAGACCTATTGAAACTGGAGTGTGTGATGTGTATAGCATTGGACATAATTGGCTTGATGCAGAGCCTCCCCGTTCACTTCTCCCGTGCGTTTTCCCGTTGGTTTTGGGCTTTGATCGGGTCAGGAAAGGGTGCTACGTTGATTTTAGTGTGCGTTTATGCGCTCAGGTGTGCGCTCAGCCGCCTTTCCGATTGTCGGCTCGCACGAGGCTGTTTCCCGGCAAAACGGACGCCTCGTTCATTGTTCCGTTTTTTTCAGTGATGCAGAGCCTTGTTTTCCGATTGAAATCACCCTAATGAAACGGGGCCGCCGAGCCTTCACTTACGGCAAGTCAGAGCAGCCGTATTTGCACTCGGGCAATAATATGCAGTCCTCTGTTGGAGCACATCAGCGGCGCCAGCTCCGCGGTCTTGTCCTGCTGAGTATGGCAGAAACCAGGCTGCACCGCACGCCTTTGGACATCGATGGCATGAGTATTTGATATTTTTTATGGTTTTTTTTTGGGATCCTTTTTACATTTTTCCCTTAACACACTATTTGGTAATTTTTTTGTTAGTATATTTTTAGCCTAATTTTTTAACTTTAAATTAAATGGGTTAAGTGATCGAACCCTATTGCGTCATGTTCTTGCCCTCTTATGTAAGTAGTATACCCCAGACTTTTTTAATGAGTGTACAGGTTGGATGTGCATGTAGGCTCATTACAAATGTCCTTTACTCCAACCCTACCCCACTCACCTATTTGTCCCTCTTTTCTATTGTTGCAATGCACACCTTTTTTTATTTTTTGTTTTGTTTTGTTTTGTTTTTGGGGGGGGGAGACTCTGGCTATCCTTTGCTCCCCTGGCTGCTGACCCCAATCCTGCACCCATCTTCACAGGCAGAGGAGCCCTACAATACTGCCCCCAGGAGGACTCGCTCTGTGGTGGAGCGAGCCTTTGGTCTCTTGAAGATGAGGTTCCGTTGTCTTGATCAGACTGGGGGGGCACTACAATATACGCCTGCAAAGGTCAATAAACTAATCATGGCTTGTTCCGCTTTAAGAGAGGGAGTCTGCCATTTCTGAGTAAAGTCTCAGTAAAAAGGGTTTCACACAGTGGGGCATCCCGATCTGGGATTTCCAGGGGGAAGACCAGTGGCCGCTCTGGGTTTTGTTCTGCTTTATGTGAGGGAACCTGTGTTACTTTAATAATAATGTAAAGGAGGTGGGTTATTCCATCCTAACCTGATTTGGTCATGATGTTTTAAAGCAGGCCAAAACCCATGTAACCCAGCCCTTTGGAGTGTGAAGAAATCCAGGGTTGGGTTACAGGCATCATGTCTCTGGGGCATTCCAATTTGGGATGTCCTGCACGTCACTGCGGGGGAACCTCAGAGCTATACCAGGAGCTATGCCATCTTTACACAGGAGCAGGACGACATCATCATGGATGTGAGTATGCGAGCGTGCGTTTATGTGCGCGCACACATTCCTTATAATAAAAAAAAAACAAAGTGCAAGAATAGTCTGAAACAACTTCGTTTGTCACGTTGCATACCAGCCCACCTTAGTTTAACCCATGTACGCAGCTACAAACTAGCCTACATGCAGATAGCAGAACTAGGGCAATGTGAGGCAGCAAGAGGTTAATAAAGTGACTTTAGGTAGGCCAGGAAACTTGTTAATGTATTTTGTGGATTAATGGTGGGTCCTTGTATCTTTTTTTAACAGATGATGCTGCGGAATCGTTTTTTTAAGAGTTTGGGCTTTTCATTAAATCACGCTGAAGGTCCGGTTTAAAAAGTGCCCCAAAAAAAACACGCCCAACCAAACCATAAAAACAATGCTAAACTAATGTTGTTTATCATTCACAGATACTAGAAAACCACAGGCACAAGACCCCGAGGCCTAATGTTTTTTATTTTGCATTAAAATTTTAATTGTTTTTTAATTGTTTTTTAGTTTTGGAAAAAAAAAAATAATATGAAAAATCCAAATCCAAAAAAAAAACAAAACGTTTGAATTAAAAACAAATAAAAAAATTTGGTGTGTTGTCTTTCCTGCAAATGTACAATCACACAACATCATCACACATTTACATGACACAAAAGGTTTAGATATGGGACAATAAATCAAAAACAATCAGAAATAATTAAGGTATGCATTAATGGCAAGGAAAAAGGAACACAAAGGAGATTAAGGTATGCATTAATGGCAAGGAAAAAGGAACAACAAAAATTTTACAGAAATATATATATATATATATATATATATGTGTCAAATTGGCAGTTGGTGCCATATGCATATTCCAATGGAGGTTTAGGGATGTGCGCTTGCGTGTAGCCAGATTGGCAACTGAAGAGCCATGGAGATGTAAGTATACTTGCTAAAACCACCAAAATGGAAGGTCAAATACGACGGAAACCAAGCAGGTACGTTCAAAAAGCCAGGAAAAATCAGGGAAAAACGGGCCGCCCGTGTGAACGTGAACGGGAGCCCCGATCAAATTGAAGGCACCCGAGAGAGCAAAAAAAGCTTTCCGAGTAAAGTGAAATTGACGGATCAGTTAGGGAGCCATTCCGACGGAGGCTCTGCATCACATTTGAGCCACGATTCAAACGGGAGCCCCGGACAATCGGAAGGTTTTAAGGGCAGTTCAGAGGAGGCTCTGCATCAGGCCCAATTTCCCTGTGTGTACTTTACGTTTAAATGTATTAAAAAGTTTGCCAATAAGTGCCCAGTTGCTATTCTCTGTTGTTTGTCCAGATTCATCCGGGTTTACAATTTCAGGTTCTTGGGGAGAGGATATATATTTACAAGCTTGCAATGTCTTTCACGCCCAAAAATATATTTTTCCCATTTCATCATTCCCTCTGATCGTATTATTAGCGTCAGTTACAGCCACTTTTTTATTATAAAGAAAGGTGGAGGGTCTATAGAAATGGGGCAAAGCTAAGAGTGTCATTAAGTCCCAGAAATCGGGATGCCCCAAGTCTATAGATCCAGCGCGTTTCGGCTTGCAACGTCATTTTCTGTATATTTCCCCCCTTTGGGGGTTATGTATACGATCTAGGCCCTGGAATTTTAACGAACTGGGATCCTTGTTATGGTACAATGTGAAATGGCGACCCATCTGTGTTTTTTGATTGCCTGTTTTAATGTTGTATTGGTGTTCATATATTTGTCGCCTCAACTGGCGGTTTGTTTTGCCAATGTAAAAGCGTCCACAGTCACATGTCAAAATGTAAATTACATCAGTAGTTGAGCAATTGATGTATTGTTTCATTCTATAGATCCCCTTATTCTGCACTATCACTGTGGTGCCTGTTTCTATGTAGCGCCACATGCGGCAGCCACCGCATCTATAACTACCTCTTTGTTTGCAACAATGTTCTTTCCGTCTCGTGTTGTAGTGGCTATGTACCAGCCGGGCCCTTAGATTTGGAGATCTCCTAAATATTATCTTAGGTTCCTTCGGTAGGAAGGTCCTAAGGTGTGTATGGTTAAGAAGGATCGGCCAGTATTGTTTCAGAATTTGTCATATATGTCTGTGTGACTCTGTGTAGGTCAAGACTAGAGCTGGACCTTGTTGGTTTTTGTCCCGTTTTGGTCTATATAATAAGGTCTGTCAAGGGTTTTTTTTAAATGCCTGTTTCAGGACTGTTTGTTCATAGCCTCTTTCCGAAAGCCTCTGTCTGATTCGATTTGCTTCATTCTGGAAAGATTCCAGAGTACTACAATTGCGGCATGCCCTAATATATACGGGATGCTCTTTAACAGGTGCGAGGGGTGGGAGCTAGAGGCCCTAAACATAGTATTGGCCGCCATTTTCTTTCAATATAGCATGGTGGTAATATGAGCACTGCTATCCTTATTAATTGCAATGTCTAGGAAAGTTAGCCTATGTTGGTTGTATTCACATGTGAGTTTCAGATTTAGGTTGTTTTGGTTTAAATGAGCAATGAAACCATCCAATTCCTGCTTCGGCACCCTCTCAGATGACCAAGATGTCAAAACATGGCACAGGTACTTGGCCATCTTGTCCTCAGCCCACAACCCCATCTCCCACCACCCCAGATACAGGTTCGTGAACGATGGGGCACATGTGGTCCTCATCACCGTTCCCTGTATCTGGTGGTAGAGATCGTTTTTGAAGAGAAATAGGTTGTGGGAGAGAACAAAATTGAGGAGCCGAAGCAGGAAGAGGTTGTGGTTATGCTCTTCGATATTTAACTCGTTTAGGAAGGTCTCTACCGCCTTGAGCCCCATATTATGTGGAATGCTGGAATAGAGGGCCTCCACGTCCAGAGTCACCAGGAAGGCATCAGGGCTCACTCATAAGTCATCAAGAATATGGACGATATGGCCTGTGTCCTTGACGTATTATGAGGGCAGGCCCATTACCAGGGGCTGAAGGTGCTGATCCACATAGCGGCTGGCATTTTCGGTTAGAGCCCCCGTGCCCGATACGATGGGTCATCCCGGGGGCGACGTCATCAACTTATGCACCTTGGGAAGTGCATAGAACGTTGGAATTTTCGGGCATGGGGACTCCAAGAAGCCTGCCGTGTGGGCATCCACCACTCCCTGGTTCCAGGCCTGTTGGATGATGTTGTGATACTCCTGTGCGTCCCTGGCAAGTCTGGCCCTGGCATACCAGTCTTTATTATTGAGGATGCGCATGCCCATCGCCTCATATTGTTCGACTGACATAATCACGATGTTGCCCCCCTTGTCTGCGGGTTTCACAATAATGTGAGGGTTGGATTCTAATTCCTTCAAGGCATTTTGTAATCTAGTGTTTAGGTTGGATTGGTGTTTGGGTTTTCTGGACAACTGTTCAACCTCTGCCGTTATTAAATCCATGAAGGTTGCCACGTTGTGGTTAATCCCCCATGGATGGGTAATAAGTGGAGTTTCTTTTGAATTTATATCTCATTGCTCCCTCTTTTCTCTAATGCAAGGGCATTGATAAAGCCGAATAAATAGGCGACACATGTCAGAATGAAAGGTTCCCATGAAAAAGAAAACCGCATATGAAAGACCATAAGGGAGCAGAAACTGCAATGGTATTTATGTAAACAATGTATGATACATGCAATATGATGTGAATTAATGCACAAAGATGCACATGAATGTATTATAATGATGTATATAGATGCACATGAATGTAACATATGAAAGTAATTAGCATATTTTAAAGTATATGTTTTTTTAGATCAAATGTGTACCAATAAATATTCTTTCATACAATAGTGTGGTCATGGTCAAAAGCGGAATTATTTAGAACCGAGAATAGCCTAGACCCAGAACCAGTAGAGTAGCCTGTGATCTACCAGTGCCTCCAGATCCCTCTCAACAAGTGATTCTCCCAGTTTTACTCCCCCGAGGATATATGTGGCCTTCAGGTTGTTAGACCCCAAGTGCCTGAACTTACATTTCTCCACATTGAACTCAGAGTGTCCAAAAACAGTGGAGTTAATTATAGACTTTTGAAGTACTGCAATGATCACCCCAGTAACATCCATATGTGGGGCAGAGATACAGACTGTGACTGCACACTACATTTCTGAGTATCGACATATTGGAAAACCTCAAATGGGACAAGAACATCTCCAATGTCCTAAAAAATTCACAGCAGAGACTTTTTGAGGCCGATGAAGAAGGCAGCCTACTAAAAAGATACTACAATGTAGTCATCAGCTCAGCATTGTGTTTGTCCCTCTCTTACTGGTTTACAGGTGCAAGCTAGAGAAAGAAGATCTACCATGTATTGTAAAATTGCAGATTGGATTATTGAAGCTTCTTTCCAACAGGCTCCTCCCACCCTGGTCTTGGACTGTTTGTTCCTCTTCCATCGGGGAGGCGATTTTGAACCACTACCTGTGGAAAACACAGGGGCTACCCATGCAGCACTTGTAAAACTGTATTATACGAATGTCTAATGTAAATAAATGCCCTTTTTCTTGACAAGTACCACACATGAAGGTATTATCATTTCACTAAAGAACACACTAGTGAGAGGAATAAGGCACAGGAGCCATCCCCTGAACCTGGAGGAAAAAATAAATCTCCAGGACACAGGAGGTGACCCCAACCCCCCTCCCGCAGGATGTGGGCTTATGGAAAGGTAAGAACATTAATTTGATAGGATATAGCACACATAGAAACAAGTGTTCATCATTATGGAAATTCTTATACTTGGGTGCAAGTACTGTGTCTGATTACCGACCTAGAAATAACAGTTCCTGTGCTATCAGTTATGCACAAGACACAAAATCAGTTTCTGATGCAAAAAGAGTAATCTGTATTTATATATCAAGTCAAAAAGCTTTACATGTTTGTCATTATTCCAAAGCATAATAAAGTTATGGATGCAATTGAATATTTGCTGATAGGTAACATATATACGGATAGAGATCATTGTCAAGAAAAAAAGGCAATCTGTGCATAAATCTTCAGTAGACATTCATATCCCCAAATGGCAGTGCGCCTTATAGGGCGAATGTAAAAAAATTCTTACGTGATAGAGTGGGCACCACTATGTATGTATCTGGAATGGGGAGTGCACCAATAGCTCCAAAACACCACAATATATTAACCAAAAACACAAATCGGAGCTATATTAATGGGCACTACAACCCAATGATAAGATCAATTATTGTATTCAACATTAAAGCCACAAATGTGCAATCTTTCAAACCTGTGCAAAAAAGTGCTCTGTCTAATAAAAGCTATAATATTGGCCATCCATCTGAACAGACATATGCTCATAAGCCAAAAGGAGGGGGAAAATGAGGAGAAGAACCAATTTAATTCCTCAATATACAAATTATTCCATAGCTACCGCCACATAGATATAAGTCAAGAAGCGTCCAGGTTGGCAGGGGTGCTACTCCGCGCACTCTGCTATGTGCCCACAGTTTCTGGAGGAAATGTAAAAAAACAAAAAGCAAAAAAACTCACATGCTACGTGCTGACTGGGTTGCCTGCCACTCTGCGGGAGGCGAGAAGAAGGGCCATAAGAAGATGGAGGAGCGGCAGGCTCTGTCCTCGTCCCCGCTGCTGCTATCGCTGTCTTTTCCGGCAGTGACAGGTACGGAGACAGCTCCCACCACTCCTCCATCTTCTTCCAGCCTCCAGCTGCTGCCGCTGCCATTTCCGGCCCAGGCACACGCAAACACCCGGGTCCGTGCAGTAGGTTGGCGCAGGCCACACCCACTCGCTGCATGGATTATTATTTTTATTATTTTCCTCCTCCAAATCCTAGGTGCGTTTTATGGTCAGGTGCGTCTTAGAGGGGTGAAAAATACGGTACTCTTTTTGCATCAGTACCTGATTTTATGTGGTGTGCATTACTGATAGTAGAGGAACTCTCACAGAATGGTAAGAAAGGCGGGTGAATGGCAGGGTTTCACACAGCGAGGCATGCCGAATCAGGATGCCACTGAGGAACGGACCAAAACTGGCATAGTGAAAATCCTGGCTCACTTTAAGACCAAAAATCAAAAAAAGCTGTTACTAGGATAAAGGTAAAACACTTGGCAAAATCATAGAAATATTTATTTTTCTGTGTTTTATTATTATTATATCTGTAAAAAAACACTAATGCTAATTTAATTACATCCTTCTCCTACAGACTATGAAAGCTTTTATGTTTAATTAAATGTTGGTAACTTCAGAATTCTTCAGCCATCCGTTGTTGCACATGTATTATCTTTAGCCCTGTGCAACCTTCATTTTGTCACAGAATTATTTTAACTGGCTTTGGATCAAGCTTTTGATTTCATTGAAAGTCGGGATCAGAGCTCATAAATTTAGATTTACAGAAGCATTTAAAGAATAAATGGAGCACAATGAAAATGCAATTTCTTCTAGATAATTGTTGACTTTATAGTTGTACCCCTGTCTGCACATCTGGCATGTGTTTCATAGAATTTAATAAGACAACTACAAAGTGTTGATATAACATTGAAGTAACTGCGCATAGGTTTACCAGCTACAGTATATTTAAGTTATATGATATTTATCTTTAATGAAGGTCTCAATTTACCCTATCTAGTTCTCCTTTCTATCTGCTATGCAGATGTTCTTGGCATTACCTAGCAATGAACAGCCTGTCTCTCCCATTTACACAGCACATACTGTACCCATGCAGGGAAGCAGAGAAGCATTCAGGGCCAGCTTTAAAATAAATGACACCACCGCTGCCACCAAATTGTCAGGGAACCGCGGGTCCCGTGATCCAACTATCAATCAGGGACCTCCGATCATGCAGCCTGCTTTCCCAAAACCCTGTCTGTTTGCCCTCCTAGCACGACTTTCAGGCCCAAAGCCTTCGGACACACAGATTCTTGGCTAAGGGAAAAAGATAGCTCTGGGGTTTAACCCTTTAACCGCCAGCCTACCTTGAGATTTTGTCACCCTTTGTTGCCAGACCGTTTTGCACTATTTTGCGCTCCCCATGTTCAACTGCGATTTTTGAAGGGATTTCCAGGGATTTCCCAGGAAAGTGATATATTGTTTTTTTCAGCGGAGCCTGGGCTTTAACATGAAATGTCTTGTTTGTCATTTTCTAAGTGTATTCTCAATATTTTTGGGTGAAAATTGTGCAAAAAAATAAAATAAAACTATTTTTTACAATTTGTAGTGTTTTTTTGTAATAAAAAATGTAAGTTTGTCAATAAAATCTTATTGCGTGTGAAACCCCAATTTCTCCCGGTTACAGCGGTACCACATATGTATAGGTAGATACCCTTTCCTGCCCAGGAGACTCCCCCAAACTGAAACAACGCTTTAGGAGATTTTCAGCTAAAATACAACTATGCTTTGCAATATGCGCACCTTGCAGTTTTTCAAGAAAAACAACCCTTTACATTTGAAATACCCCCCACAAACTATATATTCCCTAGAAGTACACACCTCAAGCTTTCTAGGTGTACCAGGCTTGTTGACATGGGTGCAGTTTTCTGTAAGTAATCCCTCAATGTATTCTTTGGTTGCACAGGGTTTCCCTAAAAATGAATAAAAAAGCAGATTCAAAACCACATTTTCCTAAATAAACCTATATGCAAACCAGAAAAAAACAGAAAATCTGAAAAAGCAACATCCCCCAAACAGAATGATATCCAACATGCATTGGTTCTGTCAAGGAAAGAGTTGCCAAACACACCAAAGTAAAGCATGCACATAACGGTAATTTTACTTCAGATATTCAGCTCTGCAGACAAAGTGCGCACCTTGTGCTTTTTCTACCAAACCAACCCTTTACATTTGGAATATCCCCCATAAACCATATATTCTCTGAAAGTACACATGTTAAGCTTTCTAAGCGTACCCAGCTTGTTGTAGTGGGCTCATCTTTCTGGAAGTAATATCTCGAAGAATTCATAGGTTGCACAGGATTTCACAAAAAAATGTATAAAAAAGCAGAATAAAAAACACATTTTCCTAAAATATCAATATGCAGATAAGAAAAAACAAGCTAAATCTGAAAGCGCAAGGTCCCCCGAGCAGAACAATACCCAACATGCATAGGCACCTGTAACATTTTGACTGCCAGTCTACTTGAGATTTTGTCACCCTCTCCTGACAGGATATTTTTCACCATTTTGCGTGATGTTTAACTGTGATTTTTGCAGGAATTTCCAAGAAAATGGCATATTTTCTTTTTGTGGCAGAGTTTAGGCTTTAACATGAAATGTCTTGTTTGTATTTTTTCTACTTTTTTAAATATTTTCAAATAAATAAAAAAATATATATTTTTAAATTGTCTCCTTTATTTTAAACAAAAACATTTATTTTATTAAAGAAAGCCATATTGCATGTGAAAGCCCCATTTCTCCCGATTACAATGATACCACATATGTATCGGTAGCCCCCCGTTCCTGTCCAGGTGATCCCATAAACTGAAAAGAGCACTTTATAACATTTACAAATAAAATACAACTACTATCCACATAATAAAGGGTTAAATAAAAAAAAATTGGTGTGGGGTCCCCCTTCACAGGGGGGGCGGGGGGGGCACCATTTCTTGGGGGAATTTTAAGGTTTTTTTGGGAGGCAGGTAATGGGGGGTCTCTGGGTTAATGGCAAGTCACCCACTAGCCACAGGTGACTTGCCAGACCCCCGAGCCCTGTGAACTGGTATAGGGGTCACAAGGACCCCTTACCAGTTCACAAAGGGTTAAAAGTAAAAAAAAAAAAAAAACACACACACAGAGACACACTTTAAAAAAACTTTATTTTTTTTTTAATACTTACCTCCCATCCATCCCTGTGTCCCACGCTGATCACTTAGGCTTCTGCTCTCCTGCTGGGTTACAGGTAACAAAGGGTTAATTAAAAAAAAAATTACATAGGGTCCCCCCTCAAAGGGAGGGGGACCCCATTTTATTTTTGGGATTTTTAAGGGTTAAAACCCTTAAAAATCCAAAAAAAAAAATGGCGTGAGGTCCCCCCTACCCAGCATAACCAGCCTGTGACCAGGTATGGGGGCTTGTAGAACAGGGCGCAGGGGCCAGCTTTAGTGGCCCCTGGCCCTGCGGCTACAAGCCGTCATAGCCTAGGCTCTTCTGCCCCCCCTGGGCTTTGGGGAGGCAGGTAATTTGGGGGGCCAGGGGTTAATGGCAAGTCACCCGCTAGCGCAGGTGACTTGCCAGACCCCCGAGCCCTGTGAACTGGTATAGGGGTCACATGGACCCCTTACCAGTTCACAAAGGGTTAAAAGTAAAAAAAAACACACAGACACACTTTTTAAAAAATATCTTTATTAAAAAAAAATAAATGTTTTTTAATATATTTTTTTAATACTTACCTCCCATCCATCCCTGTGTCCCACGCTGATCACTTAGGCTTCTGCTCTCCTGCTGCTGCTGGAAGCCTTTTATACCTACTGGGCTACAGGTAACAAAGGGTTAATTTAAAAAAAATGACATAGGGTCCCCCCTCGAAGGGGGACCCCATTTTTTGGGGGGATTTTTAAGGGTTAAAACCCTTAAAAATCCAAAAAAAAATGGCGTGAGGTCCCCCCTACCCAGCGTAACCAGCCTGTGACCAGCTATGGGGGCTTGTAGAACAGGGCGCAGGGGCCAGCTTTAGTGGCCCCTGGCCCTGCGGCTACAAGCCGTCATAGCCTAGGGCCACGGCTCTTCTGCCCCCCCCCGGGCTTTGGGGAGGCAGGTAATTTGGGGGGCCAGGGGTTAATGGCAAGTCACCCGCTAGCGCAGGTGACTTGCCAGACCCCCGAGCCCTGTGAACTGGTATAAGGGGTCACATGAACCCCTTACCAGTTAACAAAGGGTTAAAAGGTAAAAAAAAGACCCACACGTTTTTGAAAATATCTTTATTAAAAAAAAAAAAAAAAGTTTTACTTTACTCACCTCCGATCTTCATCTTCTGTGTCCCGCGGCGATCTGCTGTCAGTGACGGCTGGGCAGAGGAGGGGGGAGGCAGGCGATCGGAGGATCGCCTACCTCCCTCCTTCCCTGCCCAGCCGTCACTGGCATCTGACAGCTGAACCGCCGGGTATCCCCAAGACACCCGGCGGTGACGTCACCGGCCCCGCCCCAAAGAGGCGGGGCCAGAATCCAAGATGGCGGCCGCCATCGGAAGACGCTGCTGAGGGAGGAGGGCTGTTATGCCCCCTCCAGAAGACAGAAGAGCGGGGAGGGGGGATCGGAGCCCCCCCCCCCGTGAAGAGGAGAGCCTGCGGGAGCCGGCGGGGACAAAGGTAGGTAACTGTCATTTTTTTTTTTTTTTATCACAGGAAACCGGGCGGCTGCTGAAACGGGGGGGGCACCCTGTTCCGGGCCCTCCCCTGCAGCCGGAGGAGCCCCGATGGGCGATCGGAGCCCCTCTGGCTGAAGAGGAGACCCGACCGGATCGAACGAGGGGTCAGGTAAGTGTCTTTTATTTTTACTTTTTTTTTATTTCTGGGGAAAGTCAGGCACGTAAATTTTACGTGGCTGGCGTTTAACTGTTGGAGAGGCAGCCACATAAAATTTACGTGGCTGGCGTTTAAAGGGTTAATGCAATGAGCACACTAGGCAGTGATAACAAACATTTGGCTATGATGGAATATGAATGAATACAAATGCTGTTCTGAGTAGTGGGTTACAGGTTACAGCGAGTTACACAGAGATATAATCGTCCGTTACCTTAATGTTGCAGTTGTAGAGTGCTGATTAAGAGCTCCCACAGAATGAAGGTTAGTGGCAAGCCTATTGATGGGCACCTCCAGCACGCTGCCGCATGACCTCCCCCAGAGATGACAAAGGCCTGGCCCAGGGTTATCTCCCTTTATGCGGCGAGACTCTTTTCACCCCTCCCTTCTGTGGGACGGACTGTCCCCTCCCACCGTTGAGAGATTGGAGATTGGGCTGGATGCCGGGCATCTGATGAGTCCAAAGAAGGGGTCTCTAAATGGGTCAGAACGTTAGATCTCCATTTTCTAGGTTCCCTTTGTCACAGGGTTCTGAGAAACCTACCACTACGTGCGGTTTGGTGAGCCCGTTGTGGTTCTGTACCTTGCTTGGTGCTGGGACACATAGTGACCCAGCTATGGTTCAATTTGTGTTGGTGCCGCTGGTCCGCGGGTCTTCAGACCCATCGGGGCCTTCCCAGGCTGGCGGTGTGAGAGAATCAGCAGGGAGTCTATGATCTGCGCTCAACTCATAAATGCTAATTCTCCTTCCTGGGGGAGATTAGGTCCTGTGCATATTTATGACTAGAAAGCCTTAACAGGGAGGAAATAAAGAGTGACATTTGCTAGAGACAGAGGAACTTACAGGGGGAAGCTGGGCATCAGCGATAAAATGAAATGTAATATTTGCCCTATTCCTCACAGACACCCTTTGCAAAACACCAGGATCATGCTCTCCAAACACACACAAATTCATGCTTACAGATGATGAGAAAAGACAGACAGAGGGAACATAGAAAAGATAGCGTGAGACCGTGAAAAAAGATAAACAGTGGAAATACCAAAAACAGGTTGACAAAAAGATGGATGAAGAGTGGGAAAAAGAAGGAGAAATTGCAAAAAAGAGGCTCACTGAAATTAAAATGGAACAAAAAAATGTGGAAAAGAGAAAGGAAGTAATGAGGATGAGAGAAAGATAGAGATTGAAGGGGAAGGTGGTGAAGAAAAAAAAAGAAAAACAAGTAATGGAGAAAAGAGGGAGAAAAGGCAGAATGTGGGAGAGAAGGAGGGGAATCTGCAAATGAGCAAGGGAAGGAGGGTCATGTAGAAAAGAGAGACAGAAAGAGGGTAAAATTAAACGAGAATGAAAGAAAAGGAGGGTATGTGGAAAACAGCGAGGTAAAGGATGTACACAAAAAGAGGAAAAAGGAAGGAAAGTGACGAGCGAAATAGAGAAAAAGTGAAAAGTTGGAATGGAAGCTAAGGGGGTTATTTAAGAACGGATAGTGCCAGGTAGAGCCTCGTAGTGGCAGACAGCATCCGGTGAACGCTGGACGCTGTATGCAAAACCACATTTATGAAAGTGAATCTGGTGAGCGCCTCTAACAGCGCCATGTAGCGTCCGATGTATTATTACAGGCGGCTCAGTGTATATTGCCGGGGCTCTAGGCTCAGGAGCGCCAGATATTACCTTTCGCTCAGTGTCACTCTCCCATACATTTCAATGGCTACTCATTTGCTTGTGTATAAATAGCGTGTTTGACATTTTTTCTTGCTCAAATCATTGTGTGACCTCCCCTGGCTGCAAACAAACATTTTTATAAACTTTTTTGACTTTTTATATTTTTATGCAGAATTGTCATTACAGGTCTGGCACTAAAGTGTTATTGTCCCAGTGTTAAAACAATGTCATTCCATGTGTTTTCGCTTTGTTACTGGTGGATATGTGTTCAAAAACAGACTTTAATCACACAGCATCTGGCGCTCTGTGCTATAGCGACCAGATTTAGAGCGCCGATGCTGTGTGTGTGTCCTTTTTTGATAAGTCTGGTGTGGGGCACCGAGAGTCGGTCACACAGAGCTGGGTTTACCTTTTGCTCGCTGCAGTGCTGTACTGGTGTTAGAGCACCCAACATACATCACATTCATCAATGCCAGCCAGGTTACTACAGCGGCTGAGGTGCTCTGTTACAGCGCCTGATACCCGCTTACAGCGTCTAATAGTGGTTGCTCTAAGCGCCGCTATACAGACGCTCATCTGCCAATACCTGCCGTTAGTAGTAAATCAGCCCCGACGTCTAAAAGAGAATGAGGAAATGCACAAAAGAGAAGAAGGAAAAGTTAAAGTGGAATTTAGAGTGAGATGACAAGGGATTGAAAAAAAGATTAAAAAAAAGAAGGGATAAGGAAATTGGATGATTTATAAATGGTGTCACAGGTGGCACACCCCTAAGTCCAGCCCTGGAAGCATCAACAACTATGTATGGGCTCCCTAAACCAAAAAGTGCCAGATGAATTTCAGAAGGCACAATGGGGAAATAATAACACGAAGGAATGTAACTCTTTGGTAACCTTGTAAATCAGCATCAGGTTATTCCAAGTAAAATCTGAACATCTTGAATAGAAAAGAGCGTACTTTTAAAAAATTCGATTCGGCTGATTCGCCAAATTTTCCGGGAAAAAATCGCTTCGATACGAATTTATTCGCGACGAATTGCTATTAAAAACGGCTATTTCTGGGCGTCCGAGAGCCTCCATAGGGTTGCAGAACGTTTTGCTTGGCTGTAACATGCATAGGATGCATGCTGGGTTAGTAAACTACTATTGTAAAGAAGTATGACATGCAGATCAGAGGTGTCGCTATTAGATTCGCTGTCGCAGAGCGGCACAATTACAGAGCCTTGAGGTGGCATCAGCATGATGAGCCCATATATTGCCTGAAAGACACACTCTGGAGTTGGCAGCAGAATAGGAAGTCCATATATTGCCTGAAAGACACACCCAGGAGTTGGCAGCAGCATTAGGAGCCCATATATTGCCTGAAAGACACACCCAGGAGTTGGCAGCAGCATAGGGAGCCCATATATTGCCTGAAAAACACATTGGAGCTGGCAGCAGCATTAGGAGCCCATATATTGCCTGAAAAACACATTGGAGTTGGCAGCAGCATAGGGAGCTCATATATTGCCTGAAAAACACACCCTGGAGTTGGCAGCAGCATTAGGAGCTCATATATTGCCTGAAAAACACATTGGAGTTGGCAGCAGCATTAGGAGCCCATATATTGCCTGAAAGACACACTCTGGACTTGGCAGCAGCATAGGGACCCCATATATTGCCTGAAAGACACACCCAGGAGTTGGCAGCAGCATAGGGAGCTCATATATTGCCTGAAAGACACACCCAGGAGCTACCATGCATCAGCTACTTGCATACATCAGCTATTGGTGGGTGGAAATCCTGGCTGATCCATGCCTGATTCATCTTCACAAAGGTGAGTCTCTCCACATTCTCCTTGGCGTTACTATGGCCCCCGCAGCACTAAAGACCCGCTCAGATGGCACACTACTGGCCGTGCAGGACAGCTTTCCCAGGGCAAACTCTGCCAGTTGCGGCCACAAGTCAAGTTTGGCTGCCCAGAAGTCCAGCGGATCCTCAAGGTGCGTTGACATGGTCATTTCAAGGTATGACACGACCTGCTGGTTCAGGCCCTGCTCCAGGTCTTCCTGCTGCTCATGAGTAGCCTCACTATGCGGATGCAGAAAGCTACTCATTAGCGACTGAAGACCAAGGCTGCTGCTAATGGAGCTGCTGCTGCTGCTCCTGCCAACCCCCCCGGCAGCCATGGCAGTGGAAGGTGAGTGCAGAGGTCCCTCCGAGTCAGACCTGCAAGAGTATGAACCATGGCGCAGATAGGCATCGGCCAACTGACTACGTAGAATGTCTTTGTAGTAGGTCAGTTTGTCGTCCCTCTCAGCGGGTGTAAAAAATGCCCCCATTTTGTGCCAGTAGAGAGGGTCAAAAAAGGTGGAGAGCCAGTAGTCATCCCGCAGAAAAATGGAGACAATTCTGCGGCCACTATGCAAGCACGTGAGCATGCATCGTGCCATTTGTGCAAGTGACTCGGAGGGACTACCTGTCTCCATCTCCACTGCATACTGTCACGGTGTGTCTAGGTCCTCTGTCTCGCCTTCCTCCCAACCCTCTAGCTCCACTGGTTGCTCCTGCTCTTCCTCTCCTGTCAGATGACTAGATAAACTGCCCATTTCGCCAAAACTAAACTGTGCTTCACTGTGCTGCTCCTCCTCCTCCTCAGCTCCCACAGGGTTTATGTGGCCGTGAAATGTATGCGCCATGTCTCCAGTGCTCTGACCAGCCATAGTTTCCAACATGTGTTGTATTACATGAAGCAGCGGAATCACGTCGTTCATGCCGTAATCCCGGCGACTGATAAATAAAGTGGCTTCCTCAAAGGGCCTGAGCAAACGGCAGGTGTCACGTATGAGCTGCCACTGGTTCACATTAAAGTTGCACAGGGGAGTCCCCCTATCTGCTTGGATCATCAAGAAATCATTGATGGCTTTTCTCTGTTCGTATAGTCGATCTAACATATGTAGGGTGGAATTCCAATGGGTGGGAACATCGCAAATCAGACTATGTTGGGGGATACCGTGCTGAAGCTGTAGCTCAAGAAGGGTGTGCTTGGTGGTGTAGGAGTGGCTGAAGTGCATACAAAGTTTCCTTCCTGTTGTTAGGATGTCTTTCAGATGGGGGGAAGACTTCAGAAAATGCTTGACAACTAGGTTAAACACGTGCGCCATACAGGGCGCATGGCTCATGGCTTTGATTTCTTGATTAATGAATTTCAGGAGCTCCTCCCCTGTGTGACTCCATTCGCCAAGGCAAACCATGTGAAGCACAGCGTGACACCGCCGTGCCCTGCACACATGATAGGCTGAAGGGGCATTGAGAATTGACCGTACAGTGGAGGCTGAGGAGACGGCGGAGGATGAGGAGGCGGAGTCGCACACTGGGACAGGCAAAACGGCCTGGGACATGGAGGCGAAGCGGTGTGACCTGTCCAAGTTGCTGTGCAGTAATCACATTCACTCAGTGGGCCGTAAAGGACATGTATTGTCCCTGTCCGTAGTTACAGTTTCAGATGTCGGCGCTGCCGTGCACTTTGGTGCACACCGACTGACGCAAGGACTGGCCCACCTTCTCCTCAACAAATTTGTGCAGGGCTGGTACTGCCTTCTTTGCAAATAAATGACGGCTTGGGACTCCATCTCGGCTCGGCACTAGCCATCAGCTCTCTGAAAGGTGCAGAGTTCACCACCATAAAAGGGAGGGACTGCAGCACCAGCAACTTGGACAGGAGCACATTTAGCTTCTGCGCCGTAGGATGAGTGGGCACATACTGTTGTCTCTTGGACATGGCTTCGCTGATGGATTGCTGGTGGGATGAATGACTTTTAGTTGGAGGAGCAGAGGATGGGTATGACGCACAGCTACCTTCGGCTGAGGTGCTGAAGCCTTGGCTGGGTGAAATTGGAAGCGGTGTGGCACTGGCTGATGCAGCAGGCAGGACCCCACTTCGGAACCTCAGTTCTCCCAGGCCGCTTTATGGTGACGCTGCATGTGTTGCCGCAGGGCCATGGTACCAACACTTGGTCACGCTTGACCTTCTGTCTACACATCTTGCATGTGGCCAGGTTACCCTCCTGCGGATGCTTGATGAAAAACTGCCACACTGCCGAGTAGCTAATTTTCCCTTCAACAGTCCACACTAATTCACTGCTAACTTCAGGAACCCCTGCTCCACTACCTTCCAGGACGGTAGCCTGCTGCGCAGCAGGTGGTCTACCCCGCCCCCGGCCACGTGTGGCTCCAGACATCCCAATTCTGCCACCATGCTGACTGCCAACCCTACTGCCACCATGCTGACTGCCAACCCTACTGCCACCTTGCTGCCTCAGCTGCTGACTCTGGGGCAACCTGGGACCCTCTTCTCCTGATGATGATGAAGCCCCTTCTGCACTGGGCTCCCAAGTGCGATCAGCTTCATCATCATCATCGAGTTGTGTCTGCACGTCACTGATGTCCTCCTCGGTTTCCACAAGAGCATGTGCTGCAGGAGATGGAACGCTCGCCACACCACCTCCCACGCCACTCTCCTCCTCAGTGTTTGTCTGCCTAGCAGAAGAAGCGGCAGATATCTCCTCCATTTCTTGGCTGAGCAGTAGCTGCTGACTGTCCTCTAACACATCTTCCTCACTGAATAGTGGAGCTGAACCCAAAGCATAAGATACGGTGGCTGGAGGGGGGGGCGTAGGACAGAGGCAATGGAAGGAAAGGGCTGCTCCCGGGCCATGCCAAATCAGGGTTGTGTCCGAGGAACCTACGAACTGTTGACTGGGGGTGTCAGATGTCACTTGTGATGAGGTCGATGACCGTGTTAACCAATCAATGACAGCAGATGCGTTGCTGGTCGACACACGTCCGCTAGCAGATACCGGGAGATCAGGCCTCTCACCGCGACTCCTGCTGCCACTCGCCCCTAGTCTGCTGCGACCTTTGCCTGATGAATCTAGGCCTCTCCTCGATGCACATCCTGGCACATCTCTGCCTGACATTTTTACTGCGTTTAGGAGAGGAAAACAATATAATACACTACACCTAGAACAGTATTTTTGTAACAGCAGGTGTGTAGAAAAGTTAGATCAAAATAGGCAGACACTGTAGCTAAAAGCTAATGCAAAAAGTCAGATGGTCTTACACAGGATGCCCCTGTTCAGAGTTAAATGTACCACAGGCAGTTTTAAAACGTGGTTTTTGTTCAAAATGTAAAAAAGGTAAAGATGCAGGTACTATTAAAAGCTAAGTGCTAGTATTCGGGATGCCCCCCCGGTGAAAGGCAATGGGTGCTTTAAACTTGTAAACCAGACCTTTTTATACAGAAGGCAAAAGGTCAGTCGGCCGGTACTCTTAAAAGACACGTGCAAGTATTTGGGATGCCCCCCCTACCGGCGAAAGGCAAAGTTTGCTTAAAAAGTGACTTTGCTTACAAAATGCAAGCAGTTAATAGACAGGTAGTCTTGAAATATTTATGCTAGTGTTTGGGATGCCCCCTCCTCACATACAGAGGTTGGCTCCTTTGATAGTGGAAAAGTGACTTTGCTTACAAAATGCAACCAGTTAGTAGACAGGTAATCTTGAAATATTTATGTTAGTGTTTGGGATGCCCCCTCCTCACATACAGAGGTTGGCTCCTTTGATAGTGGAAAAGTGACTTTGCTTAGAAAATGCAACCAATTAGTAGACAGGGTGTTTGGGATGCCCCCTCCTCACATACAGAGGTTGGCTCCTATTATAGTGGTAAAGTGACTTTGCTTAGAAAATGCAACCAGTTAGTAGACAGGTAGTCTTGAAATATTTATGCTAGTATTTGGGATGCCCCCTCCTCACATACAGAGGTTGGCTCCTTTGATTGTGGTAAAGTGACGTTGATTACAAAATGCAACCAGTTAGTAGACAGGTAGTCTTGAAATATCTATGCTAGTGTTTGGGATGCTCCCTCCTCACATACAGAGGTTGGCTCCTTTGATTGTGGTAAAGTGACGTTGATTACAAAATGCAAGCAGTTAATAGACAGGTAGTCTTGAAATATTTATGCTAGTGTTTGGGATGCCCCCTCCTCACATACAGAGGTTGGCTCCTTTGATAGTGGAAAAGTGACTTTGCTTACAAAATGCAACCAGTTAATAGACAGGTAGTCTTGAAATATTTATACTAGTGTTTGGGATGCCCCCTCCTCATATACAGAGGTTGGCTCCTTTTATAGTGGTAAAGTGATGTTGATTACAAAATGCAAGCAGTTAATAGACAGTTAGTCTTGAAATATTAATGCTAGTGTTTGGGATGCCCCCTCCTCACATACAGAGGTTGGCTCCTTTTATAGTGGTTGACGTTGATTACAAAATGCAAGCAGTTAATAGACAGGTAGTCTTGAAATATTAATGCTAGTGTTTGGGATGCCCCCTCCTCACATACAGAGGTTGGCTCCTTTTATAGTGGTAAAGTGACATTGATTACAAAATGCAACCAGCTAATAGACAGGTAGTCTTGAAATATTAATGGTAGTGTTTGGGATGCCCCCTCCTCACATACAGAGGTTGGCTCCTTTTATAGTGGTAAAGTGACGTTGATTACAAAATCCAACCAGTTAATAGACAAGTAGTCTTGAAATATTAATGCTAGCATGCTGTTTAAAGAATGACACCAGGAAAAGGAAAAGCTAAATAGGCAGGTATGTTATTAACACTAAATAGGCTTGGAAGCTAAAGCAAACACTTTAAACTGTCCCTGTCTTTATCTGTCACTGTCACAGCCTCTCTCCTTCTCTATCTGTCCCTCGCTTCTTCTGTTCTATCTATCTATCTATCTATCTATCTATCTATCTATCTATCTATCTATCTCTCCCTCGCTGTGTCTATCTATCTATCTATCTATCTATCTATCTATCTATCTATCTATCTATCTATCTATCTCTCGCTCTCTCCCTGCCTCCATCAACCTTTGGGTTATGGTCCAGTACAGGAGGCTTTTCAGTCTTTGGTCTGATGGGCCGGGTGGCAGCAACAAAGCTATCGGCGGCAGTGGGAGCGCACCTGGGCAAACCTGCAGCCAAAACCACCAGAGGGCAGGAAGGAGAGTCTAGAGCAGCAAAGCTGCTGTCAGCAGCGCTACATTGATGGGTGTGTGCAGAGCTGTCACATAAGCCACCAAGCACAGCCGCTGGCAGCTCAATGCAGGGAACTGTTTTCTGCTGGACCAACTGGGTGACTACACCACCCCCCACCCAGAATGGCAAAGCAGGAGTACCCGAGCAGCACGTACCCGCACAAGGGTGGCACAAGGGACTCGATCTGATGTTCCAGTAAGTAGGCGGGTGCCAGACAACCACCACCACTGGACTATTATTTTAAAGGAAAAAATACTTTATCTGGGGCCCCCACCAGATTCTGTGCCCAGGGGCCTCCACCACACTTAATCCGGCCCTGGTTATATTACAGTAAGATGAAGAAAACCCGCATATTTAATCTATTAAGTTAGCCAGTCAACAGCATTATTTTAAAGGATATCTATGATGTCTTTAACAGAAGCTGTGTGGTATTCTTTTACCTTTTCTTTGCAGGAAGTGGAATCGTTGCTCTGTCCCTTCTCTTGCATAGGAGCGGGTGGCAAGTCATAGAGCAGGTAATGGCCCCTGGTGCAGATGAAAGATTCTAATTCTAGCCAACATGAACAGTGATATGAGAACAGCAGCTGCTGTTTAGGAAACCATAGATCTCATTTTACTTTACCCTATACTGTATAATTACAAGTTGCAAGATAAGGTTTACTAAGCTTGTCCTTTCTCATGGCATCTGCAGAAACTGCAGCATAGAACTGCAGTGTGGAGAGCAACATGCTGCATTGTTACCTGGGTGTTGCATTCTGGCAACTTCCGGACTCACTGGCGGGGGGTGCCCTTGTCATGTGTTGGAGTCCAGAGGGGGGCCCAATGGGCAGCACCACTAAATACCCAGACTAACAAGGTCCTGGGATGTGTGAGATAACCAAGATGTCAATGAAACCCCCTGCATGGGGAGGAAGGACTGGGTTGTAAAACACCCCAGGTTGTCCACCTGGCAGAACTGGAAAACAGGGCCTGGGCATCGCAACACAGAGGAATGTAGTAGGAGATTGAGCAGAAAGTCCAATGGCAGGCAGCAAGGGTTTCAAGGTTTAAGTCTAAGCCAAGATCAATCCCAGAATCAGTCTAGAAGGGGTAATCCAAGAACACGGTGGCGGGAGTGTCCAAAGAGAAACCATCACTTCCTGGATGCAAGAGCCCTCCTTATAAAGGGCTAAAAGCAGATATTAGCGCACATCCCCATGCACATATGCACTAATTATGCCTTTTGTTATTACATACATACCTTGTCCTGTACATTGGCTCTCATTCTGGAGACAAGGGAGACCCCTTTATTTTTCCTATTTTCATCCCAAATTTCTGTTGCCCTTACAACATAATTTGCATAGGAACCATTCCCCTTAACTACTTGTAGAGAATCCCTCCCGCCTGAAGATCTTTAGCCCTTAGGCCGAGTGGATCTGCACTGCCCTTTGTTATCTGGATGTCTCCTAAGACTACTGCATTACACTCAATGACCTCAATTTCCATAACACATTTCTTTCAGAGGATACTTTAACTGGCTAGGGCTTATTACTAGCTAGGGCTTATCACTGCCAATCTTCCTGGAACCAGTCATAAGCCATCTTCACCTGTGGTTGTTCCTAGCAAGGTGCCCACTGCATACCTCCACCAATTGTAAGCTTTATTGGATTTGACTGGGCACAGGCATACAATAGGATAATTAACTAAAAATGGTTTATTTTGGCATTCGCAAAGTTCAAGCTTTCTTCAGCACATTTTTCTTTCAGCAAATTGTGAAGCTATGATATTTTTTATATATTTTGTTCCCATAGAAATTGTAAAAAATCTTATACAATCAGAAATTACACTGTATATAGGAGGATTCCTTTTGATTGACTCTTAATTAATATGCAGCATGGTGGGAAACCCCCCTTTGTTCTTTGGAGGAAGTTTTTTGTAGCTTTAGCTTCAGGTGTGCATTTGCATGCAAATTAAGATGGCTACATGTGATAAATTAATCTGGGCCAGAGTATCACCTTGGTGAGTTTTGTCTGCGCAAATCAGAGATGACCTGTCGATTGCAAATGGAAAAAAGGGTTAGCCTGATAAAAACAGTGGACTGGAGAGAGAGTAGAGATTTTGCTTGGAAAGCAGCTGCAGAAAGGATGTTGCTGGCGAGACTGACTGGAGGATGGACAGACAGACGATGATGAAATTTGTCTTGGAGTAGAGAGACCTGCATCGTGAAGCCAATTACAGCAGCCATCTTGATTGGACGTGGCCTGCTGATTTCTGCCTATAAGACACACCCTGGATTTGGAAGAGAAAAATTTAAAAAATATATTCTAAACCAAATGATGTGCTAAAATACCCCCTACCAATCACCCCATTATAGACAGTGTGCAGAATTCCCCCCAATCACACCATTACAGACCCCACATTACAGACAGTAAGCAGTATTCCACATTAAAGGCAGTGAGGTGCATCCCACATTACAGGCAGTGAGCGGTTTCCCACATTACAGACAGTGAGCGGCATCCCACATTACAGGCAGTGAGCTGTATCCCACATTACAGGCAGTGAGCGGTATCCCACATTACAGGCAGTGAGCAGTATCCCACATTACAGGCAGTGAGCGGTATCCCACATTGCAGGCAGTGAGCGGTATCCCACATTACAGGCAGTGAGCGGTATCCCACATTACAGGCAGTGAGCGGTATCCCACATTACAGACAGTGAGCTGTATCCCACATTACAGGCAGTGAGCGGTATCCCACATTACAGGCAGTGAGCGGTATCCCAAATTACAGGCAGTGTGCAGGCATCCCCAATACAGTGTGCAGGCATCCCCCATGTGCAGGCATCCCCAATACAAACGGCAGCATTAAAAGAAAAAAAAAAAAGTGTACCCCCCCGGTGTTCTTGCCACTCACCGTCGCGGGTTCAGAGAAGGCCCATTCCCGCCTGGGGGGTGTGGCCTGTGACTCCTGTCAGGGTCCAATGACGCTAGCAGGAGTCAAAGGCCATGCCCACCCCCGACCGGAACAGGCCCGCTGTGAATTGCGGCTGGCTGACTGCCGCTTCCCGCCGCTGTTCCCCACCGCCTCTGTAAGAGTGTAAGAGGAGGTAGGGTGAGGCAGCGGGGAGCAGCAGTCAGCCGCAAGTTCACAGTGAGCCGATATGGGCCTGGGATGGGCGTGGCCTGTGTCTCCTACCAGCGTGAGAGGCACAGGCCACGCCCACCCTGGGCTGATATCGGTTCACTGTGCTCGCTATGAACTTGCGACTGACTGCCGCTCCCCAATGCCTCTGCAGGAGCTGCGATCATGGAAGCAGCAGTCAGCCGCAAGTTCACACCGAGACGGTTTCAGCTTCTGGGTGGGCGTGGCCTGTGACGCCTGTCATCAGGCAGCCTTGAAACAGGAAGTGTCTTCTGACTGTGCTGTTCTGCATTCTGTGATTGCTGTCCTTTACCTGACCCCAGCTCTGCTCTGTCTGTGCAAAGCACAGATATAACCCCTGCCCTCTGTACTTTATCTCGCTCTCCTCTCCTCTGTATGTGATGCTTCTGAGTCAAGATGGTGGCACCCGTATCCTAGAGTCCTGAACAGAGTTGCATCCCGGTGGGGGAAAAAATAATAAGTAAGTGACTAAGAACTTAAAATATATTAATTTTAGATGTTTAAGTGCTCATTTATGTAATGAATTTCAAGGGGTGTGAAACCGGCCTGCCCGCTGCCAACATGCCGGAATTTGTGCCGGCATGGTGGGAGCGGGCAGGCCGGCTACACTGTCGAGTGCAGCCCATGGGGTGGAAGGGTCGAAGACCTTGCAGTACAGCCTAGACCCCACACACCATGTGCTTGCACAAATTCAAAAGAAACAAAGGAGGGGTGGCAGCCGCTCAGACCATTTTATAACTAACCTGGAAGGTGCACGTTAGCAGGGCAATTCGGATACAAAAATCTTAAAGGAGCATAACAACCCTGTTAGCTTGCTGACCAACCTAAAATCTGTCTCTAAATTTGGTTAAAAACAGAGGACTCGGTCCACACACATCTGCAGAAGTATGCTTAAGCTGCACCACCAAACGCCAGGATGCCTCTCTGGGGTGCAGTCCTAATTCTAATCCCTTAAAAACCCTTATTTGGGACATACAATGCTACAATAGATACATTGGGGGCAGGCGTACCTGAGGTTGCCCTAAAACCTTGAGTGCAGCCCATGGGATGGATGGGCCGAAGACCTTGCAGTACCAACATTTGGGAACCCCTGGTTTAGGGATTAGCCAAACCCACTATTTCTAAAGGATCATTTTCCATAGCCTTTCTAATAATCTAGGTCCCTGGACATCTAGGTTCCAACTTCATAGCGTCAGTTCCTGCATCAATGACAAAAATGGCTCGCCAATCTGCTCAAATTCTTATCCATAGAACCTTTGTTAGTGCTTTGGGTAATCTTCAATCCTTTAATGACATTTAAAATCGTGTTAGCGTTGCTTAGCAAACCACATTTCAAACACTGCTAAAGAAATATCTATAACAAGAGACAAATGGAACAAGGTCTCTTTAAAACAAAGCATAAAGATTGAGAACACTCAAGTTTGAGCCCTCCAATCTGATATATTTTGCTCTCCCAGGGGTAATTCAGTTCAGAAAGTTGGAGAAAATAAGGGCATCAGAAGGTGAAAGAATATCTGTCATTGTATGGAAGAATGAGTTACAGATCCTGCCTAAGATAGGAAAACACAGGAGCTTTAGGTTTCATACAGTGCACATCACTAGGGAGCGCTTGCCCATCGGGATCAATGAAATGATTGCTGAGTTGCTGCTTCTAAATACAGAATGTCTTTGATTACTCCCATTGCTTAACAACACAAACCTTATTTGTACAACTCTCGTCACCTTTAAAGCGACGTACAATTTTTATTGAAATATTTTGTTGTAGCAAGCAAGAATGTAGAAAGATTTAGATCTTGGAACTCTGCGTTCCCTAGAACTCACAGATAAATAGAGTAATCTGTCATCCAAACAAGAACAAAATGCAAAAACACAAAAGAACAATGAAAAACATGAAAAATGTCCACACTCACCTGCAGTGCAGCTCCTAAAACAACTTTATATACTGTAGAAAAAAAAGTCAGCGTTATCCTTATGTATATTAATTTATTTAGTATATCATTTTGTGGTAGCCCTCAAGATTAAAGTTATCAAAAGATCAACAGAATTAAGTTGGTAAGGTAACGGGTAAGAAGGCAAAGCATAGTAGAGCTAAAGGGAGGCTGTAACCTAGTTGGGCATATAAATACCACATACTGTGTAATGCTCTAGGGCTAGTGATGAGCAAACTAATTCTAAGAAATGGGAATTTGCTTCCAAATTTCATGGAAAAATTAATTCCAATACGAACTTCTTGCGATTTGTGCTGCTCATTTTTTTCCCCTGAAATTGCCTTATAGCCTCACAGCTATGTCGGTGTTTGGTTCAGTGTACAGTAAAGCTGGTTGATGAGCTACTGGGCTTAAGAGCATGAGGACTTAAAGGTGAACATGGTACAGCACAATACTGAAAATTCAATTCAGATGATTTGCAGAATTCTCAAAAAAATGTGGGTTCGTCCGAATTGAACTTTGACGTCACTGTAAGTGACGGGGGCTGCCACACTCTTACCTAGTTTCTTAGTATGTAGGTGCACAGCCGCATCAATCCAAGTCCTCAAGAAAAAGCAGCACTCCAAATGCCCATGGCATTAAGCTATATTTAAATGTATAAACATCCAAGTCCAAGTAGTCCAAATAATTCAAAATTGCTCAGATAATCCAAAATAGTGATGGTTGTCGGTCCACGTTTCTCCTCAGGACCAACCACACAAACATTCAAACAGTTACATAGATAATGCATGATATCCTAAATAAACAATTATTGGGCCCAATCAGGCCCCCAGAAGAGTTCAAAATGCGCGTCCGTCGTCATTTGTGACGTCACCGCCGCTTTTAGAAGAATGGCAGTGTGTAATCACCACTTTGAGAATATATGGATGAACAAAAATAATAAACGGAGAAATACTTACCCCTCGCAGGACGTTCCCATCCTGTATGGGGAAAAAACTCCACACGGGCAGGGCACCGCCACTCATGCGAGCAGAGAGGTTGCTAAACAACCTCCCGTGCTGTCCCCTGATAGGGGAAGAACAGGCGCTACGTCACATTCCCGGGCAAACTTGCCCGGTAACAAGTGACGTAACGCTCAGACGCCACCTGATTGGCGCCTAAGCGTAGCGAAGCTAGTGCTCTATCTGCTGCTTTTGACAGGCCGCAGACGGTTCACCGGCTGCCGCCCGATCCCTTTTCGGTGGTGTTGACAATGTCAACACGTCCACAAGGAAGGTAGGTATGTAAATACAAAATAAAATACAATAAAAAGATAGGAAATGGGAAAGGAGAGGAGAGAACAAGAAAGAGAAGGAGAAAAAGAACGGATCCAGGGGAAAAAAAGAGGGTGAGAAAGAAAAAGGGGGGCTAAGAAGGAAACAGAGTGAAAAGGAAAAAGAGAGAAAGTAAAGAGGACATAAAGGGCTGGACAGGGGGAGACCCCAGTGGGAGTGGAAACGCTCAGACTGCCTCCACCAAGATGGGAGGTACGATGCCTGAAAGAATGGGAGACAAGAGAAAAAGGAAGGAAAAGAAGATAAAGGGGGAAGAAAAGGGGGAGGAGGAAAGAAGGAACATGGCAGAGGGAACTGGGTCACTGAAGTAAGATGAACTAGGGTGCTCAAAGGAGAGGAGGAAAGGGAAGGGGGAGGAAGAAGAGAGGAGGAGAGAGGGGGGAGGGGGAGGAAGCGAGAGGGGGGAAAAGAAAATGGCAGAGGGAACTGGATTACATGACACAATTATTATCTAGTATTCAAAAAACTGTTAAAGCCAAAGGACGTATTGAGGCCACGGGGATGCACAGTATCAAGTCTCAGGAGTGCTGGTGATGGGATACAGAGAGGAGTGGCATGTATTACGAGGCTGCAGGACACATAAAAACCATACAGTGTGTAATGCTCCAGGGATAGTGATGAGTGAACCGATTCTAAGAAATGGGAATTTGCTTCCTATTTTCATGGAAAAAATGTATTCCAATACGAACTTCTTGCAATGCGATATTTTTTTCCCTGAAATTGCCTCATAGCTTCACAGCCAAGCCTGTGTTCAGGTTCAGTGTACAGTAAAGCTGGTTGATGAGCTACTGGGCTTAAGAGCATGGGCAATACCTCCTGTTTCTACCATGCACGTCTGAGAACTGGGGGAACCTTCTAGGGCTTTCACACATTCAACTCTAGTGTAAAATTATGAGACCCTATGTGGGCAATGTGCTGGCTGCTGTGACCTTCTACCTTTGCCTGGGTTTTGTGCACAACTAACAACAAGTTAGTACTCTTGCATGGTGTAAGGGTACTCTGGAACCATGCAGAGGAAGCCATGTAAGTATTATTTCGTGCCACTTTCTGCATGCTAGTGTGGGCGGACTTCTGGCTACAGTGTTCATCTGGCTGGATTTGGGCAGGAGTAGTCTAATTTTTTTTCCCACTTTCATCCTCCAAGGAAAAATGTATAAAACCCAATGTGAGCAATATGCTGACTGCTGTGGTTCTCTACTTGTGCCTGCAAGGCCCTCTGCATTTTCTTCAATCTATAAAACCTCATGTAGACAGTATAAAACCATACATTTGTGGAAAAGCCTCCCACAGAAGCTTGTTAAAGCATCAGCAGCTGAAGCATTAGATGCTTTTTTAAAAAAAAAAAAAATAACATTAACCGTTACTATCAGCTGTTGTCTGTAAATAATAGAAGATTAATTTCCCCATCCCCGTCCCTTGGATGAACTTGATGGTGGACAACTGTCTTTTTTCAACCGAATTAACTATGTACTGATATGATGGCTGCTGCGGCCTTCTGTCTTTTCCTGGATGGTTTGTCTAGCTAATGTCTGGACTAGGGGAGCCCTGCCAGGGCCCTTCACATTTTTATCCTCTAAGGTAAAATGTATGAAACCATTTGTGGGCAATGTAATGGGGGCCGTGGCCCTCTGGATGTACTGGGTGGTTAATTTTTGGACTGTGTAAGCATTGTCCTCTGCCTGCGGAATCTGGCTTTAATGTGGTGTCTTGGATAACTGACATCCGGAATTGGGGTATACATGATGCCAGGATTTAGCAGCCCATTCGGTCAAAACAAATACGTGTTCGGTTCATCACTAATCCAAAGGAGTTCGCCTGGCTACTCCCCAAATTCTTTTCATTAGCCACAGGGCAGCAAGGTATCCACCAGGGCAGAAGTTGTGTCTGTGTGGATATCTTTTAAAAAACAACACAGGCTTCCATGAGAGCATGCAGTCTAAACTCCATAACTAAATGCTAGGTCCTGGGCCTAATCCTGATGTCAATTCTAATCCCGATGGTGGAGGTTAAAAGTGACGCAACCTCCACTCTGCCTCTGACATTCTCCTGTCCTCCTCCTTGGTTACCACCTCGCACTCCCGTCTTCAAGACTTCTCCCGTGTCTCCCCACTTCTCTGGAATGCACTCCTCCACTCAATCCGTCACTTTCCATCAGTCCAAGCATTTAAAAGTGCCCTTGAAACTCACGCAGACAAGCATATAACCTGGCTTAAGAAACTCCTATATATTTCAAATGGCACATGCAGCCCAACTCAAGCTCTCCACCCCCATCCTTTAGACTGTAAGCTTGCAAGGGCAGGGCTCTCTCTTCTGTTGTCTCCTGTGCTCACAACACTTGATTTAAACCTCATAGCATCTAGTTTGTTTTGTTCCCTGTGCTACATGTTTTACCTTGTCTGTAATCAGAGGAGTAGCTAAGCTTTCTGGCACCTGGGGCAAAGATTCAAAATGGCACCCCATCTGTTATCAGGCCCCCCTTTGGCACCCTCGTGACCTGCTGCACGAGAGGAGTAGCTAGACTTTCTGGCACTCGGGACAAAGACTAAAAATGACATCCCCCACCTGTGTTCAGGACCCCCCTTTGGCGCCCCCCTGACCTGCTTGTTGTAATATTAAATTATAACAATAATGACATATGCACCAGAAATTACATGTTTGGCTCAATGATATTCTCCTGAGCCCTATGGCGTCCAACTCAATGCTTTGGACTTCCAATTTGTAGCGAAAAAAAAGTAATCAACAAACTTATTATCACAGTAGATTAAAGTAGTGTCACCCACAAAGGAACGTCATGTTTTATGCCCTGCAGAATGTGAGTTGGTGAGTTGTTCCTCAGTGGGGTCACATATTGGCCCAAAAGAAAATGGCTTGCTCCTTTAATTCATTTGAAGATGTTTTCAGTGTACAATATGGAGCCCATCTCCCCTTCTGATTTTTGATTAAAGCTTTAGGCACATTTCTTTAAACGACTGATTAATTTCAGGGCTTGCTAATAATTCAATTTAAACAATTAGAGTTTTGTTTTGTTCAGCTCTAACACTGGGGCGTAATGCAGCTGGGTATCAAGGGACTGTGCAGATCCTTTATTCTAGAGAACATTAAGTTAAAAAGAGCATCATTGGAATGTTAACACAGTGGGGCTGAAATCCTCTGCATACCCACTGGGTATAAATATCGCAGACAGCAATCACACAAGAATTACCAGTCGTATTAATGAGGCTACCGGGGGGGGGGGGGGGATGGAGTGTATAGGAGTGTGAAGTAGCATCCAAAAAGTGCTTTCTCTGCCTTCAGCTTCCAGGATGCAGCTTTAGGCATGACTAGTTAAATGTCAGCAAAGTTAATGTAGAACTATGAGACATACTCGCACTCCCCAGAGATGTTTGGATAAGTGGGAGAATGAATGCCACAGCACCCTTGTGGGAAAGGTTTAACGCTTTTGTGTTCTTTTCACTGTCTGTTACCCAATTGAGAGCATTTAGCCTCCATTCCTCTACGAACATTGGAAACAATAGTGACCAGCCAAAAAAGGTGAACTTTTGTCTCAGCGACACCCCTCTGTATGTTTCTCTTATGTTTTGAAAGTGAAATGACATTTTCCAAGTGGAAATTGGCCAGGCTGGGTGGGGACAACACTATGCAACAATACGTTTCCACTGCTGCCTGTGCTGTCCTCACCGGGGAGAGGAAGGGGACTCCCACCTGGACCCCCCTGGTTTGGCCGTTAACTCAAACTGGCAATCCCAAAGTGCATTCGCCAGTTCGAAGAAAGTAATGAACGAACGGGGGGGGGAGGGTGTTCACACACAGGGGCATCCAAAATCAGGTGAATCTAGATCCGTTTAGACTCAGAGGTCAGGTTTAACCCTTTCGCTGCCAGCCTACCTGCAGCATTTGCCACTCCCTGTTGCCAGACGATGTTTCACCATTTTGCGCTACACATATTCAACTGTCATTTTTGAAGGGATTTCCAGGGATTTCCCAGGAAAATTATATATTGTTTTTTTCAACAGAGTCTGGGCTTTAACATGAAATGTCTTGTTTGTATTTTTTAGGTGTATTCTCAATTTTTTTGGGTGAAATGTGTGAAAAAAAACAAAAAAAAAACATTTTTTTACAATTTGTAGAGTTTTTTTGTAATAAAAAATGTAAGTTTGTCAATAAAATCTTATTGCGTGAGAAACCCCAATTTCTCCCGGTTACAGCGATACCACATATGTATAGGTAGACACCCTTTCCTGCCCAGAAGCCTTTTATAGCTGCTGGATGACAAATGGTTAATTAAAAAAAAAAATGACATAGGGTCCCCCTTCCCGGGGAGGGGGACCCCATTTTTTTTTGGATTTTGAAGGGTTAAAAACCCTTCAAAATCCAAAAAAAAAAATGACGTGGGGTCCCCCTTACCCAAAGTAACCAGCCCGGGACCAGCTATGGGGGCTTGTAGGCACAGAGTGGGGGGGCCAGCTTTGGTGGCCCCCCCACCCTGCAGCCTACGAGCCCACATAGCCTATGTGGGCCCGGGCTCTTCTGCCCCCCCCTGGCCTTTGGGGAGGCAGGTAATGGGGGTGCGGGGGTTAATGGCAAGCCACCCGCTAGGGCAGGTGACTTGCCACCCCCCCAGCCTTGTGAACTGGTATAAGGGGTCTCATGGACCCCTTACCAGCTCACAAAGGGTTAATGTGAAAAAAAAACACCACACAATAATAAAAAGTATTTTATTAGAAAAAAAAAAAATTTTTTTTTACTGTACTTACCTTCGATTGCAAGCTCTTGTCCCTCGCCGCTCAGCTGACAGATGCCGGTGATCGGCATCCAGAGAAGGAGAAGGCAGGAGATCAGAGGATCTCCTGCCACCTCCTTCCAGGGCACCGATCACCGGCATCTGAGAAGCTGAGAAGGCTGAAGCCTGAGATCGGGGCCGAGATGACTTCATAAGCCCCGCCCCCAAGGGGGCGGGGCTTAGAGGCATGATGGCGGCCGCCATCGTGCAGAAGAGAGGAGAGAGCCTCCCAGGCTCTCTCCTGAAGATCGGTAAGTCCTGGGGGGGGATCGGAGGCCCCCCAGGTGAAGAGGAGGGACAGCGGGAGCCAGCGCAAACACAGGTAAGTGAATGTCATTTTTATTTTTTTTTTTTTTTACAGTTAGAAGCTGCTGCTGCAGAAGCGGGGGGGGGGCGGCCTATTCCGGGGGCTCTCCTGGAGCCATCTGACCCCCCACGGGGGATCGGATGGCACCAAATTAAAGAGGAGACCCGGCCGGATCCAACAAGGGGTCAGGTGAGTATTTGTTGTTTTTACTTTTTAAACTACAAGCGAGGAAAGTCAAGCACGTAACACCTACGTGCTTGGCACTTAAGGCCCAGCCAAGCCAGCACGTAGGTGTTACGTGCTTGGCAACAAAAGGGTTAAGTGCCCTTCAAAATTGCATGATTCTTAGGGGGCATCCAGATTTAGGACGTTCAGATTTGTGATGCGATTCTCCACCACAATGGGGGCCCACTGAGGCTGTCTCATCCTCCCCTGCCCAACCCAGTCAGCAGGGAGCAGCTTTTGCCACATAAAGCGACCATCAGCTTTGCCAAGCAAGCACACAAATGTATTTACCTACAATTGCAATCAATAACAGCCCTTGTAATTGTTTGCAAATGTGTGGGGGGCACACGTAGCTGTGGTGCCCATTGTGCAGCCCAAATAGACTAGCTATGGAGTGCAGCTAAGGAATGTGTTTGGCTTTCTACCTTGCCCTGCAGCCGCCACCCAGCCGCCATCCATGCCTCCATCTCTGGCACCAACTGGAACGCCAGCACCAACTGCTTTGAGGCCAAAACCTGAACCTCGCCCAAAAAACTGGACCTGCATCAAGTCCGAGCACCAGTGATTGGACCAAACTATTAAATGAGGTAAATGTAGGGCCGCAATGTGATGATGGAAATGGACATGGGGGATATGTAGGCTCAGGCTAATGAAATACTAACACTAATGTGTCCCTTTATCCACACAGACACCACCAATCCTGGGGGATATGCAGGAGATGGAGGAGTCCCAGGTGCAGCATATCCAGCAGCCCAATACCCCATCCCAGCTATCACCAAATCTGATGAGGACACCAACACCCAGTGCAACCCCCCCAGGAACGCACACCGCTTCACACCTCCAACTCCCCGGACCATGGCCAAGAATCCACCTCATCTAAATCCACTGAGTGTCAGGAGCTAGCTAGCCTGCACCATGACGCCGCCTTTCCATTGCACACAGGGGCCAAATGATGGAGGCAGATTGGTGGGCAAACAGCTCCACATTCCAACGAAAAACCATTCACTATTACAAAATGTGCACAAACCAGCACAATGATCCATGAGGACCTGGCTGCAGGGGTAGCAGCAACGAATGAACACTAATGAAGAGGTCATGGTTGTCCAGTGGGAGTGCCAGAACAATCACATGGAGAGGATGCTGGCCCTACTCGAGGCAAGACAGCCATCAACCCACGATGACCAGGCCCCCTCCCTATATGATATGAGGCATTGCTGTTTTGGTTTTGTTCTTTGGCCAGGGGGTCCAACCATTTTTGTTTGGCAATAATGTATGCAAGGTGCACAGTGTTGCCACTATTTTTAGGGCACAGTGTTGTAGTTCCCCAAATTACAATGCAAAATCAAATTTATTTCAAATTAGTCACAACAAAACAAAAACAAAGGGGGTACAGCAACAAATATAAAACAAACAAAAGCAAAAGCAAAGCAGACCAAAATTAACAAAAAGTAATTAACTGGCCAGGCGGATCTGGGTGCCAGAATAGAGATACCCAGGCACCTCCTGAGCAGCTATGGTGCTTTCCTGATCCAGGTAAGTGTGACTTTCTGAAGCAAAGCAAAATTGTGAACCGCTGCACAGGCCACAATGATCTAAACCAACTTGGCAGGTTGGTACTGTAGCGCTCCACCAGTCAGGCCAAGGCAACAAAGGCGGCACTTTAAAAGCCCACTCCACCAGCACGGATATGCCGGTGGGTATGGTTATAGGCCACCTGGCCTTGTGTCTGTGGCCTCAGAAAAGGGGTTAGAAACCACAGCAAAAGCGGGTATCCCGAGTCACCTTAAAGCAAACTAAAAAAACCAGGTAGGTAACAAGGCAAGGCCACACACGGAGAGAGCAACAAGGAAGGGAAACCACAAGGGCAAATTGGCAAAATAACACTAAAAGGGAAGCTGATGAGATAGGGGACCACAGTTACAAGTATGTCAAGAATGAAACTTTGCTTAAACGGATGGTTGCCAGGACCAACTAAAGGTAAGGCCCACTAGAAGGCCAAAAGAGTTTAACTAGGAATAAAGGGAATGGGTACTTAAAATAGGGACATGCTCACACAATTAGGAAGTGAGGGCAGGGAGCTAAATAGGCCACACTTCAAAAGCCAAATAAATACATACAATGGGGCCCAGCTGATACTAAGAGAGATCATTACAAATGCAAGGCTAACTATAGGAATGCAGAAAGGCAACACTAATACACACACTTACCCAGAATCCGACCGCCACTCAGATCGCCAGTCTCAAAGCGGGAATACAGACTGGAGCTCCGTAAGATGAATGCGTCATGGGTGAAGCCTGTGAGTCCAGCCAAAATGCTAAAAAAGTGGAGATTGATTGAAACATTGATTCTGATTGATTGTTCCATCTTCCGGTTCCAGAAAGAAATTTACAGACACAGGTTACTACACTAGCAACATTACAGTAGCAGGCAAAGAGCAATCACATACATGAGCAACTTGGACACAGGGACCAGTGAGCCCAGTGAGCCACAAGGATTAGCTAGTTTAGGGGAAAAAAAGGCAATACCAAACATAGGCAACTTGGAAAGAAGGAACAGGTGGACCAATGAACCCCTAAACAGACCTATACATATACATATACTCCTGCACCACCCACTGCATTCCAGCCTGCCAAGCTGTCGAAAAAACTGATGTATTTTTCCTGCAGGCCAACCATGCCATTGAGAAATTAAGACAGCCTGCGGCTGAGAGAAGGCTGGGACACTGGGACACTGCCCCTGGTCTCTAAATGCAGCCATTCACTAAAAATTGAAGGCAGCCAGCCAATTTGATCATGCCATCAATTGCACACCCCTTTCTTGTGGAGGGCACCAACCATGGCTGCACCTCTGAGTAAATCTTCTTGAGAGAAAGGCAGTTTAGTTGGGTCAATTCAAACACATGTTGATCGGACATGCGATCAGCGTCAAGACAACGGCGTATGCATACTCGCAAAAACAAGTATTAATACTTTGAATACTCTTTTTCGGTTACGCAATAAGAAAAGTCTTGGAAAACAGCAAACCCACAAAAAAGGCACCAACGCCGCTCACCACGTTCCAGGCTGGTATGTTGCTAAGATGTCAGGAAAACAGACGCATTTCTCTTGCAGGCCAACCATGCCATTGATAAATTTAAACAGGTTGCGGCTGAGAGAAAGCTGGGACATGCCAACAGACAGGGCTCCCAGCCTCTGAAAGGAGCTATTCACTAAAAATTGAAGGCGGCCAGCCAATTTGGTCATGCCATCAATCGCATGCCCCTTTCTTGTGGTGGGGGCCAACCAAGGTCCGCACCTCTGAGTAAATCTTCTCGAGATAAAGGCAGTTTAGTCGGGACATGCGATCAACGTCTAGACAACTGTGTATGCGTAAGCTCTGGCAGGTACAGGGTGAGCAGCCCACGGCATTGCAGATGCTCATACTCTGCCAGATACTCTTCTAGGGGCTCCACCACACATGTCGTCCGAGCATCCTCCAACAATCCCACCAGCAAGAAGAGGGCATAAGATTTGACTGGCAACTTCTGTTTTTTAATGCCCGTCTCAAGGGCAAAACACTGCTCAGAATAATGCACAAGCGCAGGCTAAATCTGTAAGGTTATGAAAGCAAAGAACACATATCTCGCATAAACACATATTAATACGTTGAAGACTCTTCTTCGCTTACACAATATAAAAAGTCTCGGAAAACAGCAAGCCCACAAAAAAAGGACAATACTGAATAGCACGAGGCCTAGAAACTGCTAACAGAGATTACACACCACACTTGCATACGAGAATGCGCTCGCCAAGCTTAGAATCAAGCTTTATGTCTGGTTCAACGTCTATCAGAACAAAATCCACAATAAACATTTCATGCGGTTGTTTTTCTATAGACCACGTATTATTTTTTTGGTTGGGATATTCTCAATGTGTCAGGAATACTAATATTCGATCACATATATGACTCAGAAACCTCAAGGCAATCCATGGAGGAAGTAACGTATTTTAATACAAAGTATTTTTAGAAGTGTTAAGATGCAGCCGTGTGCAGAGAAATCCAGAGCTGTATAGTATACGTACCCTAAAGCTTTTTCTCATTACATATAATAGCTGCAGTTTATTTCTGTAGCTGCTTTTCAAACCATTTTGGGCACAGAATATGATAGCAACGTTGTTTTTATAAACACATTTGAAACGCAAAATGAGAAGCATTTTTTTCTTGATTTGCTGTTTAAATATAATTATTTATGAGAGACGGGGAGCAAAGGAGGGGGAGGTGATAATGCAGATGCTTCCTCTTAAATGTTACAGGGAACTTTGCGTGAAGTATGCCAACATTATGTGTTGGGGCTGATAAACGTATAATGTATTTCGTTAATTCATTGCAAATTGAGATAATCACAAAATCTGGGGTGATAATGATCTTCAATAACATTTTACAAAATGTAAAGTTCTGGAAAAAAGGTTTTGAAAATATTTTTAAAGACAGGGACAGAAATTAGTGTTAGGAACTAGGCAATGTTTAATGGTCCTCAATACACTAACAATGCTGTTGGTCATAAGTCAAGGTACAGCAAAGGGAGAATTACCACTCTTGAAAAGGAAAAGCTTTGTGGTTTTTATGTATTAAAATCAGAATAAGTTTCTTTAATTAACAAACGGTTCCATAAATCACCATCTTGTCTATGGTCTTTTAGACAGGGTGGGTATCCATCTTCGTCTACTGCACCCTGGCCTTTAACATACTGTATGTCACATGCTACGGCTCATCAGAAAGGTTTTTAGAGGCAGACAGGGGAAGAAAATAAGATACCCCCTCCTAAATCATGTTGACCATTTCAGGTTGAATCATGCTGTGGACAGGGACACTTGGATGGGTTTGGTTGTGCTTTAGGGAGAAGATGGGAAGTGCCCCTCATACATGCTTGGAAAGGAGCCCTCTCTGGGCTAAGGGAAGGGCAAGGCACTCAAAAAATGGCCGCAGTCCAATGTTCATTTAAACAGCCCAATGTTTAAACAGGCAGGGCACAGTCCATAGGGCCCCTGGCCCTCAGGTTTCCATCCGAGCTGACTCCTGTGGTTGGTCCATACTTTGTACAGTTCTTGCCCTTCCTCAAAGACAACAGAGAGCGAGCAACATGACCTTTCTCATCCTTCCCTTAAGGGGTGGGTAAATCCTCCAGTCCCACATCCAGGGTCTTCCTGGTGGTTAGTCTGGTCTGCCTTAAACAGCACAGCCCAATGACACTCTTTTAGACCACCCAAGCCTTTTTATAGCTCGGGAACTAATCAGCAGGCTCTGGCTGGTTTTCCTCCCCTGGGTCATAACATCTACCTATTTTAGCAAGGCTGATGGCTAATCCGCCACCATGTTTCAATGCTTGTATACCCTTTTTTTTTAAACTTGCCACTTGTTTTCTTAATAACTTTTTTAAAATTGTTTATATAACTTGTTTTAGGATGATGAGGTTCTGACTTGGCTACAGCCTCTGGCAGCATGTGGATATGCCTGATATTGTGTAATTATCAGGACTCCTGCATGTCCACATACGTACAGATGAAGCAAAGTCCTGACAGATAAAACTACCCCCAGTGTTAGGACATGCTAGGTCAATTCTATACCAAACTGCCTCGTTTGTAGTATTTAGTTTGATTGAGTGATTTAGGCATGTGGCATGTTTCTTTAAAGTGGACTAAAACCCAGGACTTTGAATCTCCTGGGGTTTGTTCCCCGCTGTGTGAAACCCCCCCCCCAGGATGCCGAAACCAACTCACCTCTTCCCAGTCCTGCGGCATATGCATGGTCGCTCATCCAAATAGCGTGCTCTGAGCGTGCTGACGGCCACATCCCCCACCCTCTAAGCACGCCCCCTGCTAAAGGGATAGCAAAGATGCGGCCAGGGCTTTCACATGCGCCGTTGGACCGGAAAACAAGGTAAGTATATGAGGTTACCTGGGGGGTTTCACACAGTGGGGCATCTTGATTTTGGATGCCTCGGAGGGAGGGAATCAATCGGCCCAGGAATCTATAAGATCGCTCTGGGTTTCAGTCCACTTTAAAGAGATATATTAGGCGGAGGTTTGTGTCACATAGCGGGCTGCCTCATCTGAGAATGGATACATCCCATATAAAAGACTTCCTAAATGTCTGTAAGCCCTAACTTCTTTGAGCACAGAACTGATATAAAGAGCATGGCCATGGAATTTACAGCTAATAGCAATAAATTGTGATCCGTGATCACAAAGGGTGCATCTTACCTGGCAAAAGGTTGGTGAGCATGGTGTGAATATTGCTTGGGTTGATAAATACACTTGTATTTGTTAGAGGCTTATATTGTGCATACCTCATTAGATTAGATCATAATCTAATCAATTAAAAACATATTTATTACTTTTTAAAGTGATGGTAGTTTATAGTTTATCTCTTCACACATATACCGAACAAATCACAGCAGCAATTGTTAATCATCAGTCAATTGGGGCTTTGACTTTCTGTGTTTATCACACACACACACACACACACACACACACACACACACACACTGTATATAGCGCACATTCCCAAAAACGGAAGCTAAATTTATTGTATGAAAACGATTATTGGTGCTCAGTTTTCAGATCATAAAATGTGTTGAGACTTGCTGACACTTGTCAAGCTGACTCAATCCATTATAGAGCTATAATAAAGAGGTTATCCATCAAAAAATGTACAGAGCTCAGAGAGCCATATATTGGGATGGGGGGTTAGACAATTGGGAGGGGCTATCTCTCTCTCCTGCAGAAACTATAACAAACAAGATTAGTCATTCTGAAAAGCCTGCCAGCACCCTGGTGTGAGTTACATTGATTTGCATTGTTACAGCCAAGAGGCAGTTGTAATTAGCTCTTATACATTATAATGCAGTCATGAGCCTACTATTGTAAAGTAAATAGCTTACGGATATCTCATGTTGGAGTGTGATGCGTGCATCTCGATGTGTGATGGATTGGGCTGCTCTGTACCTTGCATATTCTCTGACAATATTTTCTATGGAGATATTTGACTGCTGTGTTACAAGGGGGTTTATCCATATGGAGATTTCCAGATTAAAAAGTTCTCAATTTTCCATTTCTTTTTTTAGCTGATGCAAGATGTTCTTTGTCATGCTTAGTACATCTAAACCTTTTTGTATGCTGATACCATGTGCCCCTTTTCTAAACAAGCAAAAAAAAAAAATATTTTCTTTGGTGCACGTGTGTTTGTGAGCAATAGTAATAATTCAGTTTTTTTTTTTAAATATAACAAATCTTCTATTGTAAATTACACAAATAGTATAGCTGCACTTGTCCACTTACCCACCTACCTACCCATTCCGCCTGGTGGACAGTTTTAAATATCTGATGGCGACAGCTGTTCCACAATACACCGTTCCCAGACGCTACTACTTTTCTCACCAGGCCATCCCTGCCCTGCACCAACAGATTATAGAAAATAGGATGTGCACTGGGCAATGCCATTAGTTCCAGTGTCCCTATCACCACTGACACGTGGACACGTTACATCTCTGTAAATGCCCACTGGGTCAATGTAGTTGTGGCTGGGACTGAGGCGGGAAACACTGTGGTGCATATCCTTCCACCACCCAGTCTTGCAGGACTTCATGTTGCCTCCTCAATCTGCTCTGCTTTCTCCTTTGCTCAGCACAGCCTCTGCATCACAAATTTGAGCACTGCCATGGGTAAATGGCAGCATGCGGTGCTAAAACACTGCAGAAGAACTTTGGACTTGGACCCACCCACCGCCAAAAATATGTGACTTGCCCACCAAGAGTTTGTGAGCAGCAGCAGGCAATAGTGGAGTTTCAGCTCCAAAATGCCTAGGTGAGTATAAGTGCAGACCAACAGCACTTCACCATCAATGATTTGGTTTCCATGACAGACATCTGCACGTTGCTGCAGTGCTTCCAATATGCCACCAATATGGTCAGAGCTGATGACATCATCATCTGCGCTACCATTCTCATCCTTTGCCTGCTGGAAAACTTTCAGGCAATGATGGAGAATATGATGGAAACGGAGGAGGAAGGCCCATTTTCTCAGGCATCAGGGGAGTGCACACTTGGCTCGCAGGGTGGGTTGTTGGGTCGACAGTTGCCAGGTACGCCACTGTCCAGCTAGGAAGGATTCAGAGGAGGAGGAGGGGGAAGAGGAGGAGGACTTCCTCTCACAGCAGGGTGGCACCCAGCACAGCTCAAGGGCGTCACTGGAGTGTGGGTGGAGAGTGGAGCAGGAGGAGGAGACATCTGACACTACGGACAGCTTCTCTCTGACTCAGGGCAGCCTGACTCACATGAGCCACTACATACAGTGACTACACAACAACTGCAGAGTTGCCCGCATAGTCGCCATTATCGATTACTGAGTGGCCACCCTGCTGGATTCCAGCTATAAGGCCAACATCACCTCCTTGATACCAGCATGGGAGTGGTATAAACGCACCCTGGTAGACAACACTATTGGCGGAATTCCCATCTGAAGACTCAGTGGCGGCACAAGGCAAGTCACCAACGCAGCAGAGGCACTGGCACCATCTCACAGGGGAGGCTGAGCATAGTCGCAATGTGAAACTGTATGGCCTGATGAACTTTGATTTGCATGGTGGATGACTACCTGTCCACGCATCTTCTGGTACTGAGTGATGGGTCCTTCCCGTTCAATTTCTGGGTCACTAAATTGGACACGTGGCCAGAGCTTCTCTCTGTGCCTTGGAAGTGCTGGCCTGCCCTACGGTAGGTGTCCTATCAGAACTTGTGTTCAGCACCACAGTGGGTGTCATCACCAACAGGAGAATCCGCTTCTCCACAGCTTACGTGGACATCCTTACATTCCTTAAGATGAACAAGGCATGGATCCTATGAGACTTGCACCCGAATGAGTGGTTAAAGTGTTGGATACTTCCTCCCCCTCCTCCTTTTGCTCTTAAACCACCAGGTCCTCCTCCCCCCACCCGGACCTCTGACACTTGTAAAAAAATAGGGTAGATCTCATCAATCCTAGACAGTACCCTTTCTGAGCTAAAACATTTTGCCTGGATTTGGGCTATGACTTATCGTCACAATGCTGGGACATTCTTGCCTGCACTCTGCTCATTGTTTAGATGCCGAGTTTGCAGCAATGCCTATGAACACTTAAAATACAATCTCCCTAGAAAACTAATGGCAACGTGTGTACCCCCCCCCCTCCCCTACAGAGAAGTTCATTTCTGCCTCACGTCCTGCTTCAGGAATTAGCTCTGCTCTGCCTCAAGTGCCCAGCTCTATGCACTGCAGCCAAGGCATACTCAGTCTTTCAACTTCTATACATTTAGAATTAGGAGTACCAGGGGCCACAACTGAAGGGAGTGTGGGCTGCAGGTTATGCATCCCTCTTTTAAGGCCAAGTTACTAGGGTTTCCATCCACTTTAAAAAGAATAATTACAGGGACATCTGCAGGATGGAGGAGCTCATGGCCTCTTTGAAGGATGACCTAGAGAAACACAGGGAGACTTGGTGTTCATGGGTGCAGTTCATGGTATCTGCGGACTACCTCAAATTCCTCCAGGAGTAACTGAAGGCCGGCTGCAACGAGGGTCTCCTTTGCCCATCCGACCCTTCCCCTCCTCCCCCCTTTTTTTCTCTTCTCCTTTTCCCCCTTTTCAGGTCTGTTATCCCCTTCTCTATAGGCTTTTTGTCCTTTTTTCTTCTTTGATGCACCTTTGGTGTGTCCTCGTTTCCATTCTTAGTCTTGCTTACTATGTTGTGATATGTTAAAAATGGAATGAGGAGAGGCCAGACGCAGATGTCCAGAAAAACTTTATTGTATTCAGTATGATGACGAATTGGGCAACTGTTTAGGGTAAATCGTTCACTGTATAACATCATGTCCAATCGCTTTTGATGCCACACTGCATGATTCTGCTGATGTGTTAACCTGTGCTTTGTGTCTCCTTAATAAAGACGTACAATTAAAAAAAAAAAGAATAATTACAGCTACATGAATATGTTATAGTCTTTTTTTTTACCACCAAAAATGTTTTGGGGAAAAGCTGTGGCTAGCATCATCTGTATGATAATATGCTGTGTGTTTCTACTGTATCCAAAAGCCGAGGCATAATAAATCAAAGGCATTTTACAATAGACTAGGTTCACAAGTTATCTAAAACTCCCACACACAGACACAATTTGCCACCTGACAGGCTCGGATGTACATCGTGCTTCCAATCCACAAATTGGACTAAATTTACAAACCCGGCAGCAAAGACGCAAAGGACTCTTGCAGGTGCCTGCGGCATTAAACCATCTAATGAACAAATCACATTGAATCAATTCTGCTATGCTGAGAAATGTAACTTTTAAAAGGCTGTCAACATCCAAAGACACGTCCTGTACTGCTGCAAAAATTAAATAAATTAAGGTATGTGTTTTTTTCAAAAAGTGTATGGAGCTGTTCTCTTGCAGTTAGAACATGTTACATGAGCACAAACAGCTAGATTGTTCTACAGAATGCCCTTGGCCCTGAAGGCTACCAGCCCTGGGCTTTGATATAGGTAATGGAATGAGAGCAAGTCACCCGCTTGCCAGCCCCTCCTGCCTTGAGAACTGCTCTTGGGGTCTTAAGGACCCCTTACCAGCTCACAAAAAAAACGCACATACAAAAACATAAATTACTTATTGTTTCCCCTCCCAATTACCTCTAATCCAACATCGCTGGTGTCCCGCGCCCCCGCCACTGCTTCTCACACCTGGAATGATTGCCGGTGAACTTACCTGGGCTCCAGTCCCGCGGTGTCTCGGGTGTCTGGCCGGGACTCTTCCTGACCGGCAGCAGCTCCGAGCCACCTCCTCCTCTGCTCGCTCCTGCATCCCCGGCTTCCCTGCACGTGCTTGTGCGCGTGTGCGAGCATGTTTCTCATATCCCTCATATGCCTCATAAGGCATATCACTTGTCGTGGGGGAAGCGCCCTTCAAAGTTCAAATCGGGCAATCAGCCCAGAGTTTGAAAAGTGCACCAATCACTGACACACTCCCTTTGTCCAATCCTGTTGGGTTCAGTCCTATAAAGGGATTACCTCTTCAGTGTGTCCATGCCCGTGATAGCTTTTAGCTGGGTGTGTTTATCTTGAGTTTTTCTGTGTTATTTCCCAATGCCGACCTTGCTTGTTTGACTATCCTGACCGCCACCTGTACCGACCTCAGCCTGTATCACGATTACGAACTTGTCTGTCCCTTGGTGTGGCGAAGCTCTTTGACCTCCTGGTTTGACCCTTGGTGTGACCTTGACCTCGCTTGAATTCTCCGCCGGAGCAACCGAACTGTTTCCAGTATTTACCTACTGCCTGTCAGTCTGACCTTTGGTTCACCCGTCTTCACCTCCCATGAGCTTACATCCTTTGAGCCAATAAGTCCTGGGGGCAACCATATCCAGCGAGGAGTTTAAAGTGTCCCAGCAAATGGGGGCTTGGCTAAAGGTGAAACTGGCAGCGGAGATTGGGGGTTGTAGGCTCACAGCCGGAAGTCTGCTCCCTGCCTGGCTTCCACCAATCTCCCCGGCTTCTGACACCTAGCTCCGCTCTGCAGGGAGGGGCCTTTTATATCAGCATAGTGAGCTGACATCAGCTCACTCGCCAATATAAATAACCCCTACCTGCGATGGGGAGCTAGATGCTGGGAGCCCAGCAGGGGCTGCAGTCTCTGCATTGAATGTCGCGGAACAGTGAGCAAAGGACAGCTAGGGGGCAGGTGTGTTTTTTTATTTAAAGTTATACTAAAGGCAAACCTGGTTGTTGTCACATTCTCCCAAACCCTCCATTAAATGTCACTTGTCTAACCAAGGAAGAAGTGCAGATAAAATTAATAAATCCCCAGGACCTAATGGCACACATCCCTGTGTTTTAGGGGAGTTATGCACAGTAATAGACAAGCCATTTTTTCTAATATTTGTAGACTCAATAATTACCTGGGCTGTTCCAATGGATTGGCGCTTAGCAGATGTGGTGCCAATATTCAAAAAGGGGTCCAAGGGGGAACTTGGGAACTACAGAGTTTAACATCTGTGGTGGGCAAGCTGTTTGAATGTTTTTTAAGGGATATTATCCTAGAGTATCTCAGTGAAAATGACCTTATTACTCCATATCAGCATGAAATTAAGAGGAATCGCTCCTGCCAGACAAACCTGAATAGCTTTTATGAAGAAGTAAGTTCAAGATTGGTTCAGGGGGAGTCATTGGATATTGTATATCTTGACTTTTCAAAAGCATATGATACTGTGCCACATAAAAGACTGGTACAAAAGATGAGAATGCTTGGACTGGGGGAAAATGTGTGCATATGGGTGAAAAAATGACTTAATGATCGGAAGCAGAGAGTGGTTATCAATGGTACCCTCAGATTGGGTCACCGTTACAAGCGGAGTACCACAAGGGTCAGTTCTGGGACCAATTCTCTTCAATATATATTAATGACATCAGGTATGGATTAAACAGTAAAGTTACTAAGCTGTGTAAAGTAATTGACACAAAACAGGACAGCAGGCACCTACAGACAGATTTAGATAAATTAGAGGCATGGGCAGTTAAATGGCCATTGAAGTTTAACACAGATAAATGTAAGGTTATGCACATAGGAAGGAGAAAACTGTAGAATTGTAGAAGTCACATACATGGCACCCATGATTTGGAGTAGAAAAATGAAAAATATATATTCTGAACAAAATGGTGTGCTAAAATAACTTGCTTCCAATCACCCTATTACAGACAGTGTGAAGAATCCCCCCATCACCCAATAACAGACCCCACATTACAGGCAGTGAGGGGCATCTCACATTACAGGCTGTGAGTGGTATCCCACATTGCAGGCAGTAAGGGGAATCCCACATTACAGATAGTGAGGGGAATCCCACATTACAGACTTTGAGCGCTATCCCACATTACAGGAAGTGAGCGGGGGCATCCCAATTACAGGCAGTGTGCAGGAATCCCAAATAAAGGCAGTGTGCAGCATCCCAATTACATGCAGTGTGCGGGCATTCCAGTTACAGACAATGTGCAGGCATCTCAGTTACAGACAATGTGCAGGCATCCCAATTACAGACAGTGTGCAGCATCCCATTTACAGGCAGTGTGCAAGCTTCCAAAATACAGGCAGTGTGCAGGCATCTCAATTAAAGGCTGTGTGCATGGCATTCCATTTAAAGGCAATGTGAGGCATCCCAAATACCGGCAGTGTGCGGGCATTCCAAATATAGGTAGTGTGCAGCATGCCCCAAAAACAAACAAAAAAAGTACATTCCCCCGGCTCCCAGGCAGCGTCTCCCACAGACTTAAAACGAGATAGACAGATAGACAGACACATACACATATACATTTCCGGTGTCCTCCTCATCACCTCCCGCTGCCTTCGCAGTAGCCACCGCTGTCCGCTACCCACCGCCTCCTTTGCCTCAGCCGGTTCCGACTTCTGGGTGGGTGTGGCCTATGACTCCTTCCAGCGTCCATTGGAAGCTGGCACGAATCACAGGACACACCCCACCCGGTGGTCAGAGCCGGCTTTCTCTGAACTTGAGGCGGCGGGCAATGGACAGCGCCGGCAAAGGAAGAGGCGGGCAGTGCACATCAGGAAAAAGAAGGTGGTGGCGACAATGTGCGTGTGTGTGTCTGTCCCCCCTCTCTCTGTTTAATTTGACGAGCAATGCTGCCTGGAAGCCAGGACATGTACCTTCTTTTTTTAATTTGCCCAATAAGACGCACAGAAATCCACACACACACACACACACACACACACACACACACACACACACACACTTAAATGCAACATATAGGTCGAAAAATATTGTAGGTTTATTTAGTTTCGAAAAGAGATGCCTGAGAGGTGATAAAATAACGATATAAATATATTCGGAGCCAAGACAAAGATCTGTCCCACAATCTATTCATACCCCGGAGTGTAACCATAACTCGAGGGCATCCACTAAAGATAGAGAAAAGGGGCTTTCTCCACTGACATAGGAGGGGATTCTTCTCTGTAAGAGCAGTGAGACTATAGAATTCGGAGGTAGTAATAAGGTATACACCTTCCTGGCATGTAATAACATTTCCAGCTATGGCTACTAGATAACTGGAAGGAGATCTATATTGGCCGGGATGCCCTCCTTGCATGTAATAACATTACCAGCTCTGGCTACTAGACCACTGGAAGGAGATCTATAGTGGCCGGGATGCCCTCCTTGCATGTAATAACATTACCAGCTATGGCTACTAGACCACTGGAGGAGATCTATAATGGCCCGAGATGCCATCCTTGCATGTAATAACATTGCCAGCTATGGCTACTAGATCACTGGAAAGAGATCTATAGTGGCTGGGATGCCTCCTTGCCCTCCTTTCATGTAATAACATTACCAGCTACTAGACCACTGGAAGGTGATAAACAGGCTGAACTGGATGGAATAAAATCTTTGACATGAATCACAAGAAAATTCTGATTCTTGCAAATTGATTTTACCCTGAAATTCTGAGCCAACTCCATTTCTAACGAACCGGTTTGCTCATCACTATGTTCCAGTCACTGCACTAAGACTACCATTTGTTTTTTTGTTGTTTTCTTTGAACAAAGCGTTTTATTTGTACAGTAAGCAGCCTTCATGCTCAACTTTAGACAAGGTCCAGCAAATAGAACAAGTCCTCCTAATGAAATAACTTTTACACTAAATGGAGACCTAGAAACTTTTAGGAACCAAATAGCTTGAAACCAGAGAGTGGAGCATTTATTTACTACAGAAACCCAATAAACTGTCAGCCCTTGTTAAAATTTCCTCGCTTGTGTGCAACTGCTTCCACAGTGACAGGGATTTGCAAAATATCTCATGGGAATAATCATTACAAAGTGTTTTACCATTTGCAATAATTGGATGACAGATTGTCACAGAACTGACATGTGTAATCCCTAGTTACTTCTTGTTGACATACATTGGGGGGAAAAACATTGGTTGGTTTCTGTGAGAGGAGAACAAAGATGATGGTTATTACATATTTTGTTATTATGTAAATTATTCACACCCCAAAAATTATTTTCAATAACTCTCTCAAATCTGGAGTCATCCATTACGGATTATTTACCATTAGCATTAAGATTGTAGACTGGTGTAAATTGCACACAGTCCTGGACTTCTGGCTTCGGTCACTCTGGATGTGTATGGCAAAGAAGGGAACGTGACAAAGGGGCCCATAGAAAATAATAGGCACCCTTGTCAGAAGTTGCAATCCACACTGCCCCCCCGCCCACCCCCAGGGTCAAAAGCCAGGACTGAGGGGATCTCTCTAAGATGCTTGGCCCTTGGAAGTACAATAGAAAGCTAAGGAGCAGCATCAGGTAAAAACAGGGGAGTCTTGTGCCACGATTACACTACTGGCCTTTCTTTAAAGTGCATGTCATGGCGAACTTACCTCCTGTCCGGTCTCGTGGGCGGCGTAGGCTCAGCACGACCTCAGGTTTCATGCCCTGCAAAAGTGTGGCCACCGGAGGTTAGTTTAAAGGGGCCAATGAGCCCAAAGCTTACTGTGGGCGAAATGCCCTAAAGATCAGGTCATATGTTGGAAGCACCAATAAGCCCTATTTTCCTCTGTCCAATCCATTAGTTCCCATCCTATGATAGCATACTGCTGCCGGGGGCTATTGATCCTGTGTTGGTTGTTTGTTATACAGTTGCCGACCTAGCTTGCCTGACCATTCTGTGACCGCCGCATGAACCAACCTCTGCCTGGATTCTGACTAAGTTCCTGCCTCATCCCTTGTACTGCAAACTGATCGATCTGATTACCCAGTTTGACCCTTGGCTTGACCTTTGATCTTCTCGTGTTTCTCCCTTGGCGCTGTGTATTGTGAGGCCTGATATTTCTGTGTATGACCCCAGCTTGCCCAATAATGCCCAGTCTTACCTCTGTGAGTTCACAATCTTTGAGCTACCAAGTCCTGGGGGCAACTGTGTCTGGTGAGGCTTGGCTATAGCTGTGGAGATTGGAGGTTGTGAACTCACTCAAGGCAGGTGTCCCGGGGGGGAGCATATCTGGATGGAAAAAATGACTATACTTACCTGACCATGAGAATATTTGGTAACTCACAGCCTGAAGCAAAGGGAGACCTATATTAAGGTACCAGCAGACAATTCTATGTAGCTGCTCGCCTCGCCCACTGCTCTTCTCGCTTTTCCAGTGCTGCTTCCCTCTGTCAATCTTTCCATTTGCTGCTTGCATCACAGCCGATATTACAAAGAATTCAGTTTAAATTTCTACTTTATCAGGCTCTCTCCAGCCAGGCTCCTCTGTACATTTCTTTTCTATTGCAGTGATGCCAACCTAGATGCAACCTCAGCTCCGCCTCTTGCCTTCTCCTGTCCTTCAGCTTGGTCACGTGCTCACACTCACAAAGATGGCCGCGGCTCCCATAACACTCTGGCATTGCTGGCACTAGGAGTGTCCTCACTCATGGTAACAGCGCTAGGGGTGTCCTCAGTCATGGGAGCAGCGGCCTTTCTGTGGCCCCAACCATAGCCCATTTGACAGAAATACCGACCAGGGAACAGATCAGGGCTCAGGTGAGTTACAGCTGAGCTTTCTGCTGCACAGTCTGCATAGGTAAGCTGGGTTAATGGGCTTCTTAGGCTTCCATGATGGCGCAATAATATTAATAAGCCCCCTACCGAAAAAAATTGAGGTCCGGCCATCCAGCTATGGCTAGCTAAAAAAAGATCCACATCAGCGCGCTCCAGTGGCATAGTACTACTACGTTTACCGACAGCTGAGCTACCGTACACTGCCAGTTCTTCCTTCACACCAGCAAGGAAGTAATCTGTTTTGCCAATGAGGTCTTCCTTTAGGTGTCCACTCTGCAGAAGATGTTCTTTGTCGCACATGTTTTTCTCTATAGCTTGCAATTTAAGTTTTATATAGTGTAATATTTTACACTATAAAGTACACTATAAAGTACATGCTTTGCTATATCTTCACAGAATGATGATTTTTGTATAATGAATGTAACTATTTTATACGAAAAAAATGTTTCAAAAACAACTACACAATAAACAAAAATGTCTTTCTAATAAGCCAAACGTGTTAGGATAGAAGCAGCTTCTTTTTATCCTAAACTTAAAGTTTTGTATTTTGTAACAAGAGGTACACATAATGCGTTTTGTTACAAAAGTGAAATAAAGCTGCGAATGCCGCAACTGTGGAAAACATCTCACTAGAAACAATCCCCTCGATTCAAAGAGCAAAAGTTAATTGATTTCGTATCGAGAATCGTAAGTTTGGGTGGGTGTTTGTCATTTTTTCTTGTTTTTTTGCCCATTTCGTATTCGCACGATCGTTCGCGCATAGACGTATATGAACATACGCATTTCGTACGGGAATCGTATATTTTGCGTTAGTTCGTGTGTTTTTCCCGTCCAAATCGTATTATTTGCGTCAGATCCTATTTTTTACGTCCTTCACATGGGCTTGCGACCAATTCAGAGAGGTGATTGCTAATTGTTTTGAAGCCCATTAAAGAGCTGCTTTACGAAATGTTTGCCGGCAGCTATTTGGCCTCGGGAGTAGGATGGAGAGGAGCGAGTTTGTGGCACATCAAGGGCTTATGCTTTTTGGCATTGAGTTGATCGAGATGTCTGAGAGCAGATTGCCCCTGCGTCGTCGCATGAACATCGATAGCATGAATGATGTTGAGCTGTTCGAGCTGACCAGGCTTAATCGCGCTTCCCTCCATAAATTATATAGTGAGCTGCGGCCATGGTTAGCCCGCACCACAAGGAAGGGGCATGCAATTTCAGGTATGACCAAGATGCTTGGCTGCCTGCAATTTTTGGCGAACGGCTCGTTCCAGAGGCTGGGTGCCCTCTCCGTGGGGATGTCACAGCCTACGCTGAGCCGCGCACTAAATTTTTGGAAGGCATGGCTGCCATAACTCCAAAATATATTTATTTTCCGGATGATATGGCAGCCAGAAACGCCATTAAGCTTGGGTTTTATAATGTGGCCGACATGCCCAACGTTATTGGTGCTATTGACTGCACACATGTGGCACTCGTACCTAGGGCTGCCGACGAGTATATATATAGGTATTGAGATTGGTTATTATGTTGGCCAACGTGTAATGTAACCTGTTTTCCTTTGCGGCAGCATATTTTTTTAGCCCTCATTTGTGTAGCTGCTTTATCTAGGCTTTTCATTAGTATTTCCCAATAGAGTGCAGACATGTTTTTTTTTTTTATTTTCATTTTTTCAAATATCAATTACCCTTTTTGTATGTTTTTGCCTTAAGGAATCGAAAAATGGGACACTCCCTTAATGTCCAGGCCGTGGTTGGTCCGGACATGCGTTTTATGAGTGTCCTTGCCGGCTACCCAGGATCGTCGCACGACTCGTATATCCTCAGGCGATCTGGGTTGTTTAGGAGATTTGAGGCAGGTGAATTTTCGGGTGCATGGCTGCTTGGTAAGTGTGTCCTATTTGTGTGCTATTAAATGTGGGATTAATCTTGTATTTGTTGATATTTTTGTATTTGAATTCTTTACATAAGCCAGAAACTGCCTTTTTGTTGGGTCATATATTATGAACTCCAAACCAAAATGCTTGCCTCGCTTTGTCCTTCAGAATGTTTTCCCTTTAGTTAGGATGTCTCTAAGTTCCATGTCCCTAAATATATTGGTTGGGAGTTTATACCCAAGGATCTGTGAGCTTTTGCTCCTTTTGTAGTATTGGTCTTTAAATGTCAAAGTGGACTTAAACTGCATACATTGTAGTTTTCATATAAATGTTGATAGCCCCTCAGCAGCATCCTAATTGTAACATGTCAGAAACCTAAAAATATATTTAAATTCCAACTACCCTTGGCCGTGCAGATGTTTGTTAATTAATTGGTATATTGAAGTGCCATTTTTAATTATGTACTACATTAGTGGCAATAGTTATTTTGCTAATGTGCCCTGGGTGTTTTTTTTGGCCCTTTACCTTACATCATTATGATATATGTAAAATTCTTTGTGTTTGTTGTGTTGCCTTTTTAATTTTTATTACATTTAATTGTCTGTTTAAGGTGATTCCGGGTACCCACTTCTACCCTGGCTCATGACGCCTGTGCTGCGGCCCCAGGATGCCTCTCAGGAAGCGTACAACCGTGCGCACCGCAAGACCAGGGCTGTTGTGGAGAGGGCCTTTGGGCTGTTGAAGACCCGTTTTCGTTGCTTGGACCATACTGGGGGCGCCCTGCAATATGATCCAAAAAAAGTGATCGACATAATCATGGCATGTGCTGTTTTGCACAATTTTGCTATACTGGAACGTGTCCCACGTTATGTGGATAGCCTGCCCTCTACAGCCCTAGAGGATGATGGAGAGAATTTTGTTGGGCCACCCAGTGAGTCTGCCCAATCAGTTAGAGCAAACTTGATATTGCAGCATTTTAGTTAATTTTATTTCGTGTATCAACATTCTGTGTGTCTGTGTTAGCCTTTTTGTTAAATATGTTGTTTTGCCGTAATGTGGCATTACCTCAAAGTAAAACATTTTTACCTTAATTGTTGCCTAATGTATTTCATGTAGTTTCCTTAGCTTGATATTTGCATTGTTACACCTCTTAAAACCAAAATTATCTGGTTTAGCCCAAGCTGTTTAAAATGTGTTCCCACTAAAAACGCCACAAGTATTGTAAGTGAGAATATTTTTTTACTTAGGAAAGTTAAAATTATTGTGCTTAACAGAAAACATTCCACATACATCTGTGGTTACAAATGGATGAGATAACAAAAAAAACATCGAGCACATCTACACCTGGAAGTGAGTGGCACAACCAAACAAGGACACCCAGTCCAAAGGCCAGCCTAGTCCAGTCATTAATATTGCCTGTGCCCAGGGATATTTGGGCATGGCCATAATGTCACACAAACATGTCTGCAAACAGGAGGAGCACCAACCAAATACATATTTAAAGCCATAAGTGGCCAGATACACTCCACATAGACCTATGGCATTGGCTAGTGGCCTTAATCATTACTCTAAGGAGCTATATGGGAGCAAATACAAAACACAACCTGCATGAGCAACACAAAATGGATTGTTTGAAACCTCAAAGGACAAGTAAATACAGTGGGGGTTAAGAGAAAAGATGTCCCACACAACCATGGCTTAATAGGGTGGCTGCCCATAATACCCAGGTGGAGGTCCAGGTGGAGGTCCATGTGAATGGGACCTAGCCTCATAAGAGTCCCTTTCTTGGGTCCATAATTGAAGCAGGGCACTCTGCCTCCCCTGGGAAATTGTGGGGCGGCGTAATGGAGTCCGCCGCACAATTACCCTGGCTCTTGGGCGTGCCCTGCCGCGTGGTGTCGTCCCCTCAACAGCAACAGGCCTGCTTTGCAAATCCTCAGCAGCAGAGTGAACACTGGGGACTGTTGTGTCAGTCTCCCCATGTGCATGCACAATGGATGGAGATTCACTCTGCTGCTGAGGATTGGCCAGAGAAACATTATGGAGCAGTTCCAAATTGGGACCCAGGGGGAGGTCATCCGACGTGCCCTGCATGGAGACATCATCTTCCTCCATTTCCTGGATCTCGCAATCCACGCAAGTTTAGATAGGTGCAATGCCTCGCGAAAACTGCTAACTGACCTCAGTTCTAAGTCAGGAAGTGTACCCAGTCAGCATACAACTTGCAACGCAAATTTTTGGATTAAGACTACCATTCGCTAGGTCCGGGGTACTCAAACACTTCTTGTAAAGGTCCATTTAAAGGTATGTGGTGAGAGGTGAATGTCTGGCCATGGGGCTGACGCAGGGGTGTCTAGTTAGAAATAAACACACTGGTGGAGGGGCTTGAGATTTCAAAGTGCAAACTAATAAAGGCTGCTTGCCCTTGCTGGGCTGGATGGGGCAGAGCTGAGGGGACAGGGATTGGATGGCTAAAGGGGGGAGTTCACGAATTGATGGTGATGGGATGGATGGAGCAAATCTGTTACAAATGTATGGGGCTTATGTGGGGGGGCATGGGGGGACTGTGGCAGATGGGGCAGAGCAGGGGCAGCGGGACACGATTGTGCCAAGAGAAAGATGTACCAAGTTACTGTGTACCTTGCAATGCCACTTCCTGTGCAGTACTTCATATTGCAATGCTATGTTTCAGGGAGCCATGACATTGGGCAGGAGAACAACCACTACATCGCCGATCAAGGGGGCAGCTCTGAGCACGTCAACACAGAAGTAACTGAGTGCAGGGCTGTCTGGGCAGGGGTCCTGGAATCTGGTGCCAAGGTCCGCATTGGGACCCCGGCCCGCCAGTTGAGTCTCGCTGCTCTAGGTCAGATATGTTTGGGGGTGGGTAATTAAATTGTTAACTCAAACACAACTCACACAACAAATAGCCAACCCATCCATAATGATGTGTGTTTTGTGATTGATTCCAAATATATCACTTTTCATGAAAAACTTCATTACTTGACCAATAAAATTGGAACTTGGATCTTTGCCATAATGGATGTGGTCCTAAATGTGTGATTCACAGGGACCAAAAGAGGACACAAACAGGCACAGTAGTGCGAGGCCAAGCAAGGCAAACCATAGGGCCATCCCGTCATCTTGTTACTAGTGAACTTTAGATTATTTAGCAAACAGGCAAACATGCAGATTTAAGAGTACTCACCGTGGGTACGGGTCGGTGAGTCTGTGTCCCTTAGACCAGCATGTCCACCGACCGCGACCGGATGGAGAAGTCCCAGCACAATCTCCTCAGCAGGGGTAAACTCCAGTTTGGTAGGAAATCCACCTCCAGTTTTCATGCTGAAAAGAGAAAATCGTTTGGTACTCAGAAAATGTGCATACAGTACATCCTAATCGTTAGATTTGGAGACATCATTTATTTACCTGTAATTATGCCTTTTAATTTCTTTTTGCCGTACAGCATATTTCAGATCCGAGATTTTCTTCTGAATTTGGGACACATCTTTCCTCTCTTCCCCCGCTGCATTTACTTGTCGTAGGATGGTTTCAAACAATTCCATCTTGCGCTGCTTTGTGGTGTGTTTGGATTTGCTCCCATAGAGCTCGTCATAGTATAATGTAAGGCCACTAGCCAATGCCATATTTTGGTCATGGGAGAATCTCCCACTCAACTGGCCGCGGCGCAATGTGCGGCCAGATGGTTGGCTTGGCTGCTCCTCCATGTGTGCAGACACATGTGGTGACATTATGGCCTGGGGCTGGGTAGGGGAATGGCCGGATTGTTGGCTTCCCAATGACTGGACTGGCCAAGGGACTGGGTGTTCTTGCGTGGCTGGCCACCGAACTTCCAGGTGTAGATGTGGTCATGGTGGACATTCTGGGCCCTCTTGGGGGGCTATGTTCCCGGCTGGTGCCAGGTCGGGGGCTCTGTTCCCGGCTGGTGGCAGGTCGTGGGCTTCTGGCCCTGCTGCGGGGCCTGTATGGGCTTCTGGCCCTGGATGGGGTTCGGGCCCTTGATGGTCTTCTGGCCCTGGATGGGGTTCGGGCCCTGGCTGGGCTTCTGGCCCTGGATGGTGTTCGGGCCCTTGATGGTCTTCTGGCCCTGGATGGGGTTCGGGCCCTTGATGGTCTTCTGGCCCTGGATGGGGTTCGGGCCCTGGCTGGGCTTCTGGCCCTGGATGGGGTTCGGGCCCTGGATGGGGTTCGGGCCCTGGCTGGGCTTCTGGCCCTGGATGGGGTTCGGGCCCTGGATGGGCTTCTGGCCCTGGATGGGGTTCGGGCCCTGTATGGTCTTCTGGCCCTGGATGGGGTTCGGACCCTGGCTGGGCTTCTGGCCCTGGATGGTGTTTGGGCCCTTGATGGTCTTCTGGCCCTGGATGGTGTTCGGGCCCTTGATGGTCTTCTGGCCCTGGATGGGGTTCGGGCCCTGGCTGGGCTTCTGGCCCTGGATGGGGTTCGGGCCCTGGATGGGCTTCTGGCCCTGGATGGGGTTCGGGCCCTGGCTGGGCTTCTGGCCCTGGATGGTGTTCGGGCCCTTGATGGTCTTCTGGCCCTGGATGGGGTTCGGGCCCTGGCTGGGCTTCTGGCCCTGGATGGGGTTCGGGCCCTGGATGGGCTTCTGGCCCTGGATGGGGTTCGGGCCCTGTATGGTCTTCTGGCCCTGGATGGGGTTCGGGCCCTGGATGGGCTTCTGGCCCTGGATGGGGTTCGGGCCCTGGATGGTCTTCTGGCCCTGGATGGGGTTCGGGCCCTGGCTGGGCTTCTGGCCCTGGATGGGGTTCGGGCCCTGCTGCGGGGCCTGGGTTGCCGAACTGCCCTACTTGAACCCATGGGCGGTGTGGGCTCCCTTGGGCGGCCTCTTCTGGGGGCAGAGGTGGTGGGTGCTGCTGTTGCCTGCTTTTTGGCGGCAGGGGCACGTGGCTTGGGGCCCCTTTTTTGGCTTCCAGAGGGTCCAGTGTCCCTTGGTGGGGCAGAGGTAGTAGTCTGTGATCGCAGCTTTTTCCTACCTTGCTGGGACCTGGTGGTTGGGCCCTCCGACGTCTGGCTTTGCTGGGGTCGTTTGGAGCTTGCCTTTTTAGGTGCCATCTTCCACAAATGCTCAAAGAGAATGAGCTTTGGGTGCAGGGACCTTTAAATAATGAGCCCAGCGTGTGACGCCTATGCGCACGACTACGCGCTCGTACGGACGTACGTTCGAGCGGAACCAGGAAACCGCTGGGGTTTCACTTATCTGCTGCCTTGAAGAAGCATAAAGATGGCGCCCACTATCTTCACCCGTCAACAGGAAGAGATCCTCATGCTGGTAAGTGCCTGCCTCTGCATTTTAATGTAATAGTCAATGATGGCCTAAATGTAAATGATGCGTTTGGAACTAGTTTGGGGTCTCTTAATGTTTAATAACTGGCTCCTCACACTTCATCCTCAAGGGCCGAGCCTGGCCACGTTTTCACCTGTCTATGCTGATGTCCTAATTAGGGAAATTGCTCAGGCTTAGCAACAGTTAATTAACCTGTGGAGTAGCGGGGCTACCTGTCAAACCTGGCGTGTCTCGGACCTTGATGCGGATGTTTGAGGAACACTGTTTTCCTAAGCCATAAAAACACAACGGGAAGCCACACACGTGGTCCAAAAGCCTAAGCATAAGCCTACATCTTGGATGTTTAAACCATCCTAACATGCCATAGATGCAGGTGGCCTGATTCTTGATGTTGGCTATTATCTGTATGTACATGGTGTGTGATACATATAACATAAGACCAGACTCTCATTCACAGTCAACGTCCTCTTTAAGGCACTCCCCAAAAATGGCTGCCACTCTAAATGTGTGTGTTAATGACATGAAATTCTCAACTTGTGATGCAACACATATGGGTCTGTGTGTAAAAGTAAAAGCTCTGTGTCCATTATGTTTTTCAGATCATGCTTCAGCGCCGGTATGACTTCGCGCCCAATGTGTGCGAGAAAAGGGACATCGCCCGGGAGATCATCGCGGAGATACACTGTGTGACTAGCACCACCTTCACTCACACCCAGATAATGCAGCATTGGTCGGACCTGAAACGTCTGCACATGCCCCGGGTGCGGAGGTTTTTTGGAATCCATTTCCCAAGTAAGTACAAAGCAATTGCATGGTATATGTTCCAAATGTATAAGTTCTGCCTTTATTTATAATGACTTTTCTTTGGTAGTGTTGGAAATGGATTTCAGAATTCGCCGCACCCGGAGGCGTACAGGCCGACCAGTGCTGCATGAGTCTGCATCTGTGAGTGAAGGTGGTGGATCTCCCGGGCGACGGACCTACCCCTCCTCTGTGGCCTCCTCAGACCAGCCCCTGGACCTTACCACAGAGGAGGGGCCCAACCGCGTGGGCGTGGAGTCATACCTGGCCAGGCATGGGGAAGGCTCTGGTATGTCACTCTTCATGTATAGGCACAAAGATATACATGGCAGGCCAAAAACTAAGTTATCCTTTATTATGTATTTGTAGAAGCTTCTGGTGCGGGTGAGATAGTGGAGGAGGAGGCAGCAGAGATGCTGGAAGTTGATCCTGGAGAAGGTGAGTGATGTCAGCCAGACTGGGAGCCAGATATGTTGGGAATAGTGACTCTATACAAATACTAACCAAATGTCACATGTTTCTCCAGGGACTTCTTCACAGCATAGCCAGGACCAAGGGCAGCCTGTTGGCCCCAACCAGCCATCTGTCGGCCACCAACTCCGTAAGTCTCCATGCCATTATTCATATTAATGTTTTGTTAGCTAATAACACACACATAACTAAAGGCGTAGCCAATGTGTAGTTCACACTTTCATGTGGGCACTTCGTTAGCTTAAAGCGGACCCTAACTTGTATTAAGAACATAATAATTAGCCAACACACTGTACCTACAGATTTGAAACATGGAAAAACAACCTTCAGCCATCTAATGCATGTTATTAGACTGAACAAAACCAATATTGCGGAATATGGAATGCGCAATATTTACAGGCAGCATGGGATACAGATTGAAAAAAGTAAGGTGCTGCCATGCATTGTGGGACTGATGACCTTTCCCTCAACCCAGCTATGCTCTGGATTCCCAACGCACCACTGTAACCTACTCCCCTGTACTTTATCCAACTCTCCACTCCTCATTAAGTGTTATGCTTCAGAGTCCAGATGGCGGCGCTGTAATCAAAAAACCTCCCAAATGTACTTTGATCTGGTGCAGAATCATTTGGGAATAGTTATTGGTTTTCATTAAATAATGTTGAAGGTCCGGTTTAAGGAGTTTAAAGACTTACCTGTGGGAAATGCATTAACTTTATCCCTTGGAAGAATGACATATGTCATGCATTTACATGTATTTGATTAACCCCCAATCTATTTCCAGCATACAAACCGGTCTGGGACTCCTATTTATGTTTATTTCTCTATTGGTTACAGGGATGATCCCAAAAACATTGGCTGGGAAAAAAAAAAGAATCAAGGAGTTGGTGGCCGAGCTGCTGGCCATACAGGCGACGTTGGGGCCAACAGATGAAGAAGAGGAGGAGGATTAGTGCCCTTGGTCCTGGCTACTTTTGATAAATGTTTTTACGATTTTAGACTTGTTTCTAAATTTTTATTTTTTTTGTTAAAAAAAAAAAAAAAAAACATTTTATCTCTGTTTTTAAAAAAAAACAAAAATAATTTTAATATGTTTAGAAAACCAAAAAAAAAAATGTTCAATCTGTTTGTAAAACAAAAAAAAAAAAATTTTAATGTGTTTGTAACCCAAAAAAAAAAAAAAAAAAAAAAGATGTTTTAAACAAAACCCCAAAAAAAAAAAAATATGTTTAAACGAAAAAAAAAAAACAAATTCCAAAAAATTTAAATAAATTATCTTTTAAGACTTCCTAAATGTGTCTTTTCTAATATGCGCACCAAAAAACAATTACACAAACACGAAAAAACACGCTTAGAAACATATAGACATATGTACATTATGTGGTTTGTGTAAGTTTTAGGGTCGTCAACATGAAGTTGGATGCAAGCGCTAAGGGGTTTAGGTAAGTTTTAGGGACCGAGAAATGAAGTTGGATGCAGGCGCTAAGGGGTTTAGGTAAGTTTTAGGGACCGAGAAATGAAGTTGGATGCAGGCGCTAAGGGGTTTAGGTAAGTTTTAGGGACCGAGAAATGAAGTTGGATGCAGGCGCTAAGGGGTTTAGGTAAGTTTTAGGGACCGAGAAATGAAGTTGGATGCAGGCGCTAAGGGGTTTAGGTAAGTTTTAGGGACCGAGAAATGAAGAAGGATGCAAGCGCTAAGGGGTTTAGGTAAGTTTTAGGGACCGAGAAATGAAGTTGGATGCAGGCGCTAAGGGGTTTAGGTAAGTTTTAGGGACCGAGAAATGAAGAAGGATGCAGGCGCTAAGGGGTTTAGGTAAGTTTTAGGGACCGAGAAATGAAGAAGGATGCAAGCGCTAAGGGGTTTAGGTAAGTTTCTGGTTGAGGGTGCGCATGCGCAAGATCTTATAAACATACGAACGCACGAATCTAAGAGGCCAAAAACCAATGAAAACCAGAGGCAAACGCAAGTAATTGGAAGAGGTGGACGATGGAAGCAGCAGAAAAAACAGGCTGCCGCCGCAACAGGTGAGCACATGAACGTGATTTTTACGATTGACAACTGACTGAGGCAAGTTCGGGAGATATCATACGAACGGACGTATATTTTAGGATAGAAACGTATTTGCTTATTGAATCACTCGCAAGTTCATACGAACGCACGAGCGGACGTAAAAAATAGGATGATCGTGACCCAAATCCAAGCTGTTACATGTTTCTTTGAATCAACCCAAATATCCCGAATGTTACTGCAGTCGCACAATCTCTCGTCGTCATGTTTGATCTAGCTAGTTTGAATTCGCACTGGTGACATGATTGTTTCTAAACAGATTTAGAATACAAAAAAAAAAGTTTGCCCGCCTGCTTCTGCGTAGTCTAATAATGCAGCATGATTACAAAATGTATGTTGTGTGACCGCAACATTTGGTAATCTCGGGATTCAGACTCACTTTACTCTTTTTCAAAGGAAAACATATTGGCATTAACTTGGCAAACTTACCTTACAAGGTACTGTCTGGGCAAAAACAACAAACAACAGATACTCACGATAGTCCCACGTATCATCGTTCCTATTCAGACTTCCCTACTTACCACTAGTGGGCGCCTTCCTGCCTCCTCGGCACCCCTTTGCGTCAATCATCATTACTTTTATTTCATTGGAGAGTGCACGCCGAGGGCTCCGCAACCTTCATTGTAGTGAATCACAGTCACCGTAACTGATGCAGGAGGCCAACTGGTTGACTCCAGGCAACCGAGGTGATGGGGACGAGAATGCGATGCTGGCAGATTTCATATTACCAACAATGGTTAATCAGTTGTAGGTGAGTATCTGTGTTTTGCTGTTTTTGCCTGGAAATGGATTTTCTCATGAATATGGATGGGCTCCAACGTTCATGTCCGACATTTTCCGCCAAACTTTGAATAAATGTTCGGGTTCCAGAACTTTGGTGGGCTGCTGTGGTGGGGGTGGGGGGGGGTGTGCAGAGTGTGCAGCCGTAAGCATGCTGCTCTAACTCATCTTAGCCTGATCTAGTGCAGTGCTGGCTCTACAAGTGTCCTCACTCTTGGGAGCCGGCGGACATCTTTCTGTAGCCCTGCTTGGGGCCAACATCAAGCAGAAGACATTGCCGCTCCGCCACTGCTAAGGGTGGGCTAAGGTGAGTTCCAGCAGCTTCCTGATGCGGCACCCTTAGGTAAAGGTTGATGGGCTGAACAGAAACAAGTGAACTATCTTTTCCATGTTTGGCCCATACGCCAAGCTCGAACACATCCTTCTGGCTTAAGTCCATGTTCGGGTATGGGAACCTGAACTCACAATTTTGCAGTTTGGATTCTCCCATCTTTACTGATGAACAAAACGACTCTTTCTTCCTTTATTTCAAAATAAGGCATTTAGGGTGTGATTGGTTTACCCCTACATTTTATTAGATCAATGTGACAACTTATTTAAAGTAGCATCATGAAAAATGGGCCAATGCTAAAAATCCATATAAGTATGCCGGATGGTGGGAGGAGATGATAATTATACAACCGGCATCAAGATACATCCAGCCAGGATTGTTTTTTTTATTTTAATGGCAGGAAGAGTAAATCAAACAAGTCCTGTCACCCCTGATAAATTAAACCTGTCACCCCCGGATATTATTTCTATCATGAGAGAATAAACCACGAGTTTGAGGTGGGTTTATTCAGTTGAGGTGTTAAGTGGCTCCTCCTCTCATTAGCCGACATGTTTATATGGATTTTTAATATTACACAATTGCAATATAGTGCTCCTTTAAAGTCTCCGTCTGGACATGAATAATAAAAGACAGATACTTATCTACAGTCCCATGCAGCTGATTCACCCGATGCTGGTTTGAAACTTACTGGAACCGGCAATCTCTCCCCTGCCATGACTTTGCATTAGTCACAGCAACGGGCTGCTTTTGCCCCTTTCACTACAATGGCAGCACATGGCATGCCCCCTACAATGAAATTATTAAATCAGGTGTGGCCATTTTTTTGGATGATCACAACACTATGGGGGTTATTTAAGAAGGTATAGCGCCTCGTAACGGCAGGCAGCGTCTGGTGAACACCGGGCGCTGTACGCAAAACCACATTTATTAAAGTGAATCTGGTGAGCGACTCTAACAGCGGCATGTAGTGTCACATGTATTATTACAGGCAGCTCATTGTATAGCGCCGGCGCTCTAGTCTCATGAGCACCACAAACACTTTTAGAATTGTTTTTGACTTTTTATATTTTTATGCAGAATTGTCATTACAGGTCGGGCACTAAAGTATTAATGTCACAGGGTTACAACAATGTCATTCCATGTGTTTTCGCTTTGTTACAGGTGTATATATGTTAAAAATCATACTTTAATCACACAGCATCTGGCACTCTATGCTACAGCACCCAGATTTAGAGAGCCGACGATGTGTGTGTCCCTTTTTGGTATGGTGTGGAGCGCCAAGAGTTGGTCACACTGAACTGGCGCTACCCCTCGCTCGCTGCAGCGTTATACTGGTGTTAGAGCGCCCAACATACATTACATTCATCAATGCCGGCCAGCTTACTACAGCAACTGAGACACTCTTTTACATCGCCCAATACCCGCTTACAGCGTCTACTAGCGGTTGCTCTAAGCGCAGCTATACAGACGCTCATCTGGCAATACCTGCCATTAGTAGTGAATCAGCCTCCACATATAATTCCTTTGTGAGCTTTCAGACAAAGGCTGCAGCCCAACCCAGAATCTGTCCTATACACGTTGCCATCAGGCTGTTGACAAGATGCTACAAGCAAGATAAGAAACCAAGCTTAAGGCTCCTGTTACACCGTGTAAGGATGTTACCGCTGTGGTCTGGCTGCAAGAGGCTTGAGTAAGGCGGGTTCTGTTAGGCATTGGAGTCTACAGACAAGAAAGCAAACCAGGTATCCAAGCCAAGGTCAAGGGTCACAAATAGAGATGATGAGCCGATTTGCGTGAATCCGAATTTCTTGGGATTTTTGAGAATTCATGCTGATCACCACTCCTGCAGCCTCGTAATCCATGCAGTCCCTCACACTGCAGCTCGATTACCCGGGCTCCCGAGTCCTCCCCCCTTACAGTGAGCACACCCACACATCTTATCAGAAGCCAGAGACAGCCTGCCCCCCCCCTCCCGTTTGCCGAGAAGCTGACCGGAGGCAGCCCACCGGCCAAGATGCCATGATCCAGTCTGCCTGCCCATCCACTGAAAAGCCATCCGGAGCAGGTACGTTTTTTTTATACCATAGAAAGGAGCAGTTTGTAGAATTTGATTTGGACAACCCCAAATTTCTTGGGGAATTTTAAAACAAGTAGGAAAGCTGAAGGTCAGAAAGGATAGCTATGGTTCAGAACAGGGTTCAAGCCAAGGGACACACCAGAAGATCATTATGGTGCTCAATCAGAATGGTAAGGACAGTCCAAGGTCATAACATAAAAGCCAGTGAAAGGGAGATTCCTGAAGAGCAATCAACATGTGGAGTCACTGTATAGTTTCAAGCTGCTCCTGAAATTTAACCATTCATAGTGCAAAATGTTGCTGAGCTGTTTTCTAGGCCGTTTAAAACAGACCAATACCTCAGATTTAAAACGGGAAAAAATCCCGTGCCCATGAATCGATATGCCCCGCTATGTAAAACCCCCCAGAATGCCCTGTAAAACTCACCTCTCCCTAGTTCAAGGGCACATGTTGTCCAATCAGAGCCATTAGCGTGACTATGTCAATGGCTTTGATAGACTTCAATGGTGAGCACAAATGGTTGCATCCCAAGCAGTGGGCACGCTTCAACCCCAGCTTATCTGAATGACTGGGCGGAAGGGCGCGCACAGCCCGAATACGCCGGGAACGTGGCCTCTCTCATTCCCCATTGTCATGGGGGAAATTCACGGCAAAAGACTCTGATTGGACGAGAGCCCTCGCATGTGCTCTTGGACTGGAAAATGTGATCTGATACAGGCGATCTGGGGGGTTCAAAGCAAGGCATCCAAATAGGGTTGAACCGGCCGGCCAGCCCTGGAATCTTTTAGATTTCAAGGCCAGCCACCCTGGGTTTTGTTCCTCTTTAAAGAATGTTCCTTCCTATCCCCGGAACACCTAATGCCCCTTTCTGACCCCTGCATTACTGCAATGGTCATTCTGCACTGTGATTTTTGTGGTGCTCTGTAATTGTGGTGTTGGGTTACGATGGCGAAGCATATTGAAACAACATAAAGGGCAAAATGTAGAGTATTATGGGTTTTATGCCTTAGCAATTCACTAATAATGACAGGTCCTGTTTGTTGTAAGGCCTGAAAAGACTTGACCAAACTGAAGGACAGAGTGACTATAAATGCTGATCACCTACAACTAAAGAAGCCAAAAGAATGAGAACTTCAGTAACTCCATTTAATAACTCACAAATGAAATGGAAATGTAAAAGTTTTTTTTTTTTAAATGATGTATTGCCTTCATCGTAAAACATTTTAATAAAGGTTTCCATCTTTCAAGTTTCCAGAAGTTAAATAAAGTTTCCTAGGTACAAACTATTATCCAATAAGTTCAAGGTCATTTCTAAATACAACGTAAAGATTAATTTGAATTAAACTTTCTATTGTACCTCCCAATGTCTGCTTTAATTATTCTATCTCAATAGAGAAGTGAGCATATTTTCCATAAAACCATAATGTTCGTTTTATGTTTCTTTACGTATATTATTGTTTAATGACCTTCATGTTTTAATTCTATAGTTCTACAGGTATGAAAAGAACAAAACTCAATGTAGCATCAAGACCCGGCAATCTATATGCCTTTTGTTTAGAGATCCATGTTGCTTTCTTCTATAGAGTTATATTTTTTTCTTTCTATCCTTTGATCCCTCTCTAATATTTGAAAATGTATCTCCTTGCTGTTTCTATCATCACGGGGGGGGGGGGGGGGCAGAAGTCTTACCTAACTGGGGACAGTGGATTGTATATTTATGATATTTATGATATTAATAAAAATAATAAATAATAAAAATATATATATATATATTATAATTATGCACAGGGGCAGACAGCGGGGCAGAAGTAGGGGCACAGGGGGCCCCTAACTGGGGATTGTATTTTTATGGTATAGATTAAAGAAAAAAATAAAAAAATACACACTTTCTCCCACCCTATCTCCCTTAAGAGGGGTGTAGAATGAGCCATTTCAAAGGATTATAGCTTAGTGGTTAAAGTGGATGAAAACCCACAGCAATCGGCCCGGGAATCTCTCTCCCCAGGGCATCCAAAACCGAGATGTCCCGCTGTGTGAAACGTCCCAGGCGGGTTGCAGGTTTGATTTTCAGCACTAGTGCTCAGCACAAGTGCTCTTGAGCAAGGCATCTAACCCCACAACTGCTCTCCAGGCATAATGCTTTGAGGAGCCCACCACTCTGGGCATGTGTGCACTCACTGGTTCTGCTTTTCTCACTGCACAGATGGGTTTATTGTGGAGGATAAATTCCTATGTGTGGCCATTATTATTATTATTGTTTATTTATATAGCGCCATCATCTTCCGTAGCGCTTTACAAGGTATAATTACAGACAAGGTAAAACATATAGTACAGGGAACAATACAAAATGAGATGCCATGAGGTGTAAACCAAGTATTGTGAGCACAGAAAACAATAGGAAGGAGAGCCCTGTCCTTGTGAGCTTACAGTCTAAAGGATAGGAGTAGAGACAAAAGGGGCGGGATCACAAGTGGCAGAGCTTGAGTTGGGCTGCATTTGCCATTTGAAGGTTATAGGAATTGCTTAAGCCAGGTTATATGCTCGTCTGAATAAGTGAGTTTTGAGGGCACTTTTAAAGGCTTGGAGTAATGGAGAGTGGCGGATTGAGCGAGGGAGTGCATTCCAGAGAAGTGGGGAGGCACGGGAGAAGTCTTGAAGGCGGGACTGTGAGGAGGTAACGAAGGAGGAGGGCAGGAGAATGTCAGAGGCAGAGGGGAGATTGCGCTTGGGTTGGTAACGCTGGATCAGAGATGAAATGTAGGAAGGGGCCTGGTTGGATAGAGCTTTGTAGGTAGGTGTTAGAGGTTTGAACTGAACTCTATGGTAGACAGGTGACCAGTGGAGGGATGGACAGCGCTGGAGAAGCGAGAGGAGAGGTGGATGAGGCGAGCAGCAGAGTTTAGAATAGATTGGAGAGGGGCCAGTCTGTTTGTTGGCAAACCACAGAAGAGGGTGTTGCAGTAGTCCAGTCGGGAGATGACCATGATGGGCATGAATAAATTGTATATATATATATATATATATATATATATATATATATATATATAAATATATGTATATTTTTACATATATATATATATATGTATATTTTTACATATATATATATATATATATATATATATGTGTGTAAATTATATATAATGATATATAATTTACATATTCTAAACCTGTTTACCCCAGAACTACATTTCCCAGCCTTCTTGTGCTGTAGCATGTATGTATTCATGTGCCGCAGAGAATGTAGGCTGGAACTCCAAGAGATATCCACTGGTTGCTTCCGCATATGTGATGATGAGCAGGAGGTAATACTGGTTGTCCCTGATTAAAGCAGTAGAGCTTTCAACTTTCAGTAACCATATATCCTTGGGAGTCAATTTCACTGGTGGGCCTAAGATTAGTAATGAGTCAGAGCAGCTGGATAGTCCCCAGGGAGTATCGAATGCCAGATACAGCAGCCTCTGCCACCACACAACGTATGAACTGGTAAAGGGGTATAATACGAGGCCAAAAGTTCAGCAACAGTTAAAAAGGAAAATACATTTAAAAAATGAACTCATAGTTGCAACTTCTTCCTTGATCTGTCCCTGCCAGATGGTGCCCTCCTCTCTGCAGGTCCTCCAGATCTGGGACTCCGCCAGGATCCAGTGATATTGTTGATATTGAGAAGTTTTGTGTATTGTATGTATTAAAGGGGGGGGGATCTGCCACACTGGCTGTTATTGGGGGGGGGGGGGGGCTTATGCACACTGCATGCTATGGGGTGATTGGGGGGTCTTGTCCTGTTATGTGGTTCTTGGTGGAGAGAGGGGTATTTGGTTCTGCATTTGGTTCAGAATATTTTTGTATTTATATTTGAGGTGCGTCTTATGGTCAGGTGCGTTAAAATACAGTATATCACTCATATAAAGTTTCATTTAAAACTTAAAAATTCTTACTTCAAGGTTTATGTACTTTATTTATTTTGGGAGAAACTAAAATATCCTATTTCTGTCACTTGTGTAACGTAGCTGGAAGCCACCCTGAAGTTGGGTTAGACGGGTCATACAGTATCAGTTTGGTCAGTGCAAGATCCGTAAAGTAAAAAAAGAGGAAACAGGAAGCAGCAAAATGTAGCAAAATTCTTTACAATAAGAAGGACATCCCCAAAATATCCTAATTTGGTTTTTTTCATTTACATATGTCCAAGATGATTTTTTTCACACCTATTTAACAACTGAGGTTTAAAGGACGTCCTGTTCCTACAAGCCAAGACCCTAATGAGCAGAATAATAACAGGCTATTGCCATATTCACTTTGCTCATTAACAGAATATCCCCAACCCCCCCTCCCAACACATATACAGGTTTGGGATGCAAATATGCGGAAGCTGCCTCTCATTACATGTAAAGTGCTCTTCCTCTGTATAATCTCATTATTTTGCATGAGTGACTGTTCGGCTACTATAATATTCTCCAACTTTTCAAAATGCTGCTCTTTAAGTACCGCACAGAATATGCTGAGTTCAACAGAACATACTGTTTATCTCTCGGCTCGCTGCTGTAAATGTGTGGCAGTTTCTTTAATTTGCTGATATTTTCTAGTTCATTACAAGGTGTGAATCCGCTGCAGACTTCAGCTAACAATATGGTGACTGACTTGTTCGCTTACAGATAAACATACAATACATACAAATACAGAAGCACTTGCTGAAACACTTGAGAACTGCACGTCGGAACACTTTTGAGGACTAGAAAAGTTTTTATTCTTCATAACCAGTTTTAATCAAAATTAGTATTTGCAAGAGTTGGAGTTAATTTGTCACATAGAGGAGTTGACTTCAGACAGTAAGGGCACCAAAGAACCAAAGAAATAGAGTCATGGACTGGGTGGATCATGTATCGGGATTCCCAACTCCCATCCCTGCTCTGATTGGATGATTCAAGGTATGCACATTGCTTAGGTGCCTGACTCCGTGGAAGTACACTCTTGGCAATCTTGGCAATCTCGGGTGAGGGAAGGGGAAATAGGTCGCTCCCAACTTTCCCCATACCTACCTGCTTTGCCTCCCTTCTTTCGCTTTCCCCTGTCCCTTAACCTGTCTCCTGCTACAGGGCTTCAACTTACATGCCAGAAAACCTGACCCCAAGGTCAGGTCTTGGCGTGTTTGGCCTGCTTGTTGCACTGCCCACACAGCATGAGGAACTTGTACCTGTGGGGAGCTGGGTGCCTCATGTGGGTGATTGGGGCTTGAGCAAGGGCCTTGCTGAAGATATGTGCATTGATCAAGGCCTAAGGATTGGACTCTCAGTAAATTTTTAATCATAAACTCTCTAGTCATGCTTCTTTCTGGATGGAATGTCTGATCTGTTTTGTGACTCGTTGTGCCAAGGGATGTAATAGTTATGTTGCCCCCCCCCCTTCCTTCCCCCCTCCCTTCTTTTCTGTACCCACTCACCCCCCCCCCCCCCTCCCCTCACTAGTTGCTTTATTTGAAAACCAATAAAGCTGATTATACTAAAATGAGTATTTGATTGAAAAGCCAGGTCTCACATTGTATACAATGAAAAGGAGTCCTCAAAGTGGAATACTTTAAAGTATTTGTGGGTGATGGGCATGATAGGGGGTGTTTTAATGTGTGGCTTAATTATGGGTCACATGGTCTAGAAATATTTGGTCCATAAAAGATATTGGTGATGGAGCCAATGCTCAGAAGTCCATGCATTTCACTACCACCATTAGAACAGTTGTAAACCACCCAGACATCCACCATTCTTCATTTGGTGGGACATTCTTCCCCATGTCAGCAAAGTGGGACATTTAGGTGTTTCCAGAGTTTTCAGAGGGACAGGCATATAGTCCTTAACAGCACTATAAGCCCAATGACAATAATAAGGCAGCAAGTAGCTCATCTGATGCATCTCCTCCATTTCCTGCAATGCAGGGTAAATGCCAGTGCAAGGCTTTAAAGTTTGCCCTTCATCACTTTTTGCTTCTCCAGGACCCTATTTCTATGAGGAATAAGGGAAATGAAAGTTAGTGTGTGCCTAGTCAGGGACATGAACTTGCGCATTGGGTCTGCATCAGGACGGCGTCCAACGTATCGGTCACTTCCGCATCGACCCGGACAGCAGCTGTTCCTGCGCAGGTGTGACTTCTTCACAGGCATGACTCAGATGGCACACTGCACAAACATAGCTCTAGACCAGGGGTACTCAACCACTTCTTGTAAAGGTCCATATACAGGCATCTGGGTAGAGGTAAAGTTCCAGGCGGGGGGGCTATCGCGGGGGGTGGATAGTAAAGGGGGCAACACTGAGCATGGCAACACAGAAGCAACTGAGTTCAGGGCTGTCAGGGCAGGTGTCCAGAAATCTGGCGCTGAGGTCCGCATTCAGACCCTGGTCCGCCAGTTGAGTACCGCTGCTTTAGACGGTAGTGCGCAGACGTGGGCATCAGCAGCGGCTGATACTGCACAATACGTTTTAAATTAATTGCCTAGGTACACCAGTCATCTGACAGTGGGAGCACCATTTGGATCTCCCAAAGGGCTATTTAGGGACCTTGTGGTTGCAATATGGAGCAAGAAGATTCCTGTGTGTCACCTTGCTGGGCCAGTGTTCCTTGAATCGGTTAATAGAATTGCCCTAATGGCCAATGCCCGAACCCTACTGATGAGTCCTCTGGTGCTCTGTTGAGCCTGCCCAACACATTCATAATCATTGCTTACTACATCTTGGTGTGGGACTGTTAATGTCACGCTATAGTCAAAAAAACATGAAAACACTATGCTCACCTTTCATCCCTCACAGGCTATCTCTGCTAGTCCAGTGCTTAAACACTCCAGATTGCCTGATCCCAGTCCAGCGCCACGTGCTGCTGCCTCTACCTCCGCCACATCCACAACGCTGTGCAGTATGGCATGCTCCTGCCATCGTCACAGGATTCTGTGACAACGGCACGGGGCAAGCCGGGGAGGCCGATTTATTAATAGCGCCAGGTAGCGACAGATGAGCGACAGTAGCATGATTTTCACAGCGCCGGCTAGTATTCGCTGTGCTTGGCCGTTGTTCGGTTGTTGACAGCGACTCGGTGTGCGGTAATGTTGAATACGGGGTTAGGAGTTGCTGTTTGACAGGTTCCGCGCTGTATGGGAGCGCATGACAACGAATGGCCATATCGAACGGCTCCCAGCATATTCATTAACAAATCACGCTCAAAAAATTATCGCGCTGTAAAATGCATGTTTAAACCCCAGAGCGCTGGCGGCGATGTGTTAAAAGTAGTTTTTTAACCCCCAAACAACCTTATTTTTTGAAAAAAATAATAAACAAGTTTTTATAAACATTTTGTAATATGAATACATTAATGAACATTATTATGAATACATTAATATCAGACCTGCAATATCAATTCTGTACAATTTTTTTTTCTTTTTTACCTTAAAAAAAAGATATAACATTGCAGAAGTGGTCACCGAATTTTTGACATTTAAAAAAAAAAAAAACATTAATATCAATTAATTATGAATATTTAAAGATTGCTCCATTGAAATGCATTGGAGAGCGCCAGGTAGCGAGAGGTCATACCTGGCGCTGTGATGGGATTAGCAGCGGCGCTGTTCGCAACATGATGAATCCCGCGCTAGCTGACGCTCTCGCTGGCGCTAGCCTCATTTAGCGTGATAAATGCGTGATTGTGTTCGCAGCCTGGCGTTCTGGAGTCGGTAGCCGCCGATAGCTGGCGCTACCTGGCGCTAGTGAGACACTACCTGGCGCTATCCCTTGATAAATAAGGCCCATAGTCTACTGCACAGTATTGTGAAAGCGTCAATGTGGCAGAGGTAGAGGCAGCAGTGTGTGGTGCGGGACTTGGATCGGGTGATCTGGTAAGTGTGTAAGCACCGGACTAGCAGCGATAGCCTGTGGGGGATGAAAGATGTGTATGGTGTTTTCAGTTTTTTGACTATAGCGCGACATTAACTGTAACCTGACGCATATATGAGTCAGCTGAATTTACATGCCCAGCAGTGCTGCAGATCTCTGTAGCCTTGCGGTTGCTATGCATCTGGTATCCCAAAGAAAAGCTTGGGAACCAATCAAAGTGGTTCCTGGGATTTTGATCACTCTGACAGCCTATTAAAGTGCTAACAGGTCATTAGAGACTTCAGAGCAGTGGGCTCTTTCTTAAAATAACTTAGTTATAAAGTTACTACAGGACAGGGGTTTCCAACCATTGGTAGTGGTACTAGTACCACTGATGGTAATCAAGCTCCTATTTGGTGGTACGTAAGGGCAATCGTGTGGGGACATGAAACACTGCAGACAATCTTTTGCCCCAATATCATGTGCCAGGTGGCCAAGTCAATAAGCTGCAGGAGCGAAGCATCTTGAGATGACTGCACTACTGGCCATAGAGCTTTCATTCTTGGGCCATGGAGGACCTCCAGCCTCCTGAAGAAGTCTATATTAGTGGAGGTGCAGGTGGGACTTGAGATAACTGCAAAATGGGAAACTGGTATTTGATGATAAAATGTTGGGAAGCTCTGCTATAGGACATTTTTGGTCACACCGGCCCTTCTGTACTGTGCCCGGCCCCATAAAGTATATTACATGACACGCAGGCAGCACCACTTCTAGCCGGCCCCGTCACTGCAATGTTGCTATTACTACCGGTTGATGTGGCGTTACGCTGCTGACATGGCAACTTTGAGACTGGGAAGAGGTGAGTTGGTTTTGGCGACCTGGGGGGTTGCACACAGTTTGGCAAGACCCAGGATAGTCAAAATCCTTGGTTTTGGTCCACTTTAAAGTGGACCAGTCACCAGGATTTTGCATATCCTTGTCATTAGTTCTTGCCCAGGGGGTATCCCCAGATCTCCTACTCCACTCACCTTTCAGCCATTCCCACGCTCATGGCGTTTGTCCAATCAGAGCTGTAGGCCGTTGTTTTTGCTTGTGTGTTGGTATAGGAAGCGGTAGCTGCATCCCCGGTTTCTTTGTCGAGTGCTCCTGCACACCTGGCTGATCTGAATGGCTAGGAGCAGGAGCGCACACAGCTGCAGGGATTAAGCAAGAGAAATATGGAAAGGTAAGGGGTTTCCAGACGATCTGGAAGGGTTCACGCAGTAGGGCATCCCAAATAACCTATTTGGGCAACCGTGGGGGTGAACGAGTGTATACCCCCCAGCATGCCAGAGCCCAGAGATGCCAATGCCACAGCTAAAAAACAAACAAAAGAATATGGTACTTACCAGACAGAGATGATCAGTCTTCCAGCAGTCGCCTCTTGCCTCCTCCTCACCTCTACTGTGTCCCACGAGCCCCCCCGGGCTGGACACTTGTTGCTAGTCTGCTGATCATGCCCAGAGCAGTAGCAGCTTCTTCTCTCCCCACCTAGTTGGGGACAGTGGGTGTGGGAACTAAGATGGTGCAGCTCAGCCCCTGCCCGATGGGTAAAAGAAGTTGCGCACAGGCCACATACCTCGCTGGCCGTGTCAGGCACATGAAGCGGCCAGATGGGTGGAAAGGAGGCCGACGAGGGGCCGCAGGGACAAGGAGGTGGACGAGGACTTTGCAGCAGTGGCTGGCGAGCCACAGTGACATGGTGTGGCGGCCAGATGGGAAGCAGCGGCCTACCGGGATTTGTCCCAGTATGCTCTGCAGCCCGTCCACCCCTGCCCCAAGTAACAGTTAGAAGAAACATGATAAAAAAAACTGTAATCGTTTTTCCTTCAACATATTTGAATGTTATATTTGTCATCTAATATTTTCCTGGAATCGTAAAAATATGGCAAAAATCAAATGTTAGGGGATGAAATCTCCTTTGATGCTGTATGTGATCCTTTCTAAGCTAATGCTTATGTAGGATTAATATAATTCTGTTTTTTGTGTATGTCATTTTTATTGTGCTAATATTTCCTTTAGTGCTATGGTGTAAGAAAATTTCCTGTCTGCTGCAGTGAGCTAACCTATAGACCAGAGGTCAATGCGTGGGTGATCCCAATCATGTTCACTCCATGCTTCTGATCACACATAAGCTGCACTTTCGGATCGCATAACAGCAGAGTGATACTGAAAAGTAATTGGCTCTTATTAGTAAATGCCATTTATTGAGGGTGTGGGGTCGGAGGGCAGAGACTAGAAAAACTCCACTAACCCACATTCTATTGGGGCTCAGTTTGCCGCAATTTTGTGACTGCACAAAAAGAACATGTAAGAAGGATCTGTTCAAGGCCCTCCTCCCTGGTTTGAAAGGCCGTTCCTCCCATACTCATGGCAAAGTAACCAGGGCTAGACATGCCAGGGGTGTACATACCATAAAGGCAGAGGAGACAGCTGCCACCAGGCTCATAGGATAAGGGGGGGGGGCTGTGCAAGCTTCCCCCACCTTGCAGCACTTAGGGCAAAAGCAGCAGACTGGTGAATTGTTGGCGTGCTATCTTCTGGGAGCACCAGGGGCCAGAGATGTAGGTTCTGGGCCGAACTAAGTTTGTTTACCCCAGCACTGTGCATAGAGAAATCGAGGATTTGACATCTTAGCTCCGCCATGTGGAAGCAACAGCTCTGGTCCGTGGTGCTCCCAGCAGACAATGCGCCAACACTGGATAGTGCGGTAGCCATGGGAAAAATGGATCTCAAGGGGTCCCACTGTTGATGACCAAGGCTCCTCACTGCTTAGAATTCCAATCAGCCATTGATCAATGCATGGCAAGCTGAGTAAATTTGGCCCCTCCAGGTGTATGCTGCCGTAGTACAGAGGCAGCAGCACTGCAGGGGCGAACTGGCCATAGGGAGACCTGGTGGGACACACTGCTTCGGGGCCAGTTGGGCTGCAGCATCTTATACAATTAAAGTGGACCAAAACCCATGGAGATCGGCCCAGGAATCTATAAGATTCCCGGGTTGATTGATTCCCTCCCCCTGGGGCATCCAAAATTGGAAAGCCCCGTTGTGTGAAACCCCCAAGGTCACCCATAAACTCACCTTCTTTTACGGCCCAACAGCGCATGCCCAAGCCACATCCCTGCTATCCCTCTAGCAAGGCGCGTGCCCACGCCAGGCATTTGTGAATGACTGGCACTCTCCCTGTTAGAGGGTAGCAGGGAATGAGGCCGCCAGGGTGCTCGGATCCGCTCATTTTAGACAAGCTCCTGGACAAAGGGGCTTGAGTGGATCTCGAGTTTGGTCGGCAACCTGGGTGTTTTCACATAGCGGGGCATCCCGGTTTTGGGGGCAAGAACCAAAACCCTGGATAGTCCTGGCTTTTCTTCCACTTTAATTCTTGCATGCCTAGTCCCAACCCAGCACCCCTGTTCCTGGCCCCACATCACCCTCCAAGCCAAGAAGTTACTCATCATTGGGGGACACTCAGAATTGGGCACAGGGGAGACGCTGCAGGAAGGTCATAGGCTGACAGGGCCGGTATAATCCCAGACTTTGGCCAGGTCCGCCACTGCAGCACTGGGAGTAATAAAACTCACACTGGGAGTTTTAAAATGATGTGCAATGAAACAAGCAGGGCAGAGTCCCTGCTGTTACATAGTAAATTAATTCTGAGCAGCGCCCAGCTGTGTTACATTGTAGCAGCCATGCTCATGGCTCATGTTACAATTGTGTAACAAACCAAAGTCACTCCCTGTTGAGTTACATCTTATAGTAGATACAACCCTGCTATTTCAATTGCAATAGTAATTGTAACAAGTGTAGTTTCTGATATATGTGACTCTCCATCGCAGCGTTGTGCATATTTATAGGGATTTTTATAATTGGACCATATTTTCACGATAGTCCTCTATTAACAAGTTAACAGAAGTTTAGTATTTATGTCCCTTTATAGGGCAACGTAGTCTATACATGAATCTGCCACCTGCTTCCCGCAGTTACAGGACCTTTGGGGTTAATTGACACTTTTCATTCAGTAGGTGCAAATACAAAGTTAATGTGATAAATTTTGAGAAAAATAATCTGAATCATTAATACTTTCAGCTGATAATGAATTATGTAAATGGCTTTTGTTTTAGACTAAGTAAAGCAATTTACATGTGATTATTTGAAATTAAAAGTGTGATCCCCCTTCCCGGGAGAAAATTCCACACCTCGTTGTGCTTGATTCGTACTGTTCATATCTATTAAAACTAAGTATTCAATTAATCTACACTTTATTATTATTTTTTTTTTATTCTTTTATACATGAAGTGAAAAAAGATTCAGTGGTTTTGCACCTAGATAAAATTATGCTTGGTTAGAATTACCATGTATGTAATATGAGGATGATCTTGATGTCCTGTTAAAGGGACTGCACTAGGCTAGGGTTGGCCCACAGGAGTACCAGGAAATCGTTGGTGGGCCCCTGGACTCAGGGGCCTAATACAGGTTCTTTATCACTAAGACGGGAACTATGTATAGATTATTTGTTGCATCCCAGGTGCACCAGAAACAATACAGTTTGGCATAATGTTTCTGTTCATGGGCCCAAAATATAATACTTGCATCTTAGGGCCTTATTCATGAAGGGATAGCGCCAGGTAGTGCCTGTTAAGAGACAGGTAGCGTCAGGTAGCGTCAGGTAGCGTCAGGTGAACGCTGGACACGGCACGCAATTACACATTTATGAAGCCGAATCTCGTGAGCGACTAGAACAACGCCATGTAGCGTACAATTCATAACTATCCCAGGCTCAGCATACAGCGCCGGCGTTCAGCCTTAAAGAGCGTCACGTATTACCTCTCGCTACCTGGCGCTCTCCCATACATTTTTATGGACGATCCTTAAATCCCTTTCCTGATCCTATTTTTTTTTTTTTTTCTTAAAAAATCTCTTTTTCTTAAATCTTTTTTCTTTAAAAAAATCTCAAAACTTTCTGACATGTATTCTGGGCAAGAAAATGTTTTAAAACTTTTTGGATTAGTAATATTTTTATGCAGAATTGTCCTTACATGTCTGGTATTAAAGTGTTCATGTTACAATGTTATAACAATGTAATTCCATATGTTTTTGCTTTGTTACTAGTGAATACATGTTCAAAAACAGACTTTAATCACACAGCCTCTGGCGCTATGGGCTACAACTACATGATTTTGAGTGCCGGCGATGTTTGAGGCAATTTTTTTTGATGAATGTGGTGTGAGTCAGTCGCACTGAGCTGGCGCTACCGTTCGCTCCCATAGAGCGTAGTACTGCGACTCACACTTCATCAATGCCGGCAAGCGACTGAGGCGCTCTGAAACAAAAAACCATGGCCGAGCACAGCGACTACTAGCAGTCGCTCTGAAATCCGCGCTACAGATGCTCATCTGTCGCTATCTGGCGTTAGTAATGAATCAGCATGCCTGTGAGGGGTGGGTCCCTAGAGTCACTTCTGGTGGGCTTCAGACACCCTCAGTTTAACACTGGGAAGCACATCTAGAAGATGTTACATAGTTATTAAGGTTATAAAAAGGCGTATGTCCATCAAGTTCAACCAAGGGTGTTGGGGTAGGGGAAGTCATATTTTATAGGCGGAAGTTATTTATTTTTTTTACTGATAACAGCTAAAAGTAACTGTTAATGTTATTTTCTTCTAAATAAGCATCTAATCCTTTTTTTAAGCTGTCAGCAGTTTATGCTGTAACAAGCGTCTGTGGGAGGCTATTTCATAGATTTATAGTTCTTATGGTAAAAAACGATTGTCGCCTCCGGACTGAATTTATTTTTTTCCAGTCGAAGGGAGTGCCCCCTTGTCTTTAGATTTGACCTGAAATAGTGTTCCCCCATATTTTTGGTATATATATTTATTATTTTACAAGTTAATCATGTCCCCGCTCAGTCGTCTCCTCTCAAGACTAAACAGATTTAAGTCCCGTAATCTTTCCTCATAACTAAGATCCTTCATTCCCATTATTAGTTTGGTCGCTCTCCTCTGCACCCTTTCCATAGTCAGAGTGTCCTTTCTATGAATGGGCACGGTTGGTATACGTTACTCAGTTAATGTGGACCAAAACCCACGTCCCAACAGCTGGCCCAGGAACATCCAGAATCGGGATAACCGCTGGGTCGCCCGAAAACTCTCCTTTGTTCCTGGTCCAGTGTGCGCAGCGGTGGCATTCCCACTTTCCCTTTAGCAGGTATTTGTGAATGGTCAGTGCAGGCATGTTCTCTGTTAGAGTAATAGCGGGGGATGCGGCCACCAGTGCGCTCGTATCTGCTCATACTAGATGAGCTCCTGGATGAAGGGGTTGGAGTGGATCTGAGCACACCGATTGAACACATGTGCCATATAACTGGGAAGAGTTGAGTTCGATCAGGCGACCAGGGGGGTTTCACATCAAGGGGAATCCCCAATCGGGGTTCCCTGGGGGCAAAGATCAAAATCCAGGATAGTCACTATCCTGGGTTTTGGTCCACTTTGAAGGTACGTAGTTGGGCACTCTGAATAATATGTTCAAGTGAGAAGGTAGGGATATAAGCATTATTCAGGGAAGGACATAAGCATGAAGTTGGGGGGAAAGTGGGAGGGGGTAGATAAAGCTGGCGCATGAATGGAGTTAAAGGGATTGTCCACCCCCTTAAAAAATACACATAAAGCCATCTACCCAGTCATGGAGTCCTTCATCACTTTCTCTCTGTAGTCCGGACAGGAAGTGGAGGCAGAATTCTGCAGCCCCTTCTTGCCCTTCCCATAGTTCTTGTCTACCAAATGAATTACTCATCTGTCCAATGAGTGCCCGCCCACCTTACCATCTCTCTCTGTCCAAATATGAGCATGCCTGCCCTCAATCATGCTCCCCTCCTGCTGTCAGGATTCCATCTTTGTCGGGTGCAGGCACATGTAAACGGCTTCTCGGCATGCAAGTATAGGGAGGGGGGATGGCTGCCCCCAATAGGCTACTTGCCGGCCACAAGCTTCTTGACATACAGGTGGAGGTAGCTGTCTTCTCAGCAGATATAGGGAGGGGGGCGGATGCCCCCAGCAGGCTGCTTGCTGGCCACAGGCTTCTTGACATACAGGTGTGGGGAGGCGCTGGCTTCTCAGCAGATGTAGGGAGGGGGGCGGCTGCCCCCAACAGGCTGCTTGTGGGCCACAGGCTTCTTGACATATAAATGTGGTGGGTGGGGCGGCTGTGTACGGATATTAGGAGGGGGAACGAATGTAGGTGGGCTGGTTCTCAGTGGCTGAAAGGATGCGGGCGCTCCCTCCTGTGCATGACATCACTGACGGAAGTGACAATGGGAACTCGTTGGTGATCTGGCTGCATGCAGATTGGGGAATAACATGGATTATGAGGCTGCAGGGGATTTATTTAGTTTTTTTTCTTGCCTAGGGAAAAAATAGATTTAAAAAATCCCCAGTAATTCTGATTTGTGTTGGTTTGATTTTTCCCTGAAATTCATCCGTAACCTTTTTAAATGTTTAATAAAACTGAATTCCACACTAACTGTCATGAGTCGGCTACATAAGAAACTTCTTCCCAGCTTGATCATGGTGGATTTAAATGACCTAATATCAACTGACATTCTGTCAACTCTGCTGGGACGTCCTGGTTAGATTAATCCCGGCAAACACGGAACTGCGTCCCTGCTTGTCACTCATGAACATCACTATACTAAGCAGTGTTTAATCAGGTTGCTGCAAGCCCGGGGCAGGGCCTGAATCGACAGAAACATGACTATTCACATCCACAACAAATATCCCAGGACTTAAGCGGTTGACAGCTATTGATTTCCTGCTCCCCGCTTTCCAGCATTCAATAAGAAAGCGTGGTGCCAAGGAAAGGGAAAGCATGGGCGGCTAATGTCTTATTACAGCCTCAGCTGCCTGGAAGGCCTAATAAGGCCATTCCTCCAGGTTCCAGCACATACAGTACAAATAGATTAAAACCTAAACCGGACCAACAGCCTGGCACAGTTGGAAAAGAAAGCTAGCGGCCATTTTGCAGCTTCCTCTCCCAGCATCTCAGCCATGCTGCTGCCTGGATTCACCTGACATAACTGGCAATTACAGTAACAGGAAGTCCAGCACTACTTCCTGTTTGCAGACGGCCTGCAAATGCATGAGCTGCCATTTTGTTTGCAATATTTACTACAGCAAGGGTTAGAAAAAGGTAAGTACATTTGTATGTGCAGCAATCTAAATTGCACTGGTGATAGAGATGCATAGGAGCATTGTTTGTTGTGTTGGTCTGGTTAATAGAGGAACATCAGAGGCCCTAGAGTCTAAAAGAGTCTAAAGTCTAAAAGGAGTCTAAAAGACTCCAGGGCCTCCCGAGTTTCAGTCCTTGGGTCCGCTGTGTGAAACCCCCATGAACCCTGCAAACACTCACCTTCCTCACCGCGTGTGCACTCCGGCCGCATCCATGCTCACCTCTAATCGTGCATGCGCCTGTACTGAATGGGCGGCTCAGTCACTCCATGACAGCAGGTTGGGAGGGGGATGCGGCTGGTGGCTCAGCATTGGCTGCTTAGCCGTCAGCACTGTCGAAGGAAGCCGAGTGCCAGTGAGCGTGCTGATTGGCTGAGCAACTCAGCCGATCAACGCACTCGCTCTCACCCGAGTCTGCGCTGTGGGAACGGAAGGAAGGTGAGTGAAACGGGGCGACCTGGTGGAATACACACCCTTGGGATCTTGGGTGATCCCAATTCAGGATGCAACCGTAGAGAGGAACAACACACAGGAAAGTCAAATTCATGTGTGTTGTTCCTCTTTAAGTCATTTTTGACTGTTGGTCTGCTTTATACAATACTTATCAGTCCACCAAACTGGCCCTACTCTGCTTTCTGCTGAAATCAGGATGCATCCAGACACAGTTGCAGGTAGATTGTTTACCTGCAGAAGGTATGCAGTTCCCTGGGGTGGATGGAACCAATGTTCCCTCTGAGCCAGGACAGCTCCTGTGCGGAGTAATGGGGGAGCTGGACAATGAACGGTGGGCAATCAGAAGATAAAAACATTGGTATATCTACTAAAAAACAGAAATAACACAATTATTATTATTATTTTATTATTATTGTTAATTTATATAGCGCCATCATCATCTTCCGTATCACTTTTTTAAAATTAATTAAAAAGAAAAAAAATATGATAGAATAGTTAGTTTACTGACAAGAGTTTTACTTCGCATGGTTTGCTGTTACCCCTTACATGCTATTAGAGGTCAAACAAATCAACAACCAGTGGTGGAGCCAGGGTTTTGCCCTGGGGGGGAGGGGTCTGGCATGGGCAGGGAGGTGTGGTCTGGAAGGGGCACAGCAGCTCATGAGATGCACATGCCTCCCAACTGTCCCTGATTTGAAGTCCATGTCCCCGAGGACCATCATTGTTCTTCTCTGTCCTTCATTGAGGTTTAATATACAGATCTGCATTAATAAATATTTAATTTGCCTATTTGAAGTGTTTCTATTGTTTTAAGTGTTACACCCTATTTTCTATTCTTCCCTCAATGAGTGGGTGTGGCTAAATTTAACAATTGTCCCTCTTTCCCACCCAGAAAAGTGGACAGGTATGGAAGCATACCTCTGAGCTTATTGGAAATGAGAAAGAGGCAAGAGGGGATAGGCAGGTAATAAGCCACACCTCCTGGCCACACGGCCATGCCACACCCCTTTTCTCACCAAATTTAAACCCCCCTCCGGTACCAGGTCACAGTCAACCTTCCTCAAAGATATTGAGTACTTTTATATCTGATCACTATACTGTTTGCAGGTAGGAAAGGGAACCGAGAACCAAGTCAAACAACTTGCAAAATAAACAAAAACACACAGAAATTACATATCAAAAAAAGTCACATATTACGATCAGTGGCAGACTGAAGCCATAAATCAGCTCTGGATATCACAAGCCCCTGGCTGTCTCAAAATTTCCTTGCTGAGGCCCTCCCTCTAACCGTGATGCTGGAGCTATAGCATTGGGGGCCGGGGTTCCTTGGCTTGTGGGTACATTGGGGCTAGGTACAGTGGGGCTGGGTACAGGGGGCTGAAAGGAAGACAGGGCAGGGATTGAATGTAGGTGTCGGGGCTATAGCATTGGGGGTTGGGGTTCCTTGGCTTGTGGGTACAGTGGTGCTGGGTACAGTGGTGCTGGGTACAGGGGGCTGAAAGGAAGACAGGGCAGGGATTGAATGTTGGTGCTGGGGCTATAGCATTGGGGACAAGGGTTCCTTGGCTTGTGGGTACAGTGGTGCTGGGTACAGGGGGCTGAAAGGAAGACAGTGCAGGGATTGAATGTTGGTGTCGGGACTATAGCATGGGGGGCTGGGGTTCCTTGGCTTGTGGGTACAGTGGGGCTGGGTACAGGGGACTGAAAGGAAGACAGGGCAGGGATTGAATGTAGGTGTTGGGGCTATATCATTGGGGGCCGGAGTTCCTTGGCTTGTGGGTACAGTGGGGCTGGGTACAGGGGACTGAGTACAGGGGACTGAAAGGAAGATAGGGCAGGGATTTAATGTAGATGTTGGGGCTATATCATTGGGGGCTTGGGTTCCTTGGCTTGTGGGTACAGAGGGCTGAGAGGCAGACTAATGGAGCAGGTATTAAATGTGGGTGTTAAAAGCAGCAGCTCAACTGGTCACAAAGCAGTGTGGCCCACCAGGCATTGACCCAGGTCTCCCTATGGCCAGTCCGCCCTGATCACAATCAAATAAATCTAACCCAGAGAAATCACAGAATAAACCTCATTTGTTTTTATAAGCAATCTCTAAGCCCTCTATGGCTTCCGTCAGGCTAATGCACACACCCGCGTTGGGCATTTCCTAATGGCTAGCATGGGTACGCAAAGCCAAAGGGGAGCAGCCAGCTGTTTGTGCTCTATATAGCTTTAGTAACCCGCTCTCATATCAGAGAGGCTTAGTAAGCTGAATGGAGCGCTAACCACTGATTTGAGGAGAGCATGTGCATGCACTGAGGCAGTGTCGGCTCCAGGTTTGTGGGGGCCGTTGGGCAAGAGAATCTTAGTGGGCCCCAAAGTAGTGAGCCACATGATGACACCTTTCAGCTCCGCTGCCACAAATAGGTCATCTCCTGCTGCTGATCACTAGAGATGAGCGAACATCTTGAAAGTTCGATTCGGGCGATTCGCCGAATTTCCCCAAGAAATTCGGGTTCGCCCGAATCGAACTTTCACGAATCGCTCATCTATAAAAAAAAAAATGCCGGCATGGTGGCAGCGGGCAGGCCGGCTACGCTGTCAGCGGGCCGCTGCCGGCCCGCTGACAGCGCAGCCGGCCTGCCCGCTCCCACCATGCCGGCATTTTTTTTTTTTTATTTCAGGGAAAATTCGATCGGCACGAACCAAAAAAAATTCGGGTTCGTGCCGAATCGAATTTTCCCTGAAATTCAGAGCGAATTCCGGTTCGTCCGAACCGGTTCGCTCATCCCTACTGATCACCCTCCAGTCCTTGTCAGTTGTCACCTGGTTCTCGACACCTTCTGACCATCAATTGCCCTCCATTCCATGCCACCTTCTCCATTGTTGCTGATCATCCCCTGTTGCTAAGGCCAGCCATGAGCAGGTTTTCACACAACACCTGGCATTCAGTGGTTCGGTCCACTGTTAAATAAAACCATGGCCAAATGTGAGCCTGAGTCGGCCCCTGAAGATGCCGGGGCCCTGGCAATTGCCCAGGTTTGCACATGCTGGCGCCAGCCCTGTGCTGAGGGATCGAATCCCTCTAATAAAGGGAAACTGGGGATGCGGCAGCTCCAGATCCCTATTGCCATCATCGGTGCCTAAACAGAGCCATATGTGGGACATTTATATGGCATATGACACTGATTAGAGTCCGTGCATTCAACAAGTGCAAGTTTTGATGAGTGATGTTGCATAGTGGGGCACCGCAAATAAGGATGCCCCAGGACAAGGATCAAAACCCAGGGTGTTCTTCTTTATAGAGAACAAGTCTAAAACACTCCAGGGCAGCACATTTTGCCGATCTGGGATGCCCCTCTGCGTGCAACCCCATGCTGCATCTCCGGGGCTGAGGAGTGCTGAGCCATCTAGATAGGCTGGGTTGGATGCACCCTGAAGACCGAAGAGAGATGGGGATATTCCTGCTACCACTCCATATGCCGGAGCTCTGTCTCAAACAGCGCTATATGCTGGCCATTAATGTGCACAGCATTTATTGCTTACTAGACAAGAGCCTGCACATGAGCCATGGGGTCGGTGGAAAGTTACATTTATTGGGTGATCTGGGGGGTGTCACACATTGGGATGCCCAGGAGACAAGAAACAAACCCTGGATAGTTAAAATTCCAGGTTTTGTTCTGCTTTAAAACAGCATGTGATAAGTCATGCTCATATCCAGGTTGAGATAATGGGATGGGCTTCCCCCCTCCTCTACCTCACTGTAAGAGGATTAAGCAGCACTGGCTGTCCTGCTGCTCACACTTCCTCCACTTTCTGCTCCTCACACATTACCTCCTGTGTTTGGAGAGACGCCCATTCTGGTTGGCAATGTAAACTTGCTAAACACTGGGGGGAAGACCCAAAGGCGCGCTCTCCCCATGACATCATCGAAGGGGCACAAGTGTGGAAGTGCCGAAAACTCAGCAAGGATGGGGCCAGGGTGGGCGTGGGCGGTGGAATACCTTTAAGGGACCACTGTCTGGAACCTCTCCAGCCTGCTTTGAAGTTTACTAACCTCTCTTCACTCATTTGCTCATTGATAATTGGTTGATTTACATGTCTGGAATTTCCACCATATCATTCAGATTCAAACCTTTAACCACCAGCCTACCTAAATATTTTGTCACCCTTTGTTGCCAGACTATTTTTCAACATTTTGCACTATATATGTTTACCTGTAATTTTTGCATGCATTTCCCAAAAAGATTCTGGCTTGAAAAAGTGACAGAGCGTTGTCACAAAACACATAGGCTCGGATCCCTGGGGGGGAGGGGGGGCTTGTTGCCGCTGGTGATTATGTAAGATTGGCTATCTGTTGTGTGATATGTATTGTCCTCTTCATTATACTTTGCACTTTACTTAGATAAATTGTTGTAATCAGATGCACTTTCAGCTCTAGCATTTTATATATATGGTTAAGGTTATGAATTAAAATCGATTATAGACGTATTTAATCACATTTTATAATGCATATTGATGGTATTTATTTAATACTAGTGCCCCCTGCAAGTGAATAGTGGTTTTGTCATTTCTTTAGTGTTTTTTAAAGTATATTTTAATCATGTCTTGTGGTCAATTTTGAATTAATAAAATACATTTTGAACATTATTGAACTGGTTAAGTGCAATTGTTAGTCTCTGGGATTAACACAGTCCTTTTGGGCACCTCCTTCCTTGTACACACTTCCCAAAAATATATATATATATTTTTTTGCAAAGTTTGGGCTTTAACATAAAATGTCTTAAAGTGGACCAAAACCCAACAGTCTATGAAACTCCAGGGCAGGCATACTCGCTCCCCCCGGGGCATCCAGATTTGGGGTGCCCCACTGCGTCAAACCCCCCAGGTCGCCTGAAAACTCACCTATGTTCCCGGTTTCAACGCACATTGCCGAGCAACGACGCCAACTACGTACATTTTTGGATTTCCCTCCTAGCAGGCCAAAAAAAAAGGAACTTATCGGAACACTTGATCGATTCGGCTGGGTCTCCTCTTCACCCGGGGGCCACGAACTCCCCCAGGGCTCTTCAGGCTTCAGGAGAGAGCCCAGAATAGCCCCCCTCCCCGCTTTCTGAGCCACCGTTGACAGTTACAAAAAAAAATTTGCTAACCTCTCTCCCCCTGCTTCTGCATTTGCCACCGTTGTCACAACTAGCCCTGCCCCTTAGAGGGGCAGGATGGATGACATCATCCCGCTCTCGACCTGACAGTCTGTCAGATGCGGTGAACGCTGGAGAGAGGGGTGGAGGGGCATGGCATCCTCTGATCGCCTGCATCTGCACCACTCCCCTCCAGTGATCACTGCATCTGTCAGGTGAAGTAAAGCAAAAAACATTATTTTATGTTTTCGAAGCACAAAATGGTGAAAAATAACCTGTCAACAGAGGGAAGCAACATTTCAATTAGGCTGGCAGTTAAAAGGGTTAAAATTACCTATGCATGTTGGTTATTGTTCTATTTGGAGGACCTTGCGCTTTCAGATTTATCTTGTTTTTTCTTGTTTGCATATTGATATTTTAGAAACACGTGTTTTCCATTTTGCTTTATACATTTTTTAGGGAAACCCTGTGCAACCAAAAAATTCTTTGAGGTATTACTTCCAGAAATATGAAGCCACTACAACAAGTTGGATATGCCTGGAAAGCTTAATATGTATAGTTTCAGGGAATATATGATCTGTGAGGGGGTATTCCAAATGTAAAGAGTGCAAGGTGTGCACTTTGTCTGCAGAGCTGAAATTTTGTAAAATTAGTAAAGTTAAAATTACCCTTTAGCGCTTTAAGGTGAGGTGTTTGACAACTCTTCCCTTGAAAGTAGCCAAGCATGTTGGGTATTGTTCTGTTCGGGGACATTGCTTTTTCAGATTTAACTTTTTTTTTTTTTTTTTTTTTATTGCTATTGTTTTTTTTAGGAAAATGTGGCTTTGTTTCCTCCTTTTTATTCTTTTTTTAGGGAAACTCTGTGCAACCAATTAATTCATTGAGGGATTACTTCCATAAAACTGCGTCCATGTCAACAAGCATGGTATGCCTAGAAAGCTTAAGGTTTGTCTATCCAGAGAATGTATTGTTTTTGGGGAGTATTTGTAATGTAAAGGTTTAAAAAAAAACTGCAAGGTGTGCATATCAATTGTATTTTATCTGAAAATCTCTTAAAGTGCTGTTTCAGTTTGGGGGAGTCTCCTGGGCAGGAAAGGGTGTCTACCAATACATATGTGGTACCGCTGTAACCAGAAGAAATTGGGCTTTTTCACGCAATATGATTTTATTGACAAACAAAAACACTACAAATTGTAAAAAATAGGTTTTTATTTTTTTTACACATATTTTACCCAAAATATTGATAATACACTAAATCTAAATCAAGGCCAAATAAGACATTTCATGTTAATGCCCAGGCTCTGCTGAAAAAAACAATATATAATTTTATATAAATCCCTGGAAATCCCTTCAAAAATCACAGTTGAACATGTGTTGTGCAAAATATTGAAAACGGTCTGGCAACAGAGGGTGACATAACCTCAAGGTAGGCTGGCAGTTCAAGGGTTAAAATAATGTTTCTACATTTGACGTTTTTTTATTAACGTGGGAGACCTTTCCAAATGTGTATTGTCATTTTATTAAATTACTTCCTATATATTCCAGCTGATGTCGTTTTTTGGCTTATTATTTATCAACACTTGCCTTTTTACCTTCTATTTACAGGATTCTCAAATAAAAGTCCCTTGGGGTATTCCAGGAAGACAAAGGAGATAACAATTTCGACATCACCTTGCCATGCCTCACTTTTATGTTTTTACAAATAACAGTATAGATCACGCTTATGCAGCACAGTGCATAATGCAGTTTATCACTTATGGTAGTCCTCAACATTTCTAACACATTTCAGCTCGAAACCGTATTCTTAACACCACAAATCAATTTGTTACTGTGTTTCTATCATTAGAGAAACTTGAGATAGCGGAAAATTGGATTTCACAATTGCCCTAAGTGATCTGTCCTTCACTGTGTAGGGGGAAAAAATGCAGGTCATGGAACCTACACATCTACATCCGTCATCACCCCGTAGGATAAATAACAGGATGACACCCGGGCTCGGCCGGAAACTAGTGGTTACATTTAAACTTCAACACAAAAAAAACTATCCTCGTAAAGCAGGAACTTTGTGACCTGGAACGAGAGCAGATAAAATGAGACGTCAGGCGATAAAGTACATTTTTATTTATAGAAATCTGAAAATGGCTTGTTTTTCTGCAAATTACACTGATGTAGCGCGCAAGATTAAAAGGAACGACTCCGCTGCCGTCCAGCTCTGTGATTACGCTTCTTTTATCATTATTATCATTACACAAATCTCAGCGAGATTCTTATTGCTAATAACACTTTAGAAAAGCTGCAGGTGAACCCGAGAGGAAAGGAGACACGGCTGCTCATTGTTCCTCTCTGCCTGTGACTGTTCTCAGAAATGTTTCTTTTTTTTTTTTTTGCACCAAAACAATAAGGTAACCTCAGCTGCCTGACTGTTGAAAAAAAACTTAAAAAAAAAAAAAAAAGATATCAGTTGTGTTGCTACATCAAAAATGTGTGTTGTTTGTGTGGCAGCGAGTCATTAAATGTTGTTTGTTTCCTAATTGTTCTGGCTGGATTTTAAATGTAATTCTCTTGGGGGAGTAAAACTGTGAGAATCACTTGTTGAGAAGGATCTGGGGATACTGGTAGATCACAGGCTAAATAACAGCATGCAATGTCAAGCAGCTGCATCCAAGGCCACCAAGATATTATCATGCATTAAAAGAGGCATGGAATAGGGATGTCATTTTGCCTATTTACAAGGCACTGGTGCACCCTCACCTGGAATATGCCGTCCAGTTCTGGGCACCCATTCATAGAATGGACGCTCTGACTATGGAAAGGGTGCAGAGGAGAGTCACCAAACTAATAAGAGGAATGATTAATATGTATAAATATATAAATGGCTCATACAAAAAATATGGGGAAACATTATTTTAGGTAATATTATTTCTAAAGACTCCCTTCATCTGGGAAAAAAGAAATTCAGTCTCCGGAGGAGACAATTATAACCAATGCCCTTGTTTGAACTTGATAGACGTATGTCTGAACTTGATGGACATATGTCTGAACTTGATAGACGTATGTCTGAACTTGATGGACATATGTTTGAACTTGATGGACTTATGTCTGAACTTGATGGACATATGTATTTTTTTCAACTGTATTAACTATGTAACTAAATTTTGTTGCTTACAAACATAAGAGAAAAAACACCATTGCTACCATTTACATGACCAACAGTAACCACACCAGGCAGGCTGCTGGCAGCCATGGGGGGGGGGGGGGAGTGAACCATACTAAACATGAAACGTGTGAGTTATCCTATTAAATATTGCAGTTCAGTTAGGCCTAGTCATGTAGTAAAAGGTGTTGTTAGTGGTGAGCATGGAAGAAGCCAATCAGTGCTGGAGGAAACACACAGTCATTACTAAACACCTTCAGAATGACCCAAGAGAGCCAGGTATCTGCAGAAGTGGCTTGGACTGTACCGTGTCAGGTGGAAGTACTAAAGGGGAAGCTAAGTTCAGGTTGTGAGGAATATGGGAAATATGACAGGCCGATTCCACTTTCTTCTAGCCAGTCACACCCAACCTTCTACAGCCATGCTATTTTTGACAATCATTACAGCTAGTCCTGCTCTCAGGGATCTGTGCACACATCCCAGGAAGGGGGCCAGATTCAAAGACAATCTGTATAACATCTCACACCTCTGGCTTGAAATGAAGATGGAAAGTCTCCTCCATAAATGACCCCATGCAGACCCCATGCTCCCTTCCCATACTCTTGAAACAGACCACTGAGTGCTTGAGGCTCGGACACAAAACCAGGAATAACTGTGTCTCTGCTAAACAAAGCTACAAGTCTATCTCCGTAACTAATATACATCAGGAAATATGGAGATCTCTGGCTCTGATCCAGCCTAACTACCCACTCTTGGACACTTCTCTTATCCCCTGAAGAACTGCATTGTTTAGCTCCTCCTCCTTAGTTTAGCTCCTTCATTACTACCTGTAAGTTCCTCTTCCACATGGTGACTTTGTTGGAGATACTGTGCAACAGCTTACAGCTTGTCTCTGTATGTGATCTGCATCTATATTGCTAGGTTAATGCAGTTTATATTTATGACAGTAGATGGTGCTATTACATATATCTATGTGTAGTCCCTGTTTCACATTCTCTACTGCATGTGGTGTTTCCTGTACATTGATCTGCACTCTATGACTTCTTTTTCCTGTCTATGTTATCCACCATGCACAATGACATTCTCCTACTGCATTCATGTTTCAGTAAAGCCAGTTCCTGTTACACCAGTAATGTCAATCTAGATTTGACCCAGCACTCACACTCTGCAACAGACTTTACACTAGTTTTTTTCTCATTGATTTAACTTCTATTCCAGGCTGCATTCCCTGACGCTGCATTGTGGGCAGGGATTTGAGTGCAGCCATTGTGTGTGAAATTTCATTTAATACTATTTATACTAAAACTGCCACACCTCATGTTTTGGGGTAAGTTATGTATACATCCCTTATATGTTAAAGGAGCACTATCATGAATAAATGCCAATTAAAACAAAAGAGGACAGCAGGTAGCTACAAACCGATTTAGATAAATTGGAAGCATGGGCAGTTAAATGGCAAATGAAATAAAGAAACACTTGGTAAAACAACAATGGAAAAGGACCTAGGGGTTTTATTTAACAATAAGCTCAACTGTAGTAATCAATGCCAGGCAGCAGCTGTCAAAGCAAATAGGATCATAGGGTGCATCAAGAGGGGCATAGGTGCTCATGACCAGAGCATCATTTTACCCCTGTACAAGTCACTGGTCAGACCCCATATGAAGTATTGTGTAGAGTTCTGGGCACCTGTGCTTAAGAAGGACATATCAGAACTGGAGCATGTGCAAAGAAGGGCAACAAAGTTAATTAGGAGTGCGGGGGCTAGAGTACCCTGAAAGATTGTCAAAGTTAGGTTTATTTAGTTTAGAAAAAAGACGCCTGAGGGGTGATCTAATAACTATGTATAAATATATTCGGGGTCAATACAAAGATCTGTCCCACAATCTATTTATACCCTGGAGTGTAACCATAACCCGAGGCCATCCACTAAGGTTAGAGGAAAGGTGCTTTCTCCACCGTCATAGGAGGGGATTCTTCTCTGTAAGAGCAGTGAGACTATGGAACTCAGAGGAGGTAGTAATAATGAATACAATAAATATGTTCAAAAGTGGCCTTGATGCCTTCCTGGCATGTAATAACATTTCCAGCTATGGCTACTAGACCACTGGAAGGAGATAAATAGGCTAAACTGGATGCCTTTACAGCCTTACATACTATGCTACTATGTTACTATGTAATGATAAAAATCAATATAAACATACTGGATAGTGGGAGGGGGGTCACTCTGGTTACACAACATATACAACCAGGTTTTTTCTTTCTTTTAATAGAAGGAAAAGAAAATCAGGTGAGGGTTCTGTCTTTCCTGATACACTTAAATCTGTCACCCATGGATTTTATTACCAGGAGAAGAAAACCACAAGATTGGTGGAAGTTTTATTCAGGTCGGGTGTATAAGTGACCCCTCCTCTCATTAGCCAATGTGCTTATATAGATTTTTAATATTACACAATTAACCCTATCATGAATGAAGCTGACTGCCTGGAATGGATATGGCAGAGAAAACAATTCTAAAGGTGAGTATCTCAGAATTGTGTTTTTTGCGACACATATGCTTTAATGTTTTTAATTAAATTAATCTGTGTTGGCAAATCTACATTATGTATAGATGCATATTTGTTTTTCTGTAATATATTAAATAGGAATATATATATATATATATATATATATATATATATATATATATACCAATATTGCCTTATTATAAATAGGGCCCAATTTATGATGTGTACGTTTTAGCATCATTTTTGTGGCTTTAGCACCAGTTCGAAGCTCTGGTATTCCTGTCTTATCTGGCGCTTTAGTGGCACTAGCAGTTGCTGAGTGAAACGCTAACTAATTAGCTTTGATTGTTGAGCTGGAATGAAGTGTTAGTGACACTAAACTTTGGGCGTTATCCAAAAAGGCATGTTTTGTTGGTCTCTCTCTTCCTAACTTATGAAGACGCTGAAGCCACATAGGCTTTTTATCACTGTAAACTCCAATGATCATCTTTTTTAGAGCTCATGTGAACACCCTTTTGTATCCCCTTCTACAGACTGTACTTCCCGTTCCCCAGAACGGAGTTACATGAACGTGCAAACACAAATTATCCACCACTGAACAAAAACAAAAACATATTGGTCTAGGCAAGGCAACGAAAATTATAAGCACACAGGAAAAAAAGCAGTGGAACTAATTACTCCTCTCCAGCGTTCCATTCAACTATAATTCTACAGTCAATTAGTATCCCTGCTTAATTGTACAATTAATGAACGTATAAATTAAATTCAGTTTATTTCTATCACTAAATTACTTGTTTGAATTGCTTTCCATCTGAGGAGGAGAGGAATGTGATGTGTATACACACACTGGGTTGCACTCACATTATCCAAATGGTTCCGGCAATCAGCAGTTCAACTAGTTTTAATTGTAAAACAGTTGAAACATTTTTTTACCATGAGTACATTGAAATAAAACACAGCAAATAAAGAAACTAAACCTCCTTTTTGCAGTGATGGAAGCATGCTTAGTTCTTTAACTTTATGTACAGTGTGTTTGCACCATAAGACTCACCTGTCCGTAAGACACAACTAGGGTTTGGAGAAGGAAAATAAGGAAAAAACTATTCTGAAGCAAATGGTGTGCTAAAATGCCCACTTCCCCTCAAGAACCTAATAACAGGACATGGCAGAATCCCCCGAATCATCCTTTGACATGCAGTATGTAGAGCCCCCCCCCCCCAAACCCCAATAATAAGCTGTGTGCAGATTCCCCCATTAACGCCATTAGAGTGAACTTCCTAAAAATTAGATTCTGGTGATTCGCCGAATTTCTCCAAGAAATTCGGGTTTGTCCAGATTGAACCTTTTAGAAACACTCATCTCTAGTGGAATGTGCGATACACACAGCACGGTGGGAGCGGCAGAGGCCGGCCGCACTGTTGGTGCATGGCGGAAGGTGACCTGCATAGCTCCCCCGCCTGGGGGGGGGGGGGCGGCTGCACTGTCAGGTGTGCAAGCCAACTTGCGCCCACAGCCAGCTGCTGGACCAGAATGACAGAGAAACCGGCATGTAGGTAAGTGAATGTGCGATACACACAGCACGGTTGGAGCGGGGGAGGCCAGGCGCACTGTCAGCTGTGCAAGTCAGCTTTCGCCGTGCATACTGGATCCAAGCGTGGCGCTGGAACAAGGATGGTGGTGAGTTTTTTTTTCTTTACCCACCGTCTGAGATGCCAGTGAATTTCAGGGAAAATTCAGTCGGCATAAGCCCCCAAAAATTTGGTTTCGCGACGAATCAAATTTTGCCTGAAATTCTGAGCTGATGAACCAGTTTGTTCATCTCTAGACTCCATTACAGGCATTGTGCAGAATATCCCAAATCCCACATTACAGGCATTGTGGCAGAGCCCCCCATTCTCCAATAATAAGCAGTGTGCAAAATCCCCCCTCCCCTATAGCAGGCAGTGAGCAGAATATTCACCAAACCAGTGTGGCAGAACCCCCCTTTTTGTCCCACTTGGACAGGAACAGACCACTGGCTGACAATCCTACAGAGAATATCTCTAGAATCTCCAATCTAGACGTTTTTTTCTTATTTCTCAGATAACCAGATGAAGCCTCTGCATTGCTGCATTGCTTCTGCTGTCTTTTATCTGGAACATCACATTCTAGTCACTTTATCACTAACACTCCAAGATATTTATTGTGCTGCTTTACTTCATTGAACAACCTTGCTCCACCATCCATAACCCAAACTTTACCTTTCGGACATACAAAGAATATGGAGTGAATACTTTTTTATGCCTTTTGCTCTCGCTCTGGCAAGGCACCTGATCCTTGTGATTGTACTTATTTTTCCTACTGCTTTTCTTTTGCATTGCAAGCCTGCAAGACAAAGTTGTTTGCTTTTTTTATTCTTACTGAATAGATTTTAGTAACTTATCCATTTTCTCCCAGAGTGGCTGGAGGGTTCAAAGATATTCAGATGCACTTAAAGTGAACCTATCACCGCCGCGTCTGACCCTGGAATCTAAAAGACTCCAGTCTAATAGAAACAGTGGGGCACTACCTGAAGCAAGTGGGAGGAAAAGTTGGGAACAATGTTATAAAATATTTTACTGAAAGAGTAAAAGATGCTTGGAACAAACTTCAAGCAGAGGTAGCTGAACTATCAACAGTAAGTGAATATAAAAATGCCTGCTATAAGCATCCATCTATCCTAATATAAAGAGAACATAAACAAATAAAGGCAGACTAGATGGTCTACATGAATAGACAAGTATATCCGGCTCATCCCATCCACCAAAAAAAACAGAAGAAAAGGAGATCACATTGGCAGCCTTTCACAGCTGAGATCAAAAGCTGTATTAAAAATAGCAGTTCAAAAATTAACTTTTAATAGCAAGGTTTAAAATATAGCCCCAAACAAAAAAAAACAAAAGAAAATTGTGAAAGGATCATAGATTAAGGACCAACTTTGTCCCGCTGCCATGACCATGTGATGCCTTTCTTTTTGGGCCGGGAGGAAATGCGTCACATGGTCCCAGCAGTGGGACAAAGGTGGCTTTGGGTCCTTCATCTATGATCCTTTCACATTTTTTTTTTTTTTTTGGAGGGGCAATATTTTAAACATTGCTATTAAAATTTAATTTTTAAAGGAACAAGCAGGAAAATGAACTGCTATAGACGCCACATATGGCCTTTTTTGCCATCATCCTTCTATGTGTCTATGTTTTAAAATCAAAGAGATTTTGGGCTTTTAAACTTATCCATGTTCCAAATAATCGTGGGCAGAAAACATCACAAGCTTAAACTTTAGAACGAGAGCATTCGGATAGTGACAATTACTTTTTATGGCTCTGTTAAAGCACTCATAAAAAGTTATGAGACCCTGACTGTGTGCCTGTCCTTCACCGTCACTTAACATTTGACTCTTTCTAGTTTTTATCCGGACTGTGAGCTTATTTCACTTTAATAGCTGCAGTGCCCTGACCAGTCACCAGCCTATAACCACACTATTTACTTATGGCTGAGCTCTTACCTAGGCTCCAGAACAAGATTACCCTCCAGGGCTTGATAGTGCATAAGATAACTAAGACAGTAGAAATCAATGGTGGCTTTTCCCACAATTTTTTTTTACATTATTTTTTTTAAATTGTTCTCAAGTCTATATTCTGATATAATTAATAAGCTGTATGTGTTAAATAGCGGACAGACCAGAAAAATGTCATATATGTGAACATATTTTAAAATATACAAAAAAAAAAAAAAAAATTATACTGGTGGCTTGTTAAATTTAGTGCTCTGAATTTAAAGGAGCCCTATCACGGAAAAATGGGCCAATAATAAAAATCCATATAAATATGCTGGATGGCGGGAGGGGAGGTCACTTATACACCATGCATCAAGAAATATCCAACCAGGCAGTTTTTTTTATTTTTATTAATGGAAGGAAAAGGAAATCGGGTGACAGGTTCTGTCACCCCGATACACTAAACTTGTCACCCCTGGATTTTATTCCCACCATGAGAATAAAGCACAAGCTTGGCAGGAGTTTTATTCATTTCGGGTGTATAAGTGACCTCTCCTTTCATTAGCTGATGTGTTTATATAGGTTTTTAATATAAAACAATTTCTCGATAGTGCTTCTTTAAGCTGTAAATGTGTTGTGTGCTCTTCTTCTTTAGTTTGTATTATTTTATGAGATATAAAAAGTCTTGCTTTTTTTCTTGTGAAATAAAGCATCCTTAGGGAAAAAGAAAATTATTTGATGACCAATTGGTTCCAGGGTCGTTCCCCACTTTCCTGTGTTTTACAATTTCCTTTATTTCCCTGTTTCCTTTTCCAGGCATCACAAACAATGTGGAAACACCAATTTATAATAACGACTGTTAATGCATAGAACTCTAATTTTCATTTTAAATTGAAATCCCCATACCCGAGACATTTAAACTCCTATTTTAAACTTCTATATGGCAGCAGTCAGCAGTTGCTGAGAAGTCACGGACCCACTTGGAGACTGACATGTACACTAACGAGCTGCAATGAGTGTGTTTCAAGACTCCTGGTCCTGGTATTAATTATTTATATATGTTTTTTTATTACACATTTATGTCTAGTATGGAATGTGTGTATAAAAAGCATACAATTAAAAGCAAGTGCGTGCCCAAATTATCTGAACATTATTTTCATTTTCTTTTCAATACATTTTTATTGTAGGAAGTAGTTCACAACTCAAAAAGTGTAAGTATGTTAGACATGATTACTTCTGACATTATTTTAATTTTACCATGAGACTAAATTTAAAACAGAAAGAAGTAAACTTGTGTAAAAAAAAATTGCTGTCAGAATGACTGCTTGAATCAAGAGCAGCTGCACGGCTCCATTGTTATAAAACGAAACCAACAGCATTCATTAAACATAAAGCATCTCTCAAATGAAATAAACTGTGCTTCTTGTTAAAGTGGAACTGCCACCCTACCCTGGTGCTGTGACAAGATGGGAGGGATAGAAAGAAAAAAAAACCCTTACCTTATCCAAGGGCCTGCACCGCTCTCCTAGTGCTCCTGATCCTGGGCGGCGGTCGCACAGAGATCGGGGGTGCAGCGCTGGCACAAGAAGAAGGTAAGGGGTCTTTTGCTTTCTAACCCACCCGTCTTGCCTCAGCGCCAGGGTAGGGTGGCAGTGCATGGTAGGGGGGCACTTTTTGACTAAACTTCCGCTTTAAAATGTGAAATGTGGAGCTTTATTACAACATCTCTTTTGTTAAAGGTCAACTGTGGGCAAAATAGATGTCCATGTCCAAGAGGAGATACATAATGCTTTGATAAGGCTGCAAGTGTGTGCTTGGTGTGCTTGCTTGCAACTGAGGGCTTGTGCACATGCTTGCCAAGCAGTTCCTATGCAAAGTAGTGCAGGAAAGAAAAATATCTGCCTCCTTCTCATCCAGCCTATGGTGCTGCTGCTGTCTCATACAGGTATGTGCCATGCTGTGCCTCTGTCATAGCAGCAGGCAGTGCCCCCTCCTCACCCATCCTATGGTGCTGCTGCTGTCCCATACAGGTATGCGCCATGCTGTGCCTCTATCATAGCAGCAGGCAGTGCCCCCTCCTCACCCATCCTATGGTGCTGCTGCTGTCCCATACAGGTATGTGCCATGCTGTGCCTCTATCATAGCAGCAGGCAGTGCCCCCTCCTCACCCATCCTATGGTGCTGCTGCTGTCCCATACAGGTATGCGCCATGCTGTGCCTCTATCATAACAGCAGGCAGTGCCCCCTCCTCACCCATCCTATGGTGCTGCTGCTGTCCCATACAGGTATGTGCCATGCCTTGCCTCTATCATAGCAGCAGGCAGTGCCCCCTCCTCACCCATCCTATGGTGCTGCTGCTGTCCCATACAGGTATGTGCCATGCCGTGCCTCTATCATAGCAGCAGGCAGTGCCCCCTCCTCAACCAACCTATGGTGCTGCTGCTGTCCCATACAGGTATGTGCCATGCTGTGCATCTACCATAGCGTCAGGCAGTGCCCCCTCCTCACCCATCCTATGGTGCTGCTGCTGTCCCATACAGGTATGTGCCATGCTGTGCCTCTATCATAGCAGCAGGCAGTGCCCCCTCCTCACCCATCCTGTGGTGCTGCTGCTGTCCCATACAGGTATGTGCCATGCTGTGCCTCTATTATACCAGTAAGCAGTGCCCCCTCCCCACGACAGAGCCCAATATGGGAGATAAAGGGCCTGCTTTATGGCCTGTCATTACCCACACCCTCATTCGGGGCATTGGGGGTGCATTGGGGGTGCCTCGTGCCCATACCAAAGGACATAAGGGCTTGTAACTTGCAGGGACAGGGGCTTCCAATAGCACAGCCTCTAAGCCCTGGGTTTCAAGCCCTTATTCTTGGTGCCCAGGCTGGCAGCCCCCCAGGTCGCCCGCTACACTTACCTTACTTCCCGTTCCAACAATGCATGTGCGGGACGCATCCCCGCTATCCCTCTAGCAGCGCGTGTGTCATTAACAAATGGCCAGAGCGGGCGCACTCCCTGTTAGAGGGAAGAGTGTTATGCGTCCACCAGCACGCTCGTGCTAAGACGTCGGTTTAGATGTCCATAGCACAGCGGCTCAGAGTGTGCTGATTGGACGAACGGCCGCACGTGCTCCGTAGGACCGCGGTGAGTTGATGTGGGAGATCTGGGAGGTTTCACATAGCGGGGCACCCCCGATCGGGGTGCCCCGGGGGGAAGAGCCAAAGCCCAGGATAGTCAAAATGGTCCACTAAAAACACATTTAGTAAAGTAGTTAAAACCTAAAAAAAAATACAATTTAAAAATAAAAAGTCAGACTATTGTTCAGTAGATAAAAATTGTATCTAACCAAAAAACAAATGGCAAAAAATATTTTAAAAATAAACCCGCAGTTACCTGCAACGGGAACAAATTAAACATGGTGAAACTCTTTATTTTGTATTTATTTATGTATTTAATTAATTTTCTTGCTGTCTGTAATTATATCTGAGTACTTTGCCTAGCCCATTTTGTGCAGGGCAATCACCGACTTGATACCCCCCAAATAAGGCCTCTAACACAGAAAACGAAAAAATTAGAGAATAGATATTCTATTGACCATATGAGTAAGCGGAGGAGGGGGGGGGGTCCATTTTCAAACTGTCATTGCCTTTCCATGGACAGGTGGCTCACATGCTGGACAAAGGAACCTGTGATTATTGTTCTTTTCAGGTCACTTCCAGGTAAAGGGGACAGGCCGCAAAAATGAAGAAATCAGCAAATAAGCGTCAGGGATATGGCCTTGGTGCTGCTTCTGTTGGTGATGGAGCTGGAGGACATGTTGATCCGCTGATGCCAGCAGGCACAAGGGTTTGCAGCACATTCTTGTAGCCCCAATACTGCAGCAAAAATGGTGAGGCCAGACCAAGTTGAAGCATTGATAGCTTAGATGGCACACAGTACTTCAAGTTCCGGTTCACCAGGGACCTGCAAACCAAACAAAAACATTATTAGTATTATTATTTATTTACAGAGTGCTATTGTTTTCCATGGTGCTACAAAAACTAAAAATTCCAGGAGGGTGAGACACAGAATAATAATCTTTACCACCTTCATGCCCCAGAACCTGCAAAGCAAACAGAACTAGACAAAGTGCAATTTCCGGGGAAATTGCGTGAAGTGGTCTTGCCTCCGCCAGTTCTCTACAACTGGAGCGGGCAGAGTAACTGGGTGGAGCGGGCGGAGTAACTGGGTGGAGTGGGTGGAGTAACTGGGTGAAGTGGGCGGGGTAACTGGGTGGAGTGGGCGGAGTAACTGGGTGGAGTGGACAGAGTAACTGGGTGGAGTGGGTGGAGTAACTGGGTGGAGTGGGCAGAGTAACTGGGTGGAGTGGGCGGAGTAACTGGGTGGAGTGACTTGAGTAACTGTTGTGTGGGTGGAGTGAGTGGAGTAACTGGGTGGAGTGACTTGAGTAACTGTTGTGTGGTTGGAGTGGGCGGAGTAACTGGGTGGAGTGACTTGAGTAACTGTTGTGTGGGTGGAGTGGGCAGAGTAACTGGGTGGAGTGGCTGGAGTAACTGGGTGGAGTGGGAGGAGTAACTGGGTGGAGTGGGCGGAGTAACTGGATGGAGTGGGCGGAGTAACTGGGTGGAGTGGGCGGGGTAACTGGGTGGAGTGGGTGGGGTAACTGGGTGGAGTGGGCGGAGCAACTGGGTGGAGTGGGCGGAGTAACTGGGTGAAGTGGGCGGAGTAACTGGGTGGAATGGGCGGAGTAACTGGGTGGAGTGGGCAGAGTGGGTGGGGTAACTGGGTGCAGTGGGCGGAGTAACTGAGTGGAGTGGGCGGAGTAACTGGGTGGAGTGGGCGGAGTATCTGGGTGGAGTGACTTGAGTAACTGGGTGGAGTGACTTGAGTAACTGTTGTGTGGTTGGAGTCACTGGAGTAACTGTGGAAAGGTTTGACTGAGCAGAGTAACTATATGGAGTAGGCAGAGTAACTGTATGGATTGTTTTGAGTAAAGATAGTAAGCATTCTTCTTTTTTCTATTGTCAGATTATTTATAGACATGTTAGAAGCTATTGTGTGGCTATTTAATTATTTATCTTTTTTAATGCAAATTTCGCGATACTGCTCCTTTAAGGGGAGTTTCCTGAGACTTGGTGTGTGGGCGGAGCAGCTGTAACGAGCCAGGCTGCAGCTGTGTTGCTATGGAAACTCACTCTGAGGTAAACTGAGAATGCACATTAAAACACATTTCTAATGCACTGGTGGTTGCCATATTCAAATGACTGTAGCTTAAAAAGTATACATCCTACAGCAAAGAGCTTTATACTGTAAGAATCGCAAGAGCTAGGCGAACAATGTGGTGTATAACATGCCTCTAAAATATTAAAAATGAAGGCACAGTCGCAGTTTAGAAATTGCCATTCAAATTTGTGGTGTCTAGAGTGGAGTTTCAATGAATGTCAATGGGAGGTGTGAGTTGCAAACAAAAGGTCATATTGTGAAATCTGTTCGGGCTATGGCTTAGCCTTGGACATTTTTAGCAGCAGCAGGGATAGCTGAACGTTTTGATATAAGATTTGTGTAGGTAGGATTAAAAATGAGGGAGAGGTCGCAGTTTAGAAATCATGTCCTGATTTTTCATTTCACACTCAGTTCCCACTCTAGTTTTAAAAATTCCTCCCATTCATTCCTATGGGAAAATTGCGCCAGAAAAACGCCAATATTTCGGAAACCGTTTGGCGAAACGTTCCACAAAATATAAGCACACCATTCGGGAACGATCCGCACGTTTTGGTATATTATGGTCTATGTAGTGTCAAAACTGTGGGAGGAGTTACAGTGCAAAAATGCTTGGAATAAAAATAATATATCAGCGAGAACAATAAGTGATCTTGGCAAGCAAGACCACTTAATAACATTGTTAGTATTATTATAATATATATATTTTTTCCATCCCCTCCCTTTTTTTTTGTCTTCAAACCACTCCACTTCTGCAGAGCCCTTCACCTTACCCCCTTAAAATCAGCAAGGCCGTCTCAGCCACAAGTTATGGAGCATTTACTAATGCTACATGATGACACTCCTAGCTGGAATTCCTTAGACCATCTACATGCTCCTGCCCCAGTTTCAGACATAGGAGTTCCCAGATGCCGAAAAACTTGTGTTGGAGGATAAGGATGTGGACATCAGACCATCACATCAGGACATCTATGATGAGCATAAAACCCAAGTGCCGACTTGCTGCTGCTTTCTTTAATGTGGAGGCTGAGAAGGAGGGTAGTGGGGAGAGGTGGGTGGAAGCAGATTCAAGGGGTAATGACGAAGTCATACATCCAGCCTGGACTGAAGGCAATCATATTTTGGTGGAATAGGTGGTGGCCACACAGCCACAGAAGGCACTAGCATGGTAATTCATCAGGTGGAAGCCAAACCTACAGTGTACTTCATCAAGTATGATGCCGATTTCAAAATGTAAGATTTGGTGAACACCTCCTTAAATCTAACTTTCAGATTATAATTGTCATGGAACCAAGACTGTTCCTATGATTTCCCAGCAGAGGGCGCCAAGGTTCCCCATATGCTCGCATTTTCGCAATAGGAATAGTAGGGCCAGTAAGCGCACGCATTTTGTGCATCATATGAGCCAATGAATTTGTGCGCATGTGCGATAATGCGCGTGCATGCGCATTGCAGAACCGCGAAAATGCGCTCGCTTTTGCGCATGCGCAGGGGCCTTTAAATACTGGCGAGCCCTGAGCTTCATTGCCAGTTGGTCATTTCTCCTGTTTGTTCCTGAGTTCCAGTCGTCCATGTGTACCGACCAGGCTTGTTCCTGACTACGCTCCTGTTCTCCTGATGACCTCGGCCTGTTTACGACTCCGATCCTGATCTGCCTGCCCACGACCTCGGCCTGTTTACGACTCTGATCCTGATCTGCTCACGACCTTGGCTTGTTCTACGTTCCATTCCAGCTCTGGTCTGTCTTCTACCTAGAACTTGGTAATACCCACTCCTAGGTTGCCTGACCTGGGGTCTTCCTGCAGCCCAGTTTATCCCCACCATTAGAGGCTCTAGTGAAAACCAGGTTGGTCCTTAGATTCCAGGCTTCCCGGTCGAGAGGCGAGCCGATTCTTAGTCTCCGCAATCAGGGTTCACACCCGGTAGCCTGACAATAATGATACCTGCGAACTCTTGCATTTAATGGAGTAAAGATATGAGAAGGAATTTTTGGATCATCAATTAATTCTTCCTCAGATAGGAATAAACAACTTTTGACAAATGAGGGGATTAGGGAAAAAAAAGGAAAGAAACTGAACATAAAATGAAAATGGGAGTTGTAACAGAGCAAACAAATGGAAGAGTCGTGTGACTGCTCGTTGTGAAAGTTATTCTTAAGAACTCTTCTTTACCTCCAAGGCACTGTTTTGGTATATATCATTTCCCATCAATTAGTCTGTATATTTTAGCTTCCAGCATCCATGAAGGCATAATGGGTGAACAGTATGTTTATTTGCCATTTAGAGATAGCAATTCACTGTGAAGTCTGCATGTGCGCCTCTTTGAAAATATCACCATACACAAAATAAATAAATAAAAGAAGACAATCAGACCTAACACATGGGATAGCCAGTGGGTGTATATCTTTTTAGCATCATAACATCTTTTGATGCATCATAACATTCATGCAGCTTACTATGTGAATGTATATGTAATACTACAGCAACATGGCTCTTTTTTAAAGAGCCACAGGGTTTAATGCAAGGTGTGCCCACAAGTTACTAGTTTATCAAAGACCAAGAGGGTCTAATGCAACGTGTGCCAAGTAACTAGTGTATCAAAGCTCAAAACAGCATAATGTAAGGTGTGTCTACATGTAACTAGTTTATCAAAGCTCAAAAGTGTATAATGCAAGGTGTGCCAAGTAATTAGTTATCAGAGACCAAGGGGTCTAATGCAAGATGTTTCCACAAGTAACTAGTTCATCAAAGCCTAAGAGGGTGTATTGCAAGGTGTCTCAAGTAACTCGCTTATCAAAGTTAAAAAGAGGATGATGCAAGGTGTGCTCACAAGTAACTAGTTTATCAAAACCCAAGAGGGTCTAATGCAAGGTGTGCCAAGGTGTGCCGAGTAACTGGTTTACTAAAGACCAAGAGGGTCTAATGCAAGGCGTGCCAAGTATCTAGTTAATTAAAGATCAAGAGGGTATAATGCAAGGTGTGCCCACAAGTAACTAGTTTATCAAAGCCAAAAGACTCTAATGCCCGGTGTGGCACAATTAAATAGTTTATCAAAGCCAAAAAGGTAGAATTCCAGGTGTTCCCACAATTAACAAGTTATCAAAAGCCAAAAAGGGTCTAAAAGCAGTTGTGCCAGAACTGAATAGTTCATCAAAGCACAAGAGGATCTAATGCTAGGTGTGCCCACAATTAGATAGTTTATTAAAAGGGTCTGATGACAGGTGTGCCCAATGTAATAATTTATCAAAGCCAAAAGGGTTGAATGCCAGGTGTGCCACAATTGTTTTCCCCTCATAGACTTTACTTTACCTTCTAGAATAGTCTTTACCCTCCAACATCTTGCTGTCTTGAGCAAATAGAAATGGGAAGATCTCGTCTTTGGGGAATGACCTAGTAGCCTTGCTCAGTTTGCTTTCACCGGCTTTTTTTATGTGCCATGATTTAATAGTTTGTCAAAGCCAAAAGGGTCTAATGCCAGGTGTGCCCACAATTAAATAGTTTATCAAAGCACAAGAGGGTCTAATGCCAAGTGTGTTCACAATTAAATAGTTTATCAAAGCCAAAAAATGTCTAATGCCAGGTGTGCCCACAGATGAGCTATATTAAATGCCTAGAATGTGTCCCAGCAGCTGCCTGTTCTCAGGGTGCAATGAGAACAGGAAATGTCCCTCTTCCTTTCTGACAACGCCCACTCTCTCTAGCTATGTGTTCTGATAAGGACAGTGTAAGATGCAGCCAGTATCCTCTCCCCTCCCATATGTCCCTAAAAGGAAAATAAGTGCCCCTTTTTGCAGCCCTATCAGTTCCTGACACAGTAGCAGCTGGAGGGGAGCAGGGTTTTTTTTTTTTTTTAATAAGCATTAAACACAAGGGGATAGTTGTATGTACACATTTTTGTTGGCATTTTTGGTTAAATTCAATAGGCTGACAATTAATTTTTTTAATTTTGAAAATTTCGCTTACATACTAATTTTATCTAACAAAGGATAGCCCAGCTATTTTTTAATTGTATTTTTTCATTTTTATGTGTTTTACTAAATGCAGCTTTTAAATGCTTCCCATTTCACATTTGAAACTGTTTGTATATATATTTTTTGGTAACTTTTTGGGTATTTTAGGTTAGATACAATTTGTTTTGTCAATCTTTATACTTATATTTTTAACACGCTTAAATTAATAATTGATCAAATAATACAACGCCAAAATTATCTCTATTTTCTGCTTGACCAAATCTTCTAAATACATTGGTTTTACCTGACTTAGCATTTAATTTCAACATCTCAGAGTCCCACTCTGCTTCCTGCTGTTATTCCCATGCTTTTATAGCTGGGAAGATTTCCTGTGCCATCTCTTTATGGCAGAAAAGGAGAAGAAAATTTTATCCCCACCCCACAACCCCACCCTCTGTGAGGACCCATCCAGTGGATCCTCAAGTCACTGACACCTACACAAAAATATGTGTCCACATGCCCAGACCTAAAGATGAAAAGAAGAAGAGAGAAGAAACATATTTCCTTGAGGTCGCCTTAGACTCCTCCACCCACCTCGGCGCTGCCCGGTAATTCCGCCACCTCCCCATAATACCCAGTCCTATCCTCCTTTATTGCTGTTATTTCCTCTATATCCCCTGTGAGGTCTAATTGCTGTATAATCTCTTCCTCCGAAGGACTTTCCCCCTTTCGCCATTTCCTTGCAATCAATAATTTCACTGAATTAAGCATTTAGTAAAACACTTACAGCTTAACTTACTCTAAAAATATAATTACAAAAAGCCATCCTATTGTTGCCCAAAAAAATCTAAACGGTATTAAAAAATAAACCAGCAGTTTAAATGGTAAATAGGATGCCTTTAAAACCGTATTTAGTAAAATGCTTAAAACTGAAAAAAGTACAATTAAATATATATATACAATTATTTAAAAAATAAACCCGCAACCAATTACCTGCAGTGGGAAAAACTCTTCACTTTGTATTTATGTATTTATACATAAATTCCATACTCCGGCGTTGCCTAACACTATATCAGTCAAAACACAGGGTAGCTTATCAGCGTATAACCTTTCATTGAACAGTTAGGCCAAGTTCAAGCTTCACGTTCACCTTCTTATCCAAAACCGGGTATGTTCGGAGGTATTGGCAACTGTGACCATGTGGCTGCTCAAATTGCATCCCTGCTCACCTCTAGCTGTGTGCATACCTGCTCCATGTATTTCTAAATGGGGGCACAGGCACGCCACAGCTAGAAACTGATCCGGAGATGTGGCTGGTGGTGCACTTGGTCTTGCTAGGCTCCCTTCAGCTGCTTAGCCACTCAACTCAGGGGAAGGTCAGTTTTTATTGCGACCTGGGGGGATACACACAGGGGGGCCAAATCAGGATGCCCCGTCTGAGAAGAACAATACCCAGGAGAGTATAATTCCCGGGTGTTATTCGTCTTTAAAAGCCACCAACAATGGCCAGTGTAATATGTAAGGCAACGACAGGACATATTAACTTAATGCCAATTTTGGGGAGAGAAGCTGTGCTGTCGTGGAAACTATAGCACAGAGAAAAACATGAATAAGTGTAATTTTGGTTTCCCCTTACACTCCATGATATCACATCTGAAAGATTCTATATTAAGGCTGTGCTACTGAAGAAAGGACTGAAAGCACTGCTAAATTTTAATCCTCACATCCAGTTGGTGGTGGCTGATGAACGTGTTCAGACTTGACAGAACACAGTCCTACAAATCAGACGGAGAATGAATCAGCCCAGGAGGCAGAAACAGCATTTTTGGAACATGCATTTGAAGAACTTTGCAAAGTTCGACCTATGGAACAATGCGCCCACATTTTCTATATCCATCTGCCAATAGTGGTCTGGACATCTTTTATTTTTTCCTGCTGTATAAAACAAACAATGCCTTTACACCCACACATAAAGCCTGATTCATCGCCTGCACGTGAATGTTCGTTTTTTTTCCCGGGTTGAACTTGTACATCGGGAATATGCGAAGGCGCATGATTCCCAGTCGCGTCCCAAGAATTTCATGGCCGTGCCTACGCAATGGTAATTGCTTGGCATAAACATAAGTTTTACCCGAGCATTTACGCCTCGTCTCAGAAGCAGAGTTTGTACGTGTTTTCACCTGTGTGTTGCCGCGGAGCCCATCCATCTGGGTGTTCCGTGTCTGTAGTTGGCCTTTCGGCAAACACCAAGGGTTTCATTTTTTAGGGTAGAGTTCTGTAGTGTGCATGTATGTAGCTTGACTTAACTTTACCCTTGGTCCAATAAGGCGCAAACCAATGGTAGGGCCTTCAGGTTGACCTAAATAATACCCTCCAACAATATTAATATGCCGCATACACTATAAATGTTAAAAGATTATTTCATGTTTATTGTACAGACTTTAAAAGCCACTAACAAAAATAGACTAACACCACATAAAGGACAAGAACAATGGCGAAAAGGAGACAGGCTCTAATCAAATGCAAAAATCTTTGTAGATAAATGGGATCCTTCAGATAAATAAGGTCCAGAGACAAGTAAATAACCCCCCCCCCCCTTTTTCATATTATTAAGGCTGTGATATATAAGGGGCACACCCTGTAGTATTCATGTATGTAGTGTGACTTACCTTTCACCCTTGGTTCTATAATGGGCATCCTGTGTAGTGTGCATGTGTTTAGTGTGACTTACCTTTCACCCTTGGTACCATAAGGGGCATCCTCTGTAGTGTGCATATATGTAGTGTGACTTACCTTCTCAAAGTTCTTTCATTCCGCGGCCTCTCATATCGCTTGCTTCCACCCACTGTTACTCACCTTTTTTATGTCCACCCCCTGCTAGAGCTTCTACACCCTGTGTTAAGGATGTCGCTTTAAGAAAGGACACCACACAGCATATAACTTGTTGAAACTATTATTATTATTATTAAAATATTATTTTCATATTATCATATTTTTTAAGTTTTAAAGCTATAACATTTTTGGTTAAAAATGTATAAAAAATATAAAATAAATGTTATTTTTTGGGGTGGACTAACCCCAATGGCACCTGTAAAGACAAAAGCAATGTTTTGTACTGTTTGTACACATGTGTGCCTGTTGATGCCCTCCAAATACTCACTACTTACCATAACAATGTTCTTTGCTCTTTTAGAGGGCCACCCTCTGCCTCAGTGCCATCCGTTCGTCAGAGTCTGCAATGTAATACCAACAAATGTTACAATCTGCACATGTGTTATGTGTGTTCTGCTTGTGTAGTGGTCTGCTTGACTTGGTCGGGTCAGGTGTTGTACCAGTCTCAAGGGGCATATTCACCCTCAGACGAATCTGTAGGAAAAGAGGAGCATGAGGCACCAGCACTTAGCACAGCACAGCTTTCCCCAAACCTGTGTTTTTGTTGTCTATTGGCTTTCCTGACTGCTGCTGGACTGTGGGCTACTCAAAACCCAACACCTCCTCCTTTTCAGGAGGTTCCAGGGCTGTTGGTGGGGATCCTGAAGAGGCGGATGAGGACATTGTCAGTGGTCGGGGGCCAACATTGTACACCCACACCTCATCTTCTTTGCCGCACTGGTCGGACCCCTCGCCTCCAGGTGGCTTTTATGCACAGCCAGAACTCACAGTCACTTACAAAGTTCTGGAAGTTCTGGCTGTAGAGCCGTTGCTCTCAGGGCCCTGTTCGTCCTTTGAGGTCCGACCAGTGCTGCATTATTTGTATGTGGGTGTAACCCGACGTTCCCTACTAGCTCAGGTAGCCTGCCACGTCCTCTGCCGACGTCCTCTTTTCATGGGTGTTGGGCTTGAAGTCATAATGATCTGTTATGAAAGTCTGTAAAGACAAAAGGCAATTCGAATGTTTGTTTTTTGCCTTCCATGTCTTCAATGCCTTGGCCTAGTTTAGGTCCACATACACACAGTTTTCACTTTAAAATCTTCTCTCTTTCACTGCAAACACCAAATGCATGTCTACGCAAGTGGGTGCAGAAGCACCTAGGCCAAGTGGTGCACCCAACTGTCCCCTCGCTAGTACTGTCGGATAGTGCTTGCTGACAGCACTCTGCAACATGTTGGACCCAGCTCTCCAAGGCCACAGTACTGGCGGATTGGAGTTGCAGACGTGCTTGGGCTAAGAGGTGAACCCAGGTCTCTCCTCTGCTAGTACTGTCAGATAGTGCTTGCTGACAGCGCTCTGCAACATGTCGGACCCAGCTCTCCAAGGCCAAAGTACTGGCGGATTGGAGTCGCAGACCTGTGTGGTGAGGACATTGCACAAGTGTCCGGGTGCGGCGGTTGATAACCTCAATAACCAAAAAGTAAAAATAAAATAATTAGGCACTCAAAAAAGGACAAACCAAAGCAGCAAAGCCGAACAGCAACTAGTAAGTGGAAACAGGAGGAGATCGGGGCACACAATTGTAAGGAGGCACCAATTTACTGGGGCATTAGACAGCCATTGGGAAAGAAAGCTAAAGGTAAGGTGCAATTCTAGGACAAATGATTTTAACTAGCAACAGGGAGAATGGGGCATTCAAATTGGGACATGAGCATGGTAGTACTGAGGGAGGCCAGGGAGGCAAATAGGCACCACAAGGCAGAACACATACAAGAATAGACATACTTACCCAGAAGCCACTCAGCTCCCCACTCTCAAAATGGGTATACAAGGTGGAAGTCCCCAAGATGAATGCATCGTGGGATGAGCCAGGGATTACTGCCAAAACGCTGGTCCCACAATGCATTGGATGTTAAGAGAGTGGCCCATCTTGTGACAAATGCAGAAAAGAGTCAGGTAAATAAACTTGCAACTAGAAAGGAACAGACACCAAACAGCAAAAAAAGGGGCTACAGGAAAAGAGGGAAGCTGGTTTAGGGGAGCTGAAGCATAAATACAGAGCAGTGGGCAAGAAGAAAGCACAATGTGGACCTAAGCATACCGAAACATATACTCCTGAGCAGCTGGGGGAACCAGGGACATGTGCATACAATCGATGACGCCTATAACACTTGGCATATTCGCAGTGTTGAAAAAATCCAACCTCACCGTGTTCCAGGCTGACATGTTGTAGTGAATAGAGATGTATTTCTCCTGCAGGACAGCCATGCCATCAAGAAATGTAGTCAGGGCGCAACACCGCGAAGGCTGGGATTTTCCAGCTGATAGTGCCCCTAGCCTCTGGAAGGCTCCATTTGCTAAAAATTGAAGGCAGACAACCAATTTGGTCATACCTCCAATTGCATACCCCTTTCTTGTTGCGGGGCCAACCATGACAACCAAGGCGGTTCATTTGGGTCAATTCAAATACCTGCTGATAAGACATTTAATTGATATCCAGGTGACTGCAGGTATGCCTAAGCTCTGGAAGGTAACAGCCCCCGCTGCTGCAGACACTCGTACTCTTCACAGAACTCATCAAGGAGTTCCATCGGTAGCGTGTATCCTGCCAAAAAGAGGGTGTAATTTTGAACCAGAACCAGGCATATAGGCCCGAAAATGACCAAATCAGGCTCAGAATCACATACAAGCGCAAGCTAAACCCATATAATTCTGTATGCATGAAAGCCAAAACTCGGCTTCACACAGAAAAATATGGTGAATACTCAGGTTGGGGTACACAAAATGTAAAATACCAACACGGAAAAATAGACAAATACAGGACTTTTACGTAATTTCTACATGCGGAAATGCGTACGAGAGGGGGTCTGGAATGGGGTTATAGTCTGTTCAAGTTCTCTGTAGACAAATTGCATAAATTACCATTCAGCAGCTTATCTCTTAATGGCTGCTCTCCTTGTTCCTGTCAGCACACAGCTGCTGCTGTAAGAAGAAATAGTGGCACACCCCCTGAATTTCTTTGCCATAGAGCACCAATCATACGCATCAATTGGTGGTCTATGCCCTGGCCCGTTAGTCAGCTCATCAAGAACGAACACACTAGTATTAAGCAGCCTGAGCCATCCAGCTATCATAGACTTTCTCCCCCCTGTGTGTCTTCCACAGTCCTAATTAGCATATGAATAGTCATACAGTGGGCCTGTGGACCTGTCCCAGGGCGCCGACCAAATTTCAAGACCTACCATTGGACACACCTGAATCCTGCCACCTGTTATTCTCCACCTGCCCTTAGAGTGGACCAAAACCCAGGATTTAGACTATCCTGGGTTTTGGCCCTTTCCTCCGGAGCACCCCGATCGGAGGTGCCCTGCTATGTGAAACCCACCAGATCGCCGAGCGCAACTCACCTCTTCCCTGTCGCTGCTCATCCAATCAGCGCGCTCGGAGCTGCTGATGTCACGCCGTCTAGGCCAGCGTCTAAGCCCAGTGGCTCAGAGCGCTCCCTTTCACAGGGAGCGTGCCCACGTCAGTCATTCACAAAAGCCTGTCGCGGACACGCGCCTTGCTAGAGGGATAGCGGGGGTATGTGGTCGCGGTTCGCACATTTGCCGTTGGACCGAGAAGGTAAGTGAACGGGGCGACCTGGGGGGTTTCACACAGCAGGGCATCCCAATCCCGATGCCCTGGGGGGAGGGTCCACTTTAACTTTCCACCCCCATGGAACCTTAACAGTAAATTTGTAGTGTTTTGTCTTTGCGTTCATTACACAGATATGTTTTTAAAAATAGGATATTACAGCCAGTTGTTAGCTAGAGGTTGGGAACCGATACGCAATCTAAAATGCCACAAGACGTCTAAATATGACACAATTCATGATAAATAAATTACATTCATTTTAATAGCAATAATACATAAATTGAAAGGAAATCAATGCAGTGCAAAGGTAACTTGTATAGCGGAACAGCTAACAATGCCCTAGAACAGAACAGAAAATGTATTTCAGAAATTTCATCAGAAAACCAGATTAAAGGACAGTTGGGTCAAAGGAAACCTGGCTGCAAAGACAGAACAAACAACTTAAAAGAATGTCTTTGTATGAAATGCTCTTGAGCCGGCAACCATGGTCAGTGTTTAACGTTCAATGCAATTATTAGCTTGTCGGGCTCAGATCACAAGTAGAAGCAACATTTTATTGTAATTTCCACTTCAGGGCACACAAAGCAAGTTGGCAAAATATAACAATGCACTGAAGCTCTATTAAAACTAGAAAAAAAAATAATAAAGGGCAACAAAGATTTAAAGGATTACCTAATATGCATCCCCCCCCCCCCAAAAAAAAAAGAAATTATTATAGAAGAAATGATTCTGCTTTAATGTTGTGTTTGACGTATGGTAATCAACAAAAACAAAAATACTGTGGAGAACATCTGGTTTTAAGCAATTTGTGTTTTGGATTAAAGTGATCCTATACCCAGAAAGGATGTCATCACCCTCTATCCCCAGCCCAGTGCCCCAAAACAGCCTGTGTTTCATATTTTCTTTGCCCAATATACATAAAACAATAACAGGAAGCAGTATGACGTCTGAATGACAGCCATACGCTAATTACTTCAGTTACAACTAAATTGTCATAAAATGGCAGTTAGGTTGAATTGCTCCCCAATGCTGAGCTGTCACTCCAAAAGATATTGTATTCAAATCCAACAGGTCAATATCACAGCAAAGACCAAAAAGATCCAACAAAATCCAACGTTTCGGGGCGTCTAGCGCCCCTTCATCAGGGAGCAAAAACAAGCAAGCAGAGATTCCCCTCCACTGAGGATTAAATGTCCTCAGAGAGCCCGGGATTACCACCTGATGTCAGTGGGTGTGTCCCACGTGACATCAGAGCTGATGCAGCCAATCAGAACAACACCAGCCAAACAAATGCAATTACAAACCATATACATAATACAATCATGTGAAACAAGTAAAATAAGTAAAATAAACACAGCAGAGACCTGATGCGGTCGCTCAACAGGGGCTAAGGTGGGTAGGTCGTACCCCGCAGCACCACGTGCCAGCAGAGCGGCAAGCCGCTGCGCTTGGAAGGCGGCGCTGCCAGGGCTGCTCCTAGTAGGCCAGGAGCTGCCAGTCCCGCATCTGGTATATAAACACCAGCGCCGGTTGCTGTCAGCGCGCCGGCGCATGCGGGGAACGTCGGCAAACCAAGCGCTACTGGGGGAACCTCTCCACCTCAGACCTCCCGGCAACCCCTTCAATTCAGGTTGCGCACGAAAAATAAACAATACCAGTAGGAGGATAGGTCTACCCACAGTGCACAAGTCATGCTGTCACCACACCGCCACACCTGCGCCATGGCAGGCTCCCCGCCGGCCGCCCACATCTGGCACGGGGTGGCCGGTGGCGGGCCCACATCCGAACTAGCGCATCATGGGATCCGCCTGTGGCAGCACGGGTCGAGCACCACTGGGGAACCTCTCCACCTCTGCCAAAAGGTTAACCAGGCAGAAAATACGCCATAAGTAAAAACCACAATATGCGCCTCAAACGCTTAGGGGTGAGGTGGAGGGCTTCCCTCCGTAGTGAGCCCCAGACCTGGTTACTTATGGCGTATTTTCTGCCTGGTTAACCTTTTGGCAGAGGTGGAGAGGTTCCCCAGTGGTGCTCGACCCGTGCTCGACCCGTGCTGCCACAGGCGGATCCCATGATGCGCTAGTTCGGATGTGGGCCCGCCACCGGCCACCCCGTGCCAGATGTGGGCGGCCGGCGGGGAGCCTGCCATGGCGCAGGTGTGGCGGTGTGGTGACAGCATGACTTGTGCACTGTGGGTAGACCTATCCTCCTACTGGTATTGTTTATTTTTCGTGCGCAACCTGAATTGAATGGGTTGCCGGGAGGTCTGAGGTGGAGAGGTTCCCCCAGTAGCGCTTGGTTTGCCGACGTTCCCCGCATGCGCCGGCGCGCTGACAGCAACCGGCGCTGGTGTTTATATACCAGATGCGGGACTGGCAGCTCCTGGCCTACTAGGAGCAGCCCTGGCAGCGCCGCCTTCCAATCGCAGCGGCTTGCCGCTCTGCTGGCACGTGGTGCTGCGGGGTACGACCTACCCACCTTAGCCCCTGTTGAGCGACCGCATCAGGTCTCTGCTGTGTTTATTTTACTTATTTTACTTGTTTCACATGATTGTATTATGTATATGGTTTGTAATTGCATTTGTTTGGCTGGTGTTGTTCTGATTGGCTGCATCAGCTCTGATGTCACGTGGGACACACCCACTGACATCAGGTGGTAATCCCGGGCTCTCTGAGGACATTTAATCCTCAGTGGAGGGGAATCTCTGCTTGCTTGTTTTTGCTCCCTGATGAAGGGGCGCTAGACGCCCCGAAACGTTGGATTTTGTTGGATCTTTTTGGTCTTTGCTGTGATATTGACCTGTTGGATTTGAATACAATATCTTTTGGAGTGCTGGCTGATCGTCTTTCTTGTGTGTTTGCGGCGCCACCGCCGGCCACAGCACCCACTACAACGCTAGGTAAGAGTGCTTCTGTGCAATCTGACACAATGCTGAGCTGTGTGTACTGTAACTGAATGTATCATCCCTGGAAAGCACCAGGGGGAGGACCGGGAAAAATATGGCCAATTACATCTAGTTTGTGTTGTTATGAATACTACGCAAAGGCTTTAGTAAAAATAGAAAACAGAAACACAGGCTTTTGGGGCACTGGGTTGGGGATAGAAGGTGGCAACATAAACATCTTTTCTGGGTATACGATCACTTTAAAACGGACTTTCAGCATGATTTAATGAAAAGCCCAAACCCTTAAAAAAACTATTCCCCAGCATCTAAAATTAATATATTTTAAGTTTTTAGTCATTTATTATTGTACTTTACCCCACCGGGCTGCAACTCTGTTCAGGGCTCTAGGATACGGACGCTGCCATCTTGAGGCATCACATACTGAAGAGAGGAGAGCGGGATAAAGTACAGGGGGCGGGTTTATAGCTGGACTCTCCACAGACTGAGCTGGGGTCAGGGAAAGGACAGCATTCCCAGAATGCAGAGCGACACAGTCAGAAGACACTTCCTGTTTGCAGGCTGCCTGATGCTCCATGAGCCGCCATCTTGGATGTTTACAGGCTCATAACATGCAGTAGATGCAGGTAGGATGATTTTTTATGTGGGAAACATATAAGATATGCTCTTATTCAGGGTGAAGGTCCGGATTAATGTGGGCAATCTGTATGTACAGGGTGGGGGAATCATATAAGATATGCTCTTATTCAGGGTTAAGGTCCGCTTACAGTCCAGTTACAGGCTTACATGACTCTCCTAACCAGCACAAAAAAAAAAAAACATTGACTCTAAAGCTTCTGCATTCATGCCACTAATAGGCACTGGTCAGGCTCCTCAGTTTTGTCTACCTTCTATCCCTAGCCCAGACCCCACAAAACTGTTTTTTTTTTTTTTTAATAAAGTCTAGGTACAATATTCATACAAACAAACTGGATGCAGTCTGCTGTTCGAATGTCCTCCTGGATGGCTCCCTGATCATGCAGCAGCGCCCCCTGGTGCTCTCCAGAGATGATTTATTCAGTTACAAGCTAAACGTGCTTAGGTGTATGCGTCAATTTAGCTTGTAGTGTTTTCAGACTTATTGCAGTTATTATAACTGAAACGGTTGTTTTATGAATATTGGGCAAAGGCTTGAGTATTAAAAAAAAGAAACACTGTCCTCCTCAGGGTTGTGGGGAGGCAGGGGCTGGGGGTTAATGGCAAGTCACATGCTAGCCACAGGTGACTTGTCAGACCCCCTAGCCTTGGGAACTGGTATAGGGGTCCCATGGATCCCTTACCAGTTCATAAAGGGTTAACTGTAAAGAAACGACACACACAAATTAGAAAAAATATATTTTATTATTTTGTTTAAAAAAAAAAAAAAAACCCTTAAAAATCCCCCTAAAAATGGTGTGGGGTCCCGCTACCCAGCATAACCAGCTCTGGGACCAGCTATAGAGGCTTATAAAACGGGAGGCCGGTGGCCTCTCGCCCTGCAGACCACAAGCCCGCATAGTCTCCTAGCCCCGGGCTCTTCTGCCCCCTCCTCTGGCTTTGGGGAGGCAGGTAATAGGGGGCCAAGGGGTTAATGGTAAGTCAATTGCTAGCCAAAGTTGACTTGCCAGACCCCCTAGCCTTGTGAACTGGCTAGCGGTTTCATGGATCCCTTACCAGTTCGCAAAGGAAACACACAGGCACCAGAGCAAAATGACTTTTATAAAAAAAAAAATGTCTCTACTTACATCCAATTGTCAGCTCTGCTGCCTCAATGCCGCTGTGTCCCTCGCTGATCCAATGACAGATGCGGTGATCGCTGAAGTGGGGTGGGGTGGGGAGGCAGGGGATTAGAGTCCCCCTGCCACTCCACCTCTCTCCGGTGATCACCACATCTGAATGAAGTCTCCGCTGCCAGAGCAGGATGATGTCACTGGATGATGTCATCCACTCACCCAGAAAAGGCAGGGCTGGCGGTGACGATGGCGTAAGCTGGAAAGGGGGCCTATTTTGGTTTCTTTCCTTACTGTGGAAGAGTCTGGGGGGGGTTCAAAGCCCCCCCGGGTGAAGAGAAGACGTGGGAGGGATTGCGGATGCAGGTGAGTAAATATCATTTTTGTTTTTTTTATTTTGCAGATGTCTACAGTGGAAGCTGGGGGGGCTATTCCGGGCCCTCTCCTGAAGCTGGAGGAGCCCCGGGGGGCAATCGGATGCCCCCCAGGTGAAGAGAGGACCCGGCTGGATCGAGCAAGAAGTCAGGTGAGTGTTTTTTGTTATTTTTTTTGTTTATTTAGAGGAGCAGGAGGGAGAGCCAGGCCCGTAGCTCCTATGGGTTTGTCACTTAACAGTAGGAGAAGCAAAACCATATGACCTACGTGCTTCACATTTAAAGGGTTAAGGTGCCTAGGTAACCCCCTCCCCCAGCCTTAGACCCAGGAGAGAGTGGCGGGGGGTGATATCCAAAGATAAAAAAACCTTACCTCACCACCTCACCCAAGGTCCAGTGCCATACTCCCTGCTTCCCTGCTCTATGGTCTTGAGAATGCGCACATTGACATTGGAGGAGGTGCCACTATGTGCCCTCTGTGAGTAGCCAAACAGTTAAGGGAGAACAGCGCCGGGCTGTAGGTGAGGTAAAGGTTTTCTTCTTTATCAATCTTTTTATTGTGTATATCGGGAATATTATTATATAAGCATAATAATAATGCACAGAATGTAAAGATTACAGACAACTTAAGACACAATCAGAAGCTTATTCACTGCATATAAGAAAATCGAATAAGATTCAAGAGTTACTAAAGAAGTTAAATTCAAATAAATTAAAGAAAAATAACATCCCCTATGAGGAGGGTAAGGGGAGGAGGTAAGGGGAGGAAGTAAAGGAAGGGGTTGAGGAATGATCAGATGCTAATTAGGTTTACATCAAAATCTGTAGGCAGAAAATTCGGAACCCAAGGATTCCACACCTCCTTGAACAGCTCCAAAGTCCCATTGTGAATGGTGGACATTTTTTCCATGGCCATAATGCAGTTAACCTTGTTTTTAAAGGCGTTGAAGCTCAAGGTGGGGGACCTCCAAGCCCTAGCTATCACCATATTTGCCCCTGATAGGATATAATACATCAACCGCTTTTCAGTCTAGAACTGTGGGGGATTGGCGTGAGGTAAGGGGTTTCTTTCTTTGTAACCCCCCATTCTGCTTCAACACCTGGGGAAATTGGCAGGGTCAGAGTTACCCGATCACCGGACTTCTGCTTAACCTCTATTCTATTTCATATCAGTGATGCCCAAGCACACATTCAGAACCACAAAGAACCATCTGCAGCAAAATATATAATGTCACAGACAGCTTGCCCAAGAAAAGGCCAGCACTGAGCCTGTCTCCAATGCCTTCCAGAGACAGTCAAAGCTTGGCATGTAAATGTAGAATGTCTGAAACAATGTGATTATAGATTTACACAAGTGTAACGTTTCCTTCAGCCACAATCCTTGTTTCTATGATGTCATTCTTGGTAAAAAAGCCATATTTTCAAGAGTGATTAGAGTATGTAAAATTATTCGATATCATATAAGATGGACAGTGGAATAGAAGGCAGAGATCACAAGGTTGTATTATTAATAGTGTAAAGGAGGCTCTGGCTCAGTTTGCTTCCACTTTACTAATAGAAAGCCCCATGTCCATGTAATTATTTACAGCACTCCCGCTAGCTCGAGATGACACGGTCTTTGTTATTAAGATCTTTTTCAGAGACTTGGCCTTTCTTTCTGCTTAGACTTTCATCTTTGCTAAATATTTGAGATTGGGAGCTCTGTGGTATCTTTGTATGTTCTGAAGACTGAGAAAACCCCCCACAGAGTAAATCAGTGAATTCAAATATACAGTTTCTCATTTTCATTCCTACAATGTTGAGGTTTGATTTTTAGAAAAAGTTAGAGACTTAACTACAAAAACAAGAACACATCCAAGATTAAAATTCATCACTGCAGCATGTTGTATAATTAATACATTTAGTGATATTTGAATGTTGTTGATAGCAGAGGCAGACTGGTTATAGGGATATCTGGGAGTGGGTGGCAATCAGGGCCGGATTATAAGCAGGACGCAAGGGGTGCATGCCCCTGGGCGTCCACCATTTGCCCTGCAAGAGGGCCTCCACCAACTTTGGAGCTATATTTGGGGTACCAGACTGGAGTGCTGCTGAGCCACATGCCCCTGTAGGATTGTATACCTGAGGCTTCTAATGACACCTCCAGCAAGTCATTATCGCCCCCTCGGTCCAGAGATCTGGCACTCATAAGTGTACCAATCTGGCACCAGTGAGCAACAGCCCTGGGATTTTGCAGCGCTGCTGCTTGGTCCAGTCAGTCCTGATCCACATACCCTTGTAGGAGTGTATACCTGAGGTTCTCCCATTTCCAATGACACCTCCAGTGAGTAATTAGCCCCCCAAAGTTTGGAGATCCGGCATTGTACAACTCCAGCACCAGCGAGCAATGGTACAGGGAATTTGCGGGGCCACCTCTTGTTCCAGTCAGCCCTGATCCACATACCTTTATAAGGGTGTATACCTGAGGTGTTCCCCTTTCCAACAGGGGGTCGTTAGCCCCCTAGGTCCAGAGATCCGACACTCGCCAGGTACCACTCCAGCACCCACGCGCAACGGTATAGGAAGTTGTGGTGCCGCCGCTTGGTCCGGTCGGCACCAATCCACATGCCCTTGTAGTCATGTATATCTGAAGTTCTCCCCTTTCCAACGCAGTGTGTCGTTATCCCCCCTAGAACCGGAGATCTGGTGCTCAAACCTGTACTATCCTGGATTAGGTGCATTGATTTCCATGATGATTTGGAGCCTCAATTCTCTCTCTGAATGCAGAGGGACTAGAAACCCGCAGGAGGTGTCATTGGAATACCCTGACTTAACCAACACTTAATAGTATAATTAAAACACAGCCCAATAACTACAGCTGTACAGACTGGTCCTAAGATCCAGGAAGATTAGTCTGCTCATAGGGACTGTACATCTTTGGCTCCTTCACTGCAATCCTGGGAGATGGGAGATCATGGCTGCCTGGAGATTGATAGGCTCAGGGGAACAAAGAGCAAGAATAGCTGTTTTGTTTTCTTAACTGGACGAGGGACCATAAACATGGCTTTTCATTTAAGCCTGCAACATGTCTGTTACCTTTCTATGACATATCCTTTGCCTGGTGATATGTACCCAAAGTGCCTTACATCTTAGAAGGCAGAGCATAGCCCAAACATGAATGGATGAAGCCATGTCTTAGCAACCGCAGTTCAACATGACAAATCAAAGAGGGCTTGCTATCTTGCTTGTTTTAGAAGATGTTTCAAAATAAATCTCATTTAAAAATAATGTAACACTTGACTTTCCCGGGTTTTGTTTTGTCACCCCAGAACGCCTTACCAACGGCACAATCTCTCGTCCAATAAGAACCGTTTGCTGTGACTATTGCCTCAATTCATCAAGAGTTGAAAAAAATGATCATGGTAGTAAAAGAGAAAAAACCCTGAGAATTTCAATGTTGATGATTCCCCAGATAGTAAGACAATCGCAATGGCACTTTTTTACTCCGGAAAAAAGTGGTGAACCTTTTACACTGTAGTAAAAAGTGCCATTGACTTTCATTGTCTTTATTATGAGCGATGAGTGAACTTCCTAAAAATTCGATTCAGGTGATTCGACAAATTTCTCCAAGAAATTCGGGTTCGTCCAAATCAAATCTTTGAGAACGCTCACCTCTGGAAAACACACTGCATGGAGGGAGCGGGGGGAGGCCAGTCACACTGTCAGTGGGCGGCGGAAGCCGGCTTTCACAGCTGACAGCACAGCCGGCCTCCCCCCGCTCCCACCGTGTTGTGTGTAGCTTACCTACATGCCGGCACGGTGGGAGCAGAAAAGGCCGGTCGCATTGTCAGCAGGCGGCGGAAGCCGGCTTTCACAGCTGACAGTGCAGCCAGCCTCTCCTGCTCCCACCGTGTTGTGTGTAGCTTACCTACATGCCGACACGGTGGGAGCAGAGAAGGCCGGTCGCACTGTCAGCGGGTGGCGGAAGCCAGCTTTCACAGCTGACAGCGCAGCCAGCCTCCCCCGCTCCCACCGTGTTGTGTGTAGCTTACCTACATGCCGGCACGGTGGGAGCAGAGAAGGCCGGTTGCACTGTCAGCGGGTGGCGGAAGCCAGCTTTCACAGCTGACAGCGCAGCCGGCCTCCCCTGCTTCCACCGTGCGGTGTGTAGCTTACCTACATACCAGTATGGAGGGAGCGGGAGAGGCCAGTTGCACTGTCAGCGGGTGGCGGAAGCTGGCTTTCACAGCTGACAGCGCAGCCGGCCTCCCCTGCTCCCACCGTGCGGTGTGTAGCTTACCTACATGCCAGTATGGAGGGAGCGGGGGAGGCTGGTCGCACTGTCAGTAGGTGGTGGAGGCCGGCTTTCACAGCTGACAGCGCAGCCAGCCTCCCCCGCTCCCATGGTGTTGTGTGTAGCTTACCTACATGCCAGCATGGTGGGAGCGGAGAAGGCCGGTCGCACTGTCAGCAGGTGGTGGAGGCCGGCTTTCACAGCTGACAGAGCAGCCGGCCTCCCCCGCTCCCACTGTGTGGTTTGTAGTTTACCTACATGCCAGTATGGAGGGAGCGGGGGAGGCCGGTCGCACTGTCAGCGGGTGGCGGAAGCTGGCTTTCACAGCTGACAGCGCAGCCAGCCTGCCCCGCTCCCACCGTGCGGTGTGTAGCTTACCTACATGCCGGCACGGTGGGAGCAGAGAAGGCTGGTCGCACTGTCAGCGGGTGGCGGAAGCCAGCTTTCACAGCTGACAGTGCAGGCAGCCTCCCCCGCTCCCACCGTGCGGTGTGTAGCTTACCTACATGCCGGCACGGTGGGAGCGGAGGAGGCCGGTCGCACTGTCAGCGGGTGGCAGAAGCTGGCTTTCACAGCTGACAGCGCAGCCAGCCTCTCCTGCTCCCACCGTGTTTTGTGTAGCTTACCTACATGCCGGCACGGTGGGAGCAGAGAAGGCCAGTCGCACTGTCAGCGGGTGGCGGAAGCCAGCTTTCACAGCTGACAGCGCAGCCAGCCTCCCCTGCTCCCACCGTGCGGTGTGTAGCTTACCTACATGTCAGTATGGAGGGAGCGGGGTAGGCCAGTCGCACTGTCAGCGGGTGGTGGAGGCCGGCTTTCACAGCTGACAGCGCAGCCAGCCTCCCCCGCTCCCACCGTGTTGTGTGTAGCTTACCTACATGCCAGTATGGTGGGAGCGGAGAAGGCCGGTCGCACTGTCAGCAGATAGTGGAAGCCGGCATTCACAGCTGACAGCGCAGTCAGCCTCCCCCGCTCCCATGGTGTTGTGTGTAGCTTACCTACATGCCAGCATGGTGGGAGCGGAGAAGGCCGGTCGCACTGTCAGCAGGTGGTGGAGGCCGGCTTTCACAGCTGACAGCGCAGCCGGCAGCCGGTCGCACTGTCAGCAGGTGGTGGAAGCTGGCTTTCACAGCTGACAGCGCAGCCGGCCTCCCCCGCTCCCACCGCGTGGTTTGTAGCTTACCTACATGCCAGTATGGAGGGAACAGGGGAAAGCCAGTCGCACTGTCAGCGGGTGGCGGAAGCTAGCTTTCACAGCTGACAGTGCAGCCAGCCTCCCCCGCTCCCACGGTGTTGTGTGTAGCTTACCTACATGCCAGCATGGTGGGAGCGGAGAAGGCCGGACGCACTGTCAGCAGGTGGTGGAAGCCGGCTTTCACAGCTGACAGTGCAGCCGGCCTCCCCCGCTCCCACCGTGCGCTTTGGTGCTTACCTACATACCGGCACGGTGGGAGCAGAGAAGGCCGTCCACACTGTCAGCGGATGGTGGAAGCCGGCTTTCACAGCTGACAGCGCAGCCAGCCTCCCCCGCTCCCACCGTACGGTGTGTAGCGTACCTACATGCCAGTATGGAGGGAGCACGGGAGGCCGGTCACACTGGAGTATGGAGGGAGCAGGGGAGGCCGGTCACACTGTCAGCAGGTGGTGGAAGCCGGCTTTCACAGCTGACAGTGCAGCCGGCCTCCCCCGCTCCCACCATGCGCTGTGTTGCTTACCTACATACCAGCACGTTGGAAGTGGAGGAGGCCGTCCACACTGTCTGCAGGTGGTGGAAGCTGGCTTTCACAGCTGACAGAGCAGCCGGCCTCCCCCGCTCCCACCGTGTGGTTTGTAGCTTACATACATGCCAGTATGGAGGGAGCGGGGAAGGCCGGTCGCACTGTCAGCGGGTGGCGGAAGCTGGCTTTCACAGCTGACAGCGCAGCCAGCCTCCCCCGCTCCCACCATGTTGTGTGTAGCTTACCTACATGCCACTATGGTGGGAGCGGAGAAGGTCGGTCGCACTGTCAGCAGGTGGTGGAAGCTGGCTTTCACAGCTGACAGTGCAGCCGGCCTCCCCCGCTTCCACAGTGTTGTGTGTAGCTTACTTACATGTCAGCATGGTGGGAGCGGAGAAGGCCGGACGCACTGTCAGCAGGTGGTGGAAGCTGGCTTTCACAGCTGACAGTGCAGCCGGCCTTCCCCGCTCCCACCGTGCGCTGTGGTGCTTACCTACATACCGGCACAGTGGGAGCGGAGTAGGCCGTCCACACTGTCAGCGGATGGTGGAAGCCGGCTTTCACAGCTGACAGCGCAGCCAGCCTCCCCCACTCCGACCGTGCGGTGTGTAGCGTACCTACATGCCAGTATGAAGGGAGCGGGGGAGTCTGGTCGCACTGTCAGCAGGTGGTGGAAGCCGGCTTTCACAGCTGACAGTGCAGCCGGCCTCCCCCGCTCCCACCATGCGCTGTGTTGCTTACCTACATACCGGCACGTTGGAAGTGGAGGAGGTCGCCCGCACTGTCAGCGGGTGGCGGAAGCCGGCTTTCACAGCTGACAGCGCAGCCAGCTCTCCCCTCCCTCGTGCGCTGGAACGTGGTGGTTTTGTGCTCAATCAAATTGTTCCTGAAATTTGGAAAGAACTTGGGTTCTGACGAACCAGTGCGCCTATACCTAGTCTTTATATATGGTAATGGTGATATACACCAACAGTGACATTCTTGTGCTTTTTTGTCTTTCTCTTGAAATTAATTACCATGAGAATTTTTATCAACTCTTGATGAATCAAGGCTATGTCATTCAGCAAATGGCTCTCATTGACTACAATGTGGAGCTCAAGCATCCTTATCTTAGCCCGAGGATGCAGGGGACGCCGTTCCCCGAGTGATGTCATCACAGAAAACGGCTCTCATTGGATGAATGCCTGTGCATGCACCATTGGACCAAGGTAAGGTAAATAACCCACTCTGGTGGGTTTTACACAGAGGGCTGGTGCCATCCCAGGAGGCAGCAGGGGTGGGTTTTGTTCCACTCTAAACCTGTAGGGCTTATTTATGTCTGGTCTTGTTTCTTATAAAGATCGCAAATCATTGGGTGAAAGCAAACAACCAATTATATGTGTATGATATAATGCTTCAAGCAAACCTGATATTTGTAGTGTATGATTATTTTTGACTGACACCTACAAAAGTTCATAAAATAAGCTAAAAGTTGTCTGATTAGCTATATACACGCCATTGTCATTTATAAATATTCATATTCTAATGACGTATGGTCTTTATTGTGAATTCAGATGTATGAGAAGATAAAGAAAGGCATTTTTTGCAATTTCCAGGAAACTATGATGGTCATAAATGTGTTTTCCATCGCGTCTGATTATTTCCAGCATGTGCAATATATGTGCAACAGTACAGTAAATATGTGTTACATTATATAGTGATAATGTCCCTTCCACGCTTGGCAGACGCTCAGGGACACAGATATATGAATTCACTCAGCAATGACAATTGTTTTTTTTACAGTAATGTAAATAAATAAACATTGAACAGAGCCGTGAATATACAGTAGAACACAATTAAGTGAATACAGGCATTTATATAATAGTGTTGTCATCGTATTTAGGGAACAGTACTGGCTTTTGTTATTGCAAGGAATGATGTATAAACCATAGCGGCATATTTATTAGAGATGAACGAATTGATTCTGAGGAACCCGAATTCATTACGAATTTCATGAAATATTCGATTCCTTACAATTCCGAATATCTCCGCGATTCGAATCGCTTCCTTAAAACTCCATTTACTGCTATACAGTCCATCTAAAATGGTGGATCCACATGTCAGGGCATGTCCCATGGGGCAAGGAATGCTGGGTAGGTGTAACATGCTACCTATCAGCATACAGGCTTACCGATGATGTCACAGCCCCATATAAACAGCGGCCATCTTGCGGAAGATCATTCTGACACTGTATTGCGGCCAGAGCAGATCAGGCAGGTAGAGAGCGAGAGATAGATAGATAGATAGATAGATAGATAGATAGATAGATAGATAGATAGAACAGAAGAAGCGCGGGACAGATAGAGAAGAAGAGAGCCTGTGACAGTGACAGATAAAGACAGGGACAGTTTAAACTGTTTGCATTAGCTTTCAAGCCTATTTAGTGTTAATAAAACTCCTGCCTATTTAGCTTTTCCTTTACCTGGTGTCATTCTTTAAAAAGCGTGCTAGCATTAATATTTCAAGACTACCTGTGTAATAACTGCTTACATTTTATAATTAACGTCACTTTTCCACAATCAAGGGAGGCCTCCTCTGTATGTGAGCAGGGGGCATCCCAAACACTAGCATAAATATTTCAAGACTACCTGTTTAATAACTGCTTGCATTTTATAATTAACGTCACTTTTCCACAATCAAGGGAGGCCTGCTCTGTATGTGAGGAGGGGGCATCCCAAAAACTAGCATAACTATTTCAAGACTACCTGTCTAATAACTGCTTGCATTTTATAAGCAAAGTCACTTTTCCACAATCAAGGGAGGCCTGCTCTGTATGTGAGGAGGGGGCATCCCAAACACTAGCATAAATATTTCAAAACTATCTGTCTAATAACTGCTTGCATTTTATAATTAACGTCACTTTTCCACAATCAAGGGAGGCCTGCTCTGTATGTGAGGAGGGGGCATCTCAAACACTAGCATAAATATTCCAAGACTACCTGTCTAATAACTGCTTGCATTTTATAATTAACGTCACTTTTCCACAATCAAGGGAGGCCTCCTCTGTATGTGAGGGGGCATCCCAAACACTAGCATTAATATTTCAAGACTACCTGTCTATTAACTGCTTGCATTTTAAAATTAACGTCACTTTGCCACAATCAAGGGAGGCCTGCTCTGTATGTGAGGAGGGGGCATCCCAAACACTAGCATTGATATTTCAAGACTACCTGTCTAATAACTGCTTGCATTTTAAAATCAACGTCACTTTACCACAATCAAGGGAGGCCTGCTCTGTATGTGAGGAGGGGGCATCCCAAACACTAGCATAAATATTTCAAGACTACATGTCTAATAACTGCTTGCATTTTATAAGCAAAGTCACTTTTCCACAATCAAAGGAGGCCTGCTCTGTATGTGATGAGGGGGCATCCCAAACACTAGCATAAATATTTCAAGACTACCTGTCTAATAACTGTTTGCATTTTATAAGCAAAGTCACTTTTCCACAATCAAAAGAGGCCATCTATGTAGGGGAGAAGGGGGCATCCCAAATACTAGCACGTGTCTTTTAAGAGTACCTGCCTACTAACCGTTTGCCTTTTGTATAAGACAAGTCTGGTTTACAAGTTAAAAGCACCCATTGCCTTTCACCGGGGGACATTGTCAGTGCTAGCACTTATCTTTTAAGAGTACCTGCCTCCTAATCTTTTGCCTTTTGTATAAAAAAAGTCTGGTTTACATGTTTAAAGCACCCATAGCCTTTCACCGGGGGCCATTGTCAGTGCTAGCACTTATTCTTTAAGAGTACCTGCCTCCTAACCTTTTGCCTTTTGTATAAAAAAGTCTGGTTTACAAGTTTAAAGCACCCAGTGCCTTTCACCGGGGGCCATTGTTAGTGCTAGCACTTATCTTTTAAGAGTACCTGCCTACTAACCTTTTGCCTTTTGTATAAAACAAGTCTGGTTTACAAGTTTAAAGCACCCATTGCCTTTCACCGGGGGCCATTGTCAGTGCTAGCACTTATCTTTTAAGAGTACCTGCCTCCTAACCTTTTGCCTTTTGTATAAAAAAATCTGGTTTACATGTTTAAAGAACCCTTTGCCTTTCACCGGGGGACATTGTCAGTGCTAGCACTTATCTTTTAAGAGTACCTGCCTACTAACATTTTGCCTTTTGTATAAAACAAGTCTGGTTTACAAGTTTAAAGCACCCATTGCCTTTCACCGGGGCCATTGTCAGTGCTAGCACTTATCTTTTAAGAGTACCTGCCTACTAACCTTTTGCCTTTTGTATAAAAAAGTCTGGTTTTAAAGTTTAAAGCATCCATTGCCTTTCACCTGGGGGGCATCCCGAATACTAGCACTTAGCTTTTAATAGTACCTGCATCTTTACATTTTTTACATTTTGGACAAACACCACGTTTTAAAACTGCCTGTGGTGCATTTAACTCTGACCAGGGGCATCCTGTGTAAGACCATCTGACAGTGTCTTTTTGCATTAGCTTTTAGCTACAGTGTCTGCCTATTTTGATCTAACTTTTCTACACACCTGCTGTTACAAAAATACTGTTGTAGGTGTAGTGTAGTATATTGTTTTCCCCTTCTAAACGCAGTAAAAATGTCAGGCAGAGATGTGCCAGGATGTGCACCGAGGAGGGGCCTAGATTCACCAGGCAGAGGTCGCAGCAGACTAGGGGTGAGTGGCAGCAGGAGTCGCGGTGAGAGGCCTGATCTCCCGGTATCTGCTAGCGGTCGTGTCTCGACCAGCAACGCATCTGCCGTCATCAATTGGTTAATGCGGTCATCAACCTCATCACAAGTGACATCTGACACCCCCAGTCAACAGTCCGTAGGTTCCTCGGACACAACTGAGTTGGCATGGCCCGGGAGCAGCCCCTGTCCTTCCACTGCCTCTGTCCTATGCCCCCCCCGCCAGCCGCCGTATCTTATGCTTTGGGTTCAGCTCCACTATTCAGTGAGGACGATGTGTTAGAGGACAGTCAGCAGCTACTGCCCAGCCAAGAAATGGAGGAGATATCCGCCGCTTCTTCCACTAAGCAGACAAACACAGAGGAGGAACGTGGCGTGGGAGGTGGTGTGGGAGGTGGTGTGGTGAGCATTCCGTCTCCTGCAGCACACGCTCTTGTGGAAACCGAGGAGGACATCAGTGACGTGCAGGCACAACTCGATGATGATGATGATGATGAAGCCGATCGCACTTGGGAGCCCAGTGCAGAAGGTGCTTCATCATGATCAGGAGAAGAGGGTTCCAGGTTGCCCCAGAGTCAGCAGCTGAGGCAGCAAGGTGGCAGTAGGGTTGGCAGTCAGCATGGTGGCAGTAGGGTTGGCAGTCAGCATGGTGGCAGAATTGGGATGTCTGGAGCCACACGTGGCCGGGGGCGGGGTAGACCACCTGCTGCACGGCAGGCTGCCTTCCCGGGAGGTAGTGGAGCAGGGGTTCCTGGATTTGGCAGCAGTAGCAATGAATTAGTGCGGACTGTTGGAGGGAAAATTAGCTACTCTGCAGTGTGGCACTTTTTCCTCAAGCATCCGCAGGGGGGTAACCTGGCCACATGCAAGATGTGTAGACAGAAGGTCAAGCGTGGCCAGGGCCCCAATGTTGGTACCACAGCTCTGCGGCAACACATGCAGCGTCACCATAAAGCGGCCTGGGAGAACCAAGGCTCCTAAGTGGGGGTCCAGCCTGCTGCATCAGCCAGTGCCATGGCGCTTCCAATTTTACCCAGCCAAGGCTCCAGCACCTCAGAAGGTAGCTGTGCATCATACCCATCCTCTGCCGCTCCAGATGCTCCTGCTCCTCTTACTAAAAGTCATTCATCCCACCAGCAATCCATCAGCGAAGCCATGTCCAAGAGACAACAGTATGCGCCCACTCATCCTATGGTGCAGAAGCTAAATGTGCTCCTGTCCAAGTTGCTAGTGCTGCAGTCCCTCCCTTTTCAGGTGGTGGACTCTGCACCTTTCAGAGAGCTGATGGCTTGTGCCGAGCCGAGGTGGAGAGTCCCAAGCCATCATTTCTTTGCAAAGAAGGCAGTACCAGCCCTGCCCAAATTTGTTGAGCAGAAGGTGGGCCAGTCCTTGAGCCTGTCGGTGTTCACCAAAGTGCACAGCGCCGACATCTGGAACTACGGTCAGGGACAATACATGTCCTTTACGGCCCACTGAGTGAATGTGGTTCCTGCAAGCAACTTGGACAGGTCAGACCACTTCGGCCTCCACGCTCCTAGGCCATTTTGCCTGTCACAGTGTGCGACTCTGCCTCCTCATCCTCCGCCATCTCCTCAGCCTCCACTGTACGGCCAATTCTCAATGCCCCTTTAGCCTACCATGTCTGCAGGGCACGGCGGTGTCACGCTGTGCTTCACATGGTTTGCCTTGGCGAACGGAGTCACACAGGGGAGGAGCTCTTGAAATTCATTCATCAAGAAATCAAAACATGGCTTACTCCGCGAAAATTGGAAATGGGTACCATGGAGACTGACAATGGGAGTAACATCTTGTCTGCGCTGCGCCCTGTATGGCACACGTGTTCAACCTAGTTGTCAAGCGTTTTCTGAAGTCCCCCCATCTGCAAGACATCCTAACAACAGGAAGGAAACTTTGTATGCACTTCAGCCACTCCTACACCGCCAAGCACACCCTTCTTGAGCTACAGCGTCAGAACGGTATCCCCCAACATAGTCTGATTTGCGATTTTCCCACCCGTTGGAATTCCACCCTACATATGTTAGATCGACTATACGAACAGAGAAAAGCCATCACTGATTTCCTGATGATCCAAGCAGATAGGGGGACTCCCCTGTGTAACTTTAATGTGAACCAGTGGCAGCTCATACGTGACACCTGCCGTTTGCTCAGGCCCTTTGAGGAAGCCACTTTATTTGTCAGTCGCCAGGATTACAGCATGAACGACGTGATTCCACTGCTTAATGTAATACAACACATTTGGAAACCATGGCTGGTCAGGGCACTGGAGACATGTTGCATACATTTCACGGCCACATAAACCCCGTGGGAGCTGAGGAGGAGGAGGAGGAGGAGAAGCACAGTGAAGCGTAGTTTAGTTTTGGCGAAATGGGTGGTTAATCTAGTGATCTGACAGGAGAGGAGGAGCAGGAGCAGCCAGTGGAGCTACAGGGTTGTGAGGAAGGCGAGACAGAGGACCCAGACACACTGTGGCAGTATGCAGTGGAGATGGAGACAGGTAGTCCCTCCGAGTCACTTGCACAAATGGCACGATGCATGCTCACGTGCTTGCGTAGTGACCGCAGAATTGTCTCCATTTTTCTGCGGGATGACTGCTGGCTCTCCACCTTATTGGACCCTCGCTTCCGGCACAAAATGGGGGCATTTTTTAAACCCGCCGAGAGGGAGGACAAACTGACCTACTACAAAGACATTCTACATAGTCAGTTGGCCGATGCCTATCTGCGCCATGGTCCATACTCTCGCAGGCCTGACTCGGGGGGGACCTCTGCGCTCACCTTCCACTGCCATGGCTGCCGGGGGGGGGGGTGGCAGGAGCAGCAGCTCCATCAGCAGCAGCCTCAGTCTTCAGTCGCTAATGAGTAGCTTTCTGCTACCGCATAGTGAGGCGACTCATGAGCAGCAGGAAGACCTGGAGCAGGGCCTGAACCAGCAGGTCTTGTCATACCTTGAAATGACCATGCCAACGCACCTTGAGGATCCGCTGGACTTCTGGGCAGCCAAACTTGACTTGTGGCCTCAACTGGCAGAGTTTGCCCTGGGAAAGCTGTCCTGCCCGGCCAGTAGTGTGCCATCTGAGCGGATCTTTAGTGCTGTGGGGGCCATAGTAACGCCAAGGAGTACTCGTCTGTCCACAAAAAATGTGGAAAGACTCACCTTTGTGAAGATGAATCAGGCATGGATCAGCCAGGATTTACACCCACCAATAGATGATGCATGCGAGTAGCTGATGCATGGTAGCTCCTGCTGCTGCCATCTCCTGGGTGTGTCTTTCAGGCAATATATGAGCTCCCTATACTGCTGCCAACTCCAATGTGTTTTTCAGGGCAATATATGGGCTGCTAATGCTGCTGCTGCCGCCAACTCCTGGGTGTGTCTTTCAGGCAATATATGGGCTCCTAATGCTGCTGCCAACTCCAATGTGTTTTTCAGGCAATATATGAGCTCCCTATGCTGCTGCCAACTCCTGGGTGTGTTTTTCAGGCAATATACGTTCCCCCCTATGCTGCTGAAAAGTCCTGAGTGTGTCTTTCAGGCCATATATGGGCTCCTAATGCTGCTGCTGCCAACTCCTGGGTGTGTCTTTCAGGCAATATAAGGGCTCCTAATGCTGCTGCCAACTCCAATGTGTTTTCAGGCAATATATGGGCTCCCAATGCTGCTGCCAAATCCTGGGTGTGTCTTTCAGGCAATATATGAGCTCCCTATGCCGCTGCTGCTGCTGCCAACTCCTGGGTGTGTCTTTCAGGCAATATATGAGCTCCTAATGCTGCTGCCAACTTCAATGTGTTTTTCAGGCAATATATTGGCTCCCTATGCTGCTGACAACTCCTGGGTGTGTCTTTTAGGCAATATATGGGCTTCTAATGCTGCTGCCAACTTCTGGGTGTGTCTTTCAGGCAATATATGGGCTCCTAATGCTGCTGCCAACTCCAATGTGCTTTTCAGGCAATATATGAGCTCCCTATGATGCTGCCAACTCCTGGGTGTGTTTTTCATGCAATATATGTGCTCCCTATGCTGCTGCCAAGTCCAGAGTGTGTCTTTCATGCAATATATGAGCTCCCTATGCTGCTACTGGTGCTGCCAACTCCCAGGTGTGTCTTTCAGGCAATATATGAGCTCCCTATGTTGCTGCCAACTCCAATGTGTTTTTCAGGCAATACATGGGCTCCTAATGCTGCTGCTAACTTCTGGGTGTGTCTTTCATGCACTATATGGGCTCCTAATGCTGCTGCCAACTCTAATGTGTTTTTCAGGCAATATATGGGCTCCTAATGCTGCTGCCAACTCCAATGTGTGACTTTCAGGCAATATATGAGCTCCCTATGCTGCTGCTGCTGCTGCTGCTGCCAACTTCTGGGTGTGTCTTTCATGCAATATATGTGCTCCCTATGTTGCTGCCAAGTCCAGAGTGTGTCTTTCAGGCAATATATGGGCTCCTAATGCTTCTGCCAACTCCTGGGTGTTTCTTTCAGGCAATATATGGGCTCCTAATGCTGCTGCCAACTCCAATTTGTTTTTAGGCAATATTTGGGCTCCTAATGCTGCTGCTGCTGCTGCCAACTCTTGGATGTGTCTTTCAGGCAATATATGGGCTCCTAATGCTGCTGCCAACTCCAATGTATTTTTCAGGCAATATATGGGCTCCTAATGCTGCTGCCAACTCCAATGTGTGTCTTTCAGGCAATATATGAGCTCCCTATGCTGCTGCTGCCAACTCCTGGGTGTGTCTTTCAGGCAATTTATGGGCTCCTAATGCTGCTGCCAACTCCAATGTGTGACTTTCAGGCAATATATGAGCTCTCTATGCTGCTGCTGCTGCCAACTCCTGGGTGTGTCTTTCAGGCAATTTATGGGCTCCTAATGCTGCTGCCAACTCCAATGTGTGTCTTTCAGGCAATATATGGGCTCCTAATGCTGCTGCCAACTCCAATATGTTTTTCAGGCAATATATGGGCTCCCTATGCTGCTGCCAAATTCAGGGTGTGCTTTTTAGGCAATATATCGGCTCCCTATGATGCTGCCAACTCCACTGTGTGTTTTCAGGCAATATATGGGCTAATCATGCTGATGCCACCTCAAGGCTCTGTAATTGTGCCGCTCTGCATCAGCGAATCTAATAGCGACGCCTCTGATCTGCATGTCATACTTCTTTACAATAGTATTTCACTAACCCAGCATGCATCCTATGCATGTTACAGCCAAGCAAAATGTTCTGCAACCCTATGGAGGCTCTCGGACGCCCAGAAATAGCCATTTCTAATAGCGATTCGTCGCGAATAAATTCGGACCGAAACGATTTTTCCCGGAAAATTCGGCGAATTAGCCGAATCGAATTTTTCAAAAGTTTGCTCATCTCTAATATTTATTAACAGAGAAAATAGCAATAATGGTAAACATGATACATGGTACATGCCCCTGTGTCAGGCATATATCTAAATGGCCAGCATGGGCACACACAGCCAGAGGGAAGTAACTGCAGGATGCCCCGGGTGTTTGTTCTTCTCTAAGGCACTTATATATGAACCCCTACTATGTTCTGGTGTTTGGGGGGGGTATGACCTGTTGGCAGGGGCAGTGCAGGGTGTGCAACCAGAAGGTCAGGGGGGGCTCCATCATTGTTGCTCCGTCACCCTATTTATCATGTTTGTGCTCACTTGGTATCATTTAGAGAAAGGAAAGATCATTTATCTTGGCTGTTCAGTCTGTAGCTGTCTAGTTGCATCCAATACAGTAGTTATACAGTAGTATAGTTAAAATACAGATAAAAAGGTTACTGTGTCAGCCGCAAAAGAGCCTCATTTAATGTTCACACCAGGGACCCATCACATTTAGGGCCTTATTTAAGAAACACTAGCGCCAGGTAGTGCCACGTAGCTCCAAGTAGCGTCGGGTGAACGCTGGGCACAGTATGTGAAAACCGCATTCAAGAAAGTAAATCTGGTGAGCGCCTGTAAGAGCGTCATGTAGCGTCACATGTATCACTAGTGGCGGCCATGTAGCACCTGTCGCTCAGCAGTGCTTTCCCATACATTTCAATGGTGTTTGATGTGGTTGTTTATAATTAGCGTCTTGCTCAATAAAAATTAGAAACTTTTGCTACAAATCATATTAGGGTTGATTCAGAGAGACATAAAATGAATTTCGTTTTTGTGTCGATCTGTTTTTTTGGGGGATTTTTTCCTGCTTGGGTATGAGTGTACGAGTGATTCTAAGCATGCATCGCAAGCCTTCTGTAAAGCGTTCGTCCGTTCGTATGCCAACGAGTCATTTTTCAGCTTTCGTTTTCTGTTTAGGTTACTCATGAAACAACGTAGGCTTCTGTTTTTTGCCTTTTTCCAACGGCGTCTTGAGCTAATGATTTACGTTTCCCATTAGATTCTGAATTCCTTTTTCTATAAATAAACGTCCAGCCGGAAATCTTTATGACCTTACACCTGTGCACAACAAAATTTACTCATTAATGTGCTCGTCTCCATATTTTGATCACTCACTTCTGCTACAATGCTTACCTCAATCACATCGCAGTCTGTATCTTCTTCCCTTTGCGCACCTAATGCTTACCTAAATCACATTGCGGTTTCATTCTTCTTCATTTTGCGCACTTAATGCTTACCTCAATCACATCATGGTTTCATTCTTCTTCATTTTGCGGACTTAATGCTTACCTCAATCACATTGCGGTTTCATTTCTCTATATTTTGCGCCCTTAATGCTTACCTCAATCACATCATGGTCTGTATCTTCTTCCCTTTGTGTACCTAATGCTTACCTAAATCACATCGAGGTTTCATTCTTCATTTTGCGCTCTTAATGCTTACCTCAATCACATTGTGGTTTCATTCTTCTTCATTTTGCGCACTTAATGCTTACCTCAATCACATCACGGTTTAATTCTTCTTCATTTTGCGCCCTTAATGCTTACCTCAATCACATCGCGGTCTGGATATTTTTCCCTTTGCGCACTTAATGCTTAACTCAATCACATCGCGGTCTGTATCTTCTTCCCTTTGCACACCTAATGCTTACCTCCATCACATCGCGGTCTGGATATTCTTCATTTTTTTATTTTGGGTTCTTCCTACGTTTTGCTGTAACCAACCCTTAATGAATCTTTTTGTAACATAAAATGACACAGAAACAATATTTATGTTTTTTGGTTTTTAATATCAACTGGCAAATTTGTTAGCCCTTTTTTTTTTTTTTTTTTTTTTTAAAGGTTGGCAATTTAATTTTTTTTAACTTAATAAATATTTACATTTTTTAAAAACAATGTAAAAACAGAAAACTATATACAAAGCAATGGCAGGCCCCAGATAATTATTCTTCATCTGTGGCCCCCAACGAATCGCGCAGCTCCTGCATCTCGCCCCCCAACCGAAACACCATCTTGCATGTGCGGTGTCTGTAAAAAAATTGAGAAGAAAATTATTGTTCAGATAATACATGTTTAACAGCTGTGGATGGAATGCTTATTAGGTTGAAATCTAACTCATGAGGCCATATGTCATTATGCTAAGGAATGTCTTAAAGGAAGAGGCTATATGGTATTATGCTAAGGAATGTCTTAAAGGAAGAGACCATATGTCATTATGCTAAGGAATGTCTAAAAGGAAGAGGCCATATATCATTATGCTAAGAACATTGACAATGGATTTAGGTTGATTAGTGATGATGTTAATTTGCACATACTCCAAATATTTACATTACAACTTACTTTGGTGGTGGGCGACTCTGTCTGGGGCCTGCCACTGCTGGGAATGTGAGGCTGTAGAGACATTTAAAATAGGCTCACTTCTAATGTCTGATTCAACAGTAAGCAAATGACACTTAGAATGTGTGTGTGTGACATCACCCACCTTCTCCATGTTGCTCCTGGGCATGATCTGCTGCAGTCTCTGCTCCAGATCCTTCACCCGTTACATATTCATCTAGAAAAAGAGGAGAATTAAGGGAATCAGCTTTGGTTTAAAGAGCATGCATGTGTGTGGGGTTACATTAAGAGTCACATACCAGAGGCTAATGGCTCAGTCGTTTCGTATGACTGCCTGCCCACGCGGTGACGCCCCTCCTCTGTGGATAGATCCAGGGGCTGGTCTGAAGCAGCTACAGAGAAGGGGTAGGAACTTGGCCCTGGTGATCCACCACCTTCACTTGCTGCTGCAGATTCATGCCGCACTGGCCGGACTGCGTGCCTCCGGGTGGGTCTAATGCGATAGTCCATTTCCGACACTATAAAAGAAAAGCATTTATAAAGAAAGGCCTACCTTCTGAATTAGTTACATCTAGCATGCAATCGCTATGTACTTACTTGGTAAATAGGTCGCAAAAAATCGCAGCAATAGGGGCATGTGTAGTCCGACCAGTGCTGCATGATCAGCGTATGAGTGAAGGTGGTGTCCGTTTCCTGGTGGATCCGGGCCACGATCTCCAGGGCCAGATTTCTCTTCTCAAACGCGTTGGGCAGGTAGTCGTACCTGCGCTGAAGCATAGTCTAAACAACACACAAAAAAAAGTTGTTAGATCAAACAACATACAAATATCAGTTGACTAAATGACATTCCCCATCACATTTCTAGCCTTAACCTATCCTTCTAGATGCAAGTGAGTTGGTTCGCACATGTGCGCACTAACTTTGTTTGGCACGGAGTTTAAATCACTTTTAAAAACAACTGTTTCCTACTGCGCTTCCTTAAGGCCTATGCCTAATACACTTCCGAGCATAATGAGCTCTTGTTGTTGGCGGGCAGAGGCCAGTTGAGCGGCCGGTTTGGGGAGGCACAAACCCTAGCCTTGGCAAGTGGCCTCACATTTTCAAAAGCAACCAGCAAAATGAGAAAAAGACAAATCTGGGAAGAGCTCACCAGACAGGTGAATGCAGCAGGGGACGAGAGGAAAGATGTGGAGCAGATCCAGAGAAAAATATCTGACCTGAAGTATGCAGTACGGAAGAAGCATAATAAACGGCGCAATCACAGGTACATATTTGGGGATTGCATTTTGCTGCTTGTTGTAGTGACCACAATGCTCACTCATTTTTAAACTCTAATTTTCAGCTTCCAAACTGGTGGAGGCTTCCCCATCAAATTACAATACACTCGAGCTGAAGAAATGGTCCTGGCTTTAATCCACCCCGTTGCATTAGAGGGCCTCTCTGGCAGACACGACACGGACACCCAGGACATTTCTGCAGGTTAGTAATGATTGTTTTAATATAAACTATTGTAAATGTGTGAAATGAGGCTCACAGGCAGATAAGAACACAGACCCCTAGGGAGTGCCTTTGAGGAGGTTACTGTTTTAGGCGGGTGTTTAATGTCTGAGGAATGGCCTTCATGATGGACACTCTCCAAGGGTGCAGTAGTTAATGGTCCTTATAAAGGTTTGCAGGCCATACAGGACCTTTGGCATTAGTTCTGGAGTATATTAAACAATTTATCTTACCAAAGCACTGCATGTGATGTTAATATAATCAATAATTGACAACACTTACTTCTTGGTCTACCACTGGGGTTGTAGCTGTGCTTTGGTCAGACAAACTTGAGCTTGGGTCAGGGAAAGGTCAACATTGCAAGAATGCCCAGTAGTATACTCAGAAGGCACTTTTACTTTTTAACACAGCACAGCATCCAGCCTCTGGAAGTGTGGAAGCCTCCTCCAGTTTGAGCACGCCATCTACTTCCCTGCTGCCTAGGACACAGGACCAGATATATAGGGTAAGTGGACTTTGATGAAACTGGTGGTGCATGTGAATGCACAGGACTATTTTTGTTCTAAAAGATATTTAGGCCCCAATGTGACACACTTTTTCACATGTCCCAACAGACTCCCACACTAATGGATGTCATCCAGGATATGGAGGAGGAGGATGCCAGCCAGATTGGACTTTTGCAAATTACCCCCCTGGAACCTAATCTGCCACTGCCCCAGCATCCTTCTGTGCCAAATCCTCTGCAGCAGAGTGAAGCTGGATGCATTCTGCCAGCCAATCGTGGGAATCAGGCGGAAACTGAGCCTACAGTCCCCAGTGCTAGCTCTGCTGCAGAGGTTTTGGTACCCTTGTACATCTGGTACTGTTGCTCGCCCTAAAACTCCAGCACCTGCAGGCGCTCAAACCCAGGGAAATGGAAGACACAGTCAACAACGTTGACCAGTTCCCCAGGGGAGGCACATGCCAATCCTGGAGTCAGCATGGCGCCATGACAGCCATTACTTTAGGCAGGTGACTCAACGAACAACAGAGCAGATTACTGCACAATTAGAGAACTTCAATACTACATTCACCACCATGCTGACTGATTTTAGGATGAGCAACAGCCAGATGGCTGAACAAATGGCCACCTTAAACAGACAGATGGCAGAACAAACGGCCACCTTAAATGCAAACTTCACTGCCATGCTAGATGAATTTAGAACTAGCAACAGACAGATGCTGGAGCAGTGGCAGATTATGAATGCCACACATGCCCAGGTGTTAGGCCACCTCCAAGGCCCACCACAACCTTATTATGGGCAACATCAATATTAAGATATTGATGTTTACTCTACATCCCAACTCTATTTACCTGTGTGGTGAGCGCAACCAATATTGGGTTGTTTATGGATTTGCTGGTTTGTTTTTGAATTCGCCCATATAGCTCATTAGAGTGCTCACATACCCCACTAGCCAATGGCTGAGCTTAAGCCTCACTGAAGTGGCCGCTCAAGCTCCCACGCAGCAGGCTTGGATTTGCCCATGGAAAAGATAGGACTGGACTGGCATTAGGACTGGGGGTCATTGGCTGGGTGGCCACCCAACTTACAGGCATGGATGTGGCATAGGTATGGCTGGTTTCCACCTGTGCCGGTGGCAAATGTGGCCGAGCAGGAGAGGGTGTGCATGTGGCCCTATGTATTCCTGGCCGACTATTCCCCTGGAAATTGGTGCTCCCTATGGATCTTGATGTTGGTGGGCGGGGGAAACTTTGGGCTGGAGTCAGTAACTTTAGAACTCCTGGATGTGGCCAATTGCTAGGGGCCAGGAGTCTGGCCCAATATACAGTGATGTTTTTAAATGTATGTACATGGAGTCTGCGAGTGCCCTTCAACTAAAAATTTACAAATTTGCATAAAATATATGGAATTTGACTTTAACTGTTGTTGCCTAAGTTGATGCATTAATGTTTGTGTTGTTTTGATATTAATGAAGGTTTGTAATGCCAAACATGACTAAATAAACTGCATGACGCTCAAATCAGGTGTAAAATGTTTAGTAATTAAATCATTACTAAATTGTTTATGCCAAAAAAAGGCCTTCACAGAGGCAACAAATATTAGAAACACACAAAAACATAAACAAACAAAACAAACGTTAAGAAAAAAAGAAGAAATAACATGTGCACGCACAGATTGGCCAGAGGCACTAGGGGTGCCATCATAAATGTCATCTGCCTCCTGGCTGGGTGGAGAGGGGGGCAGATCCAGATAACGGGGGACACGCTGTATCAGGGCAAAATTATGCAGCACACTCTAAGGGACTTACCTCTGCCAGGGGGCCGACGGCGAGCGTCCACGGGGCGACGCGGCACTCCTGCTGCTGGGAGCGTGGCGCGTCACTCTGGCAGCCGCTCCCGCCCCTCTCTAGCTGTGCAAGGGCACGCCGCGCAATCTGTAAATTTCGCCACTAGGAGGCGCTGCACTGCGAGTGGCAGGCAGCGCAGAGTGCTCCACACCTGATGGGAATCAGGGGCTGATCAGCCTTGCAGCCAAGACTGACCAGCCCCTGGACAGTGCCTCCAATCACTCACAGTGTTGTAGTTGCACCAATCAGCACATACACTCAATATGAAGTCAGCCCAGCACTCAGTGCCCATGATAGTCGCTTGTGATTAGGGTGTGATTCTGTTAGTTGTTATCTGATTACGACCCGGCTTGATCGACCATTCCTGTCTGCTGCCTGTAGCGACCTCTGCTTTGTCTGACCACGAACCTGCCTGTCCCTCTGGATACCCCGCGATCTCTGACCTCCCGGCTTGACCCTTTGGCTACACCTGACTACGCACCTGTCTCATCCCTGTACTCTGACGCACCCTCCGGATTGACTACCTGTGAACGACCTCGGCTTCAGAATACCCTCGTGGTTCTTCGGCCTTCACCGTAAGCACCTATCCTTTGCGCCTATTAAGACCTGGGGGCAACCGTGTCCGGTGAGGCGTACCTAGCGTCCCGGCAAACGGGGGCTTGACTATAGGCAGAAGCAGCGGTGGAGATTGGTGGTTGCCTGCTTACAGAAGGCTGGTGTCCCGCTGGGCATCACATTATCACGGGCCACACAAATGGACCAAATTTTGGAACAGGTGCAGGCCCTGACCGCAGCTGTGGAGCACCTGGCACTTCGAGTGGCGGCTCAGGAGAACCGTCCAGCTCCTGCACTCTCTGTGCCCCAGGGGGCAATAGCCGCCTTTCCGGTTGAACCCAAGATTCCCCTTCCAGAGAAGTTTTCGGGGGACCGGAGTAAATTTGCCAATTTCTGGGATGCCTGTAAGCTCTATTTTCAGCTTTGCCTTCATGCTTCCGGCTCCCAAGAGCTACGGGTGGGACTTATCATCTCCCTTCTGCATGGGGATTCCCAATCCTGGGCTTTTAGCCTCTCCCCACAGGATTACGCCTGCCAATCTGTCGAGGAATTCTTCAAGGCCATGGAGATCCTGTATGATGACCCAGACCGGAATTCCGATGCTGGGCAGTGGATTCTCGCTGGAATGACCCAGCATTGTGTGGGCAGTTCAGGCTAGGTCTGTCAGAGGTCATAAAAGATGTCATGGTAAATCACCCAGTACCTAACACCTTGGATAAAACCATGCAATTGGCTATCCGCATCGACCGACGCATACGAGAAAGACGCCTGGAAAAAGGGGCCCAGTCTGAAGTCAGTATGAAGCCTGAGGCCTTAGTCCCCTCTTCTTCCGAAGAACCCATGCAGCTTGGGGCCACCAAGCTTTCTGAAGCTGAGAGGCGGAGGCGTCTGTCGCAAGGTCTATGCCTTTATTGCGGAGAACTCAGTCACCTGGTCCACTCCTGCCCTCGGAAACAGGCATCGGGAAACTTCAGAGCCTAGGTGGGGTCGAGGAAACGACCTCGGCTTCGGGATACCCTCGTGGTTCTTCGGCCTTTACTGTAAGCAGCCATCCTTTGCACCTATTAAGACCTGGGGGCAACCGTGTCCGGTGAGGCGTACCTAGCGTCCCGGAAAACGGGGGCTTCACTATAGGCAGAAGCGGCGGTGGAGATTGGGGGTTGCCTGCTTACAGAAGGCTGGTTTCCCACTGGGCATCACACACGCAGCATGCAAGGATTATTTGGATGACCTTTTTGGGGTCATACTGCAGTGCCCCCCCCTGTATAGTCCAAACATCTAAATATGGACTTCAGAAGGCTAAATGCCCTCTCCACTACGGCCCGGGTCTTCTGGTGGGACCGATTATAGGACTCCTGGGCCACATTCTGCGGGCGAAGAACGGGCGTCAGGAGCCAGGGCATAAGCGGATATCCAGAATCCCCTGAAAGAATAGCAAAATACTTACATAAATTACACATTCTAAACATTATTGTTTAACATTTCATCAAGGGCTAAAAACAGCCATAGGTTAAGACATGGGTCATCAACTATATTCATAGCCATACAGTGAAAAGGGAATGATGGAATTTGAGCAAACTTACCCAGGAGCCATCCACCAGAGAATTCTCCAGACTCAAACCGATGAAATAATCCGGAGCTCCGCAAGATATAAGCATCATGGGATGAGCCTGGATACCCGGCAAGTACACTAAGGAATCGCATGTCCGGGCCAACCACTGCTTGGATATTCAGCGAGTGGCCCATCTTGCGGTTCCTGAAACCAAAACCAAAAAAATTACATCAAGCCAAGGTATACAAAAAACAGTTCTAAAATCCAAACAACAATAATAAAGTAAATAAATAGTTAAAATAAAAAAAGAATATATAGATGGGGTAGAAAATAAAGATTAACATGCTAATGACTAATTAAGGTCAGCATTATAATGGTTTGAGAAGGCCTACATGAAAATAATTGATGAAGGTATGCATTGTAAAGTGGTTCAAAGGGACACTTTAGAAGGAGGGATTAAGGTATGCATTGTAAAGTGGTTCAAAGGGGACACTTTAGAAGGAGGGAATAAGGTATGCATTGTAAAGTGGTTCAAAGGGACACTTTAGAAGGAGGGATTAAGGTATGCATTGTAAACTGGTTCAAAGGGACACTTTAGAAGGAGGGATTAAGGTATGCATTGTAAACTGGTTCAAAGGGACACTTTAGAAGGAGGGATTAAGGTATGCATTGTAAACTGGTTCAAAGGGACACTTTAGAAGGAGGGATTAAGGTATGCATTGTAAACTGGTTCAAAGGGACACTTTAGAAGGAGGGATTAAGGTATGCATTGTAAACTGGTTCAAAGGGACACTTTAGAAGGAGGGATTAAGGTATGCATTGTAAACTGGTTCAAAGGGACACTTTAGAAGGAGGGATTAATGTATGCATTGTAAAGTGGTTCAAAGGGACACTTTAGAAGGAGGGATTAAGGTATGCATTGTAAACTGGTTCAAAGGGACACTTTAGAAGGAGGGATTAAGGTATGCATTGTAAACTGGTTCAAAGGAACACTTTAGAAGGAGGGATTAATAGATAGTTACAATAAAGTTTGGCTAAACAATATAACCAAAAAACATAATTAACTTACCTATAGATGTACTCGTTGGCTGCGGGAGGGACCAATGCAACGTGTGTGTAATCAATCGCACCCATGACATTGGGCATGTCGGCGATATTAAAAAACCCAACTTAAGCGCGTTCCAGGCTACCATGTCGTCTGGAAAGGAAATATATTTGGGACTAAGGGTAACCATGCCATCCAGAAACTTGGATAGCGCGCGGCTCAGCGTAGGCTGGGACATCCCTACGGAGAGGGCACCCAGCCTCTGGAACGAGCCGTTCGCCAAAAATTGCAGCTAGCCAAGCATCTTGGTCATACCTGAAATTGCTTGCCCCTTCCTCGTGGTGTGGGCTAACCATGACCACAGCTCACTATACAACTTATGGAGGGAAGCGCGATTGATTCGGGTCAGCTCGAACAGCTCAACGTCATGCATGCGATCGATGTGCATGCGTCACCGGTGCAATCTGGCCTTGGCCATGCTGATACATGCAATGCCTTGGAGCTGAAGGCGCTCATACTCCTCCACATAGCCGCAAAACATGTTCAACAATAGCAATCCGAGTCCAAAATGGTCCTGTGGAGCGGAAATGAAACCGTTTTATAGGGCGGTGGACCATCGGCAATCAGGTCTCAGAATCAGACGCAAGCCCATCCCAATAATGTGAACTAACGCAAATGATCAGATTTAGATCCGTAACTTATCCGAACTAACGCAAATTATCCAATTTCGTTCCGTCCATCGAAAGCGCATATACGCGTTAGTGGGAACAAACATATGCATGGAAAAATTAACGTAAAAACCAAAAAACAAGACAAACAGTCAAAAAAAATACACAGACACATGCGAAAGTCCATGCGTATCTGTCTCTGAATCAACCCTAATGTGTGGCCTCTCCTGCCCAGCAAACAAACATTTTTATTGCTTTTTTTATGCAGAATTGTATGTGCAGGTCGGCCATTGCAGTGTCATTGTCACAGTGTTAAAACAATATCATTCCATGTGTTTTTGCTCTGGTGCTGGTGGATATGTGTTTAGAAACAGACTTTTATCACACAGCATCTGGTGCTCAATGCTAGAGTGCTGAGCTTTACAGCGCCTATGCTGGTTGTGTGTAGTTTTCTTTAGATACGAGCTTCAGCTCCGAGTGCCGGACGCACTTAACTGGCGCTACCTATCGTTCGCTGCAGCGTTGTCCTGTTAGATGTAGCATAGCCTTGGGTGCTTTGACCTCTGGACACCACCTAGTGTTCTCAATTGGCTCTTCAGTAAATCAGGGAGAAGCTTCTACAGTGCACCCTAAAGACATCACATTTATCAATGCTAGACAGGATAGTACAGAGTCACTTGTCCGGCCGCTATGCTAGGTCACAGCGCCCGTCACCCGCTTGCAGAGTCTACTAGCAGACACTCTAAGCGCCAATACACAGACGCTCACCTAACAATACGTGGCGCTAGTCTTAAATTAGCCTCCCCGTTACGCCACTGCCTGTTAGTAAAAAGCCTCTTAGACTTTTGTGGTAGTGAACACTAACATGGACTTTTGAAGATCAACTAAAGTGAACCCATTATAATGCCTTTTTTCTTGTGAATAACTTATTCTAGTGTTTCTTGCAGGGAAGTATCGTCAATTTTTGACAGATGGCAAATTTTTAATTGACTCTCACAGTATCTGAATCAGTACATAAATTGCTTACATATGAAAAGATTACATTGTATAAGAAATCCCTCAATTGCAGGTGCTGTAAGCTAATTGGCCATTCAGTGGCCATTCACTCCTTTCCACATTTACAAGTAGCTCGTTTGCCCTGCGATTTCGCATTTTGTGCAGCGCATACTGGCGAACACCTTTTCCGTTAAGAATCAATGTTAATTTTGGAGAGAACGGCCTTCACTCATCGAAACAAAATTCATTTCATGAGAATAAAGCCTGAGAATGTCAGTGTTGATGAAGGAAGACAATTTAAATCAATTTAGTTTTTTACTCCTCAGAAAAGTATTTAACTTTTTACTCCTTTTTACACTGTAGTAAATAGTGCTATTGACTTTAATTGACTTCCTAAATGGTGATTCACTAACAGTGACATTCTCAGGCTTTTTTCTCATGAAATTTTTTACTACCATGATGAATCAAGGCCTTTGTGTCTTTAGTCCTTTTTAGCATCTTTAACTTATTTTTCAAACGTGAACAACTAATGATAATGTTTTTACATGACTTTTATATTTTCAATTAAACTTTTTTTTCTTAAGCTTTGCAAACAACCCAGACACTCCCAAGACACCTCACATATATTCTGAGACCCCTCCAATGCTGACATACAGTATGCTATAAAAAAGGGTGTTTTCAACAAAATGCATGGTGAAAATTTGTGTTCATTGGTGTTCGCTGTTGTAAGTTTGCTACAGTTTTCTCCTCTGGCTGGGCACGCATGGAGAAAGCAGGGATGGCGAAAGTTGCGTGAAGTAGCGCACATTGTAAATCAGCCCCAATGTGCAAATATGTAGACAGCTAAAGCAGAGAATAAGAAATAGGAGCACCCCCTGTTTTAGGAGCTCTCTACCCAGGTAACCTTTCCAAGTTGCCACTTGTGGCCAACTGTCTATGAATATACTTTAGAGTGAAGAGACTTATCAGACTCTTACGTATTTTGTTATCTTGGTGTACAAGCTGAAGCAGGTGTCAATTTCTCTGTGCTGCACATGCTCATTAGTAAGTAACCTGTAAGTAACAAAAATTACTTTAATACATATTTCAATGTATTTCCACGAGGAACAACCCTATTTCTGGCCATTGTATTACTTGTATCTGCCATTTTTAGCAGTTTTCCTCTGTATTTGCTGAACCATTAGTTATCCCAGACATGGTGAGTGGATACTAGTTACCATCCACTGTACATGCATACTGGATATGAATATACTTCAGATTAAAGAGACTTCTTACGTTAGGTTGTTAGCTTGGTGTACAACACTACTAACCACAACCTCATTAAAAACAAGCTGAAGCAGCTGTCCATTTCTCCACCTGACTCCAGCATAAAAAAAAGAAAATCTCTTACTAGTGTTGTATAGTTAATGTGATTTAGAAATGTTAATCATAAAAATATTTTGTGTTCTATCAATTCAAGGCCTTGTTCATAGAAATCAGTAATAGACAGCAGGCTGTTTAAGTGGTGAGAAAAATGCTACACTTGGCAATTTCATGCTGCTCCAAGGTCCTTAGTAACAATGCCTGTAACTGTGCTTCACATGCTCATTAGTAAGTAACCTGTAAGTAACAAAATTTACATTAATACATAGTCCAATGTACAACCCAATTTCTGGCCATTGTATTACTTGTATCTGCCATTTGCAGCAGTTTTGCACTGTACTTGCTGAACATCTGGTTCTCTCAGACATGGTGGGGGAATACTAGCTGCCATCCACTGTACATACAAAGTAGAGGAGAATCGTCTTTCTAATTTTCTTCTATGAACTCAGAAAAGCCCCATAATCACGGAGATTACAGTCGTTTTGCAGTGTTGTTGTTGTGTCTCCTGGAATCCTGTTTTAAGCGGACCAACTTTACAGCTAAAACAGGCGCCATTGTCTGGGATTAGAGTGAAGCAAAAGAACTTGGCCAAATGTGCTCATTATAAGGGGAGCAATTCTGGTGGTGCTAGTTAAAAATGTGGGTTTTGGTCCGCTTTAACTCACACAAATTTGTTATTACTGTTTTTTGGGCATTTAAAAGGGAGTAGGAGTCGAAGCTGGAGTCAGAGCTTGATAAAAATAAATCAGTCCAAGTTGGAACTTTGGCTTACCATCTCCACAGCTCTGCTAATCTCTACATCTCCACCAGGGAGCTAGTAAAGATCGTAAAATGTACAGATGAAACAACTGTCATAGCACTAATAAGAGACAACAAAGAGTTGGCATACCGCAGTGAAGTTAGTAGGTTGAGCCAATCTAACAAACTCATCCTGAATACTAAGAGGCCGATTTAGTAATAGCGCCAGGTAGCGACAGATGAGCGACTGAAGTATGGCGCTATGAGCGCTGCTAGCGTACGCCGCGGGCGGCTGCGATTCGCTATAGCAGGCCTCCTCAGTCGCTACCTGGCGTTGTTGTGAACAATGCCTACATTGGTGAATATGATGTTTCAGATCAGCTTTGTAGGCGCTGTCATTTTGACACACGCTATTCAACACAGCGCCTGCGCCTTGGTTTGCTGTTGGCTTGAAATCAATGTTAGTACCTTCAGTAGTAAACACATTGCAACATGTTTCTTTGGTGAATTTTGTTTTATTTTTAAATTTTTTGGGGTGAAAGTGACCAGTCCAGAGGTTTTTTATCTTGGTGTCTAAAAAAGAAGAAAAATTGGAATTAGTATTTAGAATTAAATTTTAGGTTTCGCATTTATTGACATTTTTTTAATTTTCTTTGGGACAGTTTTTGCCAACTTGCACAACACCCCTAATTGTTATGTTGGTCAACTCCCCCCCCCCCCCTTAGAGTGGTTTGGCTCATCTTACACAGCCCTTTTAGTGGTTTGGCTCATCTTACACAGCCCTTATAGTGGTTTGGCTCATCTTACACAGCCCTTATAGTGGTTTGGCTCATCTTACACAGCCCTTATAGTGGTTTGGCTCATCTTACACAGCCCTTATAGTGGTTTGGCTCATCTTACACATCCCTTATAGTGGTTTGGCTCATCTTACACAGCCCTTATAGTGGTTTGGCTCATCTTACACAGCCCTTATAGTGGTTTGGCTCATCTTACACAGCCCTAATAGTGGTTTGGCTAATCTTACACAGCCCTTATAGTGGTTTGGCTCATCTTACACAGCCCTTATAGTGGTTTGGCTCATCTTACACAGCCCTTATAGTGGTTTGGCTCATCTTACACAGCCCTTATAGTGGTTTGGCTCATCTTACACAGGCCTTAGAGTGGTTTGGCTCATCTTACACAGCCCTTATAGTGGTTTGGCTCATCTTACACAGCCCTTATAGTGGTTTGGGTCATCTTACACAGGCCTTAGAGTGGTTTGGGTCATCTTACACAGCCCTTAGAGTGGTTTGGGTCATCTTACACAGGCCTTAGAGTGGTTTGGCTCATCTTACACAGCCCTTATAGTGGTTTGGCTCATCTTACACAGCCCTTATAGTGGTTTGGGTCATCTTACACAGGCCTTAGAGTGGTTTGGCTCATCTTACACAGCCCTTATAGTGGTTTGGCTCATCTTACACAGCCCTTATAGTGGTTTGGGTCATCTTACACAGGCCTTAGAGTGGTTTGGGTCATCTTACACAGGCCTTAGAGTGGTTTGGGTCATCTTACACAGCCCTTATAGTGGTTTGGGTCATCTTACACAGGCCTTAGAGTGGTTTGGCTCATCTTACACAGCCCTTATAGTGGTTAGGGTCATCTTACACAGCCCTTATAGTGGTTTGGCTCATCTTACACAGCCCTTATAGTGGTTTGGGTCATCTTACACAGGCCTTAGAGTGGTTTGGGTCATCTTACACAGCCTTTAGTGGTTTGGGTCATCTTACACAGGCCTTAGAGTGGTTTGGGTCATCTTACACAGCCCTTATAGTAGTTTGTGACAAATTATGATTGTAGCCAACAAATTTTTTCCCCTGTAGTGCAGTACTTGGATTAGAGTGAAGGGTAGTTAGCTTACCGCAAAAAACGAAGTGATCATGCTTTCCCTTAGCTCAAAGCCAGTCTGGGTGTCCTCACTCATTTCTGCGGGCAAGTTTGGGATTTCGGGCACCAGTGCTGTTTCTTCAGGGGGTTGGATTCTGTGGCATATACAAAGATTGTGGAGCACACAGCATGCAAGGATAATCTTGGAGACCTTTTGTGGACTGTACAACATCTCTCCTCCTGGGCGTGCCAAACACAGAAAGCGCACTTTCAGCAGTCCAATGGTTCGTTCCACAATGCTTCTGGTTTTGCGATGTGCTGCATTGTAGCGTTCTTGGGCAGAGGTCTGTGGGTTTCTGACCGGAGTCATCACCCATGTTCTCTGCCCGTATCCCTTGTCCGCTGTTGAAAAAACAAAATTAGAGAGACAGCAATTAGTACTAGTACATGTTTTTGGTTTCGTTTTTAAAAATATAGCTTACTAGGCCACATATTTTAGGCAAAATACTTTGACATGGTTAATTATTTACCCAGTAACCAGCCAGCTGGCATTTCGTTGTTCTCAAACTTCCTGCACAGGACTGACCGCTGCAGGACGTAAGAGTCGTGGCATGAGCCGGGGAAACCAGATCTCACGGCCCGCAGCTTCATGTCATGGTCACACACAACCATGACATTGATGGAGTGGAACTGCTTTCGGTTCCGATAATGCAGCTCCTGTGCACGGGGAGGGCGGAAAGGGATATGTGTACCATCCACGCACCCTAGCACATTCGGGATCCCTCCCATGCGATAGAAAGCATGTTTTAATTTGGCAACCTCATCCTCAGGAAATTGGATGTAAATAGGGATCAGGTCACAAAATGCCAGTACTACCTGGAAAAATATGCGGCTCATTGTAGCCTGGCTGATCCCGCTGAGGAGGGCAGAGGTTGCCTGGAAGGTCCCTCGTGCCAAAATATTAAGACTGGCACATAGGCGTACTATGCCTGGAATGGATCTGGTGCGTTTGGTGGATGGATCGATTTTGTTCTTAATCTGATCATATAGGGACTGTAGTGCTGCACGATTCAGACGGAATCGGCTCCTGATCTGCTCGTCACTTAAATCCCACACTGAAAGGCGGATTCCAAAGGATCGGGGTGCCCTAAGCCTCACAGCACCCTCCTCCCTGGCCTCCTGCTCTTCCAGCATTCTCACACATCCCTGCACCCATAACCCATACATCACCCTCTTATCCATCTCACACTCAACAGATATACCAAAGAAGCAAAACAAATACAAAATCCACAAACACACACAAGCAAGCACACTCCTCACACACTCACTACAATGCAGCTCACCACAAAACCAGAGGTATAGTGGTCTGACCCATCAGACTGCTGAAAGTTTGCTTTCTAAGTTAGGCACGACCAAGAGGGGAGTTGCTGCACAGCCCACAAAAGGCCCCAAAATCAAGCCTCACTTGCTGTATGCTCCACAATATTTGCATATGCCAACAAAATCAATCTCCTAAAGAAACAGCACTGATGTCAAATCACCCAACAAGCCACAGAGAGTGACGACCCAACCCAGCCAGACACTAAAATGAGCTAAGGGACAAAACCACCACACCACCACACCACCACACCACAGCCTTTGCCACAGTGTAACAATACCAGAAGGTTGGCAAATCCAGCCATTTATACTTCACTTTGAAAAAGGACAGGTCCGCTTTGCCGCCTTTTGCGTTGCTCTGCTATTTCCTGTCTGCAATTAGCTGACCCAGGTGTGCGTGAAACGGATTGCGCATGCGCACGCTATTAGCGCTACTAGCGTACGTGAGCCGAAACTTGCGTGCATTAACGGACATGGCTGAAAATTCTGTGGTGGACCAATGAAAGGTAAGCTGCTCTTTATTTAAATAGCCGTTTGTAGAGCCACATGTCACAAGTGTTTCATATACATGAGTACATTGTTGTCTTTGGTTGTGTGTTGTTTGGTTAATGAGCTCTGTAATTAGTTAATTGCCTACCAAACATGGTTCAATCAGTGCAGTGGAGCTGTGGCTACAAGCACCTGGCCAGTATGTGTGCAGCAATTGAGTGGACCTGTTTGTGATTGGTTGGTAGAGCACATAAAAACTGGCCAACCCAAAAAGAGGGCGATGCCATTCTGTAGTCTGTATGCGTGCTTGTGTGTTGTCTAGTGGTGTGTGTGCAGCTACAGGATGGAGCCAAATTCTGGACATCTGCCGCCCACAGCTGGCCCAAGTAGGAGTGTGTTGGGTGCTGTGTGCAGACCTCCCTTAAGGAAAAGGGCCCAGGCCCAAGGTGAGCCTGCACCCAAGGCCAGCCGCCCATTTGCCAAGAGGGAGCCAGAATTTAATTTGGCGGAGAACAATACTCTTGTGCGCCTTATCCTGGCCAAATGGGAGCTAATATTTGGCTCCCAAAGCCAGTCTATAGGCAAGCAAGAAAGGAGCAAATTGTGGGATGTCATTGGGGAAGAGCTTACTAGCAGTGCTCAATACCCACGTAGTGGCCCATCCTGCAATAAACGCTTCTACACTTTGAGAAGGGCCCTTATGCAAAAGATGAAGCATGATCTTGAGTTCGAGAGTGGGACCATCCAGGGTCCAAAGAGTACCTACAGGCCATATGAGGAGATGCTGAAGCCCAAAATTCCGCTGATTCGGCTGCAGGGTGTTGATGCTGGGGATGACACCACAGGTTGGACTGAAGGTACATATTTTCTGCATATTTCTTGCTGGTAATGTTAATATATGTGATTTGCTTTGTCTCTTTCTGGCCAACTAACAGTAGGACCTGTGAAGTAGTACATTATACCTCATAAATGTTTTCCTTTCTTGTCTGTTGCTTTCTGCATAGGTGCACATGGTGCTGTCCCGAATTTGGCTGAGGACACCACAACTCCTGCCCTTCAACCAACCTCAAGCCTAACCCAGTCTGACATTGAAGGTATTTGTCACTAATTTATGGGCTGGGTTGTTTTTGTACAGAATGGGTGTGGGAGCACCTCAAACAATAGCTTGTACCACTGTTGAAGATTACTAAGATGGGCCTGCGGACTAATTTCACGCCCACTTTAACCCTCTCAGCAACTAACTAACAAGGCCCTAACATGTGTAGCTATGTGGGAAGCCAGAGATGTGTGGCCATATATCTGCATATACATGTGGAAGCCACACTGGCCTTGATTAGGGAATATTATTGCTTGAGCTGCTCACACACACCTTATTTCTTTTTTGGGTCCCGCACATTACCAATGGCTAAATGTATTCTTTTAATTTGCCTAGCTGCACCGCCATTGGCACCAGCATCTCCTCAGGAGCCAAGCTACTCTTTGGATGCCGGTAAGTGCATTTGTGTCAACCTTGCTTTAGCCACTTGAACACAAGTGCATGTCTTTCATTCCTCTTTTTTCTTTGTAGGCCAAGTGACTGCTTCATCTTTGGACCCCACTTCCGATGTTGCAGGTCAACAGGACCCTGTTGGTGTGTATTGCCCAAAACAATGTATCCTTTATGCTGCTTATGTTACACTGGTTCTATTTGGTTAATCTAATAATCTACATGTTTGCTAGGTCAACTTGAAGATCGTTTTTTTTAGTGGATTTGCCATCCCCAGGCTCATTAGTAAACTGTTTTTGCAGTTGAGTGATTGCAATGCATTTTTTGTGTATATTAAAAGACAAACATTCCCCCGAGTAGTGTTAGGAATATTTAGAGACATTAATTTTGTTTTTTAGTTGGCCCGGAATATCGGAAGTGGCTGTCCGGAAAGGGCCCTTCACGTTGAGGCTGCTAGAGATGAGGGTAAGTTGGTTTTGCTTGATTATCTTGTAAGGATTTTTGCAAACCTTTTTTGGTAATTTAGTAGGCCAACTTGTGTTTAAATGTGTTTTTTCAAGGGCAAAGCTCGAGTGAGGGCCAAACTCCGGACATCTGGGAGATTGCGGGTATGTGTAATTTGAGCAAAGTGTCTGTTATTGTTTGGCCAAATTATTGGCTCATCTTCCTCTTACATACATGTTAGCAATCTGAGTTTACAAGATAACTTTTGGCTAGTGTGTAATCTGCAACTTTGTTGAGGTATGGCCTCGATAGTCTATCCATATTACATTTGAGTTTGGTCCACTGACCTACTAACATGACTTTCCTGTTTAGCATATGCCAACTTGCCCCATCTCTCAGATGTGGATCTGCACCTTTCTGGCAGCCAGACCCCGGAAATCCTTCGGCCGGACGGCACTGAGGTAACATGGCTGATTTTGGGGAACAATAACCACATTGACATGTTTGTGGGTAGTCCATGAACCAACATGTAACATGTTATTTCTTTGGTGTTTTGGCAGGAGGCCAGACCTGAACCCCAAGCTGGGACCTCTTCACAAGTGCCATGTGGCCAAGCTACAGAGGCTCAATCAAGGGTAAGTTTGATTGTTACACTTTGGGTAAATGATTGGTAGGGGCATACCTGCATTGTTTCACCTTCACTACAATCTTTTCTTTTTGTTTTTTAGCCGGAACACACAACAAGAGGAGGTGTGGCACCAACCAGTGCCGATTTTTATGAGCTAGGGGTCCGGATGCTGGAGGACTACAGTCGCCAACAGCCGCGTGATGGAACTAATGAGCGCATTGCGGCATTGGAAAATCAGCTGCTGGTGTGTCGGCAACAAATTGAGGACCTGCAGCGCCAGCTCCAGGATGTGAGAGAAGGACACCAACTTCAAACCAACCGGGAACTGGATCGCCTTTCACATCTGATGGAGCAATCTTTACAGCGCCAGGAGCAAAGTTTGTTGTTGATGCATCAGCTGATACAGCAGTCTATTTTTTTTACTGCACTGTTGGCCCCCAACACCACCCCTAGCAATGACTCGCAACCTCCCAGGCCCCCAAGCCAAGAATATTGAATTTATTTTTGTTGTGTTTCATTTGTTTCTAATACATTTGAGTACCCCCACCTCTAAATTGTGTTTTTTCAAATACATAGCTAAGAACACAGTCAGGGATGAGTCTCTAGATCTAGATATGTATATGTAGCCAGAAATGTATGACACACATTGGTGACCATATCTTACTATGGTTTACACATTAAATGGCTACAAAGGTACACCAACATTTTACAAATAATGGGTTGGTAGACACTTAAACTATGCTTGACAAGGCACAACACACTGTAATTAAAAAAATACAAAACATTTATTCCGCAAGGCGGGCAACAGGCCCAACATTCGGCCACACAGCGGCTCAAAACATACCCCCCCACCCTAACGACGCCTCTTCAAGGCCAGCAGCATAAGGCGAAGACGCCGGATCGACTGCCACAGTCTGCAATGCTGGTTTTCACAAGCTGTAGAGAGTAGAAAAAAACCATATTCAAAAGATAGAATGTGACCCCAACAGACACAGATGTAGCAATGTTATGTAATTGGCTACAATTAGCTGATGCTCACATTCACATTGTTGACCACTGTGCCCTTAGGTGTTACCATTATAGGAGTACTAGTGGTTGCCTTAAATGTGGCCACAACATCCCAAGCATACATTTACTCTTAACTCTTGGGAATAAAATAAGGTCTAAGTCCCAGTGTGGACATTTATTTGTTTAGTTACAGCCAAACATCAGGGCCTAAGTCCTAATGATTAAACTGGTTGGGCCAAGAATATTAGAGGTCACCACCTTAGCAGGCCAATTTTGTTTGCAAGAAACAACAATTTTACACTATGTGGCGAAAACAAGAATGGGAGCCAACAATCAAGCATGCAGACATGCATTTAGGATTGTTGAACAAACACATGTAACCTAGATGTGTGTTTAGAAAACACATACGTACATTGTAAATGTCTCCAGAATTTACTATAAGACATAGGGGTCACAAGTCTTTAGGCATATGAAGTGGGATGTACTCACCATCGCAGCTGTGGCTGGGGCCCATGCTGCTGGCCGTCCCGGGAGCTGGGGTGGGGAGGATGGTCACCGGCTCCGTCTGCGTGGCAACATCTGTCAGGAGAAAGCAAAAGAGAAAACCAAAATTAGTGGGCCAATGACACATGACTATTTGATAGCCATCTGGTTATGGAGTCTGCCAAAACAAATGCTTGCATGGTTACACACATGTTGTCTGACATTAGCATATTTCCTGGTCCATGAGTTCATGTAAATTATTTATGGTTGCAACATGGACACATAAAGATAATGTGCCAATAACCTTGACAGTGCAATGGTAAGGCCCAATTTGCAGTTGATTGTAGAATCTTACTAGTGTGCAACATGTGTTAGCCGGAACAACTTACAAAAATAACACATTTGCTAGCCCCCCATCATGGTGTGGGCTGAAACATAGGGGTGGTTGCCAGTTGGATTGCACTGTAGTGGGGTTTGTGATGTTAATGTACATTAGAAAACCAGCTTGGACTATGGACCATGAAACATGTGTATGTTAAAAGTGGACCAAGACCCAGGATTTATACACTCCTGTGTTTTGGTCCACTTTGGCAGGGCACACCAATCGGAGAGAGAGCCCGTCCGCCGCCGCCTTCTGCGCATCACTCCTCCAGTGCGTGCGCCCGCGCAGACCATTCTCAAACGGAGAGCGCGGGCGCACACACATCTAGAGGGGCACGCAGGAGGCTGCGGCGGTGGCTTCTGCCACCCCCAATGAGGTAAGGAGTTTGTGGGCTTTTGGGGGGGGGCCCGCGGTGAGGGAGGTGATTGGGCAGGGAAGCTTATAGATTCCCAGCCCAATCAACAATGGGTGTTGTCCACTTTAAGGAATGTCATAACATATGGAATGTGAGGGATAACAACAAACACTTACCATGACTATGCCCGTGGAGAAGGCGTTGCCAAAAGCTCCTGGAGGTACCGCCTATATGATGCGCTGCAAATTAGAGAGGAATGGCAAGGGCTAAGTACAAATGGCCATATGTAACCTGTCACAGACTAACACTGACTAAATCTGCACTCACCAGGGGATGAGCTGCCACTTGAAGCCCAGGGAGGGCTCTGAGGAGGAGGCGTGGAGCCCCGGCTCCTCACACTCTGATCCAAAGATCCCCCACCCAAAGGGCCACCCTCCTCCCTCTCACTCCCTGCTCCTTCAGGGAGTGTGGGAGAGTCCACAGCTTCCACCCCACTTGGACTCCCCACTTGAGAGTGGCCCCTTGGCTGGTGAGACTCCTCAGAGTCAGAGTGTGAGGAGCTGAGGCTCGATCCTGCCAGCCCCCCAGCAGCACACTCCTCTGGGGCGTCATCCCCTTCCTCCCCTGGGTCCTCTAAATATGAAACTCGAGAGGGACCCTCCCCCGATGACTCCCCCGAGTCCGCCTGTCTCGTTCGGGGGAGGAATCCCTTCCCACGTTTCCCCAGGGGAGGACGCTTATCTGTGTTGAGGGGGTGAATTAAAAAAATTACAATTACTACCCAAAATGGACACAACTTAGAATATTATTTCCCAAAAAGTATAAACATAGCATAAACTTCCACTTACCTGAAGCGTACGCATCATATAGGCGGTACACGCCTTCAGGGTCCCGGCGCTTAAAGTCGGACCACTTCTGCATAATGGATCTCACACTGAGGCTGGTGTGGAAGCGCCGGGACACTGTGGCCTTCACCTCCAGGGCAATGCACTTCTTGCCCCCACGGGCATAGTCATATTGGTGGATGCAGAAATCCTATGAGAAATGACAAATAAAAAAGTTATCAATACATGACAACAGACCAATGGACTAAACATTTATACTGAGAACAGATTAAACATATAATCCAAGGAAAACATACTCACTGTCACCACCTGGCCGTTTACGCGGCTATCCACCCTTTTCCGCTTTAGCTTGGCTGGCCCAGGGGGGGAGGGGGTGGAGGGGGGTTAGGTGGGGGAGGTGAGGTAGGTGGGGGAGGTGGCCGAGGGGTGGGGGGGCCAGAGTCAGAGGAGGAGCTGGGGAGGCGCAGCACACGTCTCCTGGGCAGCATGGTGGAAACGCAAAGGAGGAAACCGGAAGTGGATATGACGAAAGCGACACAAAAAAAAAAAAACGCTCCGCGTACTAGGAAGAAGCTAATATCCGCTACGTGCAAGCTAAGTGGCGGTAATAGGAGATTTACGCATTACAACAAGCTATTGGCCAAGACACCATTAATTATTAGCTTGATTTAGCTGGGAAACGCAAAGGAGCAAACCGGAAGTGGATATGACGAAAGCGAAAAAAAAACACGCTCCGCGCACTAGGAACCAGCTAATGTCCGCTACGTGCAAGCTAAGTGGCGGTAATAGGAGATTTACGCATTACAACAAGCTATTGGCCAAGACGCCATTAATTATTAGCTTGATTTAGCTGGGTGTTCAATGTCCTGTAATGCATAGGTCAGAGCAAAAACAGACCTGGTTGCTTACAAATAACAATCTGATTCCTTAATAAAATAATAATACAATATAACTATCCAACAACATGATAATGTGGCACACAGGAGAATGCATAACGGGTTGTTATGAGCTTTTACGCCTGAAAAAATCCTGCAGAATGTTGACATATGCACGCTCAGAACTACAGTGTATTCATTAAGAACGACTGGGGTCGCTGCAAGTGAATTCAGGGAAAAATGCAGAAAGGCACATGTATGAACAGCACAGCGCAGCACAGCGACGCTAGCGCCGGCACATAGCGAATCACAACAGTGACTGCACAAACACTGACCACCACAGATTCAACAAGGACAGGGCTGCCGAATAGCTTGGGTGCTGACAATTTCAATGAGCGAACGTGAGCGCCAACCATGACTGACTAAAAAGTAGCTTTACAAGCCATGTGTGTTGTGAAAGCAAGCTAATTTGAGGCTAATGTGTTTTGTGGGAGGAGATGCATTTTATATTTCACTCACAACATTCCAGTGTAAAAATTACATCTTTCACCAAAAAATCATTAAAAACAAGACAGATTAATCAAACATATCCTAAACAACATGTGTTTAATTTTTGGCAAAAGACAAGAACACAAAAACCACTGAAAAAAAACATTGCAGTGTCTGCCATTGAAATGTATGGGAGAGCGCCAGGTAGCGAAAGGTCTGACCTGGCGCTGGGCTGGGATTAGCAGCGGCGCTGTTCGTTGCAGTCAGCTACATGATGAATCCCGCGCTAGCTGATGCTTTCGCCGGCGCTAGCCTCATTTAGCGTGATAAATGCGTGATTGTGTTCGCAGCCTGGCGTCTGTAGTCGGTAGCCGCCGATAGCTGGCGATACCTGGCGCTAGTGAGACACTACCTGGCGCTATCACTTGATAAATAAGGCCCTAAGAAAACAGTTGCAATAGTGATGGACTTTAAGAAAGCTCAATCAAAGTTTCCCCCATACACATCAATGAATTGAATTGGTTAGTGTGAGTACCAAATTTCTTGGTACTTTCATATTTCATGATTTAAAACAGGGTAGGTACATAGATTATGCTGTAAAGAATGCACAACGCCGGGGGGGGGTTGGTGGAACACCTTCAGAAAAGACAAAATCCAGCTACAGCATATTTTAAAAATAGCAGAGAACAGCGATTTGTAAGGAAGCTGAGAATGCAAGCTGGTAAGATCATTGCCAATCCTCATCACCCTGAGCATATATTCTTTAAGCTGCTCCTGTCTGGTCCCTACTACAGAGCTACAGTATGCAAACAAGACACCTGAACTATTTTTTTTCCTCAAGCAACCTGGCAAATTAATGCAAGACCTACTTTAACTTTTCAATTAACATAATATAAAAATATCTAACAGAAAGGCTTCATTCATCATTGCTAGCTGATGCTGTGCGTTGTTCTGTAGTCAAGCAGATTGATGTAATGTTGTATAGTGTATACACATCCTTTCACTGCACTTCAGCTCTGCATTACTTGTATGTAGGGATGAGCGAACCGGTTCAGACGAACCAGAATTCGCTCAGAATTTCAGGGAAAATTCGATTCGGCACGAACCCGAATTTTTTTTGGTTTGTGCCGATCGAATTTTCCCTGAAATAAAAAAAAAATGCCGGCATGGTGGGAGCGGGCAGGCCGGCTACGCTGTCAGCGAGCGGCGGGAGCCGGCCCGCTGACAGCGCAGCCGGCCTGCCCGCTCCCACCATGCCGGCATTTGTTTAAAAAGCAAACACTTACCTGCATGGTCGGAGCCCTCTGATGACGCGTCCTCTGATGACAGCTGAGAGCGGCGCCGGAGCGTGGAGGCCTCCATGCTCCGACCATGCAGGTAAGTGTTTGCTTTTTAAACAAATGCCGGCATGGTGGGAGCGGGCAGGCCGGCTGCGCTGTCTGCGCTGCGCTGCCTCCACGCTCCGACCATGCAGGTAAGTGTTTGCTTTTTAAACAAATGCCGGCATGGTGGGAGCGGGCAGGCCGGCTGCGCTGTCAGCGGGCCGGCTTCCGCCGCCCGCTGACAGCGTAGCCGGCCTGCCCGCTCCCACCATGCCGGCATTTTTGCTTAAAAAAAAATGCCGGCATGGTGGGAGCGGGCAGGCCGGCTGCTGACAGCGTAGCTGGCCTGCCCGCTGCCACCATGCCGCCATTTTTGCCGGCATGGTGGGAGCGGGCAGGCCGGCTGCGCTGACAGGCGTAGCCGGTCTGCCCGCTCCCACCATGCCGGCATTTTTTTTTTCAGATGAGCGATTCGTGAAAGTTCGATTCGGGCGAACCCGAATTTCTTAGGGAAATTCGGCGAATCGCCCGAATCGAACTTTCAAGAAGTTCGCTCATCTCTACTTGTATGTACAGTATACTGATATATAGATGCTGAATAAAGCTGATTCTGAACAAAAATGTAGTAAACATGATTTGAAAACTAATTTGTATTCTTTTAATTGCTGATTTATATAAGTGTTATAGCAATTGTTTTCGTACTTGTAGTTGCTGACTTGCTCCTGGATGCCCTGTGGGGGAGGCAATCAGGCAGGCCTATAGTCCCCCTACTGTGTGAACCCCCCCCCCACCTGAGTCCACTGTAAAACCTATCATGTTTCCGATCCAGCAGTGCATGCACGAGCCGCGGCTGCCGCAAGCTATACATTTAGCAGGAGCACGTTTCGGCTAGACTCAACCTTTGGGCAATTCTTAGTGGAAATTGATGTAGCTGAGTGCACTGATTGGCTGTCGCCCATGCATGCACCATAGAACTGGGGAAAGGTGAGTTTTCCTTAAGGGATTTTTTCTCTGTAAAATAACTATGGGTGTTTGTTTTTAAAAGTCTATCTTGCAAGTTAATTAACTCAGAAATTAAATAGGAAACTGGTCATTCCCTACTTAATTTTGGGTTAATGATGAGCTGCATGAATCAGCAAACCTGCTGGCTTGCTCCTTTAAAAGAGGACTCAGGGTACAACAAAAGTTAGGAATTGTCTACCTGTGGTATGAGATGTGGTATGAGATGTCTAAATACTATGTTGTCCTTCCATGGATGCTCTCTGCCTTTCGTTGCAGCCCTAAAAATTCTTTGACTTTGACAGATGATGATGACCCCCCTTTTCCATGGTGAAATGGTGTCATGTCCCATTGAGTACTCTCAAAAGATGTTTGTGGTGATTTAAGTTGTTTTTTGTATATCTATATATATATTTATGCCTTTCGCTGTTAGTCTACCTGGAGATTTTGTCACCCTCTTTGACATTTTTCAATATTTAAATATTGAAGGGGCTTTCAGGGATTTCCCAGGAACATTATATATTGTTTTTTTCAGGAGACTGGACTTTAGCACAGAATGTCTTGTTTGGCCTTTTTAGTGTATTCTCAATATTTTTGGGTAAAATTTGTTAAAAAAAATCTATAGAATAGAAAATGTAAGTTTAGAGCGCGCGGACGTGCCCATGAGGAATGGCTGCCTGATCTCACGGCTCCGCAGCAACGGGAGGCAATAAGCCATCAGACGCACGAGGACCCATCACCCACTGCATTACCCACCCTCCGCTCAACCCCCACTTACCAGCTGTACCGGCGGAGGCTAGTATGAGCACGCCAGGCGGCAGGAGAAGAGCCGGAAAGGATGGCTGCAAACAAGCGGCGGCGGCGGCTTCCCTTGAAATGGCGGCGCCCAGGCATGAGTCTGAGCCCCTTAGGAGATCTGAGGCCATCCTTGGAGATACAGCCCGGGAAGACCAGATTGGGGTAAGTGCTGGGGATGACATCCCTTGATTCGGCCGACAGCTGGCCCAGAAGGTCAAACCTGCGCTTTAGGGGCATCCCTGAAACCATGGAGGATACTGTGGGAACAGTTACTACCATGCTGCAAGAACTGGTTCCTGAAATTTTAATCGACAGACTGGAGCTGGATAGAGCGCACAGGGCCCTCACTAAAAGACCAACAGAGCCCCCCCCCCCGGGACAAAATCGTTTTCCAAACAAAGGAGGCAGTCCTGAAAGCTTCCAGAGAAAAAGCGCCCCTGGTCACATAACTACCAAATCTTTGCGGACTTCTCCCAGTCCACCATTCTCAGATTCTTACCTTCAGATTCTTCAAGCAAGCAGCATCCGCTATAGGTGGGGCTTCCCCTTCAAGTTTTCTTTTTCCTACCAAGGAAAACAAATCCAAATAACCTCCATCTCAGAACTCCTTACCAAATTCAAAGGTCTTGGCCTTAAAGTCCCAGAGGCAGACGTGTCTCCTCCCTCGCTCCCCTCCATTCCCCAGACCCCGAGACCCAGCCAGCGTAATACCGTGCAAGCCAGCCCCTCTGCAGGTCCCCTCAAGCAGACCCAAAGCTCCCAGGTGATGAAGAGACTTATCTCTCAAAAGTTTCAACCAGTTTGAACCTCAGCGCATGCTCTTTCTTACTCTCTTTGAAGATTCTCTCCGAGAATTGTCTCCACCCATCTGCCCCATAGCGTCTGGCTGGGCTCCCCTCACCATGTGGGGACGCCCGGTTCGCCCGATTTGGGGGCCGCACCTTCAAGCTAGACGCAGGTTGTAGCTCCTTCATTCTTCATCCAACCAGGCTCTGCGACTCCTGGCTCGGGGCGTTATTTTCTCGGCCGAGCGCCCAGCCTGCTAAACAGGGTCGTGAGAAACGTCCCTTGTTTTCTATTGTGCTTATACTTACTATGTTATTTTATATTGTTATGTTATATTACTAAGTTTTAGCTGCTTAGTTACGCCTTTGAGGTCTCCCCTCCCCCATTATACTTCAGTTCTCTCTGCTCAGGGCCATAACAAGCTTCTACATTTCAGGTACGTCTTTGGACTGGAGACTGCAAAACTCCTTTAATGTATAGTTACTGTTGCTGAATGTTTTTCCAGTTACTACTAGAATTGTTTAGTTTGGGTCCGGTGCCGATGCTCTGCGTTGTTCCTAATGGCTTTCCTTGCGGGCGGCTTCCTGCGGGCTGCAGGCCTGGTGGGTAGCCCTACAAATGTGACAGCCCCGCGGGGTATCGGTTGCGAGACCCTAATATTAGGTTATAGATCTGTTCCAGTTTGCCTAATCCTAAGTTTATAGGTCCATCTTTACAGCTCATAGATGCCTCCCGTTGTGCACCGCGCATTTCCCTCACTTCCTCCCACAGGAATACTTCTTCCTAGGTTCTTGGAAGCTACTGACATGCTATTGCATGACCAGAATTTTTGCATATGTTTTGTTAGCTTTTGTGTAATTTTGTCTCCCTGTAAGTCCCTCTCCCCCAACTTTCCTCCCCTCATCCCACCACCCACCCCTTTCCTTACCCCAATTGGGTTTGTGGTTCTGAATCCCCCTTTAAGCATAGTACCAACACAGTTAATCTACCCCCACAGATGAACATGGCCCTTAAGGTGCTATCAGCAAATGTCCAAGGCCTGAACTCCCCGAACAAAAGGTCCAGAGCTTTTAAGCTATATAACTCTTTGCATGCGGATGTGGTCTGTCTTCAAGAAACCCACTTTACCTCAAGCTCGTCCCCTAAACTAATCAATCATAGATTCTCATTTTATTTTCAAGCTACCACCAAATGCAAGCAGAGAGGGGTCCTTATAGCCTTTCGCAATGGAACCTCTTTCACTTGCACTAAACAAATATCAGACCCGGAAGGCAGATATTTACTTCTCCAAGGAACTCTCCAGGACGCTGAAGTCACCTTCTTGACATATTACGTGCCAAACACGAAGCAGCTTCCCTTTCTGGCCCATATCTTCTCCCTCTTGAGAGACCACCGAAAGGGAGCGGTGTTTGTCTGCGGTGACTCCAATCTAACACTTCAGCCCCACCTGGACAGATCCCTCCCCCCCAATGCTCAAGTAGTGAAAGATAGGGAACTCTTCAGAAACCTGCTAGATAACTACCACTTGCTTGATTCATGGAGGGCCCTTCATCCGCATGCGAAGGACTTCACCCATTACTCAGCCCCACATAAGTTATCTACCAGAATAGACCATATGCTGGTCCCACCCACTTTCATACCTTCGATCACCCAGGCTAAGATCCACCCGATTCCATGGTTGGACCACGATATGATGGTAATCTTTTGAAATTCCCTGATCACCAAACCAAGACCCTCTTCCTGGTCCTTGAATGACTCCCTCCTCTCTTCTAAATCTCTGGTTGAAGAAGCCAGCAGAACTGCCTCAGAATATTTCACTATAAATGAGAATCTGCAAATGCCCCCCCCCATGGTCTGGGGAGCATTTAAGTCTGTCATGAGGGGCTTCTTCATTGGCATGGCATCAAAGAAGAAAAAAGATAGGTCGGCTATGTTGCAGACACTCCAGGCCCAATATGAACAAGCCTCCAATGACTTAAAATTACAAAAGCAACCCAAATTAGACTAAACTACATAAACCTGAGCGCTCTAGAACTGAATTAAATCTATTACAGGTAGCAGAGGCAGAGGGTAGATATCGGAGAGCCAAGCAGAAATACTATGTCTCAGCCAATAGACCTGGTTCTCTGCTTGCCTCCCAACTGAGATGCCAGGATCAAACCATGAAGCCAGTAAAAGAATTATCGGAGGGCTTAGCGTACCTCTACGACTCTCCGCAACCTCATAGTGAGCATCAGGTCCGGGACTTCTTTGCGGACATCAGGATGTTCCCAATCTCTGTGCGGCGCGCTCCCGGCGCGTGTCCACGCACACGCGCGCGCGCGCGTCTAACGTCCTCCTATGCTCTCCGGCCGTGCTGCGCACAGCGCGCCCGCCGGAGGTGATTTAATTGGGCCAATGAGCCCTAGTTATTAAAGGGCATGTGCCCAAATACAGTCCGCCTCCCTATAGTGAATTGGGCCAATGAGCCCTTGCTATTAAAGGGCATGTGCCCTATAACACAGTCCGCCTCCCTATTCAAACTGGGCAATCAGCCCAGAGATCCCAGTTGCTCCAATCACTACACTCCTCCCCGCAGCCAATCCAGTCAGTCCCCATCCTATATAAGTACTCACCCTGCAGTCAGTCGTTGCCCGTTATAGCGTGCTACTGGGTGCGATTCTGATAGCTTATTTCCTTGTGATTCCTGCCGTGTTCTTGACCATCCCTGATTGCCGCCTGGACCGACCTTGCTTGCTCTTTGACCACGATTCTGCCTGCTCCTCTGTACCGCGAACTTCTGACCTCCCGTTGTGACCCTTGGCTTGCCCTGACTACTCTTCCGTCTAACCCTTCTGTACCGTGCCTCCTCGGATTGACCTCCCGTGTATGACCCCTGTCCGTTTATTGCTACTCAGTGTAGTCCCTGGATTCATCTGTCTTCCCCTGCATAAGTCAGCATCCTTTGTGCTAACAAGACCTGGGGGCAACCGTGTCCGGTGAGGCGTGTCTAGCGTCCCGGCAAACGGGGGCTTGCTATAGGCGAAGAAAGCAGCGGAGATCGGGGGTTGCTGATTTATTGGAAGGTGGGTGTCTTCGGGACCTGACAAAACCAATAAGAGACCTGATGGATTCACCGCCCTCTTTTACAAAAAGCTAGCCCCCCTTGTAGCCCCACGGTTAGCAAGAGTCTACAATCATATTAAGGAGGGGAACCGGTGGACCCAGACATGCTCAGAGCCTCAATTGTCATGGTCCCAAAACCTGGAAAGGATCATCAATCCTTGACAAATTTCAGACCTATTTCCCTGCTTAACCTGGATTTGAAGATCCTCATCAAAATTATCGCCAATAGCATATATGTCTTTCTGGGGGATATAGTACACAAAGACCAGGTAGGCTTTGTACCTAAGAGGCAGGCTGGAGACGGGGTGAGACGAATCTTGCAGCTTTTGGAGGGGGCACGTTCGCAGAAGCTCGAGGCCTTGTTCCTTTCCCTCGATGTGGAGAAGGCTTTTGATTCGCTCTCCTGGCAATATCTCCAATCAGCACTCCGAAAATGGGGATTCTATCCTGGATCTCTATTTATTCTAGCCCCTCCACCACAGTGAGATACGCTGGATACAGCTCCCCAGCTTTCCAGATAATAAGGGGCACCAGACAGGAATGCCCATTATCCCCCTTGCTATTCGTCCTGGCACTTGAGCCATTAGCCGAGAAGCTTAGACAAAATCCATCTGTAAGGGGGATACCCTTTGGGGGAAGAGATCATAGGGTCTCCATATTCATCGACGACATGCTCCTTATGCTCTCCTCCCCCAACGTCTCAGCCCCTAATGCCATTGCCATTATAGAGAGCTTTGGTAAATTCTCAGGCCTTAAACTTAATTCCTCCAAATCCATGGCTCTTGATATCACACTGTCTGACAGAACTCGGCAGCTCCTCTCCCAAAACTTTAATTGGATTTGGGTCCAGAGGCTGCCTTATCTGGGGACTAAGAATCCGGACGCACTTTTTAAAGCGAACTACCCGGAACTGTTTAAATCCCTAGATTCTTTATTACAATCCTGGTGGTTCCTGAGACTGTCATGGTTGGGCAGGATTGCTGCCCTAAAGATGACGAGTCCTCCCGGTTGCAGTACCTAGGGGCAAACTGGAGAACCTCCAGAGAAAGATACTCTCTTATGCCTGGAACAAATCCAGACCTAGAATAAGTAGGGATACATTATACTGCAAAAAGGAAGAAGGGGGCTTATCCTTTCCCTCTTTTCGTAAGTACTACCTGGCCGCCCAGATTTCACCACTGGTACTCCTACATGCCCCTCGATATAGACCAATCTGGGTGCTCAATGACATAGCTAATGGTGGGCACATTGCGCCTGCTTCTCTGCTTTGGATACCCAGGTCCTCCAGGCCCAGCTCCCTCCCTACTCTCCTAAAATTCTCACTGACCATATGGGATTCAACGAAACATATATTCTCTTCTCCTCACCTCCCGGCCTCCCCTTTATTGGGTAACCCAGCACTCCCCTCAGGTGTTTCCCACCAACGAAACTTTATATGGTGGAAACGAAACAACCTCACATTAGCTGACCACCTCTGTACCCTGGATGGTATGAAAAGCCTACAGAGTCTATCACCTAACACTGACTTTCCCCCGTCGGAAATATTCAGATATCTTCAGTTACAACACTTCATCAGTAGCCTACTGAAGAAATCCCCCCCCCCCCCTTCAGAATGACAGAATTCGAACGCCGGTGTATTCGTGATCATTTTTTGGGAGGTATGATTTCTAGCCTGTACACCTCTCTGGTTGCTCCAACCTCCACTAAGAAACATAACTATATGCTGAGGTGGGAGGAGGAGTTGGGAGTGGAGAGGGATCAAAAAGCCTGGCAAATGATCCTGAGGAACACGAGCAAAGTATCTTATAACGCCCTGACCCAGGAAAACGCCTATAAAATTTTATTTAGGTGGTATTATACCCCTGAACGCATCCACAGGTTCTCCCCCTCCTCCTCCCCCCTCTGTTTCAGGGGTTGTCAGGATAGAGGTTCAATGCTCCATGTGTGGTGGGAGTGTCCAATAGCTCAGACGATATGGCACAAAAGCTATAAACCCATCGCTGACATTCTGCAAATCGTAGTACACAGAAATCCCTGGGAAGCCCTCCTTTTGTTCAAGGTAGGCCCCTATACTAAACCACAGTGGCGCTTGACGCTCCATATAATCTCAGCTGTCAGAGCTACGATTGCAAGGAACTGGAAACTTCCTACCATACCCCGGGCAGAGATTCAGGGCAGAATATCAGACATCATGTGTAATGAAAAGTTAACAGCAATCTCCAGAGATCAGTACGACAAATTCTACGTCAAGTGGGAACCCTGGATAGATCCAAAATACCCGATTTAGCCAGGATCTCCCCACATATTATTCGCGGTATGGGTCTTCGTCCCACTTAGGGTAACCAGCCCCTACTCTAAGCATGGAACCACACTCCCCACCCCTACCCACTACCCTACCCAGTCCCTTCCCACCCCCTGCGTTCCTCTTGTATCTGTTGAGCATTTTATTTTATTTTTTTCCCCTTTGTTTTCTCATGTAACTTTTCAACGCAGTTACTGTATGCATAATAGTAATTCATGAGCAAACATTAGCCTATGGAAAACAAAGTCTACGATATTGTATACTAAGCATTCCTCCATTCTGTTTACAGTCTCTACCTTACCACAGTTTACCTACGATACTGGATGTTACCCTTATTGCTTATTTACCTTATTTCAATGTCCAATTTGTAATGTCAAGTTACATTATACTGTTCATTTTATGCTCTATTGCAAATGTATGTACTCATACTGTTTTTATTCTATGCTAAACTGCAATAAAAACTTTTGTAAAAGAAAATGTAAGTTTTCTGATAAAATCATATTAGGCTCGATTCAAAATCCCAAATGTCATTATGTTTGTATTTATCGAAAGTTTTGTTGGGTGTTTGTCATTTTTTCCTTTTTTTTTGGGCATTTTCGACTCGCACGAACGTTCGAACATAGACGTATATGTTCGTTCGTCCATCGAAATTAATTTTGTGTTTTTACGCAACTTCGGGACTTTTTTCCTTCGAAATCGTAAATGTTTCGATCAGTCAAATCATTTACGTCATTGCAATGGGCTGGCGATTAATTCAGAGAGCTGATTGGCAAGTATTCCGACGCCCATATAGTCATTTCCTTGTCGAGCGTCTTACGGCACCTTTTTGACCTCGGGACTAGGCAGCCAAGCGTGATGGAGAGTGACTTTGAAGAGCATCAAGCTCTTCTTCTGTTTGGCATTGATGGGATCTTGAGGTCAGAGCCCAGATTGCACCGGCGGCGACGCATGAACATCAATGGCATGCATGACGTTGAGCTGTTCGAGCTGACCAGGCTTAATCGCGCTTCCCTCCATAAATTGTATAGTGAGCTGCGCCCATGGTTAGCCCGCACCACAAGGAAGGGGCATGCAATTTCAGGTATGACCAAGATGCTTGGCTGCCTGCAATTTTTGGCGAACGGCTCGTTCCAGAGGCTGGGTGCCCTCTCCATGGGGATCTCACAGCCTACGCTGAGCCGCGCACTATCACATTTTTTGGAAGGCATGGCTACCCTAACCCCCAAATATATTTTTTTCCCAGATGATATGGTAGCCAGAAACGCCATTAAGCTTGGTTTTTATAATATCGCCGACATGCCCAACGTCATTGGTGCCATTGACTGTACCCACGTCGCCCTGGTGCCTCCGGCTGCAGACGAGTACATATACAGGTAAGTAATGGTTTTTTGTTTTGGTTCAATTTTAGGTTAACCCTCCTTGTAATGGTCCCTCCTTGTAATGGTCCCTCCTTGTAATGGTCCCTCCTTGTAATGGTCCCTCCTTGTAATGGTCCCTCCTTGTAATGTTTCCACCTTGTAATGTTTCCACCTTGTAATGGTCCCTCCTTGTAATGGTCCCTCCTTGTAATGGTCCCTCCTTGTAATGGTCCCTCCTTTTAATGTTTCCACCTTGTAATGTTTCCACCTTGTAATGGTCCCACCTTGTAATGGTCCCTCCTTGTAATGGTCCCTCCTTGTAATGGTCCCTCCTTGTAATGGTCCCACCTTGTAATGGACCCACCTTGTAATGGTCCCTCCTTGTTATGGTCCCTCCTTGTAATGGTCCCACCTTGTAATGGTCCCTCCTTATCGAAATGTGTGTGTTCATTTTTCAAAATGCCTTCCTAATGTTTTCTTGTCTTCCTTTTTTACCAGGAACCGCAAAATGGGCCACTCCTTTAATGTGCAGGCAGTGGTGGGGCCGGACATGCGGTTCCTTAGCGTCCTCGCCGGCTACCCAGGCTCAGCCCATGATGCGTACATCCTTAGACGATCAGGATTGTACCGACGGTTTGAGTCTGGGGAATTTTCCGGTGCATGGCTCCTTGGTAAGTGAACATAAACCACATAATGTAGTTGTGGATGTTTGTTTTTAATTAGCATTTGGCAGTAATGTCTGCAAAACTTACACCTTAAACAACCTTCTGGCCATGTGAAACCACACTTGAATGTTAGTTATTAACCAACCAAGCGTTTCGCCAAGTTTGGCCTGCATTAGCCACATTCTAAATTATCTATTTGTCTAATTTAATAATCCCTCTTACACCACCCTCGTGTGGAATCGTGCACTTAACTTGAGCATAGTTTAGGACCCATCTTTGCTAAGCTGGTTTGCACTTCCACACGAGAGTAGAGCGGGATAAAGTGCATGTGGCGTGTTTCTGCTGTTTTGGTCTCACACAAAGCATATAAGGGGTCAGCCAAACCTACATCCTAAGCACACTTTGAAACCCAGAGCTGGGATCCTTATGTATGATTGTCCCTCATCCTCACTCTTTCCCCTCGATTCAAAGAGCAAAAGTTAATTGATTTCGTATCGAGAATCGTAAGTTTGGGTGGGTGTTAGTCATTTTTTCCTGTTTTTTTGGCCATTCCCGACTCGCACGAGCCTACGTACGTATGCGTATATGCTCTTACGATCAGCGGCAGTTCGTTCGTAAATTTTAGGATCAAAACGTAAAACTTAGGATCAAATCCTAAAACTTACGATCAAAACGTAAAACTTAGGTTAATTGGATGTGTTTAGGTGTGATTCAGAGAAACCTCTAAACGCGTTTTAAAAGAAAGCCACAGCCGACACCTTTTAGCAGCCGGATTGCTGTTCGTGAACAGGTTTTTTGGCTATGTGGAGGAGTCTGCGCGTCTTGAGCTCCAATGAACTGCATGTATCTGCATGGCCGAGGCCATAAATTGTATGGCAATGCATACCTGATTCATGTATGCCTTATAAAAGCATTTTAATGTGGACCTTAATTAGTCCTTTGCATGTAAACCTTTATTTTGCAATATATTTGCGTTAATTAAAGAAACTTATGTCCTTTGTTATTTATTTTAAAATTGAGGTACTAGAATAATATTTTTAGATTGCATTTATTGGTGTAGTTGTTTACCTTTGCTTTGTTTAATTATTTAAGCACATCTTTGGTCAGATGCATCACACTTACTGAGGAGAGGAGAGCGGGATAAAGTGCTGGATGTGGGTTACTGCTGTATTTTGCACAGACACAGCAGAGCTGGGGGCATGGAAAGGTCAGAAATCAAAGAATCCAGAGCAACACAGTCACAAGGCCCTTTCTGTTTGCAGGCTGCCCGATAATACCTGAGCCGCCATCTTGGCTGTTTCTAGGCTCATAACATGCAGAAGTTGCTGGGTGTTTTTTAATATTTGTGAGCAATCTGTATGTAGAGGGTGTGGGTAACCACACAAAAAAGTTAAAGTTGTACCATTTGAAGCCAAAATATTAAAATTAAATCCACAAGTAAAAAATGCAAGTTAACAAAAAATTAAACAAAGTAAGATTTACTTATGCAAATGCATTCATTAATGGTTGGTTACTACAAAATGAATGAAATAACGAAAATTAAAAGACCAAATATTTAGAATGCACTTTAATGAGGTAAGTTTGTATTGCGGAGCCGCAAGATCAGAAGGATTTACGTCCAGACAAAAAAGGAAAAAGGGCAAAACCAATGTTGCAACCTGAGAAATGAAACGGAAAATTCAGGATGGAAACTGACATAGGTCTGATTCCCGAACTGCCATACGAACGGACGTATATTTTAGGATAGAAACGTATTTGCTTATTGAATCACTCGCAAGTTCATACGAACGCACGAGCGGACGTGAAAAATAGGATGATCGTGAGCCAAATCCAAGCTGTTACATGTTTCTTTGAATCAACCCATTTGTATGTTGTCCTTTTGTAAACCTCTAGGACATATGTTTAGTTTGGGACTGGGACAGTGGCAAATGTTGCCTCATGTTGATCACACAATTGACAAATAGCCTCCTATTGATGTTGCTGGTGCCTTGATGGTCTTACATGTTTTTTTTCCTAATCTTATGTATAAGGTGATTCAGGATACCCGCTGCTGCCGTGGCTCTTGACGCCAGTACTCCGGCCCCAAGATGCCTCCCAGGATGCCTACAACTGTGCGCACCGCAAGACCAGGGCTGTGGTAGAGAGGGCCTTTGGTCTTTTGAAGACTAGGTTTCGTTGTTTGGATCATACCGGGGGCGCCCTGCAATATGATCCGAAAAAGGTCATAGACATAATAATGGCCTGTGCTGTTCTGCACAATTTTGCAATTTCACAACGGGTCCCCCGGTATGTAGAATTTGCTCCCTCTCCACCCAGCGAAGACCAGGAGGACTCATTTCTGGACACACACAGTAGTGTGTCTGGCCAAAGTGTGCGGACTAATTTGATCGCGACCCATTTTGCTTAATGTAACCTGTATTGACCTTTGTTTAACATTGTGTTGTTGATTTAGTTTTCTTTCCCTTTGTGTATGTTTCGTTATGTTTGTGGTGTTCAAATAAGTAATGAAGTAATTACTCACCACAGGCCTAATGCTTTCCAACTCTCTTTTTTGGATGTGTGAACTGTGTGAATGTCCAAGTATATATTTCTCTGTGACACCCAAAAAAGAGACAATAAAATTTATGAGCCACAGGTGTCTTTAACTGTTTATTTTATAAAAATAAGAGCTCAAACTTGGAGTTGCTGCTCACTCCAATTTGCAAACAAAATATATTTAACCACAAAGGATTAATGGTTAGATCAACCATGGCAATAATTACATCAACAAAAAATCCTGGTTGGCCACATTTGCCCCTGCCACAGGTGTAAACCTGGTACAGGTGTAGAAGCTTGAGTGGCACGTTCAGTGAGGATTTCGATATGGCCTTGGCTAGTGGCCTACCTCACCACTCTAAGGAGCTATATGGGCGCAAATCAAAAACACACAACCCAAGGCATACACCAAGGGTATCTTGGTTTGCCTCACCAGACAAGTCAATACAGGGGGGATTAAGAGCAAAGATGTTGTACAGATTCATGTTGTGGAGACATTAATATGGGTGATGGCCATAGTACCCAGGTGGTGGCCCTTGCTGATTGGCCCGAACGTGGGCCTGTGTGGCATTCTGAATCTGCAACTGGTCCAAAATGTTGCGCATGATATTTACCATTTCACCCCTGTAGGCACGGTTGTCATTGTTGGCAGTCTCCATGTGGCTGTTGAGGGTCCGCAATTCGTTCTGCACAGCCTGTAATGTCGTATTTAGGGTCTCGATCCGGCCATACAGTGCCTCTCGGTTTCTTTGGTTTTGGTGCTGGAAGGTAACCCTCTCGTGGTGCCATGCGTCCAACATTGCCATGCCCCTCCCCTGGTTGCGCCGTAGCGGATTCCGCCTCCCCAATCCCCTGGTTCGGGGTCGTGCCGAGGCTGTTGGTCTGGGCCCCTCAACAGACACAGGCATGCTTTCACTATCCTCAACAGCAGAGACAACACTGGGGACTTGACTGTCAGTCTGTGCATGCTGGCCATCATGTGCAGCCACCATGCTGCCAGATTCCCTCTGCTGCTGCTGAGTTGGTGGTGAAACATTTTGGACCAGTTGCAGATTCTGGCCCAGGGGTAGATCTTCCGAAGGGCACATAAAGGATCCATCCTCCTCCAGCTCCTGGATTTCATCCATGAGTGTGTGGGTCTGTATGGACAGAGACAAATTAGATGTTAGCTTGCCCACTACATATGTCAATCTGTTAGTAGTAACATGCAAAGTAACATGGCTAACCGACATTTGCTCAATAAACTTACCGAATATATCGGTTCCTCCCTCCTAGGCTGCACGGAAGTTGACGGCATGTCCACACTGGCAGTGGATTCCACAGTAGCTGAGCGATGATGGTGGCCTGCATGAGAAGCAAAGACACTATGTAAACACACACCTATGCATTGTTGACGGGTCAAAAGACATATGCCGAATTAGTTAACGGGTCAAAGCTGTCATGGGCACTTCAACAACGGGGCCAAATAAGCTTCAATTTCCATGCCATTATCTTTAAAAAAATTTTGCCTACAACTACTTCAACATTGTTCAACTCAACTAAGCCAAACATTCAAGTTCAGCTTGTTCTGTGGCTGACCACATCCCTTATAGGCCATTAAAGCGGACCTTCACTCTGATTAAGAGTCTAGCTTATATGTTTTCCACACCCTGTACATACAGATTGACCACATTACAAATCTTCCTACCTGCATCTACTGCATGTTATGAGCCTTTAAACATCAAAGATGGCGGCTTATGGAATCCGCCATCTTATCAGGCAGCCTGCAAACAGTAAGTGCCTCCTGACTGTGCTGCTCTGCATTCTTGGACTGGTGACCGTTACCTGACCCCAGCTCTGCTCTGTTTGAGCAAAGAACAGCTATAATCCGCCCCCCTGTACCTTATCCCACTCTTCTCTCCTCAGTAAGTGTGATGCTTCTGAGTCAAGATGCCGGCGCATGTATCCTAAATTCCTGGTCAGAGTTGCAGGCCAGTGTTAGAAAGAATAATAAGTTAGTGACTAAAACTGAAAAAAATAGGAATTTGACATGCTGGGGAACTGTTTTTGCATACTTTGGCCTTTGCATTAAATCACAATGAAGGTCCGGTTTAAGTGTACACACTCAGCCTGGACATAGCAGGGACCTGGTTTTTGGGAGGCCTAGCAATGTATGTTTTCCTAATTCAAAACAAGCCTGTTTGTTGATTTTTTAACAACCCAAGCTCACACACAAGTCCACAACAGATCAAGATTGAAGTGTGTGATGTCATGGAGTGTAAAGACATAACTGCCAGGTTAATGGGAACCAACAAACTTTTACACTCGGGTTCAATGTACATTCACGTCTTGTATGTGGACCAAAAATCAAAAGTTAAGTGGCCACACACATGCCACACCCTGGCCCAACACAGAAATCACATACAAGCCACAGCCTAGGTGCCTGGCTTCCCAGATGTGTTACTGTCTAATTGTGCATGCTCACTAATTGTAAAGGTCACATAAATCTTACTCACCTGCAGGACGGGTCGGGGAATCTGTGTCCCTTAGGGCCGCGTGGCCTTCGACGGCGACTGGATGCATCAATCCATAAATCATCTCCTCAGCCGGGGTCAACTTGAGTTTGGAGGGAAAACCTCCTCCAGTTTTCATGCTGCAAAACAGAGTTAGGCTAATTTAGAACCAGGTGGCCAATACAACATCCAGTCTAATCCTAAAGCTAACATTTTTACCTGTCAATCCGCCTTTGATTTTCTTTCTTCCGCGCAGCATATTTGAGGTCCGATATCTTGCGCTGAATCTGTACAACATCCTTTAACTCTTCCCCCGCTGCATTCACTTGTCTGGTTAGGTCGGCCAAGATGTTGGCTCTGCGCTGTTTGCTGGTGTTTTTGGATCTGCGCCCATATAGCTCATCATAAACTAAGGTCAGGCCACTAGCCAAGGCCATAATTTGGGCCTCACCAAAACGCCCACTCAACTGCCCTCTTCGCAATGTGCGCCCTGTTGTTTTGGGTTGTGGGTCCTCCATGGTGTCATCCAAATGGGGTGACATCCTTGGCTGGGTTTGTGGGGTATAATGCAGGGAATGGTGGCTGCCTGGGGATTGGCCAGGACTGGGAAAGGGACTGGGTGTTCTGGCCTGGCTGGCCACAGAAGTCCCAGGTGTTGATGTGGCATAGTAACCTTGCCTTTCCACCTGTGCCGGTGCCAAATGTGGGCGAGCAGGAGAGTTTCGTTCTGAGCCTGAAGTAGTGCTGCCCTTGGAGGTAGTAGGGCGGACCAAGGGTGAGTGCGATCTTGCAGGGCCGGCCCTCTTCTGTTTTTTTTTTTGGCACACTCTTGGGGGGCTGCGGGACCTGGTTCGGCCTCTTTGTGGGCTGCATGGCCTGCTGCGGCGTCTAGGGGGGCTGCGGGACCTGGTTCGGCCTCTTTGTGGGCTGCGTGGCCTGCTGCGGCGTCTAGGGGGGCTGCGGGACCTGGTTCGGCCTCGAGGGGGGCTGCGGGACCTGGTTCGGCCTCTTTGTGGGCTGCGTGGCCTGCTGCGGCGTCTAGGGGGGCTGCGTGGCCTGCTGCGGCGTCTAGGGGGGCTGCGGGACCTGGTTCGGCCTCTTTGTGGGCTGCGTGGCCTGCTGCGGCGTCTAGGGGGGCTGCGGGACCTGGTTCGGCCTCTTTGTGGGCTGCGTGGCCTGCTGCGGCGTCTAGGGGGGCTGCGGGACCTGGTTCGGCCTCTTTGTGGGCTGCATGGCCTGCTGCGGCATCTAGGGGGGCTGCGGGACCTGGTTCGGCCTCGAGGGGGGCTGCGGGACCTACTGCGGACTATTGTGGGTGTTGTAGTGGGGCAGGGTGGGGTGGGTCTTCGGACCCTCTTACCCGTTTTTGGCCCAGTAGCCATACTAGCCTTTGTGGCCTGTGTCTTTGCTTTGCCTGGCTGCTCCTTTTTTTGCCCATAGCTGGTAGTTGGCTTGGCCGGCGTTTTGGTACTAGGCCGTAATTTTGCTTTTGGCTGCTGCGACCTGGTTTTGGGCCCTTCGGAAGGCTCCTGCCGTTTGGCTGCCTTCTTCCCCGTTTGCTCCTTTCCAGTTTTGCCAGGAGGTTTTTTGGGTGCCATTTTGATTTTAGAAAATAATCAGCTGTGTGTGCAGGGACCTTTAAGTAAGCTAGCCAGCGTGTGACGTACGTTCGCACGGCCGTGCGGAACCCGCTGAGGCATTGCGTACGTTCGCACGGCCGTGCGGAACGCGCTGGGGCGTTACTTATCTGCTGCCGAGAAAAAGAAGCAAGATGGCACCCACTATCTTCACCCGCCAACAAGAAGAGATCATCATGTTCGTAAGTGTATTTGATGGACTTTTGTTAGATTAGGAAATGCTGCTCTACATGTGAAGGAAGCGCAGGAATAAATGGCTTTGGTTAAAAATGTGATAAACTACATGCACAACCAAAGGCACGCAACACACGTGCCAAACAACATTTAGGCCATATTGTGAAATTACTGAAGCCTAGAAATGTGTGTGTGTTAATGTAATTACACCAAAAAATGTATTGCTGACACATATTGATAGGTATTTAGAAGTAAAGTCGATGTTTTCTTTCTGTTTTGTAGACCATGCTGGAGCGCAGGTACGACTACCTGCCCAACACATTTGAAAAACGCAACGTCGCCCTGGAGATAATCTCGACCATCCAACAGCAGACCAACACCACCTTCACCCACACGCAGATCATGCAGCATTGGTCGGACCTCAAACGGCTGCACATGCCCCGGGTGCGGAGGTTCTTCGGAATCCATTTTCCAAGTAAGTAGATTGCGATTGCATGCAATATGTAACTAAGACAGAAGGTAGGACTTTACTTAGAATGCCTTTTCTTTTCTAGTGTTGGAAATGGATTACCGAATTCGCCGCACCCGGAGGCGCAGAGGCCGACCAGTGCTGCATGATTCTGCAGCTGGGAGTGAAGGTGGTGGATCTCCAGGGCGACGGGCCGACCCCTCCTCTGTGGCCTCCTCAGACCAGCCCCTGGACCTTACCACAGAGGAGGGGCGGCACAGCATGGGCAGGTAGTCGTACCCTGCCTCGCATGCGGGATCCTCTGGTATGTCACTCTTCATGTCTACACCAAAAAAGAGAATTGCTAGCTCCTGATATCACCAAACTGAATCCTTTATTCTGTATTTGTAGATGTTTCGGTTGCGGGTGAAGTAGTGGGTCAGGAGGCAGCAGATAGGAGCCCACAAGACCCTGGAGAAGGTGAGTGATGTGACCCAGACTTAGCTAAAAACATTGGAGGACTGCGGAATCAGACATCCAAACTAACCATTTGGCACATGTTTCTACAGGCACTTCTTCACAGCAGAGCCAGGAACCAGGACCTCAGGGTGTTGTCCCCAACGAGCCATCTCTCGGCCACCAACCAAGTAAGTAGTCATGTCATTCTAGAGATTTCGGTCTAAATTCCCATGAACACAAAAACACATAATGCCCTAGTCAATGCCAATATAAGAGGGACCTGTGTCCACTGAATTAGCTTAATTAGTTGCCCAACTGTCCTGTGGCCACTGAATTAGCTTAATTAGTTGCCCAACTGTCCTGTGGCCACTGAATTAGCTTAATTAGTTGCCCAACTGTCCTGTGGCCACTGAATTAGCTTAATTAGTTGCCCAACTGTCCTGTGGCCACTGAATTAGCTTAATTAGTTGCCCAACTGTCCTGTGGCCACTGAATTAGCTTAATTAGTTGCCCAACTGTCCTGTGGCCACTGAATTAGCTTAATTAGTTGCCCAACTGTCCTGTGGCCACTGAATTAGCTTAATTAGTTGCCCAACTGTCCTGTGGCCACTGAATTAGCTTAATTAGTTGCCCAACTGTCCTGTGGCCACTGAATTAGCTTAATTAGTTGCCCAACTGTCCTGTGGCCACTGAATTAGCTTAATTAGTTGCCCAACTGTCCTGTGGCCACTTCCTAACCTTAATTCCTGTGATTAATCATATGTGCATTATACTTAATTTGTTTCTTTAAATACATTAAATACACAGGTGATAAACATGTATTGTTCTCCGAATAATTTGATTTTCTGATTTTTTGGCAGGGACCACAAGACAGCGACTTGCTGATATCAATCGGAGGGTCCTTGAGTTGGTGGCCGATCTGCAGGCGATGCGGGACACGTTGGGGACAACAGAAGAGGAAGACTAGTGTCCTGGTTCCTGGCCCTGTTGATTTGTACATTTGTACATAGTTGTCTTTGGACATAATTTTATTTGTGACCCAAAATTTTTTATTGTATATAGTTTTATGGTTTTAAACAAATATTTTATTGTATATAGTTTTAAAAATTAAATTAAAAAACAGTGTATATATTTTGAGGAACCAAAAAGCAATGTGTATATAGTTAAACATTTTTTAGTGCCAAAGTGGCCAAAAATAGTTTTATAACAAATGCCAATTGAGCATTAAAAAACAAAAAAAAACAAAAAACATGTCCCATTTATTTGCACACATACATTTTACAAAAACAAGGGGACAATGACATATTTGAAAATCAAGATTGTGATGTCCGTGAAGTGATTTGGGTAAGTTTTAGGGACCTAAAATGGAAGAAGAAACAAGGCGCTAAGTGATTTGGGTAAGTTTTAGGGTGTGAAAATGGAAGAAGAAACAAGGCGCTAAGTGATTTGGGTAAGTTTTAGGGTGTGAAAATGGAAGAAGAAACAAGGCGCTAAGTGATTTGGGTAAGTTTTAGGGACCTAAAATGGAAGAAGAAACAAGGCGCTAAGTGATTTGGGTAAGTTTTAGGGTGTTAAAATGGAAGAAGAACCAAGGCGCTAAGTGATTTGGGTAAGTTTTAGGGTGTGAAAATGGAAGAAGAAACAAGGCGCTAAGTGATTTGGGTAAGTTTTAGGGTGTGAAAATGGAAGAAGAAACAAGGCGCTAAGTGATTTGGGTAAGTTTTAGGGTGTGAAAATGGAAGAAGAAACAAGGCGCTAAGTGATTTGGGTAAGTTTTAGGGTGTGAAAATGGAAGAAGAACCAAGGCGCTAAGTGATTTGGGTAAGTTTTAGGGTGTGAAAATGGAAGAAGAAACAAGGCGCTAAGTGATTTGGGTAAGTTTTAGGGACCTAAAATGGAAGAAGAACCAAGGCGCTAAGTGATTTGGGTAAGTTTTAGGGTGTGAAAATGGAAGAAGAAACAAGGCGCTAAGTGATTTGGGTAAGTTTTAGGGACCTAAAATGGAAGAAGAAACAAGGCGCTAAGTGATTTGGGTAAGTTTTAGGGTGTGAAAATGGAAGAAGAAACAAGGCGCTAAGTGATTTGGGTAAGTTTTAGGGTGTGAAAATGGAAGAAGAACCAAGGCGCTAAGTGATTTGGGTAAGTTTTAGGGACCTAAAATGGAAGAAGAAACAAGGCGCTAAGTGATTTGGGTAAGTTTTAGGGACCTAAAATGGAAGAAGAAACAAGGCGCTAAGTGATTTGGGTAAGTTTTAGGGTGTGAAAATGGAAGAAGAAACAAGGCGCTAAGTGGTTAGGGTGAGCTTTAAGGGAGGTCAAGGGAAAAGGCAGAAGAGCGCTAAGTGGTTAGGGTGAGCTTTAAGGGAGCTCCAGGGAAAAGGCAGGAGAGCGCTAAGTGGTTAGGGTGAGTTTAGTGATGGAAGTGAAATTATGTAGGCGAACACTTTAATGAGAGAAGTTTGTAGTGCGCAGGCGCAATATCGTAAGAATTTCGTCTGAACAGATACTTTAGGAAAAAATGAAGCAGGATGTAGCGGGAAAATGATAGGATTCGTGTGAGACTACGATGGGAAAAGGGCAAAAACGAAAGGCTACGTTGGTAGTTGGGAAAAATAAATCTGAACATTTTCGATGGAAAATGACATCCTCGTCTGCGTACTCTGGCATACGAGCACACGGACGCGCTACGGAAGGTTTACGAAGCATGCATAGAATCGATCGAACGTTCATGCGAGAGCGGGAAATTTTGAAAATCTTACAACGTCGGCACCAAACCGAAAGTTTGTTTGTGTCTCTCTGAATCGAGCCTATTGTGTGTAAAGGCCCCATTTCTCCCAGTTACAATGGTACCACATATATATTGGTAGACACCCTTTCCTGTCCTGCCCAAAGTGAAACAGAGCTTAAGGAGATTTTCAAATAAAATACAACTGCTATGCACACCTTGCAGTTTTTCAAGAAAAACAACCCTTTAAATTTGAAATACCCCCACAAACTATATATTCTCTAGAAGCTTTCTAGGCATAACAGGCTTATTGACGTGGGTGCAGTTTTCTGGAAGTAATTCCTCAATTAATTCTTTGGTTCCACAGGGTTTCCCTAAAAAAAAGAATAAAAAAGCAGAATCACAAGAAAAAAAAGTTAAATCTTAAAAAGCAAGGTCGCCTGAACAGAACAATACCCAACATGCATAAGTACTGTCAAGAGAAGAGTTGCCAAAGACCCCAAATTAAAGGATGTGCGTAAGGGTAATTTTACGTTTACTAAAATTTCAGCTCTGCAGACAAAGCCCTTTACATTTGGAATTCCCCCACAAACCTATAAATGTTTAACTGTGATTTTTGCATTCGTTTTCAGGAAAATAATATTTTTTTGTGGCAGAGTTAAGGATTTAACAGGAAATGTCTTGTTTGTAATTTTTTCACAGTTTTTTTTATTATTGAGTAAAAAAAAAAGAAGAAAATATTCAAGAAAACCATATTGCATGTGAAAGCCCCATTTATCCCGAATACAACGGTACCACATATGTATTGGTAGCCCCCGTTTCTGTCCAGGAGACCCCTAAACTGGAAAGAGCACTTTATATATCCACGATATAAAGGGTTAAACTTTTAAAATTGGAATGGGGTCCCCATTTTTTGGGGTGAATTTCAAAGGTTAAAAACCCTTAAAAATCTCTAAATAAATGACACGGTGTCTGCCCTACCCAGCATAACCAGCCAAGGGACAATCTATGCAGGGCTTGTAGAACAGGGCCCAGGGTACAGCTTTTGTGGCCTCCCGCCCTGCTGACTACAAGCCTGCAAAGCCTAAATTACCCTGAGCCCTTTTGTCCCCACTCTGGTCTTTGGGGAGGCAGGTAATGGGGGGTTGGGGGTTAATGGCAAGTCACCCACTAGCCGCAGGTGACTTTCCAGCCCCCTAAGCCTTGTGAACTGGTATAGGGGTCTCATGGATTCCTTAGCAGTTCACAAAGGGTTCAATGTAAAAAAACACAAAAGCACACACACACACAGAAAAAAATATTTTATTTTATTTTTTTAATACTTACTGTGTCCCACGTTGAGTACTTTGGCTCCTGCTTTCCTGTTGCGTCTGGAAGCCTTTTATACCTGCTGGGTGACAGCACATAAGGGGGGGGGCACCCCATTTTTGGGGGAATTTTAAGGGTTAAAATTCCTTACGAATCCGACTCAAAAATGGTGTGGGGTCCCCCCTACCCTGCATAACCAGCCTGGGTACCGGCTATGGGGGATTGTAGAACAGGGCTCAGGGGCCAGCCTTGGAGCAGGTTTTTGTCACCTAAAACAGCCTTATAATTATTGATATGGGCTCTATTATACACTAGCCATTATAAAATGCACAGCTACTAACTTTTTTCATGAGTAACACACTCCTGTCTTGCGACTGAAAAAAAAATGCAATCCTGTGAAGACACCACCTGAAGCTATGGAAGAGTTAGCCAATACACTCTATGCATCAGTAACACAGTTTCTATATTATTTATTTTATGCTTAAAAATACACGCCGGCTGTCTTACCTTAAAGTGTTTTGTGCATGTGTGATGAAGCGGTCTGCTTGTCAGAAGTACGGCTTGGAGGAGAACAATTTCCAAGCAGCAAGTGCTCCTGGGAACACCAAACAAGTCAAACCAAAGAAAGATGAGGAAAGTGAAGAAAGATGAGGAAAGTGACGGATATTACGTCGTTGACCACACTGTTACTTTTACTTAAGACAAAAACACTGATGTCTGTTCATTTCACCTTTGCTTTTTGGTGGAAACCAACTTGCACAACCCGCTGAAAAGTGGAACAAGGTTAAAATTCCAGTAAAAACTGGGAAGGGGTTCTTTGTAGGTCGCCAAGGACTCTGCCTGTGGTGGATTTGGCGGACACATTTGAGGTCCCATATGAATGGAGCAAGGCATAAACCAGTGCCATGCTGCAGCTTGATGTGCGTTTTTGTGAAAACCAGGCTGGGAATGCTCCAAGTGTCTGTGAAAAAAGGGGGTGTTTCTTATCTTTCCATCTGTGTAGGTAAAACAGCTGAGCAGCAATATACTTCCAGCATATGATGATTCATTTTTTAAATGAAGCGTTATCTGAGCTGAGCGGGGTTCTTATGAGCATAAAGGGAAAGTTGCATTTTGTAAAACGAAACCAACCCCTCCATCGCCCTGTGCTAATCCTATAAAAAATATCTCATTGGGGGGACAGGCAATCTGCACGAAAGCTTAACCTTGACCTTGAGTGACAGGTCAGTCACCCAATCCCATTCTCAGTGTGACTGTACTGGTCTGTGTCTCAAGTCCAACTGTCACTCAAGTCTACGGCTGCGATGCAAAGCCCTTATCTGCCCCCTCCACATAAGTGAAGGATTTTGGCAATAAGGTGAGTTTTATTTCATTAATTAATTTATTTATTTTTTATTTGTTTTATTTATTTATATATTTTTTTTCAGTGTCCAACATGGGCTTAGCACATGGAGGGGGAGGGGTGGCTGGGGGTTACAAAAAGATTGGTCTTTCTCTTTATGACATATTAATTTATCTTTTACAAGGAAGAATTGAAGTTTAGGCTCTAAAATGTCAGCACCTTGTTTCCCCAACACAGAGTTCCGGGGGCAAACAATGCCCTGGCATCCTAGTTCCACTACACAGTCAGCTCTGGCCTCAGGTGATCCCAGCAGACAATGCGGCAACACTGCATACTGGGGTAGCGCCAGTCCACACTTTGCCACAGATGCTGCAAGGTGGACAGAGACAGCTTGCATAGGGTCTCCTCCTCCCAAGGGCCCAGTAGCAACTGCCTCCTCTACCTCTATGGTATGTTTGCCACTGCAGAAAACGAAAGAGCTTAAACCGGACCAACACCAGACCGCCCGTAATACTCACCTTCATTACGAGCCAGCACCGGGAAAGGAGTCCCGTGATTGGCCGCTGGGAGTTCATCTGGGTCATAGTTGTGTCCTCTGCGCCAGCCGGCACTACAATCTGCCAACGTGACCGCCCAACGACCAATCGTGGCCCGGCGGTCGTAATGAAGGCGAGTATTACGGGCGGTCTAGAAGGTTATCTGCGAGGGGTGTTCCAGTATTCTGGATGCCCCCTCCCTTAGCTTGTTGTGATGAACAGACAGCAGGACCAACACCCATTAAAGAAAAAGGGGCGTTGGTCCGGTTTAAAAACAGAAGAGCTTACAAACTGAAAATGGTTTTAAAACCTGCAGATCAGATTACTTTGGGTGCCTCTGCTCTCACATCATTCACATTATCACATTATCTCTCACATCATTAGCCAAGTTTTTGTGGGTGTTTGTCATTTTTTTAGGTTTTTCCATTGCATTTTCATTCGTACATTCATTCGAGCTCATGCGTATATGCGCTTTCGATGAACGAAAGTAAATCAGATCCTTTTCGTTAGTTCTGATCATTTCCCCATCTAAATCTGATATTTTGCGTTCGTTCAGATCACTTACATTATTGGTAGGGATGAGCGAACCGGTTCGGACGAACCGGAATTCGCTCCGAATTTCAGGGAAAATTCGATTCGGCATGAACCCGAATTTTTTTTGGTTCGTGCCGATCGAATTTTCCCTGAAATAAAAAAAAAAAAAATGCCGGCATGGTGGGAGCGGGCAGGACGGCTACGCTGTCAGCGGGCAGTGGAAGCCGGCCCGCTGACAGCGCAGCCGGCCTGCCCGCTCCTACCATGCCGGCATTTTTTTAAAAAGCAAACACTTACCTGCATGGTCGGAGCGTGGAGGCCGGCGCCGCTCTCAGGCGCCCTCTGATGACGCGTCCTCTGATGCCGCGTCCTCTGATGACAGCTGAGAGGCCGGCGCCGCTCTCAGCTGTCATCAGAGGACGCGTCATCAGAGGACGCGTCATCAGAGGACGCGTCATCAGAGGGCGACTGAGAGCGGCGCCGGCCTCCACGCTCCGACCATGCAGGTAAGTGTTTGCTTTTTAAAAAATGCCAGCATGGTGGGAGCGGGCAGGTCGGCTGCGCTGTCAGCGGGCCGGCGGCGGCCCGCTGACAGGCGTAGCCTACGTGCCCGCACCCACCATGCCGGCAATTTTTTTTTTCAGATGAGCGATTCGTGAAAGTTCGATTCGGGCGAACCCGAATTTCTTGGGGAAATTCGGCGAATCGCCTGAATCGAACTTTCAAGAAGTTCGCTCATCTCTAGTTATTGGTATGGGCTTGCGTCTCATTCAGAGAGCTGATTGCCGAGGGACCACCGCCCTATATTTCATTTGCGATCCGCTTATGGGACCATTTTGACCTCGGATACCCTTGCAATCACCATGTTTTGTGCCTTTGTGGAGGAACATCACCAGCTCCAGCTAATGGGCATTGAATGTATCAGCAGGGCCGAGACCAGATTGCACCGGCACCGGCATGCATATCGATCGCATGCATGACGTTGAGCTGTTCGAGCTCACCAGACTTAATCGCTCTTCCCTCCATAAGTTGTATAGTGAGCTGTGGCCATGGTTAGCCCGCACCACGAGGAAGGGACAAGCAATTTCAGGTATGACCAAGCTGCTTGGCTGCCTGCAATTTTTGGCGAATGGCTCGTTCCAGAGGCTGGGTGCCCTCTCCGTGGGGATGTCCCAGGCTACGCTGAGCCGTACGCTATCCAAGTTTAGTCAGAAATATATTTATTTTCCTGACGACATGGTAGCCTGGAATGCGCTTAAGCTGGCATTTTATAATATCGCCGACATGCCCAATGTCATGGGTGCCATTGATTGCACCCACGTTGCATTGGTCCCTCCGGCAGCCGACGAGTACATCTATAGGCAAGTTCAATCAGTCATTTTTTTATATAGTTTACATAAATTGTAGTTTAACTATCTATTAATCCCTCCTTGTAAATTGTCCCTGTGAAATAGCTTACACTGTATATCTTTTAATCCCTCCTTGCAAATTGTCCCTGTGAAATAGCTTACACTGTATATCTCTTAATCTCTCCTTGTAAACTGTCCCTGTGAAATAGCTTACACTGTATATCTATTATTCCCTCCTTGTAAATTGTCCCTGTGAAATAGCTTATACTGTATATCTCTTAATCCCTCCTTGTAAATTGTCCCCGTGAAATAGCTTACACTGTATATCTCTTAATCCCTCCTTGTAAATTGTCCCTGTGAAATAGCTTACACTGTATATCTATTAATCCCTCCTTGTAAATAGTCCCTGTGAAATAGCTTACGCTGTATATCTATTAATCCCTCCTTGTAAATTGTTCATGTGATACATTTGGCCGTCTTTAGCTTCATCAATGTTTTTTAACATTTTTTTGGGCCAAAGCCAAACATTTTCATGTGGACCTTAATCAGTCATTTTCAAGGTAATCTTTAGTTGATCCAACATAACATATCCTTTTTTGAGCTAAAGAATACTTAGGTACTTAGTTAGTGTTATTTGTATTGCCCAACATGTTTTTGGGAGGATGTTAGGAGTTATTGTTTGAGTAGTTTACCTTGCATTGCTAATTTTTGTTGCATTTCTTTTTTCCCAGGAACCGCAAAATGGGCCACTACCTGAATGTCCAAGCAGTGGTGGCCCCGGACATGCGGTTCCTTAGCGTCCTCGTCGGGTTTCCAGGCTCATCTCATGATGCCTACATATTGCGACGATCTGGATTGTACCGTCGGTTTGAGTCTGGAGAATTCTCACGTGGATGGCTCCTTGGTAAGTGGACGCAAATAACGTCATTCACTTTTCAATGTATGCCTAGGAATATAATTGATGACCCATGTCTGAACCTATGGCTGTTTTTACCCCTTGATGACATGTTAAACCGGACCTTAACCATGATCTTTAGCAAAGCACAAACCCTTACAAAATGATTTCCCACCATTTCTAAATAATATATTTCTACTTTCTAGTAAATTACTTATTATTCTTCCCCACACTCTGCTGTAATTCTGTTCTTGACTTTATGATAGGGTCTGCGCCATCTTTGCTCAGAAGCATGACACTTACTGAGTAGAGGAGAGTGGGATAAAGTGCAGGGGGCGGGTTAGAGCTGTGCTTGGCTCAGACAAAGCAGATCTGGGGTCCTGAAAAGGTAAGACATCCAAGAATGCTGAGCAGCACAGTCCTAACCCAATTCCTGTTTGCAGGCTGCCTGATTTGCCCTCATCCACCATCTTGGATGTTTAAAGGCTCAGAACATGCAGTAGATGGTGTTAGGATCTTTTTTGAGGTGAGAAATCTGTATGTACAGGGTGTAGCAAAAATATAAGATAGTCTCTTAGTCAGGGGGAACGACTGCTTGTCCCAAAAAAAATTTGTTGGATTGGGTAATTAATGTAAGTATTTTCTAATTCTTTCAGGGGATTCCGGCTATCCTACAATCGGGCCCACCGAAAAACCCGGGCCATTGTGGAGAGGGCCTTTGGCCTCCTAAAAACTAGGTTCAGATGTTTGGACCATACCGGGTGGGGCACTCCAGTATCACCCCAAAAAGGTGATTGATATAATACTGGCCTGTTGTGTGCTACACAACTTTGCCATAATGCAGCGTGTCCCCCGGTTTGTGGATCTTCCCCCCTCTCCACCCCGCCAGGAGCCTGATGCCAATTACCGTGGCACACCTAGTGCCTCTGGGTGTCAGGGATCGCCAGACACCCTTCTTGCATAAGCCAACAATCCCCAATCTCCACCGCCTCTTGTGCCTATAGTCAAGCCCCCGCTCGCTGGAGACACGGGTTATGCCTCTCCAGACTCGGTTGCCCCCAGGTCTTACTGGCGCAAAGATTGCTGGCTTATGGTACAAACAAGTGAACAGCGGGGTATCCCAAATCAGGAGTTCAAGCGAGCAGAGTTCCGAAACGTCAAATCCAGAGGGTTAAGCAGAGAAAGGTCAAGACAAGCAGGGGTCGGAGCCGGGTGGTCACAGGGCACGGTATCCAAGGGGCTAGACGGAGGGTAGTCGAGACAGGCAGGGGTCAAAAGCCGGGTGGTCACAAAAGCGCGGTATCCAAGGGGTAAGGCAGAGACGAGGTCAGACAGGCGGGAGGTCGGTGCGGGCAGCTGACAGGAGTGGTCAAAGACGAAGCCGGATCAAAACACACTAAACGCAATTCCAACAGCACACCCAAGCTAATAATGGCTATAACGGGCCCTGATGGTCGAGCCAAGGACACTTTTAAAAGGGGAACTGGCCAATGGGAAGAGGGAATGTCTGATTGGTGCAACTTGATTGTGATTGGTGCAAACTATGATCCTGCTCCTGATAGGAGCAGCCCCCAGGGACTGGACTGCCCTGGCTAGTCAGGCTGTCCAGTCCCTGGGTCATCTCCCCCCAGACCCAGGACCTAACTGGCTCATTTAAACTTGCCCCCGGCGAATGCGCTGGGAGCAGCGCCGCCGGGGGGCGTATGAAGAACTCGAGCACGTGGCCACAGGGGCGGCCGCCGGAAGACCGGAGCCGGGTGCCACCGTGCCGAGGCGCCGCGGGACAGGACACCGGAGCCAGGTAAGAACCTTACATTGGGCAAGCTGTGAGGGCAAATTTGATTAGGACCCATTTTGCCTAATTTTGTTTTCCTGTTTTTGTTTGTTGTATGGATTTGTTGTTTTGGACTCGCATTTGCCTTTGTGAAGGTTTTGTTATTTTATTATTTAGAAATAGTAATGAATGAATTACTAAAATTTTCAAACTTGATCTGAGCCTCATTCATTTTTTTCTCACATGTTTGTTTCAAAAAACCTTCAATAATCTCTAAATAACCCAAACATTAATGCATCAACTTAGTCCACAACAGCTACAGTCACATTCAATATATTTAATATAAATATATCAATTATTAGTTGAAGGGCACTCGCAGACTTTATGTATATACATAGTACAACAGAAATATACATTGGTGCAGACTCATGGCACCCACCTAGCAATTGGTCACATCCAGGAGTTGTAAAGTAACGCATTCCAGGCCAAAGTTTCCACGCCAAATAACATATACATACATAGGGAGCAACCATTTGCATGCAAATCTTTGGCCAGTAATACATAGGGCCACATACACACCCTCTCCTGCTTGGCCACATTTGCCACAGGCACAGGTGGAAAGCAGCCATACCTATGCCACATCCACGCCTGTAAGTCAGTGGCCCACCCAAACAATAACCCCCAGTCCAAATGCAAGTCCAGTCCAATGTTTGCCAGAGTTCAAGGTAGTAGTTTTCCAGCCCAGAATGTCCCCCAATCATGCCTAGAAACAGGATGAGCCAGACACTATTTCATTAGGCCAAAGCCTGCAGCGTGGCAGCTTGAGCGACAGGTTCTCAGGCATTGGCTAGTGGGGTATCTCAGCAATCTAATGAGCTATATGGGTGAAAATCCAAATCATACAAGCAAAGCCATTAAAAAGGCAATCTTGGTAGCGCTCACCAGACAGGTCAATACAATGGGGATGTAGAGGAAAGATGTGGAGCAGATACAGGGCAAATAGCTGTTAAAATGGGTGTTGCCCATAAAGCCCTGGTGGTGGGCCTTGGGGATGGCCCATCACCTGGGCATGTGTGGCATTCAGAATCTGCCTGTCAGAACCCCGGGTTTTGCTGATGCCTGGCTGGTGGCTGGGGTCTATTACCCCATCTGCGGTATCGGTAGCCCACAGCGGGTGTCAGCGGAGCTCTGGCTGCACACCCCATGTGCAGTCCCATCAGCCACCAGTGGGTGTCAGCAGAGCCCTGGATGCTCTCTCCCCATCATCTGCTGCACCTGGTGTGAGGAGCTATTTAAGTAAGATCGGCCCTCCACCTGGTGCAGCAGGATTTTGTTTGTTTGGTTACTTGTGTCTGGAGTTCTGAACTTAAGTCTGTACCCGTTCCTACCGGAGTCTGGAGACTGCCGGCATCTGTCATAGGCCCTTGGGTGAGTGCTCCAGCACCTTAGGGTATCTGATTTTTGTTATTAGGTTTTTTGTTAGTGAGTCTTATTTGGTATCTGAAATTAAGATATTTTTGTTGTTGTTTTTTCCTGGCTCTGGCCAAACTGCCTGCTCCCTGGTCGATAGTTCACATTAGAGAACTCCTCGGCCCTGACACTGCCACTGTTCCAACATGAGTCTATTGTTATTTCTAACTTCCTTGAGCATGTCTGTCAAATTATTAGTTAAGGTGGCCATGTGGCTGTTGCTCGTTCTAAATTCTGTCAGCATGGAGGTGAATGTATTATTTAATGTATCTAATTGTGCAGTAAGCTGCTCTGTGGTTCTTTGAGCCACCAGGAGAAATAAACGCCTCTCATGGTGCCACGCTGACTCCAGGATCGGCACGCGCCTCTCCTGGGAAAATTGTCGACGTTGCTGACTACGTCTCCCAATTCCCCGGGTTTGAGCGCCTGCAGATGCTGGACGTCTAGGGCGAGTAAGAGTCGCAGATGTGCTTGGCAAATCCTCTGCAGCAGAGCTACCACTGGGGACTGTAGGCTCAGTCTCTGCATGCTGCCCACGATGGCCAGGCAGCATGCGGCCAGCTTCACTCTGCTGCAGAGGATTTGTTGCAGTAGCATGTTTGGACCGTGGCAGATTATGTTCCAGGGGGGTCAGTTGTGAAGGTCCCATCAAAGTGGCATCCTCCTCCATCTCCTGGATTTCCTCCATCAGTGTGTGGGTCTGTTGGGACATGTGCAAAAAAAAGGTTCAGTTTGGGCCCTAAATATCTTAGTTATGCTAATTAGTCATGTTCATTCACATGCATCAGCAGATTCAGCAAAATACATTTACCGTATATATCTGCTCCTGGCTCCTAGGCAGCACGGAAGTTGACAGCGTGGTCAAACTGGATGAGGCTTCCACACTTGCTGAGGGTTGATGCTGGGCTGTATTGTAAATAAAAAGGCACGTAAACACCCAAATATCCATTGATGATCTGTATTACTACATATGCTTCAATAAAACACGTGGGCAAGCAGGAATGGCAACTCCCCCAAAGGTCCCAGTTGACCTTCACTATGAATGTCATTATCTGTTATATGTATGACTCACCCTGTACATACACATTGGTCACCTTAAATAATACAAACATGCATGTACTGCATGTTATGAGGCTTCACACAAAAGGGCCATTAGGGACCCACACTCAGCTTGCAAATAGCATTTGGCTTAGGAGTATGCTGGTGGGCATTCTTCCTATGTAGACCTTTTCCTGACCCCAGATCAAGTATTTGAGACCAAAGCACAGCTAAAACCCAAGTGGCCTAAAGACAAAGAAGGAAGTGTTGGATATGATTTAGTAGAATCACATAACAGGCAGTGCTTTGCTAATATTAAGATGTTAATAGTAAACATAAATACTGTCCAAGGTCATGTATGGGCTGGCAAATTACACACCCTGCTAAAACTGTAACCTCCCCTACAAGCCACTCCCTAGGGGCATGTGTTCATATATGCCTGTGAGCCTCATTTTACACATTTAAAACATTTCACATACACACTGACATTACTAACCTGCAGGAATAGTAGGGATGTCCATGTCCCATCGCCCCGAGTGGCTCTCTAATGCCACGGGATGTATCAGCCCCAGCACCATCTCCTCAACTCGGGTAAACTGTAATTTTGTGGGGAAGCCTCCGTCAGTTTGTAAGCTGAAAGATATAGGTTTGCCAATTTAGGAAATTGTTGACAATACAAGAAGCAGACAAATGCACAACTCAAATATGTACCTGTAATTGTGCCGTTTATTTTCTTTCTTCCGTGCTGCATACTTCAGGTCAGAAATTTTGCCCTGGATCTGCTCCACATCTTTAAGCTCCTCCCCCGCTGCATTGACCTGTCTGGTGAGCTCCTCCAAAATTTCATTTTTTCGCAATTTGCTGGAAGATTTGGATTTTCGCCCATACAGCTCGTCATAATGTAGGGTCAGCCTACTTGCCAATGCCAGAGTTTGAGCCTCACCAAACCTGCCACTCCACTGTCCTCACCGCAATGTCTGGCCTATTGCTTGCTGTTCGAGCTCATCTCTAGATGTAGATGTAGGCAATTCGGGGGACATTCTGGGCTGGCTCTGTTGTGTGGAAATTTTGGACAGGTGGCTGGATAAAGAATGGACTGGACTTGGAAATGGACTTGGGGTCCTTGCCTGGGTGGCCACTGAACTTGCAGGCGACGATGTGGCATATGGATAGTTGCTTGAGATGCTGAGCTGGCTGTGCTTGGCCTTCTGGGCCTGTGGCTCTTGCTCTTTCCATGGCCATGGGTGTGTTTCCCACGTGGTTCTGGAGATGCTGAGCTGGCTGTGCTTGGCCTTCTGGGGCCTATGGCTCTTGCTCTTTCCATGGCCATGGGTGTGTTTCCCACGTGGCTGACTACATGCAGAGCTGGCTGGGCTGGGGCTTCTGGGCCTGTGGCTATTGCTCTTTCCATGGCCATGGGTGTGTTTCGTACATGGCTCAGGAGATGCTGAGCTGGCTGAGCTGGGGCTTCTGGGCCTGTGGCTTTTACTGGCCTTGCCAGTGGAGTGTTCTTTCCGAATGGATATGCTAGGCCGGGGAGGAGGGGATGGTGTTTTTTGGGGGCTGAGGCTTCTCACCCTCTTAGTGGCCTTTTTTGCGGGCATACCTGCCTGCTTGATTGTGGTTTTCTTATTCGCCGCTGCCTCCTTTGCTTTGCTGGTTGTTTTGGGCTTAGCGGACTTGGTCGGTATTGTTGCCTTGGCCTGGCCACTGTGGCTGCGTGTTTCCCGCACCTTCAGCGTTGGCATTTGTGACCGAGTGGTCTGGCGTGAAGAAGGCTCCTCAGGCCGCTGTGGCATTTTGCTGCTGGCATCATTGCCTGGTTTGGCCTTATCGACTTGTTTTTTAGCTGGTATGTAGAGACTCTCAAAGAAAATGAGCTGTGTGTCCAGGATGACGCTTACGCGTTTGCGTGCGTACGGACGTTCATCTGGCCGTGCGGAACCTGGAAACCACTGGGGCGTTACTTATCTGCTGCGGACAAGAAGAAAGATGGCGCCCACGATCTTCACCCGCCAACAAGAAGAGCTGATTATGCTCGTAAGTGTATTGTAAGGACTTTGATTTGCCATCTAATTGCATGCCTAGGCCTTAAGGAAGCACAGGAAGAAACAGTTATGTGTAAAAGTTTGTAAAACTCTGTGGCAAAAAGAAGTTAGTGTGCACATGAACCAACTCACTAACATCTAGAAGGATAGTTTGAGGCTAGAAATGTGTCTGGTAATGTCATTTAGTCAACTGATCTAATTGTGACATATATTTTCGAGCTCCATTTCCCAAGTAAGTACATGGCGATTGCATGCTAGATGTAACTAATACAGAAGGTAGCCCTTTATTTATAAATGCTTTTCTTTTCTAGTGCTGGAAATGGAGTACCGAATACGACACACCCGGAGGCGCACAGGCCGACCAGTGCTGCATGAATCTGCCGCACAAAGTGAAGGTGTTCAATGTGTGTTGGCAGAGGCACTCTTACTCAAATCAATATGGTCGGATGCAATGGCTAGCGATGGCGCCGCATAACATATGTCAAATGAAAGCCAGCACTCCTCATTACCAAATCTGCTTGTATTGTGCAAAAAATATATACATGCAGTATTCAAATTCCATCCACTAGTTTGCGCCAATATGCATCCATACGTCCAACGTTTCGCCAAAAGGCTTTGTTCTTGTGTGTCCCTGATGAAGGGGTATCTACACCCCAAAACGTTGGACGTATGGATGCATATTGGCGCAAACTAGTGGATGGAATTTGAATACTGCATGTATATATTTTTTGCACAATACAAGCAAATCTGGTAATGAGGAGTGCTGGCTTTCATTTGACAAAGTGAAGGTGGTGGATCTCCAGGGCGATGGTCCTACCCCTCCTCTGTAGGGGCCTTCAACCAGCCCCTGGACCTTTCTGCAGAGGAGAGGCATCACGGCGTGGGAAGGGAGTCGTACCAAGCGACAGAGCCCTTAGCCTCAGGTATGTGACTCTCAATGTAACCGCAAACACATACATGCTATTTAAGCAAAAGCTGATTTCCTTATTCTCTTTTTCTAGTTGAATATGTAGCGGGTGAAGGGTCTGTGGAAGAGTCTGCAGCAGATCAGGCCCAGGAGGCACATGGAGAAGGTGGGTGATGTCACACACACATTCAAATTGTCATTTGCTTGCTGTTGACTCAGACATTAGAAGTGACCCTATTTGACATGTCTCTACAGCCTCAAGCAGTGGCAGGTCCCAGAACCCAGGGTGGTCCCCGACGCAGACGTCGGCCACCAATGAAGTAAGTTGTAATGTCATTCTTTTGAGTATGTGGTACTTGACATGATCACCAAGATACCTAAAGCCATAGTCAATGGCATTAGCATAATGACATATGCCCTCTTCCTTAGAATAATTACTTAGCATAATGACATATGCCCTCTTCCTTAGATTAATTACTTAGCATAATGACATATGCCCTCTTCCTTAGATTAATTACTTAGCATAATGACATATGCCCTCTTCCTTAGATTAATTACTTTGCATAATGACATATGGCGTCATGAGTTAGCTTGCCACCTAAAAACATTCCATCCACAGCTGAGAAACATGTATTTGCCAACAAATAATGTTTGTTTTTTATACAAGGACCACACGTGCCAGAGTGGCAGCAATGAGTGAAAGGGTGTTGGTGGCCGACATGCAGGAGCTGCGTGACTTTTTGGGGACCACAGAAGAAGACTAATGTTCTGGGTCCTGCCATTGCTTTGTATATAGCTTTGTATTTTAATCTTTTTAAAAATTTTAAAATGTAATATTTTCTTAAAAAAAAAAGTTTATACATTTTACTGCAAACAATTAAAAAAATGCCATAAAAAATGGCATTTTGTAATAAAACAAAAAAAAACAAAAACTGTTTCAGTGTCATTTTATTTTCCAAATACATTAACACAAAACGAATGGGCCAAGAAAAATTTAGAGATGAAGATTCACATAACCACGAAGTGATTTGGGTAAGTTTTAGGGGTGAGAAATAGAAGAAGAACATGACCGCGAAGTGATTTGGGTAAGTTTTAGGGGTGAGCAATGGAATAAGAAGCTAACCGCGAAGTGATTTGGGTAAGTTTTAGGGGTGAGAAATGGAAGAAGAACATGACTGCGAAGTGATTTGGGTAAGTTTTAGGGGTGAGAAATGGAAGAAGAAGCTAACCGCGAAGTGATTTGGGTAAGTTTTAAGGGTGAGAAATAGAAGAAGAACATGACCGCAAAGTGATTTGGGTAAGTTTTAGGGGTCAGAAATGGAAGAAGAATGAGAGCACGAAGTGATTTCGCTAAGCATTGTAGCACAAATGAGTGAACCAAATATGAAGGCGAGCACTTTAATGAGTTAAGTTTGTAGTGCGTAGGCGTAAGATCGTAAGGATTTTCGTCTGGATGATTATTTATTGTAAAAGGAAAACAGAATCTAACGGGAAACCTAAAGGATTCGTGGGAGGAGACAATGGAAAAAGGGCAAAAACGAAAGCCGACGTAACATGAGTAAAAAAAACGGAAAATGAAAGCTGGAAAATGACATTCTCTTTGGCATACGAACGGACAAAGACTTTACAGAAGGCTTGCAAAGCATGCATAGAATCGCTCGTACACTCATATGCAAGCGGGAACATTTCAAAAAATAAACAGATCGACACAAAAACGAAAGTCTTTTTTTTCTCTCTGAATCAACCCTATTGTCCTGAAGACATGCATAGCTGGCTGCAGGCCTCCATACAGCCCAGCCCCTGGTGACTCATGCACCCCGTCCTTCCACACAGCAGTGTAGAATTATTAGTTTGGAGACATCCTTGGTAGTGTTAGGCAAACTCGAAGCGCAAAGTTCGGGTTTGTACCAAACCTTGCCAGTTACGATTCTCATACCCGAACACGTATTTCAGCCACAAGTCTGGGTTTGAGTTCTGCATTTGGCGTGAAAATGGAAAAGTTGGTTACTGGGAAGGAAGCGCTGTAGCGCACCTGCAATCTGGTCCCTGGTCGATAGTCTGCATGCAGGCTGTCAAATGGGATGTGGCCGGGGGCAAAAATAAGATGGCTGCTGCTCCCATGATTGAGGACACAAGCAGCTGGCACTAGAAGTGCTGGATTGAATTCACTCATGGAAGCGGTGACCATCTTTCTGTGGCCCTGGCAATATCCTATTTGAGGGCTGCAACATTGATAGCCAACCAGGGAGCAGATCACAGGGCTCAGGTGAGTTACAGCACTTTCTGCTGCACACTCTGTGCTCCCCACACCCGCCATCACAATTTTTAGTTTCTTTCCTCCCTTTGACAGATGCCCCCCAAAGGCAGAATTGCTACTGATTTCAATGAGGACAAGGTTTAAGTTCAAGTCCGCAAACCCGAACTTTTATTCAAAGTTTGGCAGAACTTGCCAAATATGAACCTTGGGGGTTTTGCCCAACATTGTCCTTAGGTATTATAGAGAATTGAGAGACTTCCTTAACTGTTATAGAGAGACAGAAAGCTTCACATGGGAATGTTTGTTTACCTGTTTACAGTGTAGGGTGTAAAATTACCATGACACAGGATAGGCTAATTTAGGTTAGGCCTTGTGCTAATCTCTAGCCTTGTTTCACCCGCCTACTCACTGGAACGTCAGATCAAGTCCCTTGTGTGGGTGCGTGCTGCTTTGCAACTCCTGCTGTGCTATTCTGGGTGGGGGGTAGTGTAGTCTCCCAGCTGGTCCAGCAGAAAACAGTTCCCTGCATTGAGCTGCCAGCAGCTGTGCTTGGTGGCTTATGTGCAGTGACAGCTCTGCACCAACCCATCACTGTAGTGTTGCATATCGAGGTTTTGCTGCTCTAGACTCTCCATCCTGCCCTGTGGCGGTTTGGCTGCCCAGGCCTCCACTGCCGCCAATAGCTTTGTTGCTGGCCCCACGGCCCATCAAACCAAAGACTGAAAAGCCTCCTGTACCAGACCATAACCCAAAGGTTGGTGGAGGCCCCCCTTGCAGGGCTAGTGGTGGAGGCCCAGGGGCACGCGCCCCTTGCACCCTCTCATAATCCGGCCCTGGTTAGCCTGGTTCCTGAATGTCTGACCTGACTGATTTTAACATTAATATCCTAAATGATGTTATATGTCCTATGTCTGAACATGAATAGTATGTAGGGAGAGGTCTTCTAGGCAAAACTCACACACAGACACACTCAAGAGGCAGACAGACAGAAGGAAACATCTGCTTTAGCAAAATCTTGTGACAATGAGAGACATATGATTGCATGTCTGTGGAGAGGTTGAACATCTTTGTAAATTCTATTACCTTGCCATCATCTGTCATCACCTTCGGTCTGTAATGGTCAAATACAAGTCTTTGGCTCTTTAAGAATTGTGAGACGCTGCATTATTGTTTTGGCAAAGATAAACCTTTTTACAACAAGCAATATTGCGGTACGCCTCTCCGAGACCCTTCCAATTTCATCAGTAGAGATGAGAAGACCGAACTCATAGGACCGTATTTCGATATGAATGTCAGGGAAAAAAGGAATCAGTATGAATCCAAATTTTTTTTTACTCGTGACGATCACATTTTTTATATCCTTCAATAAAAAATTCAACGCTCAGCTGCTCTCTTGCTGTCCTCTAGTCTATCCCACACTGCTCTCTGGTCACTGTCCCACACTGCTTTCCACAGCATCCATTGCCCCCGCTGAGCCTCCTGCATTTTGTTCCCCGCTGCCGGGAGGAGATATTTATACTGGTGATTGCGCTGACATCAGCAGTTTCTGCAGGCTGTGACCGATCAGAAGCCGGAGAGATTTAACCCTTTGGGAACTGTTAAGGGGTCATTGAGACCACCTATACCAGTTTGCAGGGCAGTAGGAACTGGCAAGTCATGTGTCAGCAAGTGACTTGCCATAATTCCCCACCCAATTAGCCCGAGGTGGGGGGGGGGGAAGCTTGCAGCCCGTGAGGGCTATGCGGGCTATGTGGACGATGCTCGGCCTTCACACTCTGCTCTACCAGCCCCCATAGCTGGTGCCTGAATTGGTTTTGCTTGGAAGTGGGAGGGGGGCTCACACCATTTGCTAAACAAATGTAAGGCTTTAACCTTAAAGTGGACCAACACCCACCCCGCGGGGCATCTGAAATCGGGATGCCCCGCTGTGTGAAACCCCCCAGAAAGCCCCTAAAAACTTACCTTATCAGCGGCGGATAAGTCGCCGCCTCTCACATGTCCCTCTAGCAGGATGCGCACCCGTTCCGGCCGTTTGTGAAGTGTAAGAGGGACGCGCGAGAGGCGGCAGTGGCTTATCTGGCGCTTGTCCATCGCCGATAAGGTAAGATTTTAGGGGCTTTCTGGGGGGTTTCACACAGCGGGGCACCCCCAATCGGGGTGACCCGCGGAAGTGGACCAACACTCAGGCTAGTGAAAAAGTGCCTTTTTCTATTACCTTTTGCCATTTAGGCAAACAACCTATTACAATATATATATATATATATATATATATATATATATATATATATATATATATATATAAAGAGAGAGAATAGATGCATATTCTCATGCCTGTCGTGTCAGGACGAGTGCCATAGATCAATATGATATTTCCCAATCAGTCTGTGTAGAAAAATGCCGCCAGCCTCTTCAAGGCCTGAAGCGTGGCAGCTCTTTGTACTGCGCTTTAATGGTGACTTGAGGGAGGACGTTTAACGGATCAGACACTGTAATGTATCTGCTGCCGCTGCAGCTTCCGCTTCCATCAAGAGCAAATGCCGTGTAAATGATCCCAGTGGCCAAAAGTAATAACAGGGCTGAACGGACAATGAAAACAAGATGACCGGTTAAACAAAAGCTGAAACGATGCCGTGGACTGTGGGCGTGTTTAGCAATCTGTTACTTCTTACAAAATATAACCCATTTTCATTGTGAGGTTTTCATCCGGTTCGGTTTTACTTTCCTTCAAATACTGAAGCAGACCTTTATTTATTTATTTTTTTGTTTCATACACAGAAGGGAAAGTTTAAAACCTGCTTTTTTTTGCTGGCAGTCGATTCAGCACCAGCTAATTTTCTAAGGGGCAAAAAACGCCATTCACTTTCATTGTCTACCTAGCCCTAAGGTAGAAAATGAAAGTGAATGGCGGGTTTATGTACTAAGAAAGGTGTGGATGTCTATGACCTTGATTCAGTAACATTTGGAAAACTTTCTCAAAGTAGTAAAAAATTCATTTTATGTGAAATCCTGAGAATGACAGTGAAAGTCATTACTTTCTTTAAGTAAAGTAGTGAAAGTTTTGCTCCATTTTACACTGCAGTTAAAAATGCTATTGGCTTTCATTTACTTCCTAGCTGGTGATTTAGCAACAGTGAACTTCTCCCTGCTTCGTCCCCTGGAAAAAGTCTGGGGATACTTAAAGGGATCGTCCGGGCATAAAAACAAAGTCGCAAGCCAGTATGTGGAGAGACCAATGTTAGGCTTAATATAGGGGGGCTAAAGAGACTAAAAAAACCTCTACCTAAATGGAAGGTAAAGGAAGAGAGGAGCTTTCCTAGAATGGAGAGTATTTGCACAGTACCCAATACAAGAACAGCATTACCCATCTATCCTTGCAGCAGGCAGAGTTATGCAAATCATCTCTTTATGTCTCTGTGCCATCCAAGGCCCTTAGAAACACTAAGGGTGCAATGCTAAGGATTAGCTTTAAAATTTATACAGCCAGACACATCCAACTAGTGGACACATGTTTCAAGCTTTTTTTTATCAAAGCCGTCGTGAGTGCAAAGCACCATTACGTGGACCTAATGTGAAAAAGTGCGGGTGCACTAAAAAACACACTAGGTGCCCAGCCTGGCTCCTTCCCGAAGGAAAGAAACCCCATCCCTTTCCCCAGGGGACGAACCCCCTGACAGGATTGGGGTCGTTATTTCCCCTCGGTCCAGAGAACCTCGGGCTGCTTTCACCCTTGGGTACTAGCCAAAGCTTTCCCCGTGGACTTAGGCGTAAACTCCCTCAGTCTACCCTTCCTAGGTGGTTGTCTGACCGGGTACCAGGATCTTCGGCTTCGGCCCCTGCTTTCAGAAGCGGCTGGCCCACCGGTTCTAGCTGCCCGTCTTTCCCTGGATTCAAATGCAGGTACTCGCGGGCTTTGAATGCTGCTTTCCCAGGGGCCCACTGGCATCTTACTCATGGGGAGCCTCAGGGGGGAGCACTGGGCAGGGGTCGGAAGTGAGTCCAAAAGGCCTATGACTTCCAACCCCCAGTCTTAGGGACAGGGTCCATGGGGAGGCACTGACACCTAAAGGTGAACACACACAACAAAACACGGGACTAGTGGGAAAACTCGGTGGAAAAAAGTGGGGGAACCAGGCTTCCGAAAAACCAATATATGACGAAAAAGCTGCTCAGCACTACTGGTGAGCATTTGTTGCTTTCATTGTTGCCTGGACAGGGACTTGAAATGTCCCACATTGCTGACATTAGTGGGAAGACTGTTCCATGGAATCCAAGATGTCTGATCAATATACAATTGGGTTCCTGCTCTTACTCATTGGCTGAACAGGCGTAGTAGGATTTATGGACTGACTGAGCATTAAATCACCAACATCCGTTACGGCCCTAGCGACTGGCTCCCACCATATTCATTAAAAAATCACGCTCAAAAAATTCTCGTGGTGCTGTAAAATGCATGTTTAAACCCCAGAGCGCTGGCGGCGATGGGTTAAAAGTAGTTTTTTAACCCCCAAACAACCATATTTTTGGAAACCAAAAAAAACAAGTTTTTAAAATAATTTTGTAATATGAATACATTAATATCAGACTTGTAATATCAATTCTGTACATTTTTTTTTTATTTTTTTTCCCTTAAAAAATTATTTAAAATGGCAGAAGTGGTCACAGAATTTTTCACATTTAAAAAAAAAGAAATAAATAATTAATAACAATTAATTATGAATATTTAAAGATTGTTCCATTGAAATGCATTGGAGAGCACTAGGTAGCGAGAGGTCATACCTGTCGCTGTTCAAGGTCGGACGCTGGCGCTGTGGGCTGAGGCTGGAATAATGATGAATGAGTCGCTATATGGCGCTATCTCAGTCGCTAAGCAGGATCGGCTTGATAAATGTGTGATTGTGGTGGGGAGCCGGCGTTCTCGTGGCGGGGCCCGTCATTACCAGCCGCTCACCAGTCGCTACCTGTCGCTATTCCTTCATAAATAAGGGCCTAAGTGTCTTAGGCCCTTATTTATGAAGGAATAGCGACAGGTAGCGACTGGTGAGTGATCGGTAATGACGGGCACCGCCACAAGAACGCTGGCTCCCCACCACACATTTATCAAGCCGATCCTGCTTAGCTACTGAGATAGCGCCAGATAGCGACTCATTCATCATTATTCCAGCCTCAGCCCACAGCGCCAGCGTCCGACTTTGAACAGCGACAGGTATGACCTCTCGCTACCTGGCGCTCTCCAATGCATTTCAATGGAACAATCTTTAAATATTCATAATTAATAGTTATTAATGTTTTTTTTTTTTTTAATTCTGTGACCACTTCTGCCATGTTAGTTAATTTTTTTAAGGTAAAAAAAAAAAAAAAGTGCAGAATTGATATTACAGGTCTGATATTATTGTATTCATATTACTAAATTCTTTATAATTTTTTTTTTTTTTTTTGGTTTCCAAAAATATGGTGGTTTGGGGGTTAAAAAAACTACTTTTAACACATCGCAGCCAGCGCTCTGGGGTTTAAACATGCATTTCACAGCGCGCAAATTTTTTGAGCGTGATTTTTTGATGAATGTGGTGGGAGCCGGTCGCTCTGACCAGTCGCTATCATACATCGCGGAACCTGTCAAATAGCGACTCGTCACCCCGTATTCAACATTACTGCACACCGACTCAGTCGCTATCAACAACCGAACAATGGCCAAGCACAGCGACTACTAGCGGGCGCTGTGAAAATACTGCTACAGTCGCTCAACTGTCGCTACCTGCCGCTATTAATGAATCGGCCTCCCCGTCTCCCAAAAAAAAGGTAATCTTAAGCGTTAACCTGATCTTACTCCTTCCCCAATGTATTATTATATAAAGTACATTTTTTGGGTGGCGCTGAACTTTTAGAGACATTGGCTGGGCTAAGTCTAAAAACAAATCTTTGTTGGCTTACCAGCAATGCACAGAATTCCTCCTGGTGTGCTGCTGGATAAAGCTGTCAAAACTGACATTTGGCCTCCTATTTGTAACCAAGCCCCTCTATTTTATTTATGCATGTCCACCTTTTTTTCACCACAAGCAGTGGACCTATTTCCACCCCTCTTGCATCATCCCCGGTCACATGCTCCAGGGATCTTCCATCTATAAAAGATGCTGTTGTCTCAGCCAATCTGTGAATTTTACTATTGACATTAAGAGCAGCTGAAACTGACCAGACATCTTGCAATTTGGTGGGGCAGTTTTTCCCATAATGTCAGCACAGTGGGACATTTAGGTGTTCCTAAAGTTTTCAGTAGGACAAAATTCCTCAAAGTGGGACTGTCCCACCAAAAATGGGACATCTGGTCAGGTTTGTCAGGCTGGTCAATGGTGATGTAATAAATAGTGATGGGTTAAATCCAACCACTAAGCTTGGGTTCGCACGGAACATTGCAGCCCAGAAGTCCGTGTTCGAGTTCGGCGATCATCTGAACCCAGAAAAGCCGGTTGATGGGCAGCTGAAAATCAGCTTAACCTAATGCACAGGTAAGCGTACCTAACTGAGTGTACGCTTACCTGAGCCCTGCGACCCGGTTCGGTTGGCAATTTTCCCTCTTTCAAAATGGCCACTGCTGGGGCTTCAAAAAGATAGCCACCAATGATTCAGGACACTTCTAGTGCCAACTGCCAGTGTCCTCACTCATAGGGGTAGCCATCGTTTTATGCCATGGGCCTGGCCATTTTGACAGAGGAAAGAATGCTTCCCAGATTGAGGGGCTCAGGTAAATGTAAAGCCTCTTCCTACTGCTGCACACTCTGCATTAGCTTAAAGGGGATCCCTCACTCTCAGTGGAGAGGGGGCCCGTCTGTCAAGGTTACACCTCATGCCATTTTGGGCCATTTATGGGTCCCAAAGTTCAGGTCCCCATTGATTTCAAAAGGGATTGGATTTGGGTTTTGCTTGGTACACAAACAAAGTTTGGCCGAACTTTCTGAACCCCAACTTATAGTAATAAACGGATTGGCTTTCAGGTTTTACTAAGAGATGCTTTGGGGGGGGGGGGGGGGGGACTGGCCCTAATTTCTTTCACTTACTGTAGGTGTTCTTAAAGGGAACATTTTCTGGTTTTGTTTTACCGGTTTTCTTTAGACAAATGACTGCTGAGTTGATAGCCTCCAACACTTCCTGACAGTATCCCTCCTTACATAAGGGTGCTAACGCATGGCAGTTTATAATTTTATTATTAGGTATATAAAAAATAAAATTTATGACACCTATCACTTTCTATTTTGCAGAAGATCATTAGAATTCTTGGCCTCCTGTGAGATGGCGAGTGTTCCAACATGCCTCCTTTGTACGCCAACAATGTCCCCATAAAGGGAAATTACTTCAAAAAAAGGCTGAAAAATAATATATTAAAACAGGTGCGCCATTGAAAGCGAGGGAGATGCTTGGGTGACAGCTGGCTGCAGCTCCACTGTAAATAAATACAGACACATCCGAAATGCTGTTTTCTCTGAATTATAATAGTCACGTTGAATGATTTCTTTTCAGAGAATGAAAAAGTAGTTCAATATAAATAATAATAATTAAAAGGAAAAGCCTGCCTAACAAAAATAATTACAGACTTGCAGAAAATAATGGCAACAAATATAGATAATTTGGCAGTGAAAGGTGACAGATTGAGCGAGGGGGAAAAAAATACAAAAACGAAATCGTTTAACATACGATGGAAAGCGATATGCGCGCTTCTTTCAGTATTAATTAGAGAAATTCAGATGCAAAAATAAAAGTTACTGCTGCTGCCATTCACCCAAATTGGGAAGAAACATTGTCTGTTTCCACCAAATAATAACTCAAACAAAAACGCAGACATGACCCATTTTTGGTCCTTGATCGCACCCGAAATGAAACCTGAATCACAAACGTTTTATCTGCAACCTTTCCCAAAACCTACAGTAGAGTTACACTCCCACCTTTACACATCTTGTCCCATGTTCTGAAATAAGGGTGACTTGTGGGTCTATGCCAGGCCTTTTCTACTTTACATAGGCCCTTATTTATGAAGGAATAGCGACAGGTAGCGACTGGTGAGCGGCCGGTAATGACGGGCCCCGCCACGAGAACGCCAGCTCCCCACCACAATCACACATTTATCAAGCCAATCCTGCTTAGCGACTGAGATAGCGCCATATAGCCACTCATTCATCATTATTCCAGCCTCAGACCACAGCGCCAGCGTCCGACCTTGAACAGCGACAGGTATGACCTCTCGGTACCTGGCGCTCTCCAATGCATTTCAATGGAACAATCTTTAAATATTCATAATTAATTGTTATTAAGTTTTTTTTTTTTTTTTTTTTTTTTTTTAATGTGAAAAATTCTGTGACCACTTCTACCATTTTAGGTAATTTTTTTAAGGTAAAAAAAAACAATGTACAGAATTGATATTATAGGTCTGATATTAATGTATTCATATTACAAAATTATTTAAAAAACTTGGTTTTTTTGGTTTCCAAAAATATGGTTGTTTGGGGGTTAAAAAACTACTTTTAACCCATCGTCGCCAGCGCTCTGGGGTTTAAACATGCATTTTACAGCACCACGAGAATTTTTTGAGCGTGATTTTTTAATGAATATGGTGGGAGCCGGTCGCTAGGGCCAGTCGCTATCATGCGCTCCCATACAGCGCGGAACCTGTCAAATAGCGACTCCTCACCCAATATTCAACATTACGGCAAACCGACTGAGTCGCTATCAACTACCGAACAATGGCCAAGCACAGCGACTACTGGCGCTCTGAAAATGCCGCTACAGTCGCTCAACTGTCGCTACCTGCCGCTATTAATGAATCGGCCTCCCAGTTTAATACAGTTGAAAAAAGACATATGCCCATCCAAGGCTCGAGTTGGGTAATGTTTTTTTTTACTGATAGCAGCTAATAGTAACTGTTAATGTTATTTGCTTCTAAATAAGCATCTAATCCTTTTTTGTAGCTGTCAGCTGTTGATGCAGTAATAAGCTTCTGTGGAAGTAAAAAATGATTGTTGCCTTTGGAGATTGAATCCTTTTTTTTCCAGTCAAAGGGAGTGCCCCCTTGTCATTGGAGAAGATTTTATCTGAAATAGTGTTTTCCCATAATTTTTGTATTGGCCATTTATACAAGACTAAACAGACTAAACAGATTCAATTTTCATTAATCGTTCTTCATTCCTCTTATTAGTTTGGTGGCTCTCCTCTGCACCCTTTCCATAGTCAGAGCGTTCTTTCTATGAACGGGGGGCCAGAACTGGCCAGTGCCTTGTAAGGAAGCAAAATTACATCCCTGTCCCATGATTCCAGGCCTCTATTAATGCATGATAATATCTTGGTGGCCTTGGAAGCAGCTGCTTGGCATTGTATGCTGTTATTTAGCCTGTGATTTACCAGTACCCACAGATCCCTCTCAACAAGTGATTCTCCCAGTTTAACCCCCAGGACATATGTGGCCTGCAGAATATTAGACCCCAAGTGCATAACTTTACACTTTAATTTGCCAAATTGATGCCCAGACACTCAAAGTGTCCAATTCAGCCTGAAGCGTGTTAACATCTTCAATAGACTGCACTGTGCTACACAGGGCCGGCTCCAGGGTTTTGTGGGCCCCTGTGTCAGTTCACATTGGGCCCCTTGTGTCACTTCACATGCCCCACTGCGTTAAACCCCCTGGGATCATCGGTATACTCACCTTGCACAGTTTAAAGTGGACCACGGGAATTCTAATTTTGGATGTAAAACACCACCCCCCCCTTCCCCACCGTTCATCTGCAAAACTTCTGTGAACTTTGATCCAAAGGCACACAGCCAACAGCCTCGAGCTGGGGGCATGCCATTTACAAATGCCTGCCTGCTATAGTGGAGCTCAACCATGGCCCGCACATGCACCGTTGAATCAGCGGTGAGAAAAAAAAGGAAAAGTGAAAATAGCAAGAGAAATAGCATACGGGAGAAAGGAAAAAGAGAGAAATAGACGAAAAGGGAGAAAGAGAAAATAGAGGGATAGTGTGAGGAGAGGGAGAGAGAAAAGAGAGAAAAGAAAAGAGAAAAAAAGAGAAAAAAAGAAAAAAGGGACAAATCATAATGAAAGGAGAAAGAGAAAAGAAGATGAGGAAAAATAAAGTGAGAACAAGGGAAGGCAAAATAAAAAGAAGGAAGTGAGTGGAGCAAGGAAGAGAGGGATAACAGAAGGGGGAGAGGCAAGAAAGAAAGAAAGAAAGAAAGAGCTAGAATAAAGAAATATGTATATGAGATATAGAAAGATGAAAAAGTGTGATCGAGCGTGAAAGAAAAAAAAGAGAGGGAATAAGGAAGGAATAAAACAATGAAGGAACAGAGAGAGGGAAATGGGAAAGAAAAATAAAAAAAAGAGAGAAAAGAAAAGCAAAGTAAGGAGAGAGGGGAGCAAAGAGGAGAGGAGGAAGGGAGGAAAAAGAGAAACAGGAAGGAAAGGAACAGAAGGAGAGAGGGCAGTGAGGACTGAAGAAAGATAGGAGGAGGAGAGAGAGGAAGGAGAGAGGATAATTAAGCTGAAGCGGCAAAATAAAAGTAAGAAGGAGGCAGTAGCATTGCAAAAGAGAAGGAAGGCAGGAAGGGAATAATGGGAGGAAGGAAGAAAAGGTGAGTAATGGAGGAAGGAAGGAGGCTAAAAGAAGGGAGTGGTGGTGGGAAGAAGAAATGGGGAGGCCGATTCATTAATAGCTCCAGGTAGCGACAGATGAGCGACTGTAGCGTGATTTTTTCAGCGCCAGCCAGTATTCGCTGTGCTTGGCCGGCGTTAGCTTGATGACAGCGACTCAGTCGGTGTGCGGTAATGTTGAATACGGGCTGGGGGGTCGCTGTTTCACAGGTCCAGCGTTGTATGTGAGCGCCTGACAACGAATGGCCAGAGCGAACGGCTAGCTTCATATTCATTAACAAATCACGCTCCGAATGTGCTGTCGCTGTCCATTCCTTGTTTAAACCCCAGAGCGCTGGCGGCGATGTGTATTAACTAGTTTTTAACCCCTAAACAACCATATTTTTGGAATGTAACATTATACATGTGTTTAGAATCATTTTGTAATATGAATACATTAATCTCAGACCTGTTAGATCAATTCTGCACAAATTTGTTTTTACATTTTTTTTTTACTTAAAAATAAATCCTAACATTGCAGAAGTGGTCTCCGAATTTTTGACATTAAAAAATAAAAAAAAAAGTTAATACCAATTAATTATGATTAATTATAGATTGCTCCATTGAAATGCATCGCCAGGGAGCGACAGCTCATACCTGGCGCTGTGAGGGAATTTGCAGCGGCGCTCTTCGGTCCAGGCGGCTTCATGATGAATGCCGCGCTAGCCGTCGCTCTCGCCGGCGCTAGCCTCATTTTGCTTGATAAATGCGTCATTGTGACCGCCGCCGGGCGTACTTGAGTCGGTAGTCGCCGTTAGCTGCCGCTACCTGGCGCTCGTCAGACACTACCTGGCGCTATCGCTTGATGAATAAGGGCAAAAGAGTAAAATTAGAGAAGGAATGGGAAAGGGAAGGAAGGTGGGAGGAAAGTTGAGAAAGAGATAGAATAAAGTGTTGGAGGGAGAGAGGAGAGCTCCACAAAATAATCTACTGGACTGAACCCATATCACCCTCTCTGTCTCCCCACACACAGCCCCAAAAACTAAATAAAAACCATTAACCCCCCTCCCCCAGAGAAGGCATCTTACTCACAGTATGCGTTCCCAGGCTGCTAGCTGCCAGTGCCGAGCAGCTCTGTGCAGCAGTGTGGTGAGAGGAAGGGGCTCCGCACACAGCCCCCATTGTCTGTGCTTGCATTAGCAGACAGCAGGGAAACATTGTCCTGTTTATTTAGTTCCGGTCATTAAGCCGGCCAGAGCATCTTGGCTGTGTGCAGGAGTTTCTGGCAGTGTCTGCTGATCTAATGGGCAGCGCTGACATGCGATCCTACCTCTCATGGCTTCTTCCCAGGCTCCTGATGGTCCGCCCGCATCTATTCAGCTACCGCTGATCCTCGCCTAGCTGCCGCTGACTGGGCCCCTCAGTTGCTGGCCTGGCAAGCCTGGCACTCCCTGGGGCCCAGCGGAGGATGCTCCAGTGACCCAGTCCGACTCTGGGCGGGACGTTAAAATGGGCATTCAAAGGTAGACAGCATCCGTGGCGGGGTTGGCGTCGATGTTGAACCTGTATTTCCTTGGCTGTGCTGCCTGAGAGTGGGCCCCCGCCATGTGGGCCCTCGGCAGATGCCCTACCTTGCCGGGTGTTAGCGCCGGCCCTGGTGCTACATATCTTGGGGTCATCTGCTAAAATAGAAACAATAGGGTTGATTCAAAGCCTTCTAAAATCCATCTCGTTTTGTCTCTAAATGTGTAATTTCCACATAGTATTCGTAGGTATACGTGCGTACGCATGATGCAGAGCCTCCATGGGGAGCGTTCCGTTTTGCATTCGTAGCTTCGTAAGCCATCGTAAATGGCTGTGTACGACGTACGCGAGTGGATGAGGTTTTCGTTTACGTTGAATTGTAATCCTCGTCTACGACCGCTTTTGAGCGTTTTTCAACGTACCTCTCCAACGTAAAATTTCAGTGTCGTGCGATATTCAGCTTGCGTGTTTCTCAAAATATACGTTGATATAGCGTAGAAACGTAATATTGATGTAGAAGCTGGTATGTCTTCAGGCATGTACACATACTCGCAGCTTATTAACTGATTCATGTACCCGGTTTCAGCAATTCCATCACTTACTTATGCTCCAATGCTTACCTTAAACCGGACCTTCACCATGATTTATTGAAAAGCCCAAACCCTTATAAAATGATTCCCCAGCATCTAAAATTAATATATTTTACGTTTTTAGTCACTTACTTATTATTCTTTCCCCCACCGGGCTGCAACTCTGTTCAGGACTTTAGGATACGGGCGCGCCATCTTGACTCAGAAGCATCACATACTGAGGAGAGGAGAGTGGGATAAAGTACAGGGGGGCAGGTTATAGCTGTGCTTTGCTCAGACAGAGCAGAGCTGGGGTCAGGAGAAGGTCAGCAATCCCAGAATGCAGAGCAGCACAGTCAGAAGGTACTTCCTGTTTGCAGGCTGTCTGATGTTCCATGAGCCGCCATCTTGGATGTTTAAAGGCTCATAACATGCAGTAGATGCAGGTAGGATGATTTTTAATGTGAGCAATCTGTATGTACAGGGTGTGGAAAACATATAAGATAGACTATCATTCAGAGTGAAGGACCGCTTTAAGTCCCTTGTCAGTGTGTTTTTCCATTTAGCAATGTTTTTAATGCTTACCTTAAGTCCCTTCCCTCTTATCCTTTTTTTGGTTTTCCTTGTGCATTCTCTCGGATTAATGTGCAGATGTGTATATATGAACACATTACATTGACATACATACATACATACAATAGTTGTGAACGTAGTAATTATGTTTATTTATTTTTATTTAGAAATTTTAATGATAACACCATTTTGTTATATAAAATTGTGAAGTATAACATTTTTATTAAAAAACCATTTACAAATAGTGGCAGGCTCCCAGTGTTTTAATCACTTGTGGTCCACATCGATGCGGCCAGCTCCTCTATTTCTCCCACCAGCCTATGAGCAGCAGCTGTTAGTTGTTGTGGGCGCTGCTGTGCATTCTGTGTGAGGCCTGTTAAATGAAAATAAAGATTAGTTTCTAGCCTATGCATTGTGATTACCTGTTGAGGAAGGCATGTTAACTTTTAGAAAATAACTTGTCTTTAAACTTACTAGGCTGCTGAGGGACCACCCTCCACACTGAGGCCTGCCACTCCTTTTGGTCTGAGTCTGTCGAGAAAGCAAAAATAGTATAAATGTATTTTTGTTGTTTTTTAAAGTTAGCTTAGATTGTGTGTGTCACATCACCCACCTTCTCCTTGCACCTCAGGTGCTTGTTCTAGACTGTCCTGTCCTCGCTCTTTACCCGTGACCTCAGCATCTAAAAGTATAGATGTCAAAAATGAATGTTTGTTTACAGTGTATGTTCCTGTGTGTGCTTCTGTGTGTTAATCATACCTGAGTGCTGCTGGACATCCTCCTCATCCTCTGATTTCCTGCCCAACAGCTGTTGCTCCTCCTCTGCAGGTTGGACCAGGGGTGGTTGTTGTTGCCTTGCAGAGGAGGTTGAGGCCATTGCCAATGGTCTGCCACCACCTCTCCGTCTCCCAGATCTATCCAGCCTTGGCCGGACTCCTCGCCTCCGGGTGGGCCTTATTCTATAATGATACTCGCTCACTAGAAGAGAATAGCATTGTTATAAACACAGACCTGCCTAAGGTCAGTATATTCCTAAGATATAAAGGGAAGTAACTCACTTGGAAAGAGTTTCCGGAAATATCTCCTCACCCAGGGCTTCTTCCTCTGGGTGAATGTGAAGGTGGTGTCAGATTCCACCTTCAGCTGTTGGGCAGGGAATCAGAGGAAGAGGAGGTCCAGCAGCACTGAGGTATGATTAACACACAGAAGCACACACAGGAACATACACTTTAAACACACACTCATTTTTGACATCTATACTTTTAGATGCTGAGGTCGCGGGTGAAGAGCGAGGACAGGAGAGTCCAGAGCAAGCACCTGAGGTGCCATTGATCGTTTGGCAAAGCTGTTGGGCAGGAAATCATAGCAATGGGTCATCATCGTCCAAAAGGATGAAATACAGATGTTATTAAAGCAAGCATCATACACATAAGATAAATTATCATAGCAGGTTATTATTATCACTACCCCCAACATTATAAACCATTATTATTGGATTTACCTATTCTCGGATAGTACATGTTAGTGTTGAGCACAAACCTTTGCTTGTCGCTGCATTTCTATACACTTTTTTCCCCACTAGTTTTGGGCGTGTGGCCTGATCGCCTATGCATGCATTTCATCTGCAAATAAACGCCTGCAAATACACTCACTCGCATAATGGTTTCCTGCTGCTCGCGGGTGAAAAGCGTTGGGGCCATCTTGGGGAGTTTCTATCAGTTATGTGGCGCGCCCCAGCGGTTTCTGGCCAACGCGGCTGTACGCACTGACGTAATAGAGAGGGATAACTTCTTAAAGGGTAGCCGCCCACACAGCTATCTGTCTGTGAACACAGCAATATGACAGGGAAGATACGTACAAGCAACATGAACGGCAGGATCGCTAAGGCATACCCCAGCAAGAGCCTTTGCCTTCAACCTCAATCCAACACAGTGGCAGGCCAGCTACCAGGTCCAGCAAAGCCACTCCTACACATACTGGTCGCAAAGGCAAATCTCAGGCATGCAAGAATGTTGAGCCAACCAGGGCTTCAACAAGGCAAAGAAAAGTTCCTTTGAGCCAGGCAAAGGAATCCTCCTCCAACCATACTGCTCGCCCTACTCACACATCTCACACTACAACATCATTAGCAAGCAAGTGTAGTAAGGGCAAGGGGAAGAGTAAATTTAGAGAGCCTCAACGACTGCATCTTCCTGGCCCAGCCCCCAAGCAAGTCCTCTTCAGTCATTAGCTAGTGAAAGGTCTTCTTATTCATCATTAGGGATGAGCGAATCGATCCGGACGAACCCGGATTCGATCCGAATTTCAGGAAAAATTCGATTCGGATCGAATCCGAATTTCCCCGCGATTCGATCACTCGAAGTTTTCCTTTAACATCCATTCATTTACATTTACAGGCATTCTAAGATGGCGGACGGGACATGTCTGGACATGTATCCCGCGCCAGTGCAAGCTGGGGCAGTCACATGCAGCCTATCAGCAGCCAGCAAGCCCGGTGACGTCACACAGCGGTATTTAACGGCGGCCATCTTGCTTTTCCTCATTTCTCTATTGCATTCGTGACAGACAGACAGAACGCTGTGTAGCTGAGGCAGTTAGACAGGCTGGAGACAGGGACAGACAGGGACAGGCAGGAGACAGGCAGGAGACAGGCAGGAGACAGACAGGAGACAGACAGAAAGCCAGGGAAAGGTAGGAAAAACGGAGCTGGCTGACAGGGAGATTTTTTTTTTTTCATCCAGCCTTTGTTAGCGTTTTCAGGCTGCTTATAGTAACTAACTGTGCATATATACTGAACTGATCTTAAGTCTGCTGTGAGGCATCCCATTCTGTGACTAAAGCAGCCTCTGTTTAAGACCATATAAGCATTTGCTCTTATCATATTTGAAATTAGGCCTGATAAAGACACTTTTGCTGGCCAAAGCACTACTGGACCCTGCCAGGTCCATTCCTGCCCAGGGCATCCCATTCTGTGACTACAGCAGCCTCTGTTTAAGACCATATAAGCATTTGCTCTTATCATATTTGAAATTAGGCCTGATAAAGACACTTTTGCTGGCCAAAGCACTACTGGACCCTGCCAGGTCCATTCCTGCCCAGGGCATCCCATTCTGTGACTAAAGCAGCCTCTGTTTAAGACCATATAAGCATTTGCTCTTATCATATTTGAAATTAGGCCTGATAAAGACACTTTTGCTGGCCAAAGCACTACTGGACCCTGCCAGGTCCATTCCTGCCCAGGGCATCCCATTCTGTGACTAAAGCAGCCTCTGTTTAACCCTTTAAACGCCAGCCACGTAAATTTTACGTGGCTGCCTCTCCAACCGTTAAACGCCAGCCACGTAAAATTTACGTGCCTGACTTTCCCCATTAATAAAATAAAAAGTATAAAAAAAAATCACTTACCTGACCCCTTGTTTGGTCCGGCCGGGTCTCCTCTTCAGCCAGCGGGGCTCCGATCGCCGATCGGGGCTTCTCCGGCTGCAGGGGAGGGCCCGGAATAGGGTGCCCCCCCCCCCGTTTCAGCAGCCGCCGGATTCCCTGTTAAAAAAAAAAAAAAAAAAAAATGACAGTTACTCACCTCCGCTCCCGCCGACTCCCGCCGCCTCTCCTCTTCATGGGGGGGGGCTCCGATTACCCCCCCCGGGTCTTCTGTCTTCTGGAGGGGGGCATAACAGCCCTCCCTCCGTCGCATCTTCCGATGGCGGCCGCCATCTTGGATTTTAGCCCCGCCCCTTCGGGGGCGGGGCTAATGACGTCACCGCCGGGTGTCATCGGGGCACCCGGCAGTTCTCCTCTCAGATGCCGGTGACGGCTGGGCGGAGAAGGAGGGAGGTAGGCGATCCTCCGATCGCCTGCCTCCCCCCTTCTCTGCCCAGCTGTCACCTGCATCAGATCGCCGCGGGACATTGCTTCTGAAGATCGGAGGTGAGTAAAGGTAAAATGTTTTTTTTTTTTTAATAAATATATTTGAAAACATGTGTGTTTGTTTTTATTTATACTTTTAACCCCTTGTGAACTGGTAAGGGGTCCATGACCCCTATACCAGTTCACAAGGCTTGGGGGGTGGCAAGTCACCTGCACTAGCGGGTGGCTTGCCATTAACCCCTGGCACCCCCATTACCTGCCTCCCCAAAGGCCAGGGGGGGGCAGAAGAGCCCGGGCCCACATGGGCTATGTGGGCTCGTAGGCTGCAGGGTGGGGGGGCCACATAAGCTGGCCCCCCCACTCTGTGCCTACAAGCCCCCATAGCTGGTCCCGGGCTGGTTACTGTGGGTAAGGGGGACCCCACGTCAATTTTTTTTTGATTTTTAAGGGTTTTTAACCCTTAAAAATCAAAAAAAAATGGGGTCCGCCCCCCCTGGGAGGGGGGACCCTATGTCATTTTTTTTTTTGATTAACCCTTTGTGTTCTGTCATCCAGCAGCTATAAAAGGCTTCTAGCAAGTGAGCAGAAGCCAGTGATCGCCGAGGGACACAGTGCTCCAGGATGGATGGGAGGTGAGTACAGTGTAAAAAAAAATAAAAATTAATAAAAAATTTTTTTCTCTGCTTGTGTCTGTGTAATTATTTACATTTAACCCCTTGTGAACTGGTAAGGGGTCCATGACCCCTATACCAGTTCACAAGGCTGGGGGGATGGCAAGCCACCTGCGCTAGCGGGTGGCTTGCCATTAACCCCTGACACCCCCATTACCTGCCTCCCCAAAGGCCAGGGGGGGGCAGAAGAGCCCGGGCCCACATAGGCTATGTGGGCTCGTAGGCTGCAGGGTGGGGGGGGCACAAAAGCTGGCCCCCCCACTCTGTGCCTACAAGCCCCCATAGCTGGTCCCGGGCTGGTTACTGTGGGTAAGGGGGACCCCACGTCAATTTTTTTTTTGATTTTTAAGGGTTTTTAACCCTTAAAAATAAAAAAAAAAATGGGGTCCGCCCCCCCTGGGAGGGGGGACCCTATGTCATTTTTTTTTTGATTAACCCTTTGTGTTCTGTCATCCAGCAGCTATAAAAGGCTTCTAGCAAGTGAGCAGAAGCCAGTGATCGCCGAGGGACACAGTGCTCCAGGATGGATGGGAGGTGAGTACAGTGTAAAAAAAAATAAAAATTAATAAAATTTTTTTTTCTCTGCTTGTGTCTGTGTAATTATTTACATTTAACCCCTTGTGAACTGGTAAGGGGTCCATGACCCCTATACCAGTTCACAAGGCTGGGGGGATGGCAAGCCACCTGCGCTAGCGGGTGGCTTGCCATTAACCCCCGGCACCCCCATTACCTGCCTCCCCAAAGGCCAGGGGGGGGCAGAAGAGCCCGGGCCCACATGGGCTATGTGGGCTCGTAGGCTGCAGGGTGGGGGGGCCACAAAAGCTGGCCCCCCCACTCTGTGCCTACAAGCCCCCATAGCTGGTCCCGGGCTGGTTACTGTGGGTAAGGGGGACCCCACGTCATTTTTTTTTTTGATTTTTAAGGGTTTTTAACCCTTAAAAATCAAAAAAAAAAATGGGGTCTCCCTCCCCTGGGAGGGGGGACCCTATGTCATTTTTTTTCTCGATTTAACCCTTTGTAGTGTGGATGGTTTTTGTGTTTTTTTTTGTGAATGTTAAAAAAAAATACTTGTTTCAGTTAGGGGGGGTCTCCTGGGCAGGAACGGGGGGCTACCGATAAATATGTGGTACCGTTCTAATCGGTAGAAATGGGGCTTTCACATGCAATATGATTTTCCTTAATAAAATACATTTTTTATTTAAAATAAAGGAGTCAATTTTCTAAAAAAAAAATTTTATTTATTTATTTTTTTTTTCACTTAATAATATTGTAAAAAAAAAAAAAAAAATTACAAACAAGACATTTCATGTTAAAGTCTAAACTCTGCTGCAAAAAAAAAAATATATAATTTTTCTGAAAGTTCCAGCAAAAATGGCGCAAAACATGTCGCAAAACATGACGCAAAATGGGGAAAAATGACCTGTCAACAGAGGGTGACAAAATCTCAAGTAGGCTGGCAATTAAAAGGGTTAATAGTACCTATGCATGTTGGGTATTGTTCTGTTCGGGGGACCTTGCGCTTTCAGACTTAGCTTGTTTTTTCTGGTTTGCATATTTATATTTTAGGAAAAGGTGTTTTTTATTCAGCTTTTTTATAAATTTTTTAGGGAAACCCTGCGCAACCAAAGAATTCTTTGAGGAATTAATTCCAGAAAGATAAGCACACTACAGCAAGCTGGGTACCCTTAGAAAGCTTAACGTGTGTACTTTCAGGGAATATATGGTTTATGGGGGATATTCCAAATGTAAAGGGTTGTTTTGGTTGAAAAATCGCAAGGTGCGCACTTTGTCTGCAGAGCTGAAATTTTCAAGTAAAATTACCGTTACGCACATGCTTTACTTTGGGGTGTTTGGCAACTCTTCCCTTGACAGAAGCTATGCATGTTGGGTATCGTTCTGTTCGGGAGATGTTGCTTTTTCAGATTAAACTTGATTTTTCTTGTTTGTATATAGTTTTTTTAGGAAAATGTGGCTTTGATTCTGCTTTTTTATCCTTTTTTTAGGGAAACTCTTTGCAACCAAAGATTACGTTGAGGGATTACTTCCAGAAAACTATGGCCACATCCACAAGCCTGGTACGCCTAGAAAGCCTGAGGTGTGTACTTCCAGAGAATATATAGTTTGTTGGGGGTATTTTAAATGTAAAGGGTTGTTTTTCTGGAAAAACCGCAAGGTGCGCATATTGCATAGCATAGTTGTATTTTATCTGAAAATCTCCTAAAGCGCTGTTTCAGTTTGGGGGAGTCTCCTGGGCAGGAAAGGGTGTCTACCTATACATATGTGGTACCGCTGTAACCGGGAGAAATTGGGATTTCACACGCAATAAGATTTTATTGACAAACTTACATTTTTTATTCCAAAAAAAACTACAATATGTAAAAATTTTTTTTTTTTTTTTTTTTTTGCACATATTTCACCCAAAAATATTAAGAATACACCTAACAAATGACAAACAAGACATTTCATGTTAAAGCCCAGACTATGCTGAAAAAAACAATATATCATTTTCCTGGGAAATCCCTGGAAATCCCCTCAAAAATCACAGTTGAACAAGGGGAGCGCAAAATAGTGCAAAATGGTCTGGCAACAAAGGGTGACAAAATCTCAAGGTAGGCTGGCGGTTAAAGGGTTAAGACCATATAAGCATTTGCTCTTATCATATTTGAAATTAGGCCTGATAAAGACACTTTTGCTGGCCAAAGCACTACTGGACCCTGCCAGGTCCATTCCTGCCCGGGGCATCCCATTCTGTGACTACAGCAGCCTCTGTTTAAGACCATATAAGCATTTGCTCTTATCATATTTGAAATTAGCCTGATAAAGACACTTTTGCTGGCCAAAGCACTACTGGACCCTGCCAGGTCCATTCCTGCCCAGGGCATCCCATTCTGTGACTAAAGCAGCCTCTGTTTAAGACCATATAAGCATTTGCTCTTATCATATTTGAAATTAGGCCTGATAAAGACACTTTTGCTGGCCAAAGCACTACTGGACCCTGCCAGGTCCATTCCTGCCCAGGGCATCCCATTCTGTGACTACAGCAGCCTCTGTTTAAGACCATATAAGCATTTGCTCTTATCATATTTGAAATTAGGCCTGATAAAGACACTTTTGCTGGCCAAAGCACTACTGGACCCTGCCAGGTCCATTCCTGCCCAGGGCATCCCATTCTGTGACTAAAGCAGCCTCTGTTTAAGACCATATAAGCATTTGCTCTTATCATATTTGAAATTAGGCCTGATAAAGACACTTTTGCTGGCCAAAGCACTACTGGACCCTGCCAGGTCCATTCCTGCCCAGGGCATCCCATTCTGTGACTAAAGCAGCCTCTGTTTAAGACCATATAAGCATTTGCTCTTATCATATTTGAAATTAGGCCTGATAAAGACACTTTTGCTGGCCAAAGCACTACTGGACCCTGCCAGGTTGATTCCTGCCCGGGGCATCCCATTCTGTGACTACAGCAGCCTCTGTTTAAGACCATATAAGCATTTGCTCTTATCATATTTGAAATTAGCCTGATAAAGACACTTTTGCTGGCCAAAGCACTACTGGACCCTGCCAGGTCCATTCCTGCCCAGGGCATCCCATTCTGTGACTAAAGCAGCCTCTGTTTAAGACCATATAAGCATTTGCTCTTATCATATTTGAAATTAGGCCTGATAAAGACACTTTTGCTGGCCAAAGCACTACTGGACCCTGCCAGGTCCATTCCTGCCCGGGGCATCCCATTCTGTGACTACAGCAGCCTCTGTTTAAGACCATATAAGCATTTGCTCTTATCATATTTGAAATTAGCCTGATAAAGACACTTTTGCTGGCCAAAGCACTACTGGACCCTGCCAGGTCCATTCCTGCCCAGGGCATCCCATTCTGTGACTAAAGCAGCCTCTGTTTAAGACCATATAAGCATTTGCTCTTATCATATTTGAAATTAGGCCTGATAAAGACACTTTTGCTGGCCAAAGCACTACTGGACCCTGCCAGGTCCATTCCTGCCCAGGGCATCCCATTCTGTGACTACAGCAGCCTCTGTTTAAGACCATATAAGCATTTGCTCTTATCATATTTGAAATTAGGCCTGATAAAGACACTTTTGCTGGCCAAAGCACTACTGGACCCTGCCAGGTCCATTCCTGCCCAGGGCATCCCATTCTGTGACTAAAGCAGCCTCTGTTTAAGACCATATAAGCATTTGCTCTTATCATATTTGAAATTAGGCCTGATAAAGACACTTTTGCTGGCCAAAGCACTACTGGACCCTGCCAGGTCGATTCCTGTTGGGGCATCCCATTCTGTGACTACAGCAGCCTCTGTTTAAGACCATATAAGCATTTGCTCTTATCATATTTGAAATTAGCCTGATAAAGACACTTTTGCTGGCCAAAGCACTACTGGACCCTGCCAGGTCCATTCCTGCCCAGGGCATCCCATTCTGTGACTAAAGCAGCCTCTGTTTAAGACCATATAAGCATTTGCTCTTATCATATTTGAAATTAGGCCTGATAAAGACACTTTTGCTGGCCAAAGCACTACTGGACCCTGCCAGGTCGATTCCTGCCCGGGGCATCCCATTCTGTGACTACAGCAGCCTCTGTTTAAGACCATATAAGCATTTGCTCTTATCATATTTGAAATTAGCCTGATAAAGACACTTTTGCTGGCCAAAGCACTACTGGACCCTGCCAGGTCCATTCCTGCCCAGGGCATCCCATTCTGTGACTAAAGCAGCCTCTGTTTAAGACCATATAAGCATTTGCTCTTATCATATTTGAAATTAGGCCTGATAAAGACACTTTTGCTGGCCAAAGCACTACTGGACCCTGCCAGGTCCATTCCTGCCCAGGGCATCCCATTCTGTGACTACAGCAGCCTCTGTTTAAGACCATATAAGCATTTGCTCTTATCATATTTGAAATTAGCCTGATAAAGACACTTTTGCTGGCCAAAGCACTACTGGACCCTGCCAGGTCCATTCCTGCCCAGGGCATCCCATTCTGTGACTACAGCAGCCTCTGTTTAAGACCATATAAGCATTTGCTCTTATCATATTTGAAATTAGGCCTGATAAAGACACTTTTGCTGGCCAAAGCACTACTGGACCCTGCCAGGTCCATTCCTGCCCAGGGCATCCCATTCTGTGACTACAGCAGCCTCTGTTTAAGACCATATAAGCATTTGCTCTTATCATATTTGAAATTAGGCCTGATAAAGACACTTTTGCTGGCCAAAGCACTACTGGACCCTGCCAGGTCCATTCCTGCCCAGGGCATCCCATTCTGTGACTAAAGCAGCCTCTGTTTAAGACCATATAAGCATTTGCTCTTATCATATTTGAAATTAGGCCTGATAAAGACACTTTTGCTGGCCAAAGCACTACTGGACCCTGCCAAGTCCATTCCTGCCCGGGGCATCCCATTCTGTGACTACAGCAGCCTCTGTTTAAGACCATATAAGCATTTGCTCTTATCATATTTGAAATTAGCCTGATAAAGACACTTTTGCTGGCCAAAGCACTACTGGACCCTGCCAGGTCCATTCCTGCCCAGGGCATCCCATTCTGTGACTAAAGCAGCCTCTGTTTAAGACCATATAAGCATTTGCTCTTATCATATTTGAAATTAGGCCTGATAAAGACACTTTTGCTGGCCAAAGCACTACTGGACCCTGCCAGGTCCATTCCTGCCCAGGGCATCCCATTCTGTGACTACAGCAGCCTCTGTTTAAGACCATATAAGCATTTGCTCTTATCATATTTGAAATTAGGCCTGATAAAGACACTTTTGCTGGCCAAAGCACTACTGGACCCTGCCAGGTCCATTCCTGCCCAGGGCATCCCATTCTGTGACTAAAGCAGCCTCTGTTTAAGACCATATAAGCATTTGCTCTTATCATATTTGAAATTAGGCCTGATAAAGACACTTTTGCTGGCCAAAGCACTACTGGACCCTGCCAGGTCCATTCCTGCCCGGGGCATCCCATTCTGTGACTACAGCAGCCTCTGTTTAAGACCATATAAGCATTTGCTCTTATCATATTTGAAATTAGCCTGATAAAGACACTTTTGCTGGCCAAAGCACTACTGGACCCTGCCAGGTCCATTCCTGCCCAGGGCATCCCATTCTGTGACTAAAGCAGCCTCTGTTTAAGACCATATAAGCATTTGCTCTTATCATATTTGAAATTAGGCCTGATAAAGACACTTTTGCTGGCCAAAGCACTACTGGACCCTGCCAGGTCCATTCCTGCCCAGGGCATCCCATTCTGTGACTACAGCAGCCTCTGTTTAAGACCATATAAGCATTTGCTCTTATCATATTTGAAATTAGGCCTGATAAAGACACTTTTGCTGGCCAAAGCACTACTGGACCCTGCCAGGTCCATTCCTGCCCAGGGCATCCCATTCTGTGACTAAAGCAGCCTCTGTTTAAGACCATATAAGCATTTGCTCTTATTATATTTATATTATAAGACACTTTTGCTGGGCATAGGCTTACTGCTGCCTGCCAGGTGCACTTCTGTTGAGGCATCCCATTCTGTAACATAGCATACCCCTCTTTATTTACACTAAGCAGCTCTCTTATTTACACTAAGCAGGCCTGTTGGAGGCTGAGTGTTACTGCTCACTTTTGGTGTGCATTATATTCTGTTTCATATAGACCCACCGCTGCCCGGGGTTTTTTTAAATATCACCTACTACCACGCCAGTTAGACTATGTCGGGCAGACAAGTGCCTGGAAGTGAAAAGAGGAGTGGCAGAGGCCAAGATTCCGCAGGCAGAGCTCGCATCAGACTGGGGGCCAGTAGCAGCAGGAGTCACGCTGAGAGACCTAATCTGCCAGTATCTGCTAGCGGTCGGGTCTCCACCAGTAACGCATCTGCCGTGGTAGATTGGTTGACGCGCTCATCAACAACATCATCACAACTTACGTCTGAGACCCCCAGTCTAGGGTCGGTAGGTTCCTCTGACACAACCCTGAGTTGGCATGCCCCGAGAGCAGTCCCTGTCCTCCCATTGCCTCTGGCCTACGCCGTTCCCTCCCCCAGCGACGTATCCTATGCTTTGGGTTCAGCTCCACTCTTTAGTGAGGAGGACCATCAGATAGAGGACAGTCAGCAGCTACTGCCCAGCCAAGAAATGGAGGTGGCTTCTTTAGCTAGGCAGACAAATAGTGATGTGGACAGTGTCGTGGGTGCTGCGAGCGTTCCAGCTCCTGCGCCAGACACTGTTGACGAATCCACGAACATCAGTGACGTACAGCCACAACTCGGTGATGATGATGATGATGACGATGAAGCCGATCGCACTTGGGAGCCGGGTGATGAAGGGGCTTCATCGTCATCATCAGGAGAAGAGGGGTGCAGGTTGCCCCGGAGTCAGCAGCTGAGGCAGCAAGGTGGTAGCAGTCAGCATGGGGGCACAATTCCAAAGGCTAGAGCCGGCCGGGGCCGGGGCCGGGGTAGAGCACCTGCTGTGCGGCAGTCTACCTTATCGGGAGGTAGTGGAGCAGGGGTACCTGGAGTTGGCAACAGCAGCAGTGAATCAGTGAGGCCAGGGGGTGGGAAAAGTAGCTACTCGGCAGTGTGGCAGTTTTTCCTGAGGCATCCGCAGGAGGGTAACATGGCCACATGCAAGATATGTAGGCAAAAGGTGAAGCGTGGCCAGGGTCCAAATGTTGGCACCACGGCCCTGCGTCAACATATGATGCGTCACCATAAAACGACCTGGGAGAACCGAGGCTCCCAAGGGGTGGTCCAGTCTGCTTCCTCACCAAGTGAGCTCCCAATTTCTGCCAGCCAAGGCTCCAGCACCTCAGCCGAAGGCAGCTGTGCGTCATACCCATCCTCTGTCGCTCCTGCTCCTCCTCCTCCAAGTCATGCATCCCGCCAGCAATCCATCAGCGAAGCCATGTCCAAGAGACAGCAGTATGCGCCCACTCATCCTACGGCGCAGAAGCTGAATGTGCTCCTGTCCAAGTTGCTGGTGCTGCAGTCGCTCCCTTTTCAGGTGGTGGAATCTGCACCTTTCAGAGAACTGATGGCTTGTGCCGAGCCGAGGTGGAGAGTCCCAAGCCGTCATTTCTTTGCCAAGAAGGCAGTACCAGCGCTGCACACTTTTGTTGAACAGAAGGTGGGCCAGTCCTTGAGCCTGTCGGTGTGTAGCAAAATACATGGCAGCGCCGACATCTGGAGCTGTAACTACGGTCAGGGGCAGTACATGTCGTTTACGGCCCACTGGGTGAATGTGGTCCCTTTGCAGCAGCAACTTGGACAGGTCACGCCGCTTCGGCCTCCGCGCTCTCTGCCCATTGGGCCTGTGACACCGTGCGACTCGGCCTCCTCATCCTCCGCCATCTCCTCACCCTCCACTGTAGGCTCAAGTCTCAGTGCCCCTCCAGTCTACCATGTGTGCAGGGCACGGAGGTGTCACGCAGTGCTTCACATGGTTTGTCTTGGCGAACGGAGTCACACAGGGGAGGAACTGCTTAAATGTATTCATCAGGAAATCCAAACATGGCTTACTCCGAGAAAACTTAAAATGGGAATCATGGTTACCGACAATGGGAAGAACATTTTGTCTGCGCTGCGCCAAGGAAGCCTGACCCATGCCCCCTGCATGGCTCACGTCTTCAATCTGGTTGTCAAGCGGTTTCTGAAGTGTTCCCCCCATCTGCAGGACATCCTAACAACTTCACGGAAACTTTGCATGCACTTCAGCCACTCCTACACCGCCAAACACACCCTTCTTGAGCTACAGCGTCAGAATGGTATCCCCCAACATAGTCTGATTTGCGATGTTTCCACCCGTTGGAATTCCACCCTTCACATGTTGGACCGATTATATGAACAGAGAAAAGCCATCACGGATTTCCTGATGATCCAAGCAGATAGGGGGACTCCCCTGTGTAACTTCAATGTCAACCAGTGGCAGCTCATACGTGACACCTGCCGTTTGCTCAGGCCCTTTGAGGAAGCCACTTTATTTGTCAGTCGGCAGGATTACGGGATGAACGACGTGATTCCACTGCTTCATGTACTACAGCACATGTTGGAAACCATGGCTGGTCAGGGCACTGGAGACATGGCGTTTACATCTTACGGCCACATGAACCCCGTTGGAGCTGAACTGGAGGAGGAGGAGGAGGAAGAGGAGGAGGAGGAGTTGCCCAGCGAAACACAGTTTAGGCTTGGCGAAATGGCTGGTTTATCTAGTCAGCGGACAGGAGAGGAGGAGCAGGAGCAGCCAGAGGAGCTAGAGGTTTTTGAGGAAGGAGAGACAGAGGACCCGGGCACACCATGGCAGTATGCAGTGGAGATGGAGACAGGTAGTCCATCCGAGTCACTTGCGCAAATGGCACGAAGCATGCTCACATGCTTGCGTAGTGACCCCAGAATTGTTTCCATCTGTCGGCGGGATGACTTCTGGCTGTCCACCTTATTGGACCCTCGATTCCGGCACAAAATGGGGGCATTTTTTAAACCCACCGAGAGGGAGGACAAACTCAACTACTACAAAGACATTCTACGTAGGCAGTTGGCCGATGCCTATCTGCGCCATGGTCCATACTCTCGCAGGTCTGACTCGAGGGGACCTCTGCGCTCACCTTCCACTGCCATGGCCGCTGGGGGGGTTGGCAGCAGCAGCAGCAGAAGCTCCATCAGCAGCAGCAGCCTCAGTCTTCAGTCGCTAATGAGTAGCTTTCTACACCCGCATAGTGAGGCTACTCATGAGCAGCAGGAAGACCTGGAGCAGGACCTGAACCAGCAGGTCATGTCATACTTTGACATGACCATGCCAACACACCTTGAGGATCCGCTGGACTTCTGGGCAGCCAAACTTGATTTGTGGCCGCAACTAGCAGAGTTTGCCCTGGAAAAGCTGTCCTGCCCGGCAAGTAGCGTGCCATCTGAGCGGGTGTTTAGTGCGGCGGGGGCCATAGTTACGGCGAGGAGAACTCGTCTGTCAACTAAAAATGTGGAGAGACTCACCTTTGTCAAAATGAATCAGGGATGGATCAGCCAGGATTTCCACCCACCAATGCCTGATGCATGCGACTAGATTCAGCATGGTGCCACGTTTTACACTTTCCAAATGGTGCAAAACATATTTATGTCTTTAGGCCATTTTTTGGGCTCCTGCTGCTGCTGCTGCCAACTCCTGCCAACTCCAGGGTGTGATTCATCCAATTTTTGGGCTCCTGAGGCCAACTCCAGTGTATATTTGGGCTCCTGCTGCTGCTGCTGCCAACTTCTGCCAACTCCAGGGTGTGATTCATCCAATTTTTGGGCTCCTGAGGCCAACTCCAGTGTATATTTGGGCTCCTGCTGCTGCTGCTGTCAACTCCTGCCAACTCCAGGGTGTGATTCATCCAATTTTTGGGCTCCTGAGGCCAACTCCAGTGTATATTTGGGCTCCTGCTGCTGCTGCTGCCAACTTCTGCCAACTCCAGGGTGTGATTCATCCAATTTTTGAGCTCCTGAAGCCAACTCCAGTGTATATTTGGGCTCCTGCTGCTGCTGCTGCCAACTTCTGCCAACTCCAGGGTGTGATTCATCCAATTTTTGGGCTCCTGAGGCCAACTCCAGTGTATATTTGGGCTCCTGCTGCTGCTGCTGCCAACTTCTGCCAACTCCAGGGTGTGATTCATCCAATTTTTGGGCTCCTGAGGCCAACTCCAGTGTATATTTGGGCTCCTGCTGCTGCTGCTGCCAACTTCTGCCAACTCCAGGGTGTGATTCATCCAATTTTTGGGCTCCTGAGGCCAACTCCAGTGTATATTTGGGCTCCTGCTGCTGCTGCTGCCAACTTCTGCCAACTCCAGGGTGTGATTCATCCAATTTTTGGGCTCCTGAGGCCAACTCCAGTGTATATTTGGGCTCCTGCTGCTGCTGCTGCCAACTTCTGCCAACTCCAGGGTGTGATTCATCCAATTTTTGGGCTCCTGAGGCCAACTCCAGTGTATATTTGGGCTCCTGCTGCTGCTACTGTCAACTCCTGCCAACTCCAGGGTGTGATTCATCCAATTTTTGGGCTCCTTAGGCCAACTCCAGTGTATATTTGGGCTCCTGCTGCTGCTGCTGCCAACTTCTGCCAACTCCAGGGTGTGATTCATCCAATTTTTGGGCTCCTGAGGCCAACTCCAGTGTATATTTGGGCTCCTGCTGCTGCTACTGTCAACTCCTGCCAACTCCAGGGTGTGATTCATCCAATTTTTGGGCTCCTGAGGCCAACTCCAGTGTATATTTGGGCTCCTGCTGCTGCTGCTGCCAACTTCTGCCAACTCCAGGGTGTGATTCATCCAATTTTTGGGCTCCTGAGGCCAACTCCAGTGTATATTTGGGCTCCTGCTGCTGCTGCTGCCAACTTCTGCCAACTCCAGGGTGTGATTCATCCAATTTTTGGGCTCCTGAGGCCAACTCCAGTGTATATTTGGGCTCCTGCTGCTGCTACTGTCAACTCCTGCCAACTCCAGGGTGTGATTCATCCAATTTTTGGGCTCCTGAGGCCAACTCCAGTGTATATTTGGGCTCCTGCTGCTGCTGCTGCCAACTTCTGCCAACTCCAGGGTGTGATTCATCCAATTTTTGGGCTCCTGAGGCCAACTCCAGTGTATATTTGGGCTCCTGCTGCTGCTACTGTCAACTCCTGCCAACTCCAGGGTGTGATTCATCCAATTTTTGGGCTCCTGAGGCCAACTCCAGTGTATATTTGGGCTCCTGCTGCTGCTGCTGCCAACTTCTGCCAACTCCAGGGTGTGATTCATCCAATTTTTGGGCTCCTGAGGCCAACTCCAGTGTATATTTGGGCTCCTGCTGCTGCTACTGTCAACTCCTGCCAACTCCAGGGTGTGATTCATCCAATTTTTGGGCTCCTGAGGCCAACTCCAGTGTATATTTGGGCTCCTGCTGCTGCTGCTGCCAACTTCTGCCAACTCCAGGGTGTGATTCATCCAATTTTTGGGCTCCTGAAGCCAACTCCAGTGTATATTTGGGCTCCTGCTGCTGCTGCTGCCAACTTCTGCCAACTCCAGGGTGTGATTCATCCAATTTTTGGGCTCCTGAGGCCAACTCCAGTGTATATTTGGGCTCCTGCTGCTGCTGCTGCCAACTTCTGCCAACTCCAGGGTGTGATTCATCCAATTTTTGGGCTCCTGAAGCCAACTCCAGTGTATATTTGGGCTCCTGCTGCTGCTGGTGTCAACTCCTGCCAACTCCAGGGTGTGATTCATCCAATTTTTGGGCTCCTGAAGCCAACTCCAGTGTATATTTGGGCTCCTGCTGCTGCTACTGTCAACTCCTGCCAACTCCAGGGTGTGATTCATCCAATTTTTGGGCTCCTGAGGCCAACTCCAGTGTATATTTGGGCTCCTGCTGCTGCTGCTGCCAACTTCTGCCAACTCCAGGGTGTGATTCATCCAATTTTTGGGCTCCTGAGGCCAACTCCAGTGTATATTTGGGCTCCTGCTGCTGCTACTGTCAACTCCTGCCAACTCCAGGGTGTGATTCATCCAATTTTTGGGCTCCTGAGGCCAACTCCAGTGTATATTTGGGCTCCTGCTGCTGCTGCTGCCAACTTCTGCCAACTCCAGGGTGTGATTCATCCAATTTTTGGGCTCCTGAGGCCAACTCCAGTGTATATTTGGGCTCCTGCTGCTGCTGCTGCCAACTTCTGCCAACTCCAGGGTGTGATTCATCCAATTTTTGGGCTCCTGAAGCCAACTCCAGTGTATATTTGGGCTCCTGCTGCTGCTACTGTCAACTCCTGCCAACTCCAGGGTGTGATTCATCCAATTTTTGGGCTCCTGAGGCCAACTCCAGTGTGTTTTATTTATTTTTGGTGTAGTACTTTTTGAGCCTAGAGGGTGTGTGCAATATTGAATAAAGAGTTTTTCTACTTTCCTCCACTGTTTCCTGGCTTCTTCTCTGAATATTCCTTGTTGGTATAGTGCCGGTCCCACCTATAACCTTGTCTTTGGGTGTTTCTGATGGGTGTCATTGTTGGTTAGTGGGACGCCATACAAGTGTATGGCAGTGCACATACGAGTATAGGAGGAATCTCCCTGCGTTTTTAATTTTTGTTTCAACTCCAGTGTATATTTGGGCTCCTGCTGCTGCTACTGTCAACTCCTGCCAACTCCAGGGTGTGATTCATCCAATTTTTGGGCTCCTGAGGCAAACTCCAGTGTATATTTGGGCTCCTGCTGCTGCTGCTGCCAACTTCTGCCAACTCCAGGGTGTGATTCATCCAATTTTTGGGCTCCTGAGGCCAACTCCAGTGTATATTTGGGCTCCTGCTGCTGCTACTGTCAACTCCTGCCAACTCCAGGGTGTGATTCATCCAATTTTTGGGCTCCTGAGGCCAACTCCAGTGTATATTTGGGCTCCTGCTGCTGCTACTGTCAACTCCTGCCAACTCCAGGGTGTGATTCATCCAATTTTTGGGCTCCTGAAGCCAACTCCAGTGTATATTTGGGCTCCTGCTGCTGCTGCTGCTGCCAACTTCTGCCAACTCCAGGGTGTGATTCATCCAATTTTTGGGCTCCTGAGGCCAACTCCAGTGTATATTTGGGCTCCTTCTGCCCCTCATAGTGATGCCACTTCAACTCTCTGCAATTGTGCCGCTCTGCGATTCTATTAGCGATGCCTCTGATCTGCATGTGATATTTCTTCAAAGTATTATTTAACTAACCCAGCACGCATCCTGTGCGTGTTACAGCAAGGCTGAATGGTTTACAACCCTATTGAGGCTGTAGGAGGCTCAGAAATAGCCGTTTTTAATAGCGATTCGTCGCGAATTTATTCGGGTCGAAACGATTTTTGTCGGAAAATTCGGCGAATCAGTCGAATCGAATTTTTCAAAAGTTCGCTCATCTCTATTCATCATCAACACCTCAACCTCAAATGTCACCCATTTTGCCAAGTACCCAGGATGATGCAGACAGGCCATCTGTTGGGGTGAAACCTGCGGCATGGCACTTTAAGTGGGCTCTTTAGTGAGGGCCGATGTATGGCTTTGGCTACTGGTGTGACCATTTCCATCAACTGTAAGGGAACAATTCCAGAGCTACAAGCAAAAACCACAGATTGCAACTGTGGGAGGAGATCACCAGGAAGGTGAATTGTGCAGGCAAGGAGCGCAAAGATGTGGATCAAGTCCAAAGAAAATTTTCTGACTTAAAGTATGCCGTTCCACAGAAGATTAAGAAGCGCAAGTTGCATGGGTACAGATGGTTGTTTGGGTTGGGCAGGTTGATGTTGTGCATGACCTTCTAATTTATAATGATTTTTTCTTGTATAAGGTTGCAAACAGGAGGTGGGTATCCAGTCAAGCTTCAATTTACTGCTGCTGAGGAACTGGTCTGTGGATTAATACACCCAGCTACACTCCAGGGCTTGGCAGGGACTATGGACTCTGACAATAATATTGAGCCAGTAGGTTAGTATTTAAAGGAATGTTTGTTCTTTATGTTCTGCATAATCCAGACACCGGAAACGGCTCGTCAGCAAGCCAAATGCCCTCTCAACAACAGTCCGGGTCTTCCGATGTGCCCGATTGTAGACATCATGTGGCTGCGTCAGAGGGCGCAGGATGGGGGTATCCCGAGTCCCCTTAAACAAAAGAAACACAAAAAAATGTTAAAGTTACTCTAAATATAAGACTTACATTCAATATAATTTTATCAGAGGGGAAGAACATCATAGGATGAGGAGGGGACTGCTAAATTTAGAATAGTTACACATGGAAAATCCAAGTAAGCAAAATCAAAACCCAGTAGCCAACCACCAAACAACTCGCCAGACTCACAGTCTGTCATATGTGGAATCCAGCCATGTCTCAGCCACACCAATAACATAAATATTTTCTTCCAGTACCAGAGCCTCAAGCTCCGCCAATTAACTTGCCAGACTTCTGGCATTGTAAACATACACTTTATGTTCCTATCTAATTTGACACGTTAAGCTTTAGTATTAGCATCTGCAGTAATGCATCCCTCTAATTTTTCTCTGCTGGTTTGCAACACATAGATCTCCTTATCTATCATAGAAATCCTCCCCCTTCTAATTCTCCACCCACCATCATATGCTGTCCCCTAAGTATCCCCATCTCTAGTTTAAAAACCCCGTCTAGTATCCTTTTACCCAGCTTAGCAGCCCCCCTTCCATTTGGGTGCAAATTAACTGTAGAATACAGTTTGTACCCCAATAAAAAGTCAGCCCATGCTCTAGGAACCCAAATCCTTCTGCCCTGCACCAGAATGTGAGCCATGCGTTTAACTCTCTAAGCTCCCGCATAGGGGATAGCACAGGCAGTATTCCAGAGAATACAACCTTGGAGGTCCTTCTCTTCAATGTGACATGACTCCATACTATTTTTTTTCATTTTTGAACAACGGGGACTGTTTTAATATTGTTTTTGGCTCTCCTCCCTTATGGGAATATCTATGCCCATTGAAGCCCATTGGTGTATTATTATATGACTCAATAAGCATTTATGATTGGAAATAATCATTTCAAACGCATAACAAAGTAGCATATACCCAGATCCAACATAAATGCAAATTAAGGACCGACCACCCCGCAGTGGCGGGTCTCAGGCTTCGAGATTTTCAATTAATTTAGCTGTTGATGAAGTTTCTGCAGGCGGAAGGGTAAGCAGTATTTTATAAACCAAGGCTCATAATAAAAATATCAGTAACAGCTGGGGTGATTAAACAAGAACCGGGAAATGGCGGTAACACACTGAGACTCTTCATAAAAGTACAGAGCCACACAATAAGACTCTATCATTCCATCAGCGCTGCAGAGAGTCTGTAAATGGGAGACTAGGAGGAAAAATCATTAAAACGAAGCAAATCAGGAAAAAAAAAGTAATTAGAGGTGACCTTAGAAATCAGCTTTGGCAACCTATAAGTATGTATAAGTATAATGGATGGAGATAAGCAATAAGCTCCAAGTGATTACTTAGTGCTGGCAAAAAATATATATAATTGCTCTTCAGACATATTTAAATTAATTGGCGCAGTGAAGCTGCTCTTTTTGCATCTTGCTAAAAACTTGTTGACATTTCACAGTATCCTCCCAACATGAGAATGATCAATTATTGTTTCTGTTGCCTGAGAGCATGTTGAGAGGGTTCGACTGATCTTATAGAAAAAATATTTACTAGATGTGAAGATGCCATACCGTGGAGCGTGCCCCCCAAAAAAGGAGTATGCCATGTTGTAGGAAGAGAAACAAAGAAACATAGAAGGGTGACGGCAGAAGGAGACCATACAGTCAATCTAGTCTGCCCTTATGTGTATACTGTATGTTCTCTTTATCTTAGGATAGATATGTGCTTATCCCAGGCATGATTAAATTCATTGACTGACGATTTTTCTAATACCTCTGCTGGAAGTTTGTTTCAGGCATCTACTACTCTTTATGTAAAATAATATTTTCTAACATTGCTCCTGATCTTCCCTCCGACTAGCTTCAGGTTGTGCCCTCTTGTTCTATCACTTGGAGGCCGATTCATCAATAGCGCCAGGTAGCGACAGATGAGCAACTGTAGCGTGATTTTTTCAGCGCCAGCCAGTATTCGCTGTGCTTGGCCGGCATTAGCTTGATGACAGCGACTCAGTCGGTGTGCGGTAATGTTGAATACTGGCTGGGGGGTCGCTGTTTCACAGGTCCAGCGTTGTATGTGAGCGCCTGACAACGAATGGCCAGAGCGAACGGCTAGCTTCATATTCATCAAAAAATCACGCTCCGAATGTGCTGTCGCTGTCCATTCCTTGTTTAAACCCCAGAGCGCTGGCGGCGATCTGTATTAACTAGTTTTTAACCCCTAAACAACCATATTTTTTGAATGTAACATTATACATGTTTTTAGAATCATTTTGTTATATGAATACATTAATCTCAGACCTGTTAGATCAATTCTGCATTTTTTTTTTTTTTTTGACTTAAAAATAATTCCTAACATTGCAGAAGTGTTCTCCGATTTTTTGACATTAAAAAAAAAATTTAAAAAATTAATACCAATTAATTATGATTAATTATAGCTTGCTCCATTGAAATGCATTGGACATCGCCAGGGAGCGACAGCTCATACCTGGCGCTGTGAGGGAATTTGCAGCGGCGCTGTTCGGTCCAGGCGGCTTCATGATGAATGCCGCGCTAGCCGTCGCTCTCGCCGGCGCTAGCCTCATTTTGCTTGATAAATGCGTCATTGTGACCGCCGCGGGCGTACTTGAGTCGGTAGTCGCCGTTAGCTGCCGCTACCTGGCGCTCGTCAGACACTACCTGGCGCTATCGCTTGATGAATAAGGGCATAAGTTTCTTCTTAACACTTAAACACTTTCCTCCTGGACCTTGTTGAATCCTTTCACAGGCACCCCCTGCATCCCTTTATGAAGTGAGAGAAAGAAGTGAGAAGTGTGGTCAATGGCTGTGCATGCACTATAGGCTCACTGGCAAGGTGAGAATATCATCTGACCTCCAGGGTTTAACACAGGGGGGCTTCCTGGTGTGGATTTAATCATTTAATAAGAGGCTAGTTCTGGTTTTGGTCCACCTTAAACAAGATCTAAAAGTACATGTGGACAAAAGTATGAAGAAATGTGCTGAAATTTACCAATGTACAAGAGATGGGTACACAACAGGTATCAAAAGGTATCACCCCTTAAAGAGGACCATCAGGGGAGCTTAAAACCTCCCCCAAGCCAAGATTTGCTCCCCCCTCCAGTTACTGATCGGGGGTGCCCCGCTGTGTGAAAACCCCCAGATCGCCCAAAGAAACTCACCTCCTGGTCCTATGGTGCATGCATGGCCGCGCCATCTAAGACGGCGTATAAGGCCAGCGGCTTTGAGTATGCTGGTGGCTGCATCCCCCGCTTCCCTCTAACAGGAAGCCATTCACAAATAGTTGGCGTGAACACGCAACCTGCTAGAGGGATAGTGGGGACGACCCGCACATGCACCGTTGGAGTGGGAAGCAAGGTAAGTGAACGGAGCAACCTGGGGGGTTTCACACAGCGAGCCATCCCAAATTTTGAATGGGAATCGATCGGCCCGGGAATCTTATAGATTTTTAGTTTTGATCCATTCTAAAGTCAAGAGGGCACTCCCTTCGACTGAAAAATAGACATTTAGAGGCTGATTTATTAATAGCGACATGTAGCGACAGTTGAGCGACTGTAGCGGTATTTTCACAGCGCCCGCTAGTAGTCGCTGTGCTTGGCCGTTGTTCGGTTTTTGACAGCGACTCAGTCGGTGTGGCGTAATGTTGAATACAACGTTACGAGTCGCTATTTGACAGGTTCCGCGATGTATGGGTGCGCATGATAGCGACTGGTCAGAGCGACCGGCTTCCACCATATTCAAATCCAAGAGCTGTGAAATGCATGTTTAAACCCCAGAGCGCTGGAGGCGATGTGTTAAAATTAGTTTTTTAACCCCCAAACCACCATATTTTTGGAACCCCCCCCCAAAAAGTTATTTAAATAATTTAGTAATATGAATACATTAATATCAGACCTGTAATATCAATTCTTTTTTTAATTTTTATCTAAATGGCAGAAGTGCTCACAGAATTTTTCACATTTATCTAAATTATCTAAATGGCAGAAGTAGTCACAGAATTTTTCACATTTATCTAAATTATCTAAATGGCAGAAGTGGTCACAGAATTTTTCACATTTAAAAAAAAAAAAAAAAACATTAATGACAATTAATTATTAATATTTAAAGATTGTTCCATTGAAATGCATTGGAGCGCGCCAGGTAGCGAGAGGTCATACCTGGCGCTGTGGGCTGAGGCTGGAATAATGATGAATGAGTCGCTATATGGCGCTATCTCAGTCGCTAAGCAGGATTGGCTTGATAAATGTGTGATTGTGGTGGGGAGCCGGCGTTCTCGTGGCGGGGCCGTCATTACCGGCCGCACACCAGTCGCTACCTGTCGCTATTCCTTCATAAATAAGGGCCTCAGTCTCTGGAGGCTACAAATTATTTTCTACCATAAGAACTATACATCTATGGAATAGCCTCCCACAGAATCTTGTTACAGTATCAACCGCTGACAGCTTCAAAAAAGGATTAGATGCTTATTTAGAAGAAAATAACATTAACAGTTAACATTAGCGATTAGCAGTAAAAAAACAAAAAAAAATACCTATCACCTATAAAATAAAATAAAAAATAACTTCCCCTACCCCAACACCCTTGGTTGAACTTAATGGACATATGTCTTTTTTCAACCGTATTAAATATCAGGCTGATTCATTATTAGCGGCAGGTAGTGACAGATGAGTGTCTGTAGCAGGCATTTTTGAGTGCCCGCTAGTAGTTGCTGTGCTTGGCCGTGGGTCGCTAGTTCAGAGCGACTCAGTCGCTGTGAGGCATTGATGAATACATTGTGGGGAGTCGCTATATGACCAGTACAGCGCTGTATGGGAGCGAATGTTAGCGACTGGTCAGTGCGACCGACTCACAGCATATTCATCAAAAAAACAGCTTCACACACCACCGGCACTCAAAAATGCTTTGCTGAAGCCCAGAGCGCCGGAGGCTGTGTGATTAAAGGCTGTTTTTTCACATGTATCCACCAGTAACAAAGCGAAAACATATGGAATTACATTGTTATAACATTGTAACATGAACACTTTAATGCCAGACCTGTAATATCAATTCTGCATAAATATATAATATTAAAAAAAAAAATGGCATTTTCAAGACCAGAATACATCCCAACATTATTTGAGAATAAAAAAAAAAAATTAATAAAACAAAAACCCTGTTTAAAGAGAAATAAAAGAACGCCCATTGAAATGTACGGGAGAGCGACAGGTAGCGAGAGGTAAGACGTGGAGCTCTGCAAGGATGAACGCAGGCGCTGTACGCTGAGGCTGGGATAATGATGAATCGGACTCTGCATGGCGTTATCCCCCTCGCTCAACAGATTCTGCTTGATAAATGTGTAATTGCGTGGCCGTTTCCGGCGTTAACCTGTCGCTGCCCGTCATTTACAAGGCACTACCTGACGCTATCCTTTCATGAATAAGGCCCTATGTAACTATGTAACTATGTAACACTTTAAACTAAAAAGGCTCGATAGAAAAGGAACTCCACTGCCGTCTGCAAATTACAGTACATTAATAGAGATGAGCGAACTTTTGAAAAATTCGATTCGGCTGATTCGCCGAATTTTCCGGGAAAAATAGTTTCGGTCCGAATTTATTTGTGACGAATCGCTATTAAAAGCGGCTATTTCTAGGTGTCCGAGAGCCTCCATAGGGTTGCAGAACGTTTTGCTTGGCTGTAACATGCATAGGATGCATGCTGGGTTAGTGAAATACTATTGTAAAGAAGTATGACATGCAGAGGCGTCGCTATTAGATTCGCTGACGCAGAGCGGCACAATTACAGAGCCTTGAGGTGGCATCAGCATGATGAGCCCATATATTGCCTGAAAGATACACAGTGGAGTTGGCAGCAGCATAGGGAGCCCATATATTGCATGAAAAACACACACAGGAGTTGGCAGCAGCATAGGGAGCTCATATTTTGCCTGAAAAACACATTGGAGTTGGCAACAGCATTAGGAGCCCATATATTGCATGAAAGACACACATTGGAGTTGGCAGCAGCATTAGGAGCCCATAAATTGCCTGAAAGACACACCCAGGAGTTGGCAGCAGCAGCAGCAGCATAGGGGGCTCATATATTGCCTGAAAGACACATTGGAGTTGGCAGCAGCATTAGGAGCCCATATATTGCCTGAAAAACACACCCTGGAGTTGGCAGCAGCATAGGGAGCCCATATATTGCCTGAAAGACACACCCTGGAGTTGGCAGCAGCATGAAGGGAACATATACAGATTTTCGGCACATATGTCTTATCCGAAGAATATTAATAAAAATTAAGATTAACATAAAGTATTTTCTCAATAATTACTTGTGATCTGATGCGGAGGAATGTCTGTAACTGGAGAGCAGCGCCTTAAATCTGTTTTGCACTATCCATATTTCTTTAGTGTTGGTCTGGCCCCATGATCAATCTACTCTAATGCATCAGGCATTGGTGGAAATCTTGGCTGATCCATGCCCGATTCATTTCCATGCAGGCCAGTCTCTCAAAAAAACATTTTTCAAGCGTACTGGAGCACATTGAATTGCTCTCATCAGAGCATCACATACGCACAACTAAGAGTTTCATCACTTTGTTCTTGTTAAAGTCTTCAGGGCCTAGTTACTACTTAGTGAAAGGCCATAGATAGTTACACACCTGCTGCTGTTATCGACAAATCCTGTTTTAAGTGTAGTGTAGCATTTTGTCCTCCCCTCATATATGCACTAAGTATGTCAGGCAGAGAAGTGGCAGGATGGGCACAGGGAAGTTGCAGAGGCCTAAATTCATCAAGCAGAGGTTGCAGCAGACTAGGGGTGAGTGGCAGCAGGAGTCTCAGTGAGAGGCCTGATCTCCCGGTATCAGCTAGCAGTCCTGTCTTGACCAGCAACCCATCTGCCATCATCCATTGGTTAACACGATCACATTTAACTGTCGGTTATATCTTATGCTTTGGGTTCAGCTCCACTATTCAGTGAGTACGATCTGATAATCAGAAAAATCAGCAGCTACTGCCCAGCCAAGAAGTGGAGGAGACACTCGCCGCTTCTTCCACTAGGTGGGCAAGTAGTGATGAGGAGAGTGGCATGGGAGGTGGTGTTGCAAGCGTTTTGGCTTCTTAAGCAGACACTGTGGAGGAAGCTGAGGAGGACATCAGTGAGTTTTGAGGGCACTTTTAAAGGCTTGGAGTGATGGAGAGTGACAGATTAGTAACATATTAGTAACATAGTAACATATTGGTAACATAGTAACATATTAGTAACATAGTAACATATTAGGCCTAAATTCATCAAGCAGAGGTCTCAGCAGACTAGGGGTGAGTGGCAGCAGGAGTCTCAGTGAGAGGCCTGATCTCCCGGTATCAGTTAGCGGTCGTGTCTTGACCAGCAACCCATCTGCCGTCATCCATTGGTTAACACGATCATCCACTGCATCACAAGTGACATCTGACACCCCATTCAACTGTCGGTTATATCTTATGCTTTGGGTTCAACTCCACTATTCAGTGAGGACGATCTGATAATCAGAAAAATCAGCAGCTACTGCCCAGCCAAGAAGTGGAGGAGACACTCGCCGTTTCTTCCACTAGGTGGGCAAGTAGTGATGAGGAGAGTGGTGTGGGAGGTGGTGTTGCAAGCGTTTTGGCTCCTTAAGCAGACACTGTTGAGGAACCTGAGGAGGACATCAGTGAGTTTTGAGGGCACTTTTAAAGGCTTGGAGTGATGGAGAGGGATGGATTTAGCGGTCAGCATGGTGGCAGAAGGGGAAAGTATGGAGGCAAATGTGCTTGGGGTAGACCACTTGCTGCGCAGCAGGCTACCTTCCCAGGAGGTAGTGGAAGAGGGTCCACTGGAGTCGGCGGCGACGGCGGTGGCAGCAGCAGTGAATTAGTGCGGACTGTTGATAGGAAAATCAGCTACTCGGCGATGTTGCAGTTTTTCATCAAGCATCCGCAGGAGGTTAACATGGCTATATGAAAGATGTGTAGGCAGAAGGTGAAGTGTGGCCAGGGTCCCAATGTTGGACCCACAGCCCTGCATCAACATTTGCAGTGTCACCATAAAGCAGCCTGGGAGAGTTGGCTCCAAAGTGGTGGTCCAGCCTGCTGCATTACCCAGTGGCACGCCGCTCCCTGTTCCAGCCAGCCAAGGCTCCACCACCTCCTGTGTGTCATACCCATCCTCTGTCGCTCCAGATGCTTCTCCTCCTCTTAATCCGAGTCAGTCATTCCGCCAGCAATCCATTGGCCAAGCCATGTCGAAGAGACAACAGTATGTGCCCACTCATCCAACGTGCAGAAGCTAAATGTGCTCCTGTATAAGTTGCTGGTGCTGCAGTCTCTCCCTTTTGAGGTGGTGGACCTTTCAGAGAACTGATGGCTTGTGCCGAGCGGAGGTGGAGAATCCCATGCTGTAATTTCTTTGAGAAGAAGGCAGTACCAGCCCTGTACAATTTTGTTGAACAGAAGGTGGGCCAGTCCTTTAGCCTGTCAGTGTGTACCAAAGTGCATGGCAGTGCCTACGTCTGGAGCTGTAACTACAGTTAGGAGCAATACATATCCTTTAAGCCCCACTGGGTGATTGTGGTTCCTGCACAGCCACAACAGCAACTTGGACAGGTCCCTCCGCTGTGGCCTCCGCGCTCCTAGGCCGTTGTGCCCGTGACAGTGCACTTGCACTTAGCAATGGTGTCACAGAAAAAAGTGCCTATTGTCAATTACATATTAATTGTTAACATTTATCTTATTTGAACACATTTATAATATTAACATATAATAACATATAACATAATAACAATAACACATAACATAATAACATAAAATGTATCCAATTTTTTTTTTGGTTAATTTTGTATTTTTTTTTTCATTTTCTTTTTTTTTTAATATTTTGTATTTTTTAAAAAATATATATTTTTTTATTTTGTATTTTTTTATATATATTTTTCTCCTGTCTTTTTTTAATATTTTTACACATTTTTTTGTTCATTATTTATTTTTATTTTTTTGTATATTGTTTTTTCTAAATATTTTTTTTTTTTTTCAGTGCCCTTCCAGCCTACCATGTGTGCAGGACACATGGTTTGCCTTGAGCCATGGAGTCACACATGGGAGGAACTGCTAAAAATCATAAATCTCCACCAAAACTGCAAATGGGAACCATGGTGACTGACAATGGGAAGAACATCTTGGGCCTGATTCAGAGCCTCCTCTGAACTGACCTTAAAACCTTCCGATTGTCCGGGGCTCCCATTTGAATCGTGGCTCAAATGTGATGCAGAGCCTCCATCGGAATGGCTCCCTAACTGATCCGACAATTTGACTTCACTCGGGAAGCTTTTTTTGCTCTCTCGGGTGCCTTCAATTTGATCGGGGCTCCCGTTCACGTTCACACGGGCGGCCCGTTTTCCCTGATTTTTCCTGGCTTTTTGAACGTACCTGATTTGTTTCCGTCGTATTTGACCTTCCATTTTGGTGGTTTTAGCAAGTATACTTACATCTCCATGGCTCTTCAGTTGTCAATCTGGCTACATGCAAGCGCACATCCCTAAACCTCCATTGGAATATACATATGGCAACCACTGCCAATTTGACACATATATATATTTCTGTTAAATTTTTGTTGTTCCTTTTTCCTTGCCATTAATGCATACCTTAATCTCCTTTGTGTTCCTTTTTCCTTGCCATTAATGCATACCTTAATCTCCTTTGTGTTCCTTTTTCCTTACCTTAACCTTAATTCTTTCTGATTGTTTTTGATTTATTGTCCCATATCTAAACCTTTTGTGTCATGTAAATGTGTGATGATGTTGTGTGATTTGCAGGAAAGACAACACACAAAATCTTTTTTTTTGTATTTTTAATTCAAACGTTGTTTTTATTTTTTTTTTTGGATTTGGATTTTTCACATTATTTTTTTTTTTTTTGGCAAAACTAAAAAACAATTAGAATTTTAATGCAAAATAAAAAACATTAGGCCTCGGGGTCTTGTGCCTGTGGTTTTCTAGTATCTGTGAATGATAAACAACATTAGTTTAGCATTGTTTTTATTGTTTGGTTGGGCGTGTTTTTTTGGGGGGCACTTTTTAAACCGGACCTTCAGCGTGATTTAATGAAAAGCCCAAACTCTTAAAAAACGATTCCGCAGTATCATCTGTTAAAAAAAGATACAAGGACCCACAATTAATCCACAAAATACATTAACAAGTTTCCTGGCCTAACTAAAGTCACTTTATTAACCTCTTGCTGCTTCACATTGCCCTAGTTCTGCTCTCTGCATGTAGGCTAGTTTGTAGCTGCGTACATGTGTTAAACTAAGGTGGGCTGGTATGTAACGTGACAAACGGGGAGGCCGATTCATTAATAGCGCCAGCTAGCGACAGATGAGCGCCAGTAGCATAATTTTCACAGCGCCAGCTAGTATTCGCTGTGCTTGGCCGGGGTTTGCTTGTTGACAGCGACTCAGTCGGTGTGCGATAATGTTGAATACGGGGTTAGGGGTCGCTGTTTCACAGGTTCCGCTTGTATGGGTGCGCCTGACAGCGAATGGCCAGAGCGAACGGCTTGCTGCAGATTCATTAAAAAATCACGCTCAAAAATTTCTCGCGCTGTGAATTCCTTGTTTAAACCCCAGAGCGCTGGCAGCGATGTGTGTAAAGTAGTTTTTAACCCCCAAACAACTTTTTTTACAAGTTTTTCTAAACATTTTGTAATATAAATACATGAATATCAGACCTGTAATATCAATTCTGCACATTTTCTTTTTTTTTACTTTAAAAAAAAAAAAAAAAAAACAGTAATAGCAATTAATTATGATTATTTAAAGATTGCTCCATTGAAATGCATTGGACCACGCCAGGGAGTGCCAGGTCATACCTGTCGCTGTGATGGGATTAGCAGCGGCGCTGTTCGTTGCAGTCGGCTACATGATGAATCCCGCGCTAGCTGAAGCTCTCGCCGGTGCTAGCCTCATTTAGCGTGATAAATGCGTCATTGTGACCGCCGCCGGGCGTACTTGATTCGGTAGCCGCCGATAGCTGGCGGTACCTGGCGCTCGTCAGACACTACCTGGCGCTAGCCCTTGATAAATAAGGGCCTATGTTGTTTCAGACTATTCTTGCACTTTGTTTTTTTTTTTATTATAAGGAATGTGTGCGCGCACATAAACGCACGCTCGCATACTCACATCCATGATGATGTCGTCCTGCTCCTGTGTAAAGATGGCATAGCTCCTGGTATAGCTCTGACGTTCCCCCGCAGTGACGTGCAGGACATCCCAAATTGGAATGCCCCAGAGACATGATGCCTGTAACCCAGCCCTGGATTTCTTCACACTCCAAAGGGCTGGGTTACATTGGTTTGGGCCTGCTTTAAAACATCATGACCAAATCAGGTTAGGATGGAATAACCCACCTCCTTTACATTATTATTAAACTAACACAGGTTCCCTCACATAAAGCAGAACAAAACCCAGAGCGGCCACTGGTCTTCCCCCTGGAAATCCCAGATCGGGATGCCCCACTGTGTGAAACCCTTTTTACTGAGACTTTACTCAGAAATGGCAGACTCCCTCTCTTAAAGCGGAACAATCCATGATTAGTTTAATGACCTTTGCAGGCGTATATTGTAGTGCCCCCCCAGTCTGATCAAGACAACGGAACCTCATCTTCAAGAGACCAAAGGCTTGCTCCACCACAGAGCGAGTCCTCCTGGGGGCAGTATTGTAGGGCTCCTCTGCCTGTGAAGATGGGTGCAGGATTGAGGTCAGCAGCCAGGGGAGCAAAGGATAGCCAGAGTCTCCCCCCCCCAAAAACAAAAAAAAAGGTGTGCATTGCAACAATAGAAAAGAGGGACAAATAGGTGAGCGGGGTAGGGTTGGAGTAAAGGACATTTGTAATGAGCCTACATGCACATCCAACCTGTACACTCATTTAAAAAGTCTGGGGAATACTACTTACATAAGAGGGCAAGAACATGACGCAATAGGGTTCGATCACTTAACCCATTTAATTTAAAGTTAAAAAATTAGGCTAAAAATATACTAACAAACAAATTACCAAATAGTGTGTTAAGGGAAAAAAAAATAAAAGACAGGGTGGGCAACCAATACAAGTTTCATACACATACCCAGAGCTCAAATAGGTGCAGCCTGGTTTCTGCCATACTCAGCAGGACAAGACCGCGGAGCTGGCGCCGCTGATGTGTTCCAACAGAGGACTGCATATTATTGCCCGAGTGCAAATACGGCTGCTCTGACTTGCCGTAAGTGAAGGCTCGGCGGCCCCGTTTCATTAGGCTGATTTCAATCGGAAAACAAGGCTCTGCATCACTGAAAAAAACGGAACAATGAACGAGGCGTCCGTTTTGCCGAGAAACAGCCTCGTGCGAGCCGACAATTGGAAAGGCGGCTGAGCGCACACCTGAGCGCATAAACGCACACTAAAATCAACGTAGCACCCTTTCCTGACCCGATCAAAGCCCAAAACCAACGGGAAAACGCACGGGAGAACTGAACGGGGAGGCTCTGCATCAAGCCACTTGTCTGCGCTGCGACAAGGAAGCTTGAGCGATGCACCCTGTGCCACACGTGTTCAACCTAGTTGTCAAGCATTTTCTAAAGTCTTCCCCCTATCTGCAAGACATCCTAACAATGGGAAGAAAACTTTGCATGCACTCCAGCCACTCCTATACCGCCAAGCACACCCTTCTTGAGCTACAGCGTCAGAACGGTATCCCCAAACATAGTCTGATTTGCGATGTTTCCACCCATTGGAATTCCACCCTCCATATGCAGGATCGACTATAGGAACAGGGAAAAGCCATCATGGATTTCTTGATGATCCAAACGGATAGGGGGACTCCCCTGTGTAACTTCAATGTTAACCAGTGGTAGCTCATACGTGACACCTGTCGTTTGCTCAGGCCCTTTGAGGAAGCCAATTATTAGTCAGTCGCCAGGACTATGGGATGAACGATGTGATTCCACTTCTTCATGTACTACAACACATGTTGGAAACCATGGCTGGTCAGGGCACTGAAAACATGGCGCCTACATTTCATGGCCACATGAAGCCTGTGGGGGCTAAAGTGGAGGAGGAGGAGGAGGAGGAGGGGGTGGGGCACAGCAAAGCACAGTTTAGGTTTGACAAAATGGCCATTTTATCTAGTCATCTGACAGGAAAGGAGGAGCAGGAGCAGCCAGAGGAGCTAGAGGGTTGTGAGGAAGGCGAGACAGAGGACCCAGATACACCGTGGCAGTATGCAGTGGTATTTACCGAACAAAAGAAATGGATGGCACCAAACAATAAATTAAAGTACAGGTGCCCTGCTCTGGTGAATCCCTATTAGAATAAATATAGTACAAACACGAGGGGTGCCCCAACCCCAAAAAGGGAGTATAACCAGAGACTAACAAAGGCACTCCATTTACTATAATTCATATCCAATTTATTTCAAGATTATTAAATTCTCACATTATCAAGACATATTAAAAACTGTTAAAAACATGTATCACATATGTAGACTGCCATCGAATGAGGGGCGAGGGGGTTAAATTCTAATGTGGCCAGTGAAAGAACCTAATATATCAATAAATAATTAATAATACTGTCTTAACAAAACAATTCATAAAGTGTCAAGTGCTTCCAAAGTTCATCAGATCCCAAATATATGTATATAAACTTAACAATACAACAATTACTAGGAAAGAGGTAGGTGCAAGTCACAAACAAAATATATAGAATAATATTATCTTACTTGCCAAACAAAGTACCATGTGTGGACCAACCACTGGGACCCCCAGAATCCCTGCAACGTGTTTCGTGACCTAAAGTCACTTCTTCAGGCAGAGTACATAGATATACGCAGTATGTAGTGGAGATGGAGACAGGTAGTCCCTCCGAGTCACTTGCACAAATGGCACGATGCATGCTCACGTGCTTGCGTAGTGACTGCAGAATTGTCTCCATTTGTCAGCGGGATGACTTCTGGCTCTCCACCTTATTGGACCCTCGCTACCGGCACAAAATGGGGAAATTTTTTACACCCACTGAGAGAGAGGACAAACTGACCTACTACAGAGACATTCTACGTAGTCAGTTGGCCGATGCCTATCTGCGCCATGGTCCATACTGTGATGCCCAGCGGGACACCAACCTTCTGTAAGCAGGCAACCCCCAATCTCCACCGCTGCTTCTGCCTATAGTCAAGCCCCCATTTCCCGGGACGCTAGGTCTGCCTCACCGGACACGGTTGCCCCCAGGACTTAATAGGCGCAAAGGATGGCTGCTTACGGTGAAGACCGATGAACCACGAGGGTATCCCAAAGCCGAGGTCGTTCACAGTTAGTCAATCCGGAGGGTGCTTCAGAGTACAGGGATGAGACAGGTGCATAGTCAGGAGTAGCCAAAGGGTCAGGCCGCCAGGTCAGAGATTGCGGGGTATCCAGAGGGGCAGGCAGGTTCGTGGTCAGACAAAGTAGAGGTCGGCACAGGCAGCAGACAGGAATGGTAGATCAAGCCGGGTCGGAATCAGACAAAAACTTACAGAATCACACCCTAATCACAAGTGACCCGCATAATGAGGCTAATCATGAGCAGCAGAAAGACCTGGAGCAGGACCTGAACCAGCAGGTAGTGTCATACCTTGACATGACCATGCCAATGCACCTTGAGGACCCACTGGACTTCTGGGCAGCCAAACTTGACTTGTGGCTGCAACTGGCAGAGTTTGCCCTGGGAAAGCTGTCCTGCCCAGCGCATAGTGTGCCATCTGAGCGGGTGTTTAGTGCGGCGGGGGCCATAGTCATGCCAAGGAGAACTCGTCTGTCCACGAAAAATGTGGAGAGACTCACCTTTGTGAAGATGAATCAGGCATGGTTCAGCCAGGATTTCCAGCCACCAATGGCTGATCCATGGTAGTAGCTGATGCATGGTAGCTCCTTATGCTGCTGCCAACTCCAGGGTGTGTCTTTTAGGCAATATATGGGCTCCCTATGCTGCTGCCAACTCCTGGGTGTGTCTTTCGGGTAATATATGGGCTCCCTATGCTGCTGCTGCCAGCACATATGTGTGTCTTTCAGGCAATATATGGGCTCCTAATGCTGCTGCTGCCAACTCCAATGTGAGTACTCTTAAAAGACACATGCTAGCATATTTGGGATGCCCCCCGGTTAAAGGCAACGGCTGCTGACAATTTGACAACGTGACTTTCTTTAGAAAATGCAACCAGTTAATAGACAGGTACTCTTAAAATATTTATGCAAGTATTTGGAATGCCCCCCTGGCGAAAGGCAAATTTTGCTTAAATAGTGACTTTACTTACAAAATGCAACCAGTTATTAGACAGAAGGAGGCCTCCCTTGATACAGAGGAGGCCTCCATTGATTGTGGAAAAGTGAAGTTAATTATAAAATGCAAGCAGTTATTAGACAGGTAGTCTTGAAATATTAATGCTAGTGTTTGGGATGCCCCCTCCTCACATACAGAGCTGGCCTCTCTTGATTGTGGAAAAGTGACATTAATTATAAAATGCAAGCAGTTATTAGACAGGTAGTCTTGAAATATTTATGCTAGTGTTTGGGATGCCCCCTCCTCACATACAGAGCAGGCCTCCCTCGATTGTGGAAAAGTGACTTTGCTTATAAAATGCAAGCAGTTATTAGACAGGTAATCTTGAAATATTTATGCTAGTGTTTGGGATGCCCCCCCGGCGAAAGGCAAATTTTGCTTAAAAAGGGACTTTGCTTACAAAATGCAACCAGTTATTAGACAGGTAGTCTTGAAATATTTATGCTAGTGTTCGGAATGCCCCCTGCTCACATACAGAGCAGGCCTCCCTTGATTGTGGTAAAAGTGACGTTGATTATAAAATGCAAGCAGTTAATTGACAGGTAGTCTTGAAATATTTATACTAGTGTTTGGGATGCCCCCTGCTCACATACAGAGGAGGCCTCCCTTGATTGTGGAAGAGTGACGTTAATTATTAAATGCAAGCAGTTATTAGACAGGTAGTCTTGAAATGTTAATGCTAGTGTTTGGGATGCCCCCTCCTCACATACAGAGCAGGCCTCCCTTGATTGTAGAAAAGTGACATTAATTATAAAATACAAGAAGTTATTAGACAGGTAGTGTTAAAGTATTTATGCTAGTGTTTGGGATGCCCCCTCCTCACATACAGAGCAGGCTTCCCTTGATTGTGGAAAAGTGACTTTGCTTATAAAATGCAAGCAGTAATTAGACAGGTAGTCTTGAAATATTTATGCTAGTGTTTGGGATAACCCCCCCACCCCCCGGCGAAAGGCAAATTTTGCTTAAAAAGTGACTTTGCTTACAAAATGCAACCAGTTATTAGATAGGCAGTCTTGAAATATTAATGCTAGTGTTTGGGATGCCACCTCCTCACATACAGAGGAGGCCTCCCTTGATTGTGGTAAAGTGACGTTGATTATAAAATGCAAGCAGTTATTAGACAGGTAGTCTTGAAATGTTAATGCTAGTGTTTGGGATGCCCCCTCCTCACATACAGAGCAGGCCTCCCTTGATTGTAGAAAAGTGACGTTAATTATAAAATACAAGAAGTTATTAGACAGGTAGTGTTAAAGTATTTATGCTAGTGTTTGGGATGCCCCCTCCTCACATACAGAGGAGGCCTCCCTTGATTGTGGTAAAGTGACGTTGATTATAAAATGCAAGCAGTTATTAGACAGGTAGTCTTGAAATATTAATGCTAGTGTTTGGGATGCCCCCTCCTCACATACAGAGGAGGCCTCCCATGATTGTGGTAAAGTGACGTTAATTATAAAATGCAAGCAGTTATTAGACAGGTAGTCTTGAAATATTAATGCTAGTGTTTGGGATGCCCCCTCCTCACATACAGAGCAGGCCTCCCTCGATTGTGGAAAAGTGACTTTGCTTATAAAATGCAAGCAGTTATTAGACAGGTAGTCTTGAAATATTTATACTAGTGTTTGGGATGCCCCCCAGCGAAAGGCAAATTTTGCTTAAAAAGGGACTTTGCTTACAAAATGCAACCAGTTATTAGACAGGTAGTATTGAAATATTTATGCTAGTGTTCGGAATGCCCCCTGCTCACATACAGAGCAGGCCTCCCTTGATTGTGGTAAAGTGACGTTGATTATAAAATGCAAGCAGTTATTAGACAGGTAGTCTTGAAATGTTCATGCTAGTGTTTGGGATGCCCCCTCCTCACATACAGAGCAGGCCTCCCTTGATTGTAGAAAAGTGACGTTAATTATAAAATACAAGAAGTTATTAGACAGGTAGTGTTAAAGTATTTATGCTAGTGTTTGGGATGCCCCCTCCTCACATACAGAGGAGGCCTCCCTTGATTGTGGTAAAGTGACGTTGATTATAAAATGCAAGCAGTTATTAGACAGGTAGTCTTGAAATATTTATGCTAGTGTTTGGGATGCCCCCTCCTCACATACAGAGGAGGCCTCCCTTGATTGTGGTAAAGTGACGTTGATTATAAAATGCAAGCAGTTATTAAACAGGTAGTCTTGAAATATTAATGCTAGTGTTTGGGGTGCCCCCTCCTCACATACAGAGCAGGCCTCCCTTGGTTGTGGAAAAGTGACTTTGCATATAAAATGCAAGCAGTTATTAGACAGGTAGTCTTGAAATATTAATGCTAGTGTTTGGGATGCCCCCTCCTCACATACAGAGGAGGCCTCCCTTGATTGTGGTAAAGTGACGTTAATTATAAAATGCAAGCAGTTATTAGACAGGTAGTCTTGAAATATTTATGCTAGTGTTTGGGATGCCCCCTGCTCACAGGTAGTTTTGAAATATTAATGCTAGCACGCTTTTTAAAGAATGACACCAGGTAAAGGAAAAGCTAAATAGGCAGGTGTGTTATTAACACTAAATAGACTTGAAAGCTAATGCAAACAGTTTAAACTTTCCCTGTCTTTATCTGTCACTGTCACAGTCTCTCTCCTTCTCTATCTGTCCCGTGCTTCTTCTGTTCTATCTATCTATCTATCTATCTATCTATCTATCCCTCGCTCTCTCCCTGCCTGATCTGCTCTGGCCGCAATACAGTGTCAGAATGATCTTCCGCAAGATGGCCGCCATTTATGTGGGGCTGTGACATCATCAGTAAGCCTGTCTGCTGATAGGTAGCATGTGACACCTTCCCAGCATTCCTTGCCCCATGGGACATGTCCTGACATGTGGATCCACCATTTTAGATGGACTGTATAGCAGTAAATGGAGTTTTAAGGAAGCGATTCGAGCGATCGAATCGCGGCGATATTCGGAATCATAACGAATCGAAAATTCCGGGTTCGTCAAAATTGATTCGCTCATCTCTATATATTAAGCATTAAAGGATGATTCCACTGAGATCAGAAAACAATTTAGTGATATAAAATGAGAAATCTTCCACATCTTTCTGTAAAGTAATAGGAAACTCAACTACCACTGGGGAACGACTGCGACATCTTCAATCAAATTAGGTAAGAGACACCATATTACATTCTTGTGATGGAAGATTGTTGTCATAATGGTCCCCAAATGTGTCCATCAGTTATGGCCACACTAACACTAGTATGGATATACACTGTATACCAGCCAGCTAGTTAAATAGATTTCCGCTTTCCTTGTGCTGCTCAGAAAACAAAAGCAGTTTACAGAGCTGCATAATGCAAACACAAGGCCACTGTTTACAGCTGCGCGGGGATGCTCGCTGTCAGATGTTATATAGCCTCATGCACAAGTCTGCTGGATTCTATGATCATTCTGGGAACAGATATTTTGTTGCGTCTGCGGAATACACAGGAGAGGAGGGACACGCAGACTTGATAGAGCAATTGCGTATGTTATTGATGCACTTTGCGATGTCTGCACAACAAGCTGTGCTGTACAAAGGCCTGCCATCGTTCCCCAATGCCCTCTGACAGCAGCGCATCTTTCATGCATGGCAGGGGCATGACAGCCAGGTTGACCTATGACATCTCAGGTCTCAGCTGGGAGTTGAGGGTTTTGGAAGGCCATCAGCAGATTGGTATGGCACAGCAGCTGCCAGCAGGTGAATAAAATTAGTGATTTGATGCCTAGGCAGGTAGAAGATGTTGGATAGCAGGTCCTTGGGGCCAGGACAGGTGCAGGAAGCAGCGATTGTTGCAATAATGGAAGGAAATGGTAATGGCCTGCTGTCTACACTAGCTTAGAAAGAAACTTAAGAGTTGGGGGGGTGCAGAAATTTGCAAAATGGTCAAATAGTTTTTATAATGAAGAGTATTGTGCGGTGAATAGATCAGCAGCTGTTTGCTTACTCAAAACTAAGAACAATCTGCTTGCTTATTAAATAAAGTTTTTGTCTTCAAACTTAGAGCAAAATGATGGCTTGGGCGGCGTGCTGGGGTCTCTGATGTCTGGCAGCTGCATCAGCAGCCAGCGTTAGTGGCGCCGAACGCTCCTTCCGTTCGCAGACGCATCCCCTGCCTGACTAACCTTATGTCCTCCAGCGGTGCAGCAGGCAGCGCTCTCTGCGGAGGCTAGTTTAAAGGGTCAATGAGGCCTATTCTGGTGGGCAAAATGCCCTATTGGTGGTCTGGGCAATCAGCCATATGTTGTAGACTGGCCAATGAGCCCAAATTTCCTCCTGGCCAATCCCATCCATCCCGGTCCTATTTGGGGCTCCCATGCTCACTCTCTCATTGCCCGTGATAGCGTGCTGCTGTGATTTTCTGATTGTTTCTGTTGCTGACCTTGTCCTGCTTGACCACTCCGTGACTGCTGCCTGGACCGATGCCTACCTGAACCTTGAGCACAAACTTGTCTCATTCCTTGTATTGCATACCCGTTGACCTCCCGGCTTGCCCCTTGGCTTGACCTTCGATCCATCTCTTGTCTCCCCTTGGTGCTGCATATCATGAGGACTGATCACCTGTGTATGACCCCTGCTTACCCAACGTCGCCCAGTCTTGCCTCTGGTTCATCCGCCTTCACCACTGTAAGTTCACAACCTTTGTGCTACCAAGTCCTGGGGGCAACCGTGTCCGGTAAGGCGTATTAAGCAAATGGGGGCTTGACTATAGGTGAAGCTAGCAGCGGCAATTGGGGGTTGTGGACTCACCTAGAAGGCTGGTGTCCCACGGGGCTTGACACTCCATTAACAGATTACGTGGGTTTCTACAACTTCTGCCTACTGCAACTGATTTTGGGAGAAATCTTGCTATCCTTGTTTTTTATGCATTATGTAAATACTTGTTTACTGTTTTAGGAAAGCATTCTCGGCCTTGTACCTTTAAATAGAGGGCATTTAGATCTCTTAAATCTCTCTGTATGGCCTAACATGGATCAGGAGTGACGCCCCCTGCCCCCACGCCCCCTGCTGCAACCACCTACATCGCTAATAACGTCATTGGAAGGTAGGGGCCTAGAGGGAGTTTGACAGAGGAAACCCCGCTTTCCCCCCTGCTGTAATGTCATTAGTGATGTAGGGAAGATTTCATGGAGGCCCCAAGTGTCCATAGAGTGGAAACCCCTATACCGGTTCACCAGGGTCAGAAGCATGCATGACACCCACCAGACTTGGCGGGTGACACGGCAGTAACCTCACATATTACCCGCACCTCCATTTGGTGCAGCAGGAGTGCCGAAGAGTGGAGGGCCGCCTAGCATGGCTTCTGTACCCTGGGTTACAAGCCCTTATGCCTGGTGCCAGGGCTGGTTGGCTTTGAAGGGGAACCCATGTCATTTTTTGGGTTTAAAAATAAAGTTTTTAACTTAAAAACAAATGCAAACCGTTTCATCGATAAATTTAATTCTGCCTCGAGCTCTATTCATTTTTTTTTTTTTATTGAAAACTTTAAAAAATGTTTTTATATATTTCTTAAAGCAGACCAAAACCCACTGAACTTGTGAAATACATTTGGCCAAAGCCCCTGCCAATAATCCCCTCTTAGGGTGTAGAACTAGAAATGGATATTTTCACTTTATGAATCGTCCTGGAACATTGTTTTTTAACTGTCCCTCTCAGTCGGCAATTACATAATTGTGGCAATGAATGGAGGAGGCGGAGCTTTACAGCTAAAACAGGCGACATTATCTGGAATTAGAATGAAGTAGGGCCAGTGGAAATTGGCAAAAGGTGCTCTTCGTGGTGGGAGCAATTCAGGGGATGCTAGTTAAAAATGTGGGTTTTGGTCTGCTTTAAATGGTCAGGTATTTTTTTGTTAAATAAAAACTGGAAAATGTCAAAATGATTAGAAGTCATTATAATTTCTCCCCAGTGAAATCAGCGGGAAAAAAAATCCCATTTCCCAATGCCCAATTTTCCCCACAAAAAACACCCCTCTGAATCACATGGAAATGTTTTCTTTTTTGCGAGTTCTCGCAACCAAACAAAAAATTTACTTTCCTGCTGATGAGGGGCAGAACCCTAAAACATGTGTCCATGTGTGTGGGAATAGATGGCTGTGTTAAAATGATTAGCTATACCCAAACCCTTGTTTGTACAAATATGACAGTGAGGGAATTTTGCATCTATAAAAGGTTTAAACCTGGATAAACTGTTGAGAATATGTTCACTGTAATTGTCATCACCTGACCCACTTTCGACTGAACCATATTCAATTAAAGCAGAGGCTTCCAATGGGTGAATAGGTGAGGAGAAGCTGGGTGGCCTAGGAGCAGCATCCAGATGGATACCGGTGGTGAGCCCTGCTCCTTCAGCAGCTTTTCACCTAGCAAAGAAGAAGATCTCCTATCAAGCATGTTCTCCACCCTGAAGCTATGTTTATACCTATAGAGTACCGTAAGCATCCATGTACTTGTGGGTAATGCAGCGGTACTGAAAAATATAAATGCCCTCTGTGGACCCTTTTACATCCTTGCAGCAACAGCAGGCATATGCAACCCAGTGGCAGCACCATAGACTTCTCAATGTACTGATGAGGGGCCACCAGCCCAAAAAGCATTTCCATGTGTAAATAGCAAATGTACTTTTTTTACATTCAGCCTCTTATTTCTTATATCACAAAGATGAAAAATAGATAATTTGCATAGACCATCCCCTGCTAAGAATCATGGGTAAAGCCTGTACTTCTTGGTCTGTATGTCCTACATACCTTTACAGAAAGTGCACCCTTCCTTTTATCTGTAGTGAAAATGCCAAAGCACACTGCCATTTACAAAATGCACAGCAACCTATTCCTGTGGAATACAGTCCACAACCAGGCTCTAGACCAGGATATGAAAGCTGGTCCAGCATACAGCACTCCCCTGGGTTTACTGGGCTTTGTAGTGTTTTGTTGGGTAACCAAAAGCACAAGCAGACTTGATTACGCATTTGTAGTATGTATAATGGTTTATAATAGAGATAAGTAAAGTGGTTGGGGATTTGGACGATTTGCTGAATTTCTCCAAGAAATTTTGGTTTGTCCGAATCAAATTTTTAACAAATTGCTCAAAGGAATAAAAAAATTACCTCCCCCCTTGCTATCCTCACGCGGGTGTCTCCCCACCGCTCCCCGTTCTGCAGCTGTGCAGAGGACACAGATCCTCCGCCCCACTAGCTCGCCCGCCAGCGCTCGCTCCCCATCGCAGAAAGGAACTACCTTCAAGGCTGCAGAGATGTGGGTCACCCACCCCAACGATCATGATTGAGGAGGTGAGTAAGCCACTTACCTGCGCACCTGCTCCCCCTTTGCTTCAGTCTGGTGGCTGGCAGTGGGTGATCTTAGTAGTAGCGGAAGTCAGCTCATGCAGCGCTCCCACATTACAGGAGGGGAGCAAGGAAAACTGGTTCTGCTGTCCCTTATGCCGGATTCCAACGCTACTAAGAGCATCCACTGCCAGCCACCAGCCGCAGATCTACAACGATGGGGAACTGGCGTGCATGAAAGTGATGGTGAGTTTCTTTTAAAATAATTTGATCAGCACAAATCCCAAAGAAGTTTGCGCCGAATCAAATTTTTCCTGAAATAAGGAGTAAGAATCCATTCGCTCATCTCTAGTTTATTTCCTTTAGACTGTAAGCCCATAAGGGCCACACTCTCTCTCCTATAACGTCTTGTTTGTAATAGTCCATATACTGTATATTTTCCCTTATCTGTAATTTATCCTTGTACAGTGCTACAGAAGAAGATGACGCTATATAAAAATACACAATTATAATAATTAATAATAATAATTAAAAATACTGGTCACATTTGTGCTTTAAGCCCCATAACTGCCGTCTTAAATTCCCGCATTAGTGCTAAAACATTTTGATCCAAACCTCCGACCAGGCCCCCTCTTTGTTATATAAATTAAGTTTGAGTGTTTGCAGCACATCTTGACATCACATTACTAATTCTCAGCTCCGGTCGGTAGCTGTGCTCACAAAAACTTGCAAAACAGCAACCCTTTCAGAGTAATGAGGCTCGCTGAAGCATATCCTAATTAATCATTGTTCGTTATCCTTGCCAAAGCTTGACAATCCTGTTCTTAATGGGTATTTTTTGTTTTTGCTTTCTTACATTTGTATTGTAAGATAATTTGGCATCACTCTTAAAACGAGGGTCTCTGCAGAACTCATTGATTTTGTTTTTTCTTTTTACCTAAATTATAGATACTGTGTCTACTGTGTTTTTTTCACCCAGGTGTTTACTATACAACAACAGGAAATGAGCAATCGGAGAAGATATAGTGTATGTCACAATTTACTGTAGATTTATGGCTACTTCAGTTGCTTCCTTTGCCGAATAGTTTACTTGAACTGCGGACAAAGAGGACATTTAGCAGAAGGTAAAGGTTTTGTAGCTCTGATTTTGCCATAGTGAGAAAAACATTAGCTTGATTTGTCTAATTCGGAGGAGGACCACTCCAATGAGGAAGTAGGACAGGTACAGCAAAACTGCATTGAAAAGGCAAGACAGACAAATCAGATGAATGTGAATAAGTAGCGTAAGTAGCTCCATTGATTTTAGCCTGTGTTAGATCCAAGTGTTTACCTGTCTGCACTCTTCAGAGCATTCAAATCTCATTGCGGAAACACAGACTGACACGCTTAAGGGCCCACGCCTCATATGCCTTGCGGCGGTGTATTACAGCTTGCTGTGGTCAGCGAAGCTTAAGGTCAAGTTATGGGTTAACTCAGAGGTTCTGTCTGGCACCCTAGGAGTATTGTGTCAATAAAGCATTTGCTGTGCAGCCCTGGCCTTCCAACCTCCCATTGGTCACATAGAGCTGCCCAGGCATTAGCACACACTACCTGTGATAGCGTCTAGCTTGGTGTGTTACTCTGCATTTTATTTCCTGCTGACCTGATTATTTTGCTCTGCATCCCAACTACACTTTTGCCTGACCCTTTTGGATAATGCGACTCTCTTATTTACGGCTTCGACCTTTGGCTTTCCCTGGACTTTGGCTTTGTTTACTTCTTCTGTCAAGACACTGGTGGGACTGATAATCTGTTGCAGACCCAGCTATCTTTGACTTCCCCTGTGTATTGTTACAGTTCCGCCCTGTTGTACAACGGCCTTAGCAGCCTCAGGTGCCATCCTTTGTGACCTTAAGTCCTGGGGGCAACCGTGTTCAGGCAGGTGTGTAATGTCTCCCGGCAAACAGGGGTTTGATTATAGGTGAAGACGGTGGTGTTAGATTAGGGGTTGGCATCTGAACAAAGGTTGGTCATGAGCTGGGATTGAGTTTAACTGGGACAAGTGGCTTGAATGACAGTGGCTGACGTGGAGACATGCAGTGGATGCTTAATTTACTCAACAATCATATGAAAAGTTGGAGATTTGCTTGCATATGGACAACAGTTTCTATTTATATTATCAATTTTGATGTCCCTGTCCATGCCCATTCTGTACTAACTTTCTTCTACCTTTGTCCCCTTGGGAACAGTGTACAATAATCAATTTCAAAGCATCTCAAAATCTCAGATTTTATCTAAATTAACAACCTTATGTATCCTAAGTAAACACGATTTCCTCACTTCGAATTTGGTGTCGTTGCTGAGCTTGGAAGGGCATGTCATAGCAAAATGTTGAGCATTTTATACTGTGGTCAAAGACAGCTATGCGACCACTGTGGCCTGCCTGGTTGGCTTATGTTGAGAGCTCCAAGGGATAGATTGGCTGTTCACTTTCATGCATTGTCCTGATATTGAATATATTGAATATATTGAATACTGATATTGAACATTGAAAGGAAAGCAAACTTTGAAGCCCTGCTATGGCTTCCACCCTGTGCTGCAGAAAATAGAGGCAAAGGTATTATGCGTTCTGCTTGCTGCCTTATATTCACTGTTGCCGAGACTCTCTTTAATAAGTAGTTTCACATGTCATAGAAGAATTTGGTGTCAGCTTTATTTTTTATTTAATGCCTTGAAAAGCTGCTGGGCAACGGCTGATGTCAACCTGCCGAAGTCTCAGAGGCAGTAGATGACTACATTCCCTCTGGAGGACAAACTGATTACAAACGTAGAGGCCTGGACATGGAATAGCTGAGCGGTATCCTTTGGAGGACAGTAGACCAGCAAAGTGGGTGAGCAGTAAGAAGGATGTTTCAAGTAAGACGTTCCTGCCAGTGGCATAACTAAATGTGACGTGGCCCTGGTACAAACATTAAATGAGGCCCCTTCAATGTTCATACAGTAAACTTTTTTCTGTCTTTCAACACTCTATAGGCATCTAGACAACTAAAGACTGAAACAGCAAAAACTAATGGTGCTTCCTTTCTATAAATGATACCACAAATAAGATACATAAGGAGAAAGGGGAGGAACAATGATAGGACCCCTGACCTCCTGGGCCTTGGTGCAGTTGCACACCCAGAACCCCTATAGATACACCCCTGGCTCCTGCTGTTTCTATGCAGTAAGGTGGCACCGGTTGGCGATAGCAGGTGTACTGATTTGTTTACTCTTTGCTACGATAATACGTTTGATGGGATTACAGAACTAAAAGCTTGAACCATGGCTCCTTGGTATAACAGAGATGCAACAAGGTAGCTAGACTTGCCTTAAAGTGCTCTACTATTCAAGGGATTCTTGACAGGAAGTGTCCCCTATAAGAACATTTCTTGTTGGCAATGGGGCGATGACAAACTTTATATTTTAGCAAAAGCCCTATTTCTTTAAAAGGTTCACAGGAGCCTTTTTTGTTGTGCTTTGTGTTTCATTACATTTCATTACCTTTCCAACAAAACTTGAATTTTTACTTATAATTCATCCATGAGCCATGGAAATGCTCTGGGAGGAAAGACAAGTTTCGTGGACCACTCCAGGGGGGGGTTTACACAGCTGGGAATCCCAAATTTAATGCCGTAGGGGCAGCCAAGCAGCCATTCCTGGTGTTTTTCAAACGCTGGGGCTGGTTTTTGTTCACCTAAACTGTTGATGACCTAGTCTTAAAAATGCTGCTCTATCTCTCCATATATATATATATATATATATATATATATATATATATATATATATATATATATATCGTATATAGAAGTCTCAAACTGCTTGGGAAGTTTAAATGAGCACTATCGCGAAAAATGGGTAAATTATAAAAATCCATATAAATATGTTGGATGGGGGAAGAAGGGGTCACTTCACCAAGAAATATCCAGCCGGGCTTGTTTTTTTTTTAATGGAAGAAAGGGGAAGTCAAAGGTGACAGGTTCTGTCACCCCTGATACACTAAACCTGTCTCCCCTGGATTTTATTCCTACCAGGAGAGCATAAACCACAAGCTTGGCGGGAGTTTTATCCAGTTTTGTGTATAAGTGACCCCTCCTATCATTAGCTGACATGTTTATATGTTTTTTTTTATTTTACACATTTCGCTATAGTGCTCTTTTAACAATGTATGGTCCAATAGACTCCTTCATTTAACAGTGAAAGTTGCGTTAAAAAAATAAAGTAAATGTCTCCTTTTAAGACTTGGTTGGGCCACTTTAAGGCATCACAAATTTTAGCTTGAGTTTTACTCGAACCATCTACTGAAAGTGTTTTCATTTTTTCCAGTGCAACGCTTTTAAAGAATGAAAGGAAATTGCGTATTTTATCACCTGAGAGCTGCATTTTTCACCCAATGTTCTCTTTTTATCACTTTGTGAAAGCGCTGAACTTCATTTTAAGTCGTGACAATCCTCATAATTACTCTTTCATTTGATACGCACGCAGACGCACCAAGCACACACAGTATTTATTGCGCTATTGTGATCTTTGGAAGACAGATTAATAAGAAACTTGTGACAGTTTTGTCTGATAAAGTGAGCCAATAAACTCAACGAGTGTTGACATTAGGCCTACAAATGATCGGCGTCTAATGCTATACACATTTGCCTTGTCACAAAGAAAAATCACTGGCAAATAAAAATAGAAAAAAAAGTAATATGCAGTTATGATTAAATACTGTCTCCTATCTCAGGCGTTTTTTTTTCTCTTCCTCAGTAGCGGTTTTACAGAACTCTGTATACAAATTTCTTAAGCTAAAAGACAGCAATGACTGCACTTCAGTGTGTGTAAAATAAATGTGCTATAGAAATAGATACTACTCTGCACTGCCAAGCTGGCACATGATCAAGGCTTTTTTAATTCTAATTCTTAAAAAAAACTTTATTGTCTCAGTTGGACAACTACCTTACTAGTGATACTAATAATAGTATTCGAAAGGAGAGTCTCCAGCTAGTCATTGACTTTTTGTGCTTGATTTACAGTACATCAGCCTCCACCTTTGCAGTTCTTAGCTAAGATATTGTGAGACTGTTACATTAGAGGCAACAGTAGTGGCAACACCACTACTGTTGCCTCTAATGTAACAGTCGCACAAGCGTTAACCCAGCATAAGAAGTTTACTTGTGTTTGCCTTGGTGGACGAGTGAGTCCACTAATTTACACCTCTTTCTCCTGCTGACAAGCTATGAAATTGACCAAAAACTAGTTTTAAAGTAGTAAAGGGGCGCTTCTTGTCTATGTTCGTTACCACCACCAACACCACCAAAAATAATTTATTTTTCCTAATTATTAATATACTGACAGTATCTCACCCTCTATCCAGTACTGGTTCATTTGAAATTATGCCAGTGGGGCATCCAGTCAAGGGTTATGCCAGATGCTGGGGGAATGGGGCTTTTACACTAGATTGGAATATCTGAAATCTCCCCCATGTTACTTTCACGTCACTGGATTGGAGACGTATGGAGGGGGATACCCCTTCATACCCATACCCTTTATTGACGTATTTAGCCACATGGGGGGGATAAAGTGGGGGTAAAAGCCTCCTTAGCCAGTTCCCAGTCATTACTCCAGGCTGTGAGCCAGGATATAAGGGGGGGGGGGGCTGGTCACTCCCCAATGCAACAGATGGCGGTGGCATCCAGACCCCTGAGTGAAGAAATAAGCGATCGAAAAGAAGACCCGATGAGGGATCCAGGTGACCCACTGGACCAAGGGTGAATGCTGCTGGTGGGAATAGAAGGGAGATCATGCGGATCAGTAAGTAGTGAAAAAAATTAATTTGACCTTTTTTTGTTTTATTTTTTACTACTGCTGGTAAACTGGTAGGGTACAATTATTCTAGTTCACAGGCTAGAGGGGCAGGTATGTTATCTGCCGGCACCTTTATATTGTGTTGGGGATACAGTACTGTTCAACAGCTTCTGCTTGTCTTCAAATGTGACTTTTGCTAAATTTAATGCAGTTTACAGCTATGACAAGTTATGACACTAGATGGCGTTGTGACCTATGCTTGACTGTGGTTTCTATACATTTTACTGCTGTGTTGTATTTCCTGTGTTTAGTTGCTCTGTGGTACATCCTTATTTTTCCTGCCTGTGTTAGCCGCCATGTAAGGTGACATTCCCTTACTGCACTCATGTTCCAGTAAAGCCAGTTCCAATTACACCCCAAATGTCTATCTGGATATGACCCCGCTGCACCCAGCACTCACACTCTGCAACAGGTTATGGGCTCAGTGATCAAACGAAGTCCCAGTGACCAAATGAAGCCACAACGAACGGATAAAGCCCAGTGACCAGATGCGGCCCAGGCAGAGCAAAGCCTAGAACAGAAGACAGCGTGGACAACAAGAGAATGACATAAAGAAGCTTCCACAGAGACATCTGCTGTATACAACTAAGACTGCTGTTATATATAAAAAGAGAGAACGGCGAGCAGCTCAGAGCTTAAAATCTCAGTGACCAAGCTGAACAATGACAATTATCAGCTATGAAAGTTTATAGTGGAAATGCAAATCCAGAGATGACTTGTGGGAGGTTATCCCTACAGAGAGGCCACAGGATAAAATAAGAACTGGGACAGCAAAAACAGACCGCCACACATCACCATAAGCTTACTAGTGGAAAACAGTCACATGTGCATTGAGAGTACAGCGAAAGGCATGTGGGATGTACTGAGAAGACTGCATGAGAGATCCAGCTTAAACAGCAAGTTGGTTCTGCTGAGGAAACTTTACAAATTGAGGCTTAGCAGAGAGCAGGACATGCAGGAGCATATAAATGCCATGCTGGAAGTGATCACACAACTCTTATACTAAGCAGAAAGTCAAAGCCACGATCTCTGATCCATGTGAAGGGGACTGGAATCCCACATTTAAAGTGACAGTCAATCATACATTTCAAGGCTGGTGCATTGACTCGGGAGCAACAAGTCACATGACAAGTGATAGAAGCTTTTTCACAGAACTTGATATAAATAACAAAGAGACTGCAGATGTAGACAGAAGTAAATGGAAGTAAAATACATGCAGAGGGATACAGGCATGGAACCCTTGTATGCCCCAATAATGCAGAACACAATTTAACCATACCATTGAAGGATGCGCTCTATGTTCCTGAACTTGAAGGAGGATTCTTATCTATGAAGTGTCTAACAGCCAAAGGACTCACTGTAAAATTCCAAGGTGACAAGTGTTCTATCCTGGACATCATGCATAGAGAGTGCCAAGTTGGATTACCATCCATATCACCTCAACACAGTGAAGGAAAAGGTGAGACCATGCACTCATGAACACAATGACTGAAGACACAGGCATTTAGGTCACAGACACCCATAATGCACACAAGAACTACAAAAGCGGAATCTAAGAAAGGATCCAACAGTATCCCCTTGTCTAGTTACTCTTAAGTAACTGAATGTTGCATCAAATCCAAAGCCACAAGAGCAACACTTCCTAAAGCCAGTCAGAATAGAGCTTCAAGATCACTTGACCTAGTTCACAGTGATGCATGTGGTCCCTCAAACCCCCCTACACCTGAAGGAAACAGTTACATAGTGACTTTTCTATATGACTATTCAAGATACACAGTCAGTTATTGCAACACAAGAGTGAAATTCTTGACAAATTACGACAATTTGACAAATGCAAGTAACACATTTCAGAGAAAACCTCTCATACTTCAAAGTGACAATGGAGGTGAATTCACAGGACACAAACAAGAGTACTTAAACCGGACCTTCAGCATAATTTAATGAAAAGCTCAAACCCTTAAAAAACTATTCCCCAGCCTCTAAAATGAATATATTTAACGTTTTTAGTCACTTACTTATTATCATTTCCCTCAGTGGGCTGCAACTCTGTTCAGGACTCTAGGATACGGGCACCGCCATCTTGCCTCAGAAGCATCACACACACTGAGGAGAGGAGAGTGGGATAAAGTACAGGGGCGGGGTTATAGCTGCACTTTGCACAGACAAAGCAGAGCTGTGGTCAGGGAAAGGACAGCAATCCCAAAATGCAGAACCACACAGTCAGAAGGCATTTCCTGGTTTCAGGCTGCCTGATGCTCCATGAGCCACCATCTTGGATGTTTAAAGGCTCATAACATGCAGTAGATACAGGTAGGATGATTTTTAATGTGGGCAATCTGTATGTACAGGGTGTGGCAAACATATAAGATATGCTCTTATTCAGGGTGAAAGTCAGTTTTAAAGCTGAATGGAATAGAGCATCAAAAGTCTCATACACACCAGAGCAAAATGAGGTAGCTAAAAGAAAGAACAGAACTGTGACTGAAATGATGAGATGTATGCTGAAAGACTCTGGACTACCACAAAAATACTGTGGTGAGGCAGCAATAGCTCTTTACTAGAACATAGCAGAAAACACAGGAGGAGGAACAATGAGAAACCAACTGTAAAACACCTAAGAGTTTTTGGATGCAAACTATGCATGACACCAAAACATGGACACTTACAGAACTACCACCTCAAAGAAAAGCCATAGGTTGTAAATAGATATTTAAAGTGAAGCACAATGCAGATGGCTCAGTGGAGTGATACAAAGCAAGACTCGTAGCCAAGGGATTTTCAAAAAAATCTGAAGAGGATGAGACTATGATGAGACTTTTACTCCAGCAGTTAAACATGCTACAATAAGGACTTTGCTGACAATAGCCCCACAAGGAAAATGCGAGTGAAACACTTTGATGTGAAAACTTGGCAAGTTATCAGAAGACATCTCCATGGAACAACCACCAGGGTTCAAATATGAACAAAGGCCAGACCTAGTATGCAAACTTCATAGGAATATGTACGGTCTAAAGAAAGCCACCAGAGTAGGTAATATGAAAATAAATTAAGTGCTTACACATTAGGACTTTCAGCGGAGTAAAACAGACCCCTGCTTATACATAATAAAATTGGCAAACAGATGGATCTGTGTGCTCATTTACGCAGAGGATAACCCTATTTGTTTTGAGCAAGAAGGAGGTGAAGCAGAAATACTGCAAACCCTGAGTCGGCACTTTGAGATCTTGGAAACCTAAATAATTACCTTGGCATTCAGATTGAGAGAGCAACAGATGGCAGCTTTCTTCTGAACAAAAGCACAAAATACAAGAAATAATTGAAACATTTGGAAAGGAAGATGCCAAACCAGTAAAATCTCTCATGAAAACCAACTATCTGAAGGAGATAAACAGCCAAGATACGCCACTACCAACTAACACTCAGTACAGAAAAGCAATTGGGAAGTTGCTGTAAATTACCACCACTATAAGGCCTGACATATCAGCAGCTACTGGAATCCTATGAAGAAAGATTTCAATGCCAATCAGATGAACTGTAATGCAATGAAGTGAGTCATTTACCACCTTACATTACAAGCTTAAGTTACCAGCAAGTGATGAAAGCATCCTGATAAGATATGTGGATTCTGACCACATATCTGTGTTAGCCACCATCTAAGGTGACATTCTCTAACTGTATTTGGGTTTCAGTAAAGCCAGTTCCTATTACACCACAAATGTCTAATGTCTATGTCAGCCTTTATGTTTAGTGCCCAAGCCAGGTGGCTTGTCATTTTCACAACTTTCGACAACTCTCATAATATCATGTATTTGATTGCCAGTGCTGTGAGAGTCAAATGAAAAACTCTCATGCGTGAAGGGGAAAACTATCACAAAGCAGATGATTCACTCAAGGCTTTCTCCCATGCTGTTACGACAGACAGGTTGTTTTGCATGTGTCCTCTGAATAATGTGAGAGATTTCCGCAAGAGAGAAATTTGCATGAAAGAGAATGATTTTGCTCGGAAGAGGAACATTTTCTCCCAGTGCTGAATCGACCAGATGGTCTGCAGACAATTACTGTTGGGAGATAGGGTGCAAGGTGGAATATTTTCTGAGTCTAATTAAAGTTTGCCATCTGCTGCCTACTCATGTGAGAAACAAAGGAGAAATAAGGATACCCAGCATCCACAACAGTATTTGTAGCTGTGAGAACTGGGCTGACGCAGAAACCATTGTCAGATCATGTCTGATGAGTCGAGGTAATGCCAGTGCTGCTTGTCACTGGACGTACGAGGTACGTAGATTACTCCGATCATTGCCATGATTACTGTGCCAATATGCAATTGCCTGTCTGCAGTCTTGCTATTTGAGCCAATGGTTCCAGTAAGATCTTGGGTAACACTGATGAGGACAACAAACCTCACTGGTATAAAAATAGTGTAGGACAGATCTTTATACTGACCCTGGATATGTTATTAGAATAACTTTGTTTTTAGATGACCCCTTGGCATCTGTTTTCCAAGCACTGCTCTCCTAATTGGCCTCCAAAAGGAGTTTGCAGTATCTCCTCACCCAGGGGTCCCAAGACAGAGAGTCCCACTGTGTCTCTCATCTCAGCTGCGAAAATGTAATTGGTAACTGGCTAGGCAGAGCAATGTCGTAATCCTTAATAAAATTATGACATGTCTGCACCATATTTTTTTATCAGGTAGACTAAACAATGACTTGACATGGGTCAGTGGCTTTTTTCTATGTTCTAGAGCCGTGTTCCCCAACCCTGGCCCATGCTTTGTGGTTCTCCCCATAGCTGGCTCTATAGCTCAGTCTGATCACTGATTACTGTGGAGATTTGCAAAGCATGATCTGTCTTGAGGGGAGGTTTGGGGTCCCCTGTTCTGGAATATGAACATGAAAACCATAATAAAACAAAAAAGGGAATAGTGGGCAGATTACAGCATTGATTTTTATGGCTTACCGGCAGCCCAGTCTAGCAAGACTAGACTACCTTCAGGGTGTCTGCTAGGTGGCTGCTTTCTCAACAGGATGGTATCGGTCGATCTGCTTGCGATCACTCAGCAATCGCTGTGAAAGCACTGGCAATAGTAACCTATGGGCCCTTTCAAATAGGTGGTTGGCTTTTGCAGGACGATTGCAATCCTGGTGCTAAAGTCCTCCATGTCGCAACGTTGTGACGCTAGTGCTTGCAATTGCACTCCATTGACTGCATTTTGTGGTAGCTATTTCACAGGAAAATTTGCTTTTGTTCAACCTTTTAGCTTATCTAATGCTTTAGATTAGCAACCCTCCTACAGCTCAGAACTGGAAACTGAACCAGGCAATACAATAGATGTTATGAGACCAAGCAGTAAGTAAAACTCTCCCTACTTATGTTAGGAAGATATGATTTTTTTCTGAATGGCACCTGGCTAAGGTGGTTGTGGGGGAGAAAGGATTACATGCAGAAATATAAATATGACCACGGATTTGACCCTCCCTACAGTCTTCAAGACTTAATAACATCTTTAGGGTATTGTTCTGCTTTAACACAAAATGGGAATTTGAGCTTAAAGTAATGACTGCTGCCAGCAGTTATGCCAGAGTAAGGAAAATAATAGTAGTTGACCTGTTCAATTTTATTTACCGAGAATGTTGTAGTTTTCTTCTACTTTGCAAAACAGAATAAATTAAGGTTGATATAAAAATATATCTTTATATTATACAGTAAGCAGGATGTACGAGATGGAACGGTGAAGGAGAGTTTGCTGCAGCCGTTACAATACGTTGGAGGATGCAAAAGATTTTAATAAGGCTCCTAGGGCCCTAGTTCAATGGTATACGAGTAAGAGTTGCCTAGGATTGTACGTACCTGGTAAAATTCTTGATTGAAATATACAAATGTTGTACGACTATTACTGTGGCAAATAAATTGTTGCGATGCTTTGTATATCGAAGTGAAAATTTGAGAGCTTGCTTGAAAGTGTTACAGAATGTTTAGGGAATAGACAAGAGGAAGTAAATAACACAGGATGAGCATAATACAATTCAAAGGCTCACAGATGTTGTATTTTCTTTACCACAGTCTTACAAAACCTTGTATACAATGTACTCTGAGTACTAAGTTCCGATCTACTGGGACATGCCGAAGTAGCATCGTTCATCAAAACGAGCCTGTTATGGCATTAGACTGCAAAATGCAGCAGTTAATGAGAGCTAGGAAAACGTTAGGAAAGAAAACAGACACAAATACACTGGCAACAGTAAAGGCCAGAAACATAGACACTGGTGAATAGACCAGAAGGGCTGGGACAGAGCGGTTAGGATAGAAAGGCAAATTTGCACAAGACTAGGAGGGGGGGTATTGGCAAAGAAAGGCGGGTTAAGAAGAAACAGGGAACTTAGAAGTCCACACTTTAAATTCCAAAAGACAAGTGCACTTATTTTAGTGTGATGTGTGAGGATGGTATTGGCCTACCACAACTAATAAGTTCTGTGGCCTTTTTCCTCTGAATGGTTTTGGCTGATTTGGTTTCTCAGCCTAAGGTTAATTCTAACTGGCATAAAAGAAGGGCAATTTCCACCAGGCCAGGGTTCTCGAACCTCCCTGGGCCTCTGAGGGTAAAAAAAAATGGTTTCTCCTTAAATGTCGTCCCTGGTCTCTTAGCCTCGGCTGCTGTATATTCCACCCCTAATTAAACCGGCTGGATGTTGACAGTGTTTCTATTCCTTTTATTGTAAAAATAATTATGACTAACTCTATAATTGATGCACCTAATAGCTTAAATAAATAAAAATGAGTAATTCAAAACTGAAAGAGTTAGTTCCCTGCTTGTAGTGGCAGGGTAAAGGTTCAATGAAAAGCCGTTCTCCTGCGGCACTGCAAGCCGATGTGTGTGTTTTGTCTAGCTGACGTTATCAAGGTGCTAATCGAACTGTCGAGTCTGTCGAACCTCTGAACTTCCAGAAGGGACGAAAATTCAGCGAACTGTAAAAACAAGGTCCTCATTTTCCGTTTCTGTGGAAGCCTAGTCGACTTCCCGACTGTGGCCTTCCAGACCAGACCATCTAAAGGCTCACCGAAAAGACAACCCCCCCGAAAGGGGAGGCCAGCAAGCGTCTTCTTAGAAGCAGTGTCGGTCGACCACTATTTCAGCCAGACTGTGCCTTGCAAGGTGATCAGCAAGGCCAGCCCACAAGCCAACAGACGCAGCAAGTCGTCTATAGCCGGCACCATTTATCTGAAGACCTCAGATAAATGGTATGGAGAACGCATACCTGGCCAGCTGGTCCAGCCGCCCATCCGCTGGGTCTCTCGAGGCCGCACTATCCAAAGTAGGGATAATGGTGAGCTGAACCACCATAATATTTGAGGCGTTGCTCAAATTTCTGGCAAGAGTCTGTACATGATAAAATGTCATTCATTCTCATGTTCATCATGTTCCAATGGGAGCTTTGGGGATCAGTGAGCTGAATTAGGCAGTGACTGGGGAGTGATCTGACCAAGGAGCAGTTAGAATTGTGGCACGTGAAACCCTAGGCAAGGGCTGGAGTTATCAAAATGTGATCCAAATGAGCCATGAGGGTCAGAATAAAATGTATGATCAGGTTCATCTAGACAGCGTTCCCATCATACATAAACTAGCGCATATTGTCGCAACAAGGCTTGCATCTCCGACGACTCCTGTCCCCCAGCTAGGCTGTAGTACAAGTTCCAAGGAGGGCTGGATCTGTCCAAAGAAGGGTTTAGAGACAGATGTTAAAGTCTCTTTTTACTTGGTGCTGGGCTCACGTGGTTCTGATGTAGTTCCCTCAGAGCCTGACAGGTAATGTAATTTCTTGCAACTAGTCTGTCGGCTGAGCAAGGCTCAGCTGCATGTGTGGTCTTCTCTGATTTTAACCCATGGTCAGTTTGTGGTGCGGCCCAGCCTAAAAAAATAGCACATTTTAAGATGTAAGATCTTGAGAAAGCCCCAATTAGGAGGGGTGAAACACGTTGGGGTACCTGCCACAACCACCAAAACCACTGTGAGCCCGACACAATTGTGTCTTATGGATGCTTGGCAACCCAGAGGACATCTCGAAGAGTTTAGCCTTAGAGCCCACAGATGCGCCATCCATCACAGACATTGCTGGGACCTGACAACAAATGCAAAGCTGGGTAGCCATGTCATGTGCTTGGGCATAATACGCAAAAAGTTTAAGATATTTACCCTTCTCTGCCAGTTCCCTTTCTGTAGGTGTTTTTTTGTGCACTGGCGACACCGATGGTCATGGCTCATTAAGGAACTGTATCCCTGTTGCAGTGGACTCATTTCCATTTTAGAAGCGAGTGTTAATCTCGTGTTGCATTGGGGGCAAATTGCTATGCTCATCAGTCGGAGGAGAGGGCATCACCCCCCTACTATGGATTTTGTATGGGTGCCTAGCAGGGATGTCTCTAGGGGATGCGAGCAGGAGAGTCACCCTGGACGCCAAAGCCATGGGGGCACCTTTATCCCAGTTATCTAGTTTTCTGCAGATACATGCATGGGCAGGTACAGTGGTCAGCACTACAGTGCCCTGTCAGTGGAGTAGGCCCTAATAGTGATAGGAACTTTAATAATAGTGGTTAAATGTGAGAATTAGGTACCATTGCGTCATGAATCCACATGATGGCAGTGTTGCCTAAGGAATAGGCATAGATAATATTAATTAGTCTAGCGTACCCCTTAAAGTAGGTAATTAGAGACTCAGCCAGGTGGCATTGGCAACATCACCTGCCCTGCCATTGGTTGAGCCTAGCTACATAGTTGATAGGGGCAACATTCCAGGGGTTATATAAGGGAGGACCCAGCCCTTCTAGAGTGTTCTTCTTTGATTCTAGTGAAGAAGAGAAGTTTTGATGTAGGGGAGGAGCCGAGCAACAGTGAGAGAAGGAGCCTGTGGAAAGTAATTGGAAGCTGAGACTGTTTGCTGTAACTGCCAATGGAGATTGCCTGTACTGGATTATGCTGTTGACAGGGATGATAGCCCTCAAATAAAGACTCTGTGTCTTGATCGGAGACCAGCAACGGCTGAATGAGTAAGTGCACCTCATCCCACACATGCCACACCAGCTTGAGTCGCCCTACCCTAGGTCCAGGAACCCCCCTCACTGGTGTGTGCCATTGGCCAGGCACGCGGTCGCTACACTTTTAGTGTAGCAGGCCCTCCATCCCCCTATATTGGGCTCAGTCACAGGAAGGGGCACTGCCTGGTTCTAAGGAAGAGTTACAGCTAAATGTATGGGTATGGGACAGCAATAGCACAATAGCACAGGTGGGGAGGGGACAGATTTTTTTTTTCTTACTGCATTGAGAGCTGTTTTGCATAGAAACATCTTTTCACCAGGGGTGGTCTATTGCAATGATTTATTCATGCTATTTTAAAGTGGACCAAAAGCATCCATGAAGTTCATAAGCTTCCAGGGTCACTTGATTCCTCCTCCTAGGGGCATACTGATTTAGGATGCCCCACTGTGTGAAACCCTCCGGATCCCCAGTAAGACTCGCCTATTCAGCGATACAACAGCACATGCATGGGCTGTGCTCCGCTATACCTTTAAATAGGTGCATGCCCACATCAGGCATTTGCAAATGGACGGTGCAGGCATGTAAAGGCTAAGAGGGATTTGGCTGGTAAGCATGCTCAACTCAGCTCCATTCGGTCCTTAGTCAGCGAGAGGCGTGCACAGTTGGATTGGAGGTCTAGTAAGTTTTACTGGGGATCCGGGGAAAAGCGAGGGATCCCAAAATAGCTGTCCAGGTCCTCTCATTTCTATTCCTGGTGAAAGTCAAGATAAAATGCAGGAATTTAGCGAGCAAATGTGGAAAAATGGTCTACGAACTACAAGTAATATGAAAATACAGCAAAATCTCATGAAGAGACAACAAGAACTCCTATCAAAAATATTATAAATTCCAAATGTTAGAATCAACCATTTGTTTGGGGTATCCTGCCTCTTTAAGACAGAATAAAAGGCAAAATTATTACTGGCCATTTATAGTGCCGGTTTGTAGTGAGGATTTAACGTGTATTTAGAATGTAATGGTGTTGCCAGCAGAGACTGTAAATGTGCTATTTAATATAAGAAGCATTTCCATGTAATGCAAACACACAATGCATTTTGCATAATCATACTCTCGCTTATCCCAGCCTAATGTCTCGGTAATGAGCCTGTTCATGTAAATGAATTTCACGCATGGATAAGTGTTATTGTTTATTGATGAGCCATACACCTCCATATATCACTCCTGCAGCATTTCCAATGGGAGTTGGGATAACAGATCAACCTGCATTATAGAGGCAAACAGATACAAATAGAAACAAATATATATATTTATATATTAGGATGGTAAATGGATAAACGGAGAAGCTAATTCCAATCCGAGTCCTGCCTACCAAGCAATTAGGAAGGGAAGCAGGCGTGACAAAGGCACGGCCACAAGCCGGAGCGGCTAGTGAGGCCACATTCAGGAGAATGGGGGGCTCTGCCACACATCCTGTTGTGAGGGGGGTTCTGCCACACTTCCTGTTATGAGGGGGGTTCTGCCACATAGCCTGGTATAGGGTTATGGGGGACTTCTGCCACACAGCTTTTTATGGGTTATGGGGTGTTACTGCCCAACAGCCTGTTTTGGGTTGTGGGGGGGATTCTGCCACACTTCCTGTAATGGGTTATTGGGGCTTCTGCTACACTTCCTGTAATGGGTTATGGGATGGTTCGGCACACGGCCTGTTTTATTCATTTATTTTATGTTATTATTTTAAGTACTTTCTCTACCCTATGTTTGCAGGGAAATTGTCCTGTTATTACCTATATTTTGCAGCCTGTTACCCCTTATTACCCCCATTTTACAGCCATTGGATCAGCAAGTACAGATCCCTATTGACTTCGATGGGGTACAGGTTTGGATTCGTGTCAAGTTCAGGTACTCAAACCAAACTTTTGTTCAACGTTTGACCAAACTTAACAAATCCGAATTTCTTTGGGTTTGCTCAAATCTACTACAGAGTATATCAATAAGGAAGAGTAAAAAAGCTCCCTAATCTCCACAATTATACCTGGCACCACTCTGGAAAGCACTTGTTATATTTTTTCCTTATGGGAGGGGTCTCCATCTGACCCTATGGGTATATATATTTAATAAGCTAGAGAGTGGGATAACCCACTTTTAACCTCACTAGCCAGAACAACCTTCTCAACTAATTAAGATTTCAAATCAATGTATTGAATTTTGCTGTGGAAATGTATCTATACAAACAATATTATTGCCCATTGATCTACATAATACATTATTTACATTTTTTCAATCTCAAACTTTTGGCTGGTTTAGTTAGGCTTTATAACAGTGTGTTATCCAGGTTGTCCTAAAATATAACTTTTAATGTTCCAGTTTAAAAACAGAGTCCATACCCGGAAACGTTTAGCAAGCGTATAATCAAATGGAAGGAAAGGACCCCGATCCAAAAATGTCCCACTGCAGGGACCTTGTGACAAGTTTCAGGCCATACAAAGCCCTTAATCATACCAGTTAGGCTTTAGTGTGTTCATTCCTGTCAGATTTCTCCAACAGGGAGGACTACAATCCAGCTTTCTCTATTTCCATACAGTTCAAATGCCCTTCTTTGAATTCTCTTACATTCTTTGCAACAAGGGGAATGAGAGCGGGAGCCCAGCAGGACAACATATGGCGGCACTGGATAAAACAAGTTAAAGAATACAGCAAGAACAGCTGCTAGACAGAAAAGTGCTTTACGCCATGTCTGCAAAGAGACTAATTGTAAAGAGTTTGGTGAACAATATCATCCCTAAAGGCATTTGAACTGTATGGAAATAGAGAAAGCTAGATTGCAGTCCTCCCTGAGGAAGCCAGTTGGGTAAAACGCGTTGGTGAAACCCGAACACACTAAAGCCTAACTAAACCAGCCAAAAGTTTGACATAAAAAATGTATGTAATGTTTGATGTGGATCAAATGTGCAATAATTTTGCTTATATACACCATTTTTTACAGCAACATTCAATGAATTGATTTGAAACCTTTTGAGGATTGTTCTGGCTAGTGAGGTCAAAAGTGGGTTATCCCATTCTCTAGCCTACTACAGAGTAAACAAGAGAAGTTCATTACTTTTCTTTGGAGTAAAAAAAGTACCACTTTAAAGTGGACCAACACCCAGGATTTTGACTATCCTGGGTCTCGGTCCACTTCGGTGGGGCACCCCCGATCGGGGTGCCCCGCTGTGTGAAACCCCCCCGAACCCCCCGAACAACTCACCTCTCCCCGCTCCCAGCGCCTACGGACAAGCCGCGGACAAGCGGCTCCTCCGCCGCCGCCTCCCACGCGTCCCTCTTGATGCGCGTGTGCCCGCGCCGGCCATTCACAGACGGCCAGCGCGGGCGCGCGCACGTCTAGAGGGGTGCGAGGGAAGATAAGGTAAGGAGTTTGGGGTGTTTGGGGGGTTTCACCCCGCGGGACATCCCGATCTCGGATATCCCGCGGGGAGGGAGGTGATCGGCCCAGGAATCTTATAGATTCCCGGGTCGATCACCCGTGGGTGTTGGTTCACTTTAATTGACTTCATAGTCAGCAACAGTGACATTCTCAGGCTTTTTTGCCCATTAAGTTAATTTTCTACTACTATGAGAATTTTTTTCAACTCTTACCAAATCAAGGCCGTGATGTGCAAGCCCAATGGGAAATCCAGATTGGTCACATGGACTCAAGCCCCAGCAACTAGATTCCTTTTTTATCTTTATTTCTATAGTATGAGTTCCATAATTAGGCTTTAGAAATAGAGGAAGTTGTGTTTCGAAATTAGCTGCCATATTGAAGCCTCATACTTCTCTAGAGTAGTAACCTGCAGCAATGTGTGTTGGGTGCTGGATAGATTCGGAGAGGGGTGGTTTTTACTGATAGAAACACTTTAAATACCGCGCTCTAAAAAACTCTTAGCTTACTAGAAACTTTTTGGGTGCTCAACGTATAAAACTCCTTTGTCCATAGAGTCCAAATAGATTTGCAAAAAATAATAACAGAGCTCCCCTAATTCAGGGCAGTATTCTTAAGTATCCCCAACCATCCTTGAGGGTAAGATCCCAGCAGGGGAATGCTGAGGGGCAAAATCGCTTTCATTCACTACAGGTAGATTCACCAGCCCCGAGCACCCCTTTTCACAGGACCCCACTCCGGGTGGACTGGCGGAATCGATCACCACCTCAGGACAGGGGAGATACATGGTGGGGAGTAGGGGCCAGAGGATCCAAACGAAAAGTGGAAGATCAAGGGGGCGAAGGGGAGGTGCGAAACATCCGAAGGCCAAGGTGGCAGTAGGGGAAGGAATATACAATCTTAGCTCTATCGAATTATCTAGGGAAGAGCTGACTCTGTTGGATAAGGGGCTGAAGTTCGCCCCACCAATACATTAAATAAGTTTGATTTATTCATTGACGTAAATAAATATGTTAGAAAATTGCAGATGCAAACGTTTTTTCTGACTCAACAGGAGTCCCAGCCTGAGGAAGCTAGGAGGGAGGTGGATATATCCAGAAGCCCTTTTTACACTCGGGGCTTAGGAACAATTCATTGTTTAACCCACCTAATGTGGGAAACTCCCAGATCGAAACGTTTAGGGCGGCATTAATAAGGGATATCAGAGCCCTTGAGGTCAGAAAATCTAAATTGTCTTCAGATATTTACAAAGGTTTTAAGACACTTGAAAATAAACATGACATCGTTCTGAAGCCAGCTGACAAGGGGGGGGGGGGGGGGGGTCTGGTGGTAATGAAAAAATGTGACTATCTTGAAGAGGTGGATAGGTGGTTGCTATTGGGCCTTATTGGGAATAGGGGCCGAAAAAGGTTTCCTTTCAAAGAAAGAACTTGAATATCTTACACCCACGGCACCAAGAATCCCTACGATATATATATTGCCTAAAATACATAAAAGTTTAACCAAGCCCCCAGGGAGACCTATAGTCAGCGGTCTAGGTTCTATTACCTGTCGCCTTGGGGAATTAATAGATTATTTTCTCCAGCCGCTGGTGGTGAGTTTGCCCGCTTACCTCAGGGATTCATCCCAGGTGATCCAGCTATGTGAGAGTTTTCAGATTGAAAGTCACTATATTCTGGCAACTGCGGACGTATCGTCCCTGTATACAGCTATTCCACATGACTTGGGGATAAAAGCTGTGGATTACTTCCTCAGAAAAAGCCCTTCTATATCCACTGAACAGGTTGACTTCATTGTCCAATGCCTAGAGTTTGCGCTCCAGCATAACTATTTTTGGTATGGGAACCACTTCTTCCTACAACGTAGAGGTGTCGCCATGGGGGCCAAATTTGCTCCGAGCATGGCGAACCTCTACGTGGGGAAATGGGAGAAGGAGTTCATTTTTGGTAGAGTATGGCCCCATTTGTTTTGCTGGAGGCGCTACATAGATGATGCGATGGTCATCTGGAAGGGGACTCAAGAGGACTTGGATAAGTTCTTTGTGGAGGTTAATAATAATCTCTATAACCTTGAATTCACTGTCGAGGCAAGTTCCTCAGCAGTGAATTTCCTTGACTTGAACATTAAAAAACTTGAGCCTAAGCTAATAATGACCACCTATTTCAAACCAACAGACAGAAATGGGTATGTCCCACAGTCTAGTTGTCACCACCCAAAATGGCTGTCTGCTATCCCCAAGGGACAATTTTCAAGAATCAGGCGGAATTGTACTAAGGTGGGGGATTATAATGCCCAGTCCGAACTCCTAGCCAGACGTTTTCTGGAGAAGGGATATAATCCTGTCGAGGTTGAATCTCAGAGGAAAGTGATACGGGATACCCCGAGGGAAAGTTTGTTTTTTTGGTGGGAAGAAAGGTCTAAAAGGGGGACCCAGGGCTGCTTTGATTACTGGGTTCAATATCCAACACAGGGAGATACAACGCCTGATGACCAAGCACTGGCACATCTTGAAATTGGATACGGTGCCGGGCCCCACTCTTCCGGACAATCCTAAAGTGATTTTCCGGAAGGCACCCAATTTAAAAGATCGGTTGACGCGAAGCTTTGTGGACCCCCCTAAACGAATGACCTTAACAAACAACACCATGCTTGGCTTCTATAAATGTGGAAATTGTGCAGGATGTAAGGTTTGTGTGCCATTGGCAAAACCTCAGAAATACTTTAAGGATGTAAAAAATGGGCAGGAGCATAAAATTACTAAATTCATTACTTGCCGTACGAAGAATGTTGTTTATTTGATTTGGTGCCCATGTGGATTGCTTTACGTAGGGAGGACCACACGTGAATTACGTGTACGGATACGTGAGCATGTTTACAATATTAAACGGGGATATGATCAACATAGCCTCTCGGCCCATTTCAAATCAACACATGCAAGTGACCCTTCAAAAATGTCCTACTTAGGGATAGACCATGTTGAAGCTCATTGGAGAGGATCAAATCTAAAACGGGATATCTCACGTAAAGAAGGGAAATGGATTTTTATTCTTAATTCAATGGTACCCTATGGGTTAAACATAGAATTTGATTTAAATTGTTTTATAGACGATTCCTAAAATGTATTGTATATGGTATTCTCATTTTATGTGTATTATTTTTATATTAATGCCTTTTCTATTATTTTATGTGAATGGAGAGGTTTGTGATGTTGGCTGTATTTTAGCCTGACAGGGCCCCTTTAGATGAGAGGGTTTTTCAGGTTGGAGGCTTTTTAAAATATATTGCCTGCTGCTATTTTGTTAAATAGACACCAGAGGATGCTGTGGCACAGTCATCTTGTTTCCCCCTTCTGTAGTATAGTTGCAAATAATGTAACTGCAGTGCCTGCCTACGCAATTAACGTAGGGTAAAGAAAGCAGATCTTGGTGTGGCTGTTTGACTCAGAGGGGAGGGTTTAGTTACACTGCAGGTGTGCTGATAGGCTGCCCTCCACACAGGAAGCCTCAGAGTGATATGCCCTGAGACAGGGGAACTGAGAGGAAGAGGGGTGGAGCTCCGATGCTACTGAGAAGTCCTCCATTGTGCTTAAGGTATTTAAACTTTGTCTGCCGTCATGCCGCCAGCCTTGTAAAAGTTGCCCACGGCAACGAAACGCGTCGGGGGCGGCGGACTTTTATTCATTGTATATCTGGCCAGATTGTTACACGAGGGGGATTGGATGAGAACCATCCCTGGATTTTTATATGCGCGATTTGCTTATATAACATGTGAGTGCATTTTTAAGTATTAAAAATACTGCTTTTGAGGGTATCATGCAAGATTTGCTTTTTTTCTTTTATATGTTATGTTTGGAACCCAGATTGGAGAGATATTGTTCCAGCATTCCTGCCTGATTTTATTTACTGCTGAGGTGGAGAAGCTCTCTTTTAACTGGGCCGTGTCTAATTTTGGGAATGATGGAAGATTAATCTGTTAAGCCCACCTGTTGAGACACTTTGGTGGAGAAGCTCTCTTTTGGCCTGGCTGCATTTAATTTTGGAATTGTTGAAAAAGTAACCCGTTATACAGCTCACTTCCTGAGACACTCCGAACATTAGGCTCGATTCAAAATCCCAAATGTCATTATGTTCGTATTTGCAATCGAAAGTTTTGTTGGGTGTTTGTCATTGTTTCCTTTTTTTTTGGCCATTTTCGACTCGCACGAACGTTCGAACATAGACGTATATGTTCGTTCGTCCATCGAAAATCATTTTGTGTTTTTACGCAACTTCGGGACTTTTTTCCTTCGAAATCGAAAATGTTTCGATCGGTCAAATCATTTACGTCATTGCAATGGGCTGGCGATTAATTCAGAGAGCTGATTGGCAAGTATTCCGACGCCCATATAGTCATTTCCTTGTCGAGCGTCTTACGGCACCTTTTTGACCTCGGGACTAGGCAGCCAAGCGTGATGGAGAGTGACTTTGAAGAGCATCAAGCTCTTCTTCTGTTTGGCATTGATGGGATCTTGAGGTCAGAGCCCAGATTGCACCGGCGGCGACGCATGAACATCAATGGCATGCATGACGTTGAGCTGTTCGAGCTGACCAGGCTTAATCGCGCTTCCCTCCATAAATTGTATAGTGAGCTGCGGCCATGGTTAGCCCGCACCACAAGGAAGGGGCATGCAATTTCAGGTATGACCAAGATGCTTGGCTGCCTGCAATTTTTGGCGAACGGCTCGTTCCAGAGGCTGGGTGCCCTTTCCGTGGGGATCTCACAGCCTACGCTGAGCCGCGCACTATCACATTTTTTGGAAGGCATGGCTACCCTAACCCCCAAATATATTTTTTTCCCAGATGATATGGTAGCCAGAAACGCCATTAAGCTTGGTTTTTATAATATCGCCGACATGCCCAACGTCATTGGTGCCATTGACTATACCCACTTCGCCCTGGTGCCTCCTGCTGCGGACGAGTACATATACAGGTAAGTAATTTTTTTTTTTTTTTGGTTTCATTTTAGGTTAAGCCTCCTTGTAATGGTCCCTCCTTGTAATGATTCTACCTTCTAATGGTTCCACCTTGTAATGGTCCCACCTTGTAATGGTCCCTCCTTGTAATGGTCCCACCTTGTAAAGGTCCCACCTTGTAATGGTCCCTCCTTGTAATGTTTCCACCTTCTAATGGTTCCACCTTGTAATGGACCCACCTTGTAATGGTCCCTCCTTGTTAGGGTGCCTCCTTGTAATGGTCCCACCTTGTAATGGTCCCTCCTTGTAATGGTCCCACCTTGTAATGGTCCCACCTTGTAATGGTCCCTCCTTGTAATGGTCCCACCTTGTAATGGTCCCACCTTGTAATGGTCCCTCCTTGTAATGTTTCCACCTTCTAATGGTTCCACCTTGTAATGGACCCACCTTGTAATGGTCCCTCCTTGTTAGGGTGCCTCCTTGTAATGGTCCCACCTTGTAATGGTCCCACCTTGTAATGGTCCCTCCTTGTAATGGTCCCTCCTTGTAATGTTTCCACCTTCTAATGGTTCCACCTTGTAATGGACCCACCTTGTAATGGTCCCTCCTTGTTAGGGTGCCTCCTTGTAATGGTCCCACCTTGTAATGGTCCCTCCTTGTAATGGTCCCACCTTGTAATGGTCCCACCTTGTAATGGTCCCTCCTTGTAATGGTGCCACCTTGTAATGGTCCCACCTTGTAATGGTCCCTCCTTGTAATGTTTCCACCTTCTAATGGTTCCACCTTGTAATGGACCCACCTTGTAATGGTCCCTCCTTGTTAGGGTGCCTCCTTGTAATGGTCCCACCTTGTAATGGTCCCACCTTGTAATGGTCCCACCTTGTAATGGTCCCTCCTTGTAATGGTCCCTCCTTGTAATGTTTCCACCTTCTAATGGTTCCACCTTGTAATGGACCCACCTTGTAATGGTCCAACCTTGTAATGGTCCCTCCTTGTAATGGTCCCACCTTGTAATGGTCCCTCCTTGTAATGGTCCCACCTTGTAATGGTCCCACCTTGTAATGGTCCCACCCTGTAATGGTCCCACCTTGTAATGGTCCCTCCTTGTAATGGTCCCTCCTTGTAATGTTTCCACCTTCTAATGGTTCCACCTTGTAATGGACCCACCTTGTAATGGTCCCACCTTGTAATGGTCCCTCCTTGTAATGGTCCCACCTTGTAATGGTCCCACCTTGTAATGGTTCCTCCTTGTAATGTTTCCACCTTCTAATGGTTCCACCTTGTAATGGACCCACCTTGTAATGGTCCCTCCTTGTAATGGTCCCTCCTTGTTAGGGTCCCTCCTTGTAATGGTCCCACCTTGTAATGGTCCCTCCTTATCGAAATGTGTGTGTTCATTTTTCTAAATGCCTTCCTAATGTTTTCTTGTCTTCCTTTTTTTCCAGGAACCGCAAAATGGGCCACTCCTTTAATGTGCAGGCAGTGGTGGGGCCGGACATGCGGTTCCTTAGCGTCCTCGCCGGCTACCCAGGCTCAGCCCATGATGCGTACATCCTTAGCCGATCAGGATTGTACCGACGGTTTGAGTCTGGGGAATTTTCCGGTGCATGGCTCCTTGGTAAGTGAACATAAACCACATAATGTAGTTGTGGATGTTTGTTTTTAATTAGCATTTGGCAGTAATGTCTGCAAAACTTACACCTTAAACAAACTTCTGGCCATGTGAAACCACACTTGAATGTTAGTTATTAACCAACCAAGCGTTTCGCCAAGTTTGGCCTGCATTAGCCACATTCTAAATTATCTGTTGGTCTAATTTAATAATCCCTCTTACACCACCCTCGTGTGGAATCGTGCACTTAACTTGAGCATAGTTTAGGACCCATCTTTGCTAAGCTGGTTTGCACTTCCACACGAGAGTAGAGCGGGATAAAGTGCATGTGGCGTGTTTCTGCTGTTTTGGTCTCACACAAAGCATATAAGGGGTCAGCCAAACCTACATCCTAAGCACACTTTGAAACCCAGAGCTGGGATCCATATGTATGATTGTCCCTCATCCTCACTCTTTGTATGTTGTCCTTTTGTAAACCTCTAGGACAGATGTTTAGTTTGGGACTGGGACAGTGGCAAATGTTGCCTCATGTTGATCACACAATTGACAAATAGCCTCCTATTGATGTTGCTGGTGCCTTGATGGTCTTACATGTTTGTTTTCCTAATCTTATGTATAAGGTGATTCAGGATACCCGCTGCTGCCGCCAGTACTCCGGCCCCAGGATGCCTCCCAGGATGCCTACAACTGTGCGCACCGCAAGACCAGGGCTGTGGTAGAGAGGGCCTTTGGTCTTTTGAAGACTAGGTTTCGTTGTTTGGATCATACCGGGGGCGCCCTGCAATATGATCCGAAAAAGGTCATAGACATAATAATGGCCTGTGCTGTTCTGCACAATTTTGCGATTTCACAACGGGTCCCCCGGTATGTCGAATTTGCTCCCTCTCCACCCAGCGAAGACCAGGAGGACTCATTTCTGGACACACACAGTAGTGTGTCTGGCCAAAGTGTGCGGACTAATTTGATCGCGACCCATTTTGCTTAATGTAACCTGTATTGGCCTTTGTTTAACATTGTGTTGTTGATTTAGTTTTCTTTCCCTTTGTGTATGTTTCGTTATGTTTGTGGTGTTCAAATAAGTAATGAAGTAATTACTCACCACAGGCCTAATGCTTTCCAACTCTCTTTTTTGGATGTGTGAACTGTGTGAATGTCCAAGTATATATTTCTCTGTGACACCCAAAAAAGAGACAATAAAATTTATGAGCCACATGTGTCTTTAACTGTTTATTTTTTAAAAATAAGAGCTCAAACTTGGAGTTGCTGCTCACTCCAATTTGAAAAAAAAATTTAGGTAACCACAAAGGATTAATGGTTAGATCAACCATGGCAATAATGAAAACAACAAACAATCCTGGTTGGCCACATTTGCCCCTGCCACAGGTGTAAACCTGGTACAGGGGTAGAAGCTTGAGTGGCACGTTCAGTGAGGATTCAGATATGGCCTTGGCTAGTGGCCTACCTCACCACTCTAAGGAGCTCTATGGGCGCAAATCAAAAACACACAACCCAAGGCATACACCAAGGGTATCTTGGTTTGCCTCACCAGACAAGTCAATACAGGGGGGATTAAGAGCAAAGATGTTGTACAGATTCATGTTGTGGAGACATTAATATGGGTGATGGCCATAGTACCCAGGTGGTGGCCCTTGCTGATTGGCCCGAACGTGGGCCTGTGTGGCATTCTGAATCTGCAACTGGTCCAAAATGTTGCGCATGATATTTACCATTTCACCCCTGTAGGCACGGTTGTCATTGTTGGCAGTCTCCATGTGGCTGTTGAGGGTCCGCAATTCGTTCTGCACAGCCTGTAATGTGGTATTTAGGGTCTCGATCCGGCCATGCAGTGCCTCGCGGTTTAGTTGGTTTTGGTGCTGGAAGGTAACCCTCTCGTGGTGCCATGCGTCCAACATTGCCATGCCCCTCCCCTGGTTGCGCCGTAGCGGATTCCGCCTCCCCAATCCCCTGGTTCGGGGTCGTGCCGAGGCTGTTGGTCTGGGCCCCTCAACAGACACAGGCATGCTTTCACTATCCTCAACAGCAGAGACAACACTGGGGACTTGACTGTCAGTCTGTGCATGCTGGCCATCATGTGCAGCCACCATGCTGCCAGATTCCCTCTGCTGCTGCTGAGTTGGTGGTGAAACATTTTGGACCAGTTGCAGATTCTGGGCCAGGGGTAGATCTTCAGAAGGGCACATAAAGGATCCATCCTCCTCCAGCTCCTGGATTTCATCCATGAGTGTGTGGGTCTGTATGGACAGAGACAAATTAGATGTTAGCTTGCCCACTACATATGTCAATCTGTTAGTAGTAACATGCAAAGTAACATGGCTAAACGACATTTGCTCAATAAACTTACAGAATATATCGGTTCCTCCCTCCTAGGCTGCACGGAAGTTGACGGCATGTCCACACTGGCAGTGGATTCCACAGTAGCTGAGCGATGATGGTGGCCTGCATGAGAAGCAAAGACACTATGTAAACACACACCTATGCATTGTTGACGGGTCAAAAGACATATGCCGAATTAGTTAACGGGTCAAAGCTGTCATGGGCACTTCAACAACGGGGCCAAATAAGCTTCAATTTCCATGCCATTATGTTGAAAAATTTTTGGCCTACAACTACTTCCACATTGTTCTACTCAACTAAGCCAAACATTCAAGTTCAGCTTGTTATGTGGCTGACCACATCCCTTAGAGGCCATTAAAGTGGACCTTCACTCTGATTAAGAGTCTAGCTTCTATGTTTCCCACACCCTGTACATACAGATTGACCACATTACAAATCTTCCAACCTGCATCTACTGCATGTTATGAGCCTTTAAACATCAAAGATGGCGGCATATGGAATCCGCCATCTTATCAGGCAGCCTGCAAACAGTAAGTGCCTCCTGACTGTGCTGCTCTGCATTCTTGGACTGCTGACCTTTCCCTGACCCCAGCTCTGCTCTGTCTGAGCAAAACACAGCTATAACCCGCCCCCCTGTACCTTATCCCACTCTCCTCTCCTCAGTAAGTGTGATGCTTCGGAGTCAAGATGGCGGCGCCCGTATCCTAAATTGCCGAACAGAGTTGCAGCCCAGTGGTGGAAAGTATAATACATTACTGACTAAACATGTAAAATATATTATTTTTAGATGCTGAGGATTTTTTTTTTAAGAGTTTGGGCTTTTCATTAAATCAGGGTGAAGGTCCGGTTTAATGGGAACCCACAAACTTTTACACTCGGGTTCAATGTACATTCACGTCTTGTATGTGGACCAAAAATCAAAAGTTAAGTGGCCACACACATGCCACACCCTGGCCCAACACAGAAATCACCTACAAGCCACAGCCTAGGTGCCTGGCTTCCCAGATGTGTTACTGGCTAATTGTGCATGCTCACTAATTGTAAAGGTCACATAAATCTTACTCACCTGCAGGACGGGTCGGGGAATCTGTGTCCCTTAGGGCCGCGTGGCCTTCGATGGCGACTGGATGCATCAATCCATAAATCATCTCCTCAGCCGGGGTCAACTTGAGTTTGGAGGGAAAACCTCCTCCAGTTTTCATGCTGCAAAACAGAGTTAGGGTAATTTAGAACCAGGTGGCCAATACAACATCCAGTCTAATCCTAAAGCTAACATTTTTACCTGTCAATCCGCCTTTGATTTTCTTTCTTCCGTGCAGCATATTTGAGGTCCGATATCTTGCGCTGAATCTGTACAACATCCTTTAACTCTTCCCCCGCTGCATTCACTTGTCTGGTTAGGTCTGCCAAGATGTTGGCTCTGCGCTGTTTGGTGGTGTTTTTTGATCTGCGCCCATATAGCTCATCATAAACTAAGGTCAGGCCACTAGCCAAGGCCATAATTTGGGCCTCACCAAAACGCCCACTCAACTGCCCTCTTCGCAATGTGCGCCCTGTTGTTTTGGGTTGTGGGTCCTCCATGGTGTCATCCAAATGGGGTGACATCCTTGGCTGGGTTTGTGGGGTATAATGCAGGGAATGGTGGCTGCCTGGGGATTGGCCTGGACTGGGCAAGGGACTGGGTGTTCTGGCCTGGCTGGCCACAGAAGTCCCAGGTGTTGATGTGGCATAGTAACCTTGCCTTTCCACCTGTGCCGGTGCCAAATGTGGGCGAGCAGGAGAGCTTCGTTCGGAGGCTGAAGTAGTGCTGCCCTTGGAGGTAGTAGGGCGGACCAAGGGTGAGGGCGATCTTGCAGGGCCGGCCCTCTTCTGTTTTTTTTTTGGCACACTCTTGGTGGGCTGCGGGACCTGGTTCGGCCTCTTTGTGGGCTGCATGGCCTGCTGCGGCGTCTAGGGGGGCTGCGGGACCTGGTTCGGCCTCGAGGGGGGCTGCGGGACCTGGTTCGGCCTCTTTGTGGGCTGCGTGGCCTGCTGCGGCGTCTAGGGGGGCTGCGGGACCTGGTTCGGCCTCGAGGGGGGCTGCGGGACCTGGTTCGGCCTCTTTGTGGGCTGCCTGGCCTGCTGCGGCGTCTAGGGGGGCTGCGGGACCTGGTTCGGCCTCTTTGTGGGCTGCGTGGCCTGCTGCGGCGTCTAGGGGGGCTGCGGGACCTGGTTCGGCCTCTTTGTGGGCTGCGTGGCCTGCTGCGGCGTCTAGGGGGGCTGCGGGACCTGGTTCGGCCTCGAGGGGGGCTGCGTGGGCTGCTGCGGCGTCTAGGGGGGCTGCGGGACCTGGTTCGGCCTCGAGGGGGGCTGCGTGGGCTGCTGCGGCGTCTAGGGGGGCTGCGGGACCTGGTTCTGCCTCGAGGGGGACTGCGGGACCTACTGCGGACTATTGTGGGTGTTGTAGTGGGGCAGGGTGGGGTGGGTCTTCGGACCCTCTTACCCGTTTTTGGCCCAGTAGCCATACTAGCCTTTGTGGCCTGGGTCTTTGGTTTGCCTGCCTGCTCCTTTTTTTGCCCATAGCTGGTAGTTGGCTTGGCCGGCGTTTTGGTACTAGGCCGTAATTTTGCTTTTGGCTGCTGCGACCTGGTTTTGGGCCCTTCGGAAGGCTCCTGCCGTTTGGCTGCCTTCTTCCCCGTTTGCTCCTTTCCAGTTTTGCCAGGAGGTTTTTTGGGTGCCATTTTGATTTTCTCAAATAATCAGCTGTGTGTGCAGGGACCTTTAAGTAAGCAAGCCAGCGTGTGACGTACGTTCGCACGGCCGTGCGGAACCCGCTGAGGCATTGCGTACGTTCGCACGGCCGTGCGGAACGCGCTGGGGCGTTACTTATCTGCTGCCGAGAACAAGAAGCAAGATGGCACCCACTATCTTCACCCGCCAACAAGAAGAGATCATCATGTTCGTAAGTGTATTCGATGGACTTTTGTTAGATTAGGAAATGCTGCTCTATATGTGAAGGAAGCGCAGGAATAAATGGCTTTGGTTAAAAATGTGATAAACTACATGCACAACCAAAGGCACGCCACACACGTGCCAAACAACATTTAGGCCATATTGTGAAATTACTGAACACTAGAAATGTGTGTGTGTTAATGTAATTACCCCAAAAAATGTTTTGCTGACACATATTGATATGTATTTAGAAGTAAAGTCGATGTTTTCTTTATGTTTTGTAGACCATGCTGGAGCGCAGGTACGACTACCTGCCCAACACATTTGAAAAACGCAACGTCGCCCTGGAGATAATCTCGAGCATCCAACAGCAGACCAACACCACCTTCACCCACACGCAGATCATGCAGCATTGGTCGGACCTCAAACGGCTGCACATGCCCCGGGTGCGGAGGTTCTTCGGAATCCATTTTCCAAGTAAGTAGATTGCGATTGCATGCAATATGTAACTAAGACAGAAGGTAGGACTTTACTTAGAATGCCTTTTCTTTTCTAGTGTTGGAAATGGATTACCGAATTCGCCGCACCCGGAGGCGCAGAGGCCGACCAGTGCTGCATGATTCTGCAGCTGGGAGTGAAGGTGGTGGATCTCCAGGGCGACGGGCCGACCCCTCCTCTGTGGCCTCCTCAGACCAGCCCCTGGACCTTACCACAGAGGAGGGGCGGCACAGCGTGGGCAGGCAGTCGTACCCTGCCACGCATGCGGGATCCTCTGGTATGTCACTCTTCATGTCTACACCAAAAGAGATAATTGCTAGCTCCTGATATCACCAAACTGAATCCTTTATTCTGTATTTGTAGATGTTTCGGTTGCGGGTGAAGTAGTGGGTCAGGAGGCAGCAGATAGGAGCCCACAAGACCCTGGTGAAGGTGAGTGATGTGACCCAGACTTAGCTCAAAACATTGGAGGACTGCGGAATCAGACATCCAAACTAACCATTTGGCCCATGTTTCTACAGGCACTTCTTCACAGCAGAGCCAGGAACCAGGACCTCAGGGTGTTGTCCCCAACGAGCCATCTCTCGGCCACCAACCAAGTAAGTAGTCATGTCATTCTAGAGATTTCGGTCTAAATTCCCCTGAACACAAAAACACATAATGCCCTAGTCAATGGCAATATAAGAGGGACCTGTGGCCACTGAATTAGCTTAATTAGTTACCCAACTGTCCTGTGACCACTGAATTAGCTTAATTAGTTGCCCAACTGTCCTGTGGCCACTGAATTAGCTTAATTAGTTGCCCAACTGTCCTGTGGCCACTGAATTAGCTTAATTAGTTGCCCAACTGTCCTGTGACCACTGAATTAGCTTAATTAGTTGCCCAACTGTCCTGTGGCCACTGAATTAGCTTAATTAGTTGCCCAACTGTCCTGTGACCACTGAATTAGCTTAATTAGTTGCCCAACTGTCCTGTGGCCACTGAATTAGCTTAATTAGTTGCCCAACTGTCCTGTGGCCACTTCCTAACCTTAATTCCTGTGATTAATCATATGTGCATTATACTTAATTTGTTTCTTTAAATACATTAATTACACAGGTGATAAACATGTATTGTTCTCCGAATAATTTGAATTTCTGATTTTTTGCCAGGGACCACAAGACAGCGACTTGCTGATATCAATCGGAGGGTCCTTGAGTTGGTGGCCGATCTGCAGGCGATGCGGGACACGTTGGGGACAACAGAACAGGAAGACTAGTGTCCTGGTTCCTGGCCCTGTTGATTTGTACATTTGTACATAGTTGTCTTTGTACATAGTTTTTTTTTTGACCCCCAAATTTTAATTGTATATAGTTGTTTGATTTTAAACAAATATTTTATTGTATATAGTTTTAATAATTAAAGTAAAAACCAGTGTATATATTTAGAGGAAACAAATAGAAATGTGTATATAGTTAAACATTTTTTAGGGCCAAAGTGGCCAACAATAGTTGTCTTACAAATGCCAATTGAGCATTAAAAATCAAAAAAACAAAAAAACAACATGTTGTCCCATTTACTTGCACACATACATTTTACAAAGACAAGGGGACAATGACATATTTGAAACTCAAGATTGTGATGTCCGTGAAGTGATTTGGGTAAGTTTGAGGGACCTAAAATGGAAGAAGAACCAAGGCGCTATGTGATTGGGGTAAGTTTGAGGGTGTGAAAATGGAAGAAGAACCAAGGCGCTAAGTGATTGGGGTAAGTTTTAGGGACCTAAAATGGAAGAAGAACCAAGGCGCTAAGTGATTGGGGTAAGTTTTAGGGACCTAAAATGGAAGAAGAACCAAGGCGCTAAGTGATTGGGGTAAGTTTGAGGGTGTGAAAATGGAAGAAGAAACAAGGCGCTAAGTGATTGGGGTAAGTTTTAGGGACCTAAAATGGAAGAAGAACCAAGGCGCTAAGTGATTGGGGTAAGTTTTAGGGACCTAAAATGGAAGAAGAACCAAGGCGCTAAGTGATTGGGGTAAGTTTTAGGGACCTAAAATGGAAGAAGAACCAAGGCGCTAAGTGATTTGGGTAAGTTTGAGGGTGTGAAAATGGAAGAAGAACCAAGGCGCTAAGTGATTGGGGTAAGTTTTAGGGACCTAAAATGGAAGAAGAACCAAGGCGCTATGTGATTTGGGTAAGTTTTAGGGACCTAAAATGGAAGAAGAACCAATGCGCTATGTGATTGGGGTAAGTTTGAGGGTGTGAAAATGGAAGAAGAACCAAGGCGCTAAGTGATTGGGGTAAGTTTGAGGGACCTAAAATGGAAGAAGAACCAAGGCGCTATGTGATTGGGGTAAGTTTGAGGGTGTGAAAATGGAAGAAGAACCAAGGCGCTAAGTGATTGGGGTAAGTTTTAGGGACCTAAAATGGAAGAAGAACCAAGGCGCTAAGTGATTGGGGTAAGTTTTAGGGACCTAAAATGGAAGAAGAACCAAGGCGCTATGTGATTGGGGTAAGTTTTAGGGACCTAAAATGGAAGAAGAACCAAGGCGCTATGTGATTTGGGTAAGTTTTAGGGACCTAAAATGGAAGAAGAACCAAGGCGCTATGTGATTGGGGTAAGTTTGAGGGTGTGAAAATGGAAGAAGAAACAAGGCGCTAAGTGATTGGGGTAAGTTTTAGGGACCTAAAATGGAAGAAGAACCAAGGCGCTAAGTGATTGGGGTAAGTTTGAGGGTGTGAAAATGGAAGAAGAACCAAGGCGCTAAGTGATTGGGGTAAGTTTTAGGGACCTAAAATGGAAGAAGAACCAAGGCGCTAAGTGATTGGGGTAAGTTTTATGGACCTAAAATGGAAGAAGAACCAAGGCGCTAAGTGATTTGGGTAAGTTTTAGGGACCTAAAATGGAAGAAGAACCAAGGCGCTATGTGATTTGGGTAAGTTTTAGGGACCTAAAATGGAAGAAGAACCAAGGCGCTATGTGATTGGGGTAAGTTTGAGGGTGTGAAAATGGAAGAAGAAACAAGGCGCTAAGTGATTGGGGTAAGTTTTAGGGACCTAAAATGGAAGAAGAACCAAGGCGCTAAGTGATTGGGGTAAGTTTGAGGGACCTAAAATGGAAGAAGAAACAAGGCGCTAAGTGATTGGGGTAAGTTTTAGGGACCTAAAATGGAAGAAGAAACAAGGCGCTAAGTGATTTGGGTAAGTTTGAGGGTGTGAAAATGGAAGAAGAACCAAGGCGCTAAGTGATTGGGGTAAGTTTTAGGGACCTAAAATGGAAGAAGAACCAAGGCGCTAAGTGATTGGGGTAAGTTTTAGGGACCTAAAATGGAAGAAGAACCAAGGCGCTAAGTGATTTGGGTAAGTTTTAGGGACCTAAAATGGAAGAAGAACCAAGGCGCTAAGTGATTGGGGTAAGTTTGAGGGTGTGAAAATGGAAGAAGAACCAAGGCGCTAAGTGATTGGGGTAAGTTTGAGGGTGTGAAAATGGAAGAAGAACCAAGGCGCTAAGTGATTGGGGTAAGTTAGAGGGTGTGAAAATGGAAGAAGAAACAAGGCGCTAAGTGATTGGGGTAAGTTTTAAGGGAGGTCAAGGGAAAAGGCAGAAGAGCGCTAAGTGGTTAGGGTGAGCTTTAAGGGAGCTCCAGGGAAAAGGCAGGAGAGCGCTAAGTGGTTAGGGTGAGTTTAGTGATGGAAGTGAAATTATGTAGGCGAACACTTTAATGAGAGAAGTTGGTAGTGCGCAGGCGCAATATCGCAAGAATTTCGTCTGGACAGATACTTTAGGAAAAAATGAAGCAGGATGTAGCGGGAAAATGATAGGATTCGTGTGAGGATACGATGGGAAAAGGGCAAAAACGAAAGGCTACGTTGGTAGTTGGGCAAAATAAATCTGAACATTTTCGATGGAAAATGACATCCTCGTCTGCGTACTCTGGCATACGAGCACACGGACGCGCTACGGAAGGTTTACGAAGCATGCATAGAATCGATCGAACGTTCATGCGAGAGCGGGAAATTTTGAAAATCTTACGACGTCGGCACCAAACCGAAAGTTTGTTTGTGTCTCTCTGAATCGAGCCTATTGTTCCAGCATCCCTGCTTGATTCCATTCACTGCCGAGGTGGAGAAGCTCTCTTTTGACTGGGTTGTGTCTAATTTTGGGAATGATGGAAGATTAACCTGTTAAGCTTACCTGTTGAGATATTTTGGTGGAGAAGCTTTCTTTCGGCCTGGCTGCATTTAATTTTGGAAAAATTTGATTCTGGAAACATTAACCCGGTATAAGCCCACTTCCTGTGACACCCCGGTAAGAAGATCTGTGTGGTGGTGGATGATTGGAATCAGCACGATTCTTTGAAAGTATATGCACTGCCCCCAAAGACTTTTTTGGGGCATCCCATTTGGGGATACTTAAGAATACTGCCCTGAATTAGGGGAGCTCTGTTATTATTTTTTGCAAATCTATTTGGCCCCATTTTTTTGTAGAGCAGCTTGATCACCATCTGTCTATGAATTCCTCATTGTTTGATTTCACACCCTATAATTAATGGGCGATATATCACCAATTAGGATGTCTGGCTACATACTTGTCCATACTGTATAACGTAATTTGAAGTATTGTAAAACTCATTATAATCGTAATATTATTATCTAATATATGTTTTGTGCCAAGGATCATCAGTGCTTAGCAACACATTAACCTAATATTATTTAACTAATATATTTGTTAGAAACTGGATAAATACATTTAATCCACAGAAGATTATTAATATGGAGTTTTTTGGGGAATAATGAACAAAATGCATCTGGGCAACTTCCACTGCCCTACGTCAAGTAAACACAAGGGTTTATATATGAAATAGCCTCCATTAACCTTATTGTTTCCTAAATACACAGCTGTAAAAAGTAGTACAGGCTGCGAGACATGCAGATGTCTAATTAGGGTTAGTGTTTGGCAAAAGTGTAATTGGATTCTCTGTCTGGGTGTTAAGAGTTCAGGGCTGAAGTCTTACGAGAGCAGCAGAGTGAGTAATGCTGTAAATATTAAATGTCACAACAATGCGGTGCCTTAGCAAATACAGAAATTGAATTTCCCTTTTATATTTATAAAGAAAATGAATGCTGGAGGAAAACAATTGCAGGATGGACAAAAGGCCATCAGGAACAAAAGAGAAAGGTCTATGGGAAATGCATACATATAAAAATGATCGGTTGATGGCTGCTTGCAATCATGCATCACAAAGTTATTTTACATCAGATAGACCTAATGTATGTTATATAGTACCGTATATACTCGAGTATAGGCCGACCCGAATATAAGCCGAGGCACCTAATTTTACCCCAAAAAACCTGGAAAAGTTATTGACTCGAGTATAAGCCGAGGGTGGGAAATGCAGCAGCTACCGGTAAATTTCAAAAATAAAAATAGATACCAATAATGTTTTTGAATACCGCATTTATTTCAAATAAAAACAGTAAACTAGCTCTGTAAGTGGAAAAGAGGGTCAATAAAAACAATATGGTATCAACAATAACTTTAAAAGTACAAAAACCTTAGCTCATTCAGCAACCAAGCTACAACACAAGAGTTAAAATCCTTCAAAACTGGATTCCTCCTCATCATCTGTATTTCCAAACAGAGCTTCAGCATTAGCTGGTGTGAGGTTATCAGCATAGACATTGTCATCATCACTGAGTTCGCAGTCATCATCATTACTGCTGTCGTTCTCATACAAAGCGCTGTCTTCACTGCCATCCATAGCATTACTAATGCCACATTTCTTGAAGGCGCGTCGCACCATGTCCTCCGGAATCTCTTCCCAGGCATCACGAACCCACTTTGCTATCAAATCTAAGTCGGGCTTCATCAGATTTCCACCTTTTGTCAGTCGGGCTTGACCAGATGACATCCATTCATGCCACATCTTTCTCACACGGTCTTTGAAAGGTTTATTTAAACACACATCTAGCGGTTGCAATACAGATGTAAGCCCACCTGGAATAACGGCCAAAGTAATTTGAGAAGATTTTGCCATTTTTTTTATGTCATCAGATGTGTGGGCTCTGAACATATCCCAAACTAGCAATGATGCTCTTTTCTTTAAGGCTGCTCCTGGTCGTCCATTCCAAATTTCTTCCAACCATTTCTTTGTTCCGTCTTCATCCATCCAGCCTTTAATATGTGCGCGCACTGTAATTCGTGGTGGGAATTTGATCTTTTTAGGCAAGGTCTTTCTTTTAAAAATAATGACAGGCCGCAGCTTAGTTCCATTAGCCAAACATGAGAGAACAACTGTGAAATGGTTTTTTTCATTTCCTGTGGTTCTGAGTAAAATAGTTTTGTCTCCCAAACTTGCCACAGTTCTGTTGCTTGGAAGATCAAAGGTCATAGGTGTTTCATCCATGTTACCAATATCTCCCAGGTCATAGTTATGGATCCTTCTTTGCTTTATGATGAATGAATGGAATGACATCACTTTTTCATCAAGGTCTTTTGGCAACTTCTGTGAAATCTTTGTTCTTTGCCGCAAACATAGGGAAAACCTATTCATGAAGCGGGTACACCATCCTGCTGACGCAACAAATTTTTCAATGCCTGGTGCTTTAAATGTGTCATCTTTAGCCATCTGAAGGGCACGTAAACGAATTCCCATGCGTGTTACGCAGTAACCATTTTGACGACACTCCATAACCCATTTATGCAATTCAGTCTCTAGAGCCCCATATGAAGTTGTTAAACCACGTTGAGCTTTTTTTGCCTTTGGAATCTTTTCCAAATCAGCTTTCTTTTTCCGCCATTCCCTCACTTGTTTTTCATCAACACAAAATTCCCTACTTGCAATACTGTTATTGCTTTCTTCTGCTCTTGACACAACCTTAAGTTTGAAAGCAGCTTCGAATGACCTGCGTTTTTCTTTTGGTCCAGGATTACCGGTAGAAGTATTGGGATCCATTTCTAACAGGATAAAAAAAAAAACTTTTACGGGTAGCGTACGGTACGGTATCTTTTGAGGCCTAATGCAGGCCGATATTACAGAAAGTGATGACATGACTGATTGCATAGAGCAGCCTGTGTTAGGGCTCATAATATACGGTACATTCTACCAGTGTCCTGCCTGTGTCCATGAAATATACCATACAGCCTGCCTGTGCCCATTAAATATACCGTACAGCCTGCCTGTGTCCATTATAGGAAAACTGTCACATACGGTAAGCATAACCGCACTAACCAGTGGCCCAGGCTGGTAGTGCGGTTTATGCTGAGTAAATACCTGGCTCCTGCCTTTGATTGCCCGATCAGTTCTGCCGTTATACCGGTAGTTGATTGCCGCCTTTCTCTTCAGCGCGCCGGCTCCCTCTATACACCTGGAAGCGGCCGCTCGCCTGGCTGGACTGAAGCTGCGCCGGCCACTTCTGGGTGTACGCTATGGCAGTGCAAAAATGAACGCAAGCATCTTTCCCGTTAGCTTAAACCGGACGTTCAGCATGATTTAATGAAAAGCCCAAACTCTTTAAAAACGGTTCCCCAGCATCTTAAATTAATATATTTAACATTTTTAGTCACTAACTTATTATTCTTTCCCCCACTGGGCTGCAACTCTGTTCAGGAATTTAGGATACGGGCGCCGCCATCTTGACTCAGAAGCATCACACTTATAGAGGAGAGGAGAGTGGGATAAGGTACAGGGGGTGGGTTATAGCTGTGCTTTGCTCAGACAGAGCAGAGCTGGGGTCAGGAAAAGGACAGCAATCCCAGAATGCAGAGCAGCACAGTCAGGAAGCACTTCCTGTTTGCAGGCTGCCTGATGCTCCATGAGCCGCCATCTTGGATGTTTAAAGGCTCATAACATGCAGTAGATGCAGGTAGGATGATTTTTAATGTGGGCAATCTGTATGTACAGGGTGTGGGAAACATATAAGATAGACTCTTATTCAGGGTGAGGGTCCGGATTAATGTGGGCAATCTGTATGTACAGGGTGTGGGAAACATATAAGATATGCTCTTATTCAGGGTGAAGGTCCGGATTAATGTGGGAAATCTGTATGTACAGGGTGTGGGTAACATATAAGATAGGCTCTTATTCAGGGTGAAGGTCCGGATTAATGTGGGCAATCTGTATGTACAGGGTGTGGGTAACATATAAGATAGGCTCTTATTCAGGGTGAAGGTCCGGATTAATGTGGGCAATCTGTATGTACAGGGTGTGGGTAACATAAGATAGGCTCTTATTCAGGGTGAAGGTCCGGATTAATGTGGGCAATCTGTATGTACAGGGTGTGGGAAACATATAAGATAGGCTCTTATTCAGGGTGAAGGTCCGGATTAATGTGGGCAATCTGTATGTACAGGGTGTGGGTAATATATAAGATAGGCTCTTATTCAGGGTGAAGGTCCGGATTAATGTGGGCAATCTGTATGTACAGGGTGTGGGTAACATAAGATAGGCTCTTATTCAGGGTGAAGGTCCGGATTAATGTGGGCAATCTGTATGTACAGGGTGTGGGAAACATATAAGATAGGCTCTTATTCAGGGTAAGGGTCCGGATTAATGTGGGCAATCTGTATGTACAGGGTGTGGGTAACATATAAGATAGGCTCCTTTGTACAGAACCATTTCATTTAGGAAACACATTGAATGTTGCTAGGTACCGACGGTAAATCTTACCTGCTCCTCAGACGCTGCTTCTTCCCTCACACAAAAATGGCGGGCACGCTCACTTCATTAACTATGCCGGATGACGTGGTGAGCGAGCCCGTCATTTTCGAGTGAGGGACAGAGCAGTGTGACAGAAGGCCTTGCTGGCCAATCAGGAGAAAGCTAGGTATGATTGACAGTGGAAGGGCGGGGTTTATAGCCGCACACAGCGAGAGCAGCTGTGAGCGGCGGTGCCGGCCGTGGAGGAGCCGGCCGCGGGGAACTTAGCAGAGCATTTTTTTTTTTTTTTTATTCAACTTGACAGGAGCTGACGTGGGTGCGCCTTACAAGAACGCTGCTGACAGCAGCTGTGAGCGGCGGTGCCGGCCGTGGCGGAGCCGGCCGCGGGGAACTTAGCAGAGCATTTTTTTTTTTTTTATTCAACTTGACAGGAGCTGACGTGGGTGCGCCTTACAAGAACGCTGCTGACAGCAGCTGTGAGCGGTGGAGCCGGCCGCGGGGAACTTAGCAGAGCATTTTTTTTTTTTTCTTAACAACATGAGCTGCCGTGGGTGAGCGCCTTAGAAGAACGCTGCTGACAGGTACCGTCGCCGGCGTCGTCCCCCTCAGACTTCCTCTCCCCCACCTAATGCCGGCTGTGGCCATACAACAGTGCCTGGCAGACCAGGCGGCCGCGGGCGCGGCCTATGCTGGCCAAAACTGACTCACTGGGGGCCCAAAGTGACTCACTGACTCGAGTATAAGCCGAGGTGGCTTTTTTCAGCCCAAAAAGTGGGCTGAAAAACTCGGCTTATACTCGAGTATATACGGTATATGTTTCAGTAGGAAAGTGTTTCAAATAAACACCAGAAGCCCCATAGAAAAATAAAACTCATTTTTTGTCCTATAAGATGCACCTGTCCATAAGACGCACCTAGGATTTGGAGGAGGAAAATAAATATTCTTAACCAAATGTTATGCTAAAACACCCCCCCTCCAAGAACCAAATAAAAGGCAAGGTGTAGAATCCCCCCATTACAGGCAGAGTGGCATTCCCTCCATCCCATTCCTATAGGCAGTGTGGCATTAGAAACATAGACACATAGAAGGTTGATGGCAGAAGGAGAGCATATGTGTATACTGTATGTACTCTATCTTAGGATAGATGTGTGCCTATCCCAGGTATGTATAAATTCACTGACTGACGATTTTTTAACTACCTCTGCTGGAAGTTTGTTCCAAGCATCTACTACTCTTTCTGTAAAATAATACATACATATATACATATAACATTGCTCCTGATCTTCCCCCCGACTATCTTCAGGTTGTGCCCCCTTGTTCTATCATTAAGTTTCTTCTTAAAAACATTTCCCTCCTCAACCTTATTGAATCCTTTCACATATATAAAGGTCTCCATCATGTCCCCTCTCTCCCTTCTTTCCTCGAGACTGTACAAATTAAGTTCTTTAAGTCTCTCCTGATAAGTTTTAAATTTAAGTCCTGCTACCATTTTTGTTGCCGGCCTTTGGACACGTTCTATTTGAATAATGTCTTTTTGAGGTAAGGTCTCCAGAACTGCACACAGTATTCTAGATGTGGCTCCTCCCATTCCCATAGACAGTGTGAAATTCCTGCCCGCCCGTCTGCTGCTCCTCCATCTTCTGGCCTCTGTGACAGCCTGGTCAGCAGTGTGGGAATGATGGAAAGGTGTGTATCCATTTCTCCCTTTTATTTTCACATTCGCCTGATAGGATGCCCCGACATTTAAGTGTGTCTTATAGGGCGAAAAATACGGTAGTTTAGAGTGGGCAGAAAGGACAACCCCCGTGTAGTTTGGGTGAGCTGTAGAGGGAAGCTGGGTGTTGACCCCCAGGCAGGGCCAAGCTGGAAAAGGGGTTCTTTCTGGTCTAGGTAGTTACTCAGCTGCAGAGGCAGAGTTGTCAGCAGAGGGCCCCTGAGAGCGGGAAGTGCAGAAGACAGGTACGTTTACAGTGGCAATTGTCGGAACCAAGGGCAGAGTGTCCAATGTTCCTTTTGGATGTAGGCGTCTTCGACATCCTGCTGTTTTGTCCTTCGACCCCTGACATCTTGGCCGTCTTTGAGCCATACGGGGTCTCTGCTGTGCTGCTCCCCCCCCCCCCCCCCACTGGCTGCTCGGGAATCTCTTGCCTTTTCTTTGTGTCCTGTAGCCGGAGATGACCAGCGCAGACCATACACTGCATAGGCACAAGATCTTGGAGTGGAGCTATGTATCCTGGGATAGAAGATGGAAGAAAAGATGGTGCTGCCCTTGGGGTAGCGCCTGGAGGAGGATGGATGGATGAGTGCAGAGGGAAGGGCAGAAGACAGGTAAGTTTACAGTGGCAAATGTCGGAAAAGAGGGCAGAGTGTCCAATGTTCCTTTTAAAAGTTTTCCTTCCCCCCGGCTCCTTAGCAGTGTGTGACATACCCCGGGGAGCTTAGCCGTGAAGGGCCTTTGCTGTGCTGCCCACCCCAGCTGCTCAGAAATCTCTTGGCTTTTCTACGTGTCCTGTAGCCAGAGATGAGCAGCGCAGACCATACACTGCAGAAGCACGAGATCTTGGGGTGGCGCAATGTATCCTGGGAAGAAAAAATGGTGCTGCCCTATGGGTAAGCACCTGGAGAGGAATGGATGAGGGAAGCTCAGAAGACAGGTAAGTTTACAGTGGCAATTGTCAGAACAGAGGGAAGAGTGTCCAATGTTCCTTTTGGATGTTTTCCTTCCTCCTGGCGCCTTAGCAGTCTGTGACAGACACCGGGGAGCTTAGCCGTGAAGGGTCTTTTGTGCCATTTGTGTAGCACAATGTCAACTCGGTTGTATTTGCTTGCAGACTTGACAATATTTAGAATACGTTTCTTATCCCTATTGATAGTGGCACCTGGGAGACACCTCACTTCCTTTAGCTCATCTTTATCTTGTCCAAAGTCCACACCTCTAATTGTTGAATCACCAACCAGAATATGCCTTCTCCTATTGGTTGGCTTGGTAACTGCTCCTTGCTGCCCTTTTGCACTCATTTTATTTGGTCTTTTATTTAAGTCCTCTTCCTTTGATCTTTCCAAATCCTACCTAAACTGAGCTTTGCTTACATTAGTAGATAAATCCACATCAAGCTCAGAAAGAACAGCAAATGGGTTATATTGGCTTAGTCCAAAATTTTGATTTTTTTTTATGTTTTTGTTGTAGTAAATCCATTTACTTTGGATCTCTATGAACAATACTATTCAATAAATAAAAAGAAAAAATGAAAAAGGGCTTCGTTTGACAAAAGTAGATCAAGTATTATATCAAATAGCTCCGGCAGAATACTCATCCATCTGATTACCTTTTGTTTTACCTTAGACCCCTAATCTCTACGGATTGCAGATCTGTGCCACAGAGGCATTTCAGCACTGCCGCTATTCCCCGCGGGGTTAGAAGGTTGAAAATCAGAGAATTGGTGTCAATATTTATCGCGCGTGAAAAATGAGTGCGCCTGGCAAGGTAATAAGAGCAAAACTCCTGATTGTTTTTTATCTTGATGGTCTTCTAGCTCAGGGCTCGATTGCCGTCCTGTAAAAGCGGCAGTTAGAAAAACTCTTCGGAATGTCAGAGGCCACCGTAGCACTCTGCTGATTTGCGTCCTTAACAGTCTGGCGGAAAAGTCGCCTGTCAGCGTTTTCAGAATAAACTTTATCAATAGGGTTTAATGAGGCAAACGCTCAAAGTTCACGCTAAGAAAAATGGCATTTGAAAGAAGGTGCTAAATCTTTTTTTGCTGTATATGTATTTCAGAATTTATGTTGGCAATTGTAGGTTCCATAGTAACATAGTTACATAGTTAATACGATTGAAAAAAGACATATGTCCATCAAGTTCAACCAAGGGTGTTGGGTAGGGGAAGTTATTTTGTTTTGTTTTTTGTTTGTTTTTGTTTTTCTAAGGTCTATTTCTAATGCACAAACACGTGAATTATAAGATCTCAGAAAGCCTGATTTGGGACTCCCCTGAACAGTGCTGAGCATCTGTATCTTACTCTGCTGCTTAGTCAGCTAATGACTGTGGCCAAATGCAGAGAAAAAGCCAGCAGGGCCAGTCAAGTAAGTTCAGTTTTATTTTATCTGCCCAACTGGGTTCAACACTATCCAGCCTAGGTCCAGAAGACTAGACTTCCAATTTAAAGGGGACAAAGCCCAGCATGGCCAGCCTTGGAATCAGCATGGCCTCCCCCGCTGAGTGAACCACCCTCATGTGCCACAAAACTCACCTGCTTCTTGGCTCCCTCGCAACGTGAAAATTGGGTGCCTGCACCCCTGCATCTTTGAATTTCGACTGTGCTCCCACCCTCAGCCATTCAGATAGGTTGGTGGGTGGGAGCGTGCCTGATGCTGAGGATGCAGCCACTCAAGCTCTTGATTGCTGTAAACAGAGCAATCTTGACGAACATGGCTCTTATTCAATGAAAACCTGTGCACACGCTGTAGGACTGTGAAGAGGCGATCTGGGGGTTTCACATAGCTGGGCATCCCGAGTCAGGAATGCTGGGCAGCAAAATACGATACCCGGGATAGTCAAAATCCCGGGTTTTGTTCCACTTTAAAGGGACTGTAAACCCAACGGCAATAATAAGGCAGCATGCTGCTCACCTGATGCTCTCGTGGTCTCATGTGCCTCTCCCCCATTTCCTGCAGTGCCATAGCAGGGCTCCAATGTTTGCCATTCCTTCAATTTCATTTCTCCAGAACCATGCAACCAGCTTTTCCATGTTCGGGTCGGACGCCGAACTTCTGGCTGAAGTCTGTGTTCCAGCCTATACATTTTGTTACCCTCTATTGCAAAGCAAGTCGTGACCACCACACTCTTAAAAGTAGTAAAACCAATAAGTAGTGGATGCAACAATTCACGGAGACTCTACTAATCCAAGTAGTAGTAAGGAATCTCACTGCAACTTTTCTACACTCAGGCGCCAATCAGAGAGCAGCGGGGAGGTGTGTCATTTGTAGCTGTGCAGATTAGCCTGGCCAATGACAATTTCCTCAACCTTTCTCCTTACTGACTCACACTTGGAGACATGCCTTATTGCTTCATACAATTATGCATTGTGTTTGATAGCGCAGACGACGCCATGCATGACATCAGGCACAAATTTGGAGCTGCGGTGACTGCCTGGGATCTTTCATTTTGGTTGTTATTACTTGTTTCTGAGGAAGGGGGTCTCCTGGTCCCCAAAACGTTGACCTGCATAAAAGCTTTGTTATCTTTGGATACTTGTGGAATATAATGATCAAGTTTGCAGTGCTGATTCTTTTACAAAACACCCTCTGTGACCACCTGACTTTCAACCATCACTCTTGCTTCTCTGCTCACTCCCAGGGAGGAGTCTTTTTACTAGCGGGGAGTGACGTAAATTTACTCGCCCGAATAAAAGGCCCCTCCCTGTGATGGTGTTCTCTGCCCCACTGAAGACCCCAGTACTGAACATTTATTTTTCCTGGCCGCAAACAGGGGAAATGTTAGTTATGTGACCCATTAAAGATACTGCGCATATCTAAACCTCCTAATATTTTATTTACAATGCATTAATTGTGCAGTAAGTTTTTTGAAAGTGGCAGGTACGCAGTTTTAGAATGGTAAAGAACTGATATATACGTGTTTTCGAGTAAGGTTAGACATCATTTAGGCAGAGAATCTATCATCTATCATGTATGCAAACATTAATGGCGGGAAAGAGAAAAGGCGAAAGATTTTGTAGACGCAAGCTTAGTGAATACATAACATTATAATAAGGTGTATACTTTTTCTTGCTCTTAAAGTGGACCAAAACCCCCCAAAACAACACAGTCTATTTTGCTCTCCCACCCCAGGTACATTAAAGTTTGGATGCCCTCAATGCTGCTTGGTATTCCTGTTATAGTGATTTGAATTTTTGTTTTCCCTAGGTATACCATTGTCTAAACTAGCTGTTTAAGCCCCCCTCCACCCCCTTCCTCACAATCTCATGCTGGGAGCAATTACAATTTATTTCCAAATTTTCCTTTGAAGCCAAATCGCTTGTGAGTACCGCATTTTTCGCCCTATAAGACGCACGTATTTTTCCACAAAAGTGTGTGTGTGTGTGTGTGTGTGTGTGTGTGTGTGTGTGTGTGTGTGTGTGATATCAATGCATCTAATCGGGCGAATGTAAAAAAAAAAAGCATACATTCCGTGGATACCCCGCTGCCCTGTAGTTGCCGCTGCCTGCCTTCTCCTTCATCATTGGACGCTGGCAGGAGTCACAGGCCAAACCTGCGGCGGCCAGTGGCAGGAACTTACTGTACGGAAAGTTTTTTTTTGCTTGTTTTTCACTGTCTGTATTGGGTATGGCCGCACACTGCCTGTATTGGGGATGCCTGCACACTGCCTGTATTGGGGGTGCCCAAACACTGCCTGTATTGGGGATGCCTGCACACTGCCTGTATTGGGGATGCCCAAACACTGCCTGTATTGGGGATGCCGCACACTGCCTGTATTGGGATGCCCGCACACTGCCTGTATTGGGGATGCCCGCACACTTCCTGCATTGGGGATGCCTGCACACTGCCTGTATTGGGGATGCCTGCACACTGCCTGTATTGGGGATGCCTGCACACTGCCTGTATTTGGGATGCCTGCACACTGCCTGTATTGGGGATGCCCGCAAACTAGGCTCGATTCAGAGAGACAAAAAAAAACTTCAGTTTTAGTGCCAATCTGTTTTTTTTGTGAAATGTTTCCGCTCTCGTATGAGTGTGTGAGCGATTCTATGCATGCATTGCAATCCTTCTGTAAAGTTTCCGTCCATTCGTATGGCAGATTACGAATACGAGGATGTCATTTTCCAGCGTGACTTTTCCGTTTCATTTTCACATGTTACAACGTAGGCTTTCGTTTTTGCCCTTTTCCCATCGTATCCTCATACGAATCCTTTACGTTTCCCGTTAGATTCTGTTTCCCTTTTTCAATAAATATTTGTCCAGACAGAAATCCTTACGATCTTGCGCCTGGGCTCTACAAACTTAACTCATTAAAGTGCTCGCCTACATATTTGCCACCCTCACTTCTAATACAATGTTTAGCTAAATCACTATCCTCCATCTTCCCTTTTGGACCCTTAAAGCTCACCCAAACCACTTAGCACTATCCTCCATCTTCCCTTTAGGACCCTTAAAGCTCATCTAAACCACTTCACGGTTAGGTTCTTCTTCCATTTTAGCCCCCTAAAACTTACCCAAATCACTTCTCGGTCATGTGAATATTCATCTTTATATTTTTATGGGCCCATTTGTTTTGTGTTAATGTATTTTGTACATGAAATGATACTGTAACATTTTTTTTTTTATTCCATCATAAAATATCAAATTTTTATACATTTTGAACATTTCAAATTTTTACAACTATAAAAAACAAAATACATAGCAATGGCAGGCCACATAACATTATTCTTCATCTGTGGTCCCCAACGAGTTGCGCAGCTCCTGCATCTCGCCCACCAACTGAAGGACCCTGACACTCAGTTTTGCCACTCTGGCATGTGTGGTCCCTGTTAAAAAAAGTAAATTAAAATATTGGTATAACCTTGTTGGGGTCATACTGCAGTGCCCCCCCCCCCTTATTGGTCCAAACACCTAAATCTGGACTTCAAAAGCCAGAGGGCCCTCGCCACCACGGCCCGGGTTTTGCATAGTGCCCAATTAGAGAACCCCTGGCCCGCATTCTGCAGGCAAAGAACGGGCATCAGGAGCAAGGGCAGGAGTGGATATCCAAAATCCCCTGAAAGTATTTAACAATACTAACATAAAATACACATTCTAAGCTACAATATTGTTTAACATGTCATCAAGGGCTAAAAACAGCCATAGGTTAAGACATGAGTCATCAACTATATTCATTGCCATACAGTGAAAATGGATTGATGGAATGTGAGCAAACTTACCCTGGAGCCATCCACCAGATAATTCTTCTGACTCAAACTGACGAAATAAGCCGGAGCTCTGCAATATATAAGCATCATGGGACGACCCTGGATGCCCTGCAAGAACGCTGAGGAATCGTATAGCTGGACCAAACACTGCTTGTATGTTGTGTGTGTGGCACATCTTGTGGTTCCTGCAACCAAATATAAAATAATTACACAAAGCAAAGGTAACCGACTAAAACAATAACTCCTACAACAAATTAAGATTTAAGTTCAACAATCCATATATAATTCACAAAGGACATAAGTCTACAAAAATCTAGCAATTATATGGATGTGTGGGAAAATAAAGGTTTACATGCTAAGGACTAATTAAGGTCAGCATTAAAATGCTTCTATAAGGCATACATGAAATGTATTGATTCAGGTATGCATTGCTATACAATTTATGGCCTCAGCCATGCTGATACATGCAATGCCTTGGTGCTAAAAGCGCGCAGACTCCTCCACATAGCCGCAAAACATGTTCAACAATAGCAATCCGAGCCCTCAAAGGTCCCGTAAGTGGATCGGAAATGAAACGGATTTATTGGGTGGTGGTCCGTCGGAAAGCAGCTCTCTGAATCAGACGTAAGCCCATCCCAACAACGGAAGTTATCTGAACAAACGAAAAATATCAGATTTTGTTTGGAAAATGATCCGAACCAACGGAAATGATCCGATTTGCTTCCCTTCATCGAAAGCGCATATACACATTTTCCCGAACGTTCGTACAAATTAAAAATGAATGAAAAAAAGCAAAAAAAAAAAGACTAACACCCGCCCAAACTTTCACAGACAGCTACGGAAGTCCGGACAAATGTGTCTTTGAATCGAGGCTATTGCCTGTATTGGGGATGCCAGCACACTGCCCTGTATTGGGGATGCCTGCACACTGCCTGTATTGGGGATGCCTGCACACTGCCTGTATTGGGGATGCCCGCACACTGCCTGTATTGGGGATGCCTGCACACTGCCTGTATTGGGGATGCCTGCACACTGCCTGTATTGGGGATGCCTGCACACTGCCTGTATTGGGGATGCCCGCACACTGCCTGTATTGGGGATGCCTGCACACTGCCTGTATTGGGGATGCCTGCACACTGCCTGTATTGGGGATGCCTGCACACTGCCTGTATTGGGGATGCCCAGCACACTGCCTGTATTGGGGATAGCTGCACACTGCCTGTATTGGGGATGCCCGCACACTGCTTGTATTGGGGATGCCTGCACACTGCCCTGTATTGGGGATGCCTGCACACTGCCTGTATTGGAGATGCCCGCATACTGCCTGTATTGGGGATGCCTGCACACTGCCTGTATTGGAGATGCCCAGCACACTGCCTGTAATTGGGATGCCCGCACACTGCCTGCACTGGGGATGCCCGCACACTGCCTGTATTGGGGATGCCTGCACACTGCCTGTATTGGGGATGCCTGCACACTGCCTGTATTGGGGATGCCTGCACACTGTCTGTATTGGGGATGCCTGCACACTTCCTGTATTGGGGATGCCCGCACACTGCCTGTATTGGGCATGTCCGCACACTGCCTGCATTGGGGATGCCTGCACACTGCCTGTATTGGAGATGCCCAGCACACTGCCTGTATTGGGGATGCCCGCACACTGCCTGTATTGGGGATGCCTGCACACTGCCTATATTGGGGATGCCCGTGATTGATTGGAAATAACAAATGGCAATTAGCAAGAAAGTTATGAAACATTCTTGTGTAAACTCTACAAAGTGTTCAAACTTCAAGACACTAGACAAGAGAGGATATAGGAAAGAGGGGAAGGTAGGTGGAGTGTGATGTGTTTTTGCAATGGGGCCCACTACTTTTTCTAAGGTCTTGACTTCACTAAGGGTGGTAATAGTAATAACCAAGATGGCGTGATACAGATTACAGTGGCTAGACATGGCTATGTGGTCTGCCTGGATGGGGTCAGAGCTTTGAGTCTGCTGCCTGGGATTTAAAACCTCCTTATATTTCAAATTAGACCCCTTCCGCAGTGGTGTAAATGTCTGCAAATGACTTTTTCTGGTTATCACTAGGGGTGTTAAAAGGGAACAAAATCAATTTTGTCAAATATTGCGATATTTCATTAGACAATACTAGAATCGATTTGAAATATGTTTGGAATCGATCTTTTATAAACTATAAGTAACATTAACTCCCGACCACTAGTTGGCAGCACACCGCACAAGAGCCTGTTATTCAGCAGCACTGTCCCACCCAAAGCAGAGAAAAAATGAGATCCCAGGAGAGTCGTCCTGCATTGATGTTATGTATGTGTGAATGTTGTATTGATGGATATATTGTCATTCGAGATGAGCGAACTTTTGAAAAATTCGATTCGACTGATTTGCTGAATTTTCAGACAAAAATAGTTTCAACCCGAATTCGCAATGAATCGCTATAAAAAACGTCTATTTCTGAGCTTCCTAGAGCCTCAATAGGGTTGTAAACCATTCTGCCTTGCTGTAACATGCACAGGAAGCGTGCTGGGTTAGTGAAATAATACTGTAAATAATTATGACATGCAGATCAGAGGCATCGCTATTAAAATCGCAGAGCGGCACAATTGCAGAGAGTTGAGGTGGCATCACTATGAGGGCCCATATATTGCCTGAAAACACACCCTGGAGCTGGCAGCAGCAGGAGCCCAAATATTGGCTGAAAGACATCCTGCAGTTGGCAGCAGGAGCAGCAGGAGCCCAAAAATTGGCTGAATGACACCCTGGAGTTGCAAGCAGCAGCAGCAGGAGCCCAAAAAATGACTGAGAGACACACCCTGGAGTGGCAAGCAGCAGCAGCAGCGGCAGGAGTCCAAACATTGCTTGAAAGAGACACTGGAGTTGGCAGCAGGAGCCCAAACATTGCTTGAAAGACACACTGGAGTTGGCAGCAGGAGCCCAAACACTGCTTGAAAGACACACTGGAGTTGGAAGCAGGAGCAGCAGGAGCCCAAACATTGCTTGAAAGACACACTGGAGTTGGCAGCAGGAGCAGCAGGAGCCCAAACATTGCTTGAAAGACACACTGGAGTTGGCAGCAGGAGCAGCAGGAGTCCAAACATTGCTTGAAAGAGACACTGGACTTGGCAGCAGCAGCAGCATGAGGCCAAAAATTGGCTGAATGACACCCTGGAGTTGCAAGCAGCAGCAGCAGGAGCCCAAAATTGCTTTAAAGACACAGTGGAGTTGGCAGCAGCAGCAGCAGGAGCCCAAACATTGCTTGAAAGACACACTGGAGTTGGCAGCAGGAGCCCAAACATTGCTTGAAAGACACACTGGAGTTGGCAGCAGGAGCCCACAAATCGGCCTAAAGACACACTGGAGTTACAAGCAGCAGCAGCAGCAGGAGCCCAAAATTGCCAGAAAGACACACCCTGTAGTTGGCAGCAGCATTAAGAGAACATATACAGATTTTCGGCACAGATATCTTATCCGAAGAATATTAATAAAAAGTAAGTGTAACGTAAAGCATTTTCTCAATAATTACTTGTGGTCTGATACGGAGGAATGTCTGTAACTGGAGAGTGATCCATATTTCGTTAGTGTTGGTCTGGCCCCATGATCAATCTACTCTAATGCATCAGGCATTGGTGGGTGGAAATCTTGGCTGATCCATGCCCAATTCATTTCCACGCAGGCCAGTCTCTGAAAAAAAAAAAACATTTTTGAAGCATACTGGAGCACATTGAATTGCTCTCATCAGAGCATCACTTACGCACATCTAAGAGTTTCATCACTTTGTTCGTGTTAAAGTCTTCAGGGCCTAGTTACTACTTAGTGAAAGACCAACCATAGATAGTTACACACCTGCTGCTCTTATTGACAAATTATGTTTTAAGTGTAGTGTAGCGTTTTATCCTCCCCTCATATACGCACTAAGTATGTCAGGCAGAGAAGTGGCAGGATGGGCACAGAGAAGTTGCAGAGGCCTAAATTCATCAAGCAGAGGTTGCAGCAGACTAGGGGTGAGTGGCAGCAGGAGTCTCAGTGAGAGGACTGATCTCCCGGGATCAGCTAGCGGTCGTGTCTTGACCAGCAACCCATCTGCCATCATCCATTGGTTAACACAATCATCCACTGTATCACAAGTGACATCTGACTCCCCCAGTCAACTGTTGGGTATGTCCTATGCTTAGGGTTCAGCTTCACTATTCAGTGAGGACGATCTGATAATCAGAAAAATCAGCAGTTACTGCCCAGCCAAGAAGTGGAGGAGACACTTGCCGCTTCTTCCACTAGGCGGGCAAGTAGTGATGAGGAGAGTGGCGTGGGAGGTGGTGTTGCAAGCGTTTTGGCTTCTTAAGCAGACACTGTTGAGGAACCTGAGGAGGACATCAGTGAGTTTTGAGGGCACTTTTAAAGGCTTGGATCGATGGAAAGTGACAGATATAGCGGCCAGCATGGTGGCAGAAGGGGAAAGTATGGAGGCAAATGTGCTCGGGGTAGACCACTTGCACGGCAGGCTATCTTCCCAGGAGGTAGTGGAAGAGCGTCCCCGGAGTTGGTGGCGGCAGCAGCAGTGAATTAGTGCGGACTGTTGGTAGGAAAAATCAGCTACAAGGCCATGTGGCAGTTTTTCATCAAGCATCCGCAGGAGGTTAACATGGCTATATGAAAGATGTGTAGGCAGAAGGTGAAGTGTGGCCAGGGTCCCAATGTTGGACCCACAGCCCTGCGTCAATATTTGCAGCATCACCATAAATGGCCTGGGAGAGTTGGCTCCAAAGTGGTGGTCCAGCCTGCTGCATTACCCAGTGGCACACCGCTCTCTGTTACAGCCAGCCAAGGCTCCACCACCTCCTGTGTGTCATACCCATCCTCTGTCGCTCCAGATGCTCCTCCTCCTCTTAATCCGAGTCAGTCATTCCGCCAGCAATCCATTGGCCGAGCCATGTCCAAGAGACAACAGTATGTGCCCACTCATCCAACGTGCAGAAGCTAAATGTGCTCCTGTATAAGTTGCTGGTGCTGCAGTCCCTCCCTTTTGAGGTGGTGGACGTTTCAGAGAACTGATGGCTTGTGCCAAGCCGAGGTGGAGAGTCCCATGCTTTAATTTCTTTGCGAAGAAGGCAGTACCAGCCCTGTACAATTTTGTTGAACAGAAGGTGAGCCTGTCAGTGTGTACCAAAGTGCACAGCAGTGCCTACGTCTGGAGCTGTAACTACAGTCAGAGACAATACATATCCTTTAAGGCCCACTGGGTGATTGTGGTTCCTGCACAACCACAACAGCAACTTGGACAGGTCCTTCTGCTGTTGCCTCCACGCTCCTAGGCTTTTGTGCCTGTGACAGTGCACTTGCACTTAGCAATGGTGTCACAGAAAAAAGTGACTAATTGTCAATTACATATTAATAGTTAACATTTATCTTATTTGAACATATTTATAATAATAACAGATAAAAACATAGCAACAATAACATCTAACATAATTACAGTAACATATAAAAAGTATCAATTTTTTTTTTTTGGGGGGGGGGGGGGGGTATTTTTTTTTTTTCATATTTTGTATTTTTTGAAAACATATATATATATATATATATATATATATATATATATATATATTGTATTTTTTTTTTTTTAATATTTTTTTCCATTGTATTTTTTTTTTATTTTGTATTTTGTATTTTTTTTTGTATTTTTTTTCTTAATATTTTTTTTTTATTTTTTTTTTCCCAGTGCCCTTCCACCCTACCATGTGTGCAGGACACAGCGTTTTCACGCTGTTCTTCACATGGTTTGCCTTAAGCCACAGAGCCACACAGAAGAACTGCTAAAAATGAGAACTCAATAAATTAAATCTTGGCTTACTCCACGAAAACTGCAAATGGGACCCATGGTCACTGACACTGGGAAGAACATCTTGTCTGCGCTGCGACAAGGAAGCCTGAGCCATGCGTCCTGCCATGGCACACGTGTTCATTCTAGTTGTCAAGCGTTTTCTGAAGTCTTCCCCCCATCTGCAAGACATCCTAACAACGGAAAGGAAACTTTGCATGCACTTCAGCCACTCCTACACCGCCAAGCACACCCTTCTTGAGCTTCAGCGTCAGAACGGTATCCTCAAACATAGTCTGATTTGCGATGTTTCCACCTGTTGGAATTCCACCCTCCATATGCAGGATCGACTATAGGAACAGAGAAAAGCCATCACGGATTTCTTGATGATCCAAACGGATAGGGGGACTCCCCTGTGTAACTTCAATGTAGACCAGTGGCAGCTCACATGTGACACCTGCCGTTTGCTCAGGCCCTTTGAGGAAGCTACTTTATTAGTCAGTCGCCAGGACTATGAGATGAACAATGTGATTCTACTGCTTCATGTACTACAACACATGTTGGAAACCATGGCTGGTCAGGGCACTGGAGACATGGCGCATACATTTCACAGCCACATGAAGCCTGTGGGGGCTGAAGTGGAGGAGGAGGGGGTGGGGCAAAGCGAAGCATAGTTTAGGTTTGACAAAATGGCCATTTTATCTAGTCATCTGACAGGAAAGGAGGAGCAAGAGCAGCCACAGGAGCTAGAGGGTTGTGAGGAAGGCGAGACAGAGGACCCAGACACACCGTGGCAGTTTGCAGTGGAGATGGAGACAGGTAGTCCCTCCGAGTCAGTTGCACAAATGGCACAATGCATGCTCACGTGCTTGCTTAGTGACCGCAGAATTGTCTCCATTTGTCAGCGGGATGACTTCTGGCTCTCCACCTTATTGGACCCTCGCTTCCGGCACAAAATGGGGGCATTTTTTACACCCACTGAGAGGGAGAACAAACTGACCTACTACAGTCAGTTGGGCGATGCCTATCTGCGCCATGGTCCATACTGTGATGCCCAGCGGGACACCAGCCTTCTGTAAGCAGGCAACCCCCAATCTCCACCGCCGCTTCTGCCTATAGTCAAGCCCCCGTTTGCCTGGACACTAGGTACGCCTCACCGGACACAGTTGCCCCCAAGTCTTAATAGGCGCAAAGGATGGCTGCTTACGGTGAAGGCCGATGAACCACAAGGGTATCCCGAAGCCAAGCTCGTTCACAGGTAGTCGATCCGGAGGGTGCGTCAGAGTACAGGGATGAGACAGGTGCGTAGTCAGGAGTAGCCAAAGGGTCAAGCCAGGAGGTCAGAGATCGCGGGGTATCCAGAGGCAGCAGACAGGAATGGTCGATCAAGCCGTGTTGGAACTGAACCGGCACAAAATGGGGGCATTTTTTAAACCCACCGAGAGGGAGGACAAACTGACCTACTACAAAGACATTCTACGTAGTCAGTTGGCCGATGCCTATCTGCGCCATGGTCCATACTCTCACAGGTCTGACTCGGGGGGACCTCTGCGATCACCTTCCACTGCCATCGCTGCTGGGGGGGGGGGTGGAAGGAGAAGCAGCAGCAGCTCCATCAGCAACAGCCTCAGTCTTCAGTCTCTAATTTAGCTTTCTACACCCGCATAGTGAGTCTACTCATGAGCAGCATGAAGACCTGGAGCAGGACCTGAACCAGCAGGTCGTGTCATAACTTGACATGACCATGCCAACACACCTTGAGGATCTGCTGGACTTCTGGGCAGCCAAACTTGACTTGTGGCCGCAACTAGCAGAGTTTGCCCTGGAAAAGCTGTCCTGCCCGGCCAGTAGTGTGCCATCTGAGCGGGTGTTTAGTGCGGCGGTGGCCATAGTCATGCCAAGGAGAACTTGTCTGTTCACGAATAATGTGGAGAGACTCACCTTTGTGAAGATGAATCAGGCATGGTTCAACCAGGATTTCCAGCCAACAATGGCTGATCCATGGTAGTAGCTGATGCATGGTAGCTCCTTATGCTGCTGCCAACTCCAGGGTGTGTCTTTCAGGCAATATATGGGCTCCCTATGCTGCTGCCAACTCCTGGGTGTGTCTTTCAGACAATATGTGGGCTCCCTATGCTGCTGCCAACTCCTGGGTGTGTCTTTCAGGCAATATATGGGCTCCCAATGCTGCTGCTGGCAGCTCATATGTGTGTCTTTCAGGCAATATATGGGCTCCTAATGCTGCTGCTGCCAACTCCAATGTGAGCACTCTTAAAAGACGCATGCTAGCTTATTTGGGATGCCCCCCGGTTAAAGGCAATGGCTGCTGGCAATTTGACAAAGTGACTTTCTTTACAAAATGCAACCAGTTAATAGACAGGTACTCTTGAACTATTACTGCTAGTGTTTGGGATGCCCCCTCCTCACATACAGAGGAGGCCTCCCTTGATTGTGGAAAAGTGATGTTAATTATAAAATGCAAGCAGTTATTAGACAGGTAGTCTTGAGATATTTATGCTAGTGTGTTGGATGCCCACGTGGGCTGGGGTTTTTACAGCACACACAGAAACAATTCAAACTGCAATATATTTATGAGAAATAGCCTTTAAAAGCTGCTTTAGTGTAACAGATAGGGCCAAATGTGCAGGTTTGGGATACCCTGCGGCCTGGTGATTTTACAGCACACACAAAAACAATTCAAACTGCAATATATTAATGAGAAGTAGCCTTTAAAAGCTGCTTTTGTGTAACAGATAGGGTCAAATGTGCCGGTTTGGGATACCCTTTGGCCTGGTGTTTTTACAGCACACACAAAAACAATTCAAACTGCGATATATTTATGAGAATTAGCCTTTAAAAGCTGCTTTAGTGTAACAGATAGGGTCAAATGTGCTGGTTTGGGATACCCTAAGGCCTGGTGTTTTTACAGCACACGCAAAAACAATTCAAACTGCAATATATTTATGAGAATTTGCCTTTAAAAGCTGCTTTAGTGTAACAGATAGGGTCAAATGTGCTGGTTTGGGATACCCTAAGGCCTGGTGATTTTACAGCACACACAAAAACAATTCAAATTGCGAAATATTTATGAGAAATAGCCTTTAAAAGCTGCTTTAGTGTAACAGATAGGGTCAAATGTGCAGGTTGGGGATACCCTGAGGCCTTGCGTTTTTACAGCACACACAAAAACAATTCAAACTGCAATATATTTATGAGAAATAGCCTTTAAAAGCTGCTTTTGTGTAACAGATAGGGTCAAATGTGCCGGTTTGGGATACCCTGTGGCCTGGTGTTTTTACAGCACACACAAAAACAATTCAAACTGCGATATATTTATGAGAAATAGCCTTTAAAAGCTGCTTTAGTGTAACAGATAGGGTCAAATGTGCTGGTTTGGGATACCCTGAGGCTGGTGTTTTTACAGCACACAAAAAAACAATTCAAACTGCAATATATTTATGAGAAATAGCCTTTAAAAGCTGCTTTAGTGTAACAGATAGGGTCAAATGTGCATGTTTGGGATACCGTGCGGCCTGGTGTTTTTACAGCACACACAAAAACAATTCAAACTGTAATATATTTATGAGAAATAGCCTTTAAAAGCTGCTTTAGTGTAACAGATAGGGTCAAATGTGCTAGTTTGGGATGTCCATGTGGGCTGGTGTATTTAAACCAGACAAAACCCAATTCAAAATGCAATAGCTTAATTAAAATTAGGCTAAACAACGCTTATTTAGTATAACAGATAGGGTGACATGTGCTGGTTTGGGATGCCCATGTGGGCTGGTGTATTTAAACTAGACAAAAACCAACTCAAAATGCAATAGCTTAATTAAAATGAGGCTGAACAACACTTATTTAGTATAACGAATAGGGTGACATGTGCTGGTTTGGGATGCCCATGTGGGTTGGTGTATTTAAACCAGACAAAAACCAATTCAAAATGCAATAGTTTGATTTAGCTGAAGAAGGATGAACAAGCGTATTTAGCATAACAGATAGGCTGCTAAGTACAGGATTGGGATACCCTGCGTCCTAGTGTTTTGTCAGCAGACCAAAACCAATTCAAAATGCAATAGTTTGATTAAGCTGAAGAAGGATGAACAAGCTTATTTAGTGTAACAGATAGGCTGCTAAGTGCAGGTTTGGGATACCCTGCGGCCTAGAGTTTTGGCAGCAGACCAAAAACCAATTCAAAATGCAATAGTTTGATTAAGCTGAAGAAGGATGAACAAGCATATTTAGTATAACAGATAGGCTGCTAAGTGCAGGTTTGGGATACCCTGCGACCTAGTGTTTTGGCAGCAGACAAAAAACAATTCAAAATGCAATAGTTTGATTAAGCTGAAGAAGGATGAACAAGCGTATTTAGTATAACAGATAGGCTGCTAAGTGCAGGTTTGGGATGCCCTGTGGCCTAGTGTTTTGGCAGCAGACCAAAAACCAATTCAAAATGCAATAGTTTGATTCAGCTGAAGAAGGATAAACAAGCATATTTAGTATAACAGATAGGCTGCTAAGTGCAGGATTGGGATACCCTACGGCCTAGTGTTTTGGCAGCAGGACAAAAAACTATTCAAAATGCAATAGTTTGATTAAGCTGAAAAAGGATGAACAAGCGTATTTAGTATAACAGATAGGCTGCTAAGTGCAGGTTTGGGATACCCTGCGGCCTAGTGTTTTGGCAGCAGGACAAAAACAATTTAAAATGCAATAGTTTGATTTAGCTGAAGAAGGATGAACAAGCGTATTTAGTATAACAGATAGGCTGCTAAGTGCAGGTTTGGGATACCCTGCGGCCTAGTATTTTGGCAGCAGGACAAAAACCAATTCAAAATGCAATAGTTTGATTCAGCTGAAGAAGGATGAACAAGCGTATTTAGTATAACAGATAGGCTGCTAAGTGCAGGTTTGGGATACCCTGTGGCCTAGTGTTTTGGCAGCAGGGCAAAAAACAATTCAAAATGCAATAGTTTGATTAAGCTGAAGAAGGATGAACAAGCGTATTTAGTATAACAGATAGGCTGCTAAGTGCAGGTTTGGGATACCCTGCGACCTAGTGTTTTGGCAGCAGACAAAAAACAATTCAAAATGCAATAGTTTGATTAAGCTGAAGAAGGATGAACAAGCGTATTTAGTATAACAGATAGGCTGCTAAGTGCAGGTTTGGGATGCCCTGTGGCCTAGTGTTTTGGCAGCAGACCAAAAACCAATTCAAAATGCAATAGTTTGATTCAGCTGAAGAAGGATAAACAAGCGTATTTAGTATAACAGATAGGCTGCTAAGTGCAGGATTGGGATACCCTATGGCCTAGTGTTTTGGCAGCAGGACAAAAAACAATTCAAAATGCAATAGTTTGATTAAGCTGAAGAAGGATGAACAAGCGTATTTAGTATAACAGATAGGCTGCTAAGTGCAGGTTTGGGATACCCTGCGGCCTAGTGTTTTGGCAGCAGGACAAAAACAATTTAAAATGCAATAGTTTGATTTAGCTGAAGAAGGATGAACAAGCGTATTTAGTATAACAGATAGGCTGCTAAGTGCAGGTTTGGGATACCCTGCGGCCTAGTGTTTTGGCAGCAGGACAAAAACCAATTCAAAATGCAATAGTTTGATTCAGCTGAAGAAGGATGAACAAGCGTATTTAGTATAACAGATAGGCTGCTAAGTGCAGGTTTGGGATACCCTGCGGCCTAGTGTTTTGGCAGCAGGACAAAAAACAATTCAAAATGCAATAGTTTGATTCAGCTGCGGAAGGATCAACAAGCGCATTTAGTATAACAGATAGGCTGCTAAGTGCAGGTTTGGGATGCCCTGCGGCCTAGTGTTTTGGCAGCAGGACAAAAAACCAATTCAAAATGCAATAGTTTGATTCAGCTGAAGAAGGATGAACAAGCATATTTAGTATAACAGATAGGCTGCTAAGTGCAGGTTTGGGATACCCTGCGGCCGAGTGTTTTGGCAGCAGGACAAAAAACAATTCAAAATGAATAGTTTGATTTAGCTGAAGAAGGATGAACAAGCATATTTAGTATAACAGATAGGCTGCTAAGTGTAGGTTTGGGATGCCCTGCGGCCTAGTGTTTTGGCAGCAGGACAAAAAACAATTCAAAATGCAATAGCTTGATTAAGCTGAGGAAGGATGAACAAGTGTATTTAGTATAACAGATAGGTTGCTAAGTGCAGGTTTGGGATGCCCATGTGGGCTGGTGTATTTAAAGCCGACCAAAATATATTAAAACTAAATTCAAACTAATCCAGTTAGGATAAATGATTGTGTGTAACAGATAGGGTTAAATAAGCCACTGCATAGATGGGACGCACAGTGGAAATGCAGATTAAAATGTACAGCACAAAGAACTGAAATTGAATTGAAAACTGATCAGGCTAATGAAAAAAAAAAAAAAATGTCACTGTCAATTCTATGCTGTCCCTGGATGCTGTCCCTGGATCGTTCTGGTTTTTCACTATCTTTCACTATCTTTCCCTGGCTCTGTCTACCTCTCTGTCTGCCTCTCTGACTCTGCCTACCTATCTCTAACTCTCTCTCCCTATCTGCAGCAACCACCGCTGTCTCTGGAATGCAAGGCTGAAATGCGCAGAAAATGGCCGCCGGTTTATATAGCACAGTGACGTCATCGGGCTTCCTGGCTGCTGATAGGCTGCATGTGACTGTCCCATGATACCTTGCCCCAGGGCACATGTCCGGACATGTGCTTCCACCATCTTAGAATGCCTGTAATTGAAATAAATGGAGTTTAAAGGAGAACTTCGATCGATCGAATCACGGGGAAATTCGGATTCGTTCAGAATCGAATTTTTCATGAAATTCTGAAGAATCCGGGTTCGCCTGGATCGATTCGCTCATCCCTAATTGTCATATGTAAATCGTGATACATATCGTATTGCCAGATTCATCCTCTTAGTATCTAAATTAAAGGACTGGTGGTGATAATAATAATAATAATAATAATAATGATAATAAAAATAATAAAACTGTTAACAAACTTTAACAAGATGACTTCTTCACCTTCCCCTTACAACAGACCCCGGTGAGTGAAACTTTAATGAATGTAGTTGCATGATTCAGCTAGTGCTCAGTGTAAGGGTATCCCTTTAATAAATGCCTCAGAGATGCATAAAAAAGCATAAGCCTTTGACATTTATCATCTATTAGCGAGGTTACAGCAGCGTTAACTTAAAAATGGCTTAATTAGCTGTTAAAAGAATCTTAATGTCACGCCAGATATATCTGTGTTTGCTTCATTCCAGCTGTAATTTGTGCTGTCTTAGCCAAAATGTTAGTTGATGTGTAATGATCGAATGCTGTGAGATGACACCTTCCTAAGTTGCTGAGGGATGGTGTTTCCCAACTGTACGAAATATACAGTTGTAGGAACTGTATACATATATACATTTGTATGAAATATATACATTTACAATGTCTAACACATATAAGGTGTGCCGGGTTATGGCTTAACTGAGAAGCGGAGTTCTTCTTGGTGAGTGGACACATCTTCAAGTCACTGGAGTGTAAACAGGTGACATGGAGCCCAGGTATTCAGGGTAAAACAGGCTCCAGTGTCACAATGAGAAGACACCTCTGTTACCCAAGAGGTATGGTCCAGTCCAGTTATTCAGGGTAATACAGGTTCAAGGCTCCAGTATCACAGTGAGGGGATCCCTCAATTACCCAAGAGGTATGGTCCAGCCCAGTTATTTAGGGTAATACAGGTTCAAGGCTCCAGTGTCACAGTGAGGTGACCCCTCAGTTACCCAAGAGGTATGGTCCAGCCCAGTTATTTAGGGTAATACAGGTTCAAGGCTCCAGTGTCACAGTGAGGTGACCCCTCAGTTACCCAAGAGGTATGGTCCAGCCCAGTTATTTAGGGTAATACAGGTTCAAGGCTCCAGTGTCACAGTGAGGTGACCCCTCAGTTATCCAAGGGTTACAGTCTCAATCCAAAAATCCAGAAAGTAAAGCACTGGTTCATAAATGGGTTAACAATATGAGAACAGGGCAGGCAGCAAGAGATTGCAAGCAAATTATCAGGCTGGGGGTCAGTCGGCAGGCAGCTGAGGAGCATAAATCATTAAGGAAACCAAGAGTCCAGCCTAGTTATTCAGGATAATACAGGTTCAAAGCTCCAGTGTCAAAGTGAGGCGACCCCTCGGTTACCCAAGGGGTACAACCACATTCCATAGATCCAGAAAGTAAAGCACAGATTCATAAATGAGTTAACGATATGAGGACATGGCAGGCAGCAAGAGTTTGCAATTTATCAGGCCGGAGGTCAATTGGTAGGCAGGTGGGGAGCAAAAAACATTAGAGTCAAGCCGGAAAGACAATCGAAAGACTGTAGGTCAGGTGAGGAGCTATTTTATTTATACCAGTATAAATAGCCCCTCCCTGCAATGGGGAGCAAGATATCAGAAGTCAGCAACAGTGGCGGATGGCTCAGGAAATCAGCAATAGTTTGGAGGCAAGTTGTAGGGAAATTTAAAATAATAAAATACCTTTCATTCTGTGTCTGTGTGTTATGTTTACATTAAACCTTTTGTGAACTTTATTTATTTTTTTAAATGGCGTGGGGTTCCCCCTATCCGCCAATCCAAATAAAGACAACCCAGGCACCCACTATGGGGGCTGGTAGACCAGGTCACGGAGGCTGAGCTCCCGGGGATCTCTTTGGCTTCTGTCATGTCACGGCCCGCTGCAGGTAGGGACATTTTATACTGGCAGAGTGAGCTAATGTCAGCTCACTCACAGGTATAAATAGCCCCTCCCTACAATAGGCAAGATGCCAGGAGCCCAGCTGGGGCTGTGGGCTTCTGTGGAGAGCATCATGGGACAGACCGGAGGGCAGCGATCAGAGAAAGGACAGGTAAATTTATTATTTTTATTATTATATATTATTTTTTTTTAGATATTATTTTTTATTTACGAATTTCAGGGGAGTATTCGGTTGGCATGGATCACAAGAAATTTGGATTTGTGCCGAACTGAATTTTTCCTGAAATTCAGAGGGAACGCTGTAAGATCCATGCGATTACCTATCCTCACTCTTCACAGCCAAACATCATTGAAGCAACACAGACTGACAGGTTTAGGGGCCCGCCCTTCATATGCCTTGCAGTGGCATATTACTGCTCGTTGTGGTCAGCAAAGCTGAGTCTAAGGACTAGCTAAGCTAAAGCTAAGGTCTAGTTAAGGGTTAACTCAGAGGTTCTGTTTTGCTCACTAGGAGTAATGTGGCAAATAACCAACTGCTGTGCAGTCCCGGCCTTCCAACCTCCCATTGGTCAGTAGTCACATAAAGCGGGCAGGCTTCAGCACACACTGCCTGTGATAGCGTCTAGCTGGTGGTGTTTGACTCTGCTTGTTTATTTCCTTCTGACCTGATAAGCTTGCTCTGCATCCCAACTATGCGTTGCCTGACCCTTTAGATTCTTTGATTTATGGCTTCCACCTGGCTTTCCCTGGATTTCGGATTTGTTTACTCCTTCTGTCAAGATACTGGTAGGACTGATAATCTGTTGCAGACCCGGCTATCTCTGACTTCTATCGTAATTGTTACCGTTTTTCCCTGTTGTATATCGGCCTTTGCAGGCTCAGGTGCCAACCTTTGCGCTCTTAAGTCCTGGGGCAACCATGTTCGGGCAGGTGTGTAATGTCTCCCGGCAAACGAGAGCTTGACTATAGGTGAAGCCAGCGGTGTTAGATTGGGGGATGGCATCTGAACAAAGGCTGGAAATCAGCTGAGCATTACAAGTGCCACATCTCTACTCACTACCTGGCCTCACTTTCTGGGATCTCTCTTCAGCCAAGTTTGTCCTCCTTTGCTCCAGGTAAGTGAAGGGTGAGTCTTAGATTCTGGGTTCTCAGTTGGGTGTCCAGCACTTCCACACTTTCCATACAGCCTGACACTTTCTTCCCGATGACTCCAATGGTCTTTGTATAAAATAAGCCTCCTGTCTCTGGTGACCAAATTGAGGCAACAGTAGATCTCTGCATTGAGCTTACAGACAATAACATGGTAATTTAAATGCCCCCCACCACAATTTGTACCCCTAAAATGTAAAATAAAATAAACATAGTGGCTGGAATTGGACTTTAAGCTAGAGACAATTAGCAAGACCTTGCCGTAGCAGTCACTTTTTGCAAGCAGTGAGGGAAAGCATTAGTTCCTTAGCGACATAAAGTGTATCTTCATTAAAAGATTACTGCATCTATTCTTTAACATCAGCACCAGCTGTTAAATGCAGCTTAATCCCCAAGTTAAATTTTCTCAATAGCTGAAGGATCAAGACTAATTTAATTTAATCTCTGCTAAGCATTTCGCTATCTTCCAGATGCTTGAAACGCATTGCAGCATTGCACTTTATACATATTGTTTATCCAAGTGTGAAAATATTTGGAGTACAGGAGAAGATGGAAGGCAATCCAACCGCTGTTGAAACACAACTTGGAGGCCACCACCAGTCGGGTAAGATGAAGTGGCACCCAGCCCCGCTTTTCCAAATGAGCCTAGGCTGGCGTGTTTCGTTTCATTTTGCATTTCGGCTTTGTTCGATGGCTTTGTTTCTTTGATGCTCAGAACATCATCCCATTTGGCTGTAAAACCTGTATTAGAAGATTAATTAAAAGCAGCCCTGCTGCAACAGAGACACCCAGAGAAAAAAAAGCGCTGCTTGAAGGTAGAATGTAATTAATTTTGTACAACGTAAAACATAAAAGGAATTGGATGATACCAAAGGAAAAGGCTTCATGCCATCCCCTCCCAAAATGGTAATGAGAAATACAATTCAAAATTAAGCAAAATATGAAAGAGAATAAATGGAATAATTATATAGAATTTCAAGGGGGAAAAAATAAAACAAAAGGGGATTGCTAAGTGATCATAAAAGATTCATAGACAGCTAATGTTTGAGTTCTTTTTTTTCTCCTAAAGGATATTTTGGCATTTTTCATACTTAATTCCCACTTACAAGAGACCTTTCTAACACAATTTGTGACTGTGATTTATGCCCCTTTGAGAGTGCGCAGTCAGCTACTTACAAAAGAATACACCAAAAGGAGCTTGGGAGTGGGTCACAGGCAGAGAAGGTCACTGATGTAATATAAAGAGGTCAAAACTGAACCACAAGCTGCCATGTGGAGAGACCCATAATATGCTTAATGTAGGGGTGCTAAACAGGCCAAAAGACCCTCTACTTAAAGGAAAAGAGGCGCTATCCTGCAACAGAAAGTATTTACACAGCGCTCAACACAAGCAATATTAGATTTACCCATAACTCCCACCCTGCAGTGAGTGCAGCAATGCAAATCATTCTAGGAAAGAACCTCTTTTTCTTTCAGTGATTAAAGCTATTTGAGAGGGCCCATGCAGATATTGCAGAATAGCAGGCAGATTCTATACTACCGAACTGCATGAGAGCTGCCATGTTGTTATAGACATTAGAGCCTTGCTTCTCAAAAACCCAGCCCTACAGTCAAAATTGCCTCAAATCTATCATTCTATCAATCTATTATGCCTTATGCCACTATCTATCAAGTCTATCATCCCTTATGTCTTATGCCTCTATCTATCTAGTCTATCATCCCTTATGTCTTATGCCTCTATCTATCTAGTCTATTATCCCTTGTGTCCAGTCAGTCGCAAAATATGCCATTGGCTGTAATGACTCATCACTGCTCAGAAAGGTCTTAAAATGTTGTATCAACATTGTAAACAACTGTTTCAATATTCTGTGGCAGTCAAACCTATAGATACAATGTAACAGCTTCCCTCTCACACACAAAGAACTCCTCCAGCAGCTGTTTATTCAGTGTGTGTGTGTGTGTGTGTAGCATAATATATAAGCTTCCCTAGAGGCATGTATTTCTCTCAGTTTGGTGTGACTTGCTGCTGGCATTGCCACCACCGCCATGCTTATGTTTAAACTTTCAGCAAGATGGCCGCTCCCATGTAGTTCAGGAGTGCAGCAACTACATGCTATTCCACAACATCTGTATGGGGTAGGAGGGGCTTTAGGAGAGCAATTTACTAAACTCTATTTTATTGACTGGAGGTCCACTTTAAGCAATCATACTTGCTTGCCCATTCTAGTCATGCTCACCTGGGAAACTTTAGATCACTGATTGACCATTTGATGTAGCATGCCTACTCGCTGTATACCCAGGCTCCATAGGCATGGCTGGGTACCATAGCGTTCCTCAGCCTAGGGATACCAGGGATGAAGACAAGGCCATGGAAGCGCACAGGGATCACTCTCAAGTATAGCGCCAATCCCAGAGGGTTTCATACAGTGGGCATGAAGGGCCCGCTGAAGAGGGTTTTGTCCTTTTGATCCACTTCTCCTCTGTGCTTGGTATTGTCTATGCTTTCTTCATTTTGCTGGAATATTTAAATTACTAAATTCATTTTATGTTTTTTACTTCTTGTTACCAAAATATTTTGTCTGTTTTTTCTTAAAGTTTCAAATCATTTTATTTAGACAAACAAGGTACGTGCACATATTTCTGCCTTTTCAAGCAGCAGAAATGCAAATAAATGTACAATATTATTGTACAAATTTGCTGGTTACAATGGGTTCCTTCCAACGCAATGCATTGAACTTTAAATTGACTGAACATTCTGTTACAAAAGAATAAAGTATGTTTGGCATATTTATTTTTTCTGTTGTTTTTATGAAGATATTTAGCATCTGTTTTTCATGTTCCTAGCTGCTGGACTTTTTTATTTTTAGATAAACTTGGCATTTAGATTATTTTTCTGAATTGTATATTATTAGTGCAGTACTGTATGTACTAGTGTTATATTATATCAATTCTATAACCTGTCTAGGCAAGAGAATCATGGTGGGGGGGCCTTGCTAATTAATTGGTGAAGCAAGTTTTACCTTGGGTGTGAATGGAAACTTACGTCTAAATGCAAAAAAAAAACATTTTGTTCTATTTTTTACCTGATTTATTTTCCTCATGAATTGGTTCAAGTACCAAAGAATGCATGTTTTTTTTTATTTCTTGTCACCTGGAGCATTAGATGCCACTCTCATAGCTTAACCCTTCAAATGCCTCCTTAACCATTAACTGCCAGCTACGTAAATTTTACATACCTGGGTTTCCCTCCTGCTAGCGCCCCCCCCCCCAAAAAAAAAAGATCCTCACCTGACCCCTCGATCAATCCAGCTGGGTCTCCTCTTCACCCAGGGGGTCTCCAATCCCCCCCCCCAGTCTCTTCCAGCTTTAGGAGAGGGCCCAGAATAGCCCCCCCCCCCCCCCCTTTTCAGCTGCCACCAGCATGTACTGTAAAAATAAAATTACGGTTGCTTACCTCCATATGCGATCCATCCCGCCGGGTCTCCTCTTCACCATGAAGGGCTCCCCCCCCCCCCCGGACTTTTCTACGGTGAGAAGAGGGCCTGAAAGAGGTGAGTGTTAAAAAAAAAATGTAAAGTACTTTTTCAGTGTGTGTGTCTTTATTTACACTTAACCCTTTACACTTTAACCTGTGAACTGGTGAGGGATCCATGAAACCCATATAATAGTTCACAAGGCTTGGGGTTCTGCGGCTTGTGGATGACTTGCCGTTAACCCCCAGCCCCCCATTACCTGCCTCCCCAAAGCCCAAGGTGGGGGGGCAGAAGAGCCCAGGGCCATTTAGACTGTGCAGACTTGTAGCCTGCAGGGTGGGGGGCCATCAAGGCTGACCTCTGTGCCCTGTTCTACAAGCCTCTATATCTGGTCCCTGGGCTGGTTATGCTGGGTAGGGGGCCTCGCACCATATTTTGGGGGGATTTTTAAGTGTCAGTAGCAGGAGAACAGAGAGCATAAAGTGATCAGTGTGGAACACAGTGTTCCAGGATGGATGAGAAGTAAGAATTAACAAAAATATATAATATACAATAGGCACAGAGCTCCCCAAAGGTCTGGCACAGTCTTAAAAATCAGATCGGACGGTGCATGCACTCCAATCAAATGGTGGTTATAAATCCTTCACCGAGAAATCAAGCCCCTTACCAGCTAACAGATGGTAACCAATCTCATATACGTTATTTCAAAGGCTGCTGTGCTCATTCGACATCAAAACATTCCCAATCCTTCCACCATTCCAAATGATATCAACACCAATGTATGCTCCATAACGGTTGCAGTAATCGGAGGGAAGGAAACCAAACAACACATCTAGTGTAATATAGTTTTGGTAAACAGTAATTTAATCATAAGAAATGCACTCACATAACAAAAACATATGTACAGCTTTAAGAATAGCGCTGTGGTTCTCACCCACTCCACATAAGTAAAAACTGATCAAATCCAAGAAAATTCAAAGAAGTCCAAATAGTGAAAATACCGCCTGCCGACGCGTTTCGTTGCCCTTGGCAGCTTTCATGAGGACACATTTTTTCTCTGTGTCCCTGTGTTTTATTTTTTACCTTTAACCCTTGTCAACTGATAATGGGTTCTATGAGACCCTTATACCAGTTTACAAGGCTTAAGGGACTGACAAATCACCTGCAGCTAGTGGGTGACTTGGCATTAGCCCCCAGCACCCCCATTACCTGCCTCCCCAAAGCCCGGGGGGGGGGGAAGAGCCCGGGGTCATTTAGGTTGTGCGGGAATGTAGCCTCTAGGGTGCTAAGGCTGGCCTCTGCACCCTGTTCTACATGCCCCCATAGCTGGTCCCCCTGGCTGGTTATGCTGGCTGGTTAAGAAAGGGGGATGCCACACAATTTTTTTATTTACCCTTTATAGTGTGGATAGTAGTTGTATTTTATTTATAAATGTTATAAAGTGCTCTCCAATTTGGGGGGTCTCCTGGGCAGGAACAGGGGGCTATGGGACATATGTGGTACCGCTGTAATTGGTAGAAATGGGGCTTTCACATGCAATATGGTTTTCTTTAATAAAATAAATGTTTTATTTAAAAAAAAAAAACTGCATATTTTAGAGAAGTTGTTTTTACTCTAAACAGTTGGAAATAAATTGCAAACAAAACATTTTATGTTAAAGCCTAAACTCTGCAAAGAAATGTAATTTTCCTTGAAATTCCTGCAAAAATCACAGTTCAACATAGCACAAAATGGTGTCAACAGAGGGTGACAAAATCTCAAGTAGGCTGGCAGTTAAAAGGGTTACAAATAGCTATGCATTTTGGGTATTTTTCTGTTCGGGGGACCTTGTACTTTCAAATTTAGCTTGTTTTTTCATTGTTTGCATATTGATATTTTAGGGAAATGTGTTTTTTAGTCTGCTTTTTTATACATATTTTTTAGAGAAACCCTGTGCAACCAAAGAATTCTTCAAGGGATTACTTCCAGAAAGATGAGCCCTCTACAAGAAGCTGGGTACACCGAGCAAGCTTAACATGTCTACTTTCAGGGAATATGGTTTGTGGGGGGTATTCCAAATGTAAAGGGTTGTTTTGGTAGAAAAAGTTCAAGGTGCGCACTTTGTCTGTAGAGCTGAAATTTTCAAGTAAGTCGCATGCTTTACTTGGGGTGTTTGGCAACTCTTCCCTTGACAGTACCTATGCATGTTGGGTATTGTTCTGTTTGGGGGATGTTGTCTTTTCAGATTTAACTTGTTTTTTCTAGTTTGCAAATTGTTTTTTTAAGAAAAAGTGGCTTTGATTTTGCTTCTTTATTCTTTTTTTTTTTTTTTTTTTTTAAATTGTAATTTTTATTAGAGAAAAGCAGGTCACAGGCCGTAATCAGGGTACAACAACATACACGGCATAGATGAAGCAATACAATACAATACAATACAGCGGGTAAATGGAGTATTAATTTGCATGGGACAAACCAACCTAGTCGCGATGCTCCGTTAAAGAAAATACAGTTATATCCTGAACCATTGGTACATCTCTTATCCAGTTTCCTGAGGTGCTCTGGAACCGATCCTACACCCCGCTGGGTTAACTGCGGCGTGCAACTATTCATATAAATGAAATACGGAAAGGCCTGGGGCCTGCATAACCCGCCTCCTCTTTCTTTTCTTATTAATGAAACATGGCTACCCGTAGCCTAACACAAACAAACACGACAATAACTATTGAACGCTAACGGGGAGAACCCACTAGACTGTAACTCACAACAAGGGGGGGGGGTAGACAGAAGTGGGGTGGGGTGCGGGGGAGGGGAGAATGGTAAAAAGGGCGAGGGGGGAGAAGGGTCAGAGGCATCGGGGGGTTAAATGCCCACTACGCGAGCCTCATTACATTTTCAGGTATTCCAGGTATTCCGCCGGTCCCATTCAGACCATGTCACCCTGTACCTCTCAGCAGGGCCATGAGCTCCTCCATTCTGCAGATATCTTTGACTCTAGTTAGCCACAACGCGGTGGAGGGGGGTTTCCGAGATTTCCAGCATGCTGGGATGCAGGACCTCGCCGCATTCAGGAGGGGAGCGAGCAAAGATTTGCCTCGTCTCCAGATGGAGGTAGGGGCGAGATTAAGCAGGTAATTCGCCGGGTCACCACCCAGATCTACGTCCGTAAGGGCCATGACTATTTTCCTCACATTGCTCCAGAACCCAGCGAGGTCTCCGCACTCCCAGAATACATGCATCATGGTACCTCTTGCGTGCATACACCTCCAGCACAGGGGGGAGGAGGAGGGGAAAATCCTTGATAGTCTGGTTGGGACCAGGTACCAACGAGTGAGAATCTTATATGACGTTTCTTGATATCTGCAGGACATGGAAGACCCATGGGCCAGCTGTATCATTGCCGCCTTTTGCTCTTCGGTGAAACTCCTGTTCAGCTCCCTCTCCCACCCCTCCAGGAAAGAAGGTGAAAAGGAGTCGGGGGACAGATCAACAGCGAATAGGCAAAGGCTAGAGCACCCCGGAAATGGCCTCCCCCCACGCAGACCCGCTCAAAGGGAGTCAGGGGCCTGGCGGTCTCAACTGCCCTGCCTATCGAGTTCTGTGCGTTAACTGTAGGGTTTGCCAAAAGCCTAGAGTGGGCAGGGATTCTCTCCGCGCTAGCTCCTCTAGCCCCACCCAGCCTGAATCGTCCCGCAGGTGGAGAATCCGGAACCTATTGTGCTTCGTCCAAGTCCTGAAAGTGCCGTCTGAAATGCCTGCCGGAAAATCAGGGTGGCCTATCAAAGGAGTCAGAGGCGAAAGAGCCGGGGAAATATCTAATCCCCGGAACAACCTACCCGCTACTCTCCTAGTGGGCCCAATCGTGGGGTGCCTGTTTAGTGCAGTAGAGCGATCCAGTGGGACCCAGGGCAGCCCCGGTAGAGGGACCGGGGATGCCTCCTGTTCAATTCTTGTCCACTGCTTCAAATGCGCATGCCTGCACCAATCAATCACCCGGGTGAGGTGCGCTGCCGCGTAGTAGGATTTCCAGTCCGGGAGGCCCAGCCCTCCCCATCTCTTAGGGAGTACCAAGAGAGAGGCGGCCAACCGATGAGGTTTCCCAGCCCATACGAACCTTGTGCAGATTCCCATCAGTCGCTTGAAGAAAGTGTGAGGGACCTCAATTGGCAGGGCCTGGAAAAGGTAGAGCACCCGGGGCAGGATATTCATTTTTATAATGTTAACCCTGCCAAACCAAGAAAAGGCACCTTTATTCCATCTCTGGAGGTCCTCCTCCACTCCCTCCAGCAACCGGGGAAAATTCAAGCCATATAACTTTTGGGGGCAGACCGAGATCCGTGTCCCCAGGTAGGTCACCGCCTCGCTCTCCCACGCGAACGGGAAGCTCCCCGAAATCCGCCTCAGTCTCTCCGGGGGGATATTAATATTTAGGGCTGAGGATTTTTGATAATTAACTTTGTAATTGGACAAAAACTGAAAGGTTTTTAGTTCTGCCATAAGATTAGGGAGGGTCGTTTCCGGCCTAGTGATAAAAAATATGAGGTCGTCGGCGTATGCCGCCACCTTATGTTCCACGCGGCCTGAAAGGATCCCAGCTATATTGGGGTTTTTCCTGATGGTGCGCAAAAAGGGCTCCAGAGTCAAAATGAAAATTAAGGGAGAAAGTGGGCAGCCCTGGCGGGTGCCGTTCGCCAGGGAGAAGGACTCAGATGCCATCCCGTTCACCACGACGGACGCCGAGGGGCATGAGTAGGAGGCCATGATCCATTGGGTCAGGTTACTCCCCAAGCCGATATGCTGCAGGGTGGCAGAAATGAATTCCCACCCGACCCTATCAAATGCTTTCTCGGCGTCCGTCGAAAGAAGCATCGCTGCCTTATCGTCCGTGCGTGCGTGGTGGATCAGATTGATCACCCTCGTCGTGTTGTCCCTGCCCTCCCGTGTGGGAACAAAGCCCACCTGGTCCCAGTGTATGATGGAGGGGATATGCGGGGCAAGCCTGTCAGCTATTATTTTATTGAAAAGTTTTATATCGCAGTTCAGCAGGGATATGGGTCTGTAACTCCCGCAATGTGTATGATCTTTTCCTTCCTTGGGAACTACGGTTATATTAGCACGTAGGGTATCCCTGGGCGGGGGAGCACCATCTCTCAGGGAGCTGAACGAGGCTATGAATTGGGGGCCTAGGGTATCTAAGAATTCCTTATAATAGTCTAAGCTGAAACCGTCAGGCCCGGGAGCCCTCCCTGGTTTGGTGTTTTTGATGGCCGCCCGCAACTCATCCATCTCAATTCCCCCCTCCAGGGAATCCACCACCTCCCGTTTCAGACGTGGGAGCCCCGACTCGCGGATGTAGGTCTCAATGTCCCTCCGATAGCTGGCAGGCTTGTCCCGTGGGAGGTTGTAAAGCTTCTCGTAAAACCCCCGAAAGGTCCGGGCAATGTCCACCGGTAAATGTTGCCTGTTACCCTCTGGGTCGTGGACCAGTGGGATATAATTTTTGCTGCGCTGGGCTTTGAGGGCCCTTGCCAGAGCCTTGCCGCACTTGTCACTATATTCGTAGAAATACCTCCTACATCTGACTGCCATGTTTTTGGCCTCGACAAAACAGATTGAGCGACTCCCGTAGGCCCATCAGCTTGGCTGTAAGAGCCACGTCAAGTGTTTGTTTATGCTGAGTTTCTAATTTAAATATCTCTTGGGTAATCAGGAGCCCCCTTATTACACATTTGTGGGCTTCCCATATAGACATTTTCGATATCCCCTCCGTGTCCTTTGTCTCAAAAAACTCGGCTATGGCCTTTTTAATGTCTGCTTTTACCCCAGGGTCTTGTAGGAGGGAGCTGTTCAACCTCCATTGGCCTCTAAGGGGAGACGTGTCAGGGATGGTAATGGTTAGTGAGATCGGAGCGTGATCTGAGATCGTAATCTGACCTATGTCCATGCTAACAATAAGATGGAGATATCTGTGGGGGACAAGGAACCAGTCAATACGAGAGTACGAATTGTGGGCTGTGGAGAAAAAGGTGTAGTCTCTCCCCTTGGGATGAAGCGTCCTCCAGGCATCCATGAGCTGGTTTCGAAATAGAAGGGCTTTGAATTTTTTCCGCACCGTAGGGGAGAGGTGGGATATCCCGCGGGAGGTATCCATCGCGGGGTCCAAGACCGCATTGAAATCTCCGCCCAGCAAGAGAACACCCTCTGTGAAGGACGCCAGTTTCCCAAGGGTGGAGCGCAGGAACTTAAATTGGTGAACATTGGGGGAGTAACATGTGACCAATGTGACCTTCAGGGAGAACAGGGTGCCTTTTACAAAGAGGAACCTCCCCTCTGGGTCCAGGAGCGACTCTGAGTGTGTCCATGGCAAGGATCCTGCCAACAAGATGGCTACTCCCCTGGACTTTGAATTGGGGGACGGGCAGAGGTATTGGGTTTTAAAGGATCGGTTTTTGAGGTTGTGTGACCGACCCCCCCTTTAGGTGTGTTTCCTGTAGGAAGGCTATCTGCGCATGTAGGTGCCCCAGTTCCCGCAGGACGATGGATCTCTTGTAGGGGGAATTGAGCCCCTTAACATTCAGGGAGGTGCACTTAACCCTTGACATGTCGGAGGTGAGGAAGGAGAGGGGGATGGGGAAGAAGGAGAGTCAGGACAAGAGACGAAGGGGAGGGGGACAGGGGACACAAGACAAGGGATGGGGTCACAAACTATAACAACGAGGGTCAGACACTAAACACTTAAACCAGAGGTGCAACACTTGTAAGTGCTACCCACTAAACACAGAAAAAACCTAATCGGGAAATACGGTCTGTTTCCCAAACACGAGCCCCACCACCCCCCGTGAGGTTGGCGATAGGGGCTCGATCCTAACGTGGGAGCGAGGCGAACCGGAAGGGCAAGAGAGACCCCCCAGCCGACCCCGAGTATGAGCGACGAAACTCTCAGGGAGACCTTTATGGCCCCCCGGAGATCGTGGCCTGAGGTGGTGCCAATGTATGTCCCATCAGCAAAGCTCATGGGCCCCCCCACCGCCGCCCCCACCGCCCCCAAGGGGGCGGGCAGGGGGCGCCCAGGCAGCAGCCGGGCCGCCCAACCCGCAAAGGAAGGCATCGGCCATCACCCGAGAGCTAGGCATACTTAAGGTACATAGCTAAAATAACGTAGTAAAGGTAATACATTATTACAGCGAAAGCTTTAAAAGGATATTTTGCAGGCTGCGAGACTCGTGCCGGGTCAGGTCTCGTGCACCATGGGGCGCGGCACGCCCCGGTGATCTTCTGGCTCCCCTTCTGCGGGCAGTCGCGCCACCCCTGGCCCGACGGGTTCTATGTGGTAAGCCACCGCCCCCCGCCCCGGGGCAGGGAGCGGCGCGGGGTCAAGCCAGTCCGGCACCGCGAGGGGCTCAGTCTCCAAGAACGAGAAGAGATCCGGGAGATCCGCCGGGGACCTCAACGTGAAAGTCTGTTGGTTCCTTCGGACGAGCAGATGGAACGGGTAGCCCGAGCGGTAGGTGCCGCCACAGTCCAGAACCTTTGCGAGGAGGGGCTTCAGGAGCCGGCGCATATGGAGAGATCGTCTGGAGATGTCGGGGAAGATCTGGATCGGCGCTCCATCGAAGCATACCCTGTCTCTCTCTTAGGATCTCCTCCTTGATGGGAAAGTGATGTAAGCGGCAGATAACGTCCCAAGGGCGATCTGGGTCTGTTGAGCGCTGGCCGAGAGACCTATGGATTCGATCGATGGAGATTTCCGTGTTAGGAGGCCGGCCAAGGATATAATTGAAAATGCCCACGGCGGTATGCCGAAGCTGATCCGGACCCGTCGCCTCGGGCAGACCTCTTATTCTGATGTTGTTCCGCCTGCTGCGGTTCTCGAGGTCATCCAAGTGCAGAACGGCGGCCTGGGAAATGGCTCGCTGGGTCGCCAAGCCTCTCTCCAGGGCCTCAATTCTCAGCGTTGTTGAAAGATGTGACTGTTCCAGGCCCGAAACTTTAGTATCAATACCCGCCACTGACGTCTGCAGATCCGAAATGTCCTTCTTAAAGGAGCTCTCCACCCTCAAAATAAAGGATTCCAGGTCCGCCTTGGTGGGTAGGGCTCTAAGCTCAGCCCTGATGTCGGCGAGCACCCCCTCACGTGTATCCAGGGCGGGGGCAGGAACCATCTCCCGGCTGCCCTCCGAATCTCCACGGCATCCAGGGGATATTGCGCCTGTTATAGCTAGGGCCCGGCATGGGGTAGCCCCCTGGCCCCCCATGTGGGGATGACCTCCAGTGTTGGGGCGAGGCATCTGGGCAGGGGAGAACGCGACGGCCCACTGCTGCGTCCCTATGCCCGGGACCGGGGGCGGGAGGGGACTGAGTCCAGTCTGACCGCCACTGGAGGAGTCAGAGTCTGCGGGGTTCTCCAAGTCGCCCGCTGAGTGCCAGGAGGGTGAGGGGGCATCCCGCATCTGGATGTAGGGGGAGAACCAATCCCCGTGGGGGCCCCGTGAGGGATCCGGGAGGGATGCAGGGGATCTGGAGCCGTCCGGGATCAGGGCGTCAGGGGAGTCTCTGTAACCCCTTTGGGGCGGGGTGTGTTGGTCCTCTGGCCCCGCTGTAAAGCTCCTGGGCAGGTGCTGGGGTTCTATCCCCCCTGAAGCTGCTGTGTCCTGGGAGGGGGAGCCCACCCATCCCATCGCACCGGACGGGGCGCTTCTTCCTGCCCCATGCTCCTCTGGTTTCTTTTCACTGTTGTTGTTGTAGGGGGCCATTGCAGGGTGCCCATGTAGCATCCCCCTGCCGCCCCCCTCCCCACTCACTGGAGCCGATCGTCTGCCGGTGTCCAGCCCTCCGCATCGGGCTTCATCTCTGCCGCTCACCCGTCTCTCACCTGAACCGACAGGCTGCTGCTTCTGCAAATGCTGGGAGGGGGTGGGCCATCGCGTCAGATCTCCGGCCGCCGTCTGCGGTGACAGAGCCCCGCCGGAGCCGCCCCTCCGTTCCCCGCCATCCGATGTGCCGACCTCAGGAGATCCGCTCCTTCCTCCGCTCGTCGGGACCCGGCCCGCCTCTTCAGCCGCCCCCTCCGCCTCCCGGGCTCCGGCGCCCGCCCCGGGAGGATCGAGCTCCCGGCCGCTCCCCCGCCGCCCGCTCCGCTCCTCACCGAGACACAGCTGTTCATCGGGGCCCCGCCGCAGTCCACCATCTCGGTCTGACGGGCCGCACAGGTGAGGGTGATCAGGTGCCGGGTTCTCTTGTCGCCCCGTCGCCGCAGGGCTGTCTGTCGCCGCCATCTTGGGTCCCTCGTGGCTCCCGCTCTTCGGGCGGTCAGGGGCCAAAAAGTGCCTTATTTTCCTTGTATGGGGGGGGCGAGGAGGTCTTCCCCCCCCCCTCCTCTTCTTAGCCATGCCTGCTGCTCGAAAATGGGATCGGGCAATCACCTCTGAAATGTAGTTTATTCAGTCGGCTGGAGGGAGCTCAAGGCAACCACGTCCTTACTCCTCCATGTCCGGCCACGCCCCCCCCTTCTTTATTCTTATTGCAGGGAAACCCTGTGCAACCAAAGAATTCATCGAGGGATTAATTCCAGAAAACTGCACCCACATCAACAAGCTTGGTATGCCTAGAAAGCTTGAGGTGTGTTCCCCTAGAGAATATATAGTTTTTTGGGGGTTTTTCAAATGTAAAGAGTTGTCTTTTTTCCTTCAGTGATCTACTCAGGTCATTGTTTTTATGGGTACATGAAGTCTTGTCTTATGAGTGATGTAACTGAATACATTTATTGAATTTTACCATATGATTGGGAAATGTGAATATGTGGTTGGGTCGTGCTGCCATACAGAGGCTTTTTGGAGAGCTGCACACTCTAAATTATTTTTCTGTTTTTCCCCAATAAACCATGTGTACCTGTGATAGGGCATTTTTACAGGTGAGGTACATGATTTTATCAATTAAGTTAGGATATTTTTTTAAACATTTGGAAACAGCAGCACCCTATGGCCCATGCTAAGTTATTTGCTATATTTTTCTGTGTATGCCAATAGCGTGCTGTTGTTTTCAAACTTTTACAATAACATCAATACCTCATTGGAAAAATGATGAACCGCACATATACGAATGCCTTTTTGCAGGTGCAGGCGATTTTGAGGGGAAAACTTTTTTGTTGTGTTAAAGTTAAAAAGCAGAATATGAATGCTCTCAGACTTGCTTCACCAATTAATTGGTCATGCTAAAGATTTATTGAAGCAAGTTCAACTTTGGATGCACATTTGGGTGTGAATTGCCACCTGCCTCTCGGTTAGCTTTTTAATTTTAACACACAAAAAAGTGCAATAAAATAATTTGTTATAATTGTTCCTAAATGAAATCTCCTGCACATGTAATGGGGCATTTTTACAGTTGAGGGTCAGGATTTGCCTTGGGGTAAGAATACATTTTTGAAAAGTTTGGAAACAGCAGCAGCCTATGGGAATATGCTAGAGATTGTATTATTTTGTTCTGTTGAAAACTGTTTTATATATGCCTCTAGAAACAAATCAGCTTTGAAGGGATCTATTTTTACATCCCTAGTAGAAAAAGGGCGCTGCCCACCAAGTCTTGTAGTTCTAGTTTTACAAAGCGAACGATTAAAGAACAAAAGATGTGGTCAACAAATAAAAAATAAATAAAAATTCCTGACTTTAGATCCATTTGTCTGATGCATGAACTATTTGCATCGTTTGAGACACATAAAAGAGCATAGTCTATATAAAATGTGATTGCCGCGTTCTCCAAGTTTTTTAACTATATGACAGAGGAGCTTTGCACACATCAAATACGCACACGGTTTCGGCGTTGATGTCTTCTACAAAGAAACCCTCCTTTCTTGTCTTCATTTAGATGGGGATGGGGGAGATGGAAGGGTTTGGGCTGAACCAAGTACAAGCTTTTGTTCTTAAAGATCTGACGCCCTGATTCATATGCTGATCCCAAAATCTTTTCAACCACTCGTAGGGGGAACAGCGGGATTAGGTAGAAAAAGAGAACCTGCAAATCTATCCCACGGCAGAATTAATTATTGCGTTATCTGCTGAAGGGGCAGAAATGTATTATGCTGGGCTGTGGAGATAGCGAGCACCACAAGGAGTATGCCAGGCAGTGGCCATTGAAGTCACCGCTTACTCTCGAAATGAAGGTGATTAAGCAGATACAAAGGATGATATCTAAAACACAAGGCTTCACTGCTTTTATGACTCAGCAAGCTTATGGCAAGTCAAAAAAAGACTACAATAAAAGTAAAGAAATATACAGCAAATGGGAACAAAGTTTGCAAATGTTTCTACTAAGGAAATGTCTAACTTTGCCGCAGTTTAGAGCAGTTCAGGCAGTGTTTATATTCTGAACTTGGTTATACTGTACTGTAAATCTAGCCAAGAGGCAGGCAAGGGGTCAGGAGTTTATATGGGCTGGCATTGAATCCCTGAGATAACCACCCCCGCTGCTCAAATGCAGCATAGCAGAATGCCTGCAAACCAAAAAGAGCAAAACAAGGTCATGAAGATAGATACCCAAGCCCAGGGTTAGTAAAAAGAAGGATTGAGAAGTATTTGGACTAAAAAAACTACGAAAAAAAAAAAAATATCCAAAATTATAGTCCACTTATAATAACCAGATTTAACATTTTATTTTCCAGTAGTCAACAGTCCATTAAACCAGACCTTCACCCTAAACAATAGCATATCTTATATGTTTCCCCTGCCCTGTACATACAGATAGCCCACATTGAAATCATCCTATCTGCATCTATTGAATTTCCTGAGCAAAAAATACAAAATGGTGGCCGATGGAGTCTCAGGCTGCCTGCAGACAGGAAGTGTCTTTTGACTGTGCCGCTCTGCATTCTGGGATTGCTGTCCTTTTTCTGACCTCAGCTCTACTCTGTCTGAGCAAAGCACAGCTATAACCCGCCCCCTGTAGTTCCTCCCCTCTCTTCTCCTCAGTATGTGATGCTTTTGGGGTGCCCGTATCCTGAGTCCTGAACAGTTGCAGCCCAGCGGCGGAAAAGAATAAGTGACTAAAAACGTAAAATATATTCATTTTAGAAGCTGAGGAATAATTTTTTAAGGGTTTGGGCTTTCCAATATATTACGCTGAAGGTCCGGTTTAAAATGACCTAGAAAAGTGGAGCCGGTATAATTAGCAAGGCGTCATCAGACTTTCACACTGCTTTGTGTAGTTACACTTTTTAATTGTGAATGGTTTCCTTTTACCAATAAGATAGCCCTACTCAACAAACACCTGGGGCTATGGAGAAATAGCCATTTTAGCAATCTCTCCATGTATGTCTCACTATAGGCTCGATTCAGTCCCGGCTAAAAAAAAAAATCTTGGCTCCTTGCGGGACGCAACTCGCAAACAGGGCTGTATTTACTATTAGGCAGACCTAGGCCTGTGCCTAGGGTGGCCACCTGCAGAACGGGACGCTGAATTTCCTGCTATAGTGCTATAGTTGAAAAAAGTGTTAATTCCTCCTTACAAATGCTCCCCCACAATGTGTGTGTGTGTGTGTGTGTGTGTGTGTGTGTGTGTGTGTGTGTGTGTATGTGTATGTATAGAGGGGGTCAGAGCGTGCAACAGGTTAAAGGCAGTCTGCAGCCTCATCCTTTCCCCTTTATTGCCGGGGCCATGTGACTCCTGTGTGTCAGTAATCTATAATACAAGTGCATGCTCCTCTGCATTTTACCATTCGAAGCTATGCAATAACCAGAACTAAGGACTGTAAGCCAGGGGCAAATTGGCCATTGGGAAATCCTCTTTATTTGTCAGTTGTACTATTCTTTGTTTCTTTTGTTCTTTTCTATTCTTTTCTTCTAGTCATCTTCTTTATATCTGTTCTTTCTTTATTTCATCTGTTATGCCATTCCTTTTCTTTCCTTTCAATTTTTCTGTCATTCCTTCTAGTCATTTTGTCTTTTCTTCTTTTCTTCTGTCAGTTCTTCTATTCTTTCTTTCCTCTTGGTCTTTTTTCTCCCATTCCTTCTCTCTGTCTTGCCTGCTTTTTTCCTGTCTTTCCGTTTATTCTTTCTTTGTTTCTGTCATGCATTCATTCATTTTCTGTGTTTCTGTCATTCATTTTGTGCTTTTGTTCTCTGTTTCTTTGCATTTATTTTTTATTTCGTTCCATCTATTTTTTTTCCGTTTTTGCGATTCCTTCTTTATTTTCCGCTTACATTTTTTTCATTCCTACTATTCTTAGGTTTGTTATTTCTCTTTCTTTCTTTCTTTCTTTCTTTCTTTCTTTCTTTCTTTCTGTCATTCCTTTTATACTTTGTCATTCCTTCTATTATTTTTTTCTTTTTATTCTTTAGCAGTATTCGCCATACGGGCAACTTTATCACGACATATGGGGTCATACCACAACACAAGAGGCCCCTCGATACTCTATCGCCCAGGGGCCTCAAAAATCTGGAGCTGGCCCTGCTCAACGTAACTTAACAAAAGGGGGCATCAGCACTTGCAGTGCCTAGGACAGGATGAACACCAAATCCGGTCCTACTCGCAAGCAGAAATCCACGCTTTCTCGGCTGATTCGGGGACACACGCGAGATGGAGGGAAGAGCAAGTGGAGACAATTCTTATCATCAGGGCCGGCTCCAGGTTTATGCGGGCCCTTGGGTGATAGAGTCTCAGTGCGCCTCTTGCCGGTGTGGTATGATATATTCCATACATAGCGATAAAAGTTGCATGTATGAATATAAAATATTTAAAAAAATGGAAATAAACATAAAGAACAAAAGCATAGATTGAATGACAGAAACAAAGAAAGAATAAAAGGAATGACAGAAAAAAGAGAAGAGATAGGAGGAAAGAAAGAATTGAAGGACTGACAGAAAAATGTAGGAAAGACAGGGAGAAGCAATGGGAGCAATGAGAAAAAACAGAAGAGATATGATGAAAGAAAGAATAGAAGGATTGATAGAAAATATAGAGGAAAGAAGACGAAAAAAAGGAATAACAGGACAAACAGATGAAAGAAAGAAACAAAAAAGAGATGGACGAATGATGAATGAAAAAGAATAGAAGGAAATAAACAAAGAGTAGAAGGACTGACAGAAGAAGGTCTCTCCCATTAACCAATCTGAGAGTCTTTAGTTAGTTACTGCATGGCCATGTATCCTGGATAGGCACTACCCAGGGTATAGTGAATGTGGTGGGCCCTCTCAAGGTGCATGACCCCTGGCATCTGCCTGGGTATGCCTAGTGCTGATGCCTGCCCTGCCTGTCATGGTGCCATACTAAGCTCAGACAAGGGATCTATTTTCACTACCTTGGTATTCTGATTCCATTTCCTTACTTGAGTCATCAGACTTTTTTATAACCCTCAGGCTCTGCAATAATGGATCTTCTTCCCACTAACCTCACCAAATGTTGCTCAATCTGCTTTTTTTCCTCCAACTTGGTGCCTGCAGTTGGCAGGGCTCATGGACCTCAATAGGAATAAATGAATTCCATATGGGAGATGACTGTAAGCATTATTTGCAGCTGACATCAGATTACCCTTCCGCAACTTTCAAAATTATTCTGGGATGCTGGGGCCTTGCGTAGAATTTGCTAATGATGAATATATTACCGACACGGGGAAATGATTATTAGAGAGTAGGCTTAACAGATCACAGCCAAATCTAGTTTAATATTCATTCTTAAGATTCTGACTTATTACATTCTCCAGTACATTCATCAGTAACAGGCATTGTTAGTGAGACGTTAATATGGTGAAAGGAAAAAAAAAAATTGTCACTGTCAAAAATGATTATGAAATCTGCAAACCATAGGAACAATATGCTGGAGTGGACAGAACTGGTAAAGTCATTAGCCTGTAATAAAGTAGCTTTGATTGAAGCAATATATCAGGTCTTTATGGTTAAAACCTGAGACTTGTCGACTCTGGGCTGCAGGCTTAAAGGATGAAGGAAATGCCCATGTTCTTTCTTTAATGGGAAGTTTGTGCTTGAGCAGAGCACCATAGAAAGTAGCTACACAAAGAAAATAATTCTTTATTATTATTCTCCACCAGAAGACCAATAGTGGATTGGGGGGCGTTAGGTGCCCAACAACTACTGTGGTCAGTAGAGACTGTAAGTCCATAGAAATACACAGAGCTTGCTAATAAGTCCATTTAGGTAATAGCGTCATCCCATGGTGCATGCATCATCAAGGAAAACAGTGCCCTCCAACGCGCCCTCAGATGACAGCTGAGAGCGGCGCCGGCCTCCACGCTCTGGACCTGCAGGTAAGTGTTTGCTTTTTTTTTAAATGCCGGCATGGTGGGAGCGGGCCGGCCGGTTCCGCTGACAGCGGAGCCGGCCGGCCCGCTGCCACCATGCCGGCAAAAATGCTTTTTTCTTTTTTTTTTTTTTAAATGCCGGCATGGTGGGAGCGGGCCGGCTCCGCTGTCAGCGCTGTCAGCGCTTACCGCTCCCACCATGCCGGCATAAAAGTTCGATTCGGCCGAACCCGAATTTCTTTGTGAAATTCGGCGAATCGGCCGAATCGAACTTTTCAAAAGTTCGCTCATCTCTAGAAGCGACTGTAGCTCAAGCTGTATGAAGTACTGTGCACAAGAAGCGTAAAGCGAAACAAAACACTTGTGGCATGGCCCTGGAATCTAAACGTTTCCAGGGATGCAAGGGATGTAGCCGCTCTCACTCTGAACCATTGGCTGAACATTTAATATGCATGGCAAACGGTTCTGATTAGATGGGAGCCGGCACATGCACAGTAGGAGCGGGAAGCAGTGAGTTTTTCTGGGCAATCTGGGTGTTTTGCACAGCGGGCCATCCCAATTTGGCATGCCCCCAAGACAGGGAACAAAATCAGGGATTGTCAAAATCCTGTCTTGCCCCTCATGCACCCTGATCGGGGGTGCCCTGCTGTGTAAAACCCCCCAGGTCACCGAAACCAACTCACCTTTTCCCCGTCCTACGGTGCATGCTTGGCCACTCATTGAATCAGCACGTTCGGATCAGCTGACGTCCCCCATTCCCCCACTCTAACAAGGAATGTGCCCGCATCGGCCACTTACAAATGCCTGATCCCTGCTAGAAGGATAGCGGGGATGTGGCCGTGGCTCACGCATTCGCCATTCGACCGGCAAAAGAAGGTAAGTATACGGGCGACCTGGGTGGTTTCACACAGTGGGGCATCCTGATTTTGGATGCCCCGTGGGAGGGAATCGATCGGCCTGGGAATATATGATTCCGCCGAGGGTTTTGGTCCACTCTAAATATTGCAACATGTACTAGAGCTTTCACAAAAGTCCCTATGAAGCATCAGACCAATGTATGGACTCCACTATTATTAGGGTTCTCGGTTTGCTGAACTTGTACAGACAGAAATTTAGATGGCTGTCTCTTTGTTAATCCAAAAGGATTTTATCACTATTTTATGTATTTATTGTCATTTGAAGAGACTCTTATATAAATGTATATATATATATATATATATATATATATATATATATATATATATATTGTAATATGTATATTAGCCAAAGATATTGTAATCTTTTCTGCCTTATGTTTTACCCCAATGGGTCTGTATCTTCTCTTATACCTAAACAGATCAGAAGCTCTTTTGTAGCCTCACTTGTACATTAATAATCCAACATCTTGTCCTGTTATTTATTTCCTCTATACACAGTGGAATTTAAATTCTCCCCCTTCTATATCATCACTAATACTTCTATAGATTTTAGATTCTGGTATCCTACATTGTCTTTTTTGCACCCAGAAGCTCTTTCCCCTTCTGTATCATCAGCAAAACTTTAAAAACTTATTTAAAACCTATTCTGCCTTTTTAGCCCTTGCATATATTTTAATAAACTGCAATCTGGAAGATTTAGAACATTTCTTTCACATTTAGTTTTCCTTTTACCCTTAGAGTATTGATGGGCTTCAGATCCTGCCCTATCCCAGATTCCAGCAAGATCGGGGACAAATTATCTAGCCTAACACTCGTTAGTGCCAGCCACCAGTACTCTCTAAACTGGTAGAGGTGTCCCTTTTACCAACATGCCGGGGCACCCCTGGGACGACAAGGGGTCCATGCTGCAGGATACTATGCTCTGTCACATCCCCCTGGCTAGTGGGGGGGTTAGCAAGCCATCCACTGACATAACAGGCAGGTGGCTTGGCTCCCCCCATGCCCTTTGAATTGGCATAAAGGTCCCTTGGATTACATACCAGTTCATAAAAAGAAGTAAAGACATCACCAAAAAAAATCAAATTTTCACAATACTTTCTCTACACTCTCCCAGGTGCTTCTTTTTATTCCAGCAGTGGTGACTATAGCAAAGTCCCCCCCCCCCCCCGCCCACCCTCCATCTGGCATGAAGGGGGACATAAGTCCCCACCTCTCCTAAATTGGCATCAAGCCATGGGTAATTCCGGAGCTGGGAAGATGTAGAGCCCCTGTGGTATGTCCCCCATGTGACACTTACATCACTGGAGAGGAGGGGCATGGATGGAGGGGGGTTACCCACCTGTGCTGTGTCAAAGCTTTCCTCTCTGGCAGCTCATCAATCGCCTTGAGAGTGAGAGGAAGGGACCTGTGTCCACCCTCACGCCGGTGGGATGCTAGTCACAGTCATATCTTCTTCATTGCGGTGAATGAAGGGAGCATACAGAGTCACCATGAATGAAAGGATGGGTGTGGGCATCATACAAGAGCAACAGGCGCTCCATTCTCAGAAAACTGGCAGAGCTGCTGCGGGGGAAAGGTAAGAGCCTTTTTTGAGTGGGTTTATAGTTTATAGTATAGTACCAAAAATAATCGATGTGGCCAGGACAATTTCAATGCAAAGTAGCGCTAAGCAAAGTATGGTAAGGGTATATTTCTCCTCCCTATCCATTCTATGGTTCTGCTGCTGTACGGGTATGTGCATTGTTTGCCTCTGTCTTAGCAGCAGGCAGTTTCCCCTCCCCATGACTGAGCCCAAAATAGAGGGATGAGGGGCCTGCCTAATGTCCTGTACCATTAAGAGTGTCCCTGACTCATCTGCAGAAACAGGATGGCTGGGATAAAGATGACCCAAATGGCCTTGGCACCCAGGGTGATCGTCTTGCTTCCCCTTTCCTTGAAATTGCCCTGGGTGTGGCTACCAGGGCAAAAGAGCTAGGTGGTGCAAGCAACAATAATTAGCTGTAGGCACTGCCAGGATCTGCCTCCCCTGCCTGGCAACTCTTGTATTTGGAAGCGTAAACCCTTATGACAAGGTAGATGTTCTGCCTTTGGCCCCCACAAACCCTTTGCAACGGGGAAGCAGAGTGTGCAGCAGGATGCCCTGCTGATTAACTTACCTGTGCCCCGCGATCCCGGCAGCGATGCTCAGTTCAAATGGTCCACGACAGGGGCCACAGAAAGATGGCCACCACTCCCATGAGTTGAGGACACTCCCAGTGCCAGCTTTTGCACATTGTTGGTCCCCCAGGTAAAATTGAATTCAAGTTGACATTTTAAATGAGACTTTATCTTTAAGAAGAGCTAAATGTTGGTCCTAGAAATAGATACGGCCTAAAATTCATTTATTATTCTGTTACAGGCAGAACAGTGCCAGGCCGGCAAGAGGCCTGATGTTTTAGGAAGCGTAATTTAAAAACTGCTTCAAATTGATCTTTGCTTAAGCTTTTCCTACTGGGAATAATTCGTAAGACTCTGCCAAGTCAATTACAGATAGATCCTTTAGCTTGAACTTATCCCAAACACTGAGTTAAGTTGTTTATTCATGGTGTTTTACCTAACATCTGCAATATACGGACTTCTAAGTAAATAAGACTGATAATTAAACCAGGCTCATTATTCCCAGCAACAACAGTTTATAGATTGCACATTTAACACCATGTGTTGTAGGGCTTTTTGTGTCCCCTAGATTGTTCAGAGAATAAGCAGTAACAGAAACTTCTTTTAAATCCTTGATGGACAATTTAAGCTTGTACAATTAGATTAAAGCCCTTTTTTGAGATCACACCTAAATCCCACAAACCATTATGGCCGCTATTCCATGTCTAGGCATCAAGATGTCATTGTCATGGTGGTGACCACCCCAGGTAAAACTATTCTGATCTCAGGGACTAACGTCCTGTGTGATCACAGCAGACAGGAACCGATGCTAATTCAGTGCAAAGAAAATGAAATATCAGAAAACTATTAGTTCTAATTGCAGAATTAAAAAAAAATCAGCAAGAAGTTCTGCCATATTTGATGACCTATTTACAAAGACTGTTCAGGCAAATATAGGGCAGCAAGCAGCTCATCTGATACCTGCCCCGTGTGCCTCTCCTTCATTTCCTGCATCCATAAAAGAGCTCCAAAATTTGCTGTCCTTTCAATTGCATTCCTCCAGGACCATGCAAAAAAGTCTAACAGCCACTCTGTCCCTCTCAGCAGCTCCCAGCACAAATAAGCACAGCAAGCCACAATGGTCCTGCATCTGGCTCTGATCAGAAGCAGAGCATGCTAAAGACTCATAAAGCTGCACCATGACATGCCTTATACAGCTCAACTTCCTCCAGAAATGGAAGCAAAGGTTTGGGAAGCTTTGGAATTGCTAAGGGGGATAAGCTTGGAGAAAGTTAGTGAATGCCTGGACATGTACTTTAAGGACATACATCATAAAAAGTACTTAAAAAAAGAAATCCAAAGCAACTAGACTTTCTATGTTTTTTTTCTCAAAGACGTCTCCACTAAACACCTGGCTGGCTCAAAATAGAATCTTCTCAAGGGTTTGCCAGTACTGGCACAACTGGGGTCTCAAGGATACTCAAAATAGAATTGTTAGGGCGAGCGCTGCACGCCCATCTCGCAGCACTTCACTCCATGGCTGCATCCAGCCGTCGTCCATCTCACAGCATTTCCCTCACCTCTATGGCTGCTCCCAGCCATCTCCCTTCCCCCCATGCTTCCTCCTCACATGGTCAGGTGCGCGCACGTCCCCGTCCACTAGAGGGCGAGCGCACTGGATTCCTGAGATTTTAAGGGCCTGTACAGCACTGATTGGTGCCTGGTCATCCAATCCTTCATCCACTTCCCCTATTTAAAGAGGCACTTCCTTTCCTTTAGTGCCGGATCTTGGTCTTTCCATGCCACTTGTAAATCAGTTGCTTTTGGATTGCTCACCCATGTACTGACCTCTTCCTGTCCCCGACGCTCAACCTTTGCCGCCTGCCCAGACCTTGGCGACTCACCTTTACTATGAACCTCTGCTGCCTGCCCTGACCACTGTCTGTGTGTACTACGCCTTTTGCCTGCCTCTTGTGTACCCCGCTGAGCCTAAGCTAGCCGTGGGACTGGGCCGCTGTTTGGGGGTAGCAACCTGGGGGTCTCTCGCTGCACAAGACCAACCTGCCTTGCAGTGGGGTGAATACCGGTGGCCTCTTAGACTCCACTCCCCTGACGCGGTACCTGCCATCTGTTCCACAGTTAAAGCGGATCCACACCCGAGTCCGCTTCACCCGGTCCGTGACAGTAAGATCCGGCCATGGATCCCGCTGAGGTACCGCTGCCTGATGCCACTGAATTGCCTGCTATTGTGGCTATGCAGTCCCGCCAAATTAATCAGCTCTCAGCTATGATGCAGCAGTTACTATTGATTCAGCAACAGCAAGTGCCACCACTGGCCCTAGCTTTGTCGCCACAGCCACCTGTAGCATCTACAGCTAGAATCCATCTCTCCTTGCCGGCTAAATATGATGGAGATGCCAAGTTATGCCGAGGCTTCCTTGCCCAGTGCTCTCTACATTTAGAATTGTTGGCGGATCAATTCCCCACTGAATGAGCTAAGGTGGCCTTTGTCATTAGTTTGCTTTCTGGAAAGGCCTTGGCCTGGGCCACTCCTTTGTGGGATCGCAACGACCCTGTCACTTCTAGTATTCACACCTTTGTTCCAGAGTTTCACCAGGTCTTTGAGGAGCTTCATCTGCTGAATCGGCCCTAACTTGGTCCAGGGCGAATTGTCCGTTGGTGAATACACCATCCGGTTCCGTACCTTAGCATCCAAACTGTCTTGGAAAAATGAGGCCTTGTGTGCCTGCTTCAAGAAATGACTTTCAAGTAAAATGAAAGATGCTCTAGCTGCACGTGACTTGCCTTCGTCTCTCACTGATCTCATCCATCTGGCCACATGCATTGATGTGCGTTTTATTGAAAGGCGTGAGGAATTCCGCCAAGAAAGAGATACTCAGCGCCCCAGGAGGGCAGCCCGTCTGGCCCCTGTGTTTCAACACCCTTTGTCCGCGCATGTACCTCCCAGTGAGGAGGCCATGTAGGCCGATCCCGCCTGACCCAGTTGGAGCGAACTCGTAGAAGGAACGAGAATCTTTGTTTGTACTGTGCTGGCACTGAGCATTTTTTGAAAGACTGTCCTATTTGCCCTCCTGGTCAGGGAAACGGGCACACCTAGTGGATGTGGGAGAGGCGTCCCTAGGTGTATGTGCTTCCTCTCCACATCTCACGGTTTCTGTGCAACTTACCATCGCACCTACCACCTCTTTGAATTTGTCTGCCTTTTTGGATTCGGGCTCTGCAGGAAATTTATAGAGGCCTCCTTGATTAATAAATATAATATCTCTGTGAACCGCCTCACAAAGCCCATATTTATCGCCTCAGTCAATGGTGACAGGCTGGACTGTACCGTGCGTTATCGCACCGTTCCCCTTCTTCTAAAGGTTGGACTTTTCCATCAAGAGAGTATTGAGTTCTACGTCCTCCCTAATTGTACGTCTCAGATTCTTCTCGGCTTACCTTGGCTTCGACGTCATGATCCCACGCTTGATTGGAACACCGGCGACATCAAGGCTTGGGGTGCGGCTTGCTTTAAGAGGTGTTTGAGGTCCGTTCCTGTTCGACCTATTCCTGCTTCAGCTCCATTACTTGGCCTGCCTGAGGTCTACTGGTCCTTTTCTGATGTATTCTGCAAAAAACAAGCGGAGGTACTTCCGCCTCATCGCCCTTACGATTGCCCTATAGACCTCTTGCCGGGTACCACTCCACCTCGTGGTCATATTTACCCCCTCTCGGCTCCGGAGACACAAGCTATGTCGGAGTATATTCAAGAAAATCTGCAAAGAGGGTTTATTCGGAAGTCTTCCTCTCCAGCAGGCGTGGGTTTCTTCTTCGTGGCAAAAAAAGATGGCTCTCTACGCCCCTGTATTGATTACCGTGGCCTCAATAAGATTACCATCAAAAATCGTTACCCTTTGCCTTTGATTGCTGAATTATTTGACCATCTGCGTGGGGCCAAGGTTTTTTCACCAAACTTGATCTGCGAGGGGCCTATAATTTGATACGTATACGCGAGGGCGATGAATGGAAGACAGCCTTCAATACCTGCGATGGCCACTTCAAATATTTAGTGATGCCCTTTATTCTTTGCAATGCACCCGCTGTATTCCAGGAATACGTAAACGACATTTTTCGTGACTTGCTTTACTCCTGTGTAGTTGTATATTTAGATGATATACTCATCTTTTCATCTAATCTGGAAGAACATCACGGTCACGTCCGGCAAGTTCTGTCTCGCCTCTGTCGACACCACCTTTACGCCAAGTTGGAGAAGTGTCTTTTTGATCAAACCACCTTACCCATCCTTGGATATATTCCCCTCGATTCAAAGAGCAAAAGTTAATTGATTTCGTATCGAGAATCGTAAGTTTGGGTGGGTGTTTGTCATTTTTTCTTGTTTTTTTGCCCATTTCGTATTCGCACGATCGTTCGCGCATAGACGTATATGAACATACGCATTTCGTACGAGAATCGTATATTTTGCGTTAGTTCGTGTGTTTTTCCCGTCCAAATCGTATTATTTGCGTCCGATCCTATTTTTTACGTCCTTCACATGGGCTTGCGACCAATTCAGAGAGGTGATTGCTAATTGTTTTGAAGCCCATTAAAGAGCTGCTTTACGAAATGTTTGCCGGCAGCTATTTGGCCTCGGGAGTAGGATGGAGAGGAGCGAGTTTGTGGCACATCAAGGGCTTATGCTTTTTGGCATTGAGTTGATCGAGATGTCTGAGAGCAGATTGCCCCTGCGTCGTCGCATGAACATCGATAGCATGAATGATGTTGAGCTGTTCGAGCTGACCAGGCTTAATCGCGCTTCCCTCCATAAATTATATAGTGAGCTGCGGCCATGGTTAGCCCGCACCACAAGGAAGGGGCATGCAATTTCAGGTATGACCAAGATGCTTGGCTGCCTGCAATTTTTGGCGAACGGCTCGTTCCAGAGGCTGGGTGCCCTCTCCGTGGGGATGTCACAGCCTACGCTGAGCCGCGCACTATCTAAATTTTTGGAAGGCATGGCTGCCATAACTCCAAAATATATTTATTTTCCGGATGATATGGCAGCCAGAAACGCCATTAAGCTTGGGTTTTATAATGTGGCCGACATGCCCAACGTTATTGGTGCTATTGACTGCACACATGTGGCACTCGTACCTAGGGCTGCCGACGAGTATATATATAGGTATTGAGATTGGTTATTATGTTGGCCAACGTGTAATGTAACCTGTTTTCCTTTGCGGCAGCATATTTGTTTATCCCTCATTTGTGTAGCTGCTTTATCTAGGCTTTTCATTAGTCTTTCCCAATAGAGTGCAGACATGTTTTTTTTTTTTTTATTTTTTTTTTTCAAATATCAATTACCCTTTTTGTATGTTTTTGCCTTAAGGAATCGAAAAATGGGACACTCCCTTAATGTCCAGGCCGTGGTTGGTCCGGACATGCGTTTTATGAGTGTCCTTGCCGGCTACCCAGGATCGTCGCACGACTCGTATATCCTCAGGCGATCTGGGTTGTTTAGGAGATTTGAGGCAGGTGAATTTTCGGGTGCATGGCTGCTTGGTAAGTGTGTCCTATTTGTGTGCTTTTAAATGTGGGATTAATCTTGTATTTGTTGATATTTTTGTATTTGAATTCTTTACATAAGCCAGAAACTGCCTTTTTGTTGGGTCATATATTCTGAACTCCAAACCAAAATGCTTGCCTCGCTTTGTCCTTCAGAATGTTTTCCCTTTAGTTAGGATGTCTGTAAGTTCCATGTCCCTAAATATATTGGTTGGGAGTTTATACCCAAGGATCTGTGAGCTTTTGCTCCTTTTGTAGTATTGGTCTTTAAATGGCAAAGTGGACTTAAACTGCATACATTGTAGTTTTCATATAAATGTTGATAGCCCCTCAGCAGCATCCTAATTGTAACATGTCAGAAACCTAAAAATATATTTAAATTCCAACTACCCTTGGCCGTGCAGATGTTTGTTAATTAATTGGTATATTGAAGTGCCATTTTTAATTATGTACTACATTAGTGGCAATAGTTATTTTGCTAATGTGCCCTGGGTTTTTTTTTTGGCCCTTTACCTTACATCATTATGATATATGTAAAATTCTTTGTGTTTGTTGTGTTGCCTTTTTAATTTTGATTACATTTAATTGTCTGTTTAAGGTGATTCCGGGTACCCACTTCTACCCTGGCTCATGACGCCTGTGCTGCGGCCCCAGGATGCCTCTCAGGAAGCGTACAACCGTGCGCACCGCAAGACCAGGGCTGTTGTGGAGAGGGCCTTTGGGCTGTTGAAGACCCGTTTTCGTTGCTTGGACCATACTGGGGGCGCCCTGCAATATGATCCAAAAAAAGTGATCGACATAATCATGGCATGTGCTGTTTTGCACAATTTTGCGATACTGGAACGTGTCCCACGTTATGTGGATAGCCTGCCCTCTACAGCCCTAGAGGATGATGGAGAGAATTTTGTTGGGCCACCCAGTGAGTCTGCCCAATCAGTTAGAGCAAACTTGATCTTGCAGCATTTTAGTTAATTTTATTTCGTGTATCAACATTCTGTGTGTCTGTGTTAGCCTTTTTGTTAAATATGTTGTTTTGCCGTAATGTGGCATTACCTCAAAGTAAAACATTTTTACCTTAATTGTTGCCTAATGTATTTCATGCAGTTTCCTTAGCTTGATATTTGCATTGTTACACCTCTTCAAACCCAAATTATCTGGTTTAGCCCAAGCTGTTTAAAATGTGTTCCCACTAAAAACGCCACAAGTATTGTAAGTGCGAAGATTTTTTTACTTAGGAAAGTTAAAATTATTGTGCTTAACAGAAAACAGTCCACATACATCTGTGGTTACAAATGGATGAGATAACAAAAAAAACATCGAGCACATCTACACCTGGAAGTGAGTGGCACAACCAAACAAGGACACCCAGTCCAAAGGCCAGCCTAGTCCAGTCATTAATATTGCCTGGGCCCAGGGATATTTGGGCATGGCCATAATGTCACACAAACATGTCTGCAAACAGGAGGAGCACCAACCAAATACATATTTAAAGCCATAAGAGGCCAGATACACTCCACATAGACCTATGGCATTGGCTAGTGGCCTTAAGCATTACTCTAAGGAGCTATATGGGAGCAAATACAAAACACAACCTGCATGAGCAACACAAAATGGATTGTTTGAAACCTCAAAGGACAAGTAAATACAGTGGGGGTTAAGAGAAAAGATGTCCCACACAACCATGGCTTAATAGGGTGGCTGCCCATAATACCCAGGTGGAGGTCCAGGTGGAGGTCCATGTGAATGGGACCTAGCCTGGGCCATGGCAGCATTGTGAATTTGAAACTGCTCCACAATGTTTCTCTGCATATTGGTCATCTCAGCCATGGCTGACTGGATGCCATTACTTGCAGTTACCACGTTGCTGTTGAGGGTACGCAACTCCGCGAGGATGCCCTGTAAGCTGGTATTGATGTTCACCATGTCGGCATGCCTTTCCTCACGCTCTGTAGCGAGCTGTGCCTCATAAGAGTCCCTTTCTTGGGTCCATAATTGAAGCAGGGCACTCTGCCTCCCCTGGGAAATTGTGGGGTGGCGTAATGGAGTCCGCCGCACAATTACCCTGGCTCTTGGGCGTGCCCTGCCGCGTGGTGTCGTCCCCTCAACAGCAACAGGCCTGCTTTGCAAATCCTCAGCAGCAGAGTGAACACTGGGGACTGTTGTGTCAGTCTCCCCATGTGCATGCACAATGGATGGAGATTCACTCTGCTGCTGAGGATTGGCCAGAGAAACATTATGGAGCAGTTCCAAATTGGGACCCAGGGGGAGGTCATCCGACGTGCCCTGCATGGAGACATCATCTTCCTCCATTTCCTGGATCTCTTCCATGAGTGTGCGGGTCTGTAGGGACATATAAAAAAAAAAAATGTAAGTTGGCGTCCAAATTTGGGATTCCCACAGTTTAACACATGCTTAAGCACTTGGTAGTATTTATGGTACTAAATTAACTTACCGGAAATCTCGGATCTGGGCTCCTATGCTGTACGGACCTGGTAGGCATAACCAAACTGGGGGGTGAGTTTACCCTTGCTGAGGGATCATGCTGGGCTGAAGAAGAGAAAAACAAACAAGGTAAACACACACATAACCATTTTTTGGATAGGTAATCAAATAAACCACTATTTGTAATATTAAGCAACTCTACAGCAATGGGGACATTTGTTAAAAGACACGCAAGTTTAGATAGGTGCAATGCCTCGCGAAAACTGCTAACTGACCTCAGTTCTAAGTCAGGAAGTGTACCCAGTCAGCATACAACTTGCAACGCACATTTTTGGATTAAGACTACCATTCGCTAGGTCCGGGGTACTCAAACAATTCTTGTAAAGGTCCATTTAACGGTATGTGGTGAGAGGTGAATGTCTGGCCATGGGGCTGACGCAGGGGGTGTCTAGTTAGAAATAAACACACTGGTGGAGGGGCTTGAGATTTCAAAGTGCAAACTAATAAAGGCTGCTTGCCCTTGCTGGGCTGGATGGGGCAGAGCTGAGGGGACAGGGATTGGATGGCTAAAGGGGGGAGTTCACGAATTGATGGTGATGGGATGGATGGAGCAAATCTGTTACAAATGTATGGGGCTTATGTGGGGGGGGGGCATGGGGGGACTGTGGCAGATGGGGCAGAGCAGGGGCAGCGGGACACGATTGTGCCAAGAGAAAGATGTACCAAGTTACTGTGTACCTTGCAATGCCACTTCCTGTGCAGTACTTCATATTGCAATGCTATGTTTCAGGGAGCCATGACATTGGGCAGGAGAACAACCACTACATCGCCGATCAAGGGGGCAGCTCTGAGCACGTCAACACAGAAGTAACTGAGTGCAGGGCTGTCTGGGCAGGGGTCCTGGAATCTGGTGCCAAGGTCCGCATTGGGACCCCGGCCCGCCAGTTGAGTCTCGCTGCTCTAGGTCAGATATGTTTGGGGGTGGGTAATTAAATTGTTAACTCAAACACAACTCACACAACAAATAGGCAACCCATCCATAATGATGTGTGTTTTGTGATTGATTCTAAATATATCACTTTTCAGGAGAAACTTCATGACTTGACCAATACAATTGGAAATTTGATCTTTGCCATAATGGATGTGGTCCTAAATGTGTGATTCACAGGGACCAAAAGAGGACACAAACAGGCACAGTAGTGCGAGGCCAAGCAAGGCAAACCATAGGGCCATCCCGTCATCTTGTTACTAGTGAACTTTAGATTATTTAGCAAACAGGCAAACATGCAGATTTAAGAGTACTCACCGTGGGTACGGGTCGGTGAGTCTGTGTCCCTTAGACCAGCATGTCCACCGACCGCGACCGGATGGAGAAGTCCCAGCACAATCTCCTCAGCAGGGGTAAACTCCAATTTTGATGGAAAGCCACCTCCAGTTTTCAGGCTGAAAAGAGAAAATCGTTTGGTACTCAGAAAAGGTGCATACAGTACATCCTAAACCTTATATTTGGAGACATCATTTATTTACCTGTAATTATGCCTTTTAATTTCTTTTTGCCGTACAGCATAATTCAGATCCGAGATTTTCTTCTGAATTTGGGACACATCTTTCCTCTCTTCCCCCGCTGCATTTACTTGTCGTAGGATGGTTTCAAACAATTCCATCTTGCGCTGCTTTGTGGTGTGTTTTGATTTGCTCCCATAGAGCTCGTCATAGTATAATGTAAGGCCACTAGCCAATGCCATATTTTGGTCATGGGAGAATCTCCCACTCAACTGGCCACGGCGCAATGTGCGGCCAGATGGTTGGCTTGGCTGCTCCTCCATGTGTGCAGACACATGTGGTGACATTATGGCCTGGGGCTGGGTAGGGGAATGGCCGGATTGTTGGCTTCCCAATGACTGGACTGGACTGGCCAAGGGACTGGGTGTTCTTGCGTGGCTGGCCACCGAACTTCCAGGTGTAGATGTGGTCATGGTGGACATTCTGGGCCCTCTTGGGGGGCTATGTTCCCGGCTGGTGCCAGGTCGGGGGCTCTGTTCCCGGCTGGTGGCAGGTCGTGGGCTTCTGGCCCTGCTGCGGGCCCTGTAGGGGCTTCTGGCCCTGCTGCGGGCCCTTGCTGGGGTTCTGGCCCTGGATGGGGTTCTTCGGGCCCTGGATGGGGTTCGGCGGGCCCTGGCTGGGCTTCTGGCCCTGGATGGGGTTCGGCGGGCCCTGGCTGGGCTTCTGGCCCTGGATGGGGTTCGGCGGGCCCTGGCTGGGCTTCTGGCCCTGGATGGGGTTCTTCGGGCCCTGGCTGGGCTTCTGGCCCTGGATGGGGTTCGGCGGGCCCTGGCTGGGCTTCTGGCCCTGGATGGGGTTCGGCGGGCCCTGGCTGGGCTTCTGGCCCTGGATGGGGTTCGGCGGGCCCTGGCTGGGCTTCTGGCCCTGGATGGGGTTCGGCGGGCCCTGGCTGGGCTTCTGGCCCTGGATGGGGTTCTTCGGGCCCTGGCTGGGCTTCTGGCCCTGGATGGGGTTCGGCGGGCCCTGGCTGGGCTTCTGGCCCTGGATGGGGTTCGGCGGGCCCTGGCTGGGCTTCTGGCCCTGGATGGGGTTCGGCGGGCCCTGGCTGGGCTTCTGGCCCTGGATGGGGTTCGGCGGGCCCTGGCTGGGCTTCTGGCCCTGGATGGGGTTCGGCGGGCCCTGGCTGGGCTTCTGGCCCTGGATGGGGTTCGGCGGGCCCTGGCTGGGCTTCTGGCCCTGGATGGGGTTCTTCGGGCCCTGGCTGGGCTTCTGGCCCTGGATGGGGTTCGGCGGGCCCTGGCTGGGCTTCTGGCCCTGGATGGGGTTCGGGCCCTGGCTGGGCTTCTGGCCCTGGATGGGGTTCGGGCCCTGGCTGGGCTTCTGGCCCTGGATGGGGTTCGGGCCCTGGCTGGGCTTCTGGCCCTGGATGGGGTTCGGGACCTGCTGCGGGGCCTGGGTTGCCGAACTGCCCTACTTGAACCCATGGCCGGTGTGGGCTCCCTTGGCCGGCCTCTTCTGGGGGCAGAGGTGGTGGGTGCTGCTGTTGCCTGTTTTTTGGCGGCAGGGGCACGTGCCTTGGGGCCCCTTTTTTGGCTGCCAGAGGGTCCAGTGTCCCTTGGTGGGGCAGAGGTAGTAGTCTTGGATCGCAGCTTTATCCTACCTTGCTGGGACCTGGTTGTTGGGCCCTCCGCGGTCTGGCTTTGCTGGGGTCGCTTGGAGATTGCCTTTTTAGGTGCCATCTTCCACAAATGCTCAAAGAGAATGAGCTTTGGGTGCAGGGACCTTTAAATAATGAGCCCAGCGTGTGACGCCTATGCGCACGACTACGCGCTCGTACGAACGTACGTTCGAGCGGAACCAGGAAACCGCTGGGGTTTCACTTATCTGCTGCCTTGAAGAAGCATAAAGATGGCGCCCACTATCTTCACCCGTCAACAGGAAGAGATCCTCATGCTGGTAAGTGGCTGCCTGTGCATTTTAATCTAATAGTCAATGATGGCCTAAATGTAAATGATGCGTTTGGAACTAGTTTGGGGTCTCTTAATGTTTAATAACTGGCTCCTCACACTTCATCCTCAAGGGCCGAGCCTGGCCACGTTTTCCCCTGTCTATGCTGATGTCCTAATTAGGGCAATTGCTCAGGCTTAGCAACAGTTAATTAACCTGTGGAGTAGCGGGGCTAGCTGGCAAACCTGGCCTGTCTCGGACCTTGATGCGGATGTTTGAGGAACACTGTTTTCCTAAGCCATAAAAACACAACGGGAAGCCACACACGTGGTCCAAAAGCCTAAGCATAAGCCTACATCTTGGATGTTTAAACCATCCTAACATGCCATAGATGCAGGTGGCCTGATTTTTGATGTTGGCTATTATCTGTATGTACATGGTGTGTGATACATATAACATAAGACCAGACTCTCATTCACAGTCAACGTCCGCTTTAAGGCACTCTAAATGTGTGTGTTAATGACATGAAATTCTCAACTTGTGATGCAACACATATGGGTCTGTGTGTAAAAGTAAAAGCTCTGTGTCCATTATGTTTTTCAGATCATGCTTCAGCGCCGGTATGACTTCGCGCCCAATGTGTGCGAGAAAAGGGACATCGCCCGGGAGATCATCGCGGAGATACACCGTGTCACCAGCACCACCTTCACTCACACCCAGATAATGCAGCATTGGTCGGACCTGAAACGTCTGCACATGCCCCGGGTGCGGAGGTTTTTTGGAATCCATTTCCCAAGTAAGTACAAAGCTATTGCATGGTATATGTTCCAAATGTATAAGTTATGCCTTTATTTATAATGACTTTTCTTTGGTAGTGTTGGAAATGGATTTCAGAATTCGCCGCACCCGGAGGCGTACAGGCCGACCAGTGCTGCATGAGTCTGCATCTGTGAGTGAAGGTGGTGGATCTCCCGGGCGACGGACCTACCCCTCCTCTGTGGCCTCCTCAGACCAGCCCCTGGACCTTACCACAGAGGAGGGGCCCAACCGCGTGGGCGTGGAGTCATACCTGGCCAGGCATGGGGAAGGCTCTGGTATGTCACTCTTCATGTATAGGCACAAAGATATACATGGCAGGCCAAAAACTAAGTTATCCTTTATTATGTATTTGTAGAAGCTTCTGGTGCGGGTGAGATAGTGGAGGAGGAGGCAGCAGAGATGCTGGAAGTTGATCCTGGCGAAGGTGAGTGATGTCAGCCAGACTGGGAGCCAGATATGTTGGGAATAGTGACTCTATACAAGTACTAACCAAATGTCACATGTTTCTCCAGGGACTTCTTCACAGCATAGCCAGGACCAAGGGCAGCCTGTTGGCCCCAACCAGCCATCTGTCGGCCACCAACTCCGTAAGTCTCCATGCCATTATTCATATTAATGTTTGGTTAGCTAATAACACACACATAACTAAAGGCGTAGCCAATGTGTAGTTCACACTTTCATGTGGGCACTTCGTTAGCTTAAAGAGGACCCTAACTTGTATTAAGAACATAAGAATTAGCCAACACACTGTACCTACAGATTAGAAACATGGAAAAACACCCTTCAGCCATCTAATGCATGTTATTAGACTGAACAAAACCAATATTGCGGAATATGGAATGCGCAATATTTACAGGCAGCATGGGATACAGATTGTAAAAAGTAAGGTGCTGCCATGCATTGTGGGAGTGATGACCTTTCCCTCAACCCAGCTATGCTCTGGATTCCCAACGCACCACTGTAAGCTACTCCCCTGTACTTTATCCAACTCTCCACTCCTCATTAAGTGTTATGCTTCAGAGTCCAGATGGCGGCGCTGTAATCAAAAAACATCCCAAATTTACTTTGATCTGGTGCAGAATCATTTGGGAATAGTTATTGGTTTGCATTAAATAATGTGGAAGGTCCGCTTTAAGGAGTTTAAAGACTTACCTGTGGGAAATGCATTAACTTTATCCCTTGGAAGAATGACATATGTCATGCATTTACATGTATTTGATTAACCCCAAATCTATTTCCAGCATACAAACCGGTCTGGGACTCCTATATATGTTTATTTCTCTATTGGTTACAGGGATGATCCCAAAAACATTGGCTGGCAAAAAAAAAAGAATAAAGGAGTTGGTGGCCGAGCTGCTGGCCATACAGGCGACGTTGGGGCCAACAGATGAAGAAGAGGAGGAGGATTAGTGCCCTTGGTCCTGGCTACTTTTGTTAAATGTTTTTAAAATTTTAGAATCTTTTCTACATTTTTGGTTTTTTTGTTTTCAAAAAACAAAAAAACCTTTTATCTCTGTTTTAAAAAAAAAAAAAAAAAAAAATTTAATATGTTTGGAAAACCAAAAAAAAAAGGTTTAATGTGTTTGAAAACCAAAAATTTTACAAAAAAAAAGATGTTTTAAACAAAACACAAAAAATCTAAAAATATGTTTAACCGAAAAAAAAAAAAAAATTTCAAAATAATTTAAATAAATTATATTTTAAGACTTCCTAAATGTGTCTTTTCTAATATGCGCACCAAAAAACAAGTACACAAACAAGAAAAAACACGCTTAGAAACATATAGACATATGTACATTATGTGGTTTGTGTAAGTTTTATGGACCGAGAAATGAAGTTGGATGCAAGCGCTAAGGGGTTTAGGTAAGTTTTAGGGACCGAGAAATGAAGTTGGATGCAAGCGCTAAGGGGTTTAGGTAAGTTTTAGGGACCGAGAAATGAAGTTGGATGCAGGCGCTAAGGGGTTTAGGTAAGTTTTAGGGACCGAGAAATGAAGTTGGATGCAAGCGCTAAGGGGTTTAGGTAAGTTTTATGGACCGAGAAATGAAGTTGGATGCAGGCGCTAAGGGGTTTAGGTAAGTTTTAGGGACCGAGAAATGAAGTTGGATGCAGGCGCTAAGGGGTTTAGGTAAGTTTTAGGGACCGAGAAATGAAGTTGGATGCAAGCGCTAAGGGGTTTAGGTAAGTTTTAGGGACCGAGAAATGAAGTTGGATGCAGGCGCTAAGGGGTTTAGGTAAGTTTTAGGGACCGAGAAATGAAGTTGGATGCAAGCGCAAAGGGGTTTAGGTAAGTTTTATGGACCGATAAATGAAGTTGGATGCAAGCGCTAAGGGGTTTAGGTAAGTTTCTGGTTGAGGGTGCGCATGCGCAAGATCTTATAAACATACGAACGCACGAATCTAAGAGGCCAAAAACCAATGAAAACCAGAGGAAAACGCAAGTAATTGGAAGAGGTGGACGATGGAAGCAGCAGAAAAAACAGGCTGCCGCCGCAACAGGTGAGCACATGAACGTGATTTTTACGATTGACAACTGACTGAGGCAAGTTCGGGAGATATCATACGAACGGACGTATATTTTAGGATAGAAACGTATTTGCTTATTGAATCACTCGCAAGTTCATACGAACGCACGAGCGGACGTGAAAAATAGGATGATCGTGACCCAAATCCAAGCTGTTACATGTTTCTTTGAATCAACCCAATTGTCTCTGCTCGTGGTCTCCAGATGGACCCCAGCAAATTGAAAGCAGTTTTGAACTGGCCACGTCCTATTGGCCTACGGGCTATTCAACGCTTCCTGGGCTTCGCCAATTACTATCGACAGTTTATTTCCCACTTTTCTACTGTAGTGGCGCCCATTGTGGCTCTCACTAAGAAGAACGCCAATTCTAAGTCTTGGCCTCCTCAGGCGGAAGAGGCCTTCATTGCCTTAAAAAAAGCCTTCTCCTCTGCTCCGGTGCTGTCTAGGCCAGATCCATCTATGCCTTTTGCCCTTGAAGTAGATGCCTCCTCCATTGGAGCCGGAGCTGTGCTCACTCAAAAATCTTCTATTGGCAGAATTCTCACCTGCGGGTTCTTTTTGAAGACCTTTTCTCCGGCTGAAAGGAATTACTCCATTGGAGATCGGGAGTTACTCGCCATCAAGTTGGCATTGGAGGAGTGGAGACATCTCTTAGAAGGTTCCGCCCATCAGGTGTCCATCTATACTGATCATAAAAATCTGTGTAATTTAGAAACTGCCCAGCGACTGAACCCACGACAATCTCGTTGGTCGTTGTTTTTCGCTCGTTTCAACTTTCAAATCCACTTCCGGCCAGCTGCCAAGAACATCAGGGCGGACGCCCTTTCTCGCTCCTCAGACATCTCTGGTGTTGAATCCACTCCACAACATATTATCTCGAACGAATGCCTTGTCCACTCCGCACCCGCTGCCTTTGTACAGGCACCGCTGGGAAAGACTTTCGTGCCAGCTCGCCAACGTCGCAAAATATTTAGATGGGGTCATTCTTCACATGTAGCCGTAGTATAATTTCTAGATATTATTGGTGGCCTTCTTTAGAAAAGGATGTGACGGAATTCATTCAGGCCTGTACCATCTGTGCACGTGACAAAACTCCTCGCCAAAGACCTGCTGGCCTACTCCTCCCTCTGCCTATTCCAGATACCCCATGGACACACATTGCTATGGGCTTTATTACTGACCTCCCTTCTTCGCATGGCAATACTGTTATTTGGATGGTAGTGGATAGGTTTTCTAAGATGTACACTTTGTTCCTTTGCCTGGCCTCCCGTCGGCTCCTCAGTTGGCGAAATACTTCCTGATGCATATCTTTCGACTTCATGGGCTTCCTACACACATTGTGTCTGACAGAGGTGTGCAGTTTGTTTCCATGTTCTGGAGAGCCCGTTGTAAAGAAATGTAAATTAAACTGGACTTTTCCTCTGCTTATCACCCCCAGTCAAATGGCCAGGTGGAAAGAGTTAATCAGATTCTTGGGCATTATCTTTGCCATTTTGTTTCTGCCCGTCAAGACGATTGGGTCGATCTTCTGCCCTGGGAGGGATTCTCGTATAATTTCAAGGATTCTGAGTCTACGAGGAAGTCCCCGTTCTTGGTGGTATACGGTCGGCATCTTCTTCCACCTCTGCCCTTGTCCACGTCCTCTAGAGCAGTGGTTCCCAACCCTGTCCTCAAGGCACACCAACAGGCCAGGTTTTGCAGATCTCCACAAAGATGCACAGGTGGAGTAATTAGTGCAGCTGCAGAGCAATAGAGCTGGCTATTTGGAGATCCAAAAAACATGACATGTTGGTGTGCCTTGAGGACAGGGTTGGGAACCACTGCTCTAGAGTACCCGCTGTGGATGACATCACACAGGATTTCTCTACCATCTGGCAAGAGACCCAACGTGCCCTTTGTCAAGCTTCCGCCCGTATGAAAGTTAGCGCTGATAAGAGGAGAAGAGCTCCATCTGTCTATTCTCCAGGAGATAAGGTGTGGCTGTCGGCGAAATACTTTCGCTTCAAAATTCCTAGCTACAAACTGGGCCCCCGTTACCTGGGTCCTTACAAGATCAAGCAACAGATCAATCCAGTTTGTTATAAGCTACACCTACCAACATCACTGCGAATTCCCAATTCTTTGCACGTTTCCCTGTTTAAGCCTGTAATTGTCAATCAGTTCTCTCCTAAAACCTTGGTGCCTGCTCCAATCTCTGGTATCGGGGATGCCTTTACGGTGAAAGAGATTCTGGCCTCCAAGCTCTCCAGATGTAAAAGATATTTGGGGACTGGGACTGGGGAGGCTGTGGACCTGAAGAAAGACCTTGGAGAACATTCTGGACCATAGTCTCATCTTGGATTTTCTTGGTCCCAAGAAGAGGGGGAGACCCAAGGGGGGGTACTGTTAGGGCGAGCGCTGCACGCCCATCTCGAAGCACTTCACTTACCTCCATGGCTGCTCCCATCCATCTCCCTTCCCCCATGTGTCCTCCTCGCATGGTCAGGTGCGCGCACATCCCCGTCCACTAGAGGGCGAGTGCACTTTATTCCTGAGATTTTAAGGGCCTGTACAGCACTGATTGGTGCCTGGTCATCCAATCCTGCATCCACTTCCCCTATTTAAAGAGGCACTTCCTTTCCTTCAGTGCCAGATCTTGGTCTTTCCATGCCACTTGTAAATCAGTTGCTTTTGGATTGTTCACCCATGTACCGACCTCTACCTGTCCCCGACGCTGAACCTTTGCCGCCTGCCCCGACCTTGGCTACTCACCTTTACTACGAACCTCTGCTGCCAGCCCTGACCTCTGCCTGTTTTGCTTGACTCTTGTGTACCCCGCTGAGCCTCAGCTAGCCGTGGGACTGGGCCACTGTTTGGGGGTAGCGACCTGGGGGTCACTCGCCGCACAAGACCAACCTGCCTTGCGGTGGGCTCTGGTGAGTACCGGTGGCCTCTTAGACTCCGCTCCCCTGACGCGGTACCTGCCATCTGTTCCACAGTTAAAGCGGATCCACACCCGAGTCCACTCCACCCGGTCCGTGACAAGAATCTTCCCAAGGGTTTGTCAGTACTGGCACAACTAGGGTCTCAAGGATGCTCAAAATAGAATCTTCCCAAGGGTTTGCCAGTACTGGCACAACTGGAGTCTTGAGGATACTCAAACTAGAATCTTCCCAAGGGTCTGCCAGTACTGGCACAATGGAGGTCTCATGGATACTCCAAATAGAATCTTCCCAAGGGTTTCCCAGTACTGGCACAACTGGGGTCTCAAGGATACTCAAAAAAGAATCTTCCCAAGGGTTTGTCAGTACTGGCAAATCTGTTGTCTCATGGATACTCAAAATAGAATCTTCCCAAGGGTTTGCTAGCACTGGCACAACTGGGGTCTCAAGGATACTCAAAATAAAATCTTCCCAAGGGTTTACCAGAACTGGCACAACTGGGGTCTCAAGGATACTCAAAATAGAATCTTCCCAAGGGTTTCCAGTACTGGCACAAATGGGGTCTCAGGGATACTCAAAATAGAATCTTCCCAAAGGTTTGTCAGTACTGGCAAAATTGGGGTCTCAAGGATACTCAAACTAGAATCTTCCCAAGGGTTTACCAGTATTGTCACAACTGAGGTCTCAGGGATACCCAAAATAGAATCTTCCCAAGGGTTTGCCAGTACTGGAACAGCTGGGGTCTCAAGGATACTCAAAATAGAATCTTCCCAAGGGTTTCCAGTACTGGCACACATGGGGTCTCAGGGATACTCAAAATAGGATCTCCTCAAGGGTTTGCCAATACTGGCACAACTGGGGTCTCAAGGATACTCAAAATACAATCTTCCAAAGGGTTTACCAGAACTGGCACAACTGGGGTCTCAAGGATACTCAAACTAGAATCTTCCCAGGGGTTTGCCAGTACTGGCACAACTTTGGTCTCAAGGATACTTAAAATAGAATCTTTCCAGGGGTTTACCAGAACTGGCATAACTGGGGTCACAAGGATACTCAAAAAAGAATCATCCCAAGGGTTTGCCAGTACTGGCACAACTGGGGTCTAAAAGATACTCAAAATAGAATCTTCCCATGGGTTTGCCAGTACAGGCACAACTGGAGTCTCAAGGATACTCAAAATAGAATCTTCCCAAGGGTTTGTCAGAATTGGCATATCTGGGGTCTCAAGGATACTCAAAATAGAATCTTCCCAAGGGTTTGTCAGTACTGGCATATCTGTGGTCTCAAGGATCCTCAAACTAGAATCTTCCCAATGGATTGCAAGTACTGGCACAATGGGGGTCTCAAGGATACTCCAAACAGAATCTTCCCATGGGTTTGCCAGTACTCACACAACTGGGGTCTCAAGGATACTCAAACTAGAATCTTCCCAAAGGTTTGCCAATACTAGCACAACTGGGGTCTCAGGGATACTCAAAATAGAATCTTCCCAAGGGTTTACCAGCACTGGCATATCTGGCGTCTCAAGGATACTCAAAATAGGATCTTCCCAATGGATTGCCAGCATTGGTACAACTGGGTCTCAAGGATACTCCAAATAGAAGCTTCCCAAGGGTTTGTCAGTACTGGCATATCTGGGGGTCTCAAGAATAATCAAAATGGAATCTTTCCAAGGGTTTGCCAGCACTGGCATATCTGGGGTCTCAAGGATACTCAAAATGGAATCCTCCCAACGGTTTACCAGCAATGTCACAACTGAGGTCTCAGGGATGCCCAAAATACAATCTTCCCAGGGGTTTGCCAGTACTGGCACAATCGTTGTCTCTGGGATACTCAAAATAGAATCTTCCCAAGGGTTTGCCAGTACTGGCACAACTGGGGTCTCAAAGATACTAAAAATATAATCTTTCCAAGGGTTTGCCAGTACTAGCACTACTGGGGTCTCAAGGATACTCAAAATAGAATCTTCCCAATGGTTTGCCAGTACTGGCAAATCTGGGGTCTCAAACATACTCAAAATAGAATCTTCCCAAAGGGATCGCCAGTTCTGGAATATCTGGAGTCTCAATGATACTCAAAATAGAATCTTCCCAAGGGTTTGCCAGTACTGGCATATCTGGGGTCTCAAGGATACTCAAACTAGAATCTTCCCAAGGGTTTGTCAGTACTGGTATATCTGGGGTCACAAGGATACTCAAAATAGGATCTTCCTAATGGATTGCCAGCACTGGAACAACTGGGTCTCAAGGATACTCCAAATAGAATCTTCCCAAGGGTTTGCCAGTACTGGCACAACTGGGGTCTCAAGGATACTCAAAATAGAATCTTCCCAAAGGGATCGCCAGTTCTGGAATATCTGGAGTCTCAAGGATACTCAAAATAGAATCTTCCCAAGGGTTTGCCAGTACTGGCATATCTGGGGTCTCAAGGATACTCAAAATAGAATCTTCCCAATGGTTTGCCAGTACTGGCAAATCTGGGGTCTCAAACATACTCAAAATAGAATCTTCCCAAAGGGATCGCCAGTTCTGGAATATCTGGAGTCTCAAGGATACTCAAAATAGAATCTTCCCAAGGGTTTGCCAGTACTGGCATATCTGGGGTCTCAAGGATACTCAAAATAGAATCTTCCCAAGGGTTTGCCAGTACTGGCACAACTGGAGTCTAGGGGATACTCAAAATTTAAACTTGCCAAGGGTTTGAAAGCACTGGCCAACTGGAGTCTCAAGGATACTCAAACTAGAATCTTCCTAAGGGCTAACCAGTACTGGCATATCTGGAGCCTCAAGGATACTCAAAATAAATTCTTGTCAAGGATTTGTCAGTACTGGCACAACTTGGGTCTCAAGGATGCTCAAAATAGAATCTTCCCAAGGGTTTGCCAGTACTGGCACAACTTGGTTCTCAAGGATACTCAAAATTGAATCTTCCCAAGGGTTTACCAGTACTGGCACAACTGGGTCCCAAGGATACTCAAAATATAATCTTCCAAAGGGTTTGTCAGTACTGGCACAATGGGGACTCCAGGATACTCAACATTTAAACTTCCCAAGGTTTGAAAGTACTGGCATATCTGGGGTCTTGAGGATCCTCAAAATAGAATCTTCCTAAGGGTTTGTCAGTACTGTCACAATTGGGGTCTCAAGGATACTCAAACTAGAATCTTCCCAATGGTTTGCCAGTACTGGTACAATGGGGGTCTCAAGGATTCTCCAAATAGAATCTTCCCAAGGGTTTGAAAGCACTGGCCAACTGGAGTCTCAAGGATGCTCAAACTAGAATCTTCCTAAGGGCTAACCAGTACTGGCATATCTGGAGTCTCAAGGATACTCAAAATAGATTCTTCTCAAGGGTTTGCCAGTACTGGCACAAAAGTGGCCTCTGGGATGCTCAAAATAGAATCTTTCCAAGGATTTGTCAGCACTGGCACAACTTGGGTCTCAAGGATGCTCAAAATAGAATCTTCCCAAGGGTTTGCCAGTACTGGCACAACTTGGTTCTCAAGGATACTCAAAATTGAATCTTCCCAATGGTTTACCAGTACTGGAACAACTGGGTCCCAAGGATACTCAAAATATAATCTTCCAAAGGGTTTGTCAGTACTGGCACAACAGGGACTCCAGGATACTCAAAATTTAAACTTCCCAAGGGTTTGAAAGTAGTGGCACATCTGGGGTCTTGAGGATCCTCAAAATAGAATCTTCCTAAGGGTTTGTCAGTACTGGCACAATTGGGGTCTCAAGGATACTCAAACTAGAATCTTCCCAATGGATTGCCAGTACTGGCATAATGGGGGTCTCAAGGATTCTCCAAATAGAATCTTCCCAAGGGTTTGCCAGTACTGGCACAACTGGGGTCTCAAGGATACTCAAACTAGAATCTTCCCAAGGGTTTGTCAGTACTGGCACAACTGGGATCCCAAGGATACTCAAAATAGAATCTTCCCAAGGGTTTACCAGAACTGGCACAACTGGGGACTCATGAAAACCCAAAATAGAATCTTCCCAAAGGTCTGTCAGTACTGGCACAATTGGGGTCTCAATGATACTCGAACTAGAATCTTCCCAAGGATTTGCCAGTACTGGCACATCTGGGGTTTCAAGGATACTAAAACTAGAATCTTCCCAAGGGATTTTCAATACTAGCACAACTGGGGTCTCAGGCATACTCAAAATAGAATTTTCCCAAGGGTTTGCCAGCACTGGCATATTTGGGGTCTCATGGATACTCAAAATAGAATCTTCCCAGGGGTTTACCAGTAATCCCAGAACTGAGGTCTCAGGGATACCCAAAATAGAATCTTCCCAAGGGTTTACCAGAACTGGCACAACTGTGGACTCAAGGAAACCCAAAATAGAATCTTCCCAAAGGTCTGTCAGTACTGGCACAATTGGTGTCTCAATGATACTCAAACTAGAATCTTCCCAAGGATTTGCCAGTACTGGCACAACTGGGGTTTCAAGGATACTTAAACTAGAATCTTCCCAAGGGATTTCCAATTCTAGCACAACTGGGGTCTCAGGGATACTCAAAATAGAATTTTCCCAAGGGTTTGCCAGCACTGGCATATCTGGGGTCTCAAGGATACTCAAAATAGAATCTTCCCAAGGGTTTACCAGTAATGTCACAATTGAGGTCGTTGGGATACCCCAAATAGAATCTTCCCAAGGGTTTGCCAGTACTGGAACAACTGGGGACTCCATGATACTCAAAATAGAATCTTCCTAAGGGTTTGCCAGTACTGGCTTCTCTGACGTCTCAAGGTTACACAAAATAAAATCTTCTCAAGGGTTTGCCAGTACTGGCACAACCGGGTTCACTGGGATACTCAAAAAAGAATCTTCCCAAGGGTTTGCCAATACTGACACAACTGGGGCCTCAAGGATTCTCAAAATACAATCTTTCCAAGGCTTTGCCAGTACTAGCACAACTGGGGTCTCAAGGATACTCAAAATAAAATCTTCCCAAGGGTTTGCCAGTACTGGCACAACTGGGGTCTCACGGATACTCAAAATACAATCTTCCCAAGGGTTTGCCAGTACTGGCATAGCTGGGCTCTCAAGGATACTCAAAATAGAATCTTCCCAAAGGTTTGCAGTACTGGCACAACTGGAGTCTCAAGGATACTCAAAATATAATCTTCCCAAGGGTTTGCCAGTACTGGCACAAATGGGGTCTCAAGGATACTCAAAATAGAATCTTCCCAAGGGATTGTCAGTGCTGGCATATCTTGGGTCTCAAGAATACTCAAAATACTCAAACTAGAATCTTCCCAAGGGATTGCCAATACTAGCACAACTGGGGTCTAAGGGATACTCAAAATAGAATTTTCCCAAGGGTTTGCCAGTACTGGCATAGCTGGGCTCTCAAGGATACTCAAAATAGAATCTTCCCAAAGGTTTGCAGTACTGGCACAACTGGGGTCTCAAGGACACTTAAAAAATAATCTTCATAAGGGTTTTCCAGTACTGGCATATCTGGGTTCTCCAGGATACTCAAAATAGAAGCTTCCCAAGGGTTTGTCAGTACTGGCATATCTGGTGTCTCAAGGATAATCAAAATAGAATCTTCCCAACAGTTTACCAGCAATGTCACAACTGAGGTCTCATGGATATCCAAAATACAATCTTCCCAGGGGTTTGCCAGTACTGAAACAACTGGGGTCCCAGGGATACTCTAAATAGAATCTTCCCAAGGGTCTGCCAGTACTGGCACAACCGGGGTCTCTGGGATACTCAAAATAGAATGTTCCCAAGGCTTTGCCAGTACTGGCACAACTGGGGTCTCAAAGATACTCAAAATAGAATCTTTCAAAGGGTTTGCCAGTACTGGCATATCTGGGATCCCAAGGATACTCAAAATAGAATCTTCTCAAGGGTTTGCCAGTACTGGCACAACTGGGGTCCCAAGGATACTCAAAATAGAATCTTCCCAAGGGTTTACCAGAACTGGCACAACTGGGGACTCTAGGATACTTAAACTAGAATCTTCCCAAGGGATTTCCAATTCTAGCATAACTGGGGTCTCAGGGATACTCAAAATAGAATTTTCCCAAGGGTTTGCCAGTACTGGCACAACCGGGGTCTCTGGGATACTCAAAATAGAATGTTCAGAAGGCTTTGCCAGTACTGGCACAACTGGGGTCTCAAGGATACTCAAAATAGAATCTTTCAAAGGGTTTGCCAGTACTGGCATATCTGGGGTACCAAGGATACTCAAAAAAGAATCTTCTCAAGGGTTTGCCAGTACTGGCACAACTGGGGTCCCAAGGATACTCAAAATAGAATCTTCCCAAGGGTTTACCAGAACTGGCACAACTGGGGACTCATGAAAACCCAAAATAGAATCTTCCCAAAGGTCTGTCAGTACTGGCACAATTGGGGTCTCAATGATACTCGAACTAGAATCTTCCCAAGGATTTGCCAGTACTGGCACATCTGGGGTTTCAAGGATACTAAAACTAGAATCTTCCCAAGGGATTTTCAATACTAGCTCAACTGGGGTCTCAGGCATACTCAAAATAGAATGTTCCCAAGGGTTTGCCAGCACTGGCATATTTGGGGTCTCATGGATACTCAAAATAGAATCTTCCCAGGGGTTTACCAGTAATCCCAGAACTGAGGTCTCAGGGATACCCAAAATAGAATCTTCCCAAGGGTTTACCAGAACTGGCACAACTGTGGACTCAAGGAAACCCAAAATAGAATCTTCCCAAAGGTCTGTCAGTACTGGCACAATTGGTGTCTAAATGATACTCAAACTAGAATCTTCCCAAGGATTTGCCAGTACTGGCACAACTGGGGTTTCAAGGATACTTAAACTAGAATCTTCCCAAGGGATTTCCAATTCTAGCACAACTGGGGTCTCAGGGATACTCAAAATAGAATTTTCCCAAGGGTTTGCCAGCACTGGCATATCTGGGGTCTCAAGGATACTCAAAATAGAATCTTCCCAAGGGTTTACCAGTAATGTCACAACTGAGTTCTCAGGGATACCCAAAATAGAATCTTCCCAAGGGTTTGTCAGTACTGGGACAACTGAGGTCTCTGGGATGCTCAAAATAGAATCTTCCCAAGGGTTTGTCAGTACTGGCACAACTGGGGTCTCAAGGATACTCAAAATAGTATCTTCCCAAGGGTTTACCAGTAATGTCAAAATTGAGGTCGTTGGGATACCCCAAATAGAATCTTCCCAAGGGTTTGCCAGTACTGGAACAACTGGGGTCCCAATGATACTCAAAATAGAATCTTCCCAAGGGTTTGTCAGTACTGGAACAACTGGGGACTCCATGATACTCAAAATAGAATCTTCCTAAGGGTTTGCCAGTACTGGCTTCTCTGACGTCTCAAGGTTACACAAAATAAAATCTTCTCAAGGGTTTGCCAGTACTGGCACAACCGGGTTCACTGGGATACTCAAAAAAGAATCTTCCCAAGGGTTTGCCAATACTGACACAACTGGGGCCTCAAGGATTCTCAAAATACAATCTTTCCAAGGCTTTGCCAGTACTAGCACAACTGGGGTCTCAAGGATACTCAAAATAAAATCTTCCCAAGGGTTTGCCAGTACTGGCACAATTGGGGTCTCACGGATACTCAAAATACAATCTTCCCAAGGGTTTGCCAGTACTGGCATAGCTGGGCTCTCAAGGATACTCAAAATAGAATCTTCCCAAAGGTTTGCAGTACTGGCACAACTGGAGTCTCAAGGATACTCAAAATATAATCTTCCCAAGGGTTTGCCAGTACTGGCACAAATGGGGTCTCAAGGATACTCAAAATAGAATCTTCCCAAGGGATTGTCAGTGCTGGCATATCTTGGGTCTCAAGAATACTCAAAATACTCAAACTAGAATCTTCCCAAGGGATTGCCAATACTAGCACAACTGGGGTCTAAGGGATACTCAAAATAGAATTTTCCCAAGGGTTTGCCAGTACTGGCATAGCTGGGCTCTCAAGGATACTCAAAATAGAATCTTCCCAAAGGTTTGCAGTACTGGCACAACTGGGGTCTCAAGGACACTTAAAAAATAATCTTCCCAAGGGTTTTCCAGTACTGGCATATCTGGGTTCTCCAGGATACTCAAAATAGAAGCTTCCCAAGGGTTTGTCAGTACTGGCATATCTGGTGTCTCAAGGATAATCAAAATAGAATCTTCCCAACAGTTTACCAGCAATGTCACAACTGAGGTCTCATGGATATCCAAAATACAATCTTCCCAGGGGTTTGCCAGTACTGAAACAACTGGGGTCCCAGGGATACTCTAAATAGAATCTTCCCAAGGGTCTGCCAGTACTGGCACAACCGGGGTCTCTGGGATACTCAAAATAGAATGTTCCCAAGGGTTTGCCAGTACTGGCACAACTGGGGTCTCAAAGATACTCAAAATAGAATCTTTCAAAGGGTTTGCCAGTACTGGCATATCTGGGATCCCAAGGATACTCAAAATAGAATCTTCTCAAGGGTTTGCCAGTACTAGCATAACTGGGGTCTCAGGGATACTCAAAATAGAATTTTCCCAAGGGTTTGCCAGCACTGGCACAACTGGGGTCTCAAGGATACTCAAAATAGTATCTTCCCAAGGGTTTACCAGCAATGTCACAACTGAGGTCGTTGGGATACCCCAAATAGAAACTTCCCAAGGGTTTGCCAGTACTGGAACAACTGGGGTCCCAAGGATACTCAAAATAGAATCTTCCCAAGGGTTTGTCAGTACTGGAACAACTGGGGAATCCAGGATACTCAAAATAGAATCTTCCTAAGGGTTTGCCAGTACTGGCTTCTCTGACCTCTCAAGGATCCGCAAAATAAAATCTTCTCAAGGGTTTGCCAGTACTGGCACAACCGGGTTCACTGGGATACTCAAAAAAGAATCTTCCCAAGGGTTTGCCAATACTGACACAACCGGGGCCTCAAGGATTCTCAAAATATAATCTTTCCAAGACTTTGCCAGTACTAGCACAACTGAGGTCTCAGGGATACCCAAAATAGAATGTTCCTAAGGGTTTGCCAGTACTGGAATAACTGGGGTCTCAAGGATAATCAAAATATAATCTTCCCAAGGGTTTGCCAGAACTGGCACAAATGGGGTCTCAGGAATACTCAAAATAGAAATTTCTCAAGGGTTTGCCAATACTGGCACAACTGGGGTCTCAGGGATACTCAAAATAGAATTTTCTCAAGGGCTTGCCAATACTGGCACAACTGGGGTCTCAAGGATACTCAAAATAGAATCTTCCCAAGGGTTTACCGAACTGGCACAACTGTGGTCTCAAGGATACTCAAAATAGAATCTTTCCAAGCGTTTGCCAGTACTGGCACAACTGGGGTCACAAGGATACTCAAAAAGAATCATCCCAAGGGGTTGCCAGTACTGGCACAACTGGGGTCTCAAAAATACTCAAAATAGAATTTTCCCAAGGGTTTGCCAATACTGGCACAACTGGGGTCTCAAGGATACTCAAAATAGAATCTTCCCAAGGGTTTATCAGTACTGGCATATCTGGTGTCTCGAGGATACTCAAAATAGAATTTCCCCAATGGTTTGCCAGTACTGGCATATCTGGGGTCTCAAGGATACTCAAAATTGAATGTTCCCAATGGTTTGCCAGAAGTGGCACAACTGGGGTCTCAAGGATACTCAAAATATAATCTTCCCAAGGGTTTGAAAGCACTGGCCAACTGAAGTCTCAAGGATACTCAAACTAGAATCTTCCTAAGGTTTTGCCAGTAATGACATATCTGGGGTCTCATAGATACTCAAAATAGAATCTTCTCAAGGATTTGCCAGTACTGGCACAACTGGAGTCTCAGGGATACTCAAAAAATAAAATTCCCAAGGGTTTGAAAGCACTGGCACAACTGGAGTCTCAAAGATTCTAAAACTAGAATCTCCCCAAGGGTTTGAAAGTAGTGGCACAACTGGGGTCTCAAGGATGCTCAAACTAGAATCTTCCCAAGGGTTTGCCAGTACTGGCATATCTGGGGCCTCAAGGATACTCAAAATAAAATCTTCTCAAGGGTTTTCCAGTACTGGCATATCTGGGCTCTCAAGGATACTCAAAATAGAATATTCCCAAGGGTTAACCAGTACTGGCATATCTGGGGTCTCCAGGACACTCAAAATAGAATGTTTCCAAGGGTTTGTCAGTACTGGCATATCTGGGGTCTCAATGATACTCAAAATCGAATCTTCCCAATGGTTTACCAGTACTGGCATTGCTGGGGTCTCAAGGATACTCAAAATAGAATCTTCCCCAGGGGTTTTCAGTACTGGCACAACTTGGGTCTCAAGGACACTCAAAATAGAATATTCCCAAGGGTTTGCCAGTACTGACACAACTGGAGTCTCAGGGATACTCATAATATAAACGTCCCAAGGGTTTGAAAGTACTGGCACATCTGGGGTCTCTAGGATACTCAAAACAGAATATTCCAAGGGTTTGTCACTACTGGCATATATGGGGTCTCAAGGTTACTCAAAATAGAATCTTCCCAAGGGTTTGAAAGTAATGGCACAACTGGGGTCTCAAGGATACTCAAAGTAGAATCTTTCCAAGGGTTTGCCAGTACTGGCACAACGGGGGTCTCAAGGATACTCAAAATAGAATCTTCCCAAGGGCTTGTCAGTACTAGCATATCTGGGGTCTCAAGAATACTTAAAATATAATCTTCCAAAGGGTTTATCAGTACTGGCATATCTGGGGTCTCAATGATGCTCAAAATAGAATCTCCCAAATGGTTTGCCAGTACTGACATATCTGGGGTCTCAAGGATACTCAAAATAGAATCTTCCCAATGGTTTGCCAGTACTGGAATATCTGGGCTCTCAAAATAGAATCTTCCCAATGGTTTGCCAGAAGTGGCACAACTGGGGTCTCAAGGATACTCAAAATATATTCTTTCCAAGGGTTTGAAAGCACTAGCCAACTGAAGTCTCAAGGATACTCAAACTAGAATCTTCCTAAGGTTTTGCCAGTAATGGTATATCTGGGGTCTCATAGATACTCAAAATAGAATCTTCTCAAGGATTTGCCAGTACTGGCACAACTGGAGTCTCAGGGATACTCAAAAAATAAAATTCCCAAGGGTTTGAAAGCACTGGCACAACTGGAGTCTCAAAGATTCTAAAACTAGAATCTCCCCAAGGGTTTGAAAGTACTGGCATATCTGGGGCCTCAAGGATACTCAAAATAGAATCTTCCCAAGGGTTTGCCAGTACTGGCATATCTGAGGTCTCAAGGATACTCAAAATAGAATCTTCCCAAGGGTTAACCAGTACTGGTATATCTGGGGTCTCCAGGACACTCAAAATAGAATCTTTCCAAGGGTTTGTCAATATTGGCATATCTGGGGTCTCAATGATACTCAAAATAGAATCTTCCCAATGGTTTACCAGTACTGGCATAGCTGGGGTCTCAAGGATACTCAAAATAGAATCTTCCCCAGGGGTTTTCAGTACTGGCACAACTGGGGTCTCAAGGACACTCAAAATAGAATATTTCCAAGGGTTTGCCAGTACTGGCACAACTGGAGTCTCAGGGATACTCATAATATAAACTTCCCAAGGGTTTGAAAGTACTGGCACATCTGGGGTCTCTAGGATACTCAAAACAGAATATTCCAAGGGTTTGTCACTACTGGCACAACTGGAGTCTCAGGGATACTCATAATATAAACTTCCCAAGGGTTTGAAAGTACTGGCACATCTGGGGTCTCAAGGTTACTCAAAATAGAATCTTCCCAAGGGTTTGAAAGTACTGGCACAAGGGGGGTCTCAAGGATACTCAAAATAGAATCTTCCCAAGGGCTTGTCAGTACTAGCATATCTGGGGTCTCAAGAATACTTAAAATATAATCTTACAAATGGTTTATCAGTACTGGCATATATGGGGTCTCAAGGATACTCAAAATAGAATCTCCCCAATGGTTTGCCAGTACTGGCATATCTGGGGTCTTAAGGATACTCAAAATAGATTCTTCCCAATGGTTTGCCAGTACTGACACAACTGGGGTCTCAAGGATACTCAAAATATAATATTTTCAAGGGATTGGAAGCACTGGCCAACTGGAGTCTCAAGGATACTCAAACTAGAATCTTTCTAAGGTTTTGCCAATAATGGCATGTCTGGGGTCTCAAGGATACTCAAAGTAGAATCTTCCCAAGGGATTTTCAATACTAGCACAACTGGGGTCTCAGGCATACTCAAAATAGAATTTTCCCAAGGGTTTGCCAGCACTGGCATATTTGGGGTCTCATGGATACTCAAAATAGAATCTTCCCAGGGGTTTACCAGTAATCCCAGAACTGAGGTCTCAGGGATACCCAAAATAGAATCTTCCCAAGGGTTTACCAGAACTGGCACAACTGTGGACTCAAGGAAACCCAAAATAGAATCTTCCCAAAGGTCTGTCAGTACTGGCACAATTGGTGTCTCAATGATACTCAAACTAGAATCTTCCCAAGGATTTGCCAGTACTGGCACAACTGGGGTTTCAAGGATACTTAAACTAGAATCTTCCCAAGGGATTTCCAATTCTAGCACAACTGGGGTCTCAGGGATACTCAAAATAGAATTTTCCCAAGGGTTTGCCAGCACTGGCATATCTGGGGTCTCAAGGATACTCAAAATAGAATCTTCCCAAGGGTTTACCAGTAATGTCACAATTGAGGTCGTTGGGATACCCCAAATAGAATCTTCCCAAGGGTTTGCCAGTACTGGAACAACTGGGGTCCCAATGATACTCAAAATAGAATCTTCCCAAGGGTTTGTCAGTACTGGAACAACTGGGGACTCCATGATACTCAAAATAGAATCTTCCTAAGGGTTTGCCAGTACTGGCTTCTCTGACGTCTCAAGGTTACACAAAATAAAATCTTCTCAAGGGTTTGCCAGTACTGGCACAACCGGGTTCACTGGGATACTCAAAAAAGAATCTTCCCAAGGGTTTGCCAATACTGACACAACTGGGGCCTCAAGGATTCTCAAAATACAATCTTTCCAAGGCTTTGCCAGTACTAGCACAACTGGGGTCTCAAGGATACTCAAAATAAAATCTTCCCAAGGGTTTGCCAGTACTGGCACAACTGGGGTCTCACGGATACTCAAAATACAATCTTCCCAAGGGTTTGCCAGTACTGGCATAGCTGGGCTCTCAAGGATACTCAAAATAGAATCTTCCCAAAGGTTTGCAGTACTGGCACAACTGGAGTCTCAAGGATACTCAAAATATAATCTTCCCAAGGGTTTGCCAGTACTGGCACAAATGGGGTCTCAAGGATACTCAAAATAGAATCTTCCCAAGGGATTGTCAGTGCTGGCATATCTTGGGTCTCAAGAATACTCAAAATACTCAAACTAGAATCTTCCCAAGGGATTGCCAATACTAGCACAACTGGGGTCTAAGGGATACTCAAAATAGAATTTTCCCAAGGGTTTGCCAGTACTGGCATAGCTGGGCTCTCAAGGATACTCAAAATAGAATCTTCCCAAAGGTTTGCAGTACTGGCACAACTGGGGTCTCAAGGACACTTAAAAAATAATCTTCATAAGGGTTTTCCAGTACTGGCATATCTGGGTTCTCCAGGATACTCAAAATAGAAGCTTCCCAAGGGTTTGTCAGTACTGGCATATCTGGTGTCTCAAGGATAATCAAAATAGAATCTTCCCAACAGTTTACCAGCAATGTCACAACTGAGGTCTCAGGGATATCCAAAATACAATCTTCCCAGGGGTTTGCCAGTACTGAAACAACTGGAGTCCCAGGGATACTCTAAATAGAATCTTCCCAAGGGTCTGCCAGTACTGGCACAACCGGGGTCTCTGGGATACTCAAAATAGAATCTTCCCAAAGGTTTGCAGTACTGGCACAACTGGAGTCTCAAGGATACTCAAAATATAATCTTCCCAAGGGTTTGCCAGTACTGGCACAAATGGGGTCTCAAGGATACTCAAAATAGAATCTTCCCAAGGGATTGTCAGTGCTGGCATATCTTGGGTCTCAAGAATACTCAAAATACTCAAACTAGAATCTTCCCAAGGGATTGCCAATACTAGCACAACTGGGGTCTAAGGGATACTCAAAATAGAATTTTCCCAAGGGTTTGCCAGTACTGGCATAGCTGGGCTCTCAAGGATACTCAAAATAGAATCTTCCCAAAGGTTTGCAGTACTGGCACAACTGGGGTCTCAAGGACACTTAAAAAATAATCTTCCCAAGGGTTTTCCAGTACTGGCATATCTGGGTTCTCCAGGATACTCAAAATAGAAGCTTCCCAAGGGTTTGTCAGTACTGGCATATCTGGTGTCTCAAGGATAATCAAAATAGAATCTTCCCAACAGTTTACCAGCAATGTCACAACTGAGGTCTCATGGATATCCAAAATACAATCTTCCCAGGGGTTTGCCAGTACTGAAACAACTGGGGTCCCAGGGATACTCTAAATAGAATCTTCCCAAGGGTCTGCCAGTACTGGCACAACCGGGGTCTCTGGGATACTCAAAATAGAATGTTCCCAAGGGTTTGCCAGTACTGGCACAACTGGGGTCTCAAAGATACTCAAAATAGAATCTTTCAAAGGGTTTGCCAGTACTGGCATATCTGGGATCCCAAGGATACTCAAAATAGAATCTTCTCAAGGGTTTGCCAGTACTAGCATAACTGGGGTCTCAGGGATACTCAAAATAGAATTTTCCCAAGGGTTTGCCAGCACTGGCACAACTGGGGTCTCAAGGATACTCAAAATAGTATCTTCCCAAGGGTTTACCAGCAATGTCACAACTGAGGTCGTTGGGATACCCCAAATAGAAACTTCCCAAGGGTTTGCCAGTACTGGAACAACTGGGGTCCCAAGGATACTCAAAATAGAATCTTCCCAAGGGTTTGTCAGTACTGGAACAACTGGGGAATCCAGGATACTCAAAATAGAATCTTCCTAAGGGTTTGCCAGTACTGGCTTCTCTGACCTCTCAAGGATCCGCAAAATAAAATCTTCTCAAGGGTTTGCCAGTACTGGCACAACCGGGTTCACTGGGATACTCAAAAAAGAATCTTCCCAAGGGTTTGCCAATACTGACACAACCGGGGCCTCAAGGATTCTCAAAATATAATCTTTCCAAGACTTTGCCAGTACTAGCACAACTGAGGTCTCAGGGATACCCAAAATAGAATGTTCCTAAGGGTTTGCCAGTACTGGAATAACTGGGGTCTCAAGGATAATCAAAATATAATCTTCCCAAGGGTTTGCCAGAACTGGCACAAATGGGGTCTCAGGAATACTCAAAATAGAAATTTCTCAAGGGTTTGCCAATACTGGCACAACTGGGGTCTCAGGGATACTCAAAATAGAATTTTCTCAAGGGCTTGCCAATACTGGCACAACTGGGGTCTCAAGGATACTCAAAATAGAATCTTCCCAAGGGTTTACCGAACTGGCACAACTGTGGTCTCAAGGATACTCAAAATAGAATCTTTCCAAGCGTTTGCCAGTACTGGCACAACTGGGGTCACAAGGATACTCAAAAAGAATCATCCCAAGGGGTTGCCAGTACTGGCACAACTGGGGTCTCAAAAATACTCAAAATAGAATTTTCCCAAGGGTTTGCCAATACTGGCACAACTGGGGTCTCAAGGATACTCAAAATAGAATCTTCCCAAGGGTTTATCAGTACTGGCATATCTGGTGTCTCGAGGATACTCAAAATAGAATTTCCCCAATGGTTTGCCAGTACTGGCATATCTGGGGTCTCAAGGATACTCAAAATTGAATGTTCCCAATGGTTTGCCAGAAGTGGCACAACTGGGGTCTCAAGGATACTCAAAATATAATCTTCCCAAGGGTTTGAAAGCACTGGCCAACTGAAGTCTCAAGGATACTCAAACTAGAATCTTCCTAAGGTTTTGCCAGTAATGACATATCTGGGGTCTCATAGATACTCAAAATAGAATCTTCTCAAGGATTTGCCAGTACTGGCACAACTGGAGTCTCAGGGATACTCAAAAAATAAAATTCCCAAGGGTTTGAAAGCACTGGCACAACTGGAGTCTCAAAGATTCTAAAACTAGAATCTCCCCAAGGGTTTGAAAGTAGTGGCACAACTGGGGTCTCAAGGATGCTCAAACTAGAATCTTCCCAAGGGTTTGCCAGTACTGGCATATCTGGGGCCTCAAGGATACTCAAAATAAAATCTTCTCAAGGGTTTTCCAGTACTGGCATATCTGGGCTCTCAAGGATACTCAAAATAGAATATTCCCAAGGGTTAACCAGTACTGGCATATCTGGGGTCTCCAGGACACTCAAAATAGAATGTTTCCAAGGGTTTGTCAGTACTGGCATATCTGGGGTCTCAATGATACTCAAAATCGAATCTTCCCAATGGTTTACCAGTACTGGCATTGCTGGGGTCTCAAGGATACTCAAAATAGAATCTTCCCCAGGGGTTTTCAGTACTGGCACAACTTGGGTCTCAAGGACACTCAAAATAGAATATTCCCAAGGGTTTGCCAGTACTGACACAACTGGAGTCTCAGGGATACTCATAATATAAACGTCCCAAGGGTTTGAAAGTACTGGCACATCTGGGGTCTCTAGGATACTCAAAACAGAATATTCCAAGGGTTTGTCACTACTGGCATATATGGGGTCTCAAGGTTACTCAAAATAGAATCTTCCCAAGGGTTTGAAAGTAATGGCACAACTGGGGTCTCAAGGATACTCAAAGTAGAATCTTTCCAAGGGTTTGCCAGTACTGGCACAACGGGGGTCTCAAGGATACTCAAAATAGAATCTTCCCAAGGGCTTGTCAGTACTAGCATATCTGGGGTCTCAAGAATACTTAAAATATAATCTTCCAAAGGGTTTATCAGTACTGGCATATCTGGGGTCTCAATGATGCTCAAAATAGAATCTCCCAAATGGTTTGCCAGTACTGACATATCTGGGGTCTCAAGGATACTCAAAATAGAATCTTCCCAATGGTTTGCCAGTACTGGAATATCTGGGCTCTCAAAATAGAATCTTCCCAATGGTTTGCCAGAAGTGGCACAACTGGGGTCTCAAGGATACTCAAAATATATTCTTTCCAAGGGTTTGAAAGCACTAGCCAACTGAAGTCTCAAGGATACTCAAACTAGAATCTTCCTAAGGTTTTGCCAGTAATGGTATATCTGGGGTCTCATAGATACTCAAAATAGAATCTTCTCAAGGATTTGCCAGTACTGGCACAACTGGAGTCTCAGGGATACTCAAAAAATAAAATTCCCAAGGGTTTGAAAGCACTGGCACAACTGGAGTCTCAAAGATTCTAAAACTAGAATCTCCCCAAGGGTTTGAAAGTACTGGCATATCTGGGGCCTCAAGGATACTCAAAATAGAATCTTCCCAAGGGTTTGCCAGTACTGGCATATCTGAGGTCTCAAGGATACTCAAAATAGAATCTTCCCAAGGGTTAACCAGTACTGGTATATCTGGGGTCTCCAGGACACTCAAAATAGAATCTTTCCAAGGGTTTGTCAATATTGGCATATCTGGGGTCTCAATGATACTCAAAATAGAATCTTCCCAATGGTTTACCAGTACTGGCATAGCTGGGGTCTCAAGGATACTCAAAATAGAATCTTCCCCAGGGGTTTTCAGTACTGGCACAACTGGGGTCTCAAGGACACTCAAAATAGAATATTTCCAAGGGTTTGCCAGTACTGGCACAACTGGAGTCTCAGGGATACTCATAATATAAACTTCCCAAGGGTTTGAAAGTACTGGCACATCTGGGGTCTCTAGGATACTCAAAACAGAATATTCCAAGGGTTTGTCACTACTGGCACAACTGGAGTCTCAGGGATACTCATAATATAAACTTCCCAAGGGTTTGAAAGTACTGGCACATCTGGGGTCTCAAGGTTACTCAAAATAGAATCTTCCCAAGGGTTTGAAAGTACTGGCACAAGGGGGGTCTCAAGGATACTCAAAATAGAATCTTCCCAAGGGCTTGTCAGTACTAGCATATCTGGGGTCTCAAGAATACTTAAAATATAATCTTACAAATGGTTTATCAGTACTGGCATATATGGGGTCTCAAGGATACTCAAAATAGAATCTCCCCAATGGTTTGCCAGTACTGGCATATCTGGGGTCTTAAGGATACTCAAAATAGATTCTTCCCAATGGTTTGCCAGTACTGACACAACTGGGGTCTCAAGGATACTCAAAATATAATATTTTCAAGGGATTGGAAGCACTGGCCAACTGGAGTCTCAAGGATACTCAAACTAGAATCTTTCTAAGGTTTTGCCAATAATGGCATGTCTGGGGTCTCAAGGATACTCAAAGTAGAATCTTCCCAAGGGATTTTCAATACTAGCACAACTGGGGTCTCAGGCATACTCAAAATAGAATTTTCCCAAGGGTTTGCCAGCACTGGCATATTTGGGGTCTCATGGATACTCAAAATAGAATCTTCCCAGGGGTTTACCAGTAATCCCAGAACTGAGGTCTCAGGGATACCCAAAATAGAATCTTCCCAAGGGTTTACCAGAACTGGCACAACTGTGGACTCAAGGAAACCCAAAATAGAATCTTCCCAAAGGTCTGTCAGTACTGGCACAATTGGTGTCTCAATGATACTCAAACTAGAATCTTCCCAAGGATTTGCCAGTACTGGCACAACTGGGGTTTCAAGGATACTTAAACTAGAATCTTCCCAAGGGATTTCCAATTCTAGCACAACTGGGGTCTCAGGGATACTCAAAATAGAATTTTCCCAAGGGTTTGCCAGCACTGGCATATCTGGGGTCTCAAGGATACTCAAAATAGAATCTTCCCAAGGGTTTACCAGTAATGTCACAATTGAGGTCGTTGGGATACCCCAAATAGAATCTTCCCAAGGGTTTGCCAGTACTGGAACAACTGGGGTCCCAATGATACTCAAAATAGAATCTTCCCAAGGGTTTGTCAGTACTGGAACAACTGGGGACTCCATGATACTCAAAATAGAATCTTCCTAAGGGTTTGCCAGTACTGGCTTCTCTGACGTCTCAAGGTTACACAAAATAAAATCTTCTCAAGGGTTTGCCAGTACTGGCACAACCGGGTTCACTGGGATACTCAAAAAAGAATCTTCCCAAGGGTTTGCCAATACTGACACAACTGGGGCCTCAAGGATTCTCAAAATACAATCTTTCCAAGGCTTTGCCAGTACTAGCACAACTGGGGTCTCAAGGATACTCAAAATAAAATCTTCCCAAGGGTTTGCCAGTACTGGCACAACTGGGGTCTCACGGATACTCAAAATACAATCTTCCCAAGGGTTTGCCAGTACTGGCATAGCTGGGCTCTCAAGGATACTCAAAATAGAATCTTCCCAAAGGTTTGCAGTACTGGCACAACTGGAGTCTCAAGGATACTCAAAATATAATCTTCCCAAGGGTTTGCCAGTACTGGCACAAATGGGGTCTCAAGGATACTCAAAATAGAATCTTCCCAAGGGATTGTCAGTGCTGGCATATCTTGGGTCTCAAGAATACTCAAAATACTCAAACTAGAATCTTCCCAAGGGATTGCCAATACTAGCACAACTGGGGTCTAAGGGATACTCAAAATAGAATTTTCCCAAGGGTTTGCCAGTACTGGCATAGCTGGGCTCTCAAGGATACTCAAAATAGAATCTTCCCAAAGGTTTGCAGTACTGGCACAACTGGGGTCTCAAGGACACTTAAAAAATAATCTTCATAAGGGTTTTCCAGTACTGGCATATCTGGGTTCTCCAGGATACTCAAAATAGAAGCTTCCCAAGGGTTTGTCAGTACTGGCATATCTGGTGTCTCAAGGATAATCAAAATAGAATCTTCCCAACAGTTTACCAGCAATGTCACAACTGAGGTCTCAGGGATATCCAAAATACAATCTTCCCAGGGGTTTGCCAGTACTGAAACAACTGGAGTCCCAGGGATACTCTAAATAGAATCTTCCCAAGGGTCTGCCAGTACTGGCACAACCGGGGTCTCTGGGATACTCAAAATAGAATGTTCCCAAGGCTTTGCCAGTACTGGCACAACTGGGGTCTCAAAGATACTCAAAATAGAATCTTTCAAAGGGTTTGCCAGTACTGGCATATCTGGGATCCCAAGGATACTCAAAATAGAATCTTCTCAAGGGTTTGCCAGTACTGGCACAACTGGGGTCCCAAGGATACTCAAAATAGAATCTTCCCAAGGGTTTACCAGAACTGGCACAACTGGGGACTCTAGGATACTTAAACTAGAATCTTCCCAAGGGATTTCCAATTCTAGCATAACTGGGGTCTCAGGGATACTCAAAATAGAATTTTCCCAAGGGTTTGCCAGCACTGGCATATCTGGGGTCTCAAGGATACTCAAAATAGAATCTTCCCAAGAGTTTACCAGTAATGTCACAACTGAGTTCTCAGGGATACCCAAAATAGAATCTTCCCAAGGGTTTGTCAGTACTGGGACAACTGAGGTCTCTGGGATGCTCAAAATAGAATCTTCCCAAGGGTTTGTCAGTACTGGCACAACTGGGGTCTCAAGGATACTCAAAATAGTATCTTCCCAAGGGTTTACCAGTAATGTCAAAATTGAGGTCGTTGGGATACCCCAAATAGAATCTTCCCAAGGGTTTGCCAGTACTGGAACAACTGGGGTCCCAATGATACTCAAAATAGAATCTTCCCAAGGGTTTGTCAGTACTGGAACAACTGGGGACTCCATGATACTCAAAATAGAATCTTCCTAAGGGTTTGCCAGTACTGGCTTCTCTGACGTCTCAAGGTTACACAAAATAAAATCTTCTCAAGGGTTTGCCAGTACTGGCACAACCGGGTTCACTGGGATACTCAAAAAAGAATCTTCCCAAGGGTTTGCCAATACTGACACAACTGGGGCCTCAAGGATTCTCAAAATACAATCTTTCCAAGGCTTTGCCAGTACTAGCACAACTGGGGTCTCAAGGATACTCAAAATAAAATCTTCCCAAGGGTTTGCCAGTACTGGCACAATTGGGGTCTCACGGATACTCAAAATACAATCTTCCCAAGGGTTTGCCAGTACTGGCATAGCTGGGCTCTCAAGGATACTCAAAATAGAATCTTCCCAAAGGTTTGCAGTACTGGCACAACTGGAGTCTCAAGGATACTCAAAATATAATCTTCCCAAGGGTTTGCCAGTACTGGCACAAATGGGGTCTCAAGGATACTCAAAATAGAATCTTCCCAAGGGATTGTCAGTGCTGGCATATCTTGGGTCTCAAGAATACTCAAAATACTTAAACTAGAATCTTCCCAAGGGATTGCCAATACTAGCACAACTGGGGTCTAAGGGATACTCAAAATAGAATTTTCCCAAGGGTTTGCCAGTACTGGCATAGCTGGGCTCTCAAGGATACTCAAAATAGAATCTTCCCAAAGGTTTGCAGTACTGGCACAACTGGGGTCTCAAGGACACTTAAAAAATAATCTTCCCAAGGGTTTTCCAGTACTGGCATATCTGGGTTCTCCAGGATACTCAAAATAGAAGCTTCCCAAGGGTTTGTCAGTACTGGCATATCTGGTGTCTCAAGGATAATCAAAATAGAATCTTCCCAACAGTTTACCAGCAATGTCACAACTGAGGTCTCAGGGATATCCAAAATACAATCTTCCCAGGGGTTTGCCAGTACTGAAACAACTGGAGTCCCAGGGATACTCTAAATAGAATCTTCCCAAGGGTCTGCCAGTACTGGCACAACCGGGGTCTCTGGGATACTCAAAATAGAATGTTCCCAAGGGTTTGCCAGTACTGGCACCACTGGGGTCTCAAAGATACTCAAAATAGAACCTTTCAAAGGGTTTGCCAGTACTGGCATATCTGGGATCCCAAGGATACTCAAAATAGAATCTTCTCAAGGGTTTGCCAGTACTGGCACAACTGGGGTCCCAAGGATACTCAAAATAGAATCTTCCCAAGGGTTTACCAGAACTGGCACAACTGGGGACTCAAGGATACTTAAACTAGAATCTTCCCAAGGGATTTCCAATTCTAGCATAACTGGGGTCTCAGGGATACTCAAAATAGAATTTTCCCAAGGGTTTGCCAGCACTGGCACAACTGGGGTCTCAAGGATACTCAAAATAGTATCTTCCCAAGGGTTTACCAGCAATGTCACAACTGAGGTCGTTGGGATACCCCAAATAGAAACTTCCCAAGGGTTTGCCAGTACTGGAACAACTGGGGTCCCAAGGATACTCAAAATAGAATCTTCCCAAGGGTTTGTCAGTACTGGAACAACTGGGGACTCCAGGATACTCAAAATAGAATCTTCCTAAGGGTTTGCCAGTACTGGCTTCTCTGACGTCTCAAGGATACGCAAAATAAAATCTTCTCAAGGGTTTGCCAGTACTGGCACAACCGGGTTCACTGGGATACTCAAAAAAGAATCTTCCCAAGGGTTTGCCAATACTGACACAACCGGGGCCTCAAGGATTCTCAAAATATAATCTTTCCAAGACTTTGCCAGTACTAGCACAACTGAGGTCTCAGGGATACCCAAAATAGAATGTTCCTAAGGGTTTGCCAGTACTGGAATAACTGGGGTCTCAAGGATAATCAAAATATAATCTTCCAAAGGGTTTGCCAGAACTGGCACAAATGGGGTCTCAGGAATACTCAAAATAGAAATTTCTCAAGGGTTTGCCAATACTGGCACAACTGGGGTCTCAGGGATACTCAAAATAGAATTTTCTCAAGGGCTTGCCAATACTGGCACAACTGGGGTCTCAAGGATACTCAAAATAGAATCTTCCCAAGGGTTTACCGAACTGGCACAACTGTGGTCTCAAGGATACTCAAAATAGAATCTTTCCAAGCGTTTGCCAGTACTGGCACAACTGGGGTCACAAGGATACTCAAAAAGAATCATCCCAAGGGGTTGCCAGTACTGGCACAACTGGGGTCTCAAAAATACTCAAAATAGAATCTTCCCAAGGGTTTGCCAATACTGGCACAACTGGGGTCTCAAGGATACTCAAAATAGAATCTTCCCAAGGGTTTATCAGTACTGGCATATCTGGTGTCTCGAGGATACTCAAAATTCCCCAATGGTTTGCCAGTACTGGCATATCTGGGGTCTCAAGGATACTCAAAATTGAATGTTCCCAATGGTTTGCCAGAAGTGGCACAACTGGGGTCTCAAGGATACTCAAAATATAATCTTCCCAAGGGTTTGAAAGCACTGGCCAACTGAAGTCTCAAGGATACTCAAACTAGAATCTTCCTAAGGTTTTGCCAGTAATTACATATCTGGGGTCTCATAGATACTCAAAATAGAATCTTCTCAAGGATTTGCCAGTACTGGCACAACTGGAGTCTCAGGGATACTCAAAAAATAAAACTCCCAAGGGTTTGAAAGCACTGGCACAACTGGAGTCTCAAAGATTCTAAAACTAGAATCTCCCCAAGGGTTTGAAAGTAGTGGCACAACTGGGGTCTCAAGGATGCTCAAACTAGAATCTTCCCAAGGGTTTGCCAGTACTGGCATATCTGGGGCCTCAAGGATACTCAAAATAAAATCTTCCCAAGGGTTTTCCAGTACTGGCATATCTGGGCTCTCAAGGATACTCAAAATAGAATATTCCCAAGGGTTAACCAGTACTGGCATATCTGGGGTCTCCAGGACACTCAAAATAGAATGTTTCCAAGGGTTTGTCAGTACTGGCATATCTGGGGTCTCAATGATACTCAAAATCGAATCTTCCCAATGGTTTACCAGTACTGGCATTGCTGGGGTCTCAAGGATACTCAAAATAGAATCTTCCCCAGGGGTTTTCAGTACTGGCACAACTTGGGTCTCAAGGACACTCAAAATAGAATCTTCCTAAGGGTTTGCCAGTACTGGCTTCTCTGACGTCTCAAGGTTACACAAAATAAAATCTTCTCAAGGGTTTGCCAGTACTGGCACAACCGGGTTCACTGGGATACTCAAAAAAGAATCTTCCCAAGGGTTTGCCAATACTGACACAACTGGGGCCTCAAGGATTCTCAAAATACAATCTTTCCAAGGCTTTGCCAGTACTAGCACAACTGGGGTCTCAAGGATACTCAAAATAAAATCTTCCCAAGGGTTTGCCAGTACTGGCACAACTGGGGTCTCACGGATACTCAAAATACAATCTTCCCAAGGGTTTGCCAGTACTGGCATAGCTGGGCTCTCAAGGATACTCAAAATAGAATCTTCCCAAAGGTTTGCAGTACTGGCACAACTGGAGTCTCAAGGATACTCAAAATATAATCTTCCCAAGGGTTTGCCAGTACTGGCACAACTGGGGTCTCAAGGATACTCAAAATAGAATCTTCCCAAGGGATTGTCAGTGCTGGCATATCTTGGGTCTCAAGAATACTCAAAATACTCAAACTAGAATCTTCCCAAGGGATTGCCAATACTAGCACAACTGGGGTCTAAGGGATACTCAAAATAAAATTTTCCCAAGGGTTTGCCAGTACTGGCATAGCTGGGCTCTCAAGGATACTCAAAATAGAATCTTCCCAAAGGTTTGCAGTACTGGCACAACTGGGGTCTCAAGGACACTTAAAAAATAATCTTCCCAAGGGTTTTCCAGTACTGGCATATCTGGGTTCTCCAGGATACTCAAAATAGAAGCTTCCCAAGGGTTTGTCAGTACTGGCATATCTGGTGTCTCAAGGATAATCAAAATAGAATCTTCCCAACAGTTTACCAGCAATGTCACAACTGAGGTCTCATGGATATCCAAAATACAATCTTCCCAGGGGTTTGCCAGTACTGAAACAACTGGGGTCCCAGGGATACTCTAAATAGAATCTTCCCAAGGGTCTGCCAGTACTGGCACAACCGGGGTCTCTGGGATACTCAAAATAGAATGTTCCCAAGGGTTTGCCAGTACTGGCACAACTGGGGTCTCAAAGATACTCAAAATAGAATCTTTCAAAGGGTTTGCCAGTACTGGCATATCTGGGATCCCAAGGATACTCAAAATAGAATCTTCTCAAGGGTTTGCCAGTACTAGCATAACTGGGGTCTCAGGGATACTCAAAATAGAATTTTCCCAAGGGTTTGCCAGCACTGGCACAACTGGTGTCTCAAGGATACTCAAAATAGTATCTTCCCAAGGGTTTACCAGCAATGTCACAACTGAGGTCGTTGGGATACCCCAAATAGAAACTTCCCAAGGGTTTGCCAGTACTGGAACAACTGGGGTCCCAAGGATACTCAAAATAGAATCTTCCCAAGGGTTTGTCAGTACTGGAACAACTGGGGAATCCAGGATACTCAAAATAGAATCTTCCTAAGGGTTTGCCAGTACTGGCTTCTCTGACCTCTCAAGGATCCGCAAAATAAAATCTTCTCAAGGGTTTGCCAGTACTGGCACAACCGGGTTCACTGGGATACTCAAAAAAGAATCTTCCCAAGGGTTTGCCAATACTGACACAACCGGGGCCTCAAGGATTCTCAAAATATAATCTTTCCAAGACTTTGCCAGTACTAGCACAACTGAGGTCTCAGGGATACCCAAAATAGAATGTTCCTAAGGGTTTGCCAGTACTGGAATAACTGGGGTCTCAAGGATAATCAAAATATAATCTTCCCAAGGGTTTGCCAGAACTGGCACAAATGGGGTCTCAGGAATACTCAAAATAGAAATTTCTCAAGGGTTTGCCAATACTGGCACAACTGGGGTCTCAGGGATACTCAAAATAGAATTTTCTCAAGGGCTTGCCAATACTGGCACAACTGGGGTCTCAAGGATACTCAAAATAGAATCTTCCCAAGGGTTTACCGAACTGGCACAACTGTGGTCTCAAGGATACTCAAAATAGAATCTTTCCAAGCGTTTGCCAGTACTGGCACAACTGGGGTCACAAGGATACTCAAAAAGAATCATCCCAAGGGGTTGCCAGTACTGGCACAACTGGGGTCTCAAAAATACTCAAAATAGAATTTTCCCAAGGGTTTGCCAATACTGGCACAACTGGGGTCTCAAGGATACTCAAAATAGAATCTTCCCAAGGGTTTATCAGTACTGGCATATCTGGTGTCTCGAGGATACTCAAAATAGAATTTCCCCAATGGTTTGCCAGTACTGGCATATCTGGGGTCTCAAGGATACTCAAAATTGAATGTTCCCAATGGTTTGCCAGAAGTGGCACAACTGGGGTCTCAAGGATACTCAAAATATAATCTTCCCAAGGGTTTGAAAGCACTGGCCAACTGAAGTCTCAAGGATACTCAAACTAGAATCTTCCTAAGGTTTTGCCAGTAATGACATATCTGGGGTCTCATAGATACTCAAAATAGAATCTTCTCAAGGATTTGCCAGTACTGGCACAACTGGAGTCTCAGGGATACTCAAAAAATAAAATTCCCAAGGGTTTGAAAGCACTGGCACAACTGGAGTCTCAAAGATTCTAAAACTAGAATCTCCCCAAGGGTTTGAAAGTAGTGGCACAACTGGGGTCTCAAGGATGCTCAAACTAGAATCTTCCCAAGGGTTTGCCAGTACTGGCATATCTGGGGCCTCAAGGATACTCAAAATAAAATCTTCTCAAGGGTTTTCCAGTACTGGCATATCTGGGCTCTCAAGGATACTCAAAATAGAATATTCCCAAGGGTTAACCAGTACTGGCATATCTGGGGTCTCCAGGACACTCAAAATAGAATGTTTCCAAGGGTTTGTCAGTACTGGCATATCTGGGGTCTCAATGATACTCAAAATCGAATCTTCCCAATGGTTTACCAGTACTGGCATTGCTGGGGTCTCAAGGATACTCAAAATAGAATCTTCCCCAGGGGTTTTCAGTACTGGCACAACTTGGGTCTCAAGGACACTCAAAATAGAATATTCCCAAGGGTTTGCCAGTACTGACACAACTGGAGTCTCAGGGATACTCATAATATAATCCCAAGGGTTTGAAAGTACTGGCACATCTGGGGTCTCTAGGATACTCAAAACAGAATATTCCAAGGGTTTGTCACTACTGGCATATATGGGGTCTCAAGGTTACTCAAAATAGAATCTTCCCAAGGGTTTGAAAGTAATGGCACAACTGGGGTCTCAAGGATACTCAAAGTAGAATCTTTCCAAGGGTTTGCCAGTACTGGCACAACGGGGGTCTCAAGGATACTCAAAATAGAATCTTCCCAAGGGCTTGTCAGTACTAGCATATCTGGGGTCTCAAGAATACTTAAAATATAATCTTCCAAAGGGTTTATCAGTACTGGCATATCTGGGGTCTCAATGATGCTCAAAATAGAATCTCCCAAATGGTTTGCCAGTACTGACATATCTGGGGTCTCAAGGATACTCAAAATAGAATCTTCCCAATGGTTTGCCAGTACTGGAATATCTGGGCTCTCAAAATAGAATCTTCCCAATGGTTTGCCAGAAGTGGCACAACTGGGGTCTCAAGGATACTCAAAATATATTCTTTCCAAGGGTTTGAAAGCACTAGCCAACTGAAGTCTCAAGGATACTCAAACTAGAATCTTCCTAAGGTTTTGCCAGTAATGGTATATCTGGGGTCTCATAGATACTCAAAATAGAATCTTCTCAAGGATTTGCCAGTACTGGCACAACTGGAGTCTCAGGGATACTCAAAAAATAAAATTCCCAAGGGTTTGAAAGCACTGGCACAACTGGAGTCTCAAAGATTCTAAAACTAGAATCTCCCCAAGGGTTTGAAAGTACTGGCATATCTGGGGCCTCAAGGATACTCAAAATAGAATCTTCCCAAGGGTTTGCCAGTACTGGCATATCTGAGGTCTCAAGGATACTCAAAATAGAATCTTCCCAAGGGTTAACCAGTACTGGTATATCTGGGGTCTCCAGGACACTCAAAATAGAATCTTTCCAAGGGTTTGTCAATATTGGCATATCTGGGGTCTCAATGATACTCAAAATAGAATCTTCCCAATGGTTTACCAGTACTGGCATAGCTGGGGTCTCAAGGATACTCAAAATAGAATCTTCCCCAGGGGTTTTCAGTACTGGCACAACTGGGGTCTCAAGGACACTCAAAATAGAATATTTCCAAGGGTTTGCCAGTACTGGCACAACTGGAGTCTCAGGGATACTCATAATATAAACTTCCCAAGGGTTTGAAAGTACTGGCACATCTGGGGTCTCTAGGATACTCAAAACAGAATATTCCAAGGGTTTGTCACTACTGGCACAACTGGAGTCTCAGGGATACTCATAATATAAACTTCCCAAGGGTTTGAAAGTACTGGCACATCTGGGGTCTCAAGGTTACTCAAAATAGAATCTTCCCAAGGGTTTGAAAGTACTGGCACAAGGGGGGTCTCAAGGATACTCAAAATAGAATCTTCCCAAGGGCTTGTCAGTACTAGCATATCTGGGGTCTCAAGAATACTTAAAATATAATCTTACAAATGGTTTATCAGTACTGGCATATATGGGGTCTCAAGGATACTCAAAATAGAATCTCCCCAATGGTTTGCCAGTACTGGCATATCTGGGGTCTTAAGGATACTCAAAATAGATTCTTCCCAATGGTTTGCCAGTACTGACACAACTGGGGTCTCAAGGATACTCAAAATATAATATTTTCAAGGGATTGGAAGCACTGGCCAACTGGAGTCTCAAGGATACTCAAACTAGAATCTTTCTAAGGTTTTGCCAATAATGGCATGTCTGGGGTCTCAAGGATACTCAAAGTAGAATCTTCCCAAGGGATTTTCAATACTAGCACAACTGGGGTCTCAGGCATACTCAAAATAGAATTTTCCCAAGGGTTTGCCAGCACTGGCATATTTGGGGTCTCATGGATACTCAAAATAGAATCTTCCCAGGGGTTTACCAGTAATCCCAGAACTGAGGTCTCAGGGATACCCAAAATAGAATCTTCCCAAGGGTTTACCAGAACTGGCACAACTGTGGACTCAAGGAAACCCAAAATAGAATCTTCCCAAAGGTCTGTCAGTACTGGCACAATTGGTGTCTCAATGATACTCAAACTAGAATCTTCCCAAGGATTTGCCAGTACTGGCACAACTGGGGTTTCAAGGATACTTAAACTAGAATCTTCCCAAGGGATTTCCAATTCTAGCACAACTGGGGTCTCAGGGATACTCAAAATAGAATTTTCCCAAGGGTTTGCCAGCACTGGCATATCTGGGGTCTCAAGGATACTCAAAATAGAATCTTCCCAAGGGTTTACCAGTAATGTCACAATTGAGGTCGTTGGGATACCCCAAATAGAATCTTCCCAAGGGTTTGCCAGTACTGGAACAACTGGGGTCCCAATGATACTCAAAATAGAATCTTCCCAAGGGTTTGTCAGTACTGGAACAACTGGGGACTCCATGATACTCAAAATAGAATCTTCCTAAGGGTTTGCCAGTACTGGCTTCTCTGACGTCTCAAGGTTACACAAAATAAAATCTTCTCAAGGGTTTGCCAGTACTGGCACAACCGGGTTCACTGGGATACTCAAAAAAGAATCTTCCCAAGGGTTTGCCAATACTGACACAACTGGGGCCTCAAGGATTCTCAAAATACAATCTTTCCAAGGCTCTGCCAGTACTAGCACAACTGGGGTCTCAAGGATACTCAAAATAAAATCTTCCCAAGGGTTTGCCAGTACTGGCACAACTGGGGTCTCACGGATACTCAAAATACAATCTTCCCAAGGGTTTGCCAGTACTGGCATAGCTGGGCTCTCAAGGATACTCAAAATAGAATCTTCCCAAAGGTTTGCAGTACTGGCACAACTGGAGTCTCAAGGATACTCAAAATATAATCTTCCCAAGGGTTTGCCAGTACTGGCACAAATGGGGTCTCAAGGATACTCAAAATAGAATCTTCCCAAGGGATTGTCAGTGCTGGCATATCTTGGGTCTCAAGAATACTCAAAATACTCAAACTAGAATCTTCCCAAGGGATTGCCAATACTAGCACAACTGGGGTCTAAGGGATACTCAAAATAGAATTTTCCCAAGGGTTTGCCAGTACTGGCATAGCTGGGCTCTCAAGGATACTCAAAATAGAATCTTCCCAAAGGTTTGCAGTACTGGCACAACTGGGGTCTCAAGGACACTTAAAAAATAATCTTCATAAGGGTTTTCCAGTACTGGCATATCTGGGTTCTCCAGGATACTCAAAATAGAAGCTTCCCAAGGGTTTGTCAGTACTGGCATATCTGGTGTCTCAAGGATAATCAAAATAGAATCTTCCCAACAGTTTACCAGCAATGTCACAACTGAGGTCTCAGGGATATCCAAAATACAATCTTCCCAGGGGTTTGCCAGTACTGAAACAACTGGAGTCCCAGGGATACTCTAAATAGAATCTTCCCAAGGGTCTGCCAGTACTGGCACAACCGGGGTCTCTGGGATACTCAAAATAGAATGTTCCCAAGGCTTTGCCAGTACTGGCACAACTGGGGTCTCAAAGATACTCAAAATAGAATCTTTCAAAGGGTTTGCCAGTACTGGCATATCTGGGATCCCAAGGATACTCAAAATAGAATCTTCTCAAGGGTTTGCCAGTACTGGCACAACTGGGGTCCCAAGGATACTCAAAATAGAATCTTCCCAAGGGTTTACCAGAACTGGCACAACTGGGGACTCTAGGATACTTAAACTAGAATCTTCCCAAGGGATTTCCAATTCTAGCATAACTGGGGTCTCAGGGATACTCAAAATAGAATTTTCCCAAGGGTTTGCCAGCACTGGCATATCTGGGGTCTCAAGGATACTCAAAATAGAATCTTCCCAAGAGTTTACCAGTAATGTCACAACTGAGTTCTCAGGGATACCCAAAATAGAATCTTCCCAAGGGTTTGTCAGTACTGGGACAACTGAGGTCTCTGGGATGCTCAAAATAGAATCTTCCCAAGGGTTTGTCAGTACTGGCACAACTGGGGTCTCAAGGATACTCAAAATAGTATCTTCCCAAGGGTTTACCAGTAATGTCAAAATTGAGGTCGTTGGGATACCCCAAATAGAATCTTCCCAAGGGTTTGCCAGTACTGGAACAACTGGGGTCCCAATGATACTCAAAATAGAATCTTCCCAAGGGTTTGTCAGTACTGGAACAACTGGGGACTCCATGATACTCAAAATAGAATCTTCCTAAGGGTTTGCCAGTACTGGCTTCTCTGACGTCTCAAGGTTACACAAAATAAAATCTTCTCAAGGGTTTGCCAGTACTGGCACAACCGGGTTCACTGGGATACTCAAAAAAGAATCTTCCCAAGGGTTTGCCAATACTGACACAACTGGGGCCTCAAGGATTCTCAAAATACAATCTTTCCAAGGCTTTGCCAGTACTAGCACAACTGGGGTCTCAAGGATACTCAAAATAAAATCTTCCCAAGGGTTTGCCAGTACTGGCACAATTGGGGTCTCACGGATACTCAAAATACAATCTTCCCAAGGGTTTGCCAGTACTGGCATAGCTGGGCTCTCAAGGATACTCAAAATAGAATCTTCCCAAAGGTTTGCAGTACTGGCACAACTGGAGTCTCAAGGATACTCAAAATATAATCTTCCCAAGGGTTTGCCAGTACTGGCACAAATGGGGTCTCAAGGATACTCAAAATAGAATCTTCCCAAGGGATTGTCAGTGCTGGCATATCTTGGGTCTCAAGAATACTCAAAATACTCAAACTAGAATCTTCCCAAGGGATTGCCAATACTAGCACAACTGGGGTCTAAGGGATACTCAAAATAGAATTTTCCCAAGGGTTTGCCAGTACTGGCATAGCTGGGCTCTCAAGGATACTCAAAATAGAATCTTCCCAAAGGTTTGCAGTACTGGCACAACTGGGGTCTCAAGGACACTTAAAAAATAATCTTCCCAAGGGTTTTCCAGTACTGGCATATCTGGGTTCTCCAGGATACTCAAAATAGAAGCTTCCCAAGGGTTTGTCAGTACTGGCATATCTGGTGTCTCAAGGATAATCAAAATAGAATCTTCCCAACAGTTTACCAGCAATGTCACAACTGAGGTCTCAGGGATATCCAAAATACAATCTTCCCAGGGGTTTGCCAGTACTGAAACAACTGGAGTCCCAGGGATACTCTAAATAGAATCTTCCCAAGGGTCTGCCAGTACTGGCACAACCGGGGTCTCTGGGATACTCAAAATAGAATGTTCCCAAGGGTTTGCCAGTACTGGCACCACTGGGGTCTCAAAGATACTCAAAATAGAACCTTTCAAAGGGTTTGCCAGTACTGGCATATCTGGGATCCCAAGGATACTCAAAATAGAATCTTCTCAAGGGTTTGCCAGTACTGGCACAACTGGGGTCCCAAGGATACTCAAAATAGAATCTTCCCAAGGGTTTACCAGAACTGGCACAACTGGGGACTCAAGGATACTTAAACTAGAATCTTCCCAAGGGATTTCCAATTCTAGCATAACTGGGGTCTCAGGGATACTCAAAATAGAATTTTCCCAAGGGTTTGCCAGCACTGGCACAACTGGGGTCTCAAGGATACTCAAAATAGTATCTTCCCAAGGGTTTACCAGCAATGTCACAACTGAGGTCGTTGGGATACCCCAAATAGAAACTTCCCAAGGGTTTGCCAGTACTGGAACAACTGGGGTCCCAAGGATACTCAAAATAGAATCTTCCCAAGGGTTTGTCAGTACTGGAACAACTGGGGACTCCAGGATACTCAAAATAGAATCTTCCTAAGGGTTTGCCAGTACTGGCTTCTCTGACGTCTCAAGGATACGCAAAATAAAATCTTCTCAAGGGTTTGCCAGTACTGGCACAACCGGGTTCACTGGGATACTCAAAAAAGAATCTTCCCAAGGGTTTGCCAATACTGACACAACCGGGGCCTCAAGGATTCTCAAAATATAATCTTTCCAAGACTTTGCCAGTACTAGCACAACTGAGGTCTCAGGGATACCCAAAATAGAATGTTCCTAAGGGTTTGCCAGTACTGGAATAACTGGGGTCTCAAGGATAATCAAAATATAATCTTCCAAAGGGTTTGCCAGAACTGGCACAAATGGGGTCTCAGGAATACTCAAAATAGAAATTTCTCAAGGGTTTGCCAATACTGGCACAACTGGGGTCTCAGGGATACTCAAAATAGAATTTTCTCAAGGGCTTGCCAATACTGGCACAACTGGGGTCTCAAGGATACTCAAAATAGAATCTTCCCAAGGGTTTACCGAACTGGCACAACTGTGGTCTCAAGGATACTCAAAATAGAATCTTTCCAAGCGTTTGCCAGTACTGGCACAACTGGGGTCACAAGGATACTCAAAAAGAATCATCCCAAGGGGTTGCCAGTACTGGCACAACTGGGGTCTCAAAAATACTCAAAATAGAATCTTCCCAAGGGTTTGCCAATACTGGCACAACTGGGGTCTCAAGGATACTCAAAATAGAATCTTCCCAAGGGTTTATCAGTACTGGCATATCTGGTGTCTCGAGGATACTCAAAATTCCCCAATGGTTTGCCAGTACTGGCATATCTGGGGTCTCAAGGATACTCAAAATTGAATGTTCCCAATGGTTTGCCAGAAGTGGCACAACTGGGGTCTCAAGGATACTCAAAATATAATCTTCCCAAGGGTTTGAAAGCACTGGCCAACTGAAGTCTCAAGGATACTCAAACTAGAATCTTCCTAAGGTTTTGCCAGTAATTACATATCTGGGGTCTCATAGATACTCAAAATAGAATCTTCTCAAGGATTTGCCAGTACTGGCACAACTGGAGTCTCAGGGATACTCAAAAAATAAAACTCCCAAGGGTTTGAAAGCACTGGCACAACTGGAGTCTCAAAGATTCTAAAACTAGAATCTCCCCAAGGGTTTGAAAGTAGTGGCACAACTGGGGTCTCAAGGATGCTCAAACTAGAATCTTCCCAAGGGTTTGCCAGTACTGGCATATCTGGGGCCTCAAGGATACTCAAAATAAAATCTTCCCAAGGGTTTTCCAGTACTGGCATATCTGGGCTCTCAAGGATACTCAAAATAGAATATTCCCAAGGGTTAACCAGTACTGGCATATCTGGGGTCTCCAGGACACTCAAAATAGAATGTTTCCAAGGGTTTGTCAGTACTGGCATATCTGGGGTCTCAATGATACTCAAAATCGAATCTTCCCAATGGTTTACCAGTACTGGCATTGCTGGGGTCTCAAGGATACTCAAAATAGAATCTTCCCCAGGGGTTTTCAGTACTGGCACAACTTGGGTCTCAAGGACACTCAAAATAGAATCTTCCTAAGGGTTTGCCAGTACTGGCTTCTCTGACGTCTCAAGGTTACACAAAATAAAATCTTCTCAAGGGTTTGCCAGTACTGGCACAACCGGGTTCACTGGGATACTCAAAAAAGAATCTTCCCAAGGGTTTGCCAATACTGACACAACTGGGGCCTCAAGGATTCTCAAAATACAATCTTTCCAAGGCTTTGCCAGTACTAGCACAACTGGGGTCTCAAGGATACTCAAAATAAAATCTTCCCAAGGGTTTGCCAGTACTGGCACAACTGGGGTCTCACGGATACTCAAAATACAATCTTCCCAAGGGTTTGCCAGTACTGGCATAGCTGGGCTCTCAAGGATACTCAAAATAGAATCTTCCCAAAGGTTTGCAGTACTGGCACAACTGGAGTCTCAAGGATACTCAAAATATAATCTTCCCAAGGGTTTGCCAGTACTGGCACAACTGGGGTCTCAAGGATACTCAAAATAGAATCTTCCCAAGGGATTGTCAGTGCTGGCATATCTTGGGTCTCAAGAATACTCAAAATACTCAAACTAGAATCTTCCCAAGGGATTGCCAATACTAGCACAACTGGGGTCTAAGGGATACTCAAAATAAAATTTTCCCAAGGGTTTGCCAGTACTGGCATAGCTGGGCTCTCAAGGATACTCAAAATAGAATCTTCCCAAAGGTTTGCAGTACTGGCACAACTGGGGTCTCAAGGACACTTAAAAAATAATCTTCCCAAGGGTTTTCCAGTACTGGCATATCTGGGTTCTCCAGGATACTCAAAATAGAAGCTTCCCAAGGGTTTGTCAGTACTGGCATATCTGGTGTCTCAAGGATAATCAAAATAGAATCTTCCCAACAGTTTACCAGCAATGTCACAACTGAGGTCTCATGGATATCCAAAATACAATCTTCCCAGGGGTTTGCCAGTACTGAAACAACTGGGGTCCCAGGGATACTCTAAATAGAATCTTCCCAAGGGTCTGCCAGTACTGGCACAACCGGGGTCTCTGGGATACTCAAAATAGAATGTTCCCAAGGGTTTGCCAGTACTGGCACAACTGGGGTCTCAAAGATACTCAAAATAGAATCTTTCAAAGGGTTTGCCAGTACTGGCATATCTGGGATCCCAAGGATACTCAAAATAGAATCTTCTCAAGGGTTTGCCAGTACTAGCATAACTGGGGTCTCAGGGATACTCAAAATAGAATTTTCCCAAGGGTTTGCCAGCACTGGCACAACTGGTGTCTCAAGGATACTCAAAATAGTATCTTCCCAAGGGTTTACCAGCAATGTCACAACTGAGGTCGTTGGGATACCCCAAATAGAAACTTCCCAAGGGTTTGCCAGTACTGGAACAACTGGGGTCCCAAGGATACTCAAAATAGAATCTTCCCAAGGGTTTGTCAGTACTGGAACAACTGGGGAATCCAGGATACTCAAAATAGAATCTTCCTAAGGGTTTGCCAGTACTGGCTTCTCTGACCTCTCAAGGATCCGCAAAATAAAATCTTCTCAAGGGTTTGCCAGTACTGGCACAACCGGGTTCACTGGGATACTCAAAAAAGAATCTTCCCAAGGGTTTGCCAATACTGACACAACCGGGGCCTCAAGGATTCTCAAAATATAATCTTTCCAAGACTTTGCCAGTACTAGCACAACTGAGGTCTCAGGGATACCCAAAATAGAATGTTCCTAAGGGTTTGCCAGTACTGGAATAACTGGGGTCTCAAGGATAATCAAAATATAATCTTCCCAAGGGTTTGCCAGAACTGGCACAAATGGGGTCTCAGGAATACTCAAAATAGAAATTTCTCAAGGGTTTGCCAATACTGGCACAACTGGGGTCTCAGGGATACTCAAAATAGAATTTTCTCAAGGGCTTGCCAATACTGGCACAACTGGGGTCTCAAGGATACTCAAAATAGAATCTTCCCAAGGGTTTACCGAACTGGCACAACTGTGGTCTCAAGGATACTCAAAATAGAATCTTTCCAAGCGTTTGCCAGTACTGGCACAACTGGGGTCACAAGGATACTCAAAAAGAATCATCCCAAGGGGTTGCCAGTACTGGCACAACTGGGGTCTCAAAAATACTCAAAATAGAATTTTCCCAAGGGTTTGCCAATACTGGCACAACTGGGGTCTCAAGGATACTCAAAATAGAATCTTCCCAAGGGTTTATCAGTACTGGCATATCTGGTGTCTCGAGGATACTCAAAATAGAATTTCCCCAATGGTTTGCCAGTACTGGCATATCTGGGGTCTCAAGGATACTCAAAATTGAATGTTCCCAATGGTTTGCCAGAAGTGGCACAACTGGGGTCTCAAGGATACTCAAAATATAATCTTCCCAAGGGTTTGAAAGCACTGGCCAACTGAAGTCTCAAGGATACTCAAACTAGAATCTTCCTAAGGTTTTGCCAGTAATGACATATCTGGGGTCTCATAGATACTCAAAATAGAATCTTCTCAAGGATTTGCCAGTACTGGCACAACTGGAGTCTCAGGGATACTCAAAAAATAAAATTCCCAAGGGTTTGAAAGCACTGGCACAACTGGAGTCTCAAAGATTCTAAAACTAGAATCTCCCCAAGGGTTTGAAAGTAGTGGCACAACTGGGGTCTCAAGGATGCTCAAACTAGAATCTTCCCAAGGGTTTGCCAGTACTGGCATATCTGGGGCCTCAAGGATACTCAAAATAAAATCTTCTCAAGGGTTTTCCAGTACTGGCATATCTGGGCTCTCAAGGATACTCAAAATAGAATATTCCCAAGGGTTAACCAGTACTGGCATATCTGGGGTCTCCAGGACACTCAAAATAGAATGTTTCCAAGGGTTTGTCAGTACTGGCATATCTGGGGTCTCAATGATACTCAAAATCGAATCTTCCCAATGGTTTACCAGTACTGGCATTGCTGGGGTCTCAAGGATACTCAAAATAGAATCTTCCCCAGGGGTTTTCAGTACTGGCACAACTTGGGTCTCAAGGACACTCAAAATAGAATATTCCCAAGGGTTTGCCAGTACTGACACAACTGGAGTCTCAGGGATACTCATAATATAATCCCAAGGGTTTGAAAGTACTGGCACATCTGGGGTCTCTAGGATACTCAAAACAGAATATTCCAAGGGTTTGTCACTACTGGCATATATGGGGTCTCAAGGTTACTCAAAATAGAATCTTCCCAAGGGTTTGAAAGTAATGGCACAACTGGGGTCTCAAGGATACTCAAAGTAGAATCTTTCCAAGGGTTTGCCAGTACTGGCACAACGGGGGTCTCAAGGATACTCAAAATAGAATCTTCCCAAGGGCTTGTCAGTACTAGCATATCTGGGGTCTCAAGAATACTTAAAATATAATCTTCCAAAGGGTTTATCAGTACTGGCATATCTGGGGTCTCAATGATGCTCAAAATAGAATCTCCCAAATGGTTTGCCAGTACTGACATATCTGGGGTCTCAAGGATACTCAAAATAGAATCTTCCCAATGGTTTGCCAGTACTGGAATATCTGGGCTCTCAAAATAGAATCTTCCCAATGGTTTGCCAGAAGTGGCACAACTGGGGTCTCAAGGATACTCAAAATATATTCTTTCCAAGGGTTTGAAAGCACTAGCCAACTGAAGTCTCAAGGATACTCAAAATAGAATCTTCCTAAGGTTTTGCCAGTAATGGTATATCTGGGGTCTCATAGATACTCAAAATAGAATCTTCTCAAGGATTTGCCAGTACTGGCACAACTGGAGTCTCAGGGATACTCAAAAAATAAAATTCCCAAGGGTTTGAAAGCACTGGCACAACTGGAGTCTCAAAGATTCTAAAACTAGAATCTCCCCAAGGGTTTGAAAGTACTGGCATATCTGGGGCCTCAAGGATACTCAAAATAGAATCTTCCCAAGGGTTTGCCAGTACTGGCATATCTGAGGTCTCAAGGATACTCAAAATAGAATCTTCCCAAGGGTTAACCAGTACTGGTATATCTGGGGTCTCCAGGACACTCAAAATAGAATCTTTCCAAGGGTTTGTCAATATTGGCATATCTGGGGTCTCAATGATACTCAAAATAGAATCTTCCCAATGGTTTACCAGTACTGGCATAGCTGGGGTCTCAAGGATACTCAAAATAGAATCTTCCCCAGGGGTTTTCAGTACTGGCACAACTGGGGTCTCAAGGACACTCAAAATAGAATATTTCCAAGGGTTTGCCAGTACTGGCACAACTGGAGTCTCAGGGATACTCATAATATAAACTTCCCAAGGGTTTGAAAGTACTGGCACATCTGGGGTCTCTAGGATACTCAAAACAGAATATTCCAAGGGTTTGTCACTACTGGCACAACTGGAGTCTCAGGGATACTCATAATATAAACTTCCCAAGGGTTTGAAAGTACTGGCACATCTGGGGTCTCAAGGTTACTCAAAATAGAATCTTCCCAAGGGTTTGAAAGTACTGGCACAAGGGGGGTCTCAAGGATACTCAAAATAGAATCTTCCCAAGGGCTTGTCAGTACTAGCATATCTGGGGTCTCAAGAATACTTAAAATATAATCTTACAAATGGTTTATCAGTACTGGCATATATGGGGTCTCAAGGATACTCAAAATAGAATCTCCCCAATGGTTTGCCAGTACTGGCATATCTGGGGTCTTAAGGATACTCAAAATAGATTCTTCCCAATGGTTTGCCAGTACTGACACAACTGGGGTCTCAAGGATACTCAAAATATAATATTTTCAAGGGATTGGAAGCACTGGCCAACTGGAGTCTCAAGGATACTCAAACTAGAATCTTTCTAAGGTTTTGCCAATAATGGCATGTCTGGGGTCTCAAGGATACTCAAAGTAGAATCTTCCCAAGGGATTTTCAATACTAGCACAACTGGGGTCTCAGGCATACTCAAAATAGAATTTTCCCAAGGGTTTGCCAGCACTGGCATATTTGGGGTCTCATGGATACTCAAAATAGAATCTTCCCAGGGGTTTACCAGTAATCCCAGAACTGAGGTCTCAGGGATACCCAAAATAGAATCTTCCCAAGGGTTTACCAGAACTGGCACAACTGTGGACTCAAGGAAACCCAAAATAGAATCTTCCCAAAGGTCTGTCAGTACTGGCACAATTGGTGTCTCAATGATACTCAAACTAGAATCTTCCCAAGGATTTGCCAGTACTGGCACAACTGGGGTTTCAAGGATACTTAAACTAGAATCTTCCCAAGGGATTTCCAATTCTAGCACAACTGGGGTCTCAGGGATACTCAAAATAGAATTTTCCCAAGGGTTTGCCAGCACTGGCATATCTGGGGTCTCAAGGATACTCAAAATAGAATCTTCCCAAGGGTTTACCAGTAATGTCACAATTGAGGTCGTTGGGATACCCCAAATAGAATCTTCCCAAGGGTTTGCCAGTACTGGAACAACTGGGGTCCCAATGATACTCAAAATAGAATCTTCCCAAGGGTTTGTCAGTACTGGAACAACTGGGGACTCCATGATACTCAAAATAGAATCTTCCTAAGGGTTTGCCAGTACTGGCTTCTCTGACGTCTCAAGGTTACACAAAATAAAATCTTCTCAAGGGTTTGCCAGTACTGGCACAACCGGGTTCACTGGGATACTCAAAAAAGAATCTTCCCAAGGGTTTGCCAATACTGACACAACTGGGGCCTCAAGGATTCTCAAAATACAATCTTTCCAAGGCTTTGCCAGTACTAGCACAACTGGGGTCTCAAGGATACTCAAAATATAATATTTTCAAGGGATTGGAAGCACTGGCCAACTGGAGTCTCAAGGATACTCAAACTAGAATCTTTCTAAGGTTTTGCCAATAATGGCATGTCTGGGGTCTCAAGGATACTCAAAGTAGAATCTTCCCAAGGGATTTTCAATACTAGCACAACTGGGGTCTCAGGCATACTCAAAATAGAATTTTCCCAAGGGTTTGCCAGCACTGGCATATTTGGGGTCTCATGGATACTCAAAATAGAATCTTCCCAGGGGTTTACCAGTAATCCCAGAACTGAGGTCTCAGGGATACCCAAAATAGAATCTTCCCAAGGGTTTACCAGAACTGGCACAACTGTGGACTCAAGGAAACCCAAAATAGAATCTTCCCAAAGGTCTGTCAGTACTGGCACAATTGGTGTCTCAATGATACTCAAACTAGAATCTTCCCAAGGATTTGCCAGTACTGGCACAACTGGGGTTTCAAGGATACTTAAACTAGAATCTTCCCAAGGGATTTCCAATTCTAGCACAACTGGGGTCTCAGGGATACTCAAAATAGAATTTTCCCAAGGGTTTGCCAGCACTGGCATATCTGGGGTCTCAAGGATACTCAAAATAGAATCTTCCCAAGGGTTTACCAGTAATGTCACAATTGAGGTCGTTGGGATACCCCAAATAGAATCTTCCCAAGGGTTTGCCAGTACTGGAACAACTGGGGTCCCAATGATACTCAAAATAGAATCTTCCCAAGGGTTTGTCAGTACTGGAACAACTGGGGACTCCATGATACTCAAAATAGAATCTTCCTAAGGGTTTGCCAGTACTGGCTTCTCTGACGTCTCAAGGTTACACAAAATAAAATCTTCTCAAGGGTTTGCCAGTACTGGCACAACCGGGTTCACTGGGATACTCAAAAAAGAATCTTCCCAAGGGTTTGCCAATACTGACACAACTGGGGCCTCAAGGATTCTCAAAATACAATCTTTCCAAGGCTTTGCCAGTACTAGCACAACTGGGGTCTCAAGGATACTCAAAATAAAATCTTCCCAAGGGTTTGCCAGTACTGGCACAACTGGGGTCTCACGGATACTCAAAATACAATCTTCCCAAGGGTTTGCCAGTACTGGCATAGCTGGGCTCTCAAGGATACTCAAAATAGAATCTTCCCAAAGGTTTGCAGTACTGGCACAACTGGAGTCTCAAGGATACTCAAAATATAATCTTCCCAAGGGTTTGCCAGTACTGGCACAAATGGGGTCTCAAGGATACTCAAAATAGAATCTTCCCAAGGGATTGTCAGTGCTGGCATATCTTGGGTCTCAAGAATACTCAAAATACTCAAACTAGAATCTTCCCAAGGGATTGCCAATACTAGCACAACTGGGGTCTAAGGGATACTCAAAATAGAATTTTCCCAAGGGTTTGCCAGTACTGGCATAGCTGGGCTCTCAAGGATACTCAAAATAGAATCTTCCCAAAGGTTTGCAGTACTGGCACAACTGGGGTCTCAAGGACACTTAAAAAATAATCTTCATAAGGGTTTTCCAGTACTGGCATATCTGGGTTCTCCAGGATACTCAAAATAGAAGCTTCCCAAGGGTTTGTCAGTACTGGCATATCTGGTGTCTCAAGGATAATCAAAATAGAATCTTCCCAACAGTTTACCAGCAATGTCACAACTGAGGTCTCAGGGATATCCAAAATACAATCTTCCCAGGGGTTTGCCAGTACTGAAACAACTGGAGTCCCAGGGATACTCTAAATAGAATCTTCCCAAGGGTCTGCCAGTACTGGCACAACCGGGGTCTCTGGGATACTCAAAATAGAATGTTCCCAAGGCTTTGCCAGTACTGGCACAACTGGGGTCTCAAAGATACTCAAAATAGAATCTTTCAAAGGGTTTGCCAGTACTGGCATATCTGGGATCCCAAGGATACTCAAAATAGAATCTTCTCAAGGGTTTGCCAGTACTGGCACAACTGGGGTCCCAAGGATACTCAAAATAGAATCTTCCCAAGGGTTTACCAGAACTGGCACAACTGGGGACTCTAGGATACTTAAACTAGAATCTTCCCAAGGGATTTCCAATTCTAGCATAACTGGGGTCTCAGGGATACTCAAAATAGAATTTTCCCAAGGGTTTGCCAGCACTGGCATATCTGGGGTCTCAAGGATACTCAAAATAGAATCTTCCCAAGGGTTTACCAGTAATGTCACAACTGAGTTCTCAGGGATACCCAAAATAGAATCTTCCCAAGGGTTTGTCAGTACTGGGACAACTGAGGTCTCTGGGATGCTCAAAATAGAATCTTCCCAAGGGTTTGTCAGTACTGGCACAACTGGGGTCTCAAGGATACTCAAAATAGTATCTTCCCAAGGGTTTACCAGTAATGTCAAAATTGAGGTCGTTGGGATACCCCAAATAGAATCTTCCCAAGGGTTTGCCAGTACTGGAACAACTGGGGTCCCAATGATACTCAAAATAGAATCTTCCCAAGGGTTTGTCAGTACTGGAACAACTGGGGACTCCATGATACTCAAAATAGAATCTTCCTAAGGGTTTGCCAGTACTGGCTTCTCTGACGTCTCAAGGTTACACAAAATAAAATCTTCTCAAGGGTTTGCCAGTACTGGCACAACCGGGTTCACTGGGATACTCAAAAAAGAATCTTCCCAAGGGTTTGCCAATACTGACACAACTGGGGCCTCAAGGATTCTCAAAATACAATCTTTCCAAGGCTTTGCCAGTACTAGCACAACTGGGGTCTCAAGGATACTCAAAATAAAATCTTCCCAAGGGTTTGCCAGTACTGGCACAATTGGGGTCTCACGGATACTCAAAATACAATCTTCCCAAGGGTTTGCCAGTACTGGCATAGCTGGGCTCTCAAGGATACTCAAAATAGAATCTTCCCAAAGGTTTGCAGTACTGGCACAACTGGAGTCTCAAGGATACTCAAAATATAATCTTCCCAAGGGTTTGCCAGTACTGGCACAAATGGGGTCTCAAGGATACTCAAAATAGAATCTTCCCAAGGGATTGTCAGTGCTGGCATATCTTGGGTCTCAAGAATACTCAAAATACTCAAACTAGAATCTTCCCAAGGGATTGCCAATACTAGCACAACTGGGGTCTAAGGGATACTCAAAATAGAATTTTCCCAAGGGTTTGCCAGTACTGGCATAGCTGGGCTCTCAAGGATACTCAAAATAGAATCTTCCCAAAGGTTTGCAGTACTGGCACAACTGGGGTCTCAAGGACACTTAAAAAATAATCTTCCCAAGGGTTTTCCAGTACTGGCATATCTGGGTTCTCCAGGATACTCAAAATAGAAGCTTCCCAAGGGTTTGTCAGTACTGGCATATCTGGTGTCTCAAGGATAATCAAAATAGAATCTTCCCAACAGTTTACCAGCAATGTCACAACTGAGGTCTCAGGGATATCCAAAATACAATCTTCCCAGGGGTTTGCCAGTACTGAAACAACTGGAGTCCCAGGGATACTCTAAATAGAATCTTCCCAAGGGTCTGCCAGTACTGGCACAACCGGGGTCTCTGGGATACTCAAAATAGAATGTTCCCAAGGGTTTGCCAGTACTGGCACCACTGGGGTCTCAAAGATACTCAAAATAGAACCTTTCAAAGGGTTTGCCAGTACTGGCATATCTGGGATCCCAAGGATACTCAAAATAGAATCTTCTCAAGGGTTTGCCAGTACTGGCACAACTGGGGTCCCAAGGATACTCAAAATAGAATCTTCCCAAGGGTTTACCAGAACTGGCACAACTGGGGACTCAAGGATACTTAAACTAGAATCTTCCCAAGGGATTTCCAATTCTAGCATAACTGGGGTCTCAGGGATACTCAAAATAGAATTTTCCCAAGGGTTTGCCAGCACTGGCACAACTGGGGTCTCAAGGATACTCAAAATAGTATCTTCCCAAGGGTTTACCAGCAATGTCACAACTGAGGTCGTTGGGATACCCCAAATAGAAACTTCCCAAGGGTTTGCCAGTACTGGAACAACTGGGGTCCCAAGGATACTCAAAATAGAATCTTCCCAAGGGTTTGTCAGTACTGGAACAACTGGGGACTCCAGGATACTCAAAATAGAATCTTCCTAAGGGTTTGCCAGTACTGGCTTCTCTGACGTCTCAAGGATACGCAAAATAAAATCTTCTCAAGGGTTTGCCAGTACTGGCACAACCGGGTTCACTGGGATACTCAAAAAAGAATCTTCCCAAGGGTTTGCCAATACTGACACAACCGGGGCCTCAAGGATTCTCAAAATATAATCTTTCCAAGACTTTGCCAGTACTAGCACAACTGAGGTCTCAGGGATACCCAAAATAGAATGTTCCTAAGGGTTTGCCAGTACTGGAATAACTGGGGTCTCAAGGATAATCAAAATATAATCTTCCAAAGGGTTTGCCAGAACTGGCACAAATGGGGTCTCAGGAATACTCAAAATAGAAATTTCTCAAGGGTTTGCCAATACTGGCACAACTGGGGTCTCAGGGATACTCAAAATAGAATTTTCTCAAGGGCTTGCCAATACTGGCACAACTGGGGTCTCAAGGATACTCAAAATAGAATCTTCCCAAGGGTTTACCGAACTGGCACAACTGTGGTCTCAAGGATACTCAAAATAGAATCTTTCCAAGCGTTTGCCAGTACTGGCACAACTGGGGTCACAAGGATACTCAAAAAGAATCATCCCAAGGGGTTGCCAGTACTGGCACAACTGGGGTCTCAAAAATACTCAAAATAGAATCTTCCCAAGGGTTTGCCAATACTGGCACAACTGGGGTCTCAAGGATACTCAAAATAGAATCTTCCCAAGGGTTTATCAGTACTGGCATATCTGGTGTCTCGAGGATACTCAAAATTCCCCAATGGTTTGCCAGTACTGGCATATCTGGGGTCTCAAGGATACTCAAAATTGAATGTTCCCAATGGTTTGCCAGAAGTGGCAAAACTGGGGTCTCAAGGATACTCAAAATATAATCTTCCCAAGGGTTTGAAAGCACTGGCCAACTGAAGTCTCAAGGATACTCAAACTAGAATCTTCCTAAGGTTTTGCCAGTAATTACATATCTGGGGTCTCATAGATACTCAAAATAGAATCTTCTCAAGGATTTGCCAGTACTGGCACAACTGGAGTCTCAGGGATACTCAAAAAATAAAATTCCCAAGGGTTTGAAAGCACTGGCACAACTGGAGTCTCAAAGATTCTAAAACTAGAATCTCCCCAAGGGTTTGAAAGTAGTGGCACAACTGGGGTCTCAAGGATGCTCAAACTAGAATCTTCCCAAGGGTTTGCCAGTACTGGCATATCTGGGGCCTCAAGGATACTCAAAATAAAATCTTCCCAAGGGTTTTCCAGTACTGGCATATCTGGGCTCTCAAGGATACTCAAAATAGAATATTCCCAAGGGTTAACCAGTACTGGCATATCTGGGGTCTCCAGGACACTCAAAATAGAATGTTTCCAAGGGTTTGTCAGTACTGGCATATCTGGGGTCTCAATGATACTCAAAATCGAATCTTCCCAATGGTTTACCAGTACTGGCATTGCTGGGGTCTCAAGGATACTCAAAATAGAATCTTCCCCAGGGGTTTTCAGTACTGGCACAACTTGGGTCTCAAGGACACTCAAAATAGAATCTTCCTAAGGGTTTGCCAGTACTGGCTTCTCTGACGTCTCAAGGTTACACAAAATAAAATCTTCTCAAGGGTTTGCCAGTACTGGCACAACCGGGTTAACTGGGATACTCAAAAAAGAATCTTCCCAAGGGTTTGCCAATACTGACACAACTGGGGCCTCAAGGATTCTCAAAATACAATCTTTCCAAGGCTTTGCCAGTACTAGCACAACTGGGGTCTCAAGGATACTCAAAATAAAATCTTCCCAAGGGTTTGCCAGTACTGGCACAACTGGGGTCTCACGGATACTCAAAATACAATCTTCCCAAGGGTTTGCCAGTACTGGCATAGCTGGGCTCTCAAGGATACTCAAAATAGAATCTTCTCAAGGGTTTGCCAGTACTGGCACAACTGGGGTCCCAAGGATACTCAAAATAGAATCTTCCCAAGGATTTGCCAGTACTGGCACAACTGGGGACTCTAGGATACTTAAACTAGAATCTTCCCAAGGGATTTCCAATTCTAGCATAACTTGGGTCTCAGGGATACTCAAAATAGAATTTTCCCAAGGGTTTGCCAGCACTGGCACAACTGGGGTCTCAAGGATACTCAAAATAGTATCTTCCCAAGGGTTTACCAGCAATGTCACAACTGAGGTCGTTGGGATACCCCAAATAGAAACTTCCCAAGGGTTTGCCAGTACTGGAACAACTGGGGTCCCAAGGATACTCAAAATAGAATCTTCCCAAGGGTTTGTCAGTACTGGAACAACTGGGGACTCCAGGATACTCAAAATAGAATCTTCCTAAGGGTTTGCCAGTACTGGCTTCTCTGACGTCTCAAGGATACGCAAAATAAAATCTTCCCAAGGGTTTGCCAATACTGACACAACCGGGGCCTCAAGGATTCTCAAAATATAATCTTTCCAAGACTTTGCCAGTACTAGCACAACTGAGGTCTCAGGGATACCCAAAATAGAATGTTCCTAAGGGTTTGCCAGTACTGGAATAACTGGGGTCTCAAGGATAATCAAAATATAATCTTCCAAAGGGTTTGCCAGAACTGGCACAAATGGGGTCTCAGGAATACTCAAAATAGAAATTTCTCAAGGGTTTGCCAATACTGGCACAACTGGGGTCTCAGGGATACTCAAAATAGAATTTTCTCAAGGGCTTGCCAATACTGGCACAACTGGGGTCTCAAGGATACTCAAAATAGAATCTTCCCAAGGGTTTACCGAACTGGCACAACTGTGGTCTCAAGGATACTCAAAATAGAATCTTTCCAAGCGTTTGCCAGTACTGGCACAACTGGGGTCACAAGGATACTCAAAAAGAATCATCCCAAGGGGTTGCCAGTACTGGCACAACTGGGGTCTCAAAAATACTCAAAATAGAATCTTCCCAAGGGTTTGCCAATACTGGCACAACTGGGGTCTCAAGGATACTCAAAATAGAATCTTCCCAAGGGTTTATCAGTACTGGCATATCTGGTGTCTCGAGGATACTCAAAATTCCCCAATGGTTTGCCAGTACTGGCATATCTGGGGTCTCAAGGATACTCAAAATTGAATGTTCCCAATGGTTTGCCAGAAGTGGCACAACTGGGGTCTCAAGGATACTCAAAATATAATCTTCCCAAGGGTTTGAAAGCACTGGCCAACTGAAGTCTCAAGGATACTCAAACTAGAATCTTCCTAAGGTTTTGCCAGTAATTACATATCTGGCGTCTCATAGATACTCAAAATAGAATCTTCTCAAGGATTTGCCAGTACTGGCACAACTGGAGTCTCAGGGATACTCAAAAAATAAAATTCCCAAGGGTTTGAAAGCACTGGCACAACTGGAGTCTCAAAGATTCTAAAACTAGAATCTCCCCAAGGGTTTGAAAGTAGTGGCACAACTGGGGTCTCAAGGATGCTCAAACTAGAATCTTCCCAAGGGTTTGCCAGTACTGGCATATCTGGGGCCTCAAGGATACTCAAAATAAAATCTTCCCAAGGGTTTTCCAGTACTGGCATATCTGGGCTCTCAAGGATACTCAAAATAGAATATTCCCAAGGGTTAACCAGTACTGGCATATCTGGGGTCTCCAGGACACTCAAAATAGAATGTTTCCAAGGGTTTGTCAGTACTGGCATATCTGGGGTCTCAATGATACTCAAAATCGAATCTTCCCAATGGTTTACCAGTACTGGCATTGCTGGGGTCTCAAGGATACTCAAAATAGAATCTTCCCCAGGGGTTTTCAGTACTGGCACAACTTGGGTCTCAAGGACACTCAAAATAGAATCTTCCTAAGGGTTTGCCAGTACTGGCTTCTCTGACGTCTCAAGGTTACACAAAATAAAATCTTCTCAAGGGTTTGCCAGTACTGGCACAACCGGGTTCACTGGGATACTCAAAAAAGAATCTTCCCAAGGGTTTGCCAATACTGACACAACTGGGGCCTCAAGGATTCTCAAAATACAATCTTTCCAAGGCTTTGCCAGTACTAGCACAACTGGGGTCTCAAGGATACTCAAAATAAAATCTTCCCAAGGGTTTGCCAGTACTGGCACAACTGGGGTCTCACGGATACTCAAAATACAATCTTCCCAAGGGTTTGCCAGTACTGGCATAGCTGGGCTCTCAAGGATACTCAAAATAGAATCTTCCCAAAGGTTTGCAGTACTGGCACAACTGGAGTCTCAAGGATACTCAAAATATAATCTTCCCAAGGGTTTGCCAGTACTGGCACAACTGGGGTCTCAAGGATACTCAAAATAGAATCTTCCCAAGGGATTGTCAGTGCTGGCATATCTTGGGTCTCAAGAATACTCAAAATACTCAAACTAGAATCTTCCCAAGGGATTGCCAATACTAGCACAACTGGGGTCTAAGGGATACTCAAAATAGAATTTTCCCAAGGGTTTGCCAGTACTGGCATAGCTGGGCTCTCAAGGATACTCATAATAGAATCTTCCCAAAGGTTTGCAGTACTGGCACAACTGGGGTCTCAAGGACACTTAAAAAATAATCTTCCCAAGGGTTTTCCAGTACTGGCATATCTGGGTTCTCCAGGATACTCAAAATAGAAGCTTCCCAAGGGTTTGTCAGTACTGGCATATCTGGTGTCTCAAGGATAATCAAAATAGAATCTTCCCAACAGTTTACCAGCAATGTCACAACTGAGGTCTCATGGATATCCAAAATACAATCTTCCCAGGGGTTTGCCAGTACTGAAACAACTGGGGTCCCAGGGATACTCTAAATAGAATCTTCCCAAGGGTCTGCCAGTACTGGCACAACCGGGGTCTCTGGGATACTCAAAATAGAATGTTCCCAAGGGTTTGCCAGTACTGGCACAACTGGGGTCTCAAAGATACTCAAAATAGAATCTTTCAAAGGGTTTGCCAGTACTGGCATATCTGGGATCCCAAGGATACTCAAAATAGAATCTTCTCAAGGGTTTGCCAGTACTAGCATAACTGGGGTCTCAGGGATACTCAAAATAGAATTTTCCCAAGGGTTTGCCAGCACTGGCACAACTGGTGTCTCAAGGATACTCAAAATAGTATCTTCCCAAGGGTTTACCAGCAATGTCACAACTGAGGTCGTTGGGATACCCCAAATAGAAACTTCCCAAGGGTTTGCCAGTACTGGAACAACTGGGGTCCCAAGGATACTCAAAATAGAATCTTCCCAAGGGTTTGTCAGTACTGGAACAACTGGGGAATCCAGGATACTCAAAATAGAATCTTCCTAAGGGTTTGCCAGTACTGGCTTCTCTGACCTCTCAAGGATCCGCAAAATAAAATCTTCTCAAGGGTTTGCCAGTACTGGCACAACCGGGTTCACTGGGATACTCAAAAAAGAATCTTCCCAAGGGTTTGCCAATACTGACACAACCGGGGCCTCAAGGATTCTCAAAATATAATCTTTCCAAGACTTTGCCAGTACTAGCACAACTGAGGTCTCAGGGATACCCAAAATAGAATGTTCCTAAGGGTTTGCCAGTACTGGAATAACTGGGGTCTCAAGGATAATCAAAATATAATCTTCCCAAGGGTTTGCCAGAACTGGCACAAATGGGGTCTCAGGAATACTCAAAATAGAAATTTCTCAAGGGTTTGCCAATACTGGCACAACTGGGGTCTCAGGGATACTCAAAATAGAATTTTCTCAAGGGCTTGCCAATACTGGCACAACTGGGGTCTCAAGGATACTCAAAATAGAATCTTCCCAAGGGTTTACCGAACTGGCACAACTGTGGTCTCAAGGATACTCAAAATAGAATCTTTCCAAGCGTTTGCCAGTACTGGCACAACTGGGGTCACAAGGATACTCAAAAAGAATCATCCCAAGGGGTTGCCAGTACTGGCACAACTGGGGTCTCAAAAATACTCAAAATAGAATTTTCCCAAGGGTTTGCCAATACTGGCACAACTGGGGTCTCAAGGATACTCAAAATAGAATCTTCCCAAGGGTTTATCAGTACTGGCATATCTGGTGTCTCGAGGATACTCAAAATAGAATTTCCCCAATGGTTTGCCAGTACTGGCATATCTGGGGTCTCAAGGATACTCAAAATTGAATGTTCCCAATGGTTTGCCAGAAGTGGCACAACTGGGGTCTCAAGGATACTCAAAATATAATCTTCCCAAGGGTTTGAAAGCACTGGCCAACTGAAGTCTCAAGGATACTCAAACTAGAATCTTCCTAAGGTTTTGCCAGTAATGACATATCTGGGGTCTCATAGATACTCAAAATAGAATCTTCTCAAGGATTTGCCAGTACTGGCACAACTGGAGTCTCAGGGATACTCAAAAAATAAAATTCCCAAGGGTTTGAAAGCACTGGCACAACTGGAGTCTCAAAGATTCTAAAACTAGAATCTCCCCAAGGGTTTGAAAGTAGTGGCACAACTGGGGTCTCAAGGATGCTCAAACTAGAATCTTCCCAAGGGTTTGCCAGTACTGGCATATCTGGGGCCTCAAGGATACTCAAAATAAAATCTTCTCAAGGGTTTTCCAGTACTGGCATATCTGGGCTCTCAAGGATACTCAAAATAGAATATTCCCAAGGGTTAACCAGTACTGGCATATCTGGGGTCTCCAGGACACTCAAAATAGAATGTTTCCAAGGGTTTGTCAGTACTGGCATATCTGGGGTCTCAATGATACTCAAAATCGAATCTTCCCAATGGTTTACCAGTACTGGCATTGCTGGGGTCTCAAGGATACTCAAAATAGAATCTTCCCCAGGGGTTTTCAGTACTGGCACAACTTGGGTCTCAAGGACACTCAAAATAGAATATTCCCAAGGGTTTGCCAGTACTGACACAACTGGAGTCTCAGGGATACTCATAATATAAACGTCCCAAGGGTTTGAAAGTACTGGCACATCTGGGGTCTCTAGGATACTCAAAACAGAATATTCCAAGGGTTTGTCACTACTGGCATATATGGGGTCTCAAGGTTACTCAAAATAGAATCTTCCCAAGGGTTTGAAAGTAATGGCACAACTGGGGTCTCAAGGATACTCAAAGTAGAATCTTTCCAAGGGTTTGCCAGTACTGGCACAACGGGGGTCTCAAGGATACTCAAAATAGAATCTTCCCAAGGGCTTGTCAGTACTAGCATATCTGGGGTCTCAAGAATACTTAAAATATAATCTTCCAAAGGGTTTATCAGTACTGGCATATCTGGGGTCTCAATGATGCTCAAAATAGAATCTCCCAAATGGTTTGCCAGTACTGACATATCTGGGGTCTCAAGGATACTCAAAATAGAATCTTCCCAATGGTTTGCCAGTACTGGAATATCTGGGCTCTCAAAATAGAATCTTCCCAATGGTTTGCCAGAAGTGGCACAACTGGGGTCTCAAGGATACTCAAAATATATTCTTTCCAAGGGTTTGAAAGCACTAGCCAACTGAAGTCTCAAGGATACTCAAACTAGAATCTTCCTAAGGTTTTGCCAGTAATGGTATATCTGGGGTCTCATAGATACTCAAAATAGAATCTTCTCAAGGATTTGCCAGTACTGGCACAACTGGAGTCTCAGGGATACTCAAAAAATAAAATTCCCAAGGGTTTGAAAGCACTGGCACAACTGGAGTCTCAAAGATTCTAAAACTAGAATCTCCCCAAGGGTTTGAAAGTACTGGCATATCTGGGGCCTCAAGGATACTCAAAATAGAATCTTCCCAAGGGTTTGCCAGTACTGGCATATCTGAGGTCTCAAGGATACTCAAAATAGAATCTTCCCAAGGGTTAACCAGTACTGGTATATCTGGGGTCTCCAGGACACTCAAAATAGAATCTTTCCAAGGGTTTGTCAATATTGGCATATCTGGGGTCTCAATGATACTCAAAATAGAATCTTCCCAATGGTTTACCAGTACTGGCATAGCTGGGGTCTCAAGGATACTCAAAATAGAATCTTCCCCAGGGGTTTTCAGTACTGGCACAACTGGGGTCTCAAGGACACTCAAAATAGAATATTTCCAAGGGTTTGCCAGTACTGGCACAACTGGAGTCTCAGGGATACTCATAATATAAACTTCCCAAGGGTTTGAAAGTACTGGCACATCTGGGGTCTCTAGGATACTCAAAACAGAATATTCCAAGGGTTTGTCACTACTGGCACAACTGGAGTCTCAGGGATACTCATAATATAAACTTCCCAAGGGTTTGAAAGTACTGGCACATCTGGGGTCTCAAGGTTACTCAAAATAGAATCTTCCCAAGGGTTTGAAAGTACTGGCACAAGGGGGGTCTCAAGGATACTCAAAATAGAATCTTCCCAAGGGCTTGTCAGTACTAGCATATCTGGGGTCTCAAGAATACTTAAAATATAATCTTACAAATGGTTTATCAGTACTGGCATATATGGGGTCTCAAGGATACTCAAAATAGAATCTCCCCAATGGTTTGCCAGTACTGGCATATCTGGGGTCTTAAGGATACTCAAAATAGATTCTTCCCAATGGTTTGCCAGTACTGACACAACTGGGGTCTCAAGGATACTCAAAATATAATATTTTCAAGGGATTGGAAGCACTGGCCAACTGGAGTCTCAAGGATACTCAAACTAGAATCTTTCTAAGGTTTTGCCAATAATGGCATGTCTGGGGTCTCAAGGATACTCAAAGTAGAATCTTCTCAAGGGTTTGCCAGTACTGGCATAATTGGAGTCTCAGGGATACCCAAAATATAAACTTCCCAAGGGTTTGAAAGCACTGGCACATCTGGGGTCTCAAGGATGCTCAAAATAGAATCTTCCCAATGGTTTGCCAGTACTGGCATATCTGGGGTCTCAAGGATACTCAAAATAGAATGTTCCCAATGGTTTGCCAGTACTGGCACAACTGGGGTCTCAAGGATACTCAAAATATAATATTTTCAAGGGTTTAAAAGCACTGGCCAACTGGAGTCTCAAGGATGCTCAAACTAGAATCTTCCTAAGGTTTTGCCAATAATGGCATATCTGGGGTCTTAAGGATACTCAAAGTCGAATCTTCTCAAGGGTTTACCAGTACTGGCACATCTGGAGTCTCAGGGATGCTCAATATATAAACTTCCCAAGGGTTTGAAAGTACTGGCACAACTGGAGTCTAAAGGATTCTCAAACTAGAATCTCCCCAAGGGTTTGAAAGTACTGGCACAACTGGGGTCTCAAGGATACTCAAACTAGAATCTTTCCAAGTGTTTGCCAGTACTGGCACAACCGGGGTCTCAAGGATACTCAAAATAGTCTCTTCCCAAGGGTTTGTCAGTACTGGCATATCTGGGGTCTCAAGGATACGCAAAATAGAATCTTCCAAAAGGTTTATCAGTACTGGCATATCTGGGGTCTCAAGGATACTCAAAATAGAATCTTCCCAAGGGTTTGTCAATACTGGCATATCTGGGGTCTCAAGGATACTCAAAATAGAATCTTCCCAAGGGGTTGCCAGTACTGGCATATCTGGGGTCTCAAGGATACTCAAAATAGAATCATCCCAATGGTTAACCAGTACTGGCACATCTGGGGTCTCCAGGATACTCAAAATAGAATCTTCCCAAGGGTTTGTCAGTACTGGCATATCTGGGGTCTCAAGGATGCTCAAAATAGAATCTTCCCAATGGTTTACCAGTACTGGCATAGCTGGGGTCTCAAGGATACTCAAAATACAATCTTCCCAAGGGTTTTCCAGTACTGGCACAACTGGGGTCTCAAGGACACTCAAAATACAATATTCCCAAGGGTTTACCAGTACTGGCACAACTGGAGTCTCAGGGACACTCAAAATAGAATATTCCCAAGCGTTTGCCAGTACTGGCACAACTGGAGTCTCAGGAATACTTATAATATACACTTCCCAAGGGTTTGAAACTACTGGCACATCTGGGGTCTCTAGGATACTCAAAACAGAATCTTCCAAGGTTTTGTCACTACTGGCAGATATGGGGTGTCAAGGATACTCAAAATAGAATCTTCCCAAGGGTTTACCAGTACTGCTAAACTGGGGTCTCAAGGATACTCAAACTAGAATCTTCCCAATGGATTGCCAATACTGGCACAACTGGGGTTTCAAGGATACTCTCTACAGCGTCCATCAACTCTGTTTCCAGATCAGATCACACACAAGTCACTTACTCACCTACACCTGCGGCCCCTAAGCACCGATGGCCCCACTTTATTCACTAATTCACTAGTTGCCATATGTCTCTGTGTTCACAAATAAAATTGGGTCCCTCCTACTCCTGTGAGTATGAAAAACTCACAGTCCACCAAATCCTAGTGGAAAATATTGATCTCTGCACACATGTCATGAAGTTCTCAATTGGCTGCAAGGTGGTAAATGTAAAATCTAATGTAATCTTTACTCCAGCATCATAGATAAAAACAGTAGGACAAGCTCACATACAGTGAGTAAATGCATCCACTGAAGAAACAGCTACGCATTTTGGACCTAAATAGCACAACATAAGAAGTATCAAATGTTAAACCAGTTATATAGTCAATCCTATATAGCCAATCCTGGGGCTCACATGGACAAGGTGATGCCTGTGTAAGGGCCCGAGGCAGGGCCGCCACTAGGAATTTTGGGGCCACTGTTTGGCTGCAATGTCTCCCCAGCCCCCCCCCCCCCCCCCCCCCCACGCCGGTTTAACACAAAAGTGCAAATACTTTTTTTTGTCTTGGTTAATAAAAAAAAAACTGCACAAAAAATTAGTTAGGAAATGTTAGAAAATGTGATGAACTATACTGCAAGCTGCCTAAGTAGGTTTCTGGGGCTCCCTCGCTAATGTAGACAACGGCAGCCACATCCTCGCATTTTTGGGTCGTGTGTGCGCTTCCGCACCCAGCCATTCATTAAGGCAGAGGGTTGGAGCCTGTGAACTGCAGGAGATGTGCCCGCTCCAGCTCTTTTTGCTGAATTCCGTTGCTGAGTATTCTATATGCATGACAAACGGCTCTTATTGGACGATAGCCCGCGCACCGGTCATAGAATCAGTGAAAGGTAAGTCTGTACAGGCGCTCTGGGTGGTTTCACATAGTGAGGCAAATCTTTTAGATTCCAGGTTGGCCGCTGGTGGGTTTTTGTTCCACAACAAAACTAGATGCAGCTAGACAACTAAAGGACTGAAACAACAGAGACAAATTGAGCTTCCTTTCTCTAAATGATGCCAAGTGAGCACAAATATGATAAATATTAAAAAAAATTATGGGGCCCCCTTGACCTCCTGGGTATGCTGTGGCTGCATACCATATAGTTACACCCTGATGCCTGTGTGCTTGTGTGGCCCGCCCATCCCCCTTAAAGCAGACCAACACCCACAATTGGTCGCCGGCGCTCACATAGCCAGAACAATGGTGGTGCTATCTACCAACGTGAGCTCCAGGTAGTCAATAGCGGCACTGGATTCTCAGCATTCTCAAGTTTAAGGAAAGCTTAAAAGGTGTTCTGGGATGGTTATGTGCAGGGGGAGCTCCATCATTTTGGATACCCCCCCAGTCTGCCTGATAGCGGCAGGGAATGCTTGTCTAGGGTTTACCAAAACTGGTGTCCCTATTATGTTGGTGGGACCCAACTACTACCTACCACTAGGTACTACAACCTACTGGAGTGAGACAGGCATACCATCACGCCTCCTCTTGGAACACCTATTGTGTGAATAATTATTGGAATATATATGAAAATTACTTTAAGTCTATCCAAGGTATTGAACTCCATCAATGCATAGATGTATATTTGTACATAATCAACCTACATATAAAAGTGTATAGCCATTTAATGCAAACCTTTTTTATACATATACAGGGCATTGAAAAAGCCTGAGTGGGAGAAACATGTTTGTCTGAACTGCAGAAACAAAAACTGATTATGGATATGAAGTAATACAAAAACATTGAGTATATGTATATATTCTGTAAATAGAAAGCTATATATTGTAGCATGTACTATCGTCGATTGAATTGTTATTGATAAGGAGCAATATGCTAATTTTTATTCATGAAATATAAATAAAATGTTGAAACTTTTTTAACAATTTGGATACAGTATGGTCATGTTCTGAAAGCTCTAAAAAGACTTGGGAAGTTCCTAGCCCCAAGAAAAGCAATTTATAGTGGCAGGGACCAACAGCCATACCCGCACAGGTGTTGGCCCAAAACAGCAGAGACACATGGTGCTTCTCTTATCTAAATGATACCAAATGAGCACAAATATGATATATAAGGTGGTGGAGCAAAAATGATGATTCCCTCAAACTCCTGGGCCCCTCTGCAGTTCACCCCCTAAAGTTACACAACTCATGGCCCCCCTAAGTTTGCCTGCGGCCAAATGTGGCCCCTTTATTTGCCAGGGCCTTCTAGTAACTGTAAGGCTCGAAAAAGTGTGGTTCCAGGGCAGTGGGTGGGGTTCCAGGCCCTCCATCCTACTGAGTGCTCACTGTTGCCTGGCTGCGGGAAGGGACGGGCTAGGAGGGTAATGTATTTGTTTCTTCTTTTTTTTTTTTACACATTACACAGTTGCTTCACAGAGCACCACGAGTAGGGATGAGCGAATCAATCCGGACGAACCCGGATTCGATCCGAATTTCATGAAAAATTCGATTCGGATCGAATCCGAATTTCCCCGCGATTCGATCGCTCGAAGTTTTCCTTTAACATCCATTCATTTACATACAGGCATTCTAAGATGGCGGACGGGACATGTCTGGACATCTATCCCGCGCCAGTGCAAGCTGGGGCAGTCACATGCAGCCTATCAGCAGCCAGCAAGCCCGGTGACGTCACAGCGCTATTTAAGTCGGCCATCTTGCTTTTCCTTCCTCATTTCTCTATTGCATTCGTGAGAGACAGAACGTTGTAGTGAGGGAGAGAGGCAGTTAGACAGGCAGGGACAGACAGGGACAGGCTGGAGACAGGCAGGAGACAGGCAGGAGACAGACAGAAAGTCAGCGAAAAACAGGGAAAGTTAGGAAAAATCGGAGGCAGTCACAGGGAGATTTATTTTTTTTGGCTGACAGGCTTTGTTAGCGTTTTCAGGCTGCTTATACTAACTAACTGTGCATATATACTGAACTGATCTTAAGTCTGCTGTGAGGCATCCCATTCTGTGGCTACACCAGCCTCTATTTAAGACCATATAACCATTTGCACTTATTCTAATTGAAATTAGGCCTGATAAAGACACTTTTGCTGTGCATAGCACTACTGGACCCTGCCAGGTGCACTTCTTTTTTGGGGCATCCCATTCTGTGACTACACCAGCCTCTATTTAAGACCATATAACCATTGCACTTATTCTAATTGAAATTAGGCCTGATAAAGACACCTTTGCTGTGCATAGCACTACTTGTCCCTGCCAGGTGTACTTACTGCTGGTTTTTGGGGCATCCCATTCTGTGACTACAGCAGCCTCTGTTTAACACCATATAACCATTTGCACTTATTCTAATTGAAATTAGGCCTGATAAAGACACTTTTGCTGTGCATAGCACTACTTGTCCCTGCCAGGTGTACTTACTGCTGGTTTTTAGGGCATCCCATTCTGTGACTACAGCAGCCTCTGTTTAACACCATATAACCATTTGCACTTATTCTAATTGTAATTAGGCCCGATAAAGACACTTTTGCTGTGCATAGCACTACTTGTCCCTGCCAGGTGTACTTACTGCTGGTTTTTAGGGCATCCCATTCTGTGACTACAGCAGCCTCTGTTTAACACCATATAACCATTTGCACTTATTCTAATTGAAATTAGGCCTGATAAAGACACTTTTGCTGTGCATAGCACTACTTGTCCCTGCCAGGTGTACTTACTGCTGGTTTTTAGGGCATCCCATTCTGTGACTACAGCAGCCTCTGTTTAACACCATATAACCATTTGCACTTATTCTAATTGAAATTAGGCCTGATAAAGACACTTTTGCTGTGCATAGCACTACTGGACCCTGCCAGGTGTACTTACTGCTGGTTTTTGGGGCATCCCATTCTGTGACTACACCAGCCTCTGTTTAAGACCATATAACCATTTGCACTTATTCTAATTGAAATTAGGCCTGATAAAGACACTTTTGCTGTGCATAGCACTACTTGTCCCTGCCAGGTGTACTTACTGCTGGTTTTTAGGGCATCCCATTCTGTGACTACAGCAGCCTCTGTTTAACACCATATAACCATTTGCACTTATTCTAATTGAAATTAGGCCTGATAAAGACACTTTTGCTGTGCATAGCACTACTTGTCCCTGCCAGGTGTACTTACTGCTGGTTTTTAGGGCATCCCATTCTGTGACTACAGCAGCCTCTGTTTAACACCATATAACCATTTGCACTTATTCTAATTGAAATTAGGCCTGATAAAGACACTTTTGCTGTGCATAGCACTACTTGTCCCTGCCAGGTGTAGTTACTGCTGGTTTTTAGGGCATCCCATTCTGTGACTACAGCAGCCTCTGTTTAACACCATATAACCATTTGCACTTATTCTAATTGAAATTAGGCCTGATAAAGACACTTTTGCTGTGCATAGCACTACTTGTCCCTGCCAGGTGTACTTACTGCTGGTTTTTGGGGCATCCCATTCTGTGACTACAGCAGCCTCTGTTTAACACCATATAACCATTTGCACTTATTCTAATTGAAATTAGGCCTGATAAAGACACTTTTGCTGTGCATAGCACTACTTGTCCCTGCCAAGTGTACTTACTGCTGGTTTTTAGGGCATCCCATTCTGTGACTACAGCAGCCTCTGTTTAAGACCATATAACCATTTGCACTTATTCTAATTGAAATTAGGCCTGATAAAGACACTTTTGCTGTGCATAGCACTACTTGTCTAGGGTCGGTAGGTTCCTCTGACACAACCCTGAGTTGGCATGCCCCGAGAGCAGTCCCTGTCCTCCCATTGCCTCTGGCCTACGCCGTTCCCTCCCCCAGCGATGTATCCTATGCTTTGGGTTCAGCTCCACTCTTTAGTGAGGAGGACCATCAGATAGAGGACAGTCAGCAGCTACTGCCCAGCCAAGAAATGGAGGTGGCTTCTCTAGCTAGGCAGACAAATAGTGATGTGGACAGTGTCGTGGGTGCTGCGAGCGTTCCAGCTCCTGCGCCAGACACTGTTGACGAATCCACGAACATCAGTGACGTACAGCCACAACTCGGTGATGATGATGATGACGATGAAGCCGATCGCACTTGGGAGCCGGGTGATGAAGGGGCTTCATCGTCATCATCAGGAGAAGAGGGGTGCAGGTTGCCCCGGAGTCAGCAGCTGAGGCAGCAAGGGGGCACAATTCCAAAGGCTGGAGCCGGCCGGGGCCGGGGTAGAGCACCTGCTGTGCGGCAGTCTACCTTATCGGGAGGTAGTGGAGCAGGGGTTCCTGGAGTTGGCAACAGCAGCATTGAATCAGTGAGGCCAGGGGGTGGGAAATGTAGCTACTCGGCAGTGTGGCAGATTTTCCTGAAGCATCCGCAGGAGGGTAACATGGCCACATGCAAGATATGTAGGCAGAAGGTGAAGCATGGCCAGGGTCCAAATGTTGGCACCACGGCCCTGCGTCAACATATGATGCGTCACCATAAAGCGACCTGGGAGAACCGAGGCTCCCAAGGGGTGGTCCAGTCTGCTTCCTCACCAAGTGAGCTCCCAATTTCTGCCAGCCAAGGTTCCAGCACCTCAGCCGAAGGCAGCTGTGCGTCATACCCATCCTCTGTCGCTCCTGCTCCTCCTCCTCCTCCTCCAAGTCATGCATCCCGCCAGCAATCCATCAGCGAAGCCATGTCCAAGAGACAGCAGTATGCGCCCACTCATCCTACGGCGCAGAAGCTGAATGTGCTCCTGTCCAAGTTGCTGGTGCTGCAGTCGCTCCCTTTTCAGGTGGTGGAATCTGCACCTTTCAGAGAACTGATGGCTTGTGCCGAGCCGAGGTGGAGAGTCCCAAGCCGTCATTTCTTTGCCAAGAAGGCAGTACCAGCGCTGCACACTTTTGTTGAACAGAAGGTGGGCCAGTCCTTGAGCCTGTCAGTGTGTAGCAAAGTGCATGGCAGCGCCAACATCTGGAGCTGTAACTACGGTCAGGGACAGTACATGTCATTTACGGCCCACTGGGTGAATGTGGTCCCTTTGCAGCAGCAGCAGCAACTTGGACAGGTCACGCCGCTTCGGCCTCCGCGCTCCCTGCCCGTTGGGCCTGTGACACCATGCGACTCGGCCTCCTCATCCTCCGCCATCTCCTCACCCTCCACTGTAGGCTCAAGTCTCAGTGCCCCTCCAGTCTACCATGTGTGCAGGGCACGGAGGTGTCACGCAGTGGAGGAACTGCTTCAATGTATTCATCAGGAAATCCAAACATGGCTTACTCCAAGAAAACTTAAAATGGGAATCATGGTTACCGACAATGGGAAGAACATTTTGTCTGCGCTGCGCCAAGGAAGCCTGACCCATGCCCCCTTGAACAACTTCAAGGAAACTTTGCATGCACTTCAGCCACTCCTACACCGCCAAACACACCCTTCTTGAGCTACAGCGTCAGAATGGTATCCCCCAACATAGTCTGATTTGCGATGTTTCCACCCGTTGGAATTCCACCCTTCACATGTTGGACCGATTATATGAACAGAGAAAAGCCATCACGGATTTCCTGATGATCCAAGCAGATAGGGGGACTCCCCTGTGTAACTTCAATGTCAACCAGTGGCAGCTCATACGTGACACCTGCCGTTTGCTCAGGCCCTTTGAGGAAGCCACTTTATTTGTCAGTCGGCAGGATTACGGGATGAACGACGTGATTCCACTGCTTCATGTACTACAGCACATGTTGGAAACCATGGCTGGTCAGGGCACTGGAGACATGGCGTTTACATCTTACGGCCACATGAACCCCGTTGGAGCTGAACTGGAGGAGGTAGGGGAAAAGGAGGAGGAGGAGTTGCCCAGCGAAACACAGTTTAGGCTTGGCGAAATGGCTGGTTTATCTAGTCAGCGGACAGGAGAGGAGGAGCAGGAGCAGCCAGAGGAGCTAGAGGTTTTTGAGGAAGGCGAGACAGAGGACCCGGGCACACCGTGGCAGTATGCAGTGGAGATGGAGACAGGTAGTCCATCCGAGTCACTTGCGCAAATGGCACGAAGCATGCTCACGTGCTTGCGTAGTGACCCCAGATTTGTTTCCATCTGTCGGCGGGATGACTTCTGGCTGTCCACCTTATTGGACCCTCGCTTCCGGCACAAAATGGGGGCATTTTTTAAACCCACCGAGAGGGAGAACAAACTGAACTACTACAAAGACATTCTACGTAGGCAGTTGGCCGATGCCTATCTGCGCCATGGTCCATACTCTCGCAGGTCTGACTCGAGGGGACCTCTGCGCTCACCTTCCACTGCCATGGCCGCTGGGGTGTTGGCAGGAGCAGCAGCAGCAGCTCCATCAGCAGCAGCAGCCTCAGTCTTCAGTCGCTAATGAGTAGCTTTCTACACCCGCATAGTGAGGCTACTCATGAGCAGCAGGAAGACCTGGAGCAGGACCTCAACCAGCAGGTCATGTCATACTTTGACATGACCATGCCAACACACCTTGAGGATCCGCTGGACTTCTGGGCAGCCAAACTTGATTTGTGGCCGCAACTAGCAGAGTTTGCCCTGGAAAAGCTGTCCTGCCCGGCAAGTAGCGTGCCATCTGAGCGGGTGTTTAGTGCGGCGGGGGCCATAGTTACGGCGAGGAGAACTCGTCTGTCAACTAAAAATGTGGAGAGACTCACCTTTGTCAAAATGAATCAGGGATGGATCAGCCAGGATTTCCACCCACCAATGCCTGATGCATGCGACTAGATTCAGCATGGTGCCACGTTTTACACTTTCCAAATGGTGCAAAACATATTTATGTCTTTAGGCCAATTTTTGGGCTCCTGTTGATGCCAACTCCAGGGTGTGATTCATCCAATTTTTGGGCTCCTGAAGCCAACCCCAGGGTCTCTTTAAAGTAATGTTTGGGCTCCTGCTGCTGCTGCTGCCAACTCCAGGGTGTGCTCCATCCAATTTTTGGGCTCCTGAAGCCAACCCCAGGGTCTCTTTAAAGTAATATTTGGGCTCCTGCTGCTGCTGCTGCTGCCAACTCCTGCCAACTCCAGGGTGTGATTCATCCAATTTTTGGGCTCCTGAAGCCAACTCCAGTGTATATTTGGGCTCCTGCTGCTGCTGCCAACTCCAGGGTGTGATTCATCCAATTTTTGGGCTCCTGAAGCCAACTCCAGTGTATATTTGGGCTCCTGCTGCTGCTGCTCCTGCTGCTGCCAACTCCAGGGTGTGATCCATCCAATTTTTGGGCTCCTGAAGCCAACCCCAGGGTCTCTTTAAAGTAATATTTGGGCTCCTGCTGCTGCTGCTGCCAACTCCAGGGTGTGATTCATTCAATTTATGGGCTCCTGAAGCCAACCCCAGGGTCTCTTTAAAGTAATGTTTGGGCTCCTGCTGCTGCTGCTGCTGCCAACTTCTGCCAACTCCAGGGTGTGATTCATCCAATTTTTGGGCTCCTGAAGCCAACCCCAGGGTCTCTTTAAAGTAATGTTTGGGCTCCTGCTGCTGCTGCTGCCAACTTCTGCCAACTCCAGGGTGTGATTCATCCAATTTTTGGGCTCCTGAAGCCAACCCCAGGGTCTCTTTGAAGTAATGTTTGGGCTCCTGCTGCTGCCAACTTCTGCCAACTCCAGGGTGTGATTCATCCGATTTTTGGGCTCCTGAAGCCAACCCCAGGGTCTCTTTAAAGTAATGTTTGGGCTCCTGCTGCTGCTGCTGCCAACTTCTGCCAACTCCAGGGTGTGATTCATCCAATTTTTGGGCTCCTGAAGCCAACCCCAGGGTCTCTTTGAAGTAATGTTTGGGCTCCTGCTGCTGCTGCTGCCAACTTCTGCCAACTCCAGGGTGTGATTCATCCAATTTTTGGGCTCCTGAAGCCAACTCCAGTGTATATTTGGGCTCCTGCTGCTGCTGCTGCCAACTCCAGGGTGTGATTCATCCAATTTTTGGGCTCCTGAAGCCAACCCCAGGGTCTCTTTAAAGTAATATTTGGGCTCCTGCTGCTGCTGCTGCCAACTCCAGGGTGTGATTCATCCAATTTTTGGGCTCCTGAATCCAACTCCAGTGTATATTTGGGCTCCTGCTGCTGCTGCTGCCAACTCCAGGGCGTGATTCATCCAATTTTTGGCCTCCTGAAGCCAACCCCAGTGTCTCTTTAAAGTAATATTTGGGCTCCTGCTGCTGCTTGCAACTCCAGGGTGTGATTCATCCAATTTTGGGCTCCTGAAGCCAACTCCAGTGTATATTTGGGCTCCTGCTGCTGCTGCTGCCAACTCCAGGGTGTGAATCATCCAATTTTTGGGCTCCTGAAGCCAACCCCAGTGTCTCTTTAAAGTAATATTTGGGCTCCTGCTGCTGCTTACAACTCCAGGGTGTGATTCATCCAATTTTTGGGCTCCTGAAGCCAACTCCAATGCCTCTATAAAGTAATGTTTGGGCTCCTGCTGCTGCTGCCAACTCCAGGGTGTGATTTATCCAATTTTTGGGCTCCTGAAGCCAACTCCAGTGTCTCTTTAAAGTAATGTTTGGGCTCCTGCTGCTGCTGCCAACTCCAGGGTGTGATTCATCCAATTTTTGGCCTCCTGAAGCCAACCCCAGTGTCTCTTTAAAGTAATATTTGGGCTCCTGCTGCTGCTTGCAACTCCAGGGTGTGATTCATCCAATTTTTGGGCTCCTGAAGCCAACTCCAGTGTCTCTATAAAGTAATGTTTGGGCTCCTGCTGCTGCTGCTGCTGCCAACTCCAGGGTGTGATTCATCCAATTTTTGGGCTCCTGAAGCCAACTCCAGTGTCTCTTTAAAGTAATGTTTGGGCTCCTGCTGCTGCTGCCAACTCCAGGGTGTGATTCATCCAATTTTTGGCCTCCTGAAGCCAAACCCTGTGTCTCTTTAAAGTAATATTTGGGCTCCTGCTGCTGCTTGCAACTCCAGGGTGTGATTCATACAATTTTTGGGCTCCTGAAGCCAACTCCAGTGTCTCTATAAAGTAATGTTTGGGCTCCTGCTGCTGCTTGCAACTCCAGGGTGTGATTCATCCAATTTTTGGGCTCCTGAAGCCAACTCCAGTGTCTCTATAAAGTAATGTTTGGGCTCCTGCTGCTGCTGCTGCCAACTCCAGGGTGTGATTCATCCAATTTTTGGGCTCCTGAAGCCAACTCCAGTGTCTCTTTAAAGTAATGTTTGGGCTCCTGCTGCTGCTTGCAACTCCAGGGTGTGATTCATCCAATTTTTGGGCTCCTGAAGCCAACCCCAGTGTCTCTTTCAGCCAATGTTTGGGCTCCTGCTGCTGCTGCTGCCAACTCCAGGGTGTGATTCATCCAATTTTTGGCCTCCTGAAGCCAACCCCAGTGTCTCTTTAAAGTAATATTTGGGCTGCTCCTGCTGCTGCTGCCAACTCCAGGGTGTGATTCATCCAATTTTTGGCCTCCTGAAGCCAACCCCAGTGTCTCTTTAAAGTAATATTTGGGCTCCTGCTGCTGCTGCTGCCAACTCCAGGGTGTGATTCATCCAATTTTTGGCCTCCTGAAGCCAACCCCAGTGTCTCTTTAAAGTAATATTTGGGCTCCTGCTGCTGCTGCTGCCAACTCCAGGGTGTGATTCATCCAATTTTTGGGCTCCTGAAGCCAACTCCAGTGTATATTGTGGGCTCCTGCTGCTGCTGCTGCCAACTCCAGGGTGTGAATCATCCAATTTTTGGGCTCCTGAAGCCAACCCCAGTGTCTGTTTAAAGTAATATTTGGGCTCCTGCTGCTGCTTGCAACTCCAGGGTGTGATTCATCCAATTTTTGGGCTCCTGAAGCCAACTCCAGTGTCTCTATAAAGTAATGTTTGGGCTCCTGCTGCTGCTTGCAACTCCAGGGTGTGATTCATCCAATTTTTGGGCTCCTGAAGCCAACCCCAGTGTCTCTTTCAGCCAATGTTTGGGCTCCTGCTGCTGCTTGCAACTCCAGGGTGTGATTCATCCAATTTTTGGGCTCCTGCTGCTGCCAACTCCAGTGTCTCTTTAAAGCAATGTTTGAGCTCCTGCCCCTCATAGTGATGCCACTTCAACTCTCTGCAATTGTGCCGCTCTGCGATTCTATTAGCGATGCCTCTGATCTGCATGTGATAGGTGGAGGAAACGGCCGATTCCAATGAGTACATTAAATATAACATTAATTTTATTCCGAAAACACATGACGGCAGCGTCTGGGGGACGCATCAAGAGCAGTTAAGCACTTAGCCAGTCAAATACACATGGGGCAGGGCCATTTGCACTTCAAAACAGATTTTTCTTGCGGAAGGGGCAAATTGGTGCAAGAAGAGGCAATGTGCGCGTCTCCAATGCGCTTGCACATGCGCTCAGCGTGCACATGCAGCCATACGGCCTGAACCGACCATGAATCAACCCTATTGTATCAAAGAGTTAATTGGCGATCCATGAAAAGATATTTCAAAAAATGTGATGGGTGTTCTCATGTTTTTGGGATACTATATATAGCATGTCATATGGTTCCCGGAAGGCTGCTGGATTTCGAGTCCTGCCTGCTCAAGGTAAGTTTCAGTAGCCTGGGAATCTTCTTTATGGCCCATATTAGGTTTTTCCCATTTGTGTGGTTTCTGATCCTGAGGTTTGTTCCCTTGATTTTGCTGTTGCTCGTTGTTGCCTGTGTGTAAGGCTTTTGTTTTGTTAATAAAGCCCTTTCATAAAGCAGCTCTGGGCTCTATATTTCTAATATTCTATATGTGGAGGAGAGCTCTGCTCTGTGGATTCCCCTGCCTTACAGCATCAGGTTTAGGAATGGATTCCTCTTGTAGTGTGCCGCTGGTTCTACTAAGAATAACAGGCAGTGCATTCATCCTGTGAAATGTAGCTCAATAATAATCTGCTTGTCCTACAAAGTGAAAATAAAGATATTTTCTGGTGTTGATGTTAGTGGGAAGAAAACCTCAAAGTCACACACAAAAAAGAAAGAAAAAAAAACCTTGGTTTTTCCTTGTTGGTTCCTCTCCATATAATTTTACGGACATTTCTTGAATGATTTGATGTTGGCTATCATTTTTATTGTGCCAATCTGAGTTGTGAAAGCACCTGACCCTGGTTGTTGACCATGCTCAATTGCTCGCTATATCTTTAAGAAGTTACCGCAACTCAATTTTCCGAACTGGATGGTTCCAGATTCATCTTCCCTTTCCTTATTGTGTGTTAGTGCTGCTGCAGTTTATTTGAAATTAAAGCTGTGATTCCCACCACACGTTCTGCTGCTGCCAGATAATATTGCTGCTTCAAAGCGCAACGCAAACTCCTTTGAAGTATCTTGTGCTAGCAGACGCTCCTGAATGAGCTGAACAATGTAAATGTAGCCAGGGGGAGCACGTGGAGGATCCTAAACATCACATCTATCACTATTTATTTTTCACAATTTCTTTATGACCTGCCTTAACTATTTGTAAGTCAATGTCCGGCAGGAAAGCACCTGTCGTTGTGTGATAACATTTCAGCACCTGTTTAGGAATCCGCTAACTTGTTAAGCAATACGAGGATAGAAGGAAGAGTATAGATAACAGGATCATCTTCATTTACGTTACATTTCTTTACTACTTTGGCATCTCCACATAGCCGTCTCAAAAATATGACGGGGCCCTGGTGTGAACATTAAATGGCGCTCTTTCAGGGCTCATACAGTACATTTTTTTTGTCTTTTAACTCAGTTGGATGCAACTAGACAACTAAAGACTGAAACAGCTGAGAGACATGGTGCTTCCTTTTTCTGAATGATGCCAAATAAGCACAAATAGGATAAAGTGAAGGAGCACTAATGATGGGACCCCCCCTGACCTTCTTGGCCCCGAGCGGACGCACCCTCTCAAGTTACGCCCCTGCCGGCTCTGTAGCTTTGTCTGATCACTAATTATTTGACTTGTGCCTCTGTGTGGAAATCTGTGAAACATGACCTGTTGCTGGCTCTTGTCACCACTGGGAGACTGCCTGACCCAATCTGAAACCTGTGCAATAGAGAAAAGAGGATGAGAAAGAAAAGAGGGGGGACGGGAAGGAAAAGGGTAAAGAATTTCATCAAACCCAATAGTTTAGGATTTAGTTACTTTGTAGTTGCAACCAAGGCCGGATTAAGTGTGGCGGAGGTCTCTGGGCACAAAATCTGGTGAGGGCCACAGTTTTTTTTCCTTTATTATTATTATTATTATTGTTTATTTATATAGCGCCATCATCTTCCGTAGCGCTTTACAAAGTAGTAATTACAGACAGGGTAGAAACATACGGTACATATACTATTTCAAATGCAGTTTTACAGATTTGACAGTGGATATTCTGAGTACAAGATACAATAGGGGAGAGAGCCCTGCCCTTGCGAGCTTACAGTCTAAAGGAAGAGGGGTGAAGACGAGGGGGAAGGATCAAAAACAGTCAGTATTGAGCTTTGTGGCGTATGCCCTTTAGAAGATTGGTTAGGCCAGATTATATGCTTGCCTGAATAAGTGAGTTTTAAGGGTGCCTTTAAAGGTTTTGAGGGTTGTGGAGTGTCGGATTGGGTGCGGGAGGGCATTCCAGAAGATTGAAGTTGCACGTGAGAAGTCCTGGAGGCGGGCGTGAGAGGAGGTGACCAGGGTGGAGGACAGGAGAAGGTCAGAAGCAGAACGGAGGCTGTGTCTAGGTTAATATTGTTGGATTAGAGATGAGATGTAGGGAGGGGCCTGGTTGGAGAGAGCTTTGTAGGCGAGAGTTAGAGTTTTGAACAGGATTCGCTGTGGGACTGGCAGCCAGTGTAGGGATTGGCAGAGAGGCGCAGAACTGGAGGAGCAAGAGGAGAGATGGATGAGGCGAGCAGCAGAGTTCAGGATAGATTGGGGGGGTGCCAGTCTGTTAGTTGGTAAGCCACAAAGAAGGATGTTGCAGTAATCCAGACGGGATATGACCAGGGCATGCACTAGCATTTTAGTGGTGTCGGGTGAGAGGAAAGGACAGATGCAGGAGATGTTTTTAAGTTGGAGGCGACAGGAGGTGGCCAGGGAGTGAATATGTGGTTTGAAAGAGAGGGCAGAGTCCAGAGTGACTCCCTGGCACTGAGCGTGGGGAGTTGCTGTTATTGTGTAATTGTTGACAGAAATAGACGTGTTAGAGAGGGGAGGGGAGTTAGATGGTAGGAAAATGACCAGTTCTGTCTTGTCCATGTTTAGCTTGAGGTAGCGAGATGACATGAATGAAGAAATAGTTGATAGGCAGTTGGGGAGGCGAGATAGGAGAGAGGAGAGATTAGGGCCAGAGAGATATATTTGAGTGTCATCCGCATAGAAGTGGTATTGGAAGCCTAGAGAAGTTATAAGATTGCCAATGCCATGGGTGTAGACTGAGAAAAGTAGGGGGCCTAGGACAGAACCTTGTGGCACGGGAGAACGGGAGGAAGAAACTGTGTTCGAATAGGATACACTGAATGATCTGTCAGAGAGGTAAGAGGTGAGCCATGAGAGTGCAAGACCTTGAACCCCCGAGAGAGGAGAGAATATCAAGAAGCAGAGAGTGGTCGACAGTGTCAAAGGCTGAGGAGAGGTCAAGAAGGATGAGGATGGAGAAGTGACCAATGCTTTTGGCAGTGAGCAGATCATTGGTGACTTTGGTGAGGGCAGTTTCAGTGGAGTGGTTACGGCGGAATCCTGATTGTAAGGGGTCAAATAAGTTGTTAGTGGATAAGTATTGTGACAGTTCTGAGTGGACATGTTTTTCAAGAAGTTTGGAGGAGAAGGAGAGTAGTGAGATAGGGCGGTAGCTGGAGAGGGCAGAGGGGTCGAGAGAGGGTTTCTTGATTATCGGAGTAATAACTGCATGTTTGTAGGAAGAAGGAAAGGTGCCAGTGGAGAGAGAAAGGTTGAATATGGAGGTTAAGGCTGGAGTGAGGAATGGAGACAGTTGAGGAATAAGGTGGGATGGAATAGGATTGAGGGAGCAGGTAGTCAGATGGGCCCTAGAAATGAGAGAGGTTAGTCCAAGCTCAGTTATTGGAGTAAAGAAAGTAAGAGAGTAAGGCGGGGGGATTGTTTGAAGTGGTGAGGGATTCTGAGGGGCAAAGCCAAGTCGAATGTTGTCAATTTTTTCTTTGAAGAATGTAGAAAATTCTTCTGCTGTTATTTGGGAGGTTGGAGGAGGAGGTGGTGGGCGGAGTAAGGAACTGAAAGTGTTGAAGAGTTGTTTGGGATTCCGGGCTTGTGCAGAAATCAGTGAAGAGAAATAAGCTTGCTTAGCAGATGAAAGGACCGTCCTGAGTTCCTGAAAGGCTTGTTTATAGAATAGAAAGTCATGATTGGCTTTGGTTTTCCTCCATTGCCGTTCAGCAGCTCTAAACAGCTGTTTCAATCTGGTTGTGCTTGCATTTAGCCAGGGTTGGGGGTTTTTGGTGCGGGGACGGCTATAGGTGAGGGGGGCGACAGAGTCCAGAGCTGAGGAGAGAGTATTATGGTAGTGTGATGATGCAGTGTCTATGTCCGTGAATGAGGTCAAGGTCTGAAGAGGTTGAAGTGAGACAGAAATGGACTGAAGATCTAGGTTTCTTAAGTTCCTACGTTGAGTTGTGGGTTTGTGTGGAGGGGGGTTTGCAGGCATTGGAGAGAGGGTCATAGTCAGCAGATTATGGTGAGAGGGGGTGAGCAAAGAGGATGAGAGGTGTGTTACAAAGCAGAGGTTAGAGAAGAGGAGGTCAATTGTGTGTCCGTCTTTGTGGGTGAGTGCAGTAGACCATTGCTTGAGGCCGAAGGATGAGGTTAGTGACAGTAGTCTGGTGGCAGCAGGGTTGCTAGTGTCAACAGATATGTTAAAGTCACCCATGATGATTGCAGGGATGTCTGTGGAAACTGAAGGAGCCAGGTAGAAAAGTGGTCGAAGAAAAGAGTAGTAGTTCCAGGAGGGCGGTAGATGACTGCAATTTTCAGGTTACAGGGAGAATATAAGCAGACACAGTGAACTTCAAAAGATGAGAAGGATAGAGATGGCAAGGCAGGGAGTGGGTTAAAGGAGTAGAGTTTGGATAGAAGGATGCTGACACCCCCACCCTGTTTGTTGTTTGATCTGGGGGTGTGGCTATGATGTAGTCCCCCATGTGAGAGGGCAGCGGGTGAAGCTGTGTCTGATGGGGTAAGCCATGTTTCTGTGAACCCCGTGAAGGTAAAAGAGTTAGAGAGAAACAAGTCGTGAATATAGGTGAGTTTATTGTGCACTGAGCGTGCATTCTACAGTGCGCAGGTGACAGTGGCGGGAAGGGATGGAGAGTGAGTAAGCTGTATCAGATTAGATAGGTTGCGTGTGTATCCCGGTTTAACACGGTTGTAGACTTTTGGCTTTGATGAATGAATAGTTATGGAGGAGGGGGGGAAGAGAGTGGACTGATGTTGCCGGCGGCAAGTAAGAGTAGAAGGAGAGAGAAGAGATGGTTGTGGCTTTTGAGGGTGGAATAATGTGTCTTGTGCTTGGATATAGAGGGGGTAAGTGATTTTGCCAAAGAAAGGAATTCGTGAGCAGAGAGGTAGGGGGAGGAGAGCAGAGAGGGGGAGATATATAGGGACTTACCAGAAGCAGGGGGGTACTGTGAGCCTAGGATTCTGATGGTAAGAGGAAGCAGTGTAATGAGGTAGAAGGTAATCATTTTAGTTGATGCTGGGCTATTCAGACAAGCAGAATCCGGTGCAGGTTGAATTCAGACTTGGAAAGGAGTCTGAATTGCAGCCATAGTGGCTTTGCAGCCACTGCCACTCAATATGAACAGTTGCTAAGTGCGTTTGATTAGCTCATGCACAACAGTTGGGCCTAAAGGGTGGGGCTAAGTCAGTCCTAAAAGTTTGGTCAGGGAGGGCACATAAGGTAATAAAACTTCAAATGGAATGTTGCTAGGTGCTATGGGTCAGTGAACACACAAGGGGCAATATTGGTCAGTTTAAATTTAGGAGATAGTAACAGATGATAGTTTCACAAATATAGATATGGGCAGGGGAACCAGATGGGGCATTCAAAATAATTACATAACTCTTAAATAAGGCATATGCACAATTAAGATGACAAGGGAAAAATCAAGTTTTAAATAGTGAATCTGATGGGAGAATGGCAGCAGGTTTTACACAGGCAAGAAAGGGTTAAGAGTTGCTGGTGAGATCAAAATGCGTACCAGGATGGGAGAATGGCATAATATTATTAATAAAATACTCCAGCCAAGTAACTGATTGGTGGTTGTCTGGCACATGCCCAATTACTGGAACGTCAGATGGAGTCCCTTGTGCCACCCTTGTGTGGGTGCGAGCTGCTTGGGAACTCCTGCTTTGCCATTCTGGGTGGGGGGTAGTGTAGTCACCCAGCTGGTCCAGCAGAAAACAGTTTCCTGCATTGAGCTGCCAGCGGCTGTGCTTGGTGGCTTATGTGCAGTGACAGCTCTGCACGCACCCATCACTGTAGCATTGCTGGCAGCAGCTTTGCTGCTCTAGACTCTCCGTCCTGCCCTGTGGTGGCTTTGGCTGCAGTTTTGAAAAAACAAAAAGGTTTTGGCCAGGTGGGGGGGCCCCACTGCCACCGATAGCTTTGTTGCTGTCCCTGCGGCCCATCAGACCAAAGACTGAAAAGCCTCCTGGACCAGAACATAACCCAGAGGTTGGGGGAGACCCCCTTTTTAGGTCAAGTGGTGGAGGCCCCGGGGCGTGCGTCCCTTGCGCCCCCCCCTCATATTATGACTCTGGTTACAACTGCGAACTGGAAGCCTTCAGCTTTCTGAAAGAGAGTGACTGTGAAAGTAAAGTGAAACTAGAGCTCTGCAGCTGCGTTGGTACTAATAATTCAAAGGATAATTATGCAGCAACCTAATCTATGAGGTTTTAATCAGGTTGCTGGGTATGATCTAGAGTAAAAATTGCTTGGGGTTTCTTTAATATGCGACCAAAAAACCAACAGTATCAGATCTGGTCAGCAGAAGGAGCTACATATGCCTATGTTCATTTCATTCTGGATCTGCAATAAATTAGGGGTGTGCACAAAAGGTGAAAAAGCCTCAACATTTAAATAAACACATCTTATTCATATTTATTCAGGCTCAAAGAGTGACCTAGTGCTGCCGATATTAGCTATTGCACAGGCATCTTCCTTAATAACGTGCGCTGTAGCTGATCTTCATGGGACGTGTTTCCACATAATTACACAAACAGCTGAGGCAAGGTGCACTGGTTTTATGTGTTTGCTTTACTGTCCTATTAATGGCCCCTATAAACTGATCAGATTATCCATAAATTCATAATATCGCAGATTAAATGTGACTACGGGGCCCATAAACACATCATGTGCCTGTTCTGCTGCACGCAGCACAATCTGGCAGCGCCGATAACGGCTTGCTGCACCACAATGCCGCATGCACTATGTACGCAATTAATCAGCTTTATCACCTATGTAAAGAGCGCATTAGCAGAGGACACTGAACTTAACTAAATTAATTAGTGTTGATATTCTCCAGCTGATCCAGGCTTTCTGACTGGGCAAACAGGAACTGGAGCCGAGGGTGAGGACCTATGTCCTAAGATTCCCTGCTTGCCTTGCTAATCTGGGAGCAACAGTGTTCCCATAAGGTTTATCTTACTAGCTGGTTAAAAAGTAGTAGATCAAAATAAACAACTTAAAAGCCAGGGAAAGTCTGGTATTGTTTCCACGGTCTGCTTTCACATTTTGGCCTTAAAGTGGGCCAAACCCAAGGATTTTGACTATCCTGGGTTTTGGTCCTTTTCCCCGGAGCACCCCGATCTGTGATCCCCCCCCCCCCAGATCGCAGAACGCAACTCGCCTCTTCGCGGTCCTATGGCCCATGCACAGCCGCTCGTGCTTGAAGCCGCTAAAGTCACGTTGTCTAAGCCAGCGTATAAGGCCAGCGGCTCAGGGCGCCCTGGTGACCACATTCCCCGCTTCCTTCTAACAGGGAGCGTGCCCATGTCGGCCATTCACAAATGCCTGGCGCGGGTACTCGCCCTGATAGAGGGATGAGGCCGCGGCTCGTACATGCGCCGTTGGACCGGGGAGCAAGGTAAGTGTACAGGGCAACCTGGGGGGTTTCACACAGTTGGGCATCCTGGATTTGGATGCCTGAGGGGAGGGAATCGATCGTCCCAGAATATTTATAGATTCCCAGGCCGATCGTGCTGGGTTTTGGTCCTCTTTAAAGGCAAAGGGTTTACGTAAGCATACTTACTTGTTATCTCATGTTTGTGTCATGTTTGTGTCGGGGGCTGTGTTCCTAATAAATCATTGTCTGGTGTTTTCTTTTTTAAAGCTGATAATCTCCTGACCTAAATCCTTCACTGAAATGCCTTTGTCTTCAGGCTTTTCAATGATTGTAATTCAGCATCCAGCAAAACAATGCGATTTCCAAATAAAGCATGAGATCAAATAAGGTGTGATTTAGTAAAGGGAGGAAGCTAGAGCATAATTTGCACCTAAAACTCACCTGAAAATCAGTAGAGCGGTGTAACAACTTATCAAATTTGCTTTTCAAAGAAGAACTTTAGTAAATCTTAAAGAGGAAGTGCATATTTAACCTCATTTGATAACAATAAATTCTCCCCTTTGCAGGTGTGGGGGGCGAGTTGTAGACTTGAGTGACAGATTTGTACAGTTACACTGATGCACCAATTTGGTGATTGACAGATCCCAGCTTCAGCTTTAAAGCAAATTTCCCACTTCCCAGTGTGTTTTTTTATGTTATTGCACAAATTGGGCTTGGCATAGGTGCACAAAGGAGTGGAGGACGTTTTACAAAATGAATTCCTCTGTAAGTAGTCAGCAGGGTTGGTCCTGGATGGGAGATATGTGACACTGAGGCTAAGGATTTCTGTGGCATAAGTGGGTAAAGCTGGTTGGCAACAGCTAGGTTGTCAAGTAGTTTGTTTAAACTGGCTTTCTGGGTCTGGGATTTAAGAGTGGCTGTAGAGGCTGGGTGGGATGGCTACTCTCGTACTCCAGTCCAGGATTCACAAACTTCTGGCTGAATACTCAGGTGTACACCTGAGTTGATAATAAGAGAAAAACTGCTGGATGTCAGCGAGACAAAAGAGATGTGAACTGAGCAGCAGGAGGGAGCTAACCCCACTCCTCTGCTGGAAAATGGAGAGAGCCAGCGTCTGCCTGAAAGCCTGTTATTGGCTGAGCTCTGGAATAATGTGTTTGATTTCTTTTGCTGAAGAAAGCATTATTTGTTTCATGGACTCTTGATGTAATGCTGAACTGAAACTTGGCAAGGTGCTCCATAACTAGAACATAGAGTAGTGGGGACAGGGGGCAACCCTCCCGGGTACCGTTACGATAATTAATATTAATAAGGAGCTCAGGGGACAAAACTTGACAGAGACTTGTGCTGCGTGCCATTCTGACTTTTGTGAAGTGACCAACTGGAGTGAGAGCAGGGCCGGATTAAGTGTGGTGGAGGCCCCTGGGCACAAAATCTGGTGGAGGCCCCAGATACAGTAATTTTTCATTTAAAATAATAGTCCAGCCAAGTAACTGATCAGTGGTTGTCTGGCACCTGCCTACTTAGTGGAAAGTCAGATCAAGTCCCTTGTGCCACCCTTGTGCGGGTGCGTGCTGCCCTGTGGCTTTCACTGTAGGTTTGCTTGCAGAGGCACGGGGGTCCCCACGTAGCTTCTATGGCAACCCTACAGCCCGTCAGCCCAAAGATTGAAAAATCCCTTGGACCAGACCATAACCCAAAGGTTGGGGGAGGCCCCCTTTGCAGGGCAAATGGTAGAGGCTCCGGGCCACACGCCCCTTGCGCCCTCCTCATAATCTGGCCCTAAGTGAGGGAATGGAGCAAAGGTGGACAGAGGCCAAAAATCAGTCTGGGAGTTTTCTGGGCCCCATCAAGCCGATGAGTTGCTAAGCCTCACTCCCAGGGTACCTCAAAGCTTTCAGTGGATGCAGGAGCAAATGTAAGTGCTGACAATGATTCTGTGTCATTCATGAAGATGGTGAAATTTAGATTTTTGCCAACTGTGCAGAGCTTTTAGTCCAGTTAACAGCCCCAATCCAGCTATCAGGATTATTTGTGATTTTCTCCTGGTCGTCCCCATCTTGCAGGACCTTACCAGCATCCCAACCTTGCTTCTGCCTGGATTTATCCAACGTAGCCCACAATGCAAATCCGCAGAAAATCCAGCAGCTCTTCCTCTTTGCAGGCTACCCGCAGCTACATAGGATGTCATTGAGGGGTCGAAATCAACCATGGCATGAGTTACAAAAAGGTCAAATACCTTTTATGTGCAGCAATTGGAATGGCCCTGGGGAGGGATGGATATAAGCTGTTCTTCTGTTTCTTCTGAGGGTATGGGTCCGGTTTAAGAAAAAAACTGCCCCAATAGTATAATTTCGACATAAGTCATGAGTGCCTTCTATTGCCAGACTTGATATGATACTGCTTTTCTCGATGTAGTCTTCTCAATGTCTTTACTTAATGATGTAGACAAAAAGATAAAGCATGAAAACTTTCAGCTTTATCATAACAATTTTTATTTACCTTAATAGCGCAATGTGTTTTATTTATTTATTTTTTTTGCCTATTTTTCCTATTGACGAAGGAGGAAATTGATTGTAATTTTCCCTGGCATTGGCTTGGCTCCAGATTGATCAGGAATGAAATTACTCAGATATAATGTTTGTGGCAGCTTCATAAATTGTTGATTTTCTTTTGAAAATGCTTAAGGACAAATCTATAAGTCTGTTAAAGTGGGAGTATCGGCATGTTACAGAGAGCCGGCTTACTTTGTAATGAGGAATAAAACGACACGTGAAAGTTTATAATTTGGGTATTTGTTAGTAGTTTTTTTGCTGCATGACTGTTGGGGCATCCTGGTTACTATGCAACCTCCAAAACACGTATCCCGGAACTCATCTCGTCTGTGCTCCTCTTCCTGGTTCCGGACCCACATGACCCCCAGCTGGGCCATAGCAACTGGCCCCTGGCAGTCACATTATTTATTTGTTCTGCAGAGCAGGGCCGGCCTTAGGGAAAGTGTCATCCTGTGCAGTATTTCAAGATGGCGCCCCCTCCCCAGATACAAAAAATAAGTAAATGCAGAAAAAAGATAGAGAGAAGGAAAAAAGGGATTTAATATGAAGAGATAGTAAAAAGTGAGAGGATGGGAGGGAATGTGGAAAAGAGAAAGGAGAAAAGTTAAAAAAGTAGGATGACATACACTAAGGAGTGAGCGAGAGAAGGAGATTGAAAAAATATGATGAGAGAAAGATAGAAAGAAATTAAAGCAAGATGGGAGGATTGTGGGAAAACAAGAGAGATAGGGAATGAATGAGGGAATGAGATTAAGATGGGAGGCATGTAGAAAAACAAGAGAGTGGAGGGAAAAGCGAGAGAGAGAGAAAGCAAAAGTGTTGAATATGGGTAGAAAAGAAGGAAAGAAAGAGGGAAAAGGAGGAGAAAAGAGGAGAAAAGGTAAAAAAGGGAGGAAGATGTGAAGAAGAGAAATAGAGAGGGAGAAGGGAAGACAAGAGAAAGATGGAGGGAATGAGGAAACAACAGAAAAATAGGGGCGTTCAGAAATAAAATTCGGAAGATTCGAAAATAAAATTTGGAAAATGGAGGGTTATAAAGAAGATTTACCTAAAAAGAACATCTAACGGTACCATTTTAGTTTAGTAACAATATACTGTATAAAATATATTTGTTTTCCATTTGACCTACTGTAGATTAGTGCTAGTCTTCCTGTCGTTATAGTCATCCAGTTTCATAGTGTTCACAGCACCATAGCGGCACACAGCTCAGTCAAGCAGGGTAAGTATACGCTATATAGTTAGTAGAAAGTGTGGCTGTAAAACGGTTAATAGTGTGAACTCCCTGCCCATCCAGATCTGCTCTATGATCTACCCAACACCACACGACAAATTCAGATCAGAGCTGTCTCTAATAACAGCACTACACCTTCTGTTAAATTCCTCTCTAAAATAATAAACCGTAGGCGATGCTGCCAAACATATTTCCTTTGAGCTCTGAAATTCTCTGAAACTCTGAAGAAATTATCTGCATTTTATTGCGTATAAATTGCTGACTGAAAGAGAGTCCCCGCAGTTTGTAATAGCAGGGAATAGATTTGTTGTATTATGTTGTCAAAACGTGGCGTCTGTCTGCGAGGGCTGTGTTTGGCTGGTAAAATAGAGCCTCCTCCCGACACTAAATGGACGGTGTTCTATGAGCAAGGACCGTGATTTGGATAAAAGCACCATATGGAAAGCTTCATGTCTATCCCCTCGATTCAAAGAGGAAAAGTTAATTGATTTCGTATCGAAAATCGTAAGTTTGGGTGGGTGTTAGTCATTTTTTCCTGTTTTTTTGGCCATTTCCGACTCGCACGAGCCTACGTACGAATGCGTATATGCTCTTACGATCAGCGGAAGTTCGTTCCTAAATTTTAGGATCAAAACGTAAAACATAGGATCAAATCCTAAAACTTACGATCAAAACGTCAAACTTAGGATAATTGGATGTGTTTAGGTGTGATTCAGAGAAACCTCTAAACGCGTTTTAAAAGAAAGCCACAGCCGACACCTTTTAGCAGCCGGATTGCTGTTCGTGATCAGGTTTTTTGGCTATGTGGAGGAGTCTGCGCGTCTTGTGCTCCAATGAACTGCATGTATCAGCATGGCCGAGGCCATTAATTGTATGGCAATGCATGCCTGATTTAATACATTTCATGTATGCCTTATAAAATCATTTTAATGTGGACCTTAATTAGTCCTTTGCATGTTAACCTTTATTTTGCAATATATTTGCGTTAATTAAAGAAACTTATGTCCTTTGTTATTTATTTTAAAATTGATGTACTAGAATAATATTTTTAGATAGCTTTTATTGGTGTAGTTGTTTACCTTTGCTTTGTTTAATTATTTAAGCACATCTTTGGTCAGATGCATCACACTTACTGAGGAGAGGAGAGCGGGATAAAGTGCAGGATGTGGGTTACTGCTGTATTTTGCCCCCAGAGCTGGGGGCACGGACAGTCACAAGGCCCTTTCAGTTTGCAGGCTGCCCGAGAATACCTGAGTCGCCATCTTGGCTGTTTCTAGACTCATAACATGCAGAAGTTGCTGGGTGTTTTTTAATATTTGAGAGCAATCTGTATGTAGAGGGTGTGGGTAACCACACACAAAAAATTTAAGTTGTACCATTTGAAGCCAAAATATTAAAATTAAAACAACAAGTAAAAAATGCAAGTTAACTAAAAATTAAACAAAGTAAGATTTTATTATGCAAATGCATTCATTAATGGTTGGTTTCTAAAAAATGAATGAAATAAAGAAAAATAAGACCAAATATTTAGAATGCACTTTAATGAACTAAGTTTGTAGTGCGCAGCCGCAAGATCAGAAGGATTTACGTCCAGACAAAAAAGGAAAAAGGGCAAAACCAATGTTGCAACCTGAGAAATGAAACGGAAAATTCAGGATGGAAACTGACATAGGTCTGATTCCCGAACTGCCATACGAACGGACGTATATTTTAGGATAGAAACGTATTTGCTTATTGAATCACTCGCAAGTTCATACGAACGCACGAGCGGACGTGAAAAATAGGATGATCGTGACCCAAATCCAAGCTGTTACATGTTTCTTTGAATCAACCCATATGTCCTGAAAGGCTGGGCCTACTCAGCCTTCCTGCTTTTCACTGTGGATCTGCCTTAATCGGCTCCTAAATAGGTCACTTCTGATAAATGTACTATGTATTTGCATAGGGGAACTACACAAATTATACTGACTCATGAGCAGGGTGAGTATACTAAAATTGAGTAAGCCCCACTGTGAGCTGGTGGCAGGGCCAGCTTTAGGATGGAAGGCGATCTGTATGAGACTACAGGAAGCAACACAATTCTGAACTTCCTCACTCCTGGCCTACTGCCCCACATGGTTGCTGGAGGCCACCTGCATATAACCTAGCATCAAGCCTGATGCCAGGCAGAAGTACCTACTCTCAGAATGGGCCCTACCCATTGGCTGCCGGTTCACTGCCTTATGTAACCACTCTTGAGAGGTGGTGAACTGGCAGATGGTGGGGAGTCAGTGCAGAAGTGGGGGAGTTCCTCCAGGATCAAGTATGATGCTAGGGTCGAGTGCACCAGCGGTCAATTTTGGCAGCCAGAGGGCTTTAGAGTAGACTAACATACATAATAACATAATATGTAAGGCTGAATAAAGCCTGTTTATCTCCTTCCAGCGGTCTAGTAGCCATAGCTGGTAATGTTATTACATGCAAGGAGGGCATCCCAGCCACGATAGATCTTCTTCCAGTGGTCTAGTAGCCATAGCTGGTAATGTTATTACATGGAAGGAGGGCATCCCGGCCACTATAGATCTCCTTCCAGTGGTCTAGTAGCCATAGCTGGTAATGTTATTACATGGAAGGAGGGCATCCTGGCCACTATAGATCTCCTTCCAGTGGTCTAGTAGCCATAGCTGGTAATGTTATTACATACAAGGAGGGCATCCCAGGCCACTATAGATCTCCTTCCAGTGGTCTAGTAGCCATAGCTGGTAATGTAATTACATGCAAGGAGGACTCCTGGGCCACTATAGATCTCCTTCCAGTGGTCTAGTAGCCATAGCTGGTAATGTTCTTACATGCAAGGAGGGCATCCCGGCCACTAGAGATGAGCGAACTTTTGAAAAATTCGATTCGACTGATTCGCCGAATTTTCCGACAAAAATCGTTTCGACCCGAATAAATTTGCGACGAATCGCTATTAAAAACGGCTATTTCTGAGCCTCCTAGAGCCTCAATAGGGTTGTAAACCATTCTGCCTTGCTGTAACACGCACAGGATGCGTGCTGGGTAAGTTAAATAATACTTTGAATAAATATCACATGCAGATCAGAGGCATAGCTAATAGAATCGCAGAGCGGCACAATTGAATTCAAGAGAGTTGAAGTGGCATCACTATGAGGGGCAGGAGCCCAAACATTGCTTTAAAGAGACACTGGAGTTGGCAGCAGCAGGAGCCCAAAAATTGGATGAATCACACCCTGGAGTTGGCAGCAGCAGCAGGAGCCCAAACATTACTTTAAAGAGACACTGGGGTTGGCTTCTGGAGCCCAAATATTGGATGAATCACACCCTGGAGTTGGCAGCAGCAGGAGCCCAAATATTACTTTAAAGAGACCCTGGGGTTGGCTTCAGGAGCCCAAAAATTGGATGATTCACACCCTGGAGTTGGCAGAAGTTGGCAGCAGCAGCAGCAGGAGCCCAAATATTACTTCAAAGAGACCCTGGGGTTGGCTTCAGGAGCCCAAAAATTGGATGAATCACACACTGGAGTTGGCAGCAGCAGCAGCAGGAGCCCAAATATACACTGGAGTTGGCTTCAGGAGCCCAAAAATTGGATGAATCACACCCTGGAGTTGGCAGAAGTTGGCAGCAGCAGCAGCAGCAGGAGCCCAAACATTACTTTAAAGAGACCCTGGGGTTGGCTTCAGGAGCCCAACAATTGGATGAATCACACCCTGGAGTTGGCAGCAGCAGGAGCCCAAATATTACTTTAAAGAGACACTGGGGTTGGCTTCAGGAGCCCAAAAATTGGATGAATCACACCCTGGAGTTGGCAGCAGCAGGAGCCCAAATATACACTGAAGTTGGCTTCAGGAGCCCAAAAATTGGATGAATCACACACTGGAGTTGGCAGAAGTTGGCAGCAGCAGGAGCCCAAACATTACTTCAAAGAGACCCTGGGGTTGGCTTCAGGAGCCCAAAAATTGGATGAATCACACCCTGGAGTTGGCAGAAGTTGGCAGCAGCAGCAGCAGGAGCCCAAACATTACTTTAAAGAGACCCTGGGGTTGGCTTCAGGAGCCCAACAATTGGATGAATCACACCCTGGAGTTGGCAGCAGCAGGAGCCCAAATATACACTGGAGTTGGCTTCAGGAGCCCAAAAATTGGATGAATCACACCCTGGAGTTGGCAGCAGCAGGAGCCCAAATATTACTTTAAAGAGACACTGGGGTTGGCTTCAGGAGCCCAAAAATTGGATGAATCACACCCTGGAGTTGGCAGCAGCAGGAGCCCAAATATACACTGGAGTTGGCTTCAGGAGCCCAAAAATTGGATGAATCACACCCTGGAGTTGGCAGCAGCAGGAGCCCAAATATTACTTTAAAGAGACCCTGGGGTTGGCTTCAGGAGCCCAAAAATTGGATAATTCACACCCTGGAGTTGGCAGAAGTTGGCAGCAGCAGCAGCAGCAGGAGCCCAAACATTACTTTAAAGAGACCCTGGGGTTGGCTTCAGGAGCCCAACAATTGGATGAATCACACCCTGGAGTTGGCAGCAGCAGGAGCCCAAATATACACTGGAGTTGGCTTCAGGAGCCCAAAAATTGGATGAATCACACCCTGGAGTTGGCAGCAGCAGGAGCCCAAATATTACTTTAAAGAGACACTGGGGTTGGCTTCAGGAGCCCAAAAATTGGATGAATCACACCCTGGAGTTGGCAGCAGCAGGAGCCCAAATATACACTGGAGTTGGCTTCAGGAGCCCAAAAATTGGATGAATCACACCCTGGAGTTGGCAGCAGCAGGAGCCCAAATATTACTTTAAAGAGACCCTGGGGTTGGCTTCAGGAGCCCAAAAATTGGATGATTCACACCCTGGAGTTGGCAGAAGTTGGCAGCAGCAGCAGGAGCCCAAATATTACTTCAAAGAGACCCTGGGGTTGGCTTCAGGAGCCCAAAAATTGGATGAATCACACACTGGAGTTGGCAGCAGCAGCAGCAGGAGCCCAAATATACACTGGAGTTGGCTTCAGGAGCCCAAAAATTGGATGAATCACACCCTGGAGTTGGCAGAAGTTGGCAGCAGCAGCAGCAGGAGCCCAAACATTACTTTAAAGAGACCCTGGGGTTGGCTTCAGGAGCCCAACAATTGGATGAATCACACCCTGGAGTTGGCAGCAGCAGGAGCCCAAATATACACTGGAGTTGGCTTCAGGAGCCCAAAAATTGGATGAATCACACCCTGGAGTTGGCAGCAGCAGGAGCCCAAATATTACTTTAAAGAGACACTGGGGTTGGCTTCAGGAGCCCAAAAATTGGATGAATCACACCCTGGAGTTGGCAGCAGCAGGAGCCCAAATATTACTTTAAAGAGACACTGGGGTTGGCTTCAGGAGCCCAAAAATTGGATGAATCACACCCTGGAGTTGGCAGAAGCAGCAGCAGGAGCCCAAATATTACTTTAAAGAGACACTGGGGTTGGCTTCAGGAGCCCAAAAATTGGATGAATCACACCCTGGAGTTGGCAGCAGCAGGAGCCCAAATATTACTTTAAAGAGACACTGGGGTTGGCTTCAGGAGCCCAAAAATTTCATGATTCACACCCTGGAGTTGGCAGCAGCAGCAGCAGGAGCCCAAATATACACTGGAGTTGGCTTCAGGAGCCCAAAAATTGGATGAATCACACCCTGGAGTTGGCAGAAGTTGGCAGCAGCAGCAGCAGCAGGAGCCCAAACATTACTTTAAAGAGACCCTGGGGTTGGCTTCAGGAGCCCAACAATTGGATGAATCACACCCTGGAGTTGGCAGCAGCAGGAGCCCAAATATACACTGGAGTTGGCTTCAGGAGCCCAAAAATTGGATGAATCACACCCTGGAGTTGGCAGCAGCAGGAGCCCAAATATTACTTTAAAGAGACACTGGGGTTGGCTTCAGGAGCCCAACAATTGGATGAATCACACCCTGGAGTTGGCAGCAGCAGGAGCCCAAATATACACTGGAGTTGGCTTCAGGAGCCCAAAAATTGGATGAATCACACCCTGGAGTTGGCAGCAGCAGGAGCCCAAATATTACTTTAAAGAGACCCTGGGGTTGGCTTCAGGAGCCCAAAAATTGGATGATTCACACCCTGGAGTTGGCAGAAGTTGGCAGCAGCAGCAGCAGGAGCCCAAATATTACTTCAAAGAGACCCTGGGGTTGGCTTCAGGAGCCCAAAAATTGGATGAATCACACACTGGAGTTGGCAGCAGCAGCAGCAGGAGCCCAAATATACACTGGAGTTGGCTTCAGGAGCCCAAAAATTGGATGAATCACACCCTGGAGTTGGCAGAAGTTGGCAGCAGCAGCAGCAGCAGGAGCCCAAACATTACTTTAAAGAGACCCTGGGGTTGGCTTCAGGAGCCCAACAATTGGATGAATCACACCCTGGAGTTGGCAGCAGCAGGAGCCCAAATATACACTGGAGTTGGCTTCAGGAGCCCAAAAATTGGATGAATCACACCCTGGAGTTGGCAGCAGCAGGAGCCCAAATATTACTTTAAAGAGACACTGGGGTTGGCTTCAGGAGCCAAAAAATTGGATGAATCACACCCTGGAGTTGGCAGCAGCAGGAGCCCAAATATACACTGGAGTTGGCTTCAGGAGCCCAAAAATTGGATGAATCACACCCTGGAGTTGGCAGCAGCAGCAGCAGGAGCCCAAATATTACTTTAAAGAGACACTGGGGTTGGCTTCAGGAGCCCAAAAATTGGATGAATCACACCCTGGAGTTGGCAGCAGCAGGAGCCCAAATATTACTTTAAAGAGACACTGGGGTTGGCTTCAGGAGCCCAAAAATTGGATGAATCACACCCTGGAGTTGGCAGCAGCAGGAGCCCAAATATACACTGGAGTTGGCTTCAGGAGCCCAAAAATTGGATGAATCACACCCTGGAGTTGGCAGCAGCAGCAGCAGGAGCCCAAATATTACTTTAAAGAGACACTGGGGTTGGCTTCAGGAGCCCAAAAATTGGATGAATCACACCCTGGAGTTGGCAGCAGCAGGAGCCCAAATATTACTTTAAAGAGACACTGGGGTTGGCTTCAGGAGCCCAACAATTGCATGATTCACACCCTGGAGTTGGCAGCAGCAGCAGCAGGAGCCCAAATATACACTGGAGTTGGCTTCAGGAGCCCAAAAATTGGATGAATCACACCCTGGAGTTGGCAGAAGTTGGCAGCAGCAGCAGGAGCCCAAACATTACTTTAAAGAGACCCTGGGGTTGGCTTCAGGAGCCCAAAAATTGGATGAATCACACCCTGTGGAGAGTCATGTGGAGAAAAAGTAGCTTAGTTAGTAATATCTACATAAAATTATGAATAAACAAATGCAAAAGTATTGCCAAAGTTAAGTTTTGTTTGAGGGTGTGTTTCCACCTTTTAATTAAATCAGAAACAAGAAGGTATCATTGCCTCTGACTAATTAGCCCTCAAAAATTCTTGGAATTTTTAATCTGGAATCATGTCTGATCCGTCTTATCCGAAGAATATTAATAAAAAGTAAGAGTAACGTAAAGGATTTTTTGTTGCAAGCCGAGGTAGTGGAAGAGGGTCCCTGGAGTCTGCGGCGGTGGCGGCGGCAGCAGCAGCAGATTATTGCGGACTGTTGTTCGGAAAAATCAGCTACTCAGCGATGTGGCAGTGTTTCATGCAGCATCCTGTGGAGAAAAAGTAGGTTAGTTAGTGTATATACATAAAATTATGAATAGACAAATGCAATAGTATTGCCAAAGTGAAGTTTTGTTTGAGGGTGTGTTTCCACCTTGTAATTAAATCAGAAACAACTAGCTATCATTTGCCTCTGAATAATTAGCCCTCAAAAATTCTTGGAATTTTTAATCTTGATGTCTGGGGGATTTCTCCTCTCAGACAGCGTCACCATAAGTCCAGCCTGCTGCATTACACTTGGAAGAACATCTTGTTTGCGCTGCGACAAGGAAGCCAGAGTCATGCGTCCTGACATGGCACACGTGTTCAGTCTAGTTTTTAAGTCTTGCCCCCATCTGAAAGAACAACAGGAAAGAAAGTTAGCATGCACTTCTGGCACTCCTACACCACCAAGCACAACCTTATTGAGCCTCAGCGTCACAACGGTGTACCCCAACAATAGTCTGATTTGCGATGTTTCCACCCGTTGGAATTCCACCCTCCATATGCAGGATCCACTATAGCAGTGGTCCCCAACCCTGTCCTCAAGGCCCACCAACAGGCCAGGTTTTGCAGATCTCCACAAAGATGCACAGGTGGAGTAATTAGTGCAGCTGCAGAGCAATAGAGCTGGCTATTTGGAGATCAAAAAAACATGACATGTTGGTGGGCCTTGAGGACAGGGTTGAGGACCACTGCACTATAGGAACAGAGAAAAGCCATCACGGATTTATGGATGATCCAAACGGATAGGGGGACACCCCTGTGTAAATTCAATGTAAACCACTGGCAGCTCATACGTGACACCGACCGTTTGCTCAGGCCCTTTGAGGAAGCTACGTTATTAGTCAGTTGCCAGGACTATGAGATGAACAATGAGATTCCACTGCTTCATGTACTACAACACATGTTGGAAACCATGGCTGGTCAGGGCACTGGAGACATGGCACATACATTTCACAGCCACATGAAGCCTGTGGGGGCTGAAGTGGAGGAGGAGGAGGTGGTGGGGCACAGCAAACCACAGTTTAGGTTTCACAAAATGACCATTTTATCTAGTCATCTGACAGGAGAGGAGGAGCAGGAGCAGCCACAGGAGCTAGAGGGTTGTGAGTAAGGCGAGACAGAGGACCCAGACACACCGTGGCAGTTTACAGTGGAGATGGAGACAGGTAGTCCCTCCGAGTCACTTGCACAAATGGCACGATGCATGCTCACATGCTTGCGTACTAGTGAGCGCAGAATTGTCTCCATTTGTCAGCGGGAAGACTTCTGGCTCTCCAACTTATTGGACCCTCGCTTCCGGCACAAAATGGGGGCATTTTTTACGCCCACTGAGAGGGAGGACAAACTGACCTACTACAGAGACATCCCACGTAGTCAGTTGGGCGATGTCTATCTGCGCCATGGCCCATACTCCCGCAGGTCTGACTCGGGGGGACCTCTGCGATCACCTTCCACTGACATGGCTGCTGGGGGGGTGGAAGGAGCAGCAGCAGCAGCTCCATCAGCAGCAGCCTCAGTCTTCAGTCGCTAGTGAGTAGCTTTCTACACCCGCATAGTGAGTCTACTCATGAGCAGCAGGAAGACCTGGAGCTGGACCTCAAACAGCAGGTCATGTCATACCTTGACATGACCATGCCAACACACCTTCAAGATCCACTGGATTTGCTGGGAAGCCAAACTTGACTTGTGCCCGCAACTAGCAGAGTTTGCCCTGGAAAAGCTGTACTGGCCATACAGTAGTTGATTTAGATGGCAACTGGGCTGCTCTATATAACGAAGCAAAATGGCAAATTTACCTCACTATATAAGCTATTGCCCCTCAGATTTACACAGGGGCTGCTCTATATTATGCTGCAAAATGGCAAATTAACCTCACAATATAAGCTATTGCAGCTCTATATAAATAAAAATAAATAAATAAAAAAAGGGCCTGTAGAAGCTTATTTAGTATAACAGATAGGGTGACATGTGCTGGTTTGGGATGCCCATATGGGCTAGTGTTTTGGCAGCAGTACAAAAACCAATGCAAAATGCAATAGCTTAATAAAGCTGATGCTGATCAACGCTTATTTAGTATAACAGATGGGGTGCAACATGCAGGTTTGGGATGCCCTGCGGCCTGGTGTATTTAAAGCAGACCAAAACCAATTCAAAATGCAATAACTTAATAAAGCTGAGGCTGTAGATGCTTATTTAGTATAAACAGGTAGGGTGCAAGGTGCAGCTTTGGGGTGCCCTGCGGCCTGGTTAAATGAAAGCAGTCAAAAAGGAAGTGCAAACTGAAGTAGCTTAATGAAGCTGATGCTGATCAACGCTTATGTTGTATACCAGATAGGGTGCAAGGTGCAGCTTTGGGGTGCCCTGCGGCCTGGTTTATTAAAAGCAGTCAAAAACAAGTGCAAACTGAAGTAGCTTAATAAAGCAGCTGATGCTGATCAACGCTTATGTTGTATAACAGATAGGTTTAAAATAGCATGTGCCTTGGGATGCCCGTGTGGCCTGTTATATTTCAAGCTGAACAAAAAGTAACAATAATCCAAGTATGAGACATCATTTTGACCTTCTTTACAGCGCCATACTTTGAAAAAAAAAAATTAATTTCATGCCGATCAATCCAAAGGTCAATGCCCCTAACAAAAATAGTGTTCGGCATAAGTTTTCCTTCTGGAAGGACGTAACCTTTAGTTTACATGGTTGGGGTAGGTTATCTTACAAATTGGGATACCCCAGGCAGCAGTGTCATTGAAAGAGACAGATTGTAATGCAGGCCATACGCAAGCAGAGAAACTCAGGCTGCAACAGGCCTATTTAGTTTACATGGTTGGGGTAGGTTATCTTACAAATTGGGATACCCCACTGTATATGAAACCGAATATAAATGCACACCCAAAAGTGGACAATCAGCCTCCAAGAGGCCTGCTTAGTTTAAATAAGAGAGCTGCTTAGTATGGTAGGTAGGTTATGTTATGTTACAGAATGGGATGCCCCAAGCAGACTTGAGATCAGTATATATGCACACAGCAGCAGTGTGTTAGCAGGCTCATACAGGCCAAATTTCTTTAAATAACTGTGCAGCTTACAGTAAATGCAGAGGCTAATGGTATGTTACAGAATGGGATGCCCCAAAGCTGACTTGAGATCAGTATATATGCACACAGCAGCAGTGTGTAAGCAGGCTCATACAGGCCAAATTTCTTTAAATAACTGTGCAGCTTACAGTAAATGCAGAGGCTAATGGTATGTTACAGAATGGGATGCCCCAAAGCTGACTTGAGATCAGTATATATGCACACAGCAGCAGTGTGTAAGCAGGCTCATACAGGCCAAATTTCTTTAAATAACTGTGCAGCTTACAGTAAGTGCAGAGGCTAATGGTATGTTACAGAATGGGATGCCCCAAGCAGACTTGAGATCAGTATATATGCACACAGCAGCAGTGTGTTAGCAGGCTCATACAGGCCAAATTTCTTTAAATAACTGTGCAGCTTACAGAAAATGCAGAGGCTAATGGTATGTTACAGAATGGGATGCCCCAAAGCTGACTTGAGATCAGTATATATGCACACAGCAGCAGTGTGTTAGCAGGCTCATACAGGCCAAATTTCTTTAAATAACTGTGCAGCTTACAGTTAATGCAGAGGCTAATGGTATGTTACAGAATGGGATGCCCCAAAAACCAGAGAGCACCTGGCAGGCAGCAGTAAGACTATGCACAGCAAAAGTGTCTTTATCATGCCTAATTTCAATTAGAATAGGTGCAAATGGTTAGGTTCTTAAATAGAGGCTGGTGTAGTCACAGAATGGGATGCCCCAAAAAGGAGGGCACCTGGCAGGGACCAGTAGTGCTATGCCCAGCAAAAGTGTCTTTATCAGGCCTAATTTCAATTATAATAAGAGCAAATGGTTATATGGTCTTAAACAGAGGCTGCTGTAGTCACAGAATGGGATGCCCTAAAAAAGAAGTGGACCTGGCAGGGTCCAGAAGTACTATGCCCAGCAAAAGTGTCTTTATCAGGCTATTTTCAATTATAATAAGAGCAAATGGTTATATGGTCTTAAACAGAGGCTGCTGTAGTCACAGAATGGGATGCCACAACAGAAGTGGACCTGGCAGGGTCCAGAAGTACTATGCCCAGCAAAAGTGTCTTTATCAGGCTAATTTCAATTATAATAAGAGCAAATGGTTATATGGTCTTAAACAGAGGCTGCTGTAGTCACAGAATGGGATGCCACAACAGAAGTGGACCTGGCAGGGTCCAGAAGTACTATGCCCAGCAAAAGTGTCTTTATCAGGCTAATTTCAATTATAATAAGAGCAAATGGTTATATGGTCTTAAACAGAGGCTGCTGTAGTCACAGAATGGGATGCCACAACAGAAGTGGACCTGGCAGGGTCCAGAAGTACTATGCCCAGCAAGTGTCTTTATCAGGCTAATTTCAATTATAATAAGAGCAAATGGCTATATGGTCTTAAACAGAGGCTGCTGTAGTCACAGAATGGGATGCCACAACAGAAGTGGACCTGGCAGGGTCCAGAAGTACTATGCCCAGCAAAAGTGTCTTTATCAGGCTAATTTCAATTATAAAAAGAGCAAATGGTTATATGGTCTTAAACAGAGGCTGCTGTAGTCACAGAATGGGATGCCACAACAGAAGTGGACCTGGCAGGGTCCAGAAGTACTATGCCCAGCAAAAGTGTCTTTATCAGGCTAATTTCAATTATAATAAGAGCAAATGGTTATATGGTCTTAAACAGAGGCTGCTGTAGTCACAGAATGGGATGCCACAACAGAAGTGGACCTGGCAGGGTCCAGAAGTACTATGCCCAGCAAGTGTCTTTATCAGGCTAATTTCAATTATAATAAGAGCAAATGGTTATATGGTCTTAAACAGAGGCTGCTGTAGTCACAGAATGGGATGCCACAACAGAAGTGGACCTGGCAGGGTCCAGAAGTACTATGCCCAGCAAAAGTGTCTTTATCAGGCTAATTTCAATTATAATAAGAGCAAATGGTTATATGGTCTTAAACAGAGGCTGCTGTAGTCACAGAATGGGATGCCACAACAGAAGTGGACCTGGCAGGGTCCAGAAGTACTATGCCCAGCAAAAGTGTCTTTATCAGGCTAATTTCAATTATAATAAGTGCAAATGGTTATATGGTCTTAAACAGAGGCTGCTGTAGTCACAGAATGGGATGCCACAACAGAAGTGGACCTGGCAGGGTCCAGAAGTACTATGCCCAGCAAAAGTGTCTTTATCAGGCTAATTTCAATTATAATAAGAGCAAATGGTTATATGGTCTTAAACAGAGGCTGCTGTAGTCACAGAATGGGATGCCTCACAGCAGACTTAAGATCAGTTCAGTATATATGCACAGTTAGTTAGTATAAGCAGCCTGAAAATGCTAACAAAGCCTGTCAGGCTGGATGAAAAAAAAAAAAAAAACTCCCTGTGACAGCCTCCGATTTTTCTACCTTTCCCTGTTTTTTCGCTGACTTTCTGTCTGTCTCCTGTCTGTCTCCTGCCTGTCTCCAGCCTGTCCCTGTCTGTCCCTGCCTGTCTAACTGCCTCTCTCCCTCAGCTACACAACGTTCTGTCTCTCACGAATGCAATAGAGAAATGAGGCAGGAAAGCAAGATGGCCGGCCTTAAATAGCGCTGTGACGTCACCGGGCTTGCTGGCTGCTGATAGGCTGCATGTGACTGTCCCAGCTTGCACTGGCGCGGGGTTGATGTCTGGACATGTCCCGTCCGCCATCTTAGAATGCCTGTAATGTAAATGAATGGATGTTAAAGGAAAACTTCGAGCGATCAAATCGCGGGGAAATTCGGATTCGATCCGAATCGAATTTTTCCTGAAATTCGGATCGAATCCGGGTTCGTCCGGATCGATTCGCTCATCCCTACCGGCCACTATAGATCTCCTTCCACTGGTCTAGTAGCCATAGCTGGTAATGTTATTACATGCAAGGAGGGCATCCCGGCCACTATAGATCTCCTTCCAGTGGTCTAGCAGCCATAGCTGGTAATGTTATTACATGAAAGGAAGGCATCCAGCCCACTTTTAACTCCTTTAGAGTATCCTTCATAACTACCTTCTTTGGTAGAGCGTTCCATAGTGTCACTGCTCTTACAGAGAAGAATCCCCTCCTATGTCTGTGGAGTAAGCACCTTTCCTCTAACCTTAGTGGATGCCCTCGGGTTATGGTTACACTCAGGGGACAGATCTTTGTATTGAACCTGAACATATTTATATATAGTTATTAGATCGCCCCTCAAGCAACTGTTTCCAATCTAAATAAACATAACTTTGACAATCTTCCAGGGTCCTCTAGTCCCCGCACTTCTTGTATTACCTTTAAACATGCTCCAGTTCTGATGTCCTTCTTATGCACAGGTGCCCAGAACTGTACACAATATTCCATATGGGGTCTGACCAGTGATTTGTACAGGGGTAAAATGATGCTCTGGTCATGAGCACCTATGCCCCTCTTGATGCACCCCATGATCCTTTTTGCTCTGGCAGCTGCTGCCTGGCATTGATTACTACAGTTAAGTGTATTGTTAACTAAAACCCTTAGGTCCCTTTCTATTGTAGTTTTTCCAAACATTTTCTTATTTTGTGCCAGTGACCCACAACCTCAACTACCCTCCGGTTCTGCTCCATTGCCTGTGACCCATGACCTTGATTCTACATTATACCGCCAGGCTGGGTGACCAGTGCTTCCTACCCCTGACTCACAGTGGCACGACCTGGGACTTTCCAAGCAGCCCAGCCTATCTCCCCCGAGGGCTCTAGTGAGGACCGAACTTGCCCTTGGGTTCAGTGTCATTGGGTCGAGGTGGGACGTATTAATCTCTGGTGCCCATCTAGTAAGCAGTGGGAACCCTGCTTTCTCCGCAACTGGTGTTCTCCTCCTCATTATCCATGAAAAGTACCTAGGAATCTGGATCAGGTGCATATTGAAGACCGTAAAAAAGTTGAGGTAAGCGGGTTACAAGCAAAGGAGCAGATTGGTGAACAGGCCAGGGTCGGCCTGTGAAGGTTCAGAGACATGGATCAAGACGAAGATCAAGCGAGGATAATAGTCAGAGAATATATGTTCTAAAAGGTCATTTGAGTGAGAAGTCGAAGGAGTGGTCTTGGTCAAAGCTGGGTCAAAATGAGAGGTCAAAAGAATGCAGGAAGCTGATGATCAGGCAGCACTGTGCTGTGTGCTGGTGCAAAGCCTGGAGCAGGCTGCCTGCTGGATTGAGATTCAAGTAAATCATTACAATTTACAAGATAGTAATTTTGGTTTATGCTACTGGGTTGTAGGAAGAAGAAGGAATAGGCACACACAGTGAATACAATTACATAGCAATTGATCGTTTACAGCGACCTGAGGAGTAACTGAAAAACATTATTTCACGGGTGGCTGGAGTCACCAAATAACCTTTTTGCATGAGATTTCAGTCTGCTGTCGTACAGGTCTTTCATTGTGGGTGGGAGTGGATGACCAAACATTCTCTCTGCTGAAATATTTCTCCTTACTCTTTTCCTATGGTTGCAAGAGGCACCTCCAAACCAAGTGGTGAAGGAATAGGATAGGCCACTGATTTACTGAAGACAACTCGCAGTTGTTTTGGGAGACCAAACTTGTTTAGCTTTCTAAGAAAAGTCTCTGTTGGGCCTGTTTCAGTGCAGATTTGTTGTTTGCTTCCCATTTCAGGTTCCTGGATATTGTACATAGAAGGATATTTTTTTTTTTTGGGGGGGGGGGGGGGCTGGATCACGTATAGTGGGATTGAGCCCTGAGGTGAGTATATATATATGGTGATTTCCATGAGATTCACACCCTGAGGATAGGGGTTTAAAACTGGCGGTGTAGGGCTTAAAAACAGGTAATTTGGTTCATTTTAAGAAAATGTTCCTGCTGAATTGGCCTGCCTGCAGTCTAGACCCTAAACCAATAAAAAAAAAAAAAAACATGAAGGCAAAGAAGACTCGGGTCTGTTGAGCAGCTACCAGCTTACATCAGACATAAATGGGACAACATTCCTCTCCCCAAATCATTGTTCTCCTCACTTCTCAGATGTTTATAGACTGAAAAAGTAAGAAAGAATGTTACACAATGGTAGACATGACCCTGTCCCAAACTTTCTGATATGTGTTGCTGCCAAATCAGTCTAACTTTCAACTTTTGATATATGTTCAATGTTCTGTTGTGTAAAAAAAATTAAGTTATATGAGATTTCCATTGCATTCGTGTTTTATTTTTACATTGTACACAGAGTCCCAAATTTTTGGGGTTGTAAATAAAGCGTCACTTTTGTAATGCAATGCAGAAAGGTCCCCAAACACTGCTCTCACTCCCCATTTTCCCAACAACTGGTTCTCATGCAGTGTTTCTAGAGGTGGATGTGGGATAGAGTTGTTAAAGGGCCACTCATTGCCCATCAATCTTCAAAGCAGTGGCCACACATTTAAGTACTCAAGATATACACTGATAGTAATTGCTCCTTGTGATCCCATTACCATTACCTTGATTACAGCACTTGAGCATTTCTCCGTTAGCTTGGTGGTCCAGAGGCGCAATTACTTAGGATGTATTTTTCTTGTTGCTAATGAAGCAGATTATATCACAGTAGATTGATGATAATGTATACAGTAATGTACACTGAACTATACTCCAGAAGCATATTAACCTAAACACCACCCTGCAAAATTATTAAGGAATCAAGGCAATGCTGGTTAGTGGTTACACATACAACCCAGTAGAAGATGAATGATTTAAAACCCCAAAAGTGTATTGATCAGCAATATAATTGTGAAAATTGTCAAGGTGTTGGAAGGGCTATTGTTAAATCTCAAAGACAATTTAGGTTTGATCATATATAATAAAATATGTCCAATCAAATTAAGGAAGAGTGGATCAAACTTCAAACCAACATCATTCACAACGCAAGTAATTAAGAAATTATAGTATTACATATATACTATACTAATCCCACTCTGATATTCCTTACCATTTCATGCAAATAGTCATATGGTACCAGCAGGGTCAGATCTGTCAGATGAGTGCCAAGAGTAATGCTCCCCCGGTGAGGACCGCACTAGGCAAAATGTCCCACTGAGTGGCCATATGCATGTGGCTTAGTTTCAGGTGGCTTTCCTGTAATCAACATGGATTGTTAGCCAGCCAAAGATGGGCTGGCAAAGCATAAAACCTACCATCTACCAGAATGCCTCACCCATTTAAGCATTCAGTTATTTTTGGGTGGGCTTTGAGTGTACCTTGATCTCTGCTACTGTCCAAATCCGGACCAAACTCTACTTGGACCGACCTGTTGCTTGTAATTGGAATAAATATGATGTGTCCCTTGGAAGACTGATTTACTGTGTATGGCCTCTGCTTGCCTGCTGACCTGTCATCATTTTAACTCTTTGGCACTACTCATCATATGTATTACCTGTCCTGTCCCTACTAATCTTTTGTTGGTCTTTGAGGCCTCAGCTGGTATCTTCTTTTGGACCCAAGTCCTGGGGGGCAACTGAGTGATGGGACAGCACATAGCACCTCCTGTGATCTAGCTATGGGTGACACATGCAATTATAGATCAGGCAAATAACAGCTGAACAAAGCCTGGTTGGTTCATTACAGCTATTGTGGCCACCACAAGGTGCTTCTTCATTTACTTCACTCCCTGGAATCTAAGATGCCACTTCTATTTCACTATGATTTCCAATAAAGTTCTATCCTCTGGAGAAGCACCACAGGACAAACGAGAGAGATAGTTGTGATGGCAGTGACTTTGTCCTCGATTCAGTAAGAGTTGAAAAACATTCTCATGGTAGCATAAAATTCAGTTCATGAGAAAAACGCCTGAGAATGTCACTGTTGGAAGATAATGAAAGCCAATGGCACTTTTTTTACTATTAAGAAAAGTAGAGAAGTCTTACTACTGAATCAAGGTCATTATGACTTGCTTATAATTTGAGCTATACGATGAAAAGCTTGAAAGCCAACACAGGCATCTGGCAAATACTGGATTCCAATCAGCACCACGGACAGAGAACAGCATAAAAACACATTAGAGGGTTATTTAAGAAGGGATAGCGCAGGTAGTGCTTCGTAGCAGCAGGCAGCATCTGGTGAACGCCGAGCGCTGTATGCAAAACCACATTTAAGAAAGTGAATCTGATGAGCGCCTCTAACAGCGCCATGAGGCAGCTCAGTGTATAACGCCGGCACTCTAGCTAGCGCCAGGTATTACCTTTCACTCATTGACACTCTCCCATACATTTCAATGGCCGTTTATTTGCTTGTGTTTAAACAGCGTGTTTGAGAATTTTTTTTTTTTTTTTTTTGCTCAAATCATGTGACCTCTCCTGGCTGCAAACAAACATTTTTAGAAACTTTTTTGCCTTTTTTTTATTATGCAGAATTGTCATTACATGTCTGGCACATATAATCATGGTGTTATTTTCACAGTGATAAAACAATGTCATTCCATGTGTTTTCACTTTGTTACTGGTGGATATGTGTTCACAAACTGACTTTAATCACACAGTGTCTGGCGCTCTATGCTACAGCACGCAGCTTTAAAGCACCGACGCTGTGTGTGTGTGTCCTTTTTGGATAAGTATGATGTGGAGCGCACTGAGCTGGTGCTACCTCTCGCTCTATGCAGCGATGTACGGGTGTTAGAGCGCCCAACATACATCACATTCATCAGTGCGGGCCAGGTTACTACAACGACTGAGACGCTCTGTTACATCGCCCGATACCCACTTACAGTGTCTACTAGCGGTCGCTCTAAGCGTCGCTATACAGATGCTCATCCGATACCTGGCGTTAGTAGTGAATCAGCCTCCAAGGCTGATTCATGACTGTGCCCCAAAAACCCCCAAACCATGGAATCCACATGCAGAAACTTGCATTTTGGTGCACGGTTCATGGCAATCCAATTTTCTGAATAAACTCAGCTCTTTGTGTGTGGAATGGCCCAGGCTCCATTAGCATTTTGCTGGCTAAGCCATTTTTACCCTGTCTTTACTGTTTAGCAGTGGAATTTTGTCTCTGCAGCTTCTGTGTTTGAGGCAAATATCTATTCTCCAATCTGTAGTGAATTCCCTGTGGTGACTGTTTTCTCCTTGTTTTTATGTGTAGTGTTTTATTTGGCAATATCTTGATACCTGTTGACCTACAGTGTTGTGTTTCCCAATGTTTGGTCCCAGATGTTCTCTATATCCTTCCCTCTTTACTTTGTTTGTTTAGGGCCTTATTCATGAAGGTATAGCGCCAGATAGTGCCTGTACAGTGGCAGGTAGCGGCAGGTGAACGCCGGAGACGGCACGCAATTACACATTTATGAAGCCGAATCTGGTGAGCGACTGGAACAACGGCATGTAGCGTACGATTCATCATTATCCCAGGCTTAGCGTACAGCGCCGGTGTTCATCCTTGCAGAGCGCCCCGTCTTACCTGTCGCTACCTGGCGCTCTCCCATACATTTCAATGGACGATCCTTGAAACCATTTCCTGATCCCAATTTTATTTTTTCATTAAAAAAACACAAAACTTCTGACATGTATTCTGGGCAAGAAAATGACATTTTTGAAAACTTTTTGGATTAATAATATTTTTATGCAGAATTGTCCTTACATGTCTGGTATTAAAGTGTTCATGTTACAATGTAATAACAATGTAATTTCATATTTTTTTGCTTTGTTACTAGTGGATACATGTTCAAAAACAGCCTTTAATCACACAGCCTTTGGCGCTATGGGCTACAAAGACATGATTTTGAGCGCTGGCTATGTTTGTGGTTGTTTTTTTGATGAATGTGGTGTGAGTCAGTCCCACTGAGCTGGCGTTACGGTTCTTTCCCATACAGCGTAGTACTGCGACTCACACATCATATTCACCAATGCCAGACAGCGACTGAGGCGCTCTGAAACAATGATCCATGGCCGAGCACAGCAACTACTAGCGGGCGCTCTGAAATCCTCGCTACAGACGCTCATCAGTCGCTACCTGCGTTAGTAATGAATCAGCCTGCCCATGGCTTACTGCTTAATAATAAATCTACTAGCACACTGTTTCTTTTTCTAAATTTAAATAAAACATTTGTGGACAAATGTCCACATTTTGTTTTTTATAGCTTGAAACAATATTATATTTGTCAAACCTTTAAACTATTTACCAAATTGTGTTTAAATGAAATTGTAAAAAATAGGTACAAATACAGAAAAATAACTTGCAGATTGCACTATCATTCATAATAAACATGTCGGCTATTGCCGGCATGTGTTTAAAGTGGACCAACACCCACCCCTGATCGGACCGGGAATCTATAAGATTCCCGGGCCGATCAGCTCCCTCCCCGCAAGGGCATCTGAAATCGGGATGCCCCGCTGAGTGAAACCCCCCCAGAAAGCCCCTAAAAACGTACCTTATCGGCGACGGATAAGCCGCCGCCTCCCTCTAGCAGGGCGCGCACCCGCGCCGGCTGTTTGTGAATGGCCGGCGCGGGCGCGCGCCCTGTAAGAGGGACGCACGAGAAGCGGCGGCGGCTTATCCGTCGCTTGTCCGTCACCGATAAGGTAAGATTTTAGGGGCTTTCTGGGGGGTTTCACACAGCGGGCACCCCCGACCGGGGTGCCGCGCGGAAGTGGACCAACACCCAGGATAGTGAAAATCCTGGGTGTTGGTCCACTTTAATGAATAAAATAAACGTGTCTGTATGTGAAGTCGACATTTTGATTTTTGCTGGAGTACAATGGCACATTAAGTAAACACCTTTGTGCACACTTTTCACGCCCCAAAACAAAATCACACGCAAATTTAAGCGCAAAAATGTGTCTCATGAATCTGGAGGAGGGGGAAAAACATGAGTAAACCATTGAAAAGTGTGCGCAAATACATTGCGCAGGGCCGTGAATCTAACTTATAGGGTAACAGACTGTTTTAGCTTTTGTTAGGTCTTGTATTGGACCAGCAGTGATTCCAAACACTCTATATAACAGAGGGAACTGAAGGGAGAAATGGCGCTCTTAAACAGAAGGGAGGCAAAACTCAGGCTTATATGGCACTGAAGCACTCAGTGGACTGATATATTTCGGGTTAGTTATCTAGGATTGCAAATATTATTTAAAACAAAATTTACAATTAAGTTAATTTTATTTTTACGTTTCTATTCAATTAAAACTATGATTACCCTGTGCAGCCAAGAAAATAAAAAGCTATTCCTCTGTCCTCGAGGAGGCTGAGAATGGAGACTGGCAGGTGCTCAATCCTAGCTGTAAGTTTAATGACACCAGAACTGGATGGGACATCCACGGGGCACAAGAGGGGAGTATAGCTTTAAAGTTTGGGCTGGATGACTAGTTTAACATAAAGCAGACTGTGGGGTCGATCCTCTACCCAGAATAACAGATGATTTGGTGATCAATCTCAGCAGAGCTGACAAGAGGACACGTATTTTAATATTAATTCATAAATCCCATTACATGCCTAAATATTTTAAAGCTCCTTCCGCACAGTGTAATTCATTACTCGGTAACAGATTCCTGCAACAGCCCCCTTCCAATAAATTCCATAAATCCTGATACAACTAGCTCCTAGACACCCTCCCTCCCATCAAGCCGGGGGAGTGTGATAAAAAGCATGTGCTTATAACGGTTATAAAATTAATTCCACCGTGTCCCCTTTCCTTCCACTCTTCTAATTTCACTTTGATGGAGTAGAATGCCTGGATGTCCCTTTCTCCGAAGTTAATGCATTCATTACTTATAATTACTTTCAATGCCCGCTCAGCGGTCCCCGTCCCTGGCTTTCTGAATTGTGATTGCGATTGGATGTAGAACAGTTTTATCTAAGTTAATTTACTATTCCATGTTGGATGATAGAGTATTCATTGTGTTACCTAGATTAGAGCTGCAAATGGCACCATATATCATTAGGGAGGGATCCAGTCATGAACGCTGACTTTGGAATGATTTCCACTTATCGAGGCAATGTAAAATTGTTATGTCCTGAACGCCAGGGATTGGAGCAGGTAACAGTTCACATGCCCACACTACCCTGCCGCTTCCTCACAATTGCACAATAATGGTAACAACCACTGCAACGAGCACATGTAACAAAGCTTAGTTTAACAAGATTTATAAGTGGTCTCTTGTCAGAGACTTCGAACCAGTGTAATTAGCCTGACCTTGTATGTAGGTATATCATTCTGTATCCAGGATCACTACATAGTTACATAGTTAATACAGTTAGAAAAAGACATTTGTCCATCAAGTTCATCCAAGGGTGTTGGGGTAGGGGAAGTTATTTTTTATTTTATTTTTTTATACCGACAACAGCTAATAGTAACTGTTAATGTTATTTTCTTCTAAATAAGCATCTAGTTCTTTTATGAAGCTGTCAGCGGTTGAAGCTATTCCACAGATTTATAGCTCATATAGTAAAGAATGATGGTCACCTCTGGAGACTGAATTTATTTTTTCCAGTCGAAGGGAGTGCCCCTTGTCTTTAGCGAGGATTTTACCTGAAATAGCATATCCCCATATTTTTGTATTGCCCATTTATATATTTATTCAAGTTAATCATGTCCCCCCCTCAGTCGTCTCCTCTTAAGACTAAACAGATGTAATTCCCGTAATCTTTCCTCATAACTAAGATCCTTAATTCCTTTTATTAGTTTGGTGGCTCTCCTCTGCATACTTTCTATAGTCAGAGCGTCCTTTCTATGAACTGGATGGCATATTCCAGGTGAGGGCGCACCAGTTCCCTTGTAAAAAGGCAAAATGACAACCCTATCCTATGATTCCAGGCCTCTATTAATGCATGGTAATATCATGGTGGCCTTGGATGCAGCTCCTTGACATTGCATGCTTTTATTTAGCCTGTGATTTACCAGTACCCCCACCTTCCCAACAAGTGATTCTCCCGGTTTCACTTCCCCCAAGGCCATATGTAGAAATCAATCTAGGTCCTCCGCACCACATATAATCTATAATTGTGTGCAAGCGTACCAATGGACCCAATCCACTATATGTTAGTGGTACCTAGAAACACAATTGTGAATGGGAGCTGCCAGACTAAGCTCCCCCTTGTCCAAGGAAATTACGCCGCACCACCACTATTATATATCAAAATCTAAATTTATTGTATCATTATCAATCACATATAAAGACAAACATACTACAAATAGTTTTTTAAAAAACACATAATTAAAAACATAGGGTATTTATGATGGAAAAGCCGGCTATTAATAATTCAAAGATATGAAGGGTAATTATATAAGTACAATAGGTTCCCTAAATGCTCTTTAAAAACTAATAAACAGTAATAAATAAATAAATAAATAAAGATGTGCTGTGCATAACTATAATTTCATAAACCTGTGAACAATAACTAACATTAGAAAACACACTTAATGCAAAAAACACAAAAACATGTGCTAAACTATTTAAATAAGTGTACTACCAAAAGTGCTATTATATTTAGAAAAAGTGCTCAGTGTCATGCACCCAGTTGTCTGAGCGCATGAACCTTGGTGCCAATTCACTTAAATGGAGTGCAGCATACTGAGCATAATCACGGGAACTAGTATATAATAATAATCAACATAAGTATACAAAAAATTTTTACATCACCGTATTGTATGGGCCAGCATCCCTCAATACCAGACCGAGAAACAAGCGACGCGTTTATTTATTTATTTATTTATTACTGTTTATTAGTTTTTAAAGAGCATTTAGGGAACCTATTGTACTTATATAATTACCCTTCATATCTTTGAATTATTAATAGCCGGCTTTTCCATCATAAATACCCTATGTTTTTAATTATGTGTTTTTTAAAAAACTATTTGTAGTATGTTTGTCTTTATATGTGATTGATAATGATACAATAAATTTAGATTTTGATATATAATAGTGGTGGTGCGGCGTAATTTCCTTGGACAAGGGGGAGCTTAGTCTGGCAGCTCCCATTCACAATTGTGTTCCAAGGCCATATGTAGCCTTTAGGTTATTAGACCCCAAGTGCATGACTGCATTTCTTCACACTGAATTTTAGTTGCCAAGTGGATGACCAGACACCCAAAGTGTCCAAGTCAGCTTGAAGCTTGTGAACATCTTCAATAGACTGCACTGTGCTACATATCTTTGTGTCATCTGCAAAAATAGACTGTGCTTTTAATTCCACTTTCTATGTAATTTCTAAACAAGTTAAATAATAGTGGGCTCAGCACTGAACCCTGGGGTACACCGCTTACAACCGGTAACTATTCAGAGTAGGTATCATTAACCACAACTCTCTGTACATGATCCTTCAGCCAGTGTTCAATCCAGTTACAAACTGTATTTTCTAATCCTGAAGATCTCAATTTCCCCAATAAGTGTCTATGGGGGACAGTGTCAAATGCCTTTGCAAAATCCAAAAAAACTATATCCACAGCCGCTCCTCTGTCTGGCTTCTACCCACCTCCTCATAGAAGCCAATCAGGCTAGTCTGGCAGCTTCTGCCCTTAGTCCCCCATCACCATCACTGCTGCAGCTGACCCTCTATTTCCTCAGTTAGGTTTGGGGGGGGTCTATAGATTACACCAAATTGTATTTTAACATTGTTTGCATCGCCCCGCACCACTAACCACAAGGATTCTACATCCTCACAATCTTCTGCTTGTATCCCCTCATTAATATATGCTTTGAATTGAATTATTGCTTTACATAGAGATGCACTCCACTACTTTCCTATTTGCTAAGAGCAAACAGTCGCATGTGTGAAATACACTTTAAGTTCCTATCTAGTTTAACATGTTCAGCTTTAGCATTAGCTTCTGCAGTAATGCATCCACCTAATTTTTCACTGCTGGTTTGCAACACATGGATTTCCTTATCCATCATAACAGTCCCCCCCTTCTAATTCTCCTTCCCCCATCATATGCTGTCCCCTAAGTAACCTGTCTTCCACTTTGTTTTCACACTTGCCCCCCCCATCTGTAGTTTAATTACCGCGGCCGCGTCTCGCGCTTCCCTCAAGCAGGGCGCGCACCCGCGCCGGCCGTTTGTGAATGGCCGACGCAGGCGCGCTCCCTGTTAGAGGGAAGCGCGAGACGCGGCCGTGGTAATTAAACTACTTGGACGCGCATACCACAGCGGCTCTGAGCGCTGTGATTGCCTGGAGCGGTCACATGGGAACGTGGTGAGGTGAGTGTTTCTGGGCTTTCGGGGGGGTTTCAGACAGCGGGGCACCCTCGTTCGGGGTGCCCCACCGAAGTGGACCAAAACCCAGGATAGTCAAAATCCTGGGTGTTGGTCCACTTTAAATTGTGCCAATAATAATGATTGTTTTTATGACAAGATACAAATCCCTTCTGATAAAAGCTCACCTTGAATTTCCAGAAAGTGCCCAATGTAATCACTTTTCTCACAATTCTTTGTGAATCTTTTTTCCAAAATCAATTTTAGGTCCACATTAGATACAACTTTCCAGCATCAATGAAGCAATCCTAATCCTATTAATTCTCATCTCAACAATGCAGAATAAATAGCATAAAACCTTTTTGAAATGTTTACTGGAAGGCTGATTCATTACTAGTGGCAGGTAACAGCAGATGAGCGTCTGTACAGCGGCGCTAAGGGCGACCGCTGGTGGTTGCTCAGATTGGCGGTGAGTCGCTATTACAGAGAGACTAGGGGCCTTATTCATTAAGGGATAGCGTCAGGTAGTCGCTGGTTAATGAGAGGTAGCGACTGCTGAACGTCGGACACGGCATGCAATTACACATTTATCAAGCAGAATCTGTTTAGCGACTGGGATAGCGCCATGTAGCGTCTGATTCATCATTTTCCCAGTCTCAGCGAACAGCGCCGGCGTTCAGCCTTGCACAGCGCCAGGAATGACCTCTCGCTACCTGACGCTCTGCCATACATTTCAATGGACGATCCTTCTCTTTAAACTGTGTTTTTGTTTTTTTTGTTTTTTAATCTCAAATAATTCTGTGACCTCTCCTGGCATTGGATAAGCAGTTTTTTCACAATGTTTTTATTTTTATTTTATTTGCCGGCGTATAAGACGACTGGGCGTATAAGACGACCCCCCAACATTTCCACTCAAAATATAGAGTTTGTTATATACTCACCGTATAAGACTACTCCCTCTTCCGCACACCAAATAAAACGTAAAAGAACATCCGATTTTATTTCAACATGTTAATTCCCTTCCCCAGAGTCCCTGGGTGACTTCTTACAGTCATACTTTCTGGCTTCTTACAGTCATGGGGGCATCCCTCAATACAGGTATGGGGGCATCCCTCAATACAGGCATGGGGGCATCCCTCAGTACAGTCATTGGGGCATCCCTCAGTACAGGCATGGGGGCATCCCTCAGTACAGGCATGGGGGCATCCCTCAGTTCAGGCATGGGGGCATCCCTCAGTACAGGCATGGGGGCATCTCTCAGTACAGGCATGGGGGCATCTCTCAGTACAGGCATGGGGGCATCCCTCAGTACAGGAATGGGGGCATCCCTCAGTACACGCATGGGGGCATCCCTCAATACAGCCAGCGAGTGGCCCCACTCCCTCCTCCCCCCGCCCCGCCGCTCACACACCCACACACTTACCGATGGTCGGAGGGCCGGTCTGTCCATCTCTGCTGTTCCTGTCGCCGCCGCCGCCGCCTCCCTCATACACACAAACACGCACACACATTCATGCTTACCGGCACTTCCTGGCTGTTGCGCGCTGGTCGTCGGTGGGCGTGCCCCAGATGGCCGGCGTCCATTGTTTTCATTGGACGGCGGCCATCTGGGACACGCCCACCGACGACCAGCGCGCAACAGCCAGGAAGTGAGGTAAGCATGAATGTGTGTGTGTTAGTGTGTATGAGAGCGGCGGCAACAGGAACAGCAGGGACGGGCAGGCCAGCCAGCCAGCCGCAACGGCCACCCCTCAGCGTATAAGGTGCACCCGGCGTATAAGACGCCCCCCCCATTGGGAGGCATGTGTTACAGGGGGAAAAGGGCGTCTTATACGCCGGCAAATACGGTATATATTTCTTCAGAAATGACATTACAGGTCTGCCATTAAAGTGTTCATGTTACAATGTTGCTACAATGTAATTCCATATGCTTTCGCTTTGTTACTAGTGGAAAGATGCTGAAAAACAGACTTTAAACACACCGCCTCCTGCGCTCTGGGCTTCAAACAATCATTTTTCAGCGCCAGAGATTTGTGAGGCTGTTTTTTTGCTGAATATGGTGTGAGTCGGTCGCTATGAGCAGTCGCTACCATGCGCTCTTATACAGCGCTGTACTGGTCAAATAGCAACTCCTCACAATGTATTCAACATTACTGGACAGCGACTGAGTCACTATGAAGTAGCGACCCACGGCTGAGCACAGTGACTACAAGCGGGTGCTCTGAAAATGCCTGCTACAGACGCTCATCTGTCGCTACCTGGCGTTAGTGATGAATCAGCCTGTAGGTCACTGTAGTAACATTGCTGGCACTGATGAATTTGATGTGTGAGTCGCTATAACACCAGTACAGAGCTATATGGGAGCGAACGGGGTAGTGACTGGTCAGTGTGACCGCCTCACACAGCGCCGGCGCTCAAAGTTGGGTCGCTGTAGCCCAAAGCAAAAACACATGGAATTACATTGTTGTAACATTGTGACATTAATACTTTAATACCAGACCTGTAAGGACAATTCTGCATAAAAAAACAAAAAAAAGTTTTCAAAAATTACTTTAAATAGGGCAAGATAGGTCACACAATGATTTGATACAAAACAAAAAAAATATTAAAAGATATATTAAAAGAAATATTAAAATATTAAAGAGAAGAAAGGTAACGTCCATTGAAATGTATGGGAGAGCGACAGGTAGCGACAGGTACTGGAAGCCAGAGCGCCAGCGGTATACGCTGAGCCGCCTGTGATAATGAATCGGATGCTACACGGCGCTGTTAGAGACACTCATTGGAATCGCTTTGATAAACGTGGTATTGCGTACAGCACCCGGCGTTTACCGTTTGCTACCTGTCGCTATGAGGCACTAACTGCTGCTATCCCTTGATGAATAATCCCTCTAGCTTTAATTATAAAAAATGCACAGCTGATGAATCCATTTCACTGGCTAAGAAGCACCTCGGGGGTAGGGCCCAGCAGCTCATGAGCTGATCAATGCCCCAGTCTGTCCCTGTTTTTGAAATAGTATTGAAATAACTGCACATATTTGCAAGCGTATATACTAAGAAGTCAGATTCAATGCAGATATTTTCTAGCACGCTGACTACACATAAGTCCAATTAGGGTCCACTTTATGTGTAAGGGTGTTTCATGCACTTCCAAATAATTATATATATATATTTATATAATTATCCAAATAATCTGCGCTTGCATACATACCCTAATATAATTTTTATGAACCAAAGAGCTTCCTGTGAGGTACTTTGAGGCTCCTGGGTCCAACATAAATAATTTAAAATTATAAGAGATGAAAGTGGTTTTCCTACCCTCTGCAGCCTGAGAGCCAGGGGTGGACTGGCCATAGAGAGACAATGGCCGGTGGGCCTCACTGATTTGGGGCCAGTTGGGCTGCTGCTTTTAACACATTCCAACCCTGTCCCCTTAATCTCCCTCTCAGCCCCCTGTACCCAGCCCCACTTTACCCACAAGCCAAGGAACCCCAGCCCCGATGCTATAGCCCCGGCATCATGGATGGGGTTGCCTCACCAGGGACGATTCGGGCCGGCCATGGTCTGGTAAAATCCAAGGCTGATTTTTGGTCCCAGTCTGCGACTGCTGGGATGGGCTCCCAGGCTGAAAAGCTGCAATGCTACTTGTGCTGTCAGAGCTTGGCTAGGAAGGAATTTGCTACCTATCATAATCAGTTACCCTAGCGTGAGAGTGCAGGATGACCTAGGCGACACCAGTATACACATTGGATGTGGATCGCAGCATTTATTTGGAAAGATTGGTATGACTGATGACCTGCAGTGTGGAGAGAGAGGTGTCATTCGCTGAAGGTGCTGTCATCTATCTTGGCCAGGTCGAGCCCTGTGCAAACGACACTAACAGAAGTCAGAACAGCACTGCTGATTATAGTGGACCAATCACCAGGTTTTGACTATCCTGGTGATTGCTCCTTGCCCCTTTGTGTGAAATCGCCTATATCGCCCACTCATTTTTCAGCTGTTCCCACGTTCCCATGTACGGGTGCTCGTCCAATCAGTACTTTATGATGGACATACGCATGCACAGCATAAAGCCGTTGTTTTGGATTGTGTGTCACCATACAGAATGCCAGAGGATGCATCCCCCGCTCCCCGGTGGACTGCGTGCTCCTGCACACCTCCACTGTCAGCTCTGCAAGTCAGCTTCTGGGGCTACAAAGAGCACCAAGCAATGGTGGAGCCGGCATGCAGGTAAGTAACAGCAAGTTTTTGTTTTTTAAAGACTTTCAGGGAAAATTGGCATGAATCCCAAAGAAATTCGAGTTTTGTGCTGAATTAAAATTTCCCTGAAATTTGGAGCGAATTCCAATTTGTAACAATTGATTTGCTCATCTCTAATACTTACCCTTGAAATGTGACCTGTGTGGAGCCACCTGAGAGAGCAGTAAGCAAAAGTGGGTGCCTCCATCTACCTGAAAGCAGATTGGCAGGGGCCAGCTGACAATCATCCAGGTCAGGGGTTGCCTTTAAAGTGGACATTCACCCTGATTAAGAGTTTATCTTATATGTTTCCCCCACCCTGTACAAACAGATTGCTCACATTAATCCGGACCTTCACCCTGAATACATACAGATTGCCCACATTAATATGTTTCCCCCACCCTGTACATACAGATTGCCCACATTAATCCGGACCTTCACCCTGAATAAGAGTTTATCTTATATCTTTCCCCCACCCTGTACATACAGATTGCCCACATTAATCCGGACCTTCACCCTGAATAAGAGTTTATCTTATATGTTTCCCCCACCCTGTACATACAGATTGGCCACATTAAAGATCATCTTACCTGCATCTACTGCATTTTATGGGATTCCAAGGTGGCCCTTGGAATCTCAGGCCTCCTGCAAACCGGAAGTGTCTTCTGATTGTGCCACTTTGCATTCTGGGATTGTTCTTCTTATCCCAACCCCAGCTTGGTTCTGTCTCAGCAAAGCTATAACCCCGCCCCCTGCATTTATCCCCCTCTCCTCGCCCTAGTATGTGATGATACTGAGGCAAGATGGCCCATATCCTAGAGTGCTGAACAAAGTTGAAGCCTGTGCTGGAAAGAATAAAAAGTAAATGGCTAAAAACTTACAATATATTACATTTAGATGCTGGGAATAGTTTTTTAAAGGTTTGGGCTTATCATTAAATTATGATGAAGGTTCGGTTTAACTTTTATTTCAATATTTTACTCTCTGATGCTGGAGGAAGAGGGAGGTATTTCACAGCAATTCCTAAGGAACCCACCAACTGAATACAAATCCCCCTGAGATAATGGTCAACTCCCTGTGTCACCAACATCTGAAATGTAGTAAACCTAAATGACGTTCAGAGTCTGAACTTACCAGTGTAGAGGAGCCAGTTGGGCTGCTGCTTTTAAAGTTTCCTACAGTGAGGCACCCCCGATCAGGGTGCTCTAGGGGCAAGGACCAAAACCCAGGATAGTCAAAATCCTGGGTTTCGGTCTTTGCCCCCGGAGCACCCTGATCTGGGGTGCCCCACTGTAGGAAACCCCCCAGGGAGCCAAAACAAACTCACCTCTACCCGGTCCTATGGTGCATGCGCAGCCGCTTGTCCAAACAGTGCGCTAGAGCGGGACTGACTGCCGCATCCCCCGCTCCCCTTTAACAGGGAATGCCCACACCGACCATTCACAAATGCCTAGCATGGGCACACGCCCTGCTAGAGGGATAGTGGCGATCATGTTGGAACAGAAATAAGGTAAATGTATGGGCGAACTGGGGGGTTTCACACAGCGGGGCATCCCGAATCGGGAAGCCCCGGGGGAGGGAATTGTTCGGCACAGCGGTCTTATAGATTGCCAGGCCGATCGTCTTAGGTTTTGGTCCACTTTAACACCCACACCTAAGCCCTGCCTTTCCTGCCCCCAAGCATCTGTGCATCCACCCAGTCCCACTGTTCCCCCCAAGCCAAGAAACCCCAGCCTATGTTGTGTCCCCACTGCTATAGCTTTAGCATCATGTCTGTGGGGGGCATAATCACCCTGCCCCATTATTGCCCTTATAATACAGTACAACCGATTCAAAAGTGGCCATATACTACACCGTCCCCAACTAGTTGGTTTGCTCCAGTCCTTTATATAGAAGCCTGGAACAGGCCTGGGCAAGTTAGAGGGAAGCAAGAAGAATAAGAGTGCAAGGAGAAAGTGTGAAGGTTGCCTAAGCAGCAGAGTGGATCCCCTCCATTAGGAGATATGGGTTGGTATATATACATATTTATTTATAGATGTGAGTTAATAGTTGTAGGTTATAATGACATAATTACATATCTGTGTGTGTCCCTCTTCCCTCTACCCACTCCCTATGCTCCAGTTACCCTGACCCCAACCTTTGCATTTCCATTCCTCTCCTTCCCACCTGGTGATAAACCCCTAAGTGGCCATATCAACCCCTGTCCATAACTGTAACCTGAAATGCATTAGGCTCAGCCTTGCGCCTACATGTTAACTGACCTGGATGTGTAATGTGGGCCTTAGTAGGGGCGTTGCAAGCTTGTCCAGGGCTGGTAAAATCCTGGACTGATTTTTATCCCCACTCTGCCACTGTCTGTGCAAATTCAAAATATTGGAGTAATAATAATAATAGGGGGTTAAGGTTCCCTCAGCAAATAAACCTAAATCCAGTGAGTTGTTCCCTTTATCCCTTTATTAAAAATCACAATTTCACATTTAGAGAACTATTTGCACAATTTTACATTAATAGTATCCATCAAAAACGGACAAATTATTATAAAATCCCTGTTATAAAACTCAATTTCCTTTTTTCTTCGTCTTTTTCATTTCGTACCTGTGGTGATCCAAAAAGCGAAAAACTCCCCTAACCTGGAATTTCCTAAATCCTGGTTATCGGAAGTGTCAGGTGCCTGTCACGAGTCACTTTTAATTATCTGATTGGCTCTCAGGATCGTGCCAGCCAAAGACAATTCAGTAATTGACTTGAACAGAAAAGCAGAATGAATGTTCTTACATGCTGCTTGATCCCTCTATTAGTGTTCTTCCTCTAACCTCGTCTGTACATGAAGAGTGAACCTTTCATCCCTGCTGCCCGCTTGTTCTTCAAATTGGCTTCGAACAATAAGATTTGAATGGAAAAAGGAACTTAACAAGGCTTTGAGTAAATGTAAAAATGTTAAACGATAAAGGGATATAGCAAGAGTCAGGGGCGTGCAGGGCTGGCGCCAGCACATGGCAAACCTGGGCAATTGCCAGGGCCCCTGGCATCTTCAAGGGTCCACTCAGGCTTAGACTTAGCCATGGCATTATTTTACAGTGGACCCAAACCACCGAATGCCGGGTGCTGTGTGCAGACCTACTAATGGCTGGCCTCAGCAACAGGAGATGATCAGCAACAATGGATAAGGTTGCATGGAATAAGGGTGGCGAGAACCAGGTGACAATTGACAGCAATGATGGGGTCTTTAGTGGCAGTGGAGCAATCAGTAAGGGCTGAAGGGTGCTTGGTGGCAATAGAGAAGGCAACAAGGACTAGAGGACGATTGGTGGCTATAGGGAAGGCAACAAGGACTAGTGGATGATTGGTGGCTATAGAGAAGGCAATAAGGATGGGAGGGAGATTGGAGGCTACAGGGAAGACAATAAGGATTAGAGGCTGATTGGTGGCTATAGGGAATGCAATAAGGACTGAAGGATGATTGGTGGCTATAAGGAAGGCAATAAGGACTGAAGTATGATTGGTGGCTATAGGGAAGGCAATAAGGATGGGAGGGAGATTGGTAGCTATAGGGAAGGCAATAAGGATGGGAGGATGCTTGGTGGATATAGGGAAGGCAATAAGCACTGGAGGGTGATTGGTGGCTATAGGGAAGGCAATAAGGACGGGAGGGCGATTGGTGGCTATAGGGAAGGTAATAAGGACTGGAGGATGATTGGTTGCTATAGGGAAGGTAATAAGGACTGGAGGATGATTGGTGGCTATAGGGAAGGTAATAAGGACTGGAGGATAATTGGTGGCTATAGGGAAGGCAATAAGGATGGGAGGGTGATTGGTGGCCATAGGGAAGGCAATAAGGACTGGAGGGTGATTGGTGGCTATAGGGAAGGCAATAAGGATGGGAGGGTGATTGGTGGCCATAGGGAAGGCAATAAGGACTGAAGGGCGATTGGTGGCTTTATGGGAGGCAATAAGGGCTGTAGGACGATCAGCAGCAGGAGACCCATTAGTGACAGCGGAGCTGAAAGGTGACTGTTAGGGACCGCTGGACACCCTTCTCTCATGAGCCAACAATCTCCACCTCCTCTTGTGCCTATAGACAAGCCCCCACTTGCTGTAGACACGGGTTATGCCTCTCCAGACTCGGTTGCCCCCAGGACTTACTGGCGCAAAGATTGCTGGCTTACGATAAAGACGAATGAACTGCGGGGTATCCCAAAACAGAAGTTCCTGCACAAGAGTCCGTAAACGTCAAAACCAAGGGGCAAGGCAGAGAGTAGTCGGGACTGGCAAGGGTCAATGCCGGGTGATCACAGAAGCTTGGTATCCAAGGGGTTAAGCAGAAACAAAGTCAAACAGGCAGAAGGTCGGTTCAGGCAGCGAGCAGGAGTAGTCAAGGATGAAGCCGGATCAAAAACACTAAGACAAGATTTAAAAGCACATCCAAGCTAGTAAATGGCTATAAAGGGCACTGGTGGTCCGGGCAGGAAAATATTTAAATGGTGGCTGGCCAATGGGAAGGGGAATGTGCTGATTGGTGCAACACACCATCTTGCCCCTGATAGGAGAACACCCAGGGACTGGACCGCCCCGGCCAGTCAGGCTGTCCAGTTCCTTACCTCCCCAGAGCAGAGGATCCCTGGACCAGGATTGGTCCCTTTAAATCTGCCCCCGGCGAATGCGCTTGGAGCAGCGCCCGCCGGGGGCATAAAAGGAACGTGCTCGCGCATGCGCACAAGCATGCGCGCCTTCCGAGGAGGAGGAAGAGGCTGCCGGTGCGCCCGACGCTGGAGGAGCGTGCGGAGGCGCCGCGGGACAGATTCCCAGGTAAGTTCCTTACAGTGACATCATGTGACACACTACTTTGGGGCCCACTAAGACTCTCTTGCCCAAGGGCCCCCACAAGCCTGGAGCCAGCCCTGGGGGGAGTGCATACAATAGGGTCAGTGCAGGCACGTGGCCCATGGAACAAGGAGGCCTGGGGCATGCTGCCTCCATCGCCTCTGCGGTATGTACCTGCCCCTAAATACTTTCCTAGCCATGCCACCTTCTTCCTGCTCATACTCAGCGCCTAGCACAGGCCTCACATCTTCACCGGCTCTGCGCAATGGCGCAGATTTTTCGCCGCTGCCGTGTGCGCCCTGCGTCGCCTCCGTACTGGGCATGACATTTTCTGTGGAGACACGGACAGTGTGGGAAAGATATAGGAGGGAGCAGAGGCTGAAGCTGTGGTGGAAGAGGACCACAGTGGATGGCAGTGACATCGAGGAAGCCCATGGTGGGGACAGTTTTTTTTTTTAAAATTACAGTGCAATTCTAGCCTCAAAATCCTACCTCTTCCATTGAGTATCAGTGGGGGTGCTTTCAGGCATTAAAAAGGAACATCAGACCTTTTCTGATGTTCCTCTCTAAACATCCCTTCCCCTCCCTCAATGTCTTTTGGATGACAGCATTTTTTAAACTGCTGACATCCGGCAGCATACCTGGCTCATCCCCCCCCCCCCCCCCCTTAGCTGTCCCAGAGTGAAGGCTGCAAGCCTTAGACATACTCACCCTTCCCCTCCCCTCTTTAAATGTCCCGAGTGTCATTGCAGCCTATGCAGTGACACCGAGTATGAGCAAGATCTGAGGGGCAGCGCAGAGCATGAGGGGACGGCAAGATGGCGCTACCTGATGGAGACGGCGTGGGATGTCGGAGCACGATGCAACCAGACAGCTAAGTTTAAAGTTGTAAATTGTGAAACCGGAGGGGCGGGGGGGGGGGGGGGGTGCAAGCCAGATTTGGGGAGTTTTATTAGCTCCCTAATACCTGAAATGTAATACCTGAAATGTATGAAATGTAAATGTTTAAAGGAGCACTACCGCGAAAATTAGCCCAATGATAAAAATCCATATAAATATGTTGGATGGCGGGAGGAGAGGTCACTTATACACCCGACATCAAGAAATATCCAGCCAGGCTTGTTTTTCTTTCTTTTAATGGAAGGAAAATGGCATCCGGTGAGACAGGGTCTGTCAACCCTGGATTTTATTCCTACCATGAGAGAATAAAGCATGGTGGGAGTTTTATACAGTGGGGGTGTAAGAGACCCCTCCTCTCGTTAGCCGAGGTGTTTATATGTATTTTTAATATTACACAATTTCATGATAGTGCTCCTTTATTGGGCATTGAATCCATGTACCCAAGTTTGTGGTCGTGCTGTGCTAGTCCTGGTGACTGGTTCCTGGGTGTTTTTTTGTGTCTGATTTATGTCAAGGAAATATAAAAATTAAGCAGCAGCAGTGTATATGAAGAACTGGGCTTGGGGTGTTATAGGACGTGTGTATATCATTAGGAGGAATATGTCTGATTCCCCTATGATCATAGATCTTTTGTGGTTCCCTTCTATAATCTGTAAGGAGTATTTAAAACAGTGCTTACAATAATAAACAGGAGTTTTCCGGTGGTTTGCATACAGATGGTAGCTAATCCTATAATACATGTAATAATAATGTATGTCATTTACATGAATAATAGGACACACATTCATAGCTAAAGCGGATGAGATATATCCGGGTGTATTTCCTTTTAAATTAAAATGCCAAGCTGTCTATTGCTATGGAACACTGTAAGAGATAGAGCACCGATACACATTTCATTTACGCGTTATGCTTATGCTTCATGCACTGCACAGCCTCCGGCAATTTCCCACAATGCTACAAGCATGCTGAATTACTAAGGGGTAGCAAGTTGCTCCATTGCCAAGTCAGGCTCCAAACTTGGCTGATGAGTCAGAATATATTTATCTATGGGTCAAGAGATGCAGCACAACTGATAAATTCACTGGCTGTTCCAAGCTGACTGGCAGCCAAATTACTGTCATTTAATAAAATAAAATAAAAAATGTTAAAGTGTACCTGTCATTAACTTCTTTTTGTAATTATAGGGATTTCAGTTTATTATTGGAACATGATGCTTAAAGAATTAACCAGCCTAAAACATCATCGTATTTTTTTACACTATAAGACGCACCCGACCATAGGACGCACCTAGGATTTGGAGGAGGAAAATAAAAAAATAAATATTCTGAACCAAGTGTTGCTAAAACACCATCCACCCAAGAACCAAAAAATAGGCAAGTTGCAGAATGCCATCATTACAAGCAGAGTGGCACCCCCCTCATTCCCCATGGCATTTCCCCCCCTCCCATTCCCATAGGCAGTGTGACATTCCCCCTCCCATTCCCTATAGGCAGTGTGACATCCCCTCCTCCCATTCCCATAGGCAGTGTGACATTCCCCCATCCCATTCCCTATAGGCAGTGTGGCATCTCCCCCTCCCATTCCCCATAGGCAGTGTGTCATTCCCACCTCCTATTCCCATAGGCAGTGTGACATTCCCCCATCCCATTTCCTATAGGCAGTGTGGCATCTCCCCCTCCCATTCCCCATAGGCAGTGTGTCATTCCCACCTCCCATTCCAATAGGCAGTGAGTCATTCCCCCATTCCATTCCCCAAAGGCAGTGTGGCATTCCCCCCTCCTATTCCCCATAGTCAGTGTGGCATTTCCCCCCTCCATTCCCATAGGCAGTGTGGCATTCCCCCCTAACTTTTCCCATAGTCAGTGTGGCATTCCCCCATCCCATTCCCATAGACAGTGTGGCATTCCCCCCATCCCATTCCCCATAGGCAGTGTGGCATTGCCCTCTCACTTTCCCCATAGACAGTGTGGCATTCCCTTTATCCCATTCCCCATAGGCAGTGTGGCATTCACCCCTCCTATTCCCCATAGTCAGTGTGTCATTCCCACCTCCCATTCCCATAGGCAGTGTGGCATTCCCCCCTCCTATTCCCCATAGTCAGTGTGGCATTTCCCCCCTCCATTTCCATAGGCAGTGTGGCATCCCCCCATCCCATTCCCCATAGGCAGTGTGGCATTCCCCCCTCCCATTCCCCATAGGCAGTGTGACATCCCCTCCTCCCATTCTCTATAGACAGTGTGACATTCCCCCTATCCCAATCCCCATATAAGCAAGGAGCACAAGTTTTACCGCTTAAAGCCAACCAACACCCGCTATTGATCTCCAGCGCTCACGTGGGCAGGACATCCCAGGGGCCAGTGGAATGTCCAGTGGTGGTGCTCACTACTCACATTAGTGCCGGGTGGCCAATTGCTGCGCTAGATTCCAGGCAGGGGGCCGAGTTTAAGGTAAGCTTTACGGGTGTTCTGGGGGAGGGGAGGCTCCAGCATTTTGGATGCCCCTCACCCAGCCTGTCTTATAGCAGCAAGGACCAACAGCCGCACCCACACGGGTGTTGGTCCGCTTTAATTCACCCTTGTGGAAAGTGATAGATAGGCAGAAGGGCAACAAAACAATGATGCCCCCCCCCCCCAACCTCCTGGGTCCCTCTGCAGTTGCACCCCATATAGTTTTGTGGCCCAGGTAAAAACTGGGCTTACCCAATCTCTCATTAGAAAACCTGTATAAAACAACCTAGCTGCACAATACATAACAGCAGTGACGCAGTTAACCACTAGAGGCTGCTGTGGGAAAGTGACATCATCAACAGAAGTTTTAAAAGTGCAGATGTAAGAGGGTGGAACAAGTGTTATTTCATAAAAACTGCCGTTCTGTTGTTTGGCCACAAGGGCCGCTGGTTCCCCTGTTCATGCAGCTAATGCACTGCAGAGACTTACTGATTTGGAGGGACAGGAAATCACGTGTTCTTTTTGTGCTGAAAGAGAAGGGATGTGAAGAGATCACCATCTTGTAAAGACAGAGAAAGGCCATGTGAGCAAGTTTGGTGTGTGGCCTGGCGTGCAGCAAAGAAAGAGAGAGACTGACAACTTTCCCGATTGCTGGATCTGAAGAGGCTTTGTACTTTTGCCTGAAGAACGCCTGAGAGCTGTGTGGTGCATCTGGTTGTTTGGGAAGGAGACCTGCTTAGTCCAGCTGGAGTTCACCGAAGGCCCGGGTCAGTAATTTCAATAATGCATGCACGTGCTATAGACTGCCTGTTAGTTAGTCAGATAGAAAGACTTTATACAGGCCAAGACTTTTCTTCTTTTGCTTTGCTGTTTGGATTCTGGATTGCAGAGGAATATTTCTACAGGAGACACGGACTGTTGTGCACTGAGCTTTCTGCATTTCTACTCAGTGCATCCCTTTGGAACCTTTGCAGCACCTGCTACAGCAGTTTGGGTCGGCTTTGGGGCGGGGGAATTGTTGTTAATGTTTTACTGTTTGCTGCATTTATTTGAAGTGTGTTCAGAAGCCTATTTGAGTAAACGTGTTTTGCATAAGCTGGTGTCAGTGTCGCTTTCTTGTGTGTGGCTTTGCTGTACCTTGAAAGACCTACCGGTGCGCGACTTACACAGACACCTTTCTAGAACATGCAGTTGTCACTTGTACTGAGTTGTGTAGAGGTGGAGCACTGAGAGAGAGGGCCATGGAGTTATAGTTTGCCGAGCAGTACCTAATGGAGCCTGCTAACCTTTCTGAGAGAGGAAAGCTACTACTACTACACAGAGAAAGAGCTACAGTTGCTGAGCCAGCCAAAGCAAGACAGAGAGCTACTTACAGAGAGACATCTGTGTGGGCCTAGGAGGAGCAGAGAGGAGTGCACTGAGGACCAACATACAGGGTACCAAAGTAGCATAGTCCCAGCCCCTAGAGCAGGGGTGGGCAATTATCTTTTCCATTGGGCCACATGAGAAACTAAAAATATTGTGGAGGGCCGGGCCAAAAGGCTGAACTCAATTCTGCATAATATTATTGTATTTCTTTATAAAAAGCATGTGAAACCTTTTTTACTCAGTAGCAACATGAAAAATGGCAGACTCCCTCCCTTGAAGTGGAACAAAGCCCCAATCTGGGATGCCCAGGTGGAAGACCAGTGGCCACTCTGGGTTCATTTCCACTTTAAGGGGGAGTCCACCATTTGTCAAGTTGCTACTAAGTAACAAGGGTTTTACACAGTGGGGCATCCTCATCTGGGACACCCAGGGGGAAGACCAGTGGCTGCTCTGGGTTTTGTTCTGCCTTTTTTCACGTTGCTACTGAGTAAAAAGTGTTTCAAAAAGTGGAGCATCCCGATTTGGGATGCCCGGGGGAGACCAGTGGCCGGCCTTGGATAAAAGGCTGTGTGAAACCCTTCCCACCTTGCAGCATGGTCCCCCTGCCCTTCCATTGGTTCCATTGGTTTTGCCCGAAATGGACTACGAGAGCCAGCGCACCATCAGGTGCTGAGTACGGCATGTAACACATTTAGTGTGGACTACAAGCAAGCAGCCTGCGACGTAAGGCACAGACAAGTGGCTGGAGAACCTCCATCTCCGGCGACAGCTCCGTAGTGACTGACACATGCCACACAGTACAGGCCAAGGGTGGGAAGAAAAACCCTGACCACAGCCAAACCTGCAGAAGGGAGCTGTCCGATAGGACAGCAGGCTCTAATCCACACAGGGGCAAAAGTGTGGTTTAAAACCGACACTATCTTCTCTGGCAACACTGCGCGGACAGTGGGCGGGACTGAGCGGCGGGGGCGCACCTTACAGGGAACGCTGGTTGCGGGCCGGTCAAAACCAATCAAAGGGCCGTATATGGCCCTGGGGTCTTACATTGCCCAGGTCTGCCCTAGAGTGACCCCGGGAACCTGTGAGCCTATTGTGCTGAAGTACTTTGTTGAATTGTTGCTGTTGCTGAGTTGGAAATGTGGTTGCTTCACTAAAGTTTGCAAAGATATCTGCAGTGTGTGGTGACTCCACCTGGCCAAATCCCAACATCCCTCAAGATTCCAAGAACTCGTGACAGCTCGCCCTGCACGCCACCCGGCCCTGGTAGTGGTGTGTGGGTTACAGTTACACAACTCATGGGCCCCATTGCCACGAGCAACTCACCTGTTCACCGGTCCCGCGGCATCTGCAGGCAGCGTGGGCTCCGGCGCCTGTCAGGCTCCCTCCCCGGCGTCCGCGTCGCACTCAGGCGGCATCGGAGTGAGCAGAGCCGACACGCCCCCTCGCCACATCACTCACCTTCCTCAATGACAGCGCGCCTGCTGGAGGCTGGATGTGAAGGGCAAATGAGCCCTAAGTTTAGCTTGGCCAATGAGCCCCAAGTTAGGTGGGGCAATGAGCCCTTAGTTAGATGGGCCAATGAGCCCATTTAGAGTCAAACAGGGTAATCAGCCCCAGGTTCCCATGTTGCACCAATCACCACATTCCCCCTCCCCAGCCAATCCAGTTAGCCCCCATCAGATAAAAGTGTTTTCCCACACTTACTCCTTGCCCGTGATAGCGTGCTCCTCGGTGTAATTATCTATATCTGAACTTTTCCGTTATTGATCTTGCTGTGTATGACCATCCCGTGATTGCCGCCTGGATCGACCATTGCCTGTTTCTGACTACGATTTGCCTGCTCCCTTGTACTGCGTACCCGTGACCTCCCGGCTTGACTCTTGGCTCGACTTTGACTACTCTTCCGTCTCATCCTTTTGTGCCGCGCTTATCTGGACTGATCTCCCGTGTATGACCCCGGCTTGCCCGACCTCACCCAGTCTCGTTCCTGGTTCATCCCCCTTCCTCCCCGTAAGTCCGCATCCTTTGTGCTACCAAGTCCTGGGGGCAACCGTGCCCGGTGAGGCGTATAAAGCGTCCCGGCAGACGGGGGCTTGACTATAGGTGAAGCTAGCAGCGAAGATTGGGGGTTGCGGACTTACTTAGAAGGTGGGTGTCCCACGGGACCTGACACCCATAAGCTTTCCTGTGTCCAAATGTAGCTTGCTGCCCCTTAATATGCAAGGGCCTCCCTATCAACTATGAGGCTTGAAGAAAAAAAAAAGTTACCCTCCCACCTGATGGTGGCCCTGATGTCTGTCTTGGTAAAGTAAGAGTGGCTTTCTTGTCCTAAAGCTCTTAGTTTACTTTCCAACTGCAAATCCCCAAATCCTTCCACTGCAACAGGTGAGCTCATCAGCAGCTTTGGCTAAACAAAGCAGAAGTAATGATGTCCCCAGCTGCCAGTAACCTTTTAGCTACTGGACCACAGGGCTGTGTCCCCCCCATCTGAAGAGGTTGAATTAATGCAGATGGGCTTAAGCCTGCTGGCTCTGACTCAGCCAATCAGATGCTTATCTGAGGAAGTTTCTATAATGTACATTGCTAAGGGAAACACATTGTTGCTAGGCAACAATTTTATTTTACATCACAAAGTTGTAAGCATCGTCTAAGACTTGACTCCAACCAAGTCTAACCGAGTCCTGACAAGCGGGTCCTAACGAGCATCCCCGCTACCCTCTAACTTCTAGGAAGTGTGCCTGTGACAGCCATTCACAAATGCTAAAGGTATAGCAGAGAGCAGCGCCGTGTGTGCATGCGCCGCCAGATTGGAGAGAAGGTGAATTCACTGGGCAACCTGGGGGGTTTTACACAGTGGGGCATCCAGAATCTGGATGCCCCTGGGGTAGCAAGTATGCCTGCCCTGGAGTCTCATTTAGTCCACTTTAAAGAGGTGAGCTGAGTTTGGGCGATCGGGGTGCTGCCGGCTTAGGAACCAAAACCCAGGATAGTCAAAACTATTGACTATCCTGGGTTTTGGTGCACTTTGAATGGGATGAAAACCGACGGCGATCGGCCCAGGAATCTATAAGATTGCCCGGCCACTCTTCACACACCTTTGACTGTGTGAAGGTCGCTCCATGCACTTTACCTTCTTTCCCGGACTAACTGCGCATGTTCAAGCCACGGCCGCATCCCCGCTATCCCTTTTAGCAGGACGCGTACCAGCGCCAGGCATTTGTGGATAGCCGGCGCGGGCACGCAGCCTGTTATAGGGTAGCGGGGGATGCAACAGGCAGTGCGCTCGGAGCAGCTCGCCTTAGACGAAGCATTAGATGACGTGACATCATTGGATCTGAGCTTGGTGATTGGACGAGGGGCCGTGCATGCGCCATAGGACCGGGAAGAGGTGAATTCGCTTTGGCAACCTGGGGAGTTTCACACAGCTCTCATAGTGCCACAAAATAACCAGTTGCCATTAACTCTTCCTAGGCCTACACATAATTAGAGCCAATGAATTAGAATCCAATCACATTTCAGCTTGGCTATGAATCGGTTCTGGTCAGCACGTCATCACTCTGAGTTTTTTTTTTGTTTTTGTCAATCTGCTCCGGTGAGAGCCACATGACATCCGCCTTGTAATGAGCTTGTTTATTTCATCCCCCTCTAGATAAAAGCATAAGATGGCAGCAGATAACAGGCTGCATGTGTCAGTCTAAAGACACAGGAAATATTTGGTTACTGTGTTTGGAGTGCGAGGATTTATAATAGTGATTATCACCTCTGGGAAGTTCATATAGAGGCAGTTACACACTCCACCATCTGTGGTTATTGCTTAATTACTGGCAAGAAGATTCCAGCTCCAAATCAGCGCAGCTTTCCTTCTTTTAAGGACTCTGATCTCTTTGCATTGTTTTTCTGGGATTTTACGAATCAAGCTGTCGCAACGGGACTATTATGCTGGCTAGAAATCAAATTTTTTTTATTGGGGAGTCTTAAATACCCAACATGGAGTTTACAATATCAGGATCAGCATCTACACTAAGGAGGTGGTTTACCATAACTCCCAAGTGTACCTGATTTGAAGGGACTGTCCCTCTTTTGGGTGCATGTCTCCCTGTCCCTCATTGTTCTCATTTGTCCCTCTTAGAGGTGTAACACCTGCAGCAATAAATGATTCATTTGCCTATTCAAAGTGTTTCTATTGTTTCTAATGAGGGTGTGTGTATCTGGGGTCTCCACCAGATTTTGTGCCCAGGGGCCTCCATCACACTTAATCTGACCCTGCCTGTCCCATTCAGACACCAGTGGAGCACCTATGAGTTTTATTGGGGGGGGGGGGGAGTATATTAGGGGGCATTGCACAGATGATGCATGACTTATGTGTTTCTACTGAAGTAGTAAACATGAGGATGTGACTGCTACAGGAACATTATTGGGTATTTTACCTGACTTTCCGGATGCTCCTGCTGAACATCTTTTTGTCAGGCACCCACTTCCTGTAACTCCTGAACTATGACAGCCCAATACTCCTCCTCAGATGTGTCCTGAGCTCCATAAACTTGCGGTTCCTGTGCTCCATCTCCTGCCTCCTTTTCCATGTCACATCTTTGTTTTTTTAACTCTAATCTTACTTGATACAATACAGGGCCAGCTCCAGGTTTGTGGGGGTCCTTGGGCAGGATAGTCTTAGTGGGCCCCAAAGTAGTGTGTCATATGATGTAACCTTTCAGCTCCACTGCCACAAATAGGTCATCTTCTGCTGCAGATCGCCCTCCAGTCCTTATTGCGTTCCCTATAGCCACCAATAATCCTCCAGTCCTTTTTACCTTCCCTATAGCCACCAATCATCCTCCAGTCCTTATTGCCTTCCCTATAGCCACCAATCATCCTCCAGTCCTTATTGCCTTCCCTATAGCCACCAATCATCCTCCAGTCCATATTGCCTTCCCTATAGCCACCAATCATCCTCCATTCCTAATTGCCTTCCCTATAGCCACCAATCTTCCTCCCATCCTTATTGCCTTCCCTATAGCCACCAATCATCCTCCAGTCCTTATTGCCTTCCCTATAGCCACCAATCATCCTCCAGTCCTTATTGCCTTCCCTATAGCCACCAATCATCCTCCAGTCCATATTGCCTTCCCTATAGCCACCAATCATCCTCCATTCCTAATTGCCTTCCCTATAGCCACCAATCTTCCTCCCATCCTTATTGCCTTCCCTATAGCCACCAATCATCCTCCAGTCCTTATTGTCTTCCCTATAGCCACCAATCATCCCCCAGTCCTTATTGCCTTTCCTATAACCACCAATCATCCTCCAGTCCTTATTGCCTTTCCCTATAGCCACCAATCGCCCTCCAGTCCTTATTACCTTCCCTATAGCCACCAATCGCCCTCCAGTACTTATTACCTTCCCTATAGCCACCAATCGCCCTCCAGTCCTTATTGCCTTCCCCATAGCCACCAATCACCCCCCAGTCCTAATTGCCTTCCCTGTAGCCACCAATAGTCCTCTAGTCCTGGTTGCATTCTCTACTGCCACCAAGCACTTTTTAGCCCTTAAACTGCTTGCTCCACTGCCACTAAAGACTCCATATCAGTTGTCACCTGGTTTGCACCACCTCCATCAATTGCCCTCCATTCCATGCCACATTCTCCAATCCTGATCATCCCCTGTTGCTGAGGCCAGCCATGAGCAGGTCTGCACACAGCACCCGGCATTCGGTGGTTTGGGTCCACTGTAAAAAAATACCATGGCCAAGTGTGAGCCTGAGTGGGCCCCTGAAGATGCAAGGGGCTCTGGCAATTGCCAAGGTTTTCCCTGTACTGGAACTGGCTCTGATACAATACATAGCCATTGCTTGGCTGCTTATTTCTGCTAAGCATCCCTCAAATGCAAATAGAGGCCATGCTGCATTCAAGACTTAACACAAAAGGCAGCTGAACCAACTCTGTGTTCTACCAGGTTCAGTTGGGAAGGGATGGTCCAGACTCATGGGCCACCCCTTGGGTGCTCTCCCATCAGAAGCCTTCCTCTGGCTCTCCTGTCCTCCTATGAGTTTTATAAAAGGAAATATAGAGTAGATGAGCAGAGCTAAGACATAAACCTGTGATTTTGACAGATAGAGCAGATTGTGCAGCCTGTACCTGACCGTGGCTATTCTTCTTTCCTCTCTATTCCAGGCTTATTGCTCTTCATACAAAACCGCATACTTGCTAAGTCAGCAGATGCACCACTGGCTCCTTCTTTCCAGCTTGTCATTAGGTAGCTGCAGATCTGTTCTCAGGCTTTAATGATACAATGATACTGTAAGGTAAGGAGACAAGAGCAGTCCTGAAATAATCTACAGAACACTGCACATGCTGTATAACATGAGCCGCATTGAACTCATGTAAATCTTTGTTCCAAAAAATGCACTAAGGCTTATTGTTAGGGAATACCTTATTTTTCCATAAACAATCTTATTTTTTTTTTCTTGTACAATAATTTTTATTGAAGCTTTACAGGAGCAATAAAGATTTCTCTCCGTTGACATTTAGTAAGATAATGTTATAGTGTACCGTATAACATAACATTATATGCAGTTATGAGATACAACAAGCAACAATTTGTGCAGTGTGTGGCTGCTCTATGATGAGAGAATTGTAAAAAGATAGTTAAATGATAGCGATCATAACATTATTAGAAGTTATTGTGGTATACTTATTGTAGTAGTTTATAGTAGTATACGGAGAGCTTGAGCGTGATGTACGTTTTTGAATAAGGCTCAAAATAACAAGCCAGCAACACAAGCTTAAAGTTTGAACTGCATAAGGTATGTTTCCATAACAGTATATACAGGGGCGGACTGGGGGTAAAGTGGACCAAAACCCAGGATTTTGACTATTTTGGCTGTGTGAAACCCCCCCCAGATCGCCGATGCCAACTCGCCTCTTCCCAATCCCACGGCGAATGCCTGGTATGGGCACGCGCCCTGCTAGAGGGATAGCGGGGATGTGGCTCGTGCATGCGCCGTTGGACTGGGAAGCAAGGTAAGTGTATGGGGTGACCAGGGGGTTTCACACAGCGGGGCATCCCTATTTTGGATGCCCTGGGAGGGAGGGAATAGATCGGCCCGGGAATCTTATAGATTGCAAAGAGTGCATGGCTGTTACCTATTCCCCATCAGAAAGGTTAGTATATCTCTGATGAAGCAGGGGGAGTAGGTTATTGTTTCTGTGAACCCTCCCTGCCATATCTAATTTATCACCACATGCTTCAGCTATAGTCGAGCCCATGGCAGGCCTTGGGAGAGGGGGGCACTATATGCCAACCCAGCATATAGTTGTCCTCCCTGATTTCCAGTTTATGGACTTTTCATGAAGACCGTACATCAGACGTTCAGGGGGCATGACTTACCTGCCAACCACTCCTACGCTGCAAATGCTCACCCACCACTCTGGTATGAGAAGCCAGCCTGGCAGGTGGGCATGGGCTCAGTCTGCAGTGCTCCCTTTGACTTCATTGGACACCACACTGCAGGCTCAGTCCAGAACGATATTTCCCGTTGTTGTGCAATCCTACACATGGGCAGGGGCGTAGCTAGGGAGGGCAGAGGGGGCGCTTGCCCGGGGTGCAGCAGTTCAGGGGGGCGCCAAAGGGGGGCCTAAGAACAGGTGGGGGCACCATCCTGAATCTTTGCCCCGGGTGCTGGAAAGCCTAGCTACTCCTCTGCACATGGGCGCATAATTCAGGGACACATGCGTCCCAATAACGCACGTGCCCCAAAGCCATGTGTACATTTGCTCTTCGTGCTCCATTTTGCAACTGGCATGACAGTTTGCTGAATCACTGTCAGCAAGTTGTAAATGATTTCATTGATAAAAGTCACGCAGCAACACGCCTTCCACTATTTTCCTCACTGCATACCTATATAAACATGGATGTCAACACATTTACTACTTTTATTACTTTACATATTATTTTACTTACTATATTGTTTAAAATGTATCTTGTGGCAGCAGCTGGCTGTTTTAAAGGGATCCTAAAATACTCTCACCCTCTTAGACCAGACACACCTCACCTGGTCGCTCTAGCGAGTGGTCGCCGTGGCTGGAGATTACGAGTAACCATTTTGGCTTGGCCTTTCTCTTGACCCAGGACCTGAAATGGAAATCACAGAGATATCCCTACCTAAGTAGATGAAAAGACGACATGGGAGCAGAGGCATATGAGCGCAAAGCCTTCTACTGTTCTGATCTGGGGGCTGTTTAAGAAAGTTTGTGAACTTTCCCTTTAAAGCAAAAGTCAAGTGTCTTAATGGATGACTGAAACGTTTCAGGCTGATTCCATTATTCCACACCTATCCTTAAATATGCTAATTGTAAACAGGCCACACCCCAGCCATGCAATAGATGGTGCTACAAGGTGTTGAGCTTTATGCTTACACCTAGCTGACAACAAGTATCAGGATAGCTGAGGTGTGCGCTGAGCTGCAGATCATTTCCTCTTGAAAAGGAACCCTTGACTTCCTAATCAGGATGGACCCAGACTCAGACATTCACTTCACATTCACCTTACTTAGACAGGCAATGGATATTATTTTGGAAGAGTGATGTAACTCCTGAAATATGATAGTTATGACTATATTAAAGTGGACCAAAACCCAGGATTTTGACTATCCTGTGTTTTGGTCCGCTGCGTGAAACCCCCTAGGGCGCAGAGACCAACTCGCCTCCTCCCGATCCTATGGCACGTTTAAGACCAGCAGCTCAGAGCGCACTGGCGGCCGCATCCTCCGCTTCCCTCTAACAGGGAGCGTGCCCTTGCCGGACGATCACAAATGCCTGGTGCTGCACGCGCTCTGCTAGAGTGATAGCAGGATGCGGCCGCGGCTCGCGCATGTGCCATTGGACCGGGAAACAAAGTAAGTGAATGGGGTGACCTGGGGGATTTCACACAGCAGTGCATTCCAATTGTGGATGCCCCGGGGGGAATCAATTGACCCGGGGATTGCAGGGCCGATCGGAAGGGGTTTTGGTCCACTTTAATGAGACAGCCTTATACAGGGTTATAAGACCTTTCATATGATATTAAACATAGCATATATGTATTGGCCAGAGACTGATAATCTGCATAGTTTTAGACTCTGGGGGATAAATATCTAACTAAGACATCAATGGTGGGATCATGAATTTTAGTTACAATATGGTAACATGCATAGTGTGGGAATTATGTTACTTTATAGAATATTTAATAGCGGCAGGTTGTAGGAAGTATAATGCAGATCCTTTAGATATACTCAGGAGGCAAAGAATGCTGGCCACACCCTGGAGGCTGAGAAAGCTGGCCACACCCAGGAGGCTGAGAATGCTGGCCACACCCAGGAGGCTGAGAATGCTGGCCACACCCTGGAGGCTGGTAATGATGGCCACGCCCAGGAGGCTGAGAATGCTGGCCACACCCTGGAGGCTGAGAATGCTGGCCACACCCTGGAGGCTGAGAATGCTGGCCACACCCAGGAGGCTGAGAATGCTTGCCACACCCAGAAGGCTGAGAATGCTGGCCACACCCAGGAGGTTGAGAATGCTGGCCACACCCAGGAGGCTGAGAATTCTGGCCACACCCAGGAGGCTGAGAATGCTGGCCACGCCCTGGAGGCTGAGAATGCTGGCCGCACCCTGGAGGCTGAGAATGCTGGCCACACCCTGGAGGCTGAGAATGCTGGCCACACCCTGGAGGCTGAGAATGCTGGCCACACCCTGGAGGCTGAGAATGCTGGCCACACCCAGGAGGCTGAGAATGCTGGCCACACCCAGGAGGCTGAGAATGCTGGCCACACCCTGGAGGCTGAGAATGCTGGCCACACACCTGGAGGCTGAGAATGCTGGCCACACCCTGGAGGCTGAGAATGCTGGCCAAACCCTGGAGGCTGAGAATGCTGGCCACACCCAGAAGGCTGAGAATGCTGGCCACACCCAGGAGGCTGAGAATGCTTGCCACACCCAGGAGGCTGAGAATGCTGGCCACACCCTGGAGGCTGAGAATGCTGGCCACACCCTGGAGGCTGAGAATGCTGGCCACACTCTGGAGGCTGAGAATGCTGGCCACACCCTGGAGGCTGAGAATGCTGGCCAAACCCTGGAGGCTGAGAATGCTGGCCACACCCAGAAGGCTGAGAATGCTGGCCACACCCAGGAGGCTGAGAATGCTGGCCACACCCAGGAGGCTGAGAATGCTGGCCACACCCAGGAGGCTGAGAATGCTGGCAACACCCTGGAGGCTGAGAATGCTGGCCACACCCTGGAGGCTGAGAATGCTGGCCACACCCAGGAGGCTAAGAATGCTGACCACACCCTGGAGGCTGAGAATGCTGGCCACACCCTGGAGGCTGAGAATGCTGCCCACACCCTGGAGGCTGAGAATGCTGGCCACACCCTGGAGGCTGAGAATGCTGACCACACCCTGAAGGCTGAGAATGCTGGCCACACCCTGGAGGCTGAGAATGCTGGCCACACCCAGGAGGCTGAGAATGCTGGCCACACCCTGGAGGCTGAGAATGCTGGCCACACCCTGGAGGCTGAGAATGCTGGCCACACCCTGGAGGCTGAGAATGCTGGCCACACCCTGGAGGCTGAGAATGCTGGCCACACCCTGGAGGCTGAGAATGCTGGCCACACCCTGGAGGCTGAGAATGCTGGCCACACCCTGGAGGCTGAGAATGCTGGCCACACCCAGAAGGCTAAGAATGCTGACCACACCCTGGAGGCTGAGAATGCTGGCCACACCCTGGAGGCTGAGAATGCTGCCCACACCCTGGAGGCTGAGAATGCTGGCCACACCCTGGAGGCTGAGAATGCTGACCACACCCTGAAGGCTGAGAATGCTGGCCACACCCTGGAGGCTGAGAATGCTGGCCACACCCAGGAGGCTGAGAATGCTGGCCACACCCTGGAGGCTGAGAATGCTGGCCAAACCCTGGAGGCTGAGAATGCTGGCCACACCCAGAAGGCTGAGAATGCTGGCCACACCCAGGAGGCTGAGAATGCTTGCCACACCCAGGAGGCTGAGAATGCTGGCCACACCCTGGAGGCTGAGAATGCTGGCCACACCCTGGAGGCTGAGAATGCTGGCCACACCCAGGAGGCTAAGAATGCTGACCACACCCTGGAGGCTGAGAATGCTGGCCACACCCTGGAGGCTGAGAATGCTGCCCACACACTGGAGGCTGAGAATGCTGGCCACACCCTGGAGGCTGAGAATGCTGACCACACCCTGAAGGCTGAGAATGCTGGCCACACCCTGGAGGCTGAGAATGCTGGCCACACCCAGGAGGCTGAGAATGCTGGCCACACCCTGGAGGCTGAGAATGCTGGCCACACCCTGGAGGCTGAGAATGCTGGCCACACCCAGGAGGCTGAGAATGCTGGCCACACCCTGGAGGCTGAGAATGCTGGCCACACCCTGGAGGCTGAGAATGCTTGCCACACCCAGGAGGCTGGGAATGCTGGCCACACCCAGGAGGCTGGGAATGCTGGCCACACCCAGGAGGCTGGGAATGCTGGCCACACCCAGGAGGCTGGGAATGCTGGCCACGCCCAGGAGGCTGGGAATGCTGGCCACGCCCAGGAGGCTGGGAATGCTGGCCACGCCCAGGAGGCTGGGAATGCTGGCCACACCCAGGAGGCTGGGAATGCTGGCCACACCCAGGAGGCTGGGAATGCTGGCCCCACCACCTAGTGTTTATTAGATTAGGAGGCTGGCTGCAGGGGAATTTAGTCTATGGACAGACCCCCTCTACCTGAAGCATAATGACTAAGGGCTTTATTCATCAAGTGATAGCGACAGGTAGTGCCTTGTAGCAGCAGGTAGCGTCAGGTGAACGCCGGCCGCAGCACGCAATACCACATTTATGAACGCGATTCTGGTGAGCGCCTCTTACAGCGACACGTAGCGCACGATTCATCATCACAGACAGCTCAGCGGATCCCGGCCGCACTCTGGCTTTTAGAGCGCCAGGTATTACCTATCGCTACCTGTCGCATATAAAAATCAATGGGAGAGCTGAGTGAAATTGATACTTAAAGCTTCCAATTAAGCCAAGATCAAGATTATGCTTAAAGGCTCTATGTGAAACGCCCAGTTACTACTGCCATTTGGTAAGAGTATATTTTGTAGGTGGTGGGCACAAGGTGAAGGTCACTTAAAGTAACAGAGCCTTTATTTACAAGCACAATACTTTGGACTCACTAACTGACCAGTATTGAAAGATTTTTTTCCATTGGAAGGAAACCAAGTGTTTAAAGATTGTCAAGGACATTTAACAGCTTATGCATTCAGAAATGTAATAGGACTGCTTAGAACCTATTTATTTAGAACTTGATTGCATCTTTTGATATAAGATTAACTATATGCTCTGTGCTTAATTGTATACTATATTGTTTCTGTCTTGACCTTATTTGGGATAATTAGGTCTAGTGCACGTTGAGCAAAGAGACGTAATATTTTTATATAATCCTTTTCACCTAGATTGCATATAGAAGATCACAGCGCGGGTTTGTTAATTATAATTAAAGTGTTAATGTCACAATGTAATAACAATGTAATTCCATATGCTTTCCCTTTGTTACTATTGGAAATGTGTTCAGAAACGGACTTTAATCACACAGCGTCTGGTGCTCTATGCTACAGCGACGCAATTTTGAGAGCCAGCGCTGTGTGAGGCTTTTTTTGATGAATATGGTTTGAGTTGCTCACACTGACCAGTAGCTACAGTTCGCTCCCATATAGCTCTGTACTGGTGTTATAGCGACTCGCACATCAAATTCATCAATGCCGGCAATGTTACTACAGCGACTGAGGCGCTCTGTAATAGCGACTCACGGCCGATCAGAGCGACCACTAGCGGTCGCTCTTAGCACCGCTGTACAGATGCTCATCTGCTGTTACCTGGCACTAGTAATGAATCAGCCTGAATGTATCTGCCTACGATCTCTCACTCTCTCCATTATAACATATATTGAACTGTAACTTATAACTCAAGACTTACACAATGCAAAGGTAATAACTGCCTATAACATTTAAAGTGGACCAACACCCAGGATTTTCACTATCCTGGGTGTTGGTCCACTTCCGCGGGGCCCGATCGGGGTGCCCTGCTGTGTGAAACCCCCCAGAAAGCCCCTAAAATCGTACCTTATCGGCGACGGACAAGCAACGGATAAGCCGCCGCCGCGTCTCGCGCGTCCCTCTTACAGGGCGCACGCCCGCGCCGGCCATTCACAAACGGCTAGAGGGACGCGCGGGAGGCGTCGGCGTCGGCTTATCCGTCGCTTGTCCGTCGCCGATAAGGTATGTTTTTAGGGGCTTTCTGGGGGGTTTCTGGGGGTTTTCCCGATTTTGGATGCCCCGCGGGGAGGGAGCTGATCGGCCCGGGAAATCTTATAGATTCCCGGGCCGATCAGGGGTGGGTGTTGGTCCACTTTAAGGTCTTTTTGGGGAAAATTAGGGAACGTATTGCATAAGTGAAGGATATTTACTGTGCTAGTGAATTAAACCTATTTTCATTTATACATATTACTGTGTGTGTGTTGGCTAATATCTCACGCACAATAGATTGTATATGCAAGACATTTGAGGGAATATTGCTTACTGAGACACTTTACTGGATGTGTGAGGAGTGCCTCAGCGACCATTGGTCTCTATCAGATTGATGTCCGTATTTGCGATATTTATAATATTAATTTCTAATAGAAATATTGGCGATTAATGTGCTGCAAATATTAATAAATAATATTTTCCTCTTACACCCCCCCCCCCAACCTGGCCACCCGTCCCTGGGGCTCAGGCACAGCGGGTTACAAGGAAAAAACCATTACCTTGCCCTTTGGTGTGAAGGAGCCGCTCTGTGCTATCTGCTCAAGATGGTGGTACCCAGGACCAGGAGCACTGGGAAAATGGGGCTAGCCCATGGTTAAACTGGACCAACACCCATTTTTTCTTGTGTTGGTCCTACAGACAGCGAATAAGAATGCTGGAGGTACCCCAAACATAACCCCACCAGAACGTCCGATATCCTCACCTTGGAGACAGCGCCGGGAAAGGAGTCCCACAATTGGCCACTAGGCGGTCAAGTGGGCCATGGTTGCCTCCTCGGCACCGGCCACCAGAACACCTCAGCCATGACCTGCCTACTTGTGCACTAGCCGCCCATCACCGGACTCTTTTTCCAGGCGCTGGCTCAAGGTGTAGGTGAGATATTGGGCATTCTGGGGGTTATGTTTGGGGGGGCTTCAGCATTCTGGATGCTCCCCCGAGCTTGTTATTATTCGCTGTCTGCAGGACCAACACCCGTTAAAGAAAAAACAGGTGCTGGTCTGGTTTAAGGTAAAAGTTTTTTTTCTTTGTAACCCCCCCATCCTGCCTCTGCACCAGGGGAGGTTGGCAGGGCAGGAGAGTTACCCTCAAACTGGACTTCTGCTTTAAATGGTTTCATGACTTTGAATTTTCTAAGAATGGTGGATACTGTATGTGCAATATACCCATCTAACGAATTGCCATATTTCTCAGATCCTTTACAGTTGAATTTTAGATGTATCACTTTGCTCAAGGTTGCCTCTAGATCTCACCCGCTAGCCGCTAACTGACATGTAGCACAGTGCAGTCTATTGAAGATGTTCACAAGCTTCAGGCTGACTTGGACACTTTGAGGCTCCACTTGGCAAATGAAGTTCAATGTGGAGAAATGTAAAGTCATGCACTTGGGGTCTAACAACCTGAAGGCCACATATGTCCTCGGGGGAGTAAAACTGGGAGAAACACTTGTTGATCTGGGGGTACTGGTAGATCACAGGCTAAATAACAGCATGCAATGTCAAGCAGCTGCTTCAAAGGGCACCAAGATACTATCATGCATTAAAAGAGGCATGGAATCACGGGATAGGGATGTAATTTTGCCTCTTTACAAGGCACTGGTGCGCCCTCACCTGGAATATGCCGTCCAGTTCTGGGCACCCATTCATAGAAAGGACGCTCTGACTATGGAAAGGGTGCAGAGGAGAGCCACCAAACTAATAAGAGTACTGAAAGATCTTAGTTATGAGGAAATATTATGAGAATTAAATCTGTTTAGTCTTGAGAAAAGACGACTGGGTGGGGGGGGGGGGGCATGATTAACTTGTATAAATATATAAATGGCCAATACAAAAAATATGGGGAAACACTGTTTCATGTAAAATCTTCTCTAAAGACAAGGGGGCATTCCCTTCGACTGGAAAAAAAGAAATTTAGTCTCCAGAGGCGACAATCATTCTTTACCATATGAACTATAAATCTGTAGAATAGCCTCCCCTAGAAGCTTGTTACAGCATCAACCACTGACAGCTTCAAAAAAGGATTAGATGCTTATTTAGAAGAAAATAACTTAACAGTTACTATTAGCATTTATCAGTAAAAAAATAAAATAAAACATAACTTACACCCACCCCAACACCCTTGGTTGAACTTGATGGACATATGTCTAATTTCAACCGTATTAACTATGTAACTATGTAACTGCCCCTGGGCAGGATCAAAGGACTGGTTGGTATCTTTAATCACTAATCCGGGGTAATGACCTGAGGAGAAGTTGTGGGTAACATTTTGAGACACACATTTTTATTTAGTGTTGGCCTTTAAAAAAATATTACAATGTTATTGGATAATCCTGAACTACTTCATTTTGTATATCATCCATGCTGTCTGCATCCCATTAATATTCTAATGCTTCCGAGGTGTCTACGCGCCAGAAGAAAATGGTAAAATTCTAGTCGTCTCCTGCTCGCTGGCTCCGTCGTTTAACTGGGCATTTGCTGGGGAAAAACCTGTCAGCTTAGCGTAACAGAAGAGGTTTTTCATCCGTCACCCATTAACATGCCGCCCTTGCCACACACATCAGCCCTAATAATTCCAAATGGAAAGTGTTAAAATCGAGCCTCCTCTGACATAGGAAAAGGATATAAAGATGAAAGAGTAATCAATCTCTCATAAATTATGTACAGCAGTGGATAAATTATATATTAAAAGCTGCGGTAAAATGATCGTGAGGAAAGATAATTTATTCTGCTGAATCCTATCAGATTAAATCCCAGGAAAGATCAAACAAAAAGTTATAAAAAAGGAATTAAAGGTAATAAAGGCTCCTTGACATGAGATAAATCTGCAAGCTAAAATGCATAATTAAGAACCTGGAGGTTGCAGGGTTGATGGCATCAATTTGCTTGAGCAATAGCTCCCACCTTTTTGGAGTTTGTAACTCTTAGGTGTGGTTGTTTGCTTGGATGACAATCCTGAAAATTTCTAAAATATATTAATCCTGAGTTTTTAAAGCAGAACAAAACCCAGGAATTTGACTTTCCCAGGTTTTTTTCCATGCGCCCCAGAACGCCCAATAAAACTCGCCGTCCAACGGCGCATGCGTGGGCTCTTATCCAATCAGAGTCCTTTGCCTTCATCATTCAGCAAAGAGCTCTGATTGAATTCAATAGGGAGTGCATACTGCCGCATTCCCCACACCCACAGCAGCCCGTGTGCTCCTATCTCAGCATATCTGAATGGCTGTGGCTAGAGCTTGCGCACGCCACCGAGGATACAGGGGGTGCAGCAGCGCGTGCTTCCCATTATAAACAGGGCTTTGTTCTGTTTTAAAGACCTGGGCAAAGGGCAACTGTGGGAAACCCCATGTATGCTACATGGTTTTTAAAATGCATAAAATTATTTTAAAAGTATTTGTTTCCATAAACCTAAGGGTCCCTAAAATTTCTAAATCTTTCATCATTCTAAATGATAGGTGGCTGAAAGTGAAGAAGAAGCTAGGTTTATAATGTCTTGATTTCTGTATTAAACTCCTCCATTTTTATGTACAAATACCCAGGCTCCGATGCAAGTTCATCTATAGGCAAGCCCCTGTTTGCTGGGAGACACAACTTGCCTACTAAAACGTGTTTGCCTCCAGGCCATAGTAGCTCATGGGAGGTCACTGGAGGCTGCCAAAGCTTATGTACAACCAAGAAAAAATTGAGGCTGTAAAGTTAAAGCAATTGTCTGGGAAGCTGGGCATGCAACTTGAAGACAGTCCAATTTCACTTCCAACAGAGCAGACAAAAGCATAATTGTGGTTGAGGCCAAGGGTCAAACATATCAAGCAGAAGTATTTTGGTATCCAAGGAGTATCACAGTCTTAGGGTGAAGACAGGATTGGTCAGGCCAGGCAGCAGACAGGAGGTGGTTGGAATGACAGAGAGCCTGCAGTGTAAAGAGTAGATCAGGCAAAAACATATTAAAACTGCAGAGTTTAACCCCATCACAAGCGTTGTGAAGATCAAGGGTTTAAACCTGCTGTTTCATCAGGCTGTTGAAGTGGGCGAGCTGACCCACCGAACACGTGGCTGGTTGGTGAGATGAAATTGACAATTGTTTAGTGATTTTCCCGAATACTGTTTTTGATTACCTGATTTATTAATTCTCCTTGCTTTGTTGATTCTGGATTTAATTTGCACATGACTTTCTAATGATTTTTTTTATTATGAGAGCATTATTTTTTTCGCGGGGGTTGGATTGTGTGTATTTTGAATTTTCATTGGGATTATATGATTAGGGATATCATTTAGGGGTGATCCGGATCACAAGCAGTAGGGAGTCTGTCAACCTCGAGTGCAGCCCTTCCACCTCCCAGGTTTTAAAATGGTCTGGGCGACTGCCATCCCTCCTTTGTTTCTTCTGAATCTGTGCAGGCACATGGAGTGTGGTGTCTAGGCTGTACTGCGAGGTCTTCGACCCTTCCACCCCATGCACTGCACTCGAGGTTGTAGGGCAACCTCAGGTAAGCCTGCTCCCAATTTATCTATTGCATTGTATGTCCCAATGGGGCTCTCAGAGATTAGAGTTAGGACTGTACCTCACAGAGGCACCTTGGCTTTTGGTGGTGCAGCTTAAGCATACTTCTGCAGATGTGTGTGACTGTCTGTTTTCTAACCAGGTGATTGGCTGGGACATTCTAGCAGCTTTATTTTCTCTTTCTCTGAAACCAATAGATCGTTTTCTTGGCTTTGTGTTTGGGATCATTGCTATATTATATTGTAGATTCTGCAGGTGTTAATACTAGTTTATTATTTTTTATTTAATGAACTATGTACTGTACTACATATTTCCATAGTGAAATAGGGAGTTGGCGTCAGTATAATTATGTTTTTTAATTACCCCTGTTGTCCTAACTAATATAATTATCTTTGCAGGCCTCATTTGAAAAGTATTTAAAGCAATTTTTGAAATGCAAAAAAATTTTTTATATTATGGAAGCCAACAATGAGCTAAAATCTATTTGTGAGGAGCGCATATTAATTGCAGATGTTGGGGGTGGGGGTCACTGATATGTGTACGCTGCTTTGTATCAGGTGAATTAACGTGCACACTGATGGAAGTAAAAAAGATCAGAGAATGTGATGCGCACTATAAGGTCTCTGCAAATAGATTTACTCATTGCCTCACTGAAGTGTCCACTTTCCGACTCATCAACTAATATGATTTCAAAGGACATAGCAGCAATAGCTGCCAAAGGAACATTGAAGACCCTTGTCAGAAAATAACCAAGTGGTCCATAAAATGTGCCCTTTAACCCTTTGACAGCCAGTGGTGAAAGAAACTTGTCATGCTTCCAGTTTCTCCCAGCTAGCAAATGACAAGCCCCAAATGTTTTTAAAAGATAACGACTGAAATTTAATTGCCTGCCTGTTACATTGTATAATTGTAAATATATCTTGGCTGATTAAAAGTTGCTGTCTAGGCAAATAAACTAAAAAAGCTTTACTCACCTTTTGTCCTCTGCAGCTGTGACTGTGCAGAGGGTAGACAGCCACCCTCTGCATCAGTCACAGTGTCTGGAGCAGGCTTACTCCATTCATTGCCACGGAATCGGCATGGCAAGTCCTGACACGTCCTCTCAGGTGGTATCAGTTAAGACTTAAGTCTTAAAATCTGGTTTTGTGGAGGGGTCAATTATACACCTGGTATCAAGAAATATCCAGCTAGGCTTGTTTTTCTTTCTTTTAATGAAAGGAAAATGACATCCTGGGTGACAGACTCTGTCGCCCCTGATAGACTAAACCTATCAACCCTGGATTTTATTCCTACAAGGAGAGGAGAACCACAAGCTTGGCGGGAGTTTTATCCTGTTATATAAGTGACCCCTGCTCTCATTAGCCGACTTGTTTATATGTATTTTTAATATCACAAAATTTTGCAATTGTACTAATCATTACCCCCTTACATGATTATTATACGCTGCCTCCACCGCCATCTTGCTGCACCCAGAAGCTGTATATATCCCACAATCCTCCTGGGCGTTTGATGACAATACTGCACATGCACACTGGCCAAATCACTATTCTTCAATTGATTCTCTGCCCCATTTACACTGCTTGGCCAGGAACTATCTTCAAATATCATGGCCTCCATTTTACAGCACTCCCCCCCCCCCATAAATATGCTTCAACAGGTCGCCCTGAACTGGTGTCATTTTCAAATTATTCCTTTTCCCCATTTACACTGCTTGGTCCAAACTTTACTTGATAGTGCATCATCATCATATACAGCAATCACACTTTCATGGATTTCTTTAGGCTTCTTTTCTTCCTTTGTAAGGTGACATTTTCTGATATCAACATTTGGGCATCCACATGGAACTTACCTTTGACATCATCAGAACATTATGAAAGGTGCTGGAAACCCTGGAAACTGAAATACCTCTTTCATGAGCTATAACACTGACTGTGACCCGACAATCTTCCAAAATCATGGACTCCACTTTACGGCACATTTCCTATGAAGACGCTTTGATAGATCATCCTAAATGGGGGGTAATCTTCAATTGATTCCCTGTACTGCTTGGCCAGGAACTTCACTTGATAGTAGGAATGTGCATCATCACCATATACATCAATCAGCCTTTTATGGATTTCTTTATGCTCCGTTTCTTCCTTTGAAAGTAGGTTTGTAACTCACCAATTGTACAGGAAGCATGAAGTCAACAACACCAGTCCTTGGTTTCTATTTCATAGATGTTATATGCAGTTCTGCACGCACAGGCACCTATTTTAGGTAACACCCATGAAAGTGTTAAATTCATATCGCTCCCTTTCAAGCACAATGATTAATAATCATGCAGTGGGTATGTGGGTGAGAGCTCCGTTTGAATTGTACTTCTGTGATGTTCTTACCGTGCAATTAAGCAACAATACAATTGAAAGCAACAGATAAGTGATCATTATCCAGCCAGGAAGAAATCTCTGCATGTTTTTTTATTCATTTCAGATCTCAGAACACATTCCTTTACCTGCGTCCCCTGAAAACATCATAAGGATAATAACGTCTTCTTCTCGCCAGCATCACGTTCACATTTGCAGGGCTTTACAGGTCGCATTTCAAAGTCATCCTCCTGCAGGTAAGATCGAATAATCTGATGGGGCTCAATTACTCCGATGGTAGAAGTACTGTAAATGTAAGGGAATACTCCACCTTCACTCCCCAAATAACCTCAGGAATGGCCTCTATGTGCCCCTACACACCAGTCTAGACAACCTGTGTACTTTTGTGTACAGATTATCTTTTTTTTTCTTTTTAAGAAACGGTTTCTACACATTTTGTGTCAATCATTTCCTAATCAAATAAATCCACTTGTAGACTAAAAGAAACTAAATGAATACCCTATTTCTTCATAAATGTGTCCTTCAACCAAATAAACCACCTATCAATTTGTCAAATACCTGTGTCTCATGGACAATGGTGCTGTAACCTCTAACTTTTTCAGGGGCCCACGCAACAACAAAATGCTATTGGCTTGAAAAAGAAAAACAATAATATTCTAAGTATACAGCACGTCCTGTTCCAGAATATTCCTTACTCCTGGGTAACGCATCCAGAAGATGGCGCTAGACTGCAGAAAACAGGTGTGGCTCCTCCCGGCCCCAAATAAGTCAGGGACCTCCCACAAATTCCCCAGTTCTTTTCTGCAGTCTGCGCTGAGAAGATAGCTCTCTTGTGGCGCAGGTGAGCGCGGCTTATTGCCTGCGGCCCTGCAGGACTATTCCCACCCGTTCCGTCCCATTTACTGCCTCTCAGCCTTCGGGTGAAGGTAGGCTATTGAAGCATAATGGTGCTGAGGAGCTAGGCTCCTACCGCAGTTCCTGCTCTAACAAGGTAGGCGGTTTAGGCTAATGGTGAGCCTTTTGGGATGCCCCCACTACCTCATGGTTTTTGCCAGGTTATCCTGTGCAGTTAAACCCTATTCCCATTTCCCCCTCCACCCTCACTCCTCATATTAGTCCCTGGGCGCCGTTTCTCCCTGGGAATTCTGCCCTTATCCTCCCTCACTCTCCCTTCGGGAGATCTCCGGGGGGGGGGGGGGCGTTGTCTAGTGGTTTAAGACTGTAGACATATGTTGTGCTTTGTCACTTTATTAATATGCGCCGCCGCGCGTTTGTACTGCACTCCGCGGCTGGCAGCCCCATTCACCTCAGAGCTGCCGGGCCGCTACTGGCAGGCCAGATCACGTAGGCACACTTCGCGCTCTTCAGGGGGGGCGGGCTCTGTGGATGATACATTTTTGCAACCCCTCGAAGTTGCGGACGCCATTTTGTCGTCTTCCTGTTGCTGCTGGCTCCTTGCGGTCTGTGAGTTCCCCGGTGGGGTGATTTTTCTTTGATTATGTCTTTCAGGCGGGGTAAAGCTTCGTCCTGTGGTTTCTCCCAGCCCTCTCCCCTCATTATCTCCCACTTCCCTAGCGGTTCATTGGGGCATCCCGGGTAGCTCTTTAGCATTAACCCTTACTGGCCTACTGTGCCTTTCAAATCACCATATGGAGGCTTCTGGGGATAATGAGCCTGGGGTTCCTTCGGAACAAGCCCGGCTATGTGTTGTGTGTGGGGTATCCCCAATTGGTAATGATGTCAGGGTATGTGTGTCCTGCGCCCAGCAGGTACTTGCACTGCAGTCTGGGTTACCTGTTGCTGGGCCTATCTCCCCTCCTGCCGTGGCTCCGCAGCAGCAGGGTGAGCTCTTTCATACGGTTAAACCACGTTTGGAATTCCCTGAGCAGTCTCACTTTAATAATCTGGTGCTCAAAGAATGGGAGCGGCCTAGCAAGCTGCCAGGGGTGCCCAAGTGTTGGGACAAAAGGTATCCCTTTCCTGCTGATGTGATTAAGCGTTGGTCATGTCCTCCCGAGGTGGACGCGCCCATTCTGGGGCTGTCCAATACATCTGTCATGCATTCTCTTGACACTACTACCCTGAGGGATGGTGAGGAGCGGCGTATGGACCAACTGGCTTACCATGCCTTTGCCTATGTGGGGGCCACGCTACGCCGGTTTGTGCCTCTGCCATTACAGCTATTGCTATTAAGGGTTTGCTTAAGAGTCTCTTAGAGGGGGCCTCTGACGCGGGAGGAGAAGAGTATAGATCTCTCCTGTTTTGCTATGAATTTGTTGCATATGCCTTGTCTGCTATGGATGATGCCATTAGAATATGTGGTAGAACTTCTGCCCTGTTGGTGGCTATACGCCGCTCTGTCTGGCTACGTCAGTGGGTAGCTGATAATGCTGCTAAGAAGGCTCTCACTGGTTTCCCTTTCAAGGGCCTGCGCCTTTTTGGTGAACGCTTGGATTTGTTTGCCAGGGGCGGTAGGCTACCACAACGTAAGAGGCCGTCCCGGTCCTTTCGGGGGATGGGTGCCCTTCTCCCATCCTTCCGTGGTTTCAGACCTGGCCGAGGAGCCTACTTTACTGGGGCCTGCGGTGATCACTGGGGAAGGGGCAGAGGACATGGCCGTCCTGGCCTCTCATGGGGTCTTAAGCCAAAATCCTCACCCAAGCCTCCTCAGGCATGAAGGGGCGCCCTCACCCATCCGGGTGGGGGGTGGCTTTGGCTCTTTGCTCACGTCTGGAGGCTTCACGTCTCAGACCGGTGGATTCAGGAGGTAGTGTCCTCCAGTTACAAGATAGAGTTTGCAGCCTGGTCGCCCCCAAGATTCATCAAATCACGGATGGCTCTAAACCCCCTGTCAGCTCAGGGTCTGTGCCTTGCTTGCCAAAAACTTCTGGAGTTGGGGGTCATCTGCCAGGTGCCTTTGAGGGAAAGGGGCAGAGGCTACTATTCCAATCTTTTCACTGTTCCCAAAAAAGACGGGTCCATCAGACCTATCCTGGATTTTAAGTGTCTCAACAAATTTATCAGATTCAAACACTTTTGCATGGAGACTCTGCGCTCAGCTGTCAATTCACCCTTGCCCTCATCCCTCCATCCGGCAGGGGATGCAGCTGGTGGGCCTGGTGGTGTCTTGCTTCGAGACGGTTCCATACGCTCAGTTTCACATGAGACCTCTTCAACTTCACCTCTTGTCAGTTTGGGATTGTGACCCTTGGTTCCTGGATCAGGTGTTGGTTCTGTCCCCTCTAGCCAGATGGGGTCTCTCGTTTTGACTGGACTCAAGAAACCTGTTGGTGGGCAGATCCTTTCTGGCCCCGTGCTGGGAGACAGTCACCACAGATGCCAGTCTGACAGGTTGGGGGGGCTTCTGGAAATCCCTGAAATTCCAGGGTCAGTGGGGCCCTCCGGAGGCCCACACCCCTTTCAACATTCTGGAATTGAGGGCGATAAGGTTGGTTCTCGCCCAATTGACTCCACATTTTCGGGGTCGGGCGGTTCAGGTCCGCTCAGACAACCAGCAATTGCCTACATCAATCATCAGGGAGGGACCCGGAGCAAGAGGGCCCTCAAGGAAGTGTCCCTGATACGGTCTTGGGTGGAGGAAAATGTTCCCTACATCTCAGCTGTGTACATCCCGGGGATGGAGAATCTGGAGGCAGAATCCCTCAGCAGGGGGGACCTCTCGTCTGGGAGAATGGTCCCTCAGCAGCAGGGTGTTTCGCTCCCTGTGCCACCGCTGGGATCGGCCAGATGTGGATCTGTTTGCGTCCCATCACAATCACAAGCTTCCAGTCTGTCTCTCTGTCCCAGGACCCTCTGGCCTTGGCCATGGATGCACTAGCAATGTCTTGGAAGAGCTTTCAGCTTCTCTATGTGTTCCCTCCTTTTCCTCTGCTGGGCAAGGTGCTGCGCAAGATTGTTCAGGAAGGGGTGACAACCATTCTGGTGGCCCCCTGTTGACCAAGAAGGGTGTGGTTCGCAGATGTTGTGCAGTTGGCAGTAGATCAGTATGCTCTGCCCAAGGATCCGGACCTGCTCATTCAGGGGCAGCTACGCCATCCCAATTTACAAACGCTGGCTTTAACGGCCTGGCTGCTGAAACCTCCATCTTGATGGAAAAGGGGCTGCCTGCCTCTGTTGTTAATACCATGATTCGGGCTAGAAAGAAGTCCTCGTCATCCACCTACTATAGGGTCTGGCATGCTTACATTGACTGGTGTGAGTCTAAGTCGCTTCCCTGTAGGGTGTTTTCTATCCCTAGGATTCTGGAATTCCTGCAATATGGTTTGGATTTGGGTCTTCAACTTAGTACCCTCAAGGGTCATGTTTCTGCATTGGCCAAGACCTTCTTCCAGGGGGTTACTCACGTGCGTCCTCCACGTAAGCCTATGTTACCAGTCTGTGATTTGAACTTGATCTTATCTGCCTTGCAGGGGTCTCCGTTTGAGCCTTTGCGTGAGGCTCCTTTTGTCCATGACTCTTAAGGTAGTCTTTTTGGTGGCCATCACTTCTGTTAGGCGTGTTTCTGAGTTGGCGGCGCTTTCCATCAAACCCCCTTACTTTGAGAGACACCAGGACAAGGCGGTGTTTCGTTTTAAGCCAGATTTTCTGCCTAAGGTTGTGTCTGTTTTTCATCTCAATCGGGACTCTGTTTTGCCTTCTTTATGCCCAAATCCTAGTAACCCTAAGGAGCCTGTTTTACACTCTGGATGTGGTCAGGACTCTGAAGTTCTATTTGGTGGCTACTGAATCCTTCAGGAAGACTGATGCTCTTTTTGTGCTCCCGTCTGGACCTAAGAAAGGTCTGGCCTCCAGCTAAGTCCACTATCAACAAGTGGATCCGCCAGGCTGTGGTACAGGCCTACTCTGCTAAGGGGAAGGAGCCTCCCTTCCGCCTTACTGCTCATTCTACTCGTGCTATTGGTGCCTCTTGGGCTTTTCAGCACCAAGCTTCTGTTGAACAAGTTTGCAAGGCCGCTACTTGGTCTTCTGTTCATACTTTTTCAAAGTTTTACAAGGTTGATGTTAGGGCCTCAGCTGATGCTGCTTTTGGTCGCAAAGTTCTGCAGGCGGCAGTGGTTTAAACTGCCCCCTGTTACTTTTTGGGGATCCCACCCTATCTTACAGACACTGCTATTGGATGTCCCAGGAGTAAGGAATATTCTGGAACAGGACGTGCTGTATACTTAGAATAATACAATTATGTGATTACTCACCTGTAGAATTGGTATTATATGTATACAGTACGTCCTGTTCCATCCCACCCTTGTTATCATTATTCTTAGTTACCTCTGTATGGTGATTGTTTATATGTTCATTTTTGAATTCCTGTTATTATTGTTCTCCCGGCTTCTTCTCCCGGCTTCTTGTCACTGCTTGTCAATACTGGGGAATTTGTGGGAGGTCCCTGACTTATATGGGGCCGGGAGGAGCCACAAGCTGTTTTCTGCAGTCCAGTGCCCTCTTGTGGATGTGTTACCCAGGAGTAAGGAATATTCTGGAACAGGACGTGCTGTATACATATAATACCAATTCTACAGGTGAGTAATCACATAATTGTATTATTACCACTAGAGATGAGCGAACCGGTTCGGACGAACCGGAATTCGCTCCGAATTTCAGGAAATATTCGATTCGGCACGAACCCGAATATTTTGTGGTTCGTGCCGATCGAATTTTTCCTGAAATTTAAAAAAAAAAAAAAAAGCCGGCATGGTGGGAGCGGGCCGGCCGGTTCCGCTGTCAGCGGTCCGGCCGGCGGGCCGGTAAAGCCGGCCGGCCCGCTCCCACCATGCCGGCATTTAAAAAACAAAAAAAAAAGCATTTTTGCCGGCATGGTGGGAGCGGGCCCTCTGATGACGCGCCCTCAGATGACAGCTGAGAGCGGCGCCGGCCTCCACGCTCCGGACCTGCAGGTAAGTGTTTGCTTTTTTTTTAAATGCCAGCATGGTGGGAGCGGGCCGGCCGGTTCCGCTGTCAGCGCGGAACCGGCCGGCCCGCTCCTACCATGCCGGCAAAAATGCTTTTTTTTTTTGTTTTTTTTGTTTTTTAAATGCCGGCATGGTGGGAGCGGGCCGGCCGTCTCCGCTGTCACCATGCCGGCATTTTTGATGGGGAACTTCTTAAAAGTTCGATTCGGCCGAACCCGAATTTCTTTGTGAAATTCGGCGAATCGGCCGAATCGAACTTTTCAAAAGTTCTCTCATCTCTAATTACCACTCAATAATGCCAAATATAAAACTCCTTTTTAATCAATGCTAAATAAAAACATAATTTAAAAAATTACACAACACACACATACAAAGGGGCACCTGGCTACCAAAGTAAAAATAAGACAAATACACAAAAAAATATTGCAAAACTGCCCACTGTCTACCTACAGGTCTGGACCTGGAACAATTTGAGTAACTGTTAGGCATGAGCAAACCTGCTGAAGTTCAGTTCCGACAAATTCAGCTGAACTTGCTGTTAAAGTTTGACTCGGGTACCCGAACTCAATCGAAACCTGGACCCGAAGCCCATTGAAGTCAATGGGAGCCTGAACTTGGGGGCTCACAAATGGCTCTAAAATGGGGGTAGCAAGGGGTAGAAGGCTGCAAATTGAAGGGAATGCACAAAATGGCTGAGGAAGGTACTCAAAACAATAACAGAGAACAAAAAAATGAAAGAAATACATACAAACATACATAAAAAAAAATATATTTTTTTACAGGGGTAGGAGGGCAAATTGGTGGGAGGACACCTGAGAAAAAGCAAGCAAGTTGGTTTATCAAAGCTCCAAACAGATATTTTGCAAGGGGTGAGAAAAGGTAAGTAGTTTTAACAAAACCCAAAACAGGGTGTAATGCAAGGTGTGCCAACAAGTAACTATTTTATCCAAACCTCAGATAGGTATAATGTAAGAGGTAAGAAAAAGTAAGTAGTTTAACAAAGCCCAAATGGGTGTAATGCAAGTGTGCCAACAAGTAAGTTGGTTTATCAAAGTCCAAAAAGGTCTAATGTAAGGTGTGCCAACAAGTAAGATGGTTCATCAAAGCCCCAAATAGGTATAATGCAAGGGGTAGGAAAAAGTGATTAGTCATTAGTAATTAGAAAATGAATAATTAGAAATTAGCTTAGTAATAAGCCCATAAAAGTATAATGCAGGTGGTGCCCACAGATGAGCTGTATGTGCAGATGTGCCCCAGCAGCTGCCTGTCCTCAGGGTGCAATGAGAACAGGCAAATTTGCTGCTATCTCCCTCTTCCTTGCTGTCCCTCACTGATGCCATCCGCCCTCCCAAGATAGGTGCCCCAAGAACAGTTTAAGATTCAGCCTTCTCTCCCCTCCTGTGTGTCCTAAAATGGACAGTTTTCCTTTTTGTTTCAACAGAGCCCTGTGTCCCTCACTGAGCAGCAAACATGTCCCTGCAGTGCAAAGTGCAGTGCAAAGTGCTCTGAGAAGCTCACAAAGTCTGGTACGAACCTGAACTTTACAGCTTGGGCTCGCTCATGCCTAGTAGATATACCCCCTTTGTGTTGAATATAATAATAACTATACATTGTATTTTTTGCACTGTAAGATGCACCTGGGGTTTAGAGCACGAAAATAAAAATAAAAAAAAGATTATTCTGTTATTCTGTACAAAAATGGTAACAGGCATTGTGGCAGAACTTGATAATTGCTCAGCACCCCACCCAGGAAACCAGATAATAGGCCAGATGCAGAACCCCTAGACCACAAGAACTTGATCATAGGCAGTGTGCAGAACCCCTCATGTACCCCAAGAATACGATAATAGCTGCTGACATGACCCCCCCATACCCCAAAACCCCATAATAGGTAGTGTGCAGAACCCCCCCCCCTTCCTCCCCCCCACAGAGAGAGGCTTAGGTGCACTAAACTCAAACATTTTGGGCTCCTTGAAAACACATTACATCATTAAATGCATTTGAACATATATGTGATAAGTGGAGACTCAGGGTTTATTCACCAGGGTTTTGTTTAACAAATTAGGAGGCTCCCAGAGAGCCAAAAATGCGTGGTTTATTTGGAAACTGATCTGGTGGTCAGGTATTTTTGTGGCTTAATGCTTGTGCTTTCCCTGGAGTGGGCTTATAAAGTGTTATTGCATTGATATTGGAGTTCCAGTTTCAATTGCTAAGGCAGTGCCAAATTATCCTATCAACTGCTTGTGAGGCTAGGGAAGGACTTATATAATAAGCAGGGCCGGATTAAGTGTGGTGGAGGCCCCTGGGCACCACCCTTATAATCCGGCCCTGATAATAAGACAGTTTGGTGAGGGACATAATTAGACCCCAAACGTTGCAAGTGGCCCTATTATTTGTAGCGCCGTCGTTTTCAGAAAATACCAATCCAGGCCCAGCATCCTGCCTGGAGACCAATCAGGGCACAGTGTCAAAAACTCTTGTAAGTTTATCTTGGGTCATGGAGGGAGCTGGTTGCTGGATGACTGTAAGGCCAGGTTTGTCGGCGCAAAGGCCACCCATACATCTTCCGCCTTCTGAATGTCAGCCTTGTGATAGGAAAGTCACAAAACGGCAGACAATGTGTACAGAGACACACCAGTGCCGCTGCTCCCTCCGCCGGCTGTATCAAACTTTAATTTGTTTGGGTCTCGCTCTGTCCTTGCTCAGCGCTCCGGCATGGCATTTATAATGTTCCTATTAAAGTGCAGCAAATGGAAGCTCTAGAAAGGTCACCGTTTCCTTACTGTGCCAAGTTAAATGTTATTTAATAATAAAGACAAACAATCTTTCATGTGATCTAATGTTCTCTTTTAACCACCTTGTGCCCGGTAACGCCTGATCCGCAAACACACATTTTTATTTATTTAGTTTAGGGCCTATTTCACGTCCTCCTGATTACATTACGTTGGAGGAGAAACTCTCTAATGTGACGAAATCAGGAAGAAAATCCTGGCCATTGAAATCGAAGGGCACCTTCACATCTATGCGTTGCATTGCATTGCGTTGCGGCGCATTCTGGAAACCACATGAAGGCCCGCAACATAATCACAGTGTAAGCTATAGAGGCCCACAAAAAAACACCCATGTAAATTTGCCCTTTTGGAAAAGTGCCTGGGCAAAACATAAAAAAAACCTACACTCTCCTCCCTGAGTTCCCTAGATATGCCTAAATAGGGCAGTTTTTTTTTATTTATGGTGCAACTCACGCTTCAGTATATTATAGATGGAAGCAGGTAAAGTTGGGGTACAGGTCAGTCTGCAGCCTTGTCAAGTACCACCTGAGAGGATCTCAAGTACCACCAGTGGTGCTAGTACCACCTGTTGGAAATCCATGGTCTAGAGCAGTGGTTCCCAACCTTTTTTCATCAAGTACCACTTTCCATTTTCCAGTTATATTAAGTACCACCTGTGTGGTGTATAAGCCTTGTCAGCAGGGCCGGCCTTAGGGTAGGTGTCATCCTGTACAAGATTTACAGGATGGTGTCCCCTCCCCACTCCAGACACACACAAAATGGAAAGTGAGAAACAGAGGAAATGCAGAAAAGAGGGAGACAGAGAGATGGGAAACGAAAAACAGAGGCAATGCAGAAAAAAGAATGAAGCTACCTTCATAAGATAGTGTCACGCTCTGGGTACTGCAGCAATCCACTTAGGTAACTCCAGTCCTCCCGGTAAGACCTCAACCCCCAATCTCCGCAGCCAGCTTCACCTATAGGAGCCCCCGCTTGCCGGGACGCAGAGCACGCCTGCCCGGGATCGGTTGCCCCCAGGACTTCAATGGCTCAAAGATTGGAGTCTTACTGTTCAAAGGCCTGGAGAACCCGTGGCTGGAAGTGGTGCTGAGAAACCCAATCGCCGAGCGTACAACGGAAGTCCAACAGGCTAAGGGTCAGCAACGGAAGTTCAGAAATGGCAGCGGTAAAAAGGATTGGACAAGACGTGGTCGAGGATCAAGCAGAGGTCGGCAACAGGAGATCAGATCGGGGATGGTCAAACACAGGCGAAGGTCGGCAACAGGAACACGGATCGAGGATAGTCAAGACAGGCGGTGGTCGGCAACGGGAGTTCAGAAATAACACTAGAGACAAGCTGCTAACAGGGTACAAGGCACTATCACAGGCGCTGAGCAACTGACTGAGCGAACCTTATATAGGGACAGACATGATGGGAGGTGAGTGTATGATTGGTGCAACTGGGATCTAAATACACATTGGGCCAGAACCTGAAAAGGGCGTGTAGCCCAGAACCTCTCACTTGGGCTCATTGGCCCAAACAAGGAGGGCTCATAGGCCCTTCAATCCGAACCAGGGGGCGTGCCAGTGCCCCCTGGCTAATCTACAGCCTCCGGCGGGCGCGCTAAGCACAGCGCCGCCGGAGGGAAAACAGACCTCGGGCACGCGCGCGCGCCTGGGAACAGATGACGCGCGCGCGAGGAGGGAGAGAGGCCGTGCTCGGCGCCGCCCGAGCAGACGCCGCACGGCGCGGCCGCCGGGCCGGAGCTGCTGGGGCCGGCCGGCCTCCAACGCTGGACCGGGGCCCAGGTAAGTGCCGATTGGTGACAGATAGTAAGAATGAAGCTACCTTCATAAGATGAAATGAGGAGAAAAAATGTAAAAAAAGGCTGGAAGTTGGAGAGAGAAGGAGATTGAAGGAATGTGACAAGATAAAGATGGAGAGAATGAGAGGAAGATAATGAATTATGGGAAAAAGACAGAGAGAGAGAGAGAGAGAGAGAAAGAGAGCAAGATAGAGAAAGATAGAAAGAAAAGAGAGAAAAAGAAAAGAGATAGTGAAAGAGAGAACAAAAGAAAGAAGCTGGAAATGAAAGATGGTAGAGGTAGATGGAGGGAATGTGGAAGCGACCTTAAAAGGGGGGAGGGTACAGGGAGAGAGGCCAGGGATAACACGTTAAAAACAATCACCCTCATGCAGTATGCGCAAACCCAAATAATCCCTTTAATAGGGTGCACTGGAGATTTCTACGGGGGGCTCTGGTTCAGATAGGGATAGGTCCCGATATGTTAGGGAAAATGATGTCGCTCTATAGCGGGCCAACAGCCAGAGTCAGGGTAAATGGGCTTTTATCACCTCCATTCAGTATTGGCAATGGTACATGACAAGGGTGCCCGCTGTCGCCATTGTTGTATGTGATAGTCATGGAGCACAAGCCCTGAGAGCGAACCCCCCAATTAAGGGAATCTCCTGTGGTGGGAGGGAACACAAACTCTCACTGTTCGCAGATGATCTTTTGCTGTACGTCACATCACTCCATCTTTCCTTGCCTTCTATACTCAAGGAATTTGAAAGATTTGGTTGCCTTCGTAACTTCAAAGTCAACCTCACCAAAACAGAATCCCTAAACATTTCCCTGCCCAATGACACTCTACAACTTTTCTCATTTAAATGGCAGAAGGAGTCCATTACCTATATAGCCCTCACGTACCGGGGTGTCCGACATGTGACGGCAGGGAGTAGGTTCTTCTGGGCCCAGGTGTCCGATGTGTGTGTTGTGAGTAGGTAAGGGTTAGGGTTTCAGGGAAAGGTAAGTACTCACAGGTGCCGCTTGGAAAGATGTACAGCAGTCCAACTGTTGAAAGCAGAGTTCCTCTTTTTTTATTCCACAAGCAAACGGCAAACACGGAACAAGTACATGTCTTCCAGTTACATCTCTGGTTCTGTCCAATATCAGGTACAATCATCAGCATTGCTTCCATAGAGAATAATGTCCTAGGTTGGAACCTCTCCTTTCTCTCTCTGTTATAGTCTGTGCTCCTGCTCCTTACAATTCAAATGGTGAATCACACAATCTACACTGGGTTTGGGTTGGGGCTTCCCTATATCCCTACTGACTACCTTCCAGAACCTTCTATCACATGTTCGGCCTCGTGTCCGACATCTGATAGGATGGTTGGTAATCACTAGCCTCCAGTTGTAACTATGTTACTAGTCTATCTCCTGTTATGACTAACAACCCTTCTGACCTCTCCTTCTAGAATGTTCCCCATTTTAACCTATGGACTATGTTAGTCTATGGCCTAAACCCACTACTGCCATCTAGTATCTGTTTAGATTATGGCACTTCCAATGTACTTAAATGGGTAGAAACCATAAAAGTGAATTAATGTATGGTTGATTCTATTTAGAGGATTCTTATTAGTGAATTGAAGTGTTTACCAGGTCCAACTGCCTACTAACCTAGATAGTCTGTATAGGCTAAACTACGCCCCTCTCCTCTCCAAGACTTTGGAGAACCTCAAGTCATATAATAAAGTACAATTCTCGTGGATGGGACACATAAATATATTAAAGATGGACATTTTACCTCGCTTTCTCTATGTGTTCCAGACCATTCTGATGGCAGAATGGGGATTCTTCAGGGACTTGAAGCAGGCCTGCACCAAATTTGTCTGGAATGATAAGAAGCCCAGGATCTGCTACTCAGTCCTAACAAGACCCAAGGGAGAGGGGGGATTGGGATTACCAGACCTTAAAGGCTACCACACGGCTGCAATATTAGTCAGACTAACCGACTGGTTCCATCACCAGACAGATAAGCTTTGGGTGAGTGTGGAGAATGGAGCCTCCCCCCTTAGTCTCACCGCGCTCCCATGGATAGACCCTCCTCTGAGGCCTAAACCGCATAGTCTTCCACTGTTGACATGCTCTCTGCTCTCTGTATAGGACTCAACTCTAAAGAAGAGAGAAATATCACATAGGTCAGGACCACTTACTCCTCTGTTCGATAATCCCGCCTTTCCCCTGGGAGTAGGGACGAGTAAGTTCCTAATTTGGGAAAAATCGCAAGGGGTTAGACTGGGCGAAACTTTACAAAACAATAGACCCCTAGGTCTCCAGGATCTCCGCATTCAAGGGTGGGGAGAAAGGGTGTCCTGGTTACCCCATAGGCAGCTGGTCGCTTTCATCTCCTCACATGCCCTGGGATCCTCGCTCTCCAGAACTCTGACTTCTTTTGAGAGTATTCTGAGAGCTGACGGCGGGCCTCCGCTCCTATACAAGGTTTTGCAGGCGGAGATGGATTCCTTGGATCTCTTGGAGGGTCTCGGTAATGTTAGAAGATGGGAGCAGGAGTTGGGTCGAGAACTAGATGCCGAGGACTGGGAAAAATCTTTCACCCTGACCCACAAGCTTTCCCTGGCATGTAAGGCCCAGGAAAAGAACTACAAAATCCTGTCCCAGTGGTACAGATGCCCGGTTGACCTGGCCAGATTTGGAGGAGCTGACACAGGCACGTGCTGGCGGTTTGGACTGGCGAAGGGCACGATGATTCACATATGGTGGAGCTGCCCCTTGATAAATAGATTGTGGGATCAGGTATTCTCGGTCTATAAATTTCCTAAGGAACCACAAATAACCTTGCTGTCAATGGTGCCTGGATCGATCTCCGCCGCAAAAAGTCCTCAGACATCTTCTTACTGCAGCCAGGTCAGTGATACCCCAACACTGGCGCTCCCAACACACTCCGTATATCCTGGAGTGGGTGCGGGAGGTGGAGGGAATCAAGATAATGGAGGAGAGGGTGCTTGAGGCTGAGGAGAACGGGAGGGAGACATTTAACCCTTTCGCTGCCAGCCTACCTGGAGTTTTTGTTACGCTTTGTTGCCAGACCATTTTTCACTATTTTGCACTATGCATGTTCAACTGTGATTTTTGAAGGGATTTCCAGGGATTTCCCAGAAAAATTGTATATTGTTTTCTTCCGCAGAGTCTGGGCTTTAACATGAAATGTCTTGTTTGTCATTTTTTAGGTGTATTCTTAATATTTTTGGGTGAGATATGTGCAAAAAAAAAAAAAAAAAAATCTATTTTTTACAATTTGTAGTGTTTTTTTGTAATAAAAAATGTAAGTTTGTCAATAAAATCTTATTGCGTGTGAAATCCCAATTTCTCCCGGTTACAACGGCACCACATATATATTGGTAGACACCCTTTCCTGCCCAGGAGACTCCCCCAAACTGAAACAGCGCTTTAGGGGATTTTCAGATCAAATACAGCTATGCTAAGCACTATGTGCACCTTGCAGTTTTTCAATAAAAACAACCCTTTACATTTGAAATACCCCCCACAAACTATTTATTCTCTGGAAGTACACACCTCAAGCTTTTTAGGCATACCAGGCTTGTTGATGTTGCCACAGTTTTCTGGAAGTTCTCCCTCAATGTATTCTTTGGTTACACAGAACTTCCCTAAAAAAGGATAAAAAGCAGAATCAAAGCCACATTTTTCTAATGAAAACTATAAGCAAACAAGAAAAAACAAGTTAATCTAAAAAAGCAACATCCCCCGAACAGAACGATACCCAACATGCATAGGTACTGTCAAGGGAAGAGTTGCCAAACACCCCAAAGTAAAGCTTGGGGAGACGGTAATTTTGCTTGAAAATTTCAGCTCTGCAGACAAAGTGGCACCTTGCGCTTTTTCTACCAAAACAACCCTTTACATTTGGAATACCCACCACAAACCATATATTTTCTGAAAGTACACATGATAAGCTTTCTAAGAATACCCAGCATGTTGTAGTGGGCCCATCTTTCTGGAAGTAATCCCTCAAAGAATTCGTTGGTCGCACAGGGTTTCCTTAAAAAATGTATAATAAAGCAGAATAAAAAATGAGTTTTCCTAAAATATCAATATGCAAACAAAAAAAAAACAAGCTAAATCTGAAAGCGCAAAATCCCCCGAGCAGAACGATACCCAACATGCATAGGTACTACTAACCCTTTTAACTGCCAGCCTACTTTAGGCTTTGTCACCCTCTCTTGACAGGTCATTTTTCACCATTTTGCGCTATGCTTAACTGTGATTTTTGCAGGAATTTCCAGGAAAATCATATATTTTTTTTTTGCGGCAGAGTTTAGGCTTTAACATGAAATGTCTTGTTTATAATTTTTTTACTGTTTTTTTTAAATATTTTTGAGTACATTAAACAAAACAAAATAAAAATTTTTTTTTTAGAAAATTATCTCCTTTATTTCAAATAAAACATTTGTTTTATTAAAGAAAACCATATTGCATGTGAAAGCCCCATTTCTTCCGATTACAACGGTACCACATATGTAGCCCCCCGTTACTGTTCAGAAGACCCCCCAAACTGAAAAAACATTTTATAACATGTAAAAATAAAATACAACTACAATCCACACTATAAAGGGTTAAATCAAGAAAAAAAATCGGTGTGGGGTTCCCCTTCCTGGGGGGGAGGTAACCCCCATTTTTTTTATTTTAATAATTCCCATAAAAATGACATGGGGTCCCCCCTACCCAGCATAACCAGCCCGGGGATCAGCTATGCAGGGATTGTAGAACAGGGCGCAGGGGCCAGCTTTGGTGGCCCCCCGCCCTGCCAAGTACAAGCCAGCACCGCCTAAATCAGCCCGGGCCCTTCTGCCCCCCCTGGGCTTCGGGGAGGCAGGTAATAGGGGGGCCGGGGTTAATGGCAAGTCACCCGCTAGCCGCAGGTCACTTGACAGCCCTCGAGCCTTGTGAACTGGTACAGGGGTCTCATGGACTCCTTACAAGTTCACAATGGGTTAAAGTGGACCAACACCCAGGGCTGATTGGCCCCGGAATCTATAAGATTCCTGGACCGTTCTATTCCCTCCCCCTGGGGCATCCAAAATCGGGATGCCCCCCTGTGTGAGACCCCCCGGAACACCTGCTACCACTTACTTGAATCCGGTCCTACGGCGCATGCGCGGGCCGCATCCCCGCTATCCCTCTAGCAGGACGCATGCCCGCGCTGGCTATTTATGAATGGCCGACGCGGGCACGCTCCCTGTTAGAGGGAAGTGGGGGATGCAGCCGCCAGCGCGCTCAGAGCGGCTGAGCTTAGATGTCTCTTAGACGTCCATAACTCAGCCGCTCTGAGCGCGCTGATTGGACAAGCGGCCGCGCATGCGCCGTAGGACCCGGGTAAGGTGAGTTATTGTGGGTGATCGGGGGGGGGTTTCACGGAGCAGGGCATCCCCAATCGGGATGCCCCAGGGGAAAGGACCAATACCCAGGAAAGTCAAAATCCTGGGTGTTGGTCCACTTAAAATGTAAAAAAAAAAAAACACACCACACCACAAAATGCTGGAAGCATTTATTACCAGCTGGGTGACAGGACATAAGGGGTTAATTAAAAAAAAATTGACATAGGGTCCCCCCTCCCAGGGTGGGGGACCCCTTTTTTTTGGAATTTTAAGGGTTAAAAACCCTTAAAAATCCCCCCAAAAAATGACGTAGGGTCCCCCCTACCCAGCGTTACCGACCCGGGCCAGCTATGGGGGCTTGTAGAACAGGCCCACATAGCCATAGCGGCCCGGGCCCTTCTGCCCCCCCCTGGCCTTTGGGGAGGCAGGTAATGGGGGGCTGGGGGTTAATGGCAAGTCACCCGCTAGCCCGCAGGTGACTTGCCAGACCCAGAGCCTTGTGAGCTGGTACAGGGGTCTGATAGACCCCTTACCAGCTCACAAAGGGTTAACTGTAACAAAATAACACACACACAAAATGATTTTATTAAAAAAAAAACTGTACTTACCTCCGATTGCAAGCTCTTGTCCCTCGCCGCTCTGATGACAGATGCCGGTGATCGGCATCCAGAGAAGGGGGGGCAGGAGATCAGAGGATCTCCTGCCACCTCCTTCCAGGTCGCCGATCACCGGCATCTGACAGCTGAAACAGCTGAAGCCAGTGATCAGGGGCGGGGCTTAGCGGCAAGATGGCGGCCGCCATCGAGAAGGAGAGAGGAGAGAGCCTCCCGGGCTCTCTCCTGAAGATCGGCAAGCCCTGGGGGGGGATCGGAGGCCCCCCAGGTGAAGAGGAGGGTCGACGGGAGCCCGCGCACATGCAGGTAGGTAAATGTCATTTTTATTTATTTTTTTTTTTACAGGAAAGCCAGTGGCAGCTAAAACGGGGGGGGCACCCTATTCCGGGCCCTCCCCTGCAGCCGGAGGAGGTCCCACAGACGATCGGAGCACACCATCTTAAAGGGGAGACCCGGCCGAATCAAACGAGGGGTCAGGTGAGTGTCTTTTTTTTTTTGCCAGTTAGCAGGGGGGAAACCAGGTACGTAAAATTTACGTAGCTGGCGTTTAATGACAGGAGAGGCAGCTACGTGAATTTTACGTAGCTGGCGTTTAAAGGGTTAATACCACTTGGATGATCTGGATTATGGCACGAGATATGCCGGAATTCAGGACCCTGCTCCTCTCATTGTAGTAGGTTACGAGACCAGGTCCACGGGAGCATTGGAGGGACGGGAAGGAACATGAAGTCCCAAGGAGATGGCCCAGGACCGCCAGACCCTCCCCAACCTGTACCCTTATTATTGTATTCCAGCCCGTCCCCCCTCCTGGTGTCCTATCCTCCCCTTCCACCGCCTCCTAGACTGGTCGGTGAGCATCATCTTTCCTACTCTCCCCCTTTTTCCCCTTTTCCCCGCCTCCTTTTCTCTCCATTCTGTTTTCCTCCTTTTCTCTCTTCTCTTCTCCTGTAACTCTCTGCTACAGAAAGGAGAGGAAGAAAGCAGGGCTCCTGTAAGGTTACAAAACTGTGCCCATATGATTAGGACGCACCCCCCCTTATAAGACTCGGAAATAGGTTGACTCGGAACACCCATTTGGGGATCTCATTTAGCGGTCACCAGATGGGCCGGAACAGGGTTGAGCGAAGGAGGGTGTTATGCTGGAACTGTTATGCCGAGATCCCGATGGACATCGCCTTCCATATTCTTTATTTAGGTTAGACTGGGGGAACGTTTTGTGGGATGTCAGTGTCAGTGAGTGTTCTGATTTCTTTCTAATAAAAACATATTGACCAAAAGGGGGGAGGGTACGGAAAGAGAGGAAAATCCTCGGAAAAGGAGAAAGGGAAATTCACAAAAAAGGAAGCAGGTAAAAGAGATTGATAAAGTAATGTGCTAAAAAAAGGCGAGAGATGGGTTTTTTTGGGAAAAGAGAGGCCAGCTGGTCCAGTTGGGAGCTTCTTCTGCCCCCTTACCGAGAATTTGGAATGGTGCTCTGTGCGACTGCACACCTTGCACACCCCAAATCTCGGGCATGCTTGTTGGTCACCTAAAAATGTAGTCAAAACACACAAAAGCCATTTAAAGCAAATAAACCAGACAAAGAATGGGGAAGTGAGTATGGGTAAGTCGACAGCCTTGTCAAGTACCACCTCTGAGAATCTCGAGTACCACAAGTGGTAATAGTACCACCAGTTGGGTACCCATGGTCTAGAGGAGGAGGACAGAGAACACCCACATCAAGTCATATTAGCCAATATTAGCATTTAAAAGTGTTCGGTGAGAAATTGCAGCAGGGAATGACAGCAGATCATCCTGGCAGAATTAATGCATTTTAACATATTAAAATGTAATTACAAGACAAGAACAACAAGCCCATTTGTTAAACAAAAATCCATTTAGAGCTTAGATAACACAAAGCATTGGCGTTTGTCTTTGTTTTGTGCGGTGGAAGGTATATTATGTTTTCATATATTGCTTTTGCTTCTTTTGAATGATTATTCAGTTTTACTTAATGCAATTGAGAGAAGGCCCCAGAATGTATCTACAAAAATGTCAAGGTTTCTTTCTAAGCCCGTGGCTTCCATTACAGTGTCACCTTCTGACGGCGCGCCTGCTCCCCGCGCATACAGAACAAAAGATCTGTGTTGGCGAGCAGGAAGAATCGAAGCGGGATGCTTTGAGTTCAAGGAGGAAATATGTAAGTGGAATACTTAGCGGAGGTAGAGATGAGTTCCTGTTTTGATGAGCAGGTTTGAGAGCGTGATTTGCCGCTGCTAATGTAAGAAGATGAGAGAGAATGCAGTACAATATCACAGGTGTAAGGGCTGCCAGCTATGGGTGTCCCTACATCAATATGTGAAAAATTCTGCAGAATTATTTTTGGCTAATACCACTTGACTTTAAGTATGGGTTTCAAAAGCTGGCTGTGTTAGGTATTGCCATTTGCCTAGCGGCACAGTTTAATTTTGGCGTTTGAATTTCAGCATTGTTCATCTTTGGTGCTTAGATTTCAGAACTCTTCCTTTTCAGCACAGATCACAAAGTGTTTGGAAGCCAGTTTATGATTTATACAGTGGGCTGGCATCCCAAATCAAAATGCCCCAGGGGTTGGAGGATAGAACAGCCCTATGGGCCATTTTGGCTATAGGTACCAGCTAAAAAGACGTATGCTTACATTGTGTGGCACAAGCATCAGATAGGAATACTGTAGGAGGTTCCGCTTACAGCAATATGTGTCAAAGGACAAAAGTTAAAGGAATTGTCCAGGCTAAGTAAAAAACAAATCATTGTTTGCTTATCTGTCTTGCAGATGATTCATTCTTATGAGAGATCCTTTTCTCCATCATATTTGTTGAAACAGTGTCTTCATTAAGTACATTAAAGGGCAGCAAAATCACCCTTAACCTGTTTATGTTTCATTATGCATGAAAAATATTCTATACGTTCCATGAGTCCCTGTGTTTTCTGCCAGGTAGGTGGAAGAGATGGAGGTAGCCAACACTTCAACTGCTTGCTCAGTTGCTGGGATAGCCAAGTTCTGTGGGGTTCACAAATGTAAGGATGTCCACGTTGGCTGTGTATAGGTGGATTGCCTTGTCAGTGATGACACCTCCCTGTGGTGTAAAACACACATAGGACACCTTCAAGGAATTGAGGGTAAGCTCTTGCCATGTGTCCAATTTACTGACTTGCTTGTTGGAACTCCACTATTGCCTGCTGATGCTCACACACCCTTTCCAACATACAGTATGTAAAGTGGAATTCCACCTGATTGGCAACTCACCTATGAGGCAGTGGGTGGAAAGGCCAAAGTTCCTCTGAGGTGCAGATAGGCATTTCTTAGGCAATGTTGTTGTTTTCTGCATGTTATTATTTTGAGTGCTTTTTCCTTCTGACACATAAATAAATACATACATACATTTAAGAAATGTAAGTTTTTTGTTTTCTGTTATTGTTTTGAGTACTTTCGGCAGCACATTTTGTGCAGGGCAATTGCCCTGTTGTTCCCCTCGATTTGCAGCCCTCTAGCCTTTGCTACCCCCATTTTATGGCCTATTTTGGTCCCCCAAGTTTGGGTCCTCATTGACTTTAATGGGGTTTGGGATCAGGTTGAGTCTGCATACCCGAACTGGACTTTAGCGGTAAAGTCGTCCAAATTCGTTGAAGCTTAACTTGAATGGATTTGCCCATCCCTTGTAGTGATGAATGTGAGGCAGCAGTTGCCAAGTCAAACAGGATCATGGGGTGCATCAAGAGGGACATAGGTGCCCATGACCAGAGTATCATTTTACCCCTGTATACCCCATATGGAATATTGTGCACAGTTCTGGGCACCTGTGCATAAGAGAGGCCTATCAGAACTGGAACAAGTTCAAAGGCAAACCACTAAATTAATAAATGGATTGAGTGGACTAGAGTACCCTAAAGGATTGTCAAAGTTAGGTTTATTTAGTTTGGAAAATTGACATCTGAGGGTGTGACCTAATAACTATGTATAAATATATCAAGGACCAGCACAAAGATCTGTCCCACAATCTATTTAAAGCCAGGTGAAACTCGGGGGCATCCACTAAGGTTAGAGGAAAGATGCTTCTTGCATCGGTATAGGAGGGGATTCTTTACTCTGAGATGGCTGAGACTGTGGAACTCTCTGCCAGAGGAGGTAGTCACTAAGAATACACTAAAAGAGTTCAAAAGTGGGCTGGATGCCTTCTTTGAATGTAATAACATTACCAGCTATGGCTACTAGACCACTGGAAGAAAATCTATAGTGGCCTGGATGCCTTCCTTGCATGTAATAACATTACCAGCTATGGCTACTAGACCACTGGAAGGAGATCTATAGTGGCTGGGGTGCCCTCCTTGCGTGTAATAACATATCAAGGGGGCCTCAACCACTTGTTTTTTTGTGGTTCATTTCAAGGCAAATACAGGAAAGATGCCATGGCTGTATCGGTAAAACAATAAGCATCAGACTTACATTGAAGGTAACAATGTAAGTCCTGTTTACAGCACCGCGAGCAGCTTCCTTTCCACAGCAGCAAGATTAGCGTGGACAGCAAGAAATGGAGGCAAAGGGGGCCATCAACCCATTCAAGGCTGATTCTAGCATGGAATATGGATTCCACGGGACAGAACAAAAATGCTGCTAGATTGCCTCCCCCCCCCCCATGGCCCATAGTGGGAGCAGTAGTGGTTTTCTTCTCTAAGGATTGTGGTTTTCATGTCCAAGGATTAGAGCCAAGGACAGTTAGGGCAGCAGAATTCCCTAGATTGGCTTAGCGAGTGACAGACGGCTGGATGTCCATACATGGTTACTTAAAAACCAATAGGTGGCAACAGGACTGAAAGGTGGTGGCCAACAGAAATGGGGAAATATGTTTGTGTAGTATAAGAGGTATAGGTTTATAAATTGATAGATTAAAAATAAATATTGCAAAATAAAATGAAAATGTGCTTTTGTTTTACACAAATAGTGATTGAAATATTTATGATGGGAAAATAAATGCAGACAGTGGTTATATAATAAAACATGTATGTGCTGCTTCTCAGTCTCAGTGGAGCAGGGAGGTTATGGCAAGGAAGAATATGTCAGTTATGTCTTTGCTGTCAAAGGAAAAGGAAATCAAAACAAATCCATCCACAGCAAATGTGGCCTGGAAATAAAAGGACAAACATCTGTCTGAGAAACAAGGACTGCACTGCAAACTATTTTTACCCCAAAGCTTACATTTAGGGATGAGCGAATCGATCCGGACGAACCCGGATTCGGATTAGGGAAAGATAGGGAAAAACCGGAACCATCCAGCCAGGGACAGCTTAGAAGTGACAGTGAAACATTTTTTTTTTTCATTAGCCAGATCAGTTTTCAATTCGATTTCAGTTCTTTGTGCTGTAAATCTGCCTTGCCACTGTGCATGTCATCTATGCAGTGGCTTATTTAACCCTATCTGTTACACACAAGCATTTATCATAATATATAACTGGATTAGTTTAAATATTTTTTGGTCTGCCTTTAACAAAAAAAACACCAGCCCACCTGGGTATCCCAAACCTGCACTTAGCAGCCTATCTGTTATACTAAATACGCTTGTTGATCCTTCCTCAGCTTAATCAAAGTATTGCATTTTGAATTGGTTTTTGGTGTGCCTTTTACAAAAAAAAACACCAGGCCGCAGGGCATCCCAAACCTGCATTAGGCAGCCTATCTGTTATACTAAATACGCTTGTTGATCCTTCCTCAGCTTAATCAAAGTATTGCATTTTGAACTGGTTTTTGGTCTGCCTTTAACAAAAAAAACACCAGGCCGCAGGGCACCCCAAACCTGCACTTGGCAGCCTATCTGTTATACTAAATACGCTTGTTGATCCTTCCTCAGCTTAATCAAAGTATTGCATTTTGAATTGGATTTTGGTCTGCCTTTAACAAAAAAATGCCAGGCCGCAGGGCATCCCAAACCTGCATTTGGCAGCCTATCTGTTATACTAAATACGCTTGTTGATCCTTCCTCAGCTTAATCAAAGTATTGCATTTTGAATTGGTTTTTGGTCTGCTGCCAAAACACTAGGCCGCAGGGTATCTCATATTGCCATTTTTCATAGTATCTGGTGCAGAGAAGCAGTCCCTCACTTTATTTAGCTTCTTCTTTTCAAAGTACACACATTTTTTATTGTACCTATTGCGCATTTCAAATACATAAAAATGTCAGGCAGACAAGTGCAAGGATGTTCAAAGAGGAGTGTCAGAGGCCAAGATTCAGCAGGCAGAGGTCGCAGCAGACTAGGGGCGAGTGGCAGCAAAAGTCACGGTGAGAGACCTGAACTGCCAGTATCTGCTAGCGGTCGTGTCTCCACCAGTAACGCATCTGCCGTGGTAGATTGGTTAATGCGCTTATCAACATCATCACAAGTTATGTCTGACATGCCCCGAGAGCAGTCCCTGTCCTCCCATTGCCTCTGTCCTACCCCGTTCCCTCCCCCAGCGACGTGTCCTATGCTTTGGGTTCAGCTCCACTCTTTAGTGAGGAGGACGATCAGATAGAGGACAGTCAGCAGCTACTGCCTAGCCAAGAAATGGAGGAGGCTTCTTTAGCTAGGCAGACAAATAGTGATGTGGACAGTGTCGTGGGTGTTGTGAGCGTTCCAGCTCCTGTGCCAGACACTGTTGAGGAAACCGAGAACATCAGTGACGTGCAGCCACAACTCGGTGATGATGATGATGATGAAGTCGATCGCACTTGGGAACCAGGTGATGAAGGGGCTTCATCGTCATCATCAGGAGAAGAGGGGCGCAGGTTGGCAGCATGGTTGGCAGTCAGCATGGGGGCACAATTGTAAAGCCTGGAGCAAAACGGGGCCGGGTAGAGCACCTGCTGTGCGGCAGGCTACCTTATCGGGAGGTAGTGGAGCAGGGGTTCCTGGAGTTGGCGACAGTAGCAGTGAATCAGTGCGGCCTGTTGGTGGGAAAAGTAGCTACTCGGCAGTGTGACAGTTTTTCCTGAAGCATCCGCAGGAGGGTAACATGGCCACATGCAAGATATGTAGGCAGAAGGTGAAGCGTGTCCAGGGCCCAAATGTTGGAACCACAGCCCTGCATCAACATATGATGCATCACCATAAAGCGGCCTGGGAGAACCGAGGCTCTGAAGAGGTGGTCCAGCCTGCTTCCTCACCAAGTGGCACGCCGCTCCCAATTTCTGCCAGCCAAGGCTCCAGCACCTCAGCCGAAGGCAGCTGTGCATCATACCCATCCTCTGTCGCTCCTGCTCCTCCTCCTCCAAGTCATGCATCCCGCCAGCAATCCATCAGCGAAGCCATGTCCAAGAGACAGCAGTATGCACCCACTCATCCTACGGCGCAGAAGCTGAATGTGCTCATGTCCAAGTTGCTGGTCCTGCAGTCGCTCTCTTTTCAGGTGGTGGACTCTGCACCTTTCAGAGAACTGATGGCTTGTGCCGAGCCGAGGTGGAGAGTCCCAAGCTGTCATTTCTTTGCCAAGAAGGCAGTACCAGCGCTGCACACTTTTGTTGAACAGAAGGTGGGCCATTCCTTGAGCCTGTCGGTGTGTAGCAAAGTGCATGGCAGCGCCGACGTCTGGAGCTGTAACTACAGTCAGGGACAGTACATGTCGTTTACGGCCCACTGGGTGAATGCGGACCCTTTGCAGCAGCAGCAGCAGCAACTTGGACAGGTCATGCCGCTTCGGCCTCCGCGCTCCCTGCCCGTTGGGCCTGTGACTCGGCCTCCTCATCCTCCGCCATCTCCTCACCCTCCACTGTAGGCTCAAGTCTCAGTGCCCCTCCAGTCTACCATGTGTGCAGGGCACGGAGGTGTCACACAGTGCTTCACATGGTTTGTCTTGGCAAACGGAGTCACACAGGGGAGGAACTGCTTAAATTTATTCATCAGGAAATCCAAACATGGCTTACTCCAAGAAAACTTAAAATGGGAATCATGGTTACCGACAATGGGAAGAACATTTTGTCTGTGCTGCGCCAAGGAAGCCTGACCCATGCCCCCTGCATGGCTCACGTCTTCAATCTGGTTGTCAAGCGGTTTCTGAAGTCTTCCCCCCATCTGCAAGACAGCCTAACAACTTCAAGGAAACTTTGCATGCACTTCAGCCACTCATACAGCATACAGCGTCAGAACGGTAGCCCCCAACATAGTCTGATTTGCGATGTTTCCACCCATTGGAATTCCACCCTTCACATGTTGGGCCGATTATATGAACAGAGAAAAGCCATCACGGATTTCCTGATGATCCAAGCAGATAGGGGGACTCCCCTGTGTAACTTCAATGTCAACCAGTGGCAGCTCATACGTGACACCTACTGTTTGCTCAGGCCCTTTGAGGAAGCCACTTTATTTGTCAATCAGCAGGATTACGGGATGAGCGGCGTGATTCCACTGCTTCATGTACTACAGCACATGTTGGAAACCATGGCTGGTCAGGGCAATGAAGGCGTCTACATCTTACGGCCACATAAACCTTGTTGGAGCTGAACTGGAGGAGGAGGAGGAAGAGGAGGAGGAGTTGCCCAGTGAAGCACAGTTTAGGCTTGGCGAAATGGCTGGTTATCTAGTCAGCGGACAGGAGAGGAGGAGCAGGAGCAGCCAGAGGAGCTAGAGGGTTTTGAGGAAGGTGAGACAGAGGACCTGGACACACCGTGGCAGTATGCAGTGGAGATGGAGACAGGTAGCCCCTCCGAGTCACTTGCGCAAATGGCAGGAAGCATGCTCACGTGCTTGCGTAGTGACCCCAGAATTGTTTCCATTTGTCGGCGGGATGACTTCTGGCTGTCCACCTTATTGGACCTTCAATTCCGGCACAAAATGGGGGCATTTTTTAAACCCGCCGAGAGGGAGGACAAACTGAACTACTACAAAGACATTCTACGTAGTCAGTTGGCCGATGCCTATCTGCGCCATGGTCCATACTCTCGCAGATCTGACTCGGGGGGACCTCTGCGCTCCCCTTCCACTGCCATGGCTGCTGGGGGGGTTGGCAGGAGCAGCAGCAGCAGCTCCATCAGCAGCAGCCTCAGTCTTCAGTCGCTAATGAGTAGCTTTCTACATCCGCATAGTGAGGCTACTCATGAGCAGCAGGAAGACCTGGAGCAGGACCTGAACCAGCAGGTCATGTCATACCTTCACAAGACCATGCCAACACACCTTGAGGATCCGCTGGACTTCTGGGCAGCCAAACTTGGCTTGTGGCCGCAACTAGCAGAGTTTGCCCTGGAAAAGCTGTCCTGCCCGGCCAGTAGCGTGCCATCTGAGTGGGTGTTTAGTGCGGCGGGGCCATAGTTACGGTGAGGAGAACTCGTCTGTCAACTAAAAATGTGGAGAGACTCACCTTTGTCAAAATGAATCAGGGATGGATCAGCCAGGATTTCCACCCACCAATGCCTGATGCATGCGACTAGATTCAGCATGGTGCCACGTTTTACACTTTCCAAATGATGCAAAACATATTTATGTCTTTAGGCCAATCTTTGGGCTCCTGCAGATGCCAACATCAGGGTGTGCCTTCCAGCCAATTTTTGGGCTCCTGCTGCTGCCAACTCCAGGGTCTCTTTCAAGCAATGTTTGGGCTCCTGCTTATGCTGCTGCCAACTCCAGGGTGTGATTCATCCAATTTTTGGGCTCCTGCTGCCAACTCCAGTGTCTCTTTCAAGCTATGTTTGGGCTCCTGCTGCTGCTGCTTGCAACTCCAGGGTGTGAGTCATCCAATTTTTGGGCTCCTGCTGCCAACTCCAGTGTCTCTTTCAAGCTATATTTGGGCTCCTGCTGCTGCTGCTTGCAACTCCAGGGTGTGATTCATCCAATTTTTGGGCTCCTGCTGCCAGCTCCAGTGTCTCTTTCAAGTAATGTTTGGGCTCCTGCTGCTGCTGCTGCTTGCAACTCCAGGGTGTGATTCATCCAATTTTTGGGCTCCTGCTGGCAACTCCAGTGTCTCTTTCAAGCTATGTTTGGGCTCCTGCTGCTGCTGCTTGCAACTTCAGGGTGTGATTCATCCAATTTTTGGGCTCCTGAAGCCAACTCCAGTGTCTCTTTAAAGTAATGTTTGGGATCCTGCTGCTGCTTGCAACTCCAGGGTGTGATTTATCCAATTTTTGGGCTCCTGCAGCCTACTCCAGTGTTTTTTTAAAGTAATGTTTGTACTCCTGCTTTTGCTTGCAACTCCAGAGTGTGATTCATCCAATTTATGGCCTCCTGCAGCCAACTACAGTGTCTCTTTCAATCTATGTTTGGGCTCCTGCTGCTGCTGCGTGCAACTCCAGGGTGTGATTCATCCAATTTTTGGGCTCCTGCTGCCAACTCCAGTGTGTCTTTCAAGCTATGTTTGGGCTTCTGATGCTGCTGCTTGCAACTCCAGGGTGAGATTCATCCAATTTTTGGGCTCCTGCTGGCAACTCCAGTGTGTCTTTCAAGCTATGTTTGGGCTACTGTTGCTGCTGCTTGCAACTCCAGGGTGTAATTCATCCAATTTTTGGGCTTCTGCTGCCAACTCCAGTGTCTCTTTCAAGGTATGTTTGGGCTCCTGCTGCTGCTTGCAACTTCTGGGTGTGAGTCATCCAATTTTTAGGCTCCTGCTGCCAACTCCAGTGTCTCTTTAAAGTAATGGTTGGGCTCCTGCTGCTGCTTGCAACTCCAGGGTGTGATTCATCCAATTTTTGGGCTCCTGCTGCCAACTCTAGTGTCTCTTTCAAGCTATGTTTGGGCTCCTGCTGCTGCTGCTTGCAACTCCAGGGTGTGATTCATCCAATTTGTGGGCTCCTGCTGCCAACTCCAGTGTCTCTTTCAAGCTATGTTTGGGCTTCTGCTGCTGCTGCTTGCAACTCCAAGGTATGATTCATCCAATTTTTGGGCTCCTGCTGCCAACTCCAGTGTCTCTTTCAAGCTATGTTTGGGCTCCTGCTGCTACTGCTGCTTGCAACTCCAGGGTGTGATTCATCCAATTTTTGGGCTCCTGCTGCCAACTCCAGTGTCTCTTTAAAGCAATGTTTGGGCTCCTGCTGCTGCTTACCACTCCAGGGTGTGATTCATCCAATTTTGGGCTCCTGCTGGCAACTTCAGTGTCTCTTTCAAGCTATGTTTGGGCTCCTGCTGCTGCTTGCAACTCCAGGGCGTGATTCATCCAATTTGTGGCTTCTGCTGCCAACTCCAGTGTCTCTTTCAGGCTATGTTTGAGCTGCTGCTGCTGCTGTCTGCAACTCCAGGGTGTGATTCATCCAATTTTTGGGCTCCTGCTGCCAACTCCAGTGTCTCTTTAAAGCAATGTTTGGGCTCCTGCTGCTGCTTGAAACTCCAGGGTGTGATTCATCCATTTTTGGGCTCCTGCTGGCAACTCCAGTGTCTCTTTAAAGCAATGTTTGCGCTCCTGCTGCTGCTTGCCACTCCAGGGTGTGATTCATCCAATTTTTGAGCTCCTGCAGCCAACTCCAGTGTCTCTTTAAAGTAATGTTTGGGCTCCTGCTGCTACTGCTGCTTGCAACTCCAGGGTGTGATTCAGCCAATTTTTGGGCTCCTGCTGCCAACTCCAGTGTGTCTTTCAAGCTATGTTTGGGCTCCTGCTGCTGCTGCTGCTGCTGCTTGCAACTCCAGGGTGTGATTCATCCAATTTTTGGGCTCCTGCTGCCAAATCCAGTGTCTCTTTCAAGCTATGTTTGGGCTGCTGCTGCTTCTGCTTGCAACTCCAGGGTATGATTCAGCCAATTTTTGGGCTCCTGCTTGATTCAGCCAATTTTTGGGCTCCTGCTGCCAACTCCAATGTGTCTTTCAAGCTATGTTTGGGCTCCTGCTGCTGCTGCTGCTTGCAACTCCAGGGTGTGATTCAATCAATTTTTGGGCTCCTGCTGCCAACTCCAATGTGTCTTTCAAGCTATGTTTGGGCTCCTGCTGCTGCTGCTGCTGCTTGCAACTCCAGGGTGTGATTCATCCAATTTTTGGGCTCCTGCTGCCAACTCCAGTGCCTCTTTCAAGCTATGTTTGGGCTCCTGCTGCTGCTGCTTGCAACTCCAGGGTGTGATTCAATCAATTTTTGGGCTCCTGCTGCCAACTCCAGTGTGTCTTTCAAGCTATGTTTGGGCTCCTGCTGCTGCTGCTTGCAACTCCAGGGTGTGATTCATCCAATTTTTGGGCTCCTGCTGCCAACTCCAGTGTCTCTTTCAAGCTATGTTTGAGCTGCTGCTACTGCTTGCAACTCCAGGGTGTGATTCAGCCAATTTTTGGGCTCCTGCTGCCAACTCCAGTGTCTCTTTAAAGCAATGTTTGTGCTCCTGCTGCTGCTTGCAACTCCAGGGTGTGATTCATCCAATTTTTGGGCTCCTGCTGCCAACTCCAGTGTCTCTTTCAAGCTATGTTTGGGCTGCTGCTGATGCTGCTTGCAACTCCAGGGTGTGATTCAGCCAATTTTTGGGCTCCTGCTGCCAACTCCAGTGTCTCTTTAAAGCAATGTTTGTGCTCCTGCTGCTGCTTGCAACTCCCGGGGGGGATTCATCCATTTTTTGGGCTCCTGCTGCCAACTCCAGTGTCTCTTTCAAGCTATGTTTGGGCTCCTGCTGCTACTGCTGCTTACAACTCCAGGGTGTGATTCATCCAATTTTTGGGCTCCTGCTGCCAACTCCAGTGTCTCTTTCAAGCTATGCTTGGGCTGCTGCTGCTGCTGCTTGCAACTCCGGGGTGTGATTCAGCCAATTTTTGGGCTCCTGCTGCCAACTCCAGTGTCTCTTTAAAGCAATGTTTGGGCTCCTGCAGCTGCTGCTGCTGCTTGCAACTCCAGGTGGCGGTGGCAGGCGGCATCTATACATTTTGATGATTGATTGATCTGGCCAGATCACACCGTTGTGGGGAGTTGGTGAGAGCCACCCTCTGTTTTATAAGCGCTTGGAATTTTAACTATATGTGAGTGCAGTGTTTTCCTTCATAAAATGGTGTGTGTTTTACAGTATCACACTAGATGTTTGTGTTTTCTGTTTTATGTGGCACCATTTGACGTGACAATACACTTTTGAACCTACGTGGTGGGCTGTGTGCATTGAATGGAGGAGTGAATTTGTGTGCAATTTAGCCCTGAAGAAACCAACAACGTTTATATAGGAGACTATTCTCAAGGTGAAGTGTGGAGTAAGTGCTTGCACATGTACTTTGGGACAACGCAAGGAGATTATTCTCAAGGTGACGTGTGGAGGAAGTGTTTGCACATGTACTTTGGGACAACCCACGGGTAAACTAGGAAGCTCTGTGTATTTATTGTATTATTGATTGAACTCTGTGGACAAAGGGTTTTACACGTAGAGCATTCCGTTTTCAAGGTTTTAAGAATTTTATAGTGCTTTTGAAATTTGTTGCTTTTTAGCGCGGTATTTTAATTATTTTTATTTATACACTTACAAGGTAAGTGTATGGGGCGATCTGGGGGGTTTAACACAGTGGGGCATCCCGTGTGGGTTTTGGTCCACTTTTGGGGGTAAAGTGTGCCCCCTAAGTCACATACCCAGGCAAAGCAACCAAGGGGGGTGGTCCAGGGATCTGCCCCCTCCTCCGATGTTTGCATAAGAGCATGCTTAACAGTATTGAGCATCCAGGCATTTACTACTGTATGTACCAATTAGGAGCAGAAGGCGGAAGAGTGGGCATGGGAGACGCACGTTCTTGTTGCCCAGGACACAACTCATTTAAGATGAAGTTGTGTTCCTGCATAAGTCACATACTCATGTTCACCAGTTTGGCAGCTTGTGAATGCAGAAGCCAGGCCCCATCTGTGCCATGCTCTTTAATGGATCTCCCCAGATAAGATCCCAGTAGACCTACACTCCTGGTTAGAGATGAGCGAACTTTTGAAAAATTCGATTCGACTGATTCGCCGAATTTTCCGACAAAAATCGTTTCGACCCGAATTTATTTGCGACGAATCGCTATTAAAAACGGCTATTTCTGAGCCTCCTAGAGCCTCAATAGGGTTGTAAACCATTTTGCCTTGCTGTAACACGCATAGGATGCGTGCTGGGTTAGTTAAATAATACTGTAAATAAATATCACATGCAGATCAGAGGCATCGCTAATAGAATCGCAGAGCGGCACAATTGCAGAGAATTGAAGTGGCATCACTATGAGGGGCAGGAGCCCAAACATTGCTTTAAAGAGACACTGGAGTTGGCAGCAGCAGGAGCCCAAAAATTGGATGAATCACACCCTGGAGTTGCAAGCAGCAGCAGGAGCCCAAACATTGGCTGAAAGAGACACTGGAGTTGGCAGCAGCAGGAGCCCAAAAATTGACTGACACACCCTGGAGTTTCAAGCAGCAGCAGCAGCAGGAGCCCAAACATAGCTTGAAAGAGACACTGGAGTTGGCTGCAGGAGCCCAAAGATTGGATGAATCACACCCTGCAGTTGCAAGCAGCAGCAGCAGGAGCCCAAGTATTACTTTAAAGAGAAACTGGATTTGGCAGCAGGTGCCCAAAATTGGATGAATCACACCCTGGAGTTGGAAGCAGCAGCAGCAGGAGCCCAAACATTACTTTAAAGAGACACTGGGGTTGGCTTCAGGAGCCCAAACATTGGATGAATCACACCCTGGAGTTGGCAGCAGCAGCAGCAGCAGCAGGAGCCCAAACATTACTTTAAAGAGACACTGGAGTTGGCTTCAGGAGCCCAAAAATTGGATGAATCACACCCTGGAGTTGGCAGCAGCAGCAGCAGGAGCCCAAACATTACTTTAAAGAGACACTGGAGTTGGCAGCAGAAGCCCAAAGATTGGATGAATCACACCCTGGAGTCGGCAGCAGCAGCAGCAGGAGCCCAAACATTACTTTAAAGAGACACTGGGGTTGGCTTCAGGAGCCCAAAAATTGGATGATTCACACCCTGGAGTTGGCAGCAGCAGCAGCAGCAGCAGCAGCAGGAGCCCAAATATTACTTTAAAGAGACACTGGAGTTGGCTTCAGGAGCCCAAAAATTGGATGAATCACACCCTGGAGTTGGCAGCAGCAGCAGCAGCAGGAGCCCAAATATTACTTTAAAGAGACACTGGAGTTGGCTTCAGGAGCCCAAAAATTGGACGATTCACACCCTGGAGATGGCAGCAGCAGGTGTCCAAACATTACTTTAAAGATACACTGGAGTTGGCTTCAGGAGCCCAAAATTTGGATGATTCACACCCTGGAGTTGGCTGCAGCAGCAGCAGGAACCCAAACATTACTTTAAAGAGACACTGGGGTTGGCGTCAGGAGCCCAAAAATTGGATGAGTCACACCCTGGAGTTGGCAGCAGCAGCAGCAGCAGGAGCCCAAATATTACTTTAAAGAGACACTGGAGTTGGCTTCAGGACCCCAAAAATTGGATGATTCACACCCTGGAGTTGGCAGCAGCAGCAGGAGCCCAAACATTACTTTAAAGAGACACTGGGGTTGGCAGCAGGAGCCCAAAGATTAGATGAATCACACCCTGGAGTTGGCAGCAGGAGCAGCAGCAGCAGGGGCCCAAACATTACTTTAAAGAGACACTGGAGTTGGCTTCAGGAGCCCAAAAATTGGATGAATCGCATCCTCGAGTTGGCAGCAGCAGCAGGAGCCCAAATATTACTTTAAAGAGACACTGGGGTTGGCTTCAGGAGCCCAAAAATTGGATGATTCACACCCTGGAGTTGGCAGCAGCAGCAGCAGCAGGAGCCCAAATATTACTTTAAAGAGAAACTGGAGTTGGCTTCAAGAGCCCAAAATTTGGATGATTCACACCCTGGAGTTGGCAGCAGCAGCAGCAGCAGGAGCCCAAACATTACCTTAAAGAGACACTGGGGTTGGCAGCAGGAGCCCAAAGATTGGATGAATCACACCCTGGAGTTGGCAGCAGCAGCAGCAGCAGGAGCCCAAACATTACTTTAAAGAGACTCTGGGGTTGGCAGCAGGAGCCCAAAGATTGGATGAATCACACCCTGGAGTTGGCAGCAGCAGCAGCAGGAGCCCAAACATTACTTTAAAGAGACACTGGAGTTGGCTTCAGGAGCCCAAAAATTGGATGATTCACACCCTGGAGTTGGCAGCAGCAGCAGCAGGAGCCCAAATATTACTTTAAAGAGACACTGGAGTTGGCTTCAGGAGCCCAAAATTTGGATGATTCACACCCTGGAGTTGGCAGCAGCAGCAGGAGCCCAAACATTACTTTAAAGAGACACTGGGGTTGGCTTCAGGAGCCCAAAAAATGGATGATTCACACCCTGGAGTTGGCAGCAGCAGCAGCAGGAGCCCAAATATTACTTTAAAGAGACACTGGAGTTGGCTTCAGGAGCCCAAAAATTGGATGATTCACACCCTGGAGTTGGCAGCAGCAGCAGGAGCCGAAACATTACTTCAAAGAGACACTGGGGTTGGCAGCAGGAGCCCAAAGATTGGATGAATCACACCCTGGAGTTGGCAGCAGCAGCAGAAGCCCAAACATTACTTTAAAGAGACACTGGGGTTGGCAGCAGGAGCCCAAAGATTGGATGAATCACACCCTGGAGCTGTCAGCAGCAGCAGGAGCCCAAATATTACTTTAAAGAGACACTGGAGTTGGCTTCAGGAGCCCAAAAATTGGATGATTCACACCCTGGAGTTGGCAGCAGCAGCAGCAGCAGGAGCCCAAACATTACTTTAAAGAGACATGGGGGTTGGCAGCAGAAGCCCAAAGATTGGATGATTCACACCCTGGAGTTGGCAGCAGCAGGAGCCCAAACATTACTTTAAAGAGACACTGGGGTTGGCTTCAGGAGCCCAAAAATTGGATGATTCACACCCTGGAGTTGGCAGCAGCAGCAGGAGCCCAAATATTACTTTAAAGAGACACTGGAGTTGGCTTCAGGAGCCCAAAAATTGGATGATTCACACCCTGGAGTTGGCAGCAGCAACAGCAGCAGGAGCCCAAACATTACTTTAAAGAGACACTGGGGTTGGCAGCAGGAGCCCAAAGATTGGATGAATCACACCCTGGAGTTGGCAGCAGCAGCAGAAGGAGCAGCAGCAGCAGGAGCCAAAACATTACTTTAAAGAGACACTGGAGTTGGCTTCAGGAGCCCAAAAATTGGATGAATCACACCCTGGAGTTGGCAGCAGCAGGAGCCCAAATATTACTTTAAAGAGACACTGGAGTTGGCTTCAGGAGCCCAAGATTTGGATGATTCACACCCTGGAGTTGGCAGCAGCAACAGCAGCAGCAGGAGCCCAAATATTACTTTAAAGAGACACTGGAGTTGGCTTCAGTAGCCCAAAAATTGGATGATTCACACCCTGGAGTTGGCAGCAGCAGCAGCAGGAGCCCAAACATTACTTTAAAGAGACACTGGGGTTGGCAGCAGGAGCCCAAAGATTGGATGAATCACACCCTGGAGTTGGCAGCAGCAGCAGGAGCCCAAACATTACAATAAAGAGACACTGGGGTTGGCAGCAGGAGCCCAAAGATTGGATGAATCACACCCTGGAGCTGGCAGCAGCAGCAGCAGCAGCAGCAGCAGCAGCCCAAATATTACTTTAAAGAGACACTGGAGTTGGCTTCAGGAGCCCAAAATTTGGATGATTCACACCCTGGAGTTGGCAGCAGCAGCAGGAGCCCAAACATTACTTTAAAGAGACACTGGGGTTGGCTTCAGGAGCCCAAAAATTGGATGATTCACACCCTGGAGTTGGCAGCAGCAGCAGCAGGAGCCCAAATATTACTTTAAAGAGACACTGGAGTTGGCTTCAGGAGCCCAAAAATTGGATGATTCACGCCCTGGAGTTGGCAGCAGCAGCAGCAGCAGCAGCAGGAGCCCAAACATTACTTTAAAGAGACACTGGGGTTGGCAGCAGGAGCCCAAAGATTGGATGAATCACACCCTGGAGCTGTCAGCAGCAGCAGGAGCCCAAATATTACTTTAAAGAGACACTGGAGTTGGCTTCAGGAGCCCAAAAATTGGATGATTCACACCCTGGAGTTGGCAGCAGCAGCAGGAGCCCAAATATTACTTTAAAGAGACACTGGGGTTGGCTTCAGGAGCCCAAAAATTGGATGATTCACACCCTGGAGTTGGCAGCAGCAGCAGGAGCCCAAATATTACTTTAAAGAGACACTGGGGTTGGCTTCAGGAGCCCAAAAATTGGATGATTCACACCCTGGAGTTGGCAGCAGCAGCAGCAGGAGCCCAAATATTACTTTAAAGAGACACTGGAGTTGGCTTCAGGAGCCCAAAAATTGGATGATTCACGCCCTGGAGTTGGCAGCAGCAGCAGCAGCAGGAGCCCAAACATTACTTTAAAGAGACACTGGGGTTGGCAGCAGGAGCCCAAAGATTGGATGAATCACACCCTGGAGTTGGCAGCAGCAGCAGCAGCAGGAGCCCAAACATTACTTTTAAGAGACACTGGGGTTGGCAGCAGGAGCCCAAAGATCGGATTAATCACACTCTGGAGCTGGCAGCAGCAGCAGCAGCAGGAGCCCAAATATTACTTTAAAGAGACACTGGGGTTGGCTTCAGGAGCCCAAAAATTGGATGATTCACACCCTGGAGTTGGCAGCAGCAGCAGGAGCCCAAATATTACTTTAAAGAGACACTGGAGTTGGCTTCAGGAGCCCAAAAATTGGATGATTCACACCCTGGAGTTGGCAGCAGAAGCAGGAGCCCAAACATTACTTTAAAGAGACACTGGGGTTTGCAGCAGGAGCCCAAAGATTGGATGAATCACACCCTGGAGTTGGCAGCAGCAGCAGAAGCAGCAGCAGGAGCCCAAACATTACTTTAAAGAGACACTGGAGTTGGCTTCAGGAGCCCAAAAATTGGATGAATCACACCCTGGAGTTGGCAGCAGCGGCAGCAGGATCCCAAATATTCCTTTAAAGAGATACTGGAGTTGGCTTCAGGAGCCCAAAATTTGGATGATTCACACCGTGGAGTTGGCAGCAGCGGCAGGAGCCCAAACATTACTTTAAAGAGACACTGGGGTTGGCATCAGGAGCCCAAAGATTGGATGAATCACACCCTGGAGTTGGCAGCAGCAGCAGGAGCCCAAACATTACTTTAAAGAGACACTGGGGTTGGCAGCAGGAGCCCAAAGATTGGATGAATCACACCCTGGAGCTGGCAGCAGCAGCAGGAGCCCAAATATTACTTTAAAAAGACACTGGAGTTGGCTTCAGGAGCCCAAAAATTTAATGATTCACACCCTGGAGTTGGCAGCAGCAGCAGCAGCAGGAGCCCAAACATTACTTTAAAGAGACACTGGGGTTGGCAGCTGGAGCCCAAAAATTGGATGATTCACACCCTGGAGTTGGCCGCAGCAGCAGCAGGAGCCCAAACATTACTTTAAAGAGACACTGGGGTTGGCAGCAGGAGCCCAAAGATTGGATGAATCACACCCTGGAGTTGGCAGCAGCAGCAGAATGAGCAGCAGCAGCAGGAGCCCAAACATAGCTTTAAAGAGACACTGGAGTTGGCTTCAGGAGCCCAAAAATTGGATGAATCACACCCTGGAGCTGGCAGCAGCAGCAGCAGAAGCCCAAATATTACTTTAAAGAGACACTGGAGTTGGCTTCAGGAGCCCAAAAATTTGATGATTCACACCCTGGAGTTGGCAGCAGCAGCAGGAGCCCAAACATTACTTTAAAGAGACACTGGGGTTGGCTTCAGGAGCCCAAAAATTGGATGATTCACACCCTGGAGTTGGCAGCAGCAGCAGCAGCAGGAGCCCAAACATTACTTTAAAGAGACACTAGAGTTGGCTTCAGGAGCCCAAAAATTGGATGATTCACACCCTGGAGTTGGCAGAAGCAGCAGCAGCAGGAGCCCAAACATAACTTTAAAGAGACACTGGGGTTGGCTTCAGGAGCCCAAAAATTGGATGAATCACACCCTGGAGTTGGCATCAGCAGGAGCCCAAAAATTGGCCTAAAGACATAAATATGTTTTGCACCATTTGGAAAGTGTAAAACGTGGCACCATGCTGAATCTAGTCGCATGCATCAGGCATTGGTGGGTGGAAATCCTGGCTGATCCATCCCTGATTCATTTTGACAAAGGTGAGTCTCTCCACATTTTTAGTTGACAGACGAGTTCTCCTCGCCGTAACTATGGCCCCCGCCGCACTAAACACCCGCTCAGATGGCACGCTACTTGCCGGGCAGGACAGCTTTTCCAGGGCAAACTCTGCTAGTTGCGGCCACAAATCAAGTTTGGCTGCCCAGAAGTCCAGCGGATCCTCAAGGTGTGTTGGCATGGTCATGTCAAAGTATGACATGACCTGCTGGTTCAGGTCCTGCTCCAGGTCTTCCTGCTGCTCATGAGTAGCCTCACAATGCGGGTGTAGAAAGCTACTCATTAGCGACTGAAGACTGAGGCTGCTGCTGATGGAGCTGCTGCTGCTGCTCCTGCCAACCCCCCAGCAGCCATGACAGTGGAAGGTGAGCGCAGAGGTCCCCTCGAGTCAGACCTGCGAGAGTATGGACCATGGCGCAGATAAGCATCGGCCAACTGCCTACGTAGAATGTCTTTGTAGTAGTTCAGTTTGTCCTCCCTCTCGGTGGGTTTAAAAAATGGCCACATTTTGTGCCGGAAGCGAGGGTCCAATAAGGTGGACAGCCAGAAGTCATCCTGCCGACAGATGGAAACAATTCTGGGGTCACTACGCAAGCACGTGAGCATGCTTCCTGCCATTTGCGCAAGTGACTCGGATGGACTACCTGTCTCCATCTCCACTGCATACTGCCACGGTGTGCCCGGGTCCTCTGTCTCGCCTTCCTCAAAAACCTCTAGCTCCTCTGGCTGCTCCTGCTCCTCCTCTCCTGTCCGCTGACAAGATAAACCAGCCATTTCGCCAAGCCTAAACTGTGTTTCGCTGGGCAACTCCTCCTCCTCTTCCTCCTCCTCCTCCAGTTCAGCTCCAACGGGGTTCATGTGGCCGTAAGATGTAAACGCCATGTCTCCCGTGCCTTGACCAGCCATGGTTTCCAACATGTGCTGTAGTACATGAAGCAGTGGAATCACGTCGTTCATCCCGTAATCCTGCCGACTGACAAATAAAGTGGCTTCCTCAAAGGGCCTGAGCAAACAGCAGGTGTCACGTATGAGCTGCCACTGGTTGACATTGAAGTTACACAGGGGAGTCCCCCTATCTGCTTGGATCATCAGGAAATCCGTGATGGCTTTTCTCTGTTCATATAATCGGTCCAACATGTGAAGGGTGGAATTCCAACGGGTGGAAACATCGCAAATCAGACTATGTTGGGGGATAACGTTCTGACGCTGTAGCTCAAGAAGGGTGTGTTTGGCGGTGTATGAGTGGCTGAAGTGCATGCAAAGTTTCCTTGAAGTTGTTAGGATGTCTTGCAGATGGGGGGAACACTTCAGAAACTGCTTGACAACCAGATTGAAGACGTGAGCCATACAGGGGGCATGGGTCAGGCTCCCTTGGCGCAGCGCAGACAAAATGTTCTTCCCATTGTCGGTAACCATGATTCCCGTTTTAAGTTTTCTTGGAGTAAGCCATGTTTGGATTTCCTGATGAATAAATGTAAGCAGTTCCTCCCCTGTGTGACTCCGTTCGCCAAGACAAACCATGTGAAGCACTGCGTGACACCTCCGTGCCCTGCACACATGGTAGACTGGAGGGGCACTGAGACTTGAGCCTACAGTGGAGGGTGAGGAGATGGCGGAGGATGAGGAGGCAGAGTCGCACAGTGTCACAGGCCCAACGGGCAGGGAACGCGGAGGCCGAAGCGGCGTCCAAGTTGCTGCTGCAAAGGGACCACATTCACCCAGTGGGCCGTAAACGACATGTACTGTCCCTGACCGTAGTTACAGCTCCAGACGTCGGCGCTGCCATGCACTTTGCTACACACCGACAGGCTCAAGGACTGGCCCACCTTCTGTTCAACAAAAGTGTGCAGCGCTGGTACTGCCTTCTTGGCAAAGAAATGACGGCTTGGGACTCTCCACCTCGGCTCGGCACAAGCCATCAGTTCTCTGAAAGGTGCAGAGTCCACCACCTGAAAAGGGAGCGACTGCAGCACCAGCAACTTGGACAGGAGCACATTCAGCTTCTGCGCCGTAGGATGAGTGGGCGCATACTGCTGTCTCTTGGACATGGTTTCGCTGATGGATTGCTGGCGGGATGCATGACTTGGAGGAGGAGGAGCAGGAGCGACAGAGGATGGGTATGACGCACAGCTGCCTTCGGCTGAGGTGCTGGAGCCTTGGCTGGCAGAAATTGGGAGCGGCGTGCCACTCGGTGAGGAAGCAGTCTGGCCCACCTCTCCAGAGCCTAGGTTCTCCCAGGCCACTTTATGGTGACGCTGCATATGTTGACGCAGGGCCGTGGTGCCAACATTTGGACCCTGGCTACGCTTCACCTTCTGCCTACATATCTTGCATGTGGCCATGTTACCCTCCTGCGGATGCTTCAGGAAAGACTGCCACACTGCCGAGTAGCTACTTTTCCCACCCCCTGGCCTCACTGATTCACTGCTGCTGTTGCCAACCACAGGAACCCCTGCTCCACTACCTCCCGATAAGGTAGACTGCCGCACAACAGGTGCTCTAGCCCGGCCCCGGCCCCGTTTGGCTCCAGGCTTTACAATTGTGCCCCCATGCTGCCTGCCAACCATGCTGCTAACACCTTGCTGCCTGAGCTGCTGACTCCGGGGCAACCTGCGCCCCTCTTCTCCTGATGATGACGATGAAGCCCCTTCATCACCCGGCTCCCAAGTGCGATCGGCTTCATCGTCATCATCATTATCACCGAGTTGTGGCTGCACGTCACTGATGTTCGTGGATTCGTCAACAGTGTCTGGCGCAGGAGCTGGAACGCTCGCAGCACCCATGACACTGTCCACATCACTATTTGTCTGCCTAGCTAAAGAAGCCACCTCCATTTCCTGGCTGGGCAGTAGCTGCTGACTGTCCTCTATCTGATCGTCCTCCTCACTAAAGAGTGGAGCTGAACCCAAAGCATAGGATACGTCGCTGGGGGAGGGAACGGCGTAGGACAGAGGCAATGGGAGGACAAGGACTGCTCTCGGGGCATGCCAACTCAGGGTTGTGTCAGAGGAACCTACTGACCCTAGACTGGGGGTCTCAGACGTAAGTTGTGATGATGTTGTTGATGAGCGCGTTAACCAATCTACCACGGCAGATGCGTTACTGGTGGAGACCCGACCGCTAGCAGATAATGGCAGATTAGGTCTCTCAGCGTGACTCCTGCTGCTACTGGCCCCCAGTCTGCTGCGACCTCTGCCTGCGGAATCTTGGCCTCTGCCACTCCTCTTTTCACTTCCAGGCACTTCTCTGCCCGACATAGTCTAACTGGCGTGGTAGTAGGTGATATTTTAAGAACCCCCAGGCAGCGGTGGGTATATATGAAACAGAATATAATGCACACCAAAAGTGAGCAGTAACACTCAGCCTCCAACAGGCCTGCTTAGTGTAAATAAGAGAGCTGCTTAGTGTAAATAAAGAGGGGTATGGTATGTTACAGAATGGGATGCCCCAACAGCAGAGCACCTGGGAGCAGTAGTACTATGCACAGCAAAAGTGTCTTTGTCAGGCCAAATTACTTTTAGAATAAGTGCAAAGGGTTATAGTAAATAGAGGCTGGTGTAGTCACAGAATGGGATGCCCCAACCGGAGTGCACCTGGGAGCAGTAGTACTATGCACAGCAAAAGTGTCTTTGTCAGGCCAAATTACTTTTAGAATAAGTGCAAAGGGTTATAGTAAATAGAGGCTGGTGTAGTCACAGAATGGGATGCCCCAACCGGAGAGCACCTGGGAGCAGTAGTACTATGCACAGCAAAAGTGTCTTTATCAGGCCAAATTACTTTTAGAATAAGTGCAAAGGGTTATAGTAAATAGAGGCTGGTGTAGTCACAGAATGGGATGCCCCAACCGGAGTGCACCTGGGAGCAGTACTATGCACAGCAAAAGTGTCTTTATCAGGCCAAATTACTTTTAGAATAAGTGCAAAGGGTTATAGTAAATAGTGGCTGGTGTAGTCACAGAATGGGATGCCCCAACCGGAGTGCACCTGGGAGCAGTACTATGCACAGCAAAAGTGTCTTTATCAGGCCAAATTACTTTTAGAATAAGTGCAAAGGGTTATAGTAAATAGAGGCTGGTGTAGTCACAGAATGGGATGCCCCAACCAGAGTGCACCTGGGAGCAGTACTATGCACAGCAAAAGTGTCTTTATCAGGCCAAATTACTTTTAGAATAAGTGCAAAGGGTTATTGTAAATAGAGGCTGGTGTAGTCACAGAATGGGATGCCCCAACCAGAGTGCACCTGGGAGCAGTACTATGCACAGCAAAAGTGTCTTTATCAGGCCAAATTACTTTTAGAATAAGTGCAAAGGGTTATAGTAAATAGAGGCTGGTGTAGTCACAGAATGGGATGTCCCAACCAGAGTGCACCTGGGAGCAGTACTATGCACAGCAAAAGTGTCTTTATCAGGCCAAATTACTTTTAGAATAAGTGCAAAGGGTTATAGTAAATAGAGGCTGGTGTAGTCACAGAATGGGATGCCCCAACCGGAGAGCACCTGGGAGCAGTAGTACTATGCACAGCAAAAGTGTCTTTATCAGGCCAAATTACTTTTAGAATAAGTGCAAAGGGTTATAGTAAATAGAGGCTGGTGTAGTCACAGAATGGGATGCCCCAACCGGAGTGCACCTGGGAGCAGTACTATGCACAGCAAAAGTGTCTTTATCAGGCCAAATTACTTTTAGAATAAGTGCAAAGGGTTATAGTAAATAGTGGCTGGTGTAGTCACAGAATGGGATGCCCCAACCGGAGTGCACCTGGGAGCAGTACTATGCACAGCAAAAGTGTCTTTATCAGGCCAAATTACTTTTAGAATAAGTGCAAAGGGTTATAGTAAATAGAGGCTGGTGTAGTCACAGAATGGGATGCCCCAACCAGAGTGCACCTGGGAGCAGTACTATGCACAGCAAAAGTGTCTTTATCAGGCCAAATTACTTTTAGAATAAGTGCAAAGGGTTATTGTAAATAGAGGCTGGTGTAGTCACAGAATGGGATGCCCCAACCAGAGTGCACCTGGGAGCAGTACTATGCACAGCAAAAGTGTCTTTATCAGGCCAAATTACTTTTAGAATAAGTGCAAAGGGTTATAGTAAATAGAGGCTGGTGTAGTCACAGAATGGGATGCCCCAACCAGAGTGCACCTGGGAGCAGTACTGTGCACAGCAAAAGTGTCTTTATCAGGCCAAATTACTTTTAGAATAAGTGCAAAGGGTTATAGTAAATAGAGGCTGGTGTAGTCACAGAATGGGATGCCCCAACCAGAGTGCACCTGGGAGCAGTACTATGCACAGCAAAAGTGTCTTTATCAGGCCAAATTACTTTTAGAATAAGTGCAAAGGGTTATAGTAAATAGAGGCTGGTGTAGTCACAGAATGGGATGCCCCAACCGGAGAGCACCTGGGAGCAGTAGTACTATGCACAGGAAAAGTGTCTTTGTCAGGCCAAATTACTTTTAGAATAAGTGCAAAGGGTTATAGTAAATAGAGGCCGGTGTAGTCACAGAATGGGATGCCCCAACCAGAGTGCACCTGGGAGCAGTACTATGCACAGCAAAAGTGTCTTTATCAGGCCAAATTACTTTTAGAATAAGTGCAAAGGGTTATAGTAAATAGAGGCTGGTGTAGTCACAGAATGGGATGCCCCAACCAGAGTGCACCTGGGAGCAGTACTATGCACAGCAAAGGTGTCTTTATCAGGCCAAATTACTTTTAGAATAAGTGCAAAGGGTTATAGTAAATAGAGGCTGGTGTAGTCACAGAATGGGATGCCCCAACCAGAGTGCACCTGGGAGCAGTACTATGCACAGCAAAAGTGTCTTTATCAGGCCAAATTACTTTTAGAATAAGTGCAAAGGGATATAGTAAATAGAGGCTGGTGTAGTCACAGAATGGGATGCCCCAACCAGAGTGCACCTGGGAGCAGTACTATGCACAGCAAAAGTGTCTTTATCAGGCCAAATTACTTTTAGAATAAGTGCAAAGTGTTATAGTAAATAGAGGCTGGTGTAGTCACAGAATGGGATGCCCCAACCAGAGTGCACCTGGGAGCAGTACTATGCACAGCAAAAGTGTCTTTATCAGGCCAAATTACTTTTAGAATAAGTGCAAAGGGTTATAGTAAATAGAGGCTGGTGTAGTCACAGAATGGGATGCCCCAACCAGAGTGCACCTGGGAGCAGTACTATGCACAGCAAAAGTGTCTTTATCAGGCCAAATTACTTTTAGAATAAGTGCAAAGGGTTATAGTAAATAGAGGCTGGTGTAGTCACAGAATGGGATGCCCCAACCGGAGAGCACCTGGGAGCAGTAGTACTATGCACAGCAAAAGTGTCTTTGTCAGGCCAAATTACTTTTAGAATAAGTGCAAAGGGTTATAGTAAATAGAGGCTGGTGTAGTCACAGAATGGGATGCCCCAACCGGAGAGCACCTGGGAGCAGTAGTACTATGCACAGGAAAAGTGTCTTTGTCAGGCCAAATTACTTTTAGAATAAGTGCAAAGGGTTATAGTAAATAGAGGCTGGTGTAGTCACAGAATGGGATGCCCCAACCAGAGTGCACCTGGGAGCAGTACTATGCACAGCAAAAGTGTCTTTATCAGGCCAAATTACTTTTAGAATAAGTGCAAAGGGTTATAGTAAATAGAGGCTGGTGTAGTCACAGAATGGGATGTCCCAACCAGAGTGCACCTGGGAGCAGTACTATGCACAGCAAAAGTGTCTTTATCAGGCCAAATTACTTTTAGAATAAGTGCAAAGGGTTATAGTAAATAGAGGCTGGTGTAGTCACAGAATGGGATGCCCCAACCGGAGAGCACCTGGGAGCAGTAGTACTATGCACAGGAAAAGTGTCTTTGTCAGGCCAAATTACTTTTAGAATAAGTGCAAAGGGTTATAGTAAATAGAGACCGGTGTAGTCACAGAATGGGATGCCCCAACCAGAGTGCACCTGGGAGCAGTACTATGCACAGCAAAAGTGTCTTTATCAGGCCAAATTACTTTTAGAATAAGTGCAAAGGGTTATAGTAAATAGAGGCTGGTGTAGTCACAGAATGGGATGCCCCAACCAGAGTGCACCTGGGAGCAGTACTATGCACAGCAAAGGTGTCTTTATCAGGCCAAATTACTTTTAGAATAAGTGCAAAGGGTTATAGTAAATAGAGGCTGGTGTAGTCACAGAATGGGATGCCCCAACCAGAGTGCACCTGGGAGCAGTACTATGCACAGCAAAAGTGTCTTTATCAGACCAAATTACTTTTAGAATAAGTGCAAAGGGTTATAGTAAATAGAGGCTGGTGTAGTCACAGAATGGGATGCCCCAACCGGAGAGCACCTGGGAGCAGTAGTACTATGCACAGCAAAAGTGTCTTTATCAGGCCAAATTACTTTTAGAATAAGTGCAAAGGGTTATAGTAAATAGAGGCTGGTGTAGTCACAGAATGGGATGCCCCAACCAGAGTGCACCTGGGAGCAGTACTTTGCACAGCAAAAGTGTCTTTATCAGGCCAAATTACTTTTAGAATAAGTGCAAAGGGTTATAGTAAATAGAGGCTGGTGTAGTCACAGAATGGGATGCCCCAACCAGAGTGCCCTTGGGAGCAGTACTTTGCACAGCAAAAGTGTCTTTATCAGGCCAAATTACTTTTAGAATAAGTGCAAAGGGTTATAGTAAATAGAGGCTGGTGTAGTCACAGAATGGGATGCCCCAACCGGAGAGCACCTGGGAGCAGTACTATGCACAGCAAAAGTGTCTTTATCAGGCCATATTACTTTTAGAATAAGTGCAAAGGGTTATAGTAAATAGAGGCTGGTGTAGTCACAGAATGGGATGCCCCAACCAGAGTGCACCTGGGAGCAGTACTATGCACAGCAAAAGTGTCTTTATCAGGCCAAATTGCTTTTAGAATAAGTGCAAAGGGTTATAGTAAATAGAGGCTGGTGTAGTCACAGAATGGGATGCCTCACAGCAGACTTGAGATCAGTTCAGTATATATGCACAGTAAGTGTATAAGCAGCCTGAAAACGCTAACAAAGCCAGTCAGCCAGCCAGTAACACGCAAAAAAAAAAAAATCTCCCTGTGACTGCCTCTGATTTTTCCTAACTTTCCCTGCTTCTCGCTGACTTCCTGCCTGTCTCCTGCCTGTCTCCTGCCTGTCCCTGTCTGTCCCTGGCTCTCTGTCTCTCCCTGACTACAGCAGCGTCCTGTCTCTCATGAATGCAATAGAGAAATGAGGAAAAGCAAGATGTCCGCCGCCTTAAATAGCGCTGTGACGTCACCGGGCTTGCTGGCTGCTGATAGGCTGCATGTGACTGCCCCAGTATGCAATGGAGCGGGCTAGATGTCTGGACATGTCCCGTCCGCCATCTTAGAATGCCTGTAATGTAAATGAATGGATGTTAAAGGAAAACTTCGAGCGACCGAAGCATGGGGAAATTCGGATTCGATCCGAATCGAATTTTTCATGAAATTCGGATCGAATCCGGGTTCATCCGGATCGATTCGCTCATCCCTACTCCTGGTTCACAGGTACACTAAACTAACCTAACCTACCCCTTAATTTCAGAGAACCCTGCATTACAGAGATAATTAACTTTTACTAGTGTAGCTTCCGCCCCACAGGCTCTATACCTTACCCCTGAAACACAGTAAGCTGAATCCAACCAAGATGATTTTGACTTGCCATCCACCGGGAGTTAAGCCCTGCCCCGCCTGTCTCCTGATAGCCTATGCCCACTGGGGACAGCAATAGCCTGTTCCCACCGAGCCCCAGCCTGGACTCACTAGAGGCAACCTCTACACCTGGCGCCAAGGTGGGAATAATGTAATCACAGAAAACTGTGAACGTCCGTTCAAATCAAATAGAATCCCCATACTGTATTGTCGTGGCGTGGAAGGGGGCCACTCTAACTGACTAACTATTATTGTGTATGGGAAATGTGTATTGGAAACTGAAATGTGTTTTATGAAACCCTAATTTATCTGCCAAAAAATGTTGTTGGCGGATTTAGACTCTGACCTCCTGCTTTCTTAAGAAACTGACTTGGTTGCCTTTGTGTCTACCCTTGTATCTTGTATCCCTGACCTGAAACCGGAAACCAGAATTCCCACAGGGGATGGTTGTTAAAAGTTTTGACTGAAGGTCCCATATAAAACACCAGGGCATTTCCCACTCATGGCCTGTACAAGTTTGGCAACTAAATTTTTAGCAATTAAAAAGTTTTGCCTGTCCTCTTCACCATCTTGTGCGCAGCCGTATTACATTTTCCAAACCAACCTGTTTACTGCCCACATAATTATAAGCCCTGAAAAAAACATATTTCTCTGTCAGATGTTCAGGCTCATTATTTGTTAAAAATTAATAATTTAAGCATATTTGTGACAGAATATTTTTTTTCTAATGAGGCAGGGTGGAAGGTCACCCATGAGATACCTGCAAAATCATTACAGAAATATATCACCACATCAGGAGGAAGAACCTGTAGGTGTAATCCAAAATAACCATCACACTGCTACTTTCAGCTCAGAACCACCAATTAGTCACAGATATCGTTCAGCATGTTTGGATTTTGCTGCAAGCCCATAGTGGTCAATAGCATCATCCTTTCCTGATTGCCGCTAATGAGCCTGATGTTAGTGACAGTCTGTAAAAATTACATTTCTCTACTCTAGATTAAAGCCCTATGCTTATCAATAACTTCACACGGCCAGAGTGTCTACCCCAAAAAGAAATGGGGAAAATTTTGTGCAGTTTAATGTGTATGGGTTTATGAACTGATGAATTAAAAATAAATATTCAAAAATAAAATTGATATAAATAAAGGATTTATTATAATTATTTTTTATAATATGTATGTTAATGAAGGAGAGGGTAATAACTCAAGGAGCGGAATTTAAAGGAGCTGTATTGTGAGATTGGCTTACATTAAAAATCCAAATAAACATAGTAACATTATATGTAAGGCTGAAAAAAGACTTTAATCCATCTAGTTTATTAGTGGTCGAGTAGCCATAGCTGGTAATGTAATTACATGCAAGTAAGGCATCAAGGCCACTTTTGGACATTGAGAAATTTGAACAGCCACTTGACGAAGAGGAGCTACTTACGGCGATCAAAGATACTCCATCGTTGGAGTCCCCAAGGCCGGTTAGCTTCACAATTGCCTACTATAAAAAAAAGTCCCTAAACTCCTCGCCCCCCACTTACAAAGTGCTTTTAACTCCCTGGTATCTGTGGAAACCCCAACATTGATGCCTAGTGAGGCCTTCACAGCTCAAGTGACCATTATTCATAAACCCCCTTGCATGTAGCAGTTATCGACCTATTTCACTACTGAACGTTGATCTAAAGCTAAAACTCTTCCTTCCAGCACTGGTGGATGGAGACCAATCTGGGTTTATCCCATCCAGGGAGACCAGAGACAACACAACTAGAGTCCGAAATCTTATTCATAGGATCAACACCTCCAGGGGGCCAGCATTGTTGTTGTCCATTGACACTGAGAAGGCTTTCGACCGGGACAACTGGCTGTTTATTAGGGCATTCTAGACCATATTGGCCCTGGCCCAAAAGCTAAAACTTATATTATGTCACTGTACTCGGATTCATCGGCCAGGATCAAGGTGAACGGCTCCTTCTCGGTTAGAGTAGAAATAAGTAATGGTACCAGCCAGGTCTGCCCACTCTCTTTAATACCTTTAATATTTGCTCTTACCATGGAACCCTTTTAATGCAAAATTAGAGCCCTACATGACGTGTGTTGAGTCAAAGTAGGTGATATGTACCACAAAATCTTTGCATACACAGACGACCTCCTAATTTTTGTCTCCAACCTCACAGTGGGTATCACAATCCGCAATGAATTTGAATGCTATGGTAATCAAATCTCAAGATCAATTATAATAAATTTGAAGCGCTGGGACTTAACCTCCCCCAGAAACTAATTGCCAAACTTGAAGTCCTCTTTCCCTTTTAGATGAGCTGCACCAGCCATAACCTATCTGGGGACTAAGATTTCTAATAATCTAGATTGCTGCTACTCCCTAAACTTTATTCCTCTATTAAATAAAATTAAATTCAACCTTGTGAAATGGGATCTGCTGACCTTCTCGTGGCTAGGGCGGGTTGATACTGTTAAGACACCTTAAATTCTTGTATTTGTTCCAGACCCTCCCCAATTATATCCCTTGGGCTTACTTTAAGTCCCTGCAGTCGCTTTTCATCCAGTTTGTTCGGCAGAAACAAAAACCAAGATTGAAATTAAAACTTATCTTTAGAGCAAAGCGAGCAGGAGGATTGGCATGTCCGAACTTGCTCTTGTATGGACTGGCAACATAATGCAGCTAGGAAAAAATGGGTCCCCTTGGAGGATAGTACCATGGGTAATTAAGACAACTAGACATGCTCTCAAAACTCATGAAACTCTGGTAGTCTTCGACTCCCTTAGAGAGCTATATAACCTCTTTTTCCTGTCCGTCCCCTTGCTTCCCTTATTGGGGAATCCAGATTTGCCTTCCATGTAACCCCCAAAGGTGCTTAAATGTCCCTAGAGCTAAAGACCTAATCAAGGGCAAGGAATGGGTGGGTTCAGATGAACTATGGGTGGATGAGCACGTTGACCCCTGCCTACTCCTTACCTTCCAAATTAGTCCTAAACAATCATTCTCCAGGAACCTCACACTGTTTTAACAGTTAGCAACCAACAAAAGATCACCTTCGAACGTGCTGTCCTATATTTATTCTTTGCTGTCAGACTCGGACTGCTACCACACTTTTGCACAGAATGGGAGGCAGACCTGGGGAGGTGTTTAACAATCAATGGGAACAAATCTTTTTGACTACTCACAAGGTGTCAATCTCTTATAAACTACAGGAACTCAACTACAAATACCTCACCGGCTGATATTACATTCCCAAGAGACTACATATCTTCTTCCCTGGCACCCCGGCAACTTCCTGGGGATACCACAGGGAGGAGGACTCTTTCATGCATATATTCTGGAGCTGCCTCAAGATTGCCCTATACTGGAAAGCGATCGATGAGACAATTAAGAAAATAACTTTTTTTTGCGTGCCTCTTGACCCAGCCTTTTACATTACAGCGATTGCTCTCTGCGAAGCTATAAAAAGTCCTGATGGCCCTTTTAATTAAAGCAAGCTAACTTCTCATCCCTAGAGCAAGAGAACGGCTAGTGCCCCTGAGTGGCTCTCTGAGGTACAGGCAGTCACAGAGAAGGAAACAATGACCTCCAGGCTTCATGAGAGACACCTCCAATTCCTGGAGACTTGGACCCCTGGGTTTCTGTTCACAGCAACAGACAACTATCTAAAACTTGTATGCTGAGCCTTATTCACTTGGTGCACACATACCTCCACTACTCCCCCGTCCTTTCTTCCCCCACCCACTATTCGCCCACCCCTCACCTCCCTCATTCCCCCCGTATCTTTTACCTACTTACTTTTCAGTCCTATTTTTGTCCTACTGCTACCCCTCTCTGTTCCATTTTCTCTTTCATTTTCCTTTTCATCTCCCCCCGAGTATGTCCTAAACTACCATCGAACAGCCATGAACCTACTTGGGTCTGATCAGAAATGACAGTACACGGTTAGCCACAGCTGTTACTTATTCAATGCTTGCAACGCTGATCAGGGCAGTGTGGGTATGGGCTTAAGCACCTTAGGCAGAGGAGTAGCTAGGCTTTCTGGCACCTGGGGCAAAGATTCGAAATGGCGCCCCACCTGTTGTCAAGCCCTGCTTTGGCGCCCCCTGACCTGCTGCACTGACCTGCTGCACTCGGGGCAAGTGCCCCCCCCCCCCCCCGCTCCCCCCTAGCTACACCCTTAGGTCAGCAGAGGATCCATAGAACCCACTTGCTTAGCTCCAGCTCTCAAGCCTCCTGTGTGGCACAATGGCCAGACATCAGTGCTCAATCCCTGTTTAAACTAACTTGGCGTACACTGACAACTTGGGTTTTGTCTCCAGTTTGCCGTTTTTATTGGTGTTGTATATCTGTAAACCAGCTGTAAATAATCCCTAATATTCAATTTAATATTGCATTCTTTGTACCTGTATCTTCTCTGAAATGATAAAAAAAGGATTAAATAGGATGAGATAAGAAAATATGGTAAATACCAACAGTGGTTATGTACAAAATCATGTATGTGCTGTTGATCTTGATGTCTGCAATTGAGGAGAAGGGAGGTAATAGCAAATAAGAACATTATTTCTTTGATGTCCAAGAAATTAAAAAAAAAATCCACTGATCAGAAATTGTGGCCTAGAAATAAGAAGGTGACAGTCTGTCTCAGAAACCAGGACTGCAGTGCAAGCAAATTGTACTCCCAAGCCACCCATTTAATTGTGGCAACATGCACATACATAAAAACATGGGCCAGATAACAATCCAGACTAAAGTGATCCGAATCCGTTCATTACCCAGTCATGCATGGAACTTGTCCTGGTATTTGTAGCAAACTTAGTACAAGGAGATGGCAGAGATTCAACTGGGAGACAACGGCCAAGTGAGAAGTATCCCTTGGGTTCACACATCACCAGTTATATTGTTACAAGCTACACCAAGGCTGCTCCCCTATTTGGATCCCTATACTGGCAGCCATCAAGAAAGAAGTCAGAATTCTAACCCTAACCTACAAACTCTTTACAGCCCAGCTTTCCTTCCTACATTTCATTGCAACACCTAAAAAAGAAAAAAAAAAGTGTGCTATATAGTGTTGTTATAGTGAACTGGCGTATAGGTAACTATTAGAGATGAGCGAACTTTTGAAAAGTTCGATTCGGCCGATTCGCCGAATTTCACAAAGAAATTCGGGTTCGGCCGAAACGAACTTTTACGAAGTTCCCCATCATAAATGCCGGCATGGTGGGAGCGGGCCGTCCGGTTCCGCTGTCAGCGGGCCGGCGAAGCCGGCCCGCTGACAGCGGAGCCGGCCGGCGGGCCGGTAAAGCCGGCCGGCCCGCTCCCACCATGCCGGTATTTACAAAAAAAAAAAAAAAAAGCATTTTTGCCGGCATGGTGGGAGCGGGCCGGCCCGCTCCGCTGTCAGCGGAACCGGCCGGCCCGCTCCCACCATGCCGGCAAAAATGCTTTTTTTTTTTTTTTTTTTTTAAATGCCGGCATGGCGGGAGCGGGCCGGCCGGCTTTACCGGCCCGCCGGCCGGCTCCGCTCCCACCATGCCGGCATTTTTTTTTTTTAATTTCAGGAAAAATTCGATCGGCACGAACCACAAAATATTCGGGTTCGTGCCGAATCGAATATTTCCTGAAATTCGGAGCGAATTCCGGTTCGTCCGAACCGGTTCGCTCATCTCTAGTAACTATAAGACTCACATAGTGTAGACAGATGGTGGATGCCCTTTGCCAGTTATTCCTACCTAATATGCAACATGAGAAGATGCTGCTTTATCAAAAGAAGAGAATTTGGGTCCCATTCACCAAATAAAGTAAAACAATGATTGGCTACCTCCTGTTGGAGGTGTGGAGTCAGTCTTTATTGAAGCACTGAGACAGAAAAAATGAGACATTCGTGGTGTAAAAATGATGCAGACCCTCATAGTGGAAATGTTTGCCCATTAAGAGAATTCTGAAATATTATTACTAAGCCTCTCCCCTTTCGATCAATTACCCCCAATGAGTCAGGGTAAAATGGGAAGCAATCATATTCACAGGGAAATAAATGGCACTCCATGTCTTACTTTTCATACACGAGAACGTCTTTGATTTAGAGAATGTTTTACAAATGTCTCAAACAAACCTATTGAGCCAGTGCAAAAAGCTGCACCTCTGAGCTACACTGCCTCAGGGCCCGTCATTATCATTCAACAGGACAGACCTGCAGAAAATACAAAGGGCTGCGTGAATCAAACAGAATGTATTAAAATCCTGTAGAGTAACAATAATTACTATTGCTGGCCCGTAGTGGCTTCAACAGATGCAGGATGGTGGTGGAGGGATGCTCTCTACCGTCCTGTAGTTTGCTTTTTGTGTTTCTTGTATTCCAATTAGGTAGGCAGCTCACAAACTCAAGTGAATTGTGTGTAATACGTGTCCCAGCTGTGGATAATCAAACAGATCGGATCAGATGAAGCACTGAAGAATACTCCACTCGCTTTTCATTTACCTTATAGGAAGCTCAGTTTGTGGCAAGCAGTAAGGACCGCAATTTACTTTATCCGGAGATCAACCGCACAACAGGCAGCTCTAAAGGAATCCAAGGCGAAGACGTGGATAACTGGTAAGGGATTTTACATTGAGTACAAGCTTCCAAATTTCCATTATCATTTTGTAGCAAGATCTACGGATAAGCATGTGATATCAAATCATCAGTCAGGATAATTAAAAGACAGGTAAAGGGTAAAAATGTCTGAACTAATAGAACAAAAATAAGAAGAATGAAAACACTGAAAACCAACTGGAATAACCAGACCTGATACTACAAAAAGTTCGTAAGAAAAAAGAAATGACCTTAAAAGGCTGCCTGCAAAACCTTGCTGCCAAAAACTAGAGCTGTCACCAACTGGACAGTTTTCTAAAAATTAGTATTGCTTTACAGTTCAACCATAGCTTGAAGGCAGAAGGCCCCAGAAGGACCCTACCATTCTTGTGGTAGTTGTAGTCACCCAGAATGGGAGTTTTTCACTTTAATTTAAATTACTCATTTCCTTGATCAGCTGGTGCTAGAATGGGCCATGGCTGCTCCCTTGTGAGAACCATCAGTTATAACAAACAGGACATAAGCCTTACTAAAGTCCTTTGTCCTGGCCATGTAGGACCTAAAAGGTGTAACTGCCCTGATAAAGGAGGAAGGCACCTTTAAAGTCAAGCCTGGTTAAAATAGAAAATTGACTTGTCAGGAGAGAGTACAATTCCGGCAGTTCACATACATCCATAAAAGCCCTGAGAAGAAAACTGCAAGGACCTGAGAGCGCGTTAATGTGCCCAATTATATTTTTGACATTTTTGAGCAGAGGTCTTGTGGAACCAGTCTACTGCATTCTTTTGAGACTTTACTTGCCAGGACTGAGACGAAATACAAAGGACTTTACTTTAGAAAGCCAAATCTGGGTTTTGGTCTGAGTCTTGAAGTCTTTGTTGCAAGAAGGGCAAAAGGACTAATTATTTACTCCTGTTAAACAAGCATAGTAGGGGTGGTTAACTGTTGGCAATGGATTGTACACAACACTCCAGCATGCACTAACAACGGCTGTTTATTCCGCAACAATCACGAACATAGACATTAACAGGATACATCAGCAACACATCTCAATATGGAGTAAGGAAAGGAAACACAGCTCCTTCCTGTTAGTAGGTTAAACACACTATGCATAAATTTACTGTCATAGAACCAGGGCTGTTCCTCTTGTTCCCCAGCAGAGGGCGCCAAGGTTTCCAATGCGCTTGCATTTTCGCACCAGGGCCAGTAAGTGCGCATGCATTTGTGAACTGTGTGATTCAATCATTCATGCACATGTGTGATTATGCGCGGGCATGCGCATTGCAAATGCACGAAAATGCGCTTGCTTTTGCACATGCGCAGGGGCATTTAAATGCTGGCGAGCCCTGAGCTCCATTGCCAGTTGGTCATTTCTCCTGCTTGTTCCTGAGTTCCAGTCGTCCATTCCTGTGTACCGACCCGGCTTGATCCTGACTGCTCTCCTGACGACCGCTGCTTGTTTACGACTCCGATCCTGATCTGCCTGCCCACGACCTCGGCTTGTTCTACGTTCCACTCGAGTGCTGGTCTGTCTTCTACCCAGAACTTGGCAAAACCCACTCCTAAGGGCCTTCCCGCAGCCCAGTCTATCCTCACCATTAGAGGCTCTAGTGAAAACCAGGTTGATCCTTAGACTCAAAGCTTCCCGGTCGAGAGGTGAGCTGGTTCTTAGTCTCCGCAATCAGGGTTCACACCCGGCAGCCTGACATTTACATGATCTGCATAAGACTTCCTTGTTTTTCTTTTAAACTAACTTTATCAATAGCATAGCAAGCAGACAGTCACATATACAGGATGTTGTTGCTGTATTAAAGCTATTCCAATATCCCCACTCAACAATTATCCTATTAGTCCCATTGTGCTTCTAAATTCCTCAAACATGTCAGACTCACAATAGACACAATAGAAGATTTACTGAAATCTTCCATAACTTGTTTCAATCAAATTACTTCTTGATTGAGCAGCAGACGTGAATTCTGCTTCTGTTGAAGATAATGCAACTGACACCTGTTTTCTGCTGGACCAAGAAACTGAAGTTTCTCCTAACTTGAACAAGTGTTAATTTCCGATTAGCTGAATCTCCAGCCCAATTTGCGTCTACATAACCTCAGAGTCAGGTCTCCTGATGCAGATATCTTAATATTTAGCCGTTGAGTTTCCTTAAGATTTTCCAGCAGTCTTGTAATTGTATTCCAGTCTCTTTGGCGAGGCTTGCTTACTCGTCTACAAAAATTCCAACTGAGGCTGTGATATTTGGGCAAGGATTAGTTGCTATGTACAAAAGTTCCCCCACTGCTTGTCAGTAACTCTAATTGTTGGGTAGCAGATCTTCTTCTCCTTTTAACTTCAAGTAGGATGGATCCATTGGTGTTGACACACGTTTGGCTTCTAATATTCCAAACAGGTTTAGGACTGAGGAGATTTTAGAACTTTGGTTCAGAAGAAAACTCCCATCTTTCGCTCTCTGGATTTGGATTCCCAAATAATATGTTACATTTCCAAGGTCTTTAGTTTCAAAGTGCTGGTTGAGAATCTAACCTAGTTTTGCAATTTCTCTTACTTCTTGATGGGCGATGATTACATATTACCTTCAGGTTGAGTCATGTACAGCTCTTTTTTCAATGTCATCATTTAGAAAGGCCATTTTAATGTCAAAATGTCTCACTGTCATCTGTTGAACAGCAGCTACAGTCATTAAAACAGACTAAAACCCACTGAAATTGTGAAAGAAATTTCACCAAAGCCCATGCCGATACTTCCTTCCTAGGGTGTAGAACTAGAAATGGATATTTTTGCTTTTTGAATTATTCTGGAACACCTTTTTTGCTGTGCCTCTCTTTAAGATGGCAGGCGAGCAGTCATTGCATAGGTGTGGCAATAACATCATTGCAACACACAACAGTGGCAATTAATGGAGGAGGCATGGCTTTACAGCTGAAATAGGTGACAAAAGCTGGGAATTTCAGTGAAGCAGGAACAGTGAAAATTGCCAAAAGCTTCTCTTCATGGGGGAGCAATTCAGGGCATTCTAGCTAAAAATGTGGGTTTTGGTTCGCTTTAAAGTTCTAAATGGGGTTTGCTTAGCAACTGAAAAAATGTAGCATCATAATCTTCCCCATACTTTTGCGAGTATAATTTGGTGACTGATCTTGCCTTAACCTTCAGAGTAATATTTGTTCTTACATCCAATTGCTTTCTTGCCTTGTGGTAGCTTAATAAGCTTCCATGTCTGGAGTTGGTGAAGAGACGCCATCTCTTAATTTGCAACTTTAACCCACTTCTGCTTCTCGTTGACAGACAATTGATGCATCTGCTGCCAAGACTGTGGCTCTGGTTCAGAAAGTGTTCTGACTATATAAGAAAGGTGCATAGCTGGGATTCCTTTGTTTGGCCTTTCTGATATCCCGACTGTAGGTTGACTTGGTTATTCTATACCTTTCTTATTGGTTTCAGAGTTTATCCAGACTTTGGTGCTTTCCTTGTCCCACTTTGAATGTAGGCTTCTTGTAGTTCCATAGCTCATATGGATTTGGTTGTATGGATTTGGATTTGGTTGTAGCTCTACCTGGCAGTCAGTTTTGAAGATAAAACACTGTCACGGTGGCTCCTCCCTTTTCTTACTGCAACACTGTTTTGTTTAGGGTTGTACGGAATGGTAGTCTGGAACATGATTCCTTATTTTTTTCAAAATGGTTTGCATCTTGCCACTTGTATATTCAATTCAATTATCTGCATGCAGGGCTTTTGCATTCTTTCAAACACTAAATAAAGATATTCTTCAAGTTTATGTGACATCATCACCCTTGATGTGCAGCAGGTAGGCAATTGTGTATCTGGAAAAATCATCAATGAATGTGAGAAATAATCTCTATTTGCCAGAGTTTGAACCCTCATCGATTCCACATACATCTGTGTGTATTCAGTAGCTGTGCGGATCTACTGCTGCTATTTTTAGGAAAGGATTTTCTGGACATTTCAAAATTGCTTTTAAGGCTGGGAACAGGGCATGCGTCAGCACTGGGCATACCTGGGCAGGTGCTAGGGCCCTTGCATCTTAGGGGGCCCACCTCATTCCCGCTACTCTGGGCCTATGCAGGATACAGGACTGTGCAGTAACCAGGACTAAGGACTGTCAGCCAGGGCCAGATTGGCCATTGGGAAAGTGTTTCTGTCCATCTATTCTTTGTTTCTTTCTTTTCTTTCTATTCATTTCTATCTGTTCTTTCTGCCATTCCTTTTCTTTCTTCTTTCCTTTCATTATTTCTTTTTCTTTTTTTCTATTATTTTCCTTCTTTCTATTCTATCTCTAACTTCCTTTCTATCTATTGTTTGGTTCTGTATTGTATCTGTTCATTCTGTCATTCCTTCTCGTTCTTGTTTCTTCCCTTTCTTGCTCTTATTCTTTCTTTCTCTATTTTTCTGCCAGCCCCCCTCTGTAAATACTTGCTTTTCAATGTTATTCCTCTTATTCCTTCTTTGTTTCTGACATTCATTCATTCACTTTCTTTCTATCATTCATGCTATGCTTTTATTCTTTCTTACTTTGGTTCTTTCCTTAAATTGTTTTTTAAATGTCTTTATTTATTGCCATCTATTCTTTGTGTCTTTAATCTGTTGTATTTTTGTAATTTTCTTTCTTATTTACTATATTCTGTTTTTTGGTCATTTTTTTTCTTTCTTTTTTGCTTTCTTTTTTGCTGTCATTCATCTAGTGTTTCTTTTATTTCCTTTATTCTGTCATTCCTTTTATTACGGCATCTTTTTTTTCTGTCTGTGCCTCTATTTCTGTGATCATTTTACCTTTTCTTTCTATTCTTTGCCAATATTTACCTTACATGCAACTTTACTACCATGTATGGATTCACACTGCAAGGGGCCCACTTAGATGCTATCACCCAGGGGCCCACATAAACCTGGAGCTTGCGCTGGCTGGGAACATATGATAAAGTACATTTACTTTACTGGGATCTTTCTGGTTTGTTAGGTGGAAACAGGACAGTGGATTTAACCATTCCCCAAACCTTCTGAAGTCATATAGTGACCATTAGCTAAGATAACTCTTTCTGACTTGCTTTCATCGAGGTTAGACAAAAAGTTTTCTGTTTGTCATATGGCTTGTGACACCTTAGTCTATACATCATGCTTTCTTTGCAGCTGTGCCTGTGTTTACGTTAAACTGAGATTGGATACATTTATCAGCCTCGATACATTCAGGAGCATCAGCTTCCCCCACATCAGACTTAACCATTTGCTCATCTTTCTTTAGATAGCTATTATTTGTAGAGAATTCCTGTCTCCTTAATGCTGCCTCTGCTCTGGGTTCATTACTTTTTCTTAGAGACTCTGCTTCTCAATTGTACTCATCAACAAGTTTGGCTTACATAGTATATTGCATGCTCATCATCTGGCCGGGCATCCAGTGCAGTGACAAGTGTGTCATAACTTTCTGGAAGGCCACTTAGTAGAAGTGCAGCAACATGAAAATCTTTAATTTCTTCCCCTATGCGTCTGAGGAGCTCCACAATCTTTAGGGTGTCTCTCATATAGTCCTGCATATTCTGGCTGTCACTGCTACAGTTTTCTAATGAGATAAAGATTATTGATGAGGTCTGATCTTTCATGCACTTTCTATAACTCATCCCACATCTCCTTTGCAGTTGCACACTTGCATATATGCACAATCTGATTATCATCTATGCTGAGGTAGATAGTGCTCTGTGCTTTCTGATCCTTTTCTAGCCAATCATATGATAAAGGATTAGGAATACATTGCTTAGTAAATGTCCACGTACCTTCTCTTATCAGTAGCATCTTGGCCTTAAATTTCCAGGACCGGTAGTTCTGGTAAGTCAAACATGGTGCCGTGAATTTGACAGAATTGCTGTTAGTGGACATCTTCTCTATTTCTCAAACTTTTCTGATTCACTGTTGCTCTGGGAAACCCTTCTCTGTGCTCAGGGCCAGCTTTAGGTTTGTGGGGCCCTTGGGAAAGAGAGTCTTAATGGGCCTCAAAGTAGTGAGTCACATGATGTCACCTTTTAGCTCCACTGCTACAAATAGGTCATCTCCTGCTGCTGATCGCCCTCCAGTCCTTGTCAGCTGTCACCTGGTCCTCGCCACCTTCTGAGCATCAATTGACCTCATTCCATACCACCTTTTCCATTGTTGCTGACCATCCCCTGTTGCTGAGCCATGAGCAGATCTGCACACAGCACCCGGCATTCGGTGGCTGGGTCCAATGTTAAATAATACCATAGCCAAGTGTGAGCCTGAGTGGGCCCCTGAAGATGCTATAGGGGCCTGGCAATTGCCAGCTTCGCCCTGTGCTGGCGCCAGCCCTGTCTGGGCTATTCCTGCTTTGGCTATTGCAGCCCTGGGCTGTTCCTGCTCTGGGCCCATAACCGTTGGCAGCAGATTGTGCACGACACTCTTCCAGTGGAGAGCTGGATTACATGTGTTAAGACATTGGTGTTGATTCAGAGCCGGATGAGAAAACTCGCTTCTTTTTTAGGAGAGAAAGTTGTCATTCACTTTGTCTACCTTGGGGCTGATTCAGAGTCAGGTGAAAATTTACACCCTCTAGACAATAAAAGTGAATGACCGTTTGCTACAGCCTTTAACACCATAATTACTGTCTTCAGGCCCCTATCCTCTCTCTAAAACAGAGGATTTAGCTTTGATGAGAATACCCTTCCACTCTGGACTAAGGGTCCTGCCAACAAGGTACAATACTCTTGCCTTAAAGGAGGTATTCCCTGAACTGAAAATTGGAATTAAAACAAGATTTATGGAGTGAAACTGATGGCTGGTAAGTGAGTACCAGAAGATGGAGATAGAGAAGGTATAACCCAAGAAGGCACACAAAGTTCATGTGGGAAACTTGCTCACATAACCCCAAAGGTTCGTGTTTTTTTTTCCTAGCCTGTGACTACAGAACAGTCCTTAAATATAGCACAATCCCAAGGGCCCTCAGACAAGGACTGTGTGACACAGAAATGTAGTTAAGTCAAATGTAATCAAAAATATAAGCTGCAACAGTGTTAAAACTGTGCCATCTCTTCTGAGGTGATGGTATACGAAGAGGAGGTGGAGGTTTAGGGGTGGGACTTATTTACATTTTTTTGAGGAACAAATATCCACATTCTAGGCTACTCATGTGTGTATATAGGTGTAGCCCTGCTTCCAGGTATATGCACCAGGGATCTTCTTAAAAGATGTGGTGATCGAGCCAATGCTCAGCTAATCCATGTATTCCACTACAACCATTCAGCAAAACAGACAGCAGACATCATGCAACCTGTATTTGGTGGGACAGACATAATATCAGTGGGACATTTAGGTGTCCCCAGGGGTCTTAACGGGACAAAATGCCTCAAAGTTGGGCTGTCCCATTGAACATACCCATTGTTACAAGTCAGGGAATCAGACACAGGCCGAGTTCAGGGGATTAAGCTTCAGTTTACTCTAAAGCATAAGAGTCAAGCAAGTCAGCATGGTTCTGCGCCACAGAAAAGAACATTCACTTGTTTGCTTGGCCTATTGTCCTATGCACAGTTCATCCCCAGGACAGGGTTTTAATGTGGAATGGGGGCACATGCTGTTTGACCAAGCTCTTCGCTCTAGCTGCCTGCCTGCAGATTTGCAGGATTTTGGGTGTATCTGTCATTTAATTGGTGCTTAGCCATTTATTTATTTTTTTCATCAATATTTTTATTGAGAATATAGGAGGAGTACATAACATTGCAATATATTTTACATTATATGGAGCATATAACCACACCCAAGATTGTGTCAATACATACACAAATAGGAAATAGAGTCTCCAAATGCAAGGTATAAGGTGCGTGTGGCAAAGGACCACGTACCTGAGAAAAGAGAACGGGAGGTTAGGAGTAGGAGGTTAGAATGAAATAGAGGGGCAAAGAGAGGGAAAGAATTGGGGAGTGGGTGTCCAGCCGCCAGCAGATGCGAGTTGTGATCACCAGATCACTAGGATACGAGGAGGGAACGGTCAAAGTTCTTAGGGTGAAAGTGTGAAATCCAACCCTCCCAGGTGGTTAGGAAGGGAGCAAGGTCACCTCGCATCAAGGCTGCCACCTTTTCACAAAACATGACTTCATTGATGCGAGGGACCAGACTTCCACTAGGAATCGTCTTCTTCTTCCAAGAACGTGCTATGATAAGTTTTGCGGCGTAAGGATATGTCTGATAAGTTCAAATTGTAATCTCGTACATCCGGGGGGTTTCAAATTAAGTAGGGCAAGTTGAGGTGAGAGGGTCAAGTGTAGACCAGTTGCTCTCCTTAAAAGATAAAAAAACCTTAGCCCAAAAGTGACGGGCCACCCTGCACTCCCACCATATATGGATATATGTTCCCTGTAGGCGGCAGTCTCTAAAACACTCCAGTGGGTAAGAGGGGCAAAATCTGTGGATCTTATCCGGGACTAGGTACCATCGGAGTAGGACCTTAATATTGACTTCCTGGGCGCCCGTATTCAGGAACCACGAAAATGAATTTCGCCATGCAGTTTTCCATTCACTAGGCGATATTTTTACACCAAGGTCCGCTTCCCAACTATTCGTGTAGGTTGGAAGAGGCGCCTCCTCTAGATCATTCAACTTCCTGTAGACCATGTCAATCATCCCCTTCCCAAGAGGTTGTGATCCAGAAGCAAACTCAAATGGTGAAAATTGCCTTATGGTACCCCCCCCCCCCGATCTAGACTTAGTAGATATATAGTGGGAAATTTGTAAGTAGAGGAGGTATTCTCTGTTCGGGATGTCTCTAAGGGATTGGAGCTTGGGAAATGTTAAAATTCCCCTATGAGAAACAAGATCTTTAATCCTTGTTAAATTTTGTGATTTCCACCACCTAAATGCGTCAGGTTCCAGATAAGCCGGGAGAAATTCAGGATTACCTAGAATAGGTAGAATAGGATGAAGAAGAAGGGGAGGCGTGGGGGAGGTGAGGTGGTTTTTGGATCTGTTAATTTTCCAAACTCTGAGAGAATGCTTCAAGATCGGATTGTCAATACCTTTGTAAGCTACTGGGGGCAGCCATAATAAATTTGAAATGGCAGTCGGGGTACAACTGGCCTACTCGATGTCTACCAATAGTGGGCTATTCTTTCCAGCATGAATAGCAACCATTTGCGCTATCTGACATGCTGAATAATAGCGAGCTATATTAGGGACTCCAAGTCCTCCCTGCTGTTTGGATCTATACAATGTCATACGATTAACTCTAGGTCTTTGCTGACTCCAGATGAAGGAGTTTAAAGAGGATTGGAGACCTTTTAGACATGCGGCCTTCATCTGTACCTGCAGGACCCGAAAGGCGTAGAGTATTTTGTGGAGCAACGACATTTTTACGGCAGCTATTCTGCCGAGCAACGAAAGATGCAATTTGGCCCATGAAGATAGCGGAGGTCTCTAAGTATAGCGGAGTAATTGGCAGCATAGAGGGAGTCATCATTTGCAGTCAGGTGGACACCTAAATATTTGATATGCCTCTCTTGCCATGAAAAGTTAAAGGAGGCTTTAAGTGCAGACAGCGTACTGGCAGGGAGGGAGACGTTGAGGGCTTGAGATTTCGAGGGATTAATCTGCAGACCAGAAATCTTGGAAAAAGGTTTGGGAGGCATGTGGCAGGGTTAGTTACCAGCATCAAGATGTCATCAGCAAATAAAGAAATCTTGTGGTCGTATCCCGCGACGGTGACTCGTGACAGTTATATTAATGTTAGCCTGAATTAACTTGGACAGGGGCTCAATAGCAAGGGCAAATAGAAGGGGGGAGTGGGGACAACCTTGCCTAGTGCCTCTGTTCAAAATGAATCGCCTGGAAGAGTAGCCTGAATACCTAACATATGCACCAGGCTTAGAATATAACGGATATCAAGGGTTAAAAGCATAGCTTGTCGACCCTTCTTCCTAACATGGTGGACCATATTAATGACCTTACGGATATTATCCCCCCCTTGACGCTGAGGGATAAATCCAGCCTGTTCCATGGAAATCAAAGATGCTATATACCTATTGAGACGTGCTGCGAGGACCTTTGCTAACAATTTAACATCTATATTTAGTAGGGAAATGGGTCTGTAGTTGGACCAGAGGGTGGTATCAGCATTGGGTTTAGGTATCATACAGACAGCCGCAGTGAGTGCCTCTGTACTCCAAGAATCGCCATTATTGAGAGAATTAAACATCCAGACAAGCCGTGGAGAGAGTACTTGGGAAAACTTTTTATAGTAAAGGGCGGAGAACCCATCTGGGCAAGGTTGCTTCCCAATCTTTAAAGAGTTAATAGCTTCCTGGACCTCAGGTAGCTCGACCGGCCTATCTAGGAAGGCCTTGGCCTCAGGCGGTAGGGAGGGTAGTTATCAGAGAACCAGGTGTCAGAGAACCCGGACTGTTCCCCCTGTAGTCCAGCAGAGGGTGCCTGTTTGCTTAGGTCGAAAGACCAGGACTTTTCCTCCTGTGACCAGCAGAGGCCGCCCGTGAGCTCTCTCTCTACTGAGCATGTGCAGGGGCCTATAAAAACAGACAAGGCCTGTGCTGAAGTACCAGTTGGTCTTTTTGCTGCATGCTCCTGTGATTCTGTGATTCCATCCTGTGTACCGACCCGGCTTGCTTCGGACTACGATCCTGCTTCCTGACGACTTCGGCTTGTTTTATGACTACGATCCTGTTCTGCCTGCCCACGACCTCAGCTTGTTTATCGACTTTGATCCAGATCTGCCAGCCCACGACTTCAGCCTGCCTCACACTCCCAGATAGGCTCTGGTCTGTCTCCTATTCGGAATTCAGCTAAACCCGCTCCTAGGTTGCCTGACCTGGGGCCTTCCTGCAGCCCAGTCTATCCTCACCATCAGAGGCTCTAGTGAACACCAGGTTGGTCCTTAGACTCCAGGCTTCCCAGTCGAGAGGAGAGCAGAGTTTCAGTCTCCGCAATCAGGGTTCACACCCGGTGTCCTGACAGTACCAACTGGTCAATAATGAGCTCTGGCGGAGATCACCCGGCGTTTGACGCTCTAGTTCAGCAGATGACCGCTCTGACACAAGCGGTGGGCAATCTACATGGTGGATTTTTACAGCTGGAGTCCCGCCTGGATACGCTGCAAGCCAACCTTCCTGCTGCTACTAACCCTGTCCCGCCATCAGCTTCTGTCATGCCGGCGGCTGCCGATAATGCCGTCACTACACCCAGTATCTTTGAACCCCGCATACCTTTGCCTGAACGTTTTTCTGGAGATCGCAACCGTTTTCGATCGTTTAAGAATAGTTGCCAGTTGCTGTTCGATCTCCAACCTCGGACTTACCCCACGGAGGTCATCAGGGTTAAGGCTGTTATCTCCTTGCTGCTGGGGAACCCTCAGATTTGGGCTCATCGCTTACTTGAACAATCGGACCCTATCATATCCTCTCTGGAGTCTTTCTTCAATGCCATGGCGACTATGTATGACGACCCTGGGCGTATAGCTTCAGCTGAGGCTGTGCTTCAGACCCTTCTCCAGGGACGCCGTCCTGTCGAGGAGTATGTGGCAGAATTCCGCTGCTGGAGTACTGAGACTCTTTGGAATGACCCTGCTCTCTGTCATCAGTACCGTTTAGGTCTGGCTGATTCTGTTAAAGATGAACTGGCTCGTTCCGATCTGCATGCATCTCTGGAGGAATTGATCAAACTCTCCATCAAAATTGATAGGAGACTAAGGGAACGTCGTCTCGAGAAAAGTAATCCTCAGTCGCTACATTTGGGTCCTCCTCGTGCTGATGCTCCCAGCTTCTGTCCACCCTCTGCTGCTGTTATCAGTGGTTCAGAGCCGATGCAACTCGGAGTTTCTCGCCCTTCACTGACATCTGAGGAACGCCTTCGCAGACGCCAGCACAGCTCTGTGCCTTTACTGCGGTGAAGCCGGCCACTTCATTTACAGATGCCCAATCCGTCCTCCGGGTAAGAGGTTACCTATTAGACATTGTTCGGGCTCCATCCTGCTTTCTGGTGCTAATCATATTTCGGTTTCACTCTGTCTCCAGTTGCCCGGAAGAAAACTTGAGGTGGCAGCCATTATAGACTCTGGAGCCTGCAGCTGCTTCATGGACCTAGAATTTGCCAGGACCCATGACATTCCTTCCAGACAACGTCCTTTTTTCACTCTCCATTTCCTTGGCTGATGGTTCCCTGCTCAAGACCGGTCCTATTACTTTACAAACTTTGTCCCTATCAGCATGTATTAACCCTGATCATTTTGAATGGCTAAGTTTTGATCTCATACCATCCCCTGCTTTTCCTGTCATTTTGGGTTTACCGTGGTTATTGGCACATAACCCTTCAATAAACTGGTCCACGGGTACAGTGCTCTTCGAATCTCCTTATTGTCTTCATGCCTGTTCTTCCAATTCTACTACCAGGCACCAACTAGCTCTGACTGATTCTGCTAAGGAACAGGATCTTCAAAGCTTACCTGAAGCCTATGCAGACTTTAGGGATGTCTTTAGGGAGCTGACACTCTTCCTCCCCACCGGTCTTATGATTGCCCAATTGAACTTTTGCCTGGGGCATCCATTCCTTTTGGCAGGATTTACCCGCTATCTGATCCGGAGTTGTTAACCCTTCGTCAGTATTTGGATGAAAATTTGAAGAAGGGTTTTATTCGGTCTTCCACTTCCCCTGCAGGTGCTGGTATTTCCTTTGTAGGCAAGAAAGATGGTTCCTTACGGCCCTGTATTGATTACAGGGAACTGAACAAGGTCACTGTCAAGAATCGCTACCCTCTACCCTTGATTTCAGACCTCTTTCAGCGCCTTAAAACTGGACAGATTTTTACCAAGCTTGACCTTAGGGGGGCTTACAACCTCGTTCGGATAAGAGAGGGGGATGAGTGGAAGACGGCATTTCGAACTCGTTACGGACACTTTGAATATCTTGTCATGCCTTTAGGTTTGTGCAATGCCCCGGCAACCTTCCAACACCTGGTCAATGACATTTTTAGGGACTTACTTGATATTTTTGTCATTGTATACTTAGATGACATTCTCATCTTTTCTGAAAACCTGACCGAACATCGGGAACATGTGCGAACAGTACTCTCACGACTCCGGGCACATCAACTCTTTGCCAAGCTAGAGAAGTGTGAATTTGAAAAAACATGGCGGTACTTGTTAGAAGGAGCAGTTCATCCTATTCTGATCCTGACTGATCACAGAAACTTGGAGTATCTACGTTCTGCCAGACAATTAAAACCTCGTCAGGTGCGTTGGTCCCTGTTTTTCTCCCGCTTTAATTTTCATGTTACCTATCGACCGGGAAGCCATAACGCCAAGCCTGACACTCTGTCCCGATTGCCGCTTCCGGACACTTCAGATGAGACTGATCCCTCGGAACTACCAATAATTCCTGAAGGACATTTCTTGGTATTAGAATCCGAACTCATCTCATCCGAACTCATCTCTCAGATCCGGAGATCCTTGGAATTGCCACCTGAGGATTGTGAAGACCTGCCTTGCTCTGACGGTCTATTTATCCATCAGGGCAAGATATTCGTACCTAGGACTACCAGAACTGCAGTTCTACAGACTTTTCATGACCACCCCTTGGCAGGGCACTTCGGAATACATAAGACCTTGGAGTTGATCCGTCGACACTTTTGGTGGCCTTCCTTGAAGAAAGACTGTGCTTCATTTATCGATCTCTGCCGGAATTGTGCCCGAAGTAAGGGTTCTTCTCACAAGCCTGTGGGGTTACTTCTTCTCCTGCCAGTGCCTGGAAGACCATGGTCCCACATCTCCATGGACTTCATCGTGGAATTACCTCCCTCTGAAGGATTTACCACCATCTTGATGGTGGTTGATAGATTTTCTAAGATGTCTCATTTTATTCCATTAGCGGGTATTCCGTCCGCGCATATACTCACTCAAGTGTTCATCAGAGAGGTGGTCCGGCTCCATGGTATACCCACCGAAATTGTCTCAGATCGAGGATCTCAGTTTACATCTCGGTTTTGGTCCCGGTTGTGTGAAGTGCTCCATATTTCCCTGGTGCATTCATCTGCTTATCATCCTCAGTCGAATGGGCAATCGGAGCGCACCAACCAGATGCTTGAACAATACTTACGTTGTTATTCTTCTGCCCTGCAAGATGATTGGTATCGGCTCCTACCTCTGGCTGAGTTCGCATACAATAACTCCTGCCACAGTTCCACTGCCAGATCACCATTCTTCGCAAATTTCGGATTTCATCCCAATATCTTGCCAGACATGCCTAAAGAGGTTAACTTACCGGCTGCCCAGGACTTGGCCTCTTCTTTGGCAGAGACTCATCGTGAGTTAAGGGAATGCCTTCTCAAAGCCCAGGAACAGTATAAAAGGAGTGCCGATCGTCATCGTCAGGCCTCCCCAGTATATGCTGTCGGTGACAAAGTCTGGCTGTCTACCCGAAACCTCAAGCTACGTTGTCCTTCTAAGAAGCTTGGTCCTAAATTTATTGGTCCGTTTCTCATTAAGAGGCTTATTAACGCAGTGGCCATGGAACTTCGCTTACCGGCAACCCTTCGCATCCATCCAGTGTTCCATGTCTCTTTACTGAAACCTGCACCAGTTTCCGAAACCTTAGATGACGGTTCTGAGTCTCTGATTGAGGATGAGTCTGAAGAATATGAGGTTGAACTAATTTTGGATGCCCGTCGCAGAGGAATGGGTCTGCAATATTTAATTAAATGGAAGAACTATGGAATCGAGGAGAGTTCTTGGGAGCCGTCTAGGAATGTCCATGCTCCTCATCTGATTTGGATTTTTCATAGGTCTCATCCCGAGAAACCTGGTCCTAGAGTCGGCCAGAGGCCTCCCTTAAGGGGGGGGCAATGTCAGAGAACCAGGTGTCAGAGAACCCGGACTGTTCCCCCTGTAGTCCAGCAGAGGGCACCTGTTCGCTTAGGTCGAAAGACCAGGACTTTTCCTCCTGTGACCAGCAGAGGCCGCCCGTGAGCTCTCTCTCTACTGAGCATGTGCAGGGGCCTATAAAAACAGACAAGGCCTGTGCTGAAGTACCAGTTGGTCTTTTTGCTGCATGCTCCTGTGATTCTGTGATTCCATCCTGTGTACCGGCCCTGGCTTGCTTCTGACTACGATCCTGCTTCCTGACGACTTCGGCTTGTTTTATGACTACGATCCTGTTCTGCCTGCCCACGACCTCAGCTTGTTTATCGACTGATCCAGATCTGCCAGCCCACGACTTCAGCCTGCCTCACACTCCCAGATCAGCCCTGGTCTGTCTCCTATTCGGAATTCAGCTAAACCCGCTCCTAGGTTGCCTGACCTGGGGCCTTCCTGCAGCCCAGTCTATCCTCACCATCAGAGGCTCTAGTGAACACCAGGTTGGTCCTTAGACTCCAGGCTTCCCGGTCGAGAGGAGAGCAGAGTTCCAGTCTCCGCAATCAGGGTTCACACCCGGTGTCCTGACAGTAGTGTAAGTTGTCCCAACAACTTCTCTGCAAGGTGTTCGTCTAGCGTAGACTTGGATTTATATAAGTCCTCAAGTTGTTTACCAAAAGTTGATACCACCCTCGAGGGGTTACTAGTTAATGTGCCCTCTAGGGTCCTAATGCGCACTGGGTTAAACCTCTGGGTGCCTCTAAGTCTTCTAGCGAGAGGGGTATTCGGTTTGTTTCTGATGCGATACCACTTGAACCTAGACCGCCTGATTTGACGTTCGGCCTCATCTGTAAGGCACAGATTAAGTTGATCGCCTGCTTGGTTGAATTTGAATCTGTTGCATCTGGTCGGTCTTTATAGGCGGAAGAGGCTGAGTGGTATGTATCTAGCAATTTTTGCAATTTATCCTTGTGTAAGGCTTTGCGTTGAGCGGATTCTTGGATGAATTGCCCGTGCATTACCGCTTTATAAGCCTCCCAGAGCAGGGCCTCAGAGCTCACCGACCCCGCGTTTAGCAGGAAGAATCCCTCAATCTCTTTACTGAAGCATTCAAGGAGTGCCTCATCAGACAACATGGGGTCGTAGAGCTTCCAAGACCTCTGGGAGGATCTTTGGGTTAGGGAGACCAACTCAACGGCAACAAGATCATGATCCGACCAGGCAATCGGGACTATAGAGGAGTGAGAGAGGTGCGGCAAAGAGGGGAGCTGTAAGAAAATGTGGTCTATTCTCGTAAAGACCTTGTGCGGGCAGGAGTAATGAGTGAAGTCCCTCTTGGAGGGATGGACCTCTCTCCATGTGTCAGCAAGATGGTATTGATTTAGTAGGGAACGTAACGCCTTTCCTGAGGAGCCCACCCTGGAGCAATCCAAGAGGCGACCCACCATGTGGAAATCCAGAGTAGGGTGCAAAATTTGATTTGAGTCACCCGCCAATATGAGAAGCCCCTTTACCTAGGGGTCCAGAGTCTTTAAGGAACTCCTCAAAAAAGGTGTTCTGATTCTGTTTGGGTGCGTAATAAGTGGCAATAGTGACAAGTTGGTCTTGTATCGTACCAGTAACAATTAAGAAGCGACCCTGAGGATCCCGTATTATCTGTTCCATAGAGAACGGGAGAGAGCGGTTAAAAGTGATGAGGACTCCTCTCTGCTTTGTATCTGCCGATGCGGTAAAAAAGAGAGGGTAGTCTGAACTGAGAAATTTAGGAGTATTCTTTTTAGCAAAATGAGTCTCTTGAAAACAGACAATATCGGCATGCAGGGCCCTCATCTGACGGAACGCCTTCACTCTTTTTTGGGGAGCGTTCAGTCCCTGAACATTCAGTGAGACAAGTTTAACTGCCATCATAAGACCACAGATTATCTGCTAGTGTAAGGGGGCTGGACACCCAAGGAAAAAGGGAGGGAGGAGGGAGGGAGGGAGAGGAAAGAAGAAACAATAGAGAACATTCTAAAACAACAACAAAATTAGATGCGAAACCTTCCTTAGAAAGATGTCCCAGAGGGGTAGATAGGTCCTCCACCCCAATGGGAAACGCTGTCTGGTTGGAGGGATTTCTAAGTGGAGATCCCTAGACCAACCAGCATAGAAACTGACCCGCAACGGAGGTCAGAAGGGAAAAAGCTTCCTATCTTGATGGTATCCCAGCGAGAAAGGGAGCAAGAAGTGCGCAGGCCCTTGAAACCTAGGCGCCCGGCCCAATTAACCTGAAAGCAAAATGAATGAGCAGTAGTATACAGAGAATACAAATGACCGCCTATAACAAGCCACTGAGGATATATGTGAAACAATAGGCAATGCGCCAAATGGGACTCAAACAACAGGAGAGCCGCTAGGATAGTATACTAAAGGAGAATGAACAAGGGGGTGCCAATAAAATATAACAGGGGACCAAATAGGGAACAGGAACTTCAAGGATGCACCCTAAGGGGTTCGCTGCAATGGGAGAATGAGGGGCACGATCCCTCGTATAATGCACAGGGAGTCTAACCCATCATCCCTCCCCCACAGCAGGCTTACCAAACCTGTGGGCCAACGCTCCAACCGCCTTGCTTGTTGGTTGGGTGCACCGCCGCGGGCCACGCTTGTCCATAGGTACAGGTGAGAATGAGAGAGCTCTTTTCTTTTGCGAGGGAGCACCTGGTGCGACAACAGGAGCCCTTAGACCAGTTGAGATGAGAACAGTCTCCAGCTCCTGTGGGGTTGGCGCTTCAAAACGCTGATCCTGATAACTGAAAGAAATTTTAAAAGGGAACCTCCACTTGTACCTGACCCCTTTTGCTTGCAGGACTTCAAGGGAGGGCTTCATGGCCTGCCTTCTGGTGATGGTCTGGGGAGAAAGATCGGCGAAGAGTTGGTACTCAAAGTTCTGGAATTTAAGAGACCCTTGATCCCGTGCGGCCATCATAAGTTGTTCCTTCGTGCGGTAGAAGTGAAGTTTAACCAACACATCCCTCGGGAGCCCGTCCGCTCTTTTTTTCTGCAGGGCACGGTGTATTCTGTCAAATTCCAGCCTATCGATAGGAATGGCCGGGGTGAGCTCTTGGAAGAGATCAGTAACTGTAGATTGTAGATCGACGACAGCTTCAGGTATACCTCTGATCCTGATGTTGGCCCTCCGTGAGCGGTTCTCCATATCCTCAAGCTTGTGGTGAATGATGAGGTTCTCCTCTTTTAAGGATTGTAGATCCGTCCCGAGGGTAGAAAGCTCCGAGGCATGTGCTGAGGCTTGTTGTTCAAGGTCGCCGACTCTTTGGCCTAGTTCTTTTATTTCAGCAGAAAGATTAGCAGAAATCTGAGTCATAATATTTAGGGCCCACCGCTCAAGGGCTTTCTCAAACATTGCTTCATATTTGTCGAGATGTGGTGGTTGTGACTTTGGTGGTGAACCATGTAGAGAGTCGTCCATACAGGACTCGTCCTCTGGTAGCAGATCCACAGGGATCGAGGAATCGCTTTGAGATGGCGTGGAAGTTTCCATTTTACGTGGGACAGGAGGCCGGAGGGGTGAGGGCAACCGAGATCAGAGGTACACCTTATGATAAGTGCAGAAGGGGGGAGGAACAAGCAGGCTGGTGGCTGGAGATGCTAATTGCCATAAACAATGGGGCAATCCCAGGACTTTAGGAGATGGAAATAGGAGGGGGCTCATAAAACCCCTTACCTCTGGGGTATTCTGTAGGCTGACAAAATTCACCTCCTACAGGCTGTGGCAAAGGAGGGGATGTGCGACCAATCACCCCTACCCTGAGCCTGGTGGGCTGGCAGAAGCTGTGGGGGCAGCGGTGCCCTGGAATTATGTAGTGGACAGGACGCAGCAGATGAAGGGGGTCCTCGATGTGTGGACACTGGGACTGCTGTGCACTCTGCAGCTATAGCCTGGATGGCACTGCCAGGAATTGTAGGAGCAGTGTTGCCGTATAGACACGCGGTGGGCACTGTGGATGGAGAGGGACCAGAAAGAGGGTCTGCTAGTGCTGCTGCGCTCTCTGAAGCTCTGATCAATACAGCCCTGTCAGGAGCTGTAGGGGCTGTGTTGCCCTGTGTTAATGTGATGGGCACTGGAGATCCACAAGGGGGGGGGGGGGGCGCTGGGGCTGCTGGACACACTGGGGCTATATCCAGAACAGCCCAGGCAGGAACTCTAGAGGCAGTGGTGCTCTGTCTGAATATACTGGGCACTGCAGGACTAGGAGGAAAGGACGCTGGGAGAGCTGAACTCTCAGAAGGTAAATCCAAGATGGCATCCGCCGCTCACCTCCTTCTCAAGCAGCTGTCACGGACGTACCGGGCCCCATCACCAATCTTCTTCAAACGAGGTAGGGGGGAGCCTGGGGTCCTCCCAGACCTCCCAGACCACGCAGCAGCAAAACCGCCGCTCAAAGCTCACTGGTCTGGCCGGGGCAGCAGGATTTCACCGGAGCGCGGGTTCAGGCGTCCATCCGCGCTCCGGACGCATGCGCACCTGGTGCTTAGCCATTTAGTGGCCACACACCAGCTTGCCACCTGCTATCCTTAATTCCAGCCAAGCTCCAGGAGCCATCTTCGTCGTCTCAACACATCGTGTGTGTTGGTGTGTGTGGTTTCGTAAAGATTGTTAGTGCCCCTTACCCCCCCCCCCCCAACCAGCAGCTCCTTAAAGTGCCAGTAACTCAACAAATGACATGCTGTCTCCTCCTGGAGTCTATGTGCAGCCCAATCCAATAATCTGGCATACAGATACTGTATGTCTGTCTGTAGCCTTATTTGCCATATTTCTTGGCTTAACAGTATATAGCAAATGCCACATTTCCTATAAAACAAAAATCAGCAACACATATACACTTGCCTCTTTTATCTTTTTTTGAGGAGCATTGCCATTCTAACGGCATAAGGTTTATTCTTCTGCCATCATTGTATGCAATGCTTGCTGCCATCCAGAACATACTGTGGGTCTTTGCAATTGGAAATTTAGCATAAGGCATCCAACTTGCACTCTGACTGTTAATGTGGAAGCCATGCCGAGGAAAGAGTGATGCTTGATGCTTCTTTTTCAAGATGAAATGGCCTTTTAACTGGGAATAGTGGGTGCGATATTCCTCTTCTGTCAGCACTTGAAGCATGATGAAGGAAACAGACCAGGCAGAAATGTATTTCTCCAGTACTTAGTGAGTCGGAAAATCACCTTTAGGAAATTAAAATAAAATCTTCATATTGCTACTTGGCTCCTGAAGGTACCAAGGTGAGCATTAAAGCGATGGCATGGTTGGTTAGGAAAGAAAGCAGATAGTCCATATTAATTACGCCTGTAATTGAGATATTTATTCATGTGAGCTGTAACATAACCCTGTCATTACCAGATTAAGGAAACAGAGGGTTAAAACTATTTTAATTGGAGAAAAGCCAAAGAAAATATACCAGGTATTTAAAAATGAGCACCACACCTATGCATATATATATATTTTATGAACGTGAGGGTCTACAGTGCGACTAATAAAAATAAAAAAAATATTGATACAAGAAATCTCCCCCAGTTACTTAAATTAGACCAAAACCCAGGATTTTGACTATTCTGGGTTTTGGTCTTTTCCCCCGGGGCACCTGATCGGGGTTGCCCCACTGTGTGAAACCCCCCAGATTGCCAAGTGCAACTCACCTCTTCCCAGTCCTAGGACGCATGTGCGGCCGCTCGTCCAATCAGCGTGCTGGCGGTCCGCATCCCCCGCTACCCTCTAACAGGGAGTGTTACAAATGCCTGGAGCAGGTATGCACGTTAAGTGTATGGGCGACCTGTGGGGTTCCACACAGTGGGGCATCCCGATTTTGGATGCCCCGGGGGAGGGAATCAATAGGCCCGGGAATCAAATCGCGCTGGCTTTTGGTCCACTTTAAAATAGACCAAAATCCCCAGGGTTGCCTGATTTGGGATGCCCAACTGTTTGACCCCCTCGAGTTCCCAATAAAAAACACCTGATCCTCGGTCCACCAGCACATATGCAGGCCATGGTTGCACTAAATTATACTTTTAGCCAGATGCATCCCCGCTTTGGTCATGCACATATGGCTGGCGCCGACACGCTCCTTGCTAGAGGTTAGTGGGAATGCAGCCATTTGTTCTGTTCAGCTCCATTCGGCCCTTTGACGAATCGATGTCGATCTGGGATGCCCAAAGGGCGAGGACCAAAAATCCTTTCATTGACTAAGGGGTGTAAATGTTCACCTAGCTCTGAATCAGCCCCAAGGTAAACAATGAAAATCAATGGCAGTTTTCACTCCTAAAACAATAGTGAGAATTCTCACTTGGCTCTGAATCAACCCCATTATTAGACATGGATAGTGGTCAGCAGCTGGGTTTCCAGATGTGAAATGTAGGCAAACTGAGAGAAAATACCAGACTGGAACAGCTGCCCTGTTTCTGGAGGCAGCTTTTGAATTAGAAGTCTTCAACCAGCTGAGACACCGGGCCCAGCCAGACATAAGTGACCCCAAATGTGCTGCAGCATCAGAGGTGACGTGGCAGGCAGGAAAGCTTCACATATGAAACTCTGCCAGCGGTTTCTAGGCAAGGGTGCCTCTCCCTGCTAAACCAATTGGGAAGCAGCCTGGGTATGGTGGACAGGTTAGTATCAGACTGGATAGGACGTTTGATGAACCCCCCACATCCCTTCTTCTTGTCTCCTTACAAAAATGTCCAATATTGGGAAGCATTACTAACCAATTCAAGCACCTGCCCGACTCCCTTTGTTATAGCTGAAGAGTGGCTGAGGTGATCAATGTGGTCTGGTGACAGAACAGCACCTATGCAATGCTATGTGTACAGGCAATAGTCCCTGGTAGGTACCAGTAGTCCAAAGGGGCCACATAAATGGTTTACAAGCATGGGAAGAGTGAGTAAAATTGAAGAATTTTCCATAACAAAAATGACACTGCAATACAGGAAATACAGTGCAGAAAGAGAGCAACTACATGTTAGTACAGGAAACAGCACCCTCTACTGTCCTATCAATACACTGTAGTTCCTCCAGCACTATAACAAGTACACATAGTAAGCTGAAGCTGTTGTATCTTCAACACCTTTTGCAACCCATTAATATAGTAACATCATAGTCACAGCCTGATTCAGAGCCTCTCTGGCACACATTCCCACCAGCGGGGACAGTATTTGGTAAATTTTCTGTGTTGGGTGATTTAGATTCTTGTTTTTGTGGCTTGTTGTGTTGTGAGTTGTCCTTTTTGTTCTTTTTGCAGGAAATTACACTGTGCGTATGCCAAACCGAGTGTTCACTGTATAAATACGACTTGAACAGTCTTTTTTTGCTAGTGAAAATACAGCCTACATCCTCCGCACCTACAATGAACCCCCTTGACGAGTTCTGTGAAGAGTCTGAGGGCCTGCAGCAGCGGGGGCTGTAAATCATGTACCTTGCAGAGCTTAGGCATACCCGCAGTCGATCAGATGACCGATCAGCGGGTGTGCGTATTGGCCTGACTTTCTTTCAAGAAGCTTTACTCAGATTTGCGGACATGGTTGTAGCCCGCCACAAGAAAGGGCTATGCAATTGGAGGCATGACCAAATTGCTTGGCTGCCTTTAATTTTTAACGAATGGCTCCTTCCAGAGGTTAGGGGCACTGTTAGTTGGCATGTCCTCTTTGCTGAGCCCCGTCCTGACTAAATTTCTCGATGGCATGGCTGTCCTGCAGGAGAAATACATCTCTTTCCCTGACAACATGGCAGCCTGGAACACGTTGAGGTTGTAGCCAGGTCTTCATGGAGCAAACTGGCGGTCCGTCGCACAACTTTAAAATATCTATTGGTGTTTTGCCGAAAAGGGGTGCTGATGGCCCGCCAGTTTTCCTCCATGATTTGGCACCGCCTTACCAAAGACAGGTGACTCCTGCCTTCAGTCTGGGGCCGTCTTCCTCCTGGGTGCTCTGTTGAGCTGGTGGGGCTACTACTGTCAAAATTAAGCTGGAGCTGCAGGGAGGGATGGTGATGGCCAGTGTCCATGCCAGCAGCTGGTGGGGGTGTCCAGATAATATTGGGGGTCTCATCCAATTTTCAGAGTGCCCTTCCTCCAGCTCATTAATTTCATCCTGTCTGTCTGTGTGGATAAAGGTCAACATTAGTGTTAGTTTTTCCCAATATTACCACACAGCCTTCAGGGCCCAAACTTTACCCTGAGTTCAACCTCCTCATCCGCCCTGCCCCTTGCCCTTTGCTTATTAGACTGGCTCATTTACCTCATCACTGTCTGGACTCTGTTCCCTTGTTGACTGGTTGGTGGGTGAGTCCGGCCTTGATGCTGTGTTGGTGGTAGTCAAACCAAAGTGCCCAGCTGTGGCAGCAGGTGGCGGGTCTTGGGTCTTGCGGGCGAGGTGCTGCTTGGTTGGGGTGTTGCTGCAAAGTCAAGGTAAATGCGCTGGTAGGTTCCTCTTAACAATATAACTGCTCCTTCAAAACCCCTACAAGGAATACACACTGGGTCCCACATCGACGTGGGCCCTCAAATTTTGGTCTGCTCAGACATTGTCTTACCACTGGTGGGCACATGCCATCTATCGGTGTCCATGGTGCCTGACCCCCTGGTAGGTGTTGGGGTGGAGCATCCCCAACACCCACTCCTCAGCATGGGTAAATTGTAGAGCTTTGGGGAGTCTCCCACCAGTTCTCAAGCTACATTCAAACAAAGGAAAGGATGGCTTTAGTGAATTGTCCAATGTTTCCTGTGCAAGCAACCCTCTGGATGTTCAGCACTTACCCTCAGCCCAACTTAGGTTGAGTTTCTGATGAACCACCACCTTCAGGTCATCCCACATTCACCTATGCATGTGTGCCACATTGCACTCCTGCCAAGGTACAAACAGATGACAGAGAATGGCGAAGGCGCATGGCGCCACGCTAATGGTGGAGACCTGGCCTTCCAAAGTTACAGGGCCACAGTAATTTGCGGTCACTGTCACATGGACCACTTTTGCATGTTTGTATGCGAAGCAGGGGTGCCTAAGTGATTTAAGTTTGACATTTCTATGCAATCCGCCACTATTGTGGGGTGGGAGAGCTGGCTAACAGTAGTAGCGGAGTGGAGAATTAGCCACGCCTTTTGGCCTAAGTGCGTCTGCTCTTACAATCTCCTACTATTGTGGGATGGGAAAGCTGGATTAGTTGGCATTGGCACATACTAGCGTATACAAGACTTAGGTGCTTGCACTGTCCCAGAAAATTACTTAAAGGGGCAGGGGCATCATGTGCAGCTAAAGAAGACCCAAACTGAGGACATAAGTTAACAATGCACATAAGTTTGTTGTTTGCAGACATTCATTGAACAACAGTACGACTGCAAGCCCAACATACATGAAAAGAGGACGTTGGCAGAGGAAGTGGCAGCCCATGTGAGTGGGGAGAGGGGATGTCGCCTTACACCTTCACCCAAATAATGCAGCACTGGTCATACCTCAAACGTACCTCAAACGGCATGCACCGGAAAGCCACAGCAAGTTACGTCCAAAAACAGGTAAAAGCTCTGCTTTCAAGACTACTTGCAGATACTGTATAAGATTGGCTAAACTGTATGTGTACGCAAAGCAAACACGCCAGCTTATACAAGGAGGGCATCCCGGCCACTATAGATCTCCTTCCAGTGGTCTAGTAGCCATAGCTGGTAATGGTATTACATACAAGGAGGGCATCCCGGCCACTATAGATCTCCTTACAGTGGTCTAGTAGCCATAGCTGGTAATGGTATTACATACAAGAAGGGCATCCCGGCCACTATAGATCTCCTTCCAGTGGTCTAGTAGCCATAGCTAGTAATGTTATTACATGCAAGGAGGCATCCCAGCCACTATAGATCTCCTTCCAGTGGTCTAGTAGCCATAGTTGGTAATGTTATTACATACAAGGAGGGCATCCAGGCCACTATAGATCTCTTTCCAGTGCTCTAGTAGCCATAGCTGGTAATGTTATTACATACAAGGATGGCATCCAGGCCACTATAGATATCCTTCCAGTATTCTAGTAGCCATAGCTGGTAATGTTATTACATGCAAGGAGGGCATCGCAGCCATGATAGATCTCCCTCCAGTGGTCTAGTAGCCATAGCTGGTAATGTTATTACATACAAGGAGAGCATCCCGGCCACTATAGATCTCCTTCCAGTGGTCTAGTAGCCATAGCTGGTAATGTTATTACAGGCAAGGAGGGCATCCCAGCCACTATAGATCTCCTTCCAGTGGTCTAGTAGCCATAGCTGGTAATGTTATTACATACAAAGAGAGCATTCCGGCCACTATAGCTCTCCTTCCAGTGGTCTAGTAGCCATAGCTGGTAATGTTATTACTTGCCAGGAGGGCATCCCGGCCACTATAGATCTCCTTCCAGTGGTCTAGTAGCCATAGCTGGAAATGTTATTACAAGCAAGGAAGACACCCTGGCCATTTTTGAACTCCTTTAGTCTATCTCCTCTGGCAGAGAGCTCCATAGTGTTACTGCTCTTACAGGGAGGAAACACCTCCTATGTTGTTGGAGGCAACACCTTTCCGTGGATGCCCTCAGGTTATGGTTACACTTCAGATAGATTGTGGGAAAGATCTTTGTATTGACTGCGCGTATAACTATACATAGTTATTAGACCACCCCTCAGGCGCCTCTTTTCCAAACTAATAGAACATAACTTTGACAATCTTTCAGGGTCCTGGAGTCCCCCCATTTCATTTATTAATTTAGTTGCCACTGCAGTTCTGATGTCTTTCTTATGCACTGGTGCCCAGACGTGTACACAATATTCAATATGGGGTCTGACCAGTGCCTTATACAAGATTAAAATGATGCTCTGGGGTGGGAAAGAGGGGCATGCTTTAATTAGGCCACCCCATTTATTAAAGGATGGCTAGGTGGTTATAACAGTTAAGACAATATAAACACTTTAAATGAATAATTTATTGAAGCAGATCTGCATGTTAAACCTCAGAGAGAAACTTGGGAGGTATGCATCGTAGCTTTACCAAGCATTTTCTTGTGTAGTGTATAATGGCCCATCCAATGGAGGACTTCATATACAGTAAGAATAGATGTGACTGCTGCATGTGTGCACAACAATAGCATTGCTAGGGAGGGTTCTATGATCTTCCTGTTCTGGAAATACAGGCTGCTTATAGGCTATGAGTCTATATTTCATTTCACTGTAATATGCCTGAGCCGTGAATTTCTGGCAGGAAAAGCATCTGTATCACAAAATGTGACAGTGTAGGTAATACTTCTCACTTTTTATGTTCCATGGGAAACGTATGTTTATTCAGGTAAACTTTGTGTGCTCTCCGCTTCATCTTCCCACAGTCAGTTTGATTTCATTTTTTTTATTTGATAGTGGGGAGTCAAGAGGTAATGTCAGCTTGTGTTTGTAGCAAGATGCATTGTAAGAAAGAACAGTAATAGCCAGTGAATGGCACGCTGCTCTGTGTTTTATATGTCTGCAGTAAACGGCACCCGCAGCGGACCAGGGCGGCCGTAAACTTTGATGTATATGCTGTGTGCCTACGGTTTTAAGCATTTTAATGAATACACAACACATATCTGAGCCCGGGAAATGACAGAGTGACAGACACTTTAGTTCCACTTGGCTAAATACCCTGATGTGGCAGAAAGGGTTGGGCCATGTTCGAAATGAATGGAGGCAGTGTCTGTCTCTGGGCTGATTTACTGATTGCTTACTCAGCCTTTCCCCCTTGCCAAATGTACATGTGCCCAATAGATCAAGAGTAGGATGGAGCGGCTGATGCAAGGTGAAAGAAAGAGGCTGAACTCATTTCTGAGAGCTTACGGAGTTGCCTGCAAAGCTTCCCCATTGCTGCCACCTTGCCCTAGCTTGCAATTATTCATCAAAGGGATCCTTTACCCAGAAATGAAGTATATGTTGTCACCTTCTATCCCTAGCCCAGTGCCCCAATACAGTCTGTGTTACTTTTTCTTCCCCCTTTGTCCAATATTCATAAAAACACTAACCAGATGCAGTCGGCCATATTGCTCCCTGGCCAAGCAGCCCCGCCCCCGGGTGCTTTTCAGTGATAATACATTCAGTTACAGTACACACAGCTCAGCATTGGGGGTTAGCCGCATTCGTTTTAATAACTGCAAGAAATCTTAAAGCGCTACAGTAATTAGGGACAGTTTACTTTCTAACTGAATGAATTAACATATGGCTGCAGGGGTGGTGTGGCACAATCAATGTCACCACATTCCTTCAAGCCACCGCTGCTACCTCTATTGGCAATGAGCCCCTCCTATATCACTCTCCATGAAACCTCCCATCCTTAGTGAGCCTCTATTTACCTTTACACGGCAATTCTATTTAACCCTCCACTTTCCCCACAGCAGGTCAGGGGCCACATCGGATGGCTTTGAGGGCCACATGTGGCCCCATGAGCATATGTGGTGTAGGATCATTTTAAAACAACCTTTACCTAGCTGAATACTCAAGGACAGTGCCATCCTATTTTGTAACCCACGTCTTAATATTTAATATTAATTCATTATGAGCCAGGGCCGGGAAAGGAGTCCCACGATTGGCCGCTGGGCGGTCACGTGGGCAAGTCCTGCCGGTGGCTGGCACAGAGGACGTGACTACCCGGCTGCCAATACTTCTTATCAGCAGACAGAGGGACCAACACCCATTAAAGTAAAAACGAGTGTTGGTCTGGTTTAAATGAGTAAAGAATTATTTGAAATATGTCAAATAATTTTTATTTTTCTCTTTATTAGCAACTGTACAAATTGTGATACTTATACAACTGTGATCACAACGATACTGTAAATGTTTAAGCATAACAATAAAAACTACTGAAACAGAAGAAGAGGGAACTCTTCAGGCATTAAGTGGAAAGGGCCCCTTAAACAGATTGTTACTCTTCTGCACTCACTCATTCGGGGTGTGAAACATTGTCACATATATGCGGTATCCAGCATGATAATGCAAAGCTTCCGGTGAACAGAGACATACTGTTGATGACTAATCGTTATGTAATGTGCGTGGCCCTGATCTATACTGTTAGTTATCTGCAGTGGCCACATTGGTGGCCCTGCATCAGCAACTGGCCCTTCTTTGGCGCACAATGTGCAACACACATAAATGCAATCTAGATGAAGAATGAAGGCAACATTCCCAGACTATAACAATTCTCTCTTATCGTAAAAGAGCTGACCCCTTATCTCCCACAAAGGATTCATTTTCTCTTCCTATATAGTAAAGACAAGCAGTCAGTAGAATAACATTTTTTGTTCTCTAGACTTGGCTTGTTTTGTTTCAGTAATCCAATTAATCACTGTGTCATGGTTTGCAGTATTTCTATATTGTGGGGCCACTATATAATAGGGCCTGGAATTTATTCTATTGTGTTATGAATGTGAAGATAACATCTGCGGGACTGCCTGTTTATTGGAATTTGATAAATGATAAATCTTGTTTATTCAGAAAGGCAGCACACATAGCAATGATCATCCGCTGAAGTCTCCAACCATAATAAATCAAGCTTTAGTCTGCAGAGGTCAGAGATATTAAGACCCATGCTACACCAGCAATTGTATCTCCTCCTTTGCTGAGCTATTTAAAAACTGTATAATGTTTTAAAAACAAAACTGCCAAAATGTGTGGGAGTTTTTTTTTTATTGGAAGTTTTATTCTTTTAAGTACCAGCCTACCTGGAGATTTTTTGCCAGACCATTTTTCACTATTTTGCCTTACACATGTTCAGATGCGATTTTTGAAGAGCTTTCCATGGATTTTCCAGAAAAGTTATATTTTGTTTTTTTTTTTTTGTCATTTGTTTGTGTTTTTTATTTAGTGTTCTCTCAATATATTTGAGTGAAATATGTGCAACAAATAACAAATAAACAAATATCTATTTTTTTACAATGTGTTTTTTTGTAATTAAAACTGTACATTTTTCAATACAATCATATTGTGTGGAAAAGCCCAATTTCTCCCCGTTACAGCAGGGGGAGACATGGGTGCAGTTTTCGGAAACAACAAGGTCCCCAAAACAGGACAATAGGCTCGATTCAGAGGCACATTCGTCTGTACTTTCGTAGCTGTCTGTGAAAGTTTTTGTGTGTGTTTGTCATTTTCTTTGTTTTTTTCGTTCATTTTTCATTCGTACGAAAGTTCGGGCTAATGCATATATGCGCTTTCGATGAACGAAAGCAAATCGGATCATTTGTGTTAGTTCGGATCATTTTCCAATCCAAATCTGATATTTTTTGTTCGTTCAGATAACTTACGTTATTGGTATGGGCTTGCGTCTCATTCAGAGAGCTGATTGCCAAGGGACCACCACCCTATAATTCCATTTCATTGGCGATCCCCTTACGGGACCATTTTGACCTCGGAAACAGCAGATATGAACCAGTCTAGTGCCTTTGTGGAGCATGAGGAACTCCAGCTAATGGGCATTGAAATTGTCCGGAGGGCCGAGACCAGATTGCACCGGCGACGCATGCACATCGATGGCATGCATGACGTTGAGCTGTTCGAGCTCACCAGACTTAATCGCGCTTCCCTCCATAAATTGTATAGTGAGCTGCGGCCATGGTTAGCCCGCACCACAAGGAAGGGGCAAGCAATTTCAGGTATGACCAAAATGCTTGGCTGCCTGCAATTTTTGGCGAACGGCTCGTTCCAGAGGCTGGGTGCCCTCTCCGTGGGGATCTCCCAGCCTAATCTAAGCCGCGCACTATCCAAGTTTTTGGAAGGCATGGCTACCATTAGTCAGAAATATATTTGTTTTCCTGACGACATGGTAGCCAGGAACGCAATTAAGCTGGCATGCCCAACGTCATGGGTGCCATCGATTTCACCCACGTTGCCCTGGTGCTTCTGGCAGCCCACGAGTACATCTATAGGCAAGTACAATCTGTCATTTTTTAATATAGTTTACCTAAATGTTATTTTAAATATCTCTTAATCCCTCATTGTAAATAGTCCCTGTGAAATAGCATACAATGTATCTCTGGTAATCCCTCCTTGTAAATAGTCCCTGTGAAATAGCGTACAATGTATCTCTGGTAATCCCTCCGTGTTAATAGTCCCTGTGAAACATTGGCCCGTATTTAGCTTATACAATGTTTTTCCTGTCGGCCAAAGGAAAACATTTTCATGTGGACCTTAACTAGGCAATTTAAAGTTAATCTTTACTTGATCCAACATACCTATCCTTTTTTTGTGCAAAAAATACTTATGCACTTAGTTAATGTTAGTTATATTGGCCAACAGGTTTTTGGGAGGGTGTTAGGAGTTAGTGTTTGAGTAGTTTACCTTGCCTTGCTTGCTAATTTTGTTTTGTTTTCTTTTATCCCAGGAACCGCAAAATGGGCCACTCACTGAATGTCCAAGCAGTGGTGGCCCCAGACATGCAGTTCCTTAGCGTCCTCGCCGGGTTTCCAGGCTCAACCCATGATGCGTACATCTTGCGACGATCTGGATTGTACTGTCGGTTTGAGTCTGGAGAATTCTCCGGTGGATGGCTCCTTGGTAAGTTGACGGCAATAACGTCATTCACTTTGCAATGTATGCCTATGAATATAGTTTATGACCCATGTCTGAAACTATGGCTGGTTTTACCCCTTTATTACATGTTAAACCCGACCGTAACCATTATAATTTGCAAACCACAAACCCTTTACAAATGTTGGACCAGCATTTCCAAAGTAGAAATGTCACCTTTCTACTCAATTACTTATTATTCTTCCCCACACTCGGCTGCAATTGTGTTCTTGACATTATGATAGGGTCTGCGCCATCTTTGCTTAGAAGCATGTCACTTACTGAGTAGAGGAGAGCGGGATAAAGTGCAGGGGGCGGGTTAGAGCTGTACTTGGCTCAGACAAAGCAGATCTTGGGTCCGGAAAAGGTAACACATCCAAGAATGCTGAGCAGCACAGTCCTAAACCAATACCTAGAAAAAATATTAAAATACCGCGCTAAAAAACAGATCAGGTATTAAGTCGCTAATATCCCACATTAATTAAAGAAAACAGCACAAATCTTACAAGGGAGGCTCAACGTGTGTAACCCTTTGTCCACAGAGTTCAACAATCATGTAAAAATAAACACAGAGCTTCCTTAGTTACCACTCGGTTATCCCAAAGTCCATGTGCATGCACTTCCTTCACAAATCAGCTTAAATGCACTCTTCTTTCCATCAGTGGTTAATTTCTCCAAAAGAGACTTGCAAGCGTATCTATTCCAACTTTTTATGAAAACCTCTCGACGTAGATTCCAAAAGGAGGATATCACGCCCGGGAGTGCAGCATGAAAACAAAAAACACTCATATAGTGTAATTCAGTATGACACACGTTATTTAATGAAGAGAGGTAATGCACTCACATAGAAGAAAAACTTTAAAATCATGTAAAATCAGAGGATGGTTCTCACCAGCCCCCCCACACACAATCAGATCTGGCCAGATCAATCGATCAATCGAATATATATGCCGCTTGCCCCCGCCGCCGACGTGTTTCGTTGCCCACGGCAACTTTAACAAGGCCTTGTTAAAGTTGCCGTGGGCAACGAAACGCGTCGGCGGCGGGGGCAAGCGGCATATATATTCGATTGATCGATTGATCTGGCCAGATCTGATTGTGTGTGGGGGGCTGGTGAGAACCATCCTCTGATTTTACATGATTTTAAAGTTTTTCTTCTATGTGAGTGCATTACCTCTCTTCATTAAATAACGTGTGTCATACTGAATTACACTATATGAGTGTTTTTTGTTTTCATGCTGCACTCCCGGGCGTGATATCCTCCTTTTGGAATCTACATCGAGAGGTTTTCATAAAAAGTTGGAATAGATACGCTTGCAAGTCTCTTTTGGAGAAATTAACCACTGATGGAAAGAAGAGTGCATTTAAGCTGATTCGTGAAGGAAGTGCATGCACATGGACTTTGGGATAATCGAGTGGTAACTAAGGAAGCTCTGTGTTTATTTTTACACTAAACCAATACCTGTTAGCAGTCTGCCTGATTTGCCCTCATCCGCCATCTTGGAGGTTTTAATGGTCCGAACATGCATTAGATGGTGTTAGGCTGTTTTTTTAGCAGAGCAATCTGTATGTTCAGGGTGTGGCTCAAATGTTACATAGCCTCTTAGTCATGTTGAAGGAATGTTTTTTGGTTTCAATTTAGGGAGTAATGTGTAATTAATGATATTTTTGTCTAATGTTTTCAGGGGATTCTGGTAATCCACTGCTTCCCTGGCTGCTGACGCCCGTCCTTCGGCCCCAGAATGCGCAACAGGACGCCTACACTCTAGCCCACCGGAAGACCAGGGCCGTTGTTGAGAGGGCATTTGGGCTATTAAAAACCTGCTTCCGTTGCTTGGACCATACCGGGGGGGCACTACAGTATGCCCCCAAGAAGGTCATAGATATCATTCTTGCCTGTGCTGTGTTACATAACTATGCCATCGTGCAGCGTGTCCACCGGTATTTGGATCTGCCCCCCTCTCCACCCAGCCAGGACCCCGAAGACCACTACCGTGGCACACCTAGTGCCTCTGGCCAAGCAGTTCGGGCCAATTTGATTTGTACCCATTTTTCTTAATTTGTTGTGCCTGTGTTTGTTTTGTGCCTGTTTTTTTAATTTCTTAATCTAATTTTGCTTTGTTTTTTTCTTTATGTTTTGTACTGTGACAACTAGTAATGATTTCATTACTAAAAAATGCACACATGATCTGAGACTCATGCCTTTTTCTTGCCCCAGTTTGTTTGGCCAAACCTTAAGTAATCTACAAAACACCTAAACATTAAGGCATCAACTTAGTCAACAACAGGTCAAGTCACATTCATTTTATTTAAATTGTAAAAGTAAAAATTGGAGTGGATGGTCACTCCCATACTTCATGTACATACATGGTAAAACAACCAATTCAATTTGTGACAAATCATGACACCTAGCAATTGGCCACAGGCAGGAGTTTGGAAGTAATGCACTCCAGGCCGAAGTTTACATCCCAAAGAAAATACACACACATATGGAGCAAGCATTGCCATGTCAATATTTTGGCTCAAAGAAATAGGGACACATACACACCCTCTCCTGCTTGGCCACATTTGCCACAGGCACAGGTGGAAAGCAGCCATACCTATGCCACATCTACGCCTGTAAGTCAGTGGGCCACCCAAACAAGAACACCCAGTCCAAATCCAAGTCCAGTCCAAACTCTGCCAGGGTTCAAGGTAGTAGTTTGCCAGGGCAGAATGTCCCCCAATCATGCCTACAAACAGGATGTGCCAGAAGCAATGTAATTAGGCCAAAGCCTGCAGCGCAACAGCTTGAGTGGCAGGTTCGCCTCTCATGGTGCCATGCTGACTCCATGATCGGCACGCGCCTCCCCTGGGAAACTGGCCAACATAGCTGACTACACCTCCCAATTCCCCGGGTTGGGGCGCGTGCAGATGATGGTCCTCTAGTTCGACCAACAGCCACAGATGTGCTTGGCCAATCCTCTGCAGCAGACCTACCACTGGGGACTGTAGGCTCAGTCTCTGCATGCTGCCCACGATGGGCTGGCAGCATGCAGGCAGCTTCACTCTGCTGCAGAGGATTTGGTGTAGAAACATGTTGGGACAGTTGCAGATTATGTTCCAGGGGGGGCTGTAGTGAAGGTCCCATCAAGGTGCCATCCTCCTCCAGCTCCTGGATTTCCTCCATCAGTGTGTGGGTCTGTTGGGACATGTGAAAAAAAAGGTTCAGTTTGGGCTCTAAATATTTTATAATGACAAATTAATCATGTTAATTCACATGCATCTGCAGATTCTGAAAAATACACTTACCGTATATATCGGATCCTGGCTCCTAGGCAGCACGGAAGTTGACGGCGTGGGCAAACTGGCAGAGGATTCCCCACTAGCTGAGGGATGTTGCTGGGCTGCATTGATTAACCCTTTAAGTGCCAGCCTACCTAGATTTTTTGTCACCCTCTAATGCCAGACTACGTTTCACTTTTTTGCGCTACACATGTTCAACTTTGATTTTCGAAGGGATTTCCAGGGATTTTCCAGGAAAATTATATATTGTTTTTTTTCAGCAGAGTCTGGGCTTTAACATGAAATGTCTGTTTGGCCATTTTAAAGTATATTCTTAATACTTTTGGGTGAAATATGTGCAAAAAAATAAAAAAAATCTATTTTTTACAATTTGTAGTGTTTTTTGTAATAAAAAATGTAAGTTTGTCAATAAAATCTTATTGCGTTTGAAAGCCACATTTCTCCCGGTTACAACGGTACCACATATGTATTGGTAGACACCCTTTCCTGCCCAGGAGACTCTCCCAAGCTGAAACAGCACTTTTTCAGATAAGCTACAACTATGCTGTTAATTTAAAAAAAAAAACACATAGGGTCCCCCCTCCCAGGGGAGGGGACCCCATTTTTGGGGGGAATTTTAAGGGTTAAAAACTCTTAAAATCCCCCCCAAAAAGTGACGTAGGGTCCCCCCTACCCAGCATAAACGACCCGGGACCAGCTATGCAGGGATGGTAGAACAGGGCGCAGGGGCCAGCTCTGGTGGCCCCGCGCCTTGCAGGCTAAAGCCAGCATAGTGCCTATGGAGCCCGGGCCCTTCTCCCCCCCCCCCAGCCGTTGGGGAGGCAGGTAATTGGTGAGCCAGGGGTTAATGGCAAGTCACCCGCTAGCAGCAGGTAACTTGCCAGCCCCCAGTCTTGTGAACTGGTACAGGGAGATCACAGATCCCTTACCAGTTCACAAGGGATTAAATAGAAAAGAATTTCACTGACAAAGAAAAAAAGTCATTTATTTTATTTTTTTTTTACTTTACTTACCTCTGGTCATGCTGTGTTCTCTGTCCCTCGGTGATCCATGATGACAGCTGCTTGGTGCTCGGTGGAGAAGGGCTGGAGGGGGGGAGAGCGATCACAACCCTCACCCCCCTCCAACCTGGATGGAGATGTAGGCTGCTGAGTGATGTCATATAGACGTCACTTTGCCCCGTCCCCAAGGGGCGGGGCTAGCAGCCAACATGAGGAAGGGAAGGAGAGGGCTATCTTGGCCCTCTTGTTCAATACAGAAGAGCCTGGGGGGTGATCAGAGGCCCCCTCCCAGTGAAAAACAGAGGCAGCAGGAGGGATCGCAGCGCAGGTGAGTAAATGTCATTATTTTTCGCCAAATTGCGGGGGGAACGCTATTACAGGCACTCTCCTGAAGAGAGGAAAGCCCCAGGGGGGGGGGGGGATTGGATGCCCCCTGGGTGAAGAGAATCGCTGGCACTATCAAACGAGGGGTCAAGTAAGTCTTTTATAGTCCTCACGTAGCTGGCACTTAACAGTTGGAGAGGCAGCTACGTGAGACTCACGTAGCTGGCACTAGAAGGGTTAAAAAAAGGCATGTAAACACACCACTATGCATTGTTGATCTGTATTACTACATATGCTTCACTTAAACACGTGTCCAAGCAGGAATGGCAACTCCCCCAACGATCCAAGTTGTCCTTCACTATGAATGTCCTTATCTGTTAGATGTATTAATCAACATATACATACACATTGGTCACCTTAAATAAAACAAACATGCATGTAGTGGGTGTTATGAGGCTTCACACATCCCTAAAGGTCCATTAGGGGCCCACACTCAGCTTGCAAATAGCATTTGGCTTAAGAATATGCTGGTTGCCATTCTTCCTATGTACACCTTTCCCTGACCCAAGATCAAGTATTTGAAATCAAACCACAGCTCCAACCCAAGTCGTCTAAAGATAAAGATGGACGTGTTGGATCTGATTGATTATAGTCACATAATAAGCTGTCCTTTGCTAATATAAATACTTTAATAGTGTCCATAAATACTCGCAAAGGTCAGGTATGGCCAAGCAAATTAGAACATTAACATTCCACAGACATGACACACCCTGCTAAAAATGAATCCTCCACTACAGGGCACTCCCTAGGGGCATGTGTTCATATATGCCTTTGAGCCTCATTTTACATGTTGCAAACATTTCACATACACACTAACATTACTAACCTGCAGGAATAGTAGGGATGTCCGTGTCCCGTCTCCCCGAGTGTCCCACTAAGGCCACAGGATGTATCAGGCCCAGCACCATCTCCTCAGCTTGGGTAAATTGAAGTTTAGCCTCTGCCAGTTTGTAAGCTGAAAAAGATAGTTTGGAAAATGTAGCTAAAATGTTGACAATACAAGAAGCAGAAAAATCTGCAAAGTAGATATGTACCTGTCATTTCGCCGTTTATTTTCTTTCTTCCGTGCTGCATACTTCAGGTCTGGTATTTTCCGTTGAATCTGCTCCACATCTTTGAGCTCATCCCCCACTGCATTGACCTGTCTGGTAAGCTCCTCTAAAATTTCTGCTTTCCGCATTTTGCTGGTTGCTTTGGATCTGCGCCCATATAGTTCATCATAATGTAAGGTGAGCCCACTAGCCAATGCCAGAGTTTGGGCCTCCCCAAACCTGCCACTTAAGTGGCCTCAGCACAATGTGCGTAGATGTGGCATATGGAAAGTGCCTTACCACCTGTGCCGGTGGCAAATGTGGGCGAGGAGGAGAGGGTGTGCTGGATGAAGTAGGGCTTCTTGGCCTGTGCCTCTGTGGCCGCTTCAGAGTTGCATGCCCCTGGGAGGTTGTGGGACGTGCCTGGGGTGATGGCGACCTTGGGCTTTTTGGGCTTCTGGTCCAGTGTCTTGGTCTCTTGACATGGGAGGTTTGGCCACGTGGGGGTGGTGATGGCGACCTTGGGCTTTTTGGGCTTCTGGTCCGGTGTCTTGGCCTCTTGCCATGGGAAGTTTGGCCACGTGGAGGTGGTGATGGCGACTTGGGCTGCTGGGGCTTCTTGGCCGGTGTCTTGGCCTCTTGCCATGGGAGGTTTGGCCACGTGGGGGTGGTGATGGTGACCTTGGGGGGCTGGGGATTCTTGCCCGGTGTCTTGGCCTCTTGCCATGGGAGGTTTGGCCACGTGGGGGTGGTGATGGTGACCTTGGGGGGCTGGGGCTTTGCACCCTCTTGGTTGTTTGGTTACCGGCCGTAGATGTTTTTTTGCTGGCCTGGGGCTTCCTCTTTGCCGCTGCTTCCTTTTCTTTGGTGGTTGTTGGTGCCTTGGCCTGAGCACTGCGTGTTGCCCACACCTTACCTTTAGGCATTTGTGAGCGAGTGGGGGGCCTGCAGAAGCCTCCTCGCTCTTCGGTGGGTGTTTGCTGCTGCTGCCCTCCTTTGCTACGGCTTTTTTGGGTGCCATAATGTTGAGACTCTCAAAGAGAATGAGCTTACTTAGCATAATGACATATGCCCACTTCCTTAGATTACTTACTTAGCCTAATGACATATGGCCACTTCCTTAGATTACTTAGCATAATGACATATGCCCACTTCCTTAGATTACTTACTTAGCCTAATTACATATGCCCACTTCCTTAGATGATTTACTTAGCATAATGACATATGCCCACTTCCTTAGATTACTTACTTAGCCTAATGACATATGCCCACTTCCTTAGATTACTTACTTGGCATAATGACATATGTCGTCATGAGTTAGGTTGCCAACTAACAAACATTCCATCCACAGGTGAGAAACATGTATTTGTCTGGAAATTGATTTTTGATACAGGGACCACACCTGCAAGAGTAGAAGCGATGACTCAAAGGGTCCTTCAGTTGGTGGCCGATGTGCAGCAGCTGCGTGACTCGTTGGGGACCACAGAAGAAGACTAGTGTTCTGGGACCTGCCATTGCTTTGTATATAGTTTTAAATTTGTTTCTATTACCATTAATATATTTTTTAAACATTTTAAAAGTTTTATCTGAACCCCCCCAAAAATGTTGTACATTTTCTAACCCAATTTTTTTTTTTTAAAAAGCCAACCAAAATGGCATTGTTTTATAAAAAAAACTAAAAAGAAATAGTTTCAGTGTCATTTTTTTAACAAAATACATTAACACAAAATGAATGGGCAAATACACTTTTAGAGATGAAGATTCAGATGACCGCGAAGTGGTTTGGGTAAGTTTTAGGGAGTCTAAAATGGAAGAAGAACCTAACCGCAAAGTGGTTTGGGTGAGTTTTAGGGGTCTAAAATGGAAGAAAAACCTAACCACGAAGTGGTTTGGGTAAGTTTTAGGGGTCTAAAATGGAAGAACCTAACCGCAAAGTGGTTTGGGTCAGTTTTAGGGGTCAAACATGGAAGATGTACGAAAGCGCAAAGTGATTTAGCTAAGCATTGTAGCAGAAGTGAGTGCATAGAATCGCTCGCACACTCATACGAGTGCGGGAACATTTAAAAAATAAACAGATCGGCACAAAAACGAAAGTCTTTTTTTGTCTCTCTGAATCGACCCTAATATCCAACATGCATAGGTCCTGTCAAGGAAAGCGTTGCTAAACACCCCAAAGTAATGCATGCACGTAAGGGTAATTTTACTTGAAAATTTCAGCTCTGCAAACAAAGTGCGCACCTTGCGCTTTTTCTACCAAAATGACCTTATTTGAAATACCCCCCCCCCCAAACCATATATTCCGTGATAGTACACACGTTAGGCGTTCTAGGCGTATCCAGCGTGTTATAGTGGCTACATCTTTGTGGAAGTAAATTCTCGAAGTATCCATTGGTTGCACAGGGTTTGCCTAAAAAAAGCTATTATAAAAGCTGAATAATCTTGTTTATTTTAAATAAAGCATTGATTTTATTAAAGAAAACCATATTGCATGTGAAAGCCCAATTTCTTCCGATTACAACAGTGCCACATATGTATTGGTAGCCCTCCCGTTCCTGCCCAGGAGACCCCCCAAACTGAAAAGAGCACTTTATAACATTTACAAATAAAATACAACTACTATCCACACTATAATGGGTTAAATAAAAAATGACATAGGGTGAAGGGGGCATTTTGGGGGGGATTTTCTTTAAAACCCTTAAAATTGCCCCAAAACGATGTGGGGTCCCCCCTACCCAGCATAACCAGCCCGGAAACCAGCTATGGGGGCTTGTAGAACAGGGAGCAGGGGACAGCTTTGGCTCAAATTCGGGGACAGCTCAAATTCGGTTCTCCTTGAATTTGCCTTTTTCCTTCTTTCTCTTTTATTTCATGATCCCTTCATTTACCTCTCTTTTCACCCCCTCCCTTTTTTCATGTCATTGCCACATTCATTCCATATTTCTCATTTCACCTTCTCTCTCTATATTTAACACTCTTGCTTTCTCTCTTTTTCTCATCCACTCTCTTGTTTTTCATTCATTCCTTCCTCCCATCTCTATCTCATGCCTCCATACATTAATTTATTCCCTCTTGTTTTCCCACTTTCCTCCCATCTTGCTCTCATTTCCACATTCTCTCCATCTTTCTCTTGTCACTTTCCTTCAATCTCCTTCTCACTCTTTCACTTTCTATGTTATTCTATTTTTTTTAAATCCTTTCTCCTCCTTTTTTTCTACATTCCATCCATCCTCTCTCTTTTTACCTTAGATCAATTCCCTCCCCCTTAGGGCAAACAAAATTCAGTTTGAAACCCCCCAGGTCGCAAATTCACGAACCTTTTGCGGGCATGCTCCCTGTCAGAGGGTAGCGGGGAATTGGATCGGATCGGTAAACGGATCCGAGCGTGCTGATTGGACGAGGGGCCTCAGGGGCAAGGACCAAAACCCAGGATGGTCGAAATCCTGGGTTTTATTCAACTTTAACCAGCCATGCTGCCTACTTCCTCCACGCTGGCTTCTCTGCATGACGCACGAGTCTCGTAACTCATTTGCTGCCATAGTTGCTATGGGGCCCCATCAGGGCTATGTACGCTCCTGCTTTCGTGCACAATCATGACAGATAAAGAAGTGCTGCTGGAGCAAGCCAGGTATCTCCACACACTCTGTGTGGTGCCCTCTCTTCATGTGGGCTGTTACTGTGATTTTAGGGGCTAGAATCAAGGAGAAACCTCCATAGCAGGTCATATGTAAGAATAAAGGGGGTAGGGGAAAAAGCTCACCGAAACCCTCATCAATCTGTCTAAAACTGGGACATTGTTTTGGCTTCCAGTTTTACTTACTTAGCAAAGGGCTGTGTCAGTGTGACATTTCAATACATAACTTCTGCAGTCATCCAGAACGCAGACTCCACCACTTTCTGTGTCACCACGGGTCTTACAGTAAGTCAGGTGGAAAGCGCAGCAGTTATTTCTGGGTTTGAATTGATTGAGAAATAATAAGGTTACACACGTTCGTTAAGTAGGGATCTCTAATTTTCTGCCTCATGCAGCTCATAGCTAAATGAGGTTTGGAACGCAGCAGACCTCCATATACGTCTCCTTCCTCGACCTCATCAGCGACGTACCTTATCCCGCAGTCCAGATTATAAAACTATTCTTTATGACCTTTCTCTGGATATTTCTATAATCTATAAATCACACTCTATGACCTTGGGTGAGTTATTGCGGATTTCCCTGTAAAGCTCATCTTCACGGGTTCCTTTTTCTGTATAATGATGTTCAATATAAATCTCCGCCGTTGCTTAAAGGAGCTCTATATTGAAAAAAAGGCTCCATAAGGGGGATTACTTATTCACCAGGCATTAAAGAAAATCCAGCCGGGCTTGTTTCTTTAATTTATTGAAAGGAATAAGAATCTGAGTCATGGCCGGCCTTTGCGGTGTGCAAGGTGTTTGTTCACACAGGCGCTATCCCAACCTCTATGTAAAGGGAGCACCAAGAGCTCTCAACTGGAGCAGCAGGCCTCTCATTTTCAAAATCTCTCTGTTTCCACATTTCTTTATAATTCTCTTTTAACTTTTTCCTTCTTCTTTAATGTATCTTTCTTTTTCGTTCTTTTTTTTTCACAATTCCTCCATTTTTGTTTCTTTCCATGTCCCCCTTTTTTATGTCGTTACCACATTCCCTCCTTTCACTTGTCACTTTCCTCCTGTCTGCCTCTCTCTTCAGTTCTTCACAACTCCCTATTTTTTACCTTCCCTCCATCTTTTTCCAGTTTAACCTTTTTCTTTCTATCTTTCTTTCTTTCTTTTATTTATTTTTTCCTTCCCAATACTAAATGTCCTCTCTGTTTCCTGTTTGCATTCCTTAAAATTTTTTTTTAGACCTATTAAACTTTCTTTCTCCACCGCTCTCTTGTTTTTCTACATTCCTTCCATCCTGATCTTGTTTCTCTTGTTTTCCCACATTTCCCCTTATCTTGCTCTCTTTTCCACATTCTTTTCATCTTTTACATTCCTTCAATATCCTTCTCTCTCTATCTTACTTTCTGTATACTCCTATCAATGTTTTAATCCTTTCTCATCTTTTCTCTTTTCCACATTCCCTCCATCCTAACTCTTTTCACCTTCTGTTCATAGTAGATTCCTTTATCTCTCTCCCCATTTCTTTTTCCACTTATTTCTCTCTTGTCTACTATCTGTCTCTTTTTTTCTGCATTTCCTCAGTTTTTCTTGCCCGATCTCTGTCTTCCCCTTTCATTGTATTTCCTCTGTTGCTCGCTTTACATTTTTTGCACGTGTCTTGAGGGCACCATCTGAAATCTTGCACAAGGCGGTGCCATCCTGAAACAAGGCGGTGCCATCCTGAAACAAGGCGGTGCCATCCTGAAACAAGGCGGTGCCATCCTGGAACAAGGCGGTGCCATCCTGAAACAAGGCGGTGCCATCCTGAAACAAGGCGGTGCCATCCTGAAACAAGGCTGTGCCATCCTGAAACAAGGCGGTGCCATCCTGAAACAAGGCGGTGCCATCCTAAAATCTTGCACAAGGCGACCCCATCCTGAAGTCTTGCACAATGAGGTGCATTCCTGAAAACTTGCACAAGGCTGTGTGTTCCTGAAATCTTACACAAGGCGGTGCCATCCTGAAATCTTGCACAAGGCGTTGCCATCCTGAAATCTTGCACAAGGCGGTGCCATCCTGAAATCTTGCACAAGGCGGTGCCATCCTGAAATCTTGCACAAGGCGGTGCCATCCTGAAATCTTGCACAAGGCGGTGCCATCCTGAAATCTTGCACAAGGCGGTGCCATCCTGAAATCTTGCACAAGGCGGTGCCATCCTGAAATCTTGCACAAGGCGGTGCCATCCTGAAATCTTGCACAAGGCGGTGCCATCCTGAAATCTTGCACAAGGCGGTGCCATCCTGAAATCTTGTACAAGGCGGTGCCATCCTGAAATCTTGCACAAGGCTGTGTGTTCCTGAAATCTTGCACAAGGCGGTGCCATCCTGAAATCTTGCACAAGGCGGTGCCATCCTGAAATCTTGCACAAGGCGGTGCCATCCTGAAATCTTGCACAAGGCTGTGTGTTCCTGAAATCTTGCACAAGGCGGTGCCATCCTGAAATCTTGCACAAGGCGGTGCCATCCTGAAATCTTGCACAAGGCGGTGCCATCCTGAAATCTTGCACAAGGCGGTGCCATCCTGAAATCTTGCACAAGGCGGTGCCATCCTGAAATTTTGCACAAGGCGGTGCCATCCTGAAATCTTGCACAAGGGGGTGCCATCCTGAAATCTTGCACAAGACGGTGCCATCTTGAAATCTTGTACAAGGCGGTGCCATCCTGAAATCTTGCACAAGGCGGTGCCATCCTGAAATCTTGCACAAGACGGTGCCATCTTGAAATCTTGTACAAGGCGGTGCCATCCTGAAATCTTGCACAAGGCGGTGCCATCCTGAAATCTTGCACAAGGCGGTGCCATCCTGAAATCTTGCACAAGGCGGTGCCATCCTGAAATCTTGCACAAGGCGGTGCCATCCTGAAATCTTGTACAAGGCGGTGCCATCCTGAAATCTTGCACAAGGCGGTGCCATCCTGAAATCTTGCACAAGGCGGTGCCATCCCGAAATCTTGCACAAGGCGGTGCCATCCTGAAATCTTGCACAAGGCTGTGTCATCCTAAAATCTTGCACAAGGCGGTGTCATCCTGAAATCTTGTGCAAGGCGGTGCCATCCCGAAATCTTGCACAAGGCGGTGCCATCCTGAAATCTTGTACAAGGCGGTGCCACCCTGAAATTTTGCACAAGGCGGTGCCATCCTGAAATCTTACACAAGGCGTTGCCATCCTAAAATCTTGCACAAGGTGATGCCATCCTGAAATCTTACACAAGGTGTTGCCATCCTGAAATCTTGCACAAGGCGATGCCATCCCGAAATCTTGCACAAGGCGGTGCCACCCTGAAATTTTGCACAAGGCGGTGTCATCCTAAAATCTTGCACAAGGCGGTGCCATCCTGAAAGCTTGCACAAGGCGGTGCCATCCTGAAATCTTACACAAGGCGGTGCCATCCTGAAATCTTGCACAAGGCGGTGCCATCCTGAAATCTTACACAAGGCGGTGCCATCCTGAAATCTTACACAAGGCGGTGCCATCCTGAAATCTTGCACAAGGCGGTGCCATCCTGAAATCTTACACAAGGCAGTGCCATCCTGAAATCTTACACAAGGCGGTGCCACCCTGAAATCTTGCACAAGGCGGTGCCATCCTGAAATCTTGTACAAGGCGGTGCCATCCCGAAATCTTGCACAAGGCGGTGCCATCCTGAAATCTTGCACAAGGCGGTGCCATCCCGAAATCTTGCACAAGGCGGTGCCATCCCGAAATCTTGCACAAGGCGGTGCCATCCTGAAATCTTGCACAAGGCTGTGTCATCCTAAAATCTTGCACAAGGCGGTGTCATCCTGAAATCTTGTGCAAGGCGGTGCCATCCCGAAATCTTGCACAAGGCGGTGCCATCCTGAAATCTTGTACAAGGCGGTGCCACCCTGAAATTTTGCACAAGGCGGTGCCATCCTGAAATCTTACACAAGGCGTTGCCATCCTGAAATCTTGCACAAGGTGATGCCATCCTGAAATCTTACACAAGGTGTTGCCATCCTGAAATCTTGCACAAGGCGATGCCATCCCGAAATCTTGCACAAGGCGGTGCCACCCTGAAATTTTGCACAAGGCGGTGTCATCCTAAAATCTTGCACAAGGCGGTGCCATCCTGAAAGCTTGCACAAGACCAGCCCTGATTGGACTGACCAGTTTTGAATGTTCTATTCTGCTTTTACAGGGGAGATCTGTTCACCTACATTGGTCTGTTCTCTGAGCCAGCCTGTGCTGCAATAATAATGTATTGCTATTACAATTCTTGTTATGTGTGTAGATGCTGTGGGCTGAAATTAGGGTGGTTAAGGCTGCTGCTCCTCACGAGCTGGCCCAGGGGACATTGGAATGAAGCAAATCTCCCCTGTAAAGTCGAATGGTACACTCACATACGTGTCACCCCTGGATTTGATTTCTACCAGGGCAAGAAAACATCAAGCTTGTTGTTTATTTATTTCAGTTGGGATGTATCTCACTATCCATCATGTTTATATAGATTTTTATAGATTTCAGTTCCTTTAAAGCAAGATTTGGATTTTGGTTTCAAATGTAAAATTGGGGAAAAATTCAGGGAAAATGAAATCCTCTTTTGGCTCTAATCTTCTTTCGAGTACTTTCAATTGCACCCAGCATGAGATTACGAGGAGGGACTAGGAGGGGGGGCTTAAACAGTTTAGAACAATGGTATCCTGTTAGAAACCAACAGCATACAATGGCATACCGGAAGAAAACGAAAAATAAAATCACTATATAATGTTATTATTTTTATATATATTTTGTTAAAACCACCAAGGAAGTTACCGAAAATCACCTCCAGAACAGGAAGGCCAAAAATAGGAATCCCAGCTAAGTACCTTTCTCATATGGTCAGAACATTTCCAGAACCAGAGCCACAGTCTTGGCAGCAGATGCTACAACTGCCTGTCCACAATAAGCAGAGGTGGATTAAAGTGTTACTGCAGGCAAAAGTAAGTGTTACACCATTGCGTCGGCTACATTTGACACTGCCCTAAACTGTTTTCCATTTTTAAATTAAAGCAGAAATGGCCAGGATCTTGAGGTTTGCTGGTGCAGCCAATAACATTCTCTTTTTCATCCTGTCCCCCAATCAGCTCCCTCCTGCTACCCCACCCTCAGTCTCCTCCTCCAGATTCCCATTGCATAACCAGGGTGTCTTAGGCAAGTTCTGGGAATTTTACAAACCATGCCCACTTTTTTCAGAAGAGTATCATGAGGTGAAACTGTAAAGCCCAATATCTCGGCCATTTCTGCTTCAATTTAAAAACAGCTTAGAACAGTGCCAAATGGTATAACAATTACCTTTGTCTGCTCTATCACTTTAAAGTAGCAGATGAAGAGATGAAGTCTCTTTGCCAGCTCCAGACATGGAAGCTTACTGAGCTACCATAAGACAAGAAACTAATCGGATGTAAATGGGTCTTCAGGAATCACAATGGGACTAACAGGATAAGTGGTTGGGGTAAGGGAATAGCTTTAATACAACAACTACATCCTGTATATGACTGTCTGCTTGTTATGCTATCGATAAGGTGGTTAATTTAAAAGTCTTAAACAGACCATGTGACTGTATGCATAGTATGTTTAACCGTCTAACAGAAAGGAGCCGTTTCCTTTGCTCCATGCTGAGATATCTTGCTGATCACGCTTCAACGTTCCTGATTGTGAATGAATAAACAGCCGTTCCTTCAAGAGTGGCATGTACAATCCATTGCCAACAGAGCACCATCATTTTTTCCTTTTTTTCTTAAACAAAAACTTTTAACCCCTAAACTTTTTTGTCCTTTTAATAAAAGGATATTTAGGTTTAGTTGAGCAAATTTTGCTTAAGAAATACATTAAAAGTACAAACAAAAAAATAACTTACCTCTCTATGTCCTTCTCCTGTCTCCCGTTAAAGGAACATCCTTTTTTCAGGTTTGCCAGGTTGGAGGAGAAGGGAAATTCCCTTCCATGTCGGTCCACTCAGGTGTTGTCATTAGTCAAATGGAGGGATTACACAGAGACTCCTCCTGTGTGGTATAAAAGGTTCTTTCTCCCGGCAACCCGACTGTGTCCCCCTTCACTACAGATGTCAAATGGGGTGGCTGCTAAAGCAGCTCCCACTGAACCCAGAGGACGTCCCCGACTGGCTGACTCGAAGAGAGGAAGCCGTCTAGCGGAGAACAGCAGAGAAGGGATGCAGAGAGGTGAGTTATCCGGGCATTCTATCCAGCTGAAGGGGTTCCGAACCAGATTTTTCCTGATCTGGCTCAATATTAGAGACATCTCAACTAGGGGACTGTCAGTGCCACCTCTTATCTTTGATGTTAGCTTGGTTTCCTGTATTTCTAAAACACATACTGCAGGATAAACCCCACTAGAGTCATATGAAGCAGTAAAAACATGACAAGTAATTCAACCTTTCACCATGATGTTAAAACATGGATGTACACTAAAAAAAGATTCAAACCCCATGTTTTTCCCACATTCATAGAAATCTAATTACAATGTGGAATTCTCTCACTTGATACTTTGTTGAAAGGCTTGTCATGTGATTGTCCTTTTCCTGCTAGCAACAGAGAGGATTACTTTCATTGATGGGCCGATCTGACTGAGAAATAATTTTGCAGACATATAAGTATTACTAATCCCGTCTCTCACTCGTTGCAGGAGCGGTGCAGAGTGAAGAGGTAATGGCAATCTAAACCCCAGGATAACAATCTACCATTGTTCAAAAATGAGACGAAGTGTTTGAGAAGCCTCATTACTTTTCAGGGTTGCTCTGTAATGAGTGGGGAGATTGACAACAGTACAGCAATTAACTTCTGGTTGGGGCACTGATTTATATCTCAGATGCAGATGGTATAGAGACTCAATTTTGCAAATAACCATGCAAAATCAAGAAGCTAGAAACATTTGTCTGGTTGCCATGCATGTTACTTTCCTGTCTAAAGTACTATGCCTAGACCAGTTATAAAAAGACAAGTGTCTGCCAACAAATCTGCTTTATTTCTCAAAAGAGCAGGAGAAGGACTTGGTCCCTTTGGAAAGTTTTTTATTTTACATTAGGTCAGTGTTTCCCAATCCTTGCCTTGCAAAGCACCAACAGATCATATTGAGGATGTCCACATGAGGGTTGATTTATTGTCAGTGATCAAAAATGCTCAGATGGCAAACCCTTTTTTACGCGCACCTAGGTGCATGATTCATGGCTGCGTGCACACCCCGGGTGCACGTGTAAAGCACACCAAATGGCAAGCGCAGGGGAGAAGCACAATTTGCGCCTTCTGCAAGGAAAATCTGCTGTTTTGAAGCACAAATGGCCCCACCCCATATGCATTTCTCCTGCTAAGCGTTTAACTGCTCCCAGAGATCCCCCATGTTTCTCTCCTTTCTTTTACTGCTTCTCCATAGAGATTTGATCTCTCCAGCTTCTGTGTTTTCTGTCATTTCCAGTGTATTCTCTGGAGAACCTGGGTTCCCCATTTTTTGGAGGTGTTTTTTGCGGGGGACATTTTGATTCCAGTTAAACCTTAACGTTTTTTTGCCCAATGTTTTGTGCCAGATGTTCTCTTTTTTCTGCATATTAATGCTTAATAATTTTACTAGTATTTTTTTAATTATTTTTGCTAAACTTTGAGGCACAATATCCACATTTTTATTGTTTGGACCTTAATTTTTGTGTTTTTTGAAAACGTTTGATGCTTTTTTTTTGTAGGAACCCAAACCAAATTCACTCTTCACTCTTTGCGCATGCTTTTCTGCCCTCTAAACATACCATAAATCAGGCTCCGGAGACCTGCTAGTTTGGTGTGTAAAAAGGACACTAGCGGAAAATTTTATGGGGCAAATTGGCGCAATGGCTAAAACAAAAGCGCATCCTATTTTAAAGCAGTCCTTCACTCTGAATAAGAGTCTATCTTATATGTTTCCCACACCCTGTACATACAGATTTCTCACATTAAAAATCATCCTATCTGCATCTACTGCATGTTATGAGCCTTTAAACATCCAAGATGGGGGCTCATGGAACATCAGGCAGCCTGCAAACAGGAAGTGTCTTCTGAATGTGTCTCTCTGCATTCTGGGACTGCTGACCTTTTACTGACCCCAGCTCTGCTCTGTCTAAGCAAAGCACAGCTATATCCCGCCCCCCTGTACTTTATCACACTTTCCTCTCCTCAGTAAGTGTGATGCTTCTGAGTCAAGATGGCGGTGCCCGTATCCTAAAGTCCTTAACAGAGTTGCAGCCCAGTGGGGGAAATAATAAGTAAGTGACTAAAAACTTAAAATATATTAATTTTAGAGGCTGGGGAATCATTTTTTAGGGGTTTGGACTTTTCAATAAATCATGGTGAAGGTCCGGTTTAAATACCATAAATCAGGCGGAAGCCCGAGCGTGACTTGATGCTCCAAATAGCATGCGCAAACTCGCCGGCATCACTGACCATGATTCAGCCCTGTCTGTGCGCTGACTTCACCTGTGTTTCTGTGTGGAGATCTGCAGCACATGAACTGTTGCGGGCTCACAAGAAGAGGGTTGGGAAACACTGCATTAGGTCACCCGAGACTAAAAGTGTAATAGAAAGCTAAAATGGAGTAATGTGGCAGAAGTGACCAGATTAATTTTTCATTTCTATTGTATTTCCAAGTAGATAAACCCCATACATACCTTCGACACAAAGAAAAAAAATGAAGCTAGATATTTTTCTGTGGCAGTAAGACTCCTTTTGTTTGGTCCCTTGCAGGCTGACCACTTTCCATTACAGATGTAGCCAAACTGAGCTTATCTCCATATTGGTTAAACTGGGGCCTTTGTCATTAAACCTGGTCCCTGGCTTATTTGGTTAAGCCAGGTTATTTGGTCCCAAACCCAAACATGGACTTCAGCCAGAAGGATGCAGCAGCCGAAGCTGCAGTTCAACTTACCTGACCCCCACGGCGGTGTTCCTTCTAAATAGTCCTCAATCGGGGCCACAGAAAGATGGCCATCCCTCCCATGAGTGAGGACCCTCTTAGTGCCAGCATTGGCAGCTGGCACTAGGAGTGTCCTCACTCATGATAGCGGTGGCCATCTTTCAGTGGCCCCTGCCTTGGAGCATAGGAACTGAACTCCTTGCAGATGGGACCGGGATTGTGGCCCCCAAATTTCGGCTCCCATTGATTTTAATGGGGACCAGGTTCAGGCACCTGACTTCGCTCATACCTATTGCCTATCTTGTCTAATTTCTGAAAGTATCCTGAAAGACCCAGCTTTACACTTTACAAGAAGTTCCAAACGTGACTATGGGCCTTATGTAGCATCACACTGATCACTAGCGGCAGCTCATGATTGTCATTAGCACCTGTCACTCAGTTACGCTCTCCCATACAATTCAATGGTGTTTATTTTGGTTGTGTAGAAATCACGTTTGGATTATATTTTGCTGTATTTTTCCACATAAAATGAGTGTGTTGGCTCCTGGGCAGCAACAAAAGACTTTAGCGTTGTTCTTCGCACTTTAGGCTGCAGAATTGTATTTTGTGTTCCACCATTGCAGTGCCATTGCTCCAGTGTGTTAAAAATGTCATTCCATGTGTTTTCGCTCTCTGGCTGAGGGTTGTTATTGTGAGAAATAGACTTTTAATGAATAGGGCTTGATTCAACAAAGGTAGAAATAAATCCTTGTCACTCGAAAAATCAGATCGCATGCACAAAGTTTTAACTTTTTCGAGTGATTCAAAAAAAGGGTTGAATTAAATACTTGCACTCGAAAATGCAATCGTAAAATTTTCTAATCACTCGTAAAATTTTCAAAATGCTCGTAAAAAGGCTGTCGCAAGCGAAAATTATTGGAAAATGTACTCAAATTTTTTTTCTTTTGTTTAGTATTGTTTTCTGACTGCTGCATGGTGTTGTAAGGCTTTTTAATGGGTAAATGTAAATGCATAATTTTTTTTTCAACTTTTCAAGTTACCTGTGTAGCTGTTTGTACATGGCTAACATTGTGGATACATGTAATAAAGAGGCAAGCTATGCTGTAGTGGAAGTACTAATTAAACAGTAAAATTTGTAAGAGGCATATATGTAGTTTCTTTTGGGGGGGGGGTTGGTTGGATTGCCAGGGACCTGTATTAAAAATGTTTCCTTTAATGCAGAAATGTGGCCATTGTTTTCTATACAAAACTTGCTCACATAAAACCACGTGTCCCTGGGTGCAGGGAGCAGCTCTTTGCTAGCTTTAACCTCATGGTACCCCATTCTTATGCTTACACTATAACATGGACCAAAACCCAGGATTTTGACTATTCTGGGTTTTGGTGCACCGCAATGTAAAAACCCAAAGGTCTTCTACCAGTTAATGGTGCCAAATAAGGATTCCAAAGCTGCACGATTTAGCCTAGTAAGCTGGAAAAGTGCTTGATATGGCAGCTGATCCACTTCCAAACGTGTCCGAAAATTTGGGAATGGGTAGTGTGCGCCTTCTCTGCGCCACATCATCTGCAATATGTTCGAAGTCAATCGCCTCGATTCACAAATCATTGAAAAAAATTCTCATGGTAGTAAAAAATGTAATTCATGAGAAAAAAGCCTGAGAATTTCACTGTTACCAAATCACCAGATAGGAAGACACTGAAAGTCAATGGAACTTTTTACTACTAGTAAAAATGGGTAAAAAGTTCAGTATTTTTTTCAGGAGTAAAAAAGTGCCATTGACTTTCATTGTCTTCCTAACTAGTGATTCACAAACAGTGGAATTCTCAGGCTTTTTTCTTATGAATTGATTTTTTTACTACCATTAGAGTTTACTACCATTGAAAAGAAAGTAGAAGGGCTCCATTGTGAGAAAGAGCAAAATGAGTTTTCTCCTGCTGAAAGCTGCATCAAAAAACTAGTGTGAAACACTCTAATTTATATCATGTGTGTGGCTCATCAAGTCCACCTGAATCAGTAGTAAAATTTTCGAATTGTAAAATGCAGTAGTACATTTTTTGATCCACTAATTTAATTCGCACTTTTACAATCGCACTCGAATTTAATTCAAGTGACTCGTGTTTTACAATGGTTCCAGGTAGCTGAATCACTCGTAAAAAAAAATTTAGCAAAATCGCAACTTTTTAAGCACAAAACACACGAAAAATCAATTTCCGACCTTTGTTGAATCGCGCCCATAAGGGTCGATTCAAAGAAACATGTAACAGCTTGGATTTTGGTGCCGATCATCCTATTTTTCCCGTACGCTCGTGCGCTCGTATGAACTTGCGAGTGATTCTATAAGCAAATACGTTTCTATCCTAAAATGTACGTCCGTTCGTATGGCAGTTCGGGAATCAGATCTATGTCAGTTTCCATCCTGAATTTTCCGTTTCATTTCTCAGGTTGCAACATTGGTTTTGCCCTTTTTCCTTTTTTGTCTGGACGTAAATCCTTCTGATCTTGCGGCTGCGCACTACAAACTTACCTCATTAAAGTGCATTCTAAATATTTGGTCTTTTATTTTTCTTTATTTCATTCATTTTGTAGTAACCAACCATTAATGAATGCATTTGCATAAGTAAATCTTACTTTGTTTATTTTTTAGTTAACTTGCATTTTTTACTTGTGGATTTGATTTTAATATTTTGGCTTCAAATGGTACAACTTAAAATTTTGTGTGTGGTTACCCACACCCTCTCCATACAGATTGCTCTCAAATATAAAAAAACACCCAGCAACTTCTGCATGTTATGAGTCTAGAAACAGCCAAGATGGCGGCTCAGGTATTATCGGGCAGCCTGCAAACAGAAAGGGCCTTGTGACTGTGTTTCTCTGCATTCTTTGATTTCTGACCTTTCCGTGCCCCCAGCTCTGCTGTGTCTGTGCAAAATACAGCAGTAACCCACATCCTGACTGTACAGGATCAGCAAACATATGAACAATGAGTAGCTAAACTCTTTCCTTTACAATATGCTATCCCTTGGAAAGTGTTACAATATTGCATAGCGATTAAAGAGAAAATCTACTTTCGGTGGCATTTTTTAATGTGTATATATTTTTTGTTGGCCAAAATCATGGCAATGATCTATTTATTTTTATTTTTACTTATGTTTGCAAATGTGTGTTTTATGAAAGCGGTTTTCACAGTCTCAAATCCATTGTATTTGGCAACTGTACATCAAGTTGTACAAGAAGAGAAAAATGAGTCCTGTACGCAGCTGCTGAGGTGATGTTGGTGTAGGGTTGCCAATAGCAACAGATTGCAGATAGTGAAAACCGCTTTCATAAAACATGTTTACTAGCATAAGAAAAAATACACATCCTCTGAAGGAATAAAATCAAGACAGAGTGTCTGCTGTAGTTATAATAGATTGTGTTCCACTGCATAGCTGTCTATCCCAATTTGGCACATATTTCAACACAACAATGAGATAACATATCTTAACTAGTTTCACGTAACTAATTGTTTCCAGCAATTAGAATATAGGCATAAAGGAGTAAAGTCTGTAGGTTATTGGAAAACTGGAATGGAGGGGTTATATTAATTTTTCATTTCCTGTCTTTCCTGTAATGACCCATCATTGCTCAGAATACTCTTAGAAACATTTTAGCAACTGTTTCAATGCTCTACACTGCAGGTCTATAGAGTGACGTACTCAGCATTCTTCTCCTCAGCCAGCTTTTCCTTCACTGTGTGTGAGTGTGCAGCATGCCAGAGATGCTGCCCTGTGTTTCTGAAGCATATATCTCACTGAGATTTGACTGGGCTGTATTCAGAAAATGGCAAACTTTTGTTTTGCCCCAACACTTACAGCCTACCTTGTGTGAAGAGACATAATTACATAGGCACACTGCTGCCCAGCTAAGAACTTCCTTTTCATCAATCCAGCCAGCTTGAGATAGATTTTATCACCTTCTAACATTCTGTGTGGAAACAGAAAAAATCTGTTTATGGCTGGATGTGAATCACGCAAGGATTCCCAGCTCAGCTGTTGTGTGTCTGTCTGCTAGCAGCACTCATGCAGTCTTGGAGTGTAAGAGGGTGAGGGGTTCGGGGGGAGCAATTTACTAAACTTTATACTTTTGACTGTGGTCTGCTTTTAGTGGCCAATACCAAGACACTGGAGGTAGTTTTGCTGCAGTAGCCACTTTTGATTCCATCTGGCAGTTTGACAACCATTATTCTATTTAGGTTTCAAGCAAAGGCGCCCTTTTACTTGCTGTTGTAGCAGTTTGGATGTTACTGCTGTTTAATATACCAGCACAAATCATACATAAAGCAAGGGTTTGTACAGTTCTGGTCATTTACTGTTGCAGGGTTTAGGGTTAGGATTCAGATTTATGCACCATAGTCCATCTAGGGCCCAGTACATCTTGGGGGTTGTAGTATACCAGCCTGTTCTCTATTCAGCCAGTGTCAAACTCTTGAAGCCAAATTCCTAATGTTCTCTAGTTCATTATAAATAATATATCTTTCTTATGTTTTTTTTCTATCAGCCATTAATCAAATGTATTATTTAATGTCTCCATGCAGATAAATCTCAAATGTGAAGTACAAAGAGTAGGAGCTTCATGACAAATATTAAAATGTAATTTCTGTTTGTCAGACAGGTCTCAAGGTCAATTGTCAGAACAGAGATTTACAAAGTAGCGAAGATGTCACCAGTAGAAAAAAAAGTGTATAAAAAAAGAAAGGAAAAGACACAACATAACGCAGACCCTCCTCACCTCCAGTTTTTGGAAAGGCCAGCAAACATGTATTTAGAACATATACTTTTATTAAAAAAGATTTTCTCTGTGAGAAGGTTGAGTGAGAAAAGGTGGGTGGATCAGGTGATCCGAGGGACTTCACACAGTAAGCATCCCCATTCAGCATGCCCCAAAAAAGGTAGACACCTTTTTATGGGGCATGCTGGATGGAGATGCTCACTGTGGGAGATCCCTTGCATCGCCTGAACCACTCAACTCTTCCAGGAGCCCATGCCGCACCGCTTCACTACATCTCCAGTGTACCAAAATCTAGATACACAACCGCATTAGGCCTTTCTGAATGGTGGGGGAGGGAATGCGGCTTGGTGGTGCAATTCAGATCTCTGTGCCGCACTGAGGTCCGTGTGGCAAAGGAAATCTAAATTTAACAAGTGCTGCCAGTTGGATCAGCAGCCTGCACAGGCACTGTGGGAATGAGGAAAAGGTGAGTTTACCGTAGAAAAAAGATGCACTTTTTAGCACTGATAAAGGAAAGGTTTCCTTTTCTGTGGTTTTAAACTAAGTGAGTCACAAAATAGGGAGGCACTCTCAACTCAAAATCAATACATCATTTTATTGGGTTCTTAATACATGCAAATGACCACAACACATGTATCAAGACATACTAAAACCAATTCAAAAACATAAATCATAACAAACAAGACAAACCAACATAGATAGGTGTGTAGGCAATGGTGAGAGAACCATCACAAGCATTAATGAAATGAAAATAAATTAATCCATATATATATATACAAATCCTGCCTATGATCTAGATCCTAAAAGTGAGATATATGCCATAAAGTGCAAGTGCCAAATTCAAGATCAAACATGATTCCTTCACCACCTTAGTATAACAATTGATCCAGCAACATAATCAGCAATGTCACCAAAACCATGATGCCTAAACTATACATAAAAAGAATACACCCAAAGTAAACACACAAAGTAAATAACCAACAGTATAAGTAACAATATTAGTCTTAATACACATTTTAGACATATATGATCTCCCCACCGCCTACCACACCAAGAGCCATGCGTTCCGTGGGTACATCTCCCACTTCCTCAGGCTGATCTAATGTTGGCCTACCTCAATTTAAAAAGGACGCCAAATTCCTCCTCCTCCCATCCCATCCAATCGCCCTGTAAGCCCATGTTCCGAAGAATCGCTGCCGGGTCAACTAAATTTGAACTAAGTGAGTGACTTTGCCCCCCTCCAGTTTCTGCACCACCCTTCCATTTACTTTTATGTAACTTCCTCTTCCCAGGGAGCACTTCCTTCTCTTGCATGCTGAAAACATGAGGTGGCTGTGGGTGGCAATCCTCTAACAAGAGGAGAGGGCAGCTAATGATATCTGCTAAAATGGTCCTTGTGAGATGAGCTTTTATAACTAGGTAATCTCTGCGATGGAGGTAAATAAAGGCAATAGGCCTACATTCTTCTTTCTTTAAAGACATTTGTCACATGTGTTTGCATTTATTTTGCATGCTAATGAGAACCATAAAAAAGTTGCCCGGAAAAAAAAAACATTTTGCTCAATCCTGGTTAGCAGGTGATTGTATGTTCTGTTATAAGCAACAACTCAGCTGATGTCTTCATCCCTGAAGACCAGGTCTAGAGTTAGGTAAGAATCATGTTTAGATTGCTCTCCAGTTTGTACAAGATGGTTGCTGGATTGCATTATGACTGCTAGAGTCACAGTCACCCACCCCCAATTTAGACATTTTTTGTCTTCTTCCTTCTTTTAAATTCTTCTTGGGAGCAGCACCTTTGAGAGAAATGGAGTGGAGAGGGTTCAGAAACATAGAAGGTGGGTGGCAGAAGGAGACCATACGGTCCATCTGGTCTGCAGTTTTGTGTATATTGTATGTTCTCTTTATCTTAGGATAAATGGATGCTTATACCAGGCATTTTTAAATTCTCTGTCGATTTTTCAACTACCTCTGCTGGAAGTTCATACCCTGCATCTACTACTCTTACTGTAAAATAATATTTTCTAACATTGCTCCTGATCTTCTCTCCGACTAGCTTCAGGCTGTGCCCCCTTGTTCTATCGTTAAGTTTCCTATTAAAGATACTTCCCTCCTGAACCTTATTTAATCTGTTCATGTCCCCCCTCTCCCTTCTTTAGTCTAGACCAGTGCTTCTCAACCTTTCTAATGCCGTGACCCCGCAATACAGTTCCTCATGTCGCGGTGACCCCAAACCAAAAAATAATTTTGGTGGCTACTTCAAAACTGTAATATTCCAAGTGTGACATACACTCCGCTTCAATTCTTCATGACATTTGGGTTATTCTCCAGTAGAGGGTAAACTTCTGCAGAGATGAATGCAAAAAATAGAGCTCCTCCCAGTCCATAAATACCTGGGACCTCCCACCAATTCCCCAGTTCCTTCTCTGCAGGGAAGGCGACAAGACAGAAGATGAAGACATCTTTTACTTGCAGGTAAGCCGGGCCCGCGCCCAGCCGTTTATGGCCCCTATTGCTGCCAGGACTCTTTCTAAATTGTCCCTATTTGAGCCTCCCAGCTTTGGCTGCGGGTCCTGGTGAGGGTAGGTAGCACCCTATGGGTGCAGAAGGAGAATTGCTCCACCGTGAGACTTCATTATAAGGGGTAGGCGGTTATCCAGGTTTTGGTGGTCCTGGTGTGGGATGCCCTGTCCCTTCATACCTATGGCCGGATTCTGGCAGGGTCCCCCCCCCCTTCCGGGTCCCTTACTTCCCTCCTTGGGGGGGGGGGGCTGGCTGGCCGTCATACTCGGTTTTTAGTATATTCAGTGACTGTGTGTGGTGTGTTTCACTGCTAGTGTGTGTGTGATGGCAGTGACTCATCTGGAAGTAATCCCTTGATGATTTGATTACAGTGCATTGTTACATCGTTTGCCTAGCCTGCTGGTGTTTTTTTCTCTCAGCCTGGGGAGCTTCTCTCCCTCAGGCTGTGTTCAGGGATGGCGCGATTTTTGGGCCTGCCCCGGTTGGATCCGCGCTGCTGGGAAGAGAAGCAGCGCGGTGAGGTTTGGTGAGGCTGATTGGTGAGGCTGATGTTGGGCAGGCACTGGGGGATGCTGTTGACACGGCCACGGTTTTGTCACATCTCTTGGAGGTTTTGGATATTGCGCCGCCTGAGGCGCCCCCTCTCAAGAAGGGGGAATTTTTTGGGGCCCACAAGCCTCGTTTGGAGTTCCCTACCCAGGATCATTTTGATGCACTGATCCTTAGGGAGTTGGAGAAACCTAGTCGGCTTCCGGGCGTTCCTCAGGGATGGGATAAGAAGTATCCTGTCCCGGTGGAAGCGGTTAAGCTCTGGGCTTCTCCTCCCGAGGTCGATGCACCAGTTTTGCGGTTGTCCAACTCCTCCGTGCTTCACACCCCAGACGCTACTTCCCTAAAAGATGGTGAGGATAGGCGCCTTGATCAGATGGCATGCCATGCCTTTTCCAGTGTTGGGTCGGCCTTGCGGCCTGTTTGTGCATCTGCGCTTGTGTCGGTGGGTGCTAGGTCTCTGATTAGGGACTGGTTAAATGAAGCTCACCTTGATCCGGCCAGCGCGGAGTTCACTACGCTTAAAAGGTTTGAATTGTTCATGAATTTTGTCTTGGCCGCTATGGAAGACACTATTGTTATGTGTAGTAGGACTTCAGCCTTATTGGTGGCCATGCTCCGATCGGTATGGCTCCGTCAGTGGAAGACGAACTTTGCGGCCAAGAAATCGCTCACAGCTCTTCCCTTCTTGGGTACGCAGCTGTTTGGAGATAAGTTGGATGCTGTGGCAAAGGGAGGTAAGTTACCTCAGCGGAAAAAACAGCGCCGTCCCTTTCGGGGGGCAGGCTCTTTCAATCCTTCCTTTCGAGGCGCCAGAGCTGGTAGAGGTTTGGTTTTCTCGGGTGTCAGAGGCTCTTCCTGGAACAGGGGCAGAGGTCGGACCTGTCCCGCTTCGGCCTGGGCTTCCAAACCCAAGCCTGTGGGTAAACCAGCTCAGCAATGAAGGGGCGCCCTCACCCGCTCGGGTGGGGGGACGGCTGTGGCTCTTCTTACAAGTCTGGGCTCGGGAGGTCACAGACAATTGGATCTTGGAAGTGGTCTCCTCCGGGTACAAACTGGAGTTCGAGTACTGGCCTCCTCCAAGATTTTTAAGGTCTCGGGTGTCCTTGGACCCTCAGGCAGCTCAGGGGCTCCGGTTAGCAGTAAAAAATCTTCTGGACATGGGAGTTGTATGCCCGGTGCCTCCGTCAGAGAGAGGCAGGGGTTTCTATTCTAATCTTTTCACGGTTCCCAAGAAAGATTCTGTAAGATTCTCTTCTGTAAGACCCATTCTGGACCTCAAGGTCCTCAACAGATTCATCAGAACCAAGAAGTTCCGCATGGAGACTCTGCGCTCGGCCATCAATTCCCTTCGTCAAGGGGATTTCATGACATCCATAGACATCAAGGATGCATATTTGCATGTTTCAATTTTTCCAGCGCATCAGAGATTCCTCAGGTTCGAGGTGGACGATCTACATTTTCAGTTTGTAGCCCTTCCCTTCGGGGTTGACCTCAGCGCCGAGGGTCTTCACCAAGGTTCTGGCGGGCATAATGGCCCTATTCAGAGCTCAGGGAATTCGCAGGTGGTGTCGACCCTGGAGAGGTTCGGGTGGGTGATCAACCGCCCCAAGTCCTCTCTCTCGCCATCACGGGTGATTTCATTCCTGGGCATGAATCTGGATACCATTCAGGCCAGAGTGTTTCTACCCCAGACCAAGGGGCAGGGGATTCAGGATCTGATCCGCCTTCTTCTGGCCAATCCTTGCCCTTCTATCCGACAGGGGATGAAACTGGTGGGATTGATGGTGGCCTCCTTCGAGGCGGTCCCATTTGTGCAGTTTCACATGAGATCTCTTCAACTTCACCTATTGACGCATTGGGACAGGTGTCCGCTGTCGTTGGATCAACCGTTCAGGATTTCTCCCAGGGTTCGGTAGTCCCTTCGGTGGTAGCTGGAGTCGAGCAACCTGTTGAGGGGCAGATCCTTTCTGGTTCCTCGCTGGGAGACTGTTACCACAGATGCCAGCCTGTCAGGCTGGGGAGGTTTCTGAAAAAGTCATCAGTTCAGCGGGGTGTGGGGTCCACAGGAGGCTCACAACCCCATCAATGTCTTAGAGCTCAGAGCCATCCGGCTTGTCCTGTCACGGCTGACGTTGCACTTTCAGGGTCTTCCAGTTCAGATTCGTTCAGACAATCGGACGGCGGTAGCCTACATCAATCACCAAGGAGGGACTCGCAGCAGGAGTGCCCTCAGGGATGTCTCTCTGATCCTGCATTGGGCGGAGAGCAATGTCCCTTGCATTTCGGCAATCTACAATCCGGGAGTGGAAAACACGGAGGCGGACTCCCTGAGCAGGGGGTTCTCTCGCCAAGGAGAGTGGTCTCTCAACCCCGGGGTTTTTTGGTTTCTTTGTCGCAAGTGGGGGATTCCGGAGGTGGATCTCTTTGCCTCACGGCACAATCACAAACTCCTGGCCTTTGTGTCTCTATCTCAGGATCCTCTAGCTCTGGCAGTGGATGCCTTGTCCCTTGCTTGGAAGGATCTGGGGTTTCTGTACCTGTTTCCTCCCTTCTCCATGCTGGGCAAGGTGGTTTGCAAACTGGCTCTGGAGGGGGCACCAGCAATTCTGGTGGCTCCAAGGTGGCCAAGAAGGGTTTGGTATGCAGACATTGTAAGGCTGGCGGTAGATCAGATTTACCCCAATTTACAAACGCTGGCTTTGACGGCTTGGCTGCTGAAACCTTCATCCTGAAGGAGGAAGGTTTGTCTGAAGCTGTGGTTCAGACCTTGATTAGAGCTAGGAAGAGGTCCTCTTCTGGCATCTACTATAGGGCTTGGTGGGCCTATATTAACTGGTGTGAGGCTAGGGCCTTGCCTTGCAGGGTGTTTTCGATCCCTAGGATTTTGGAGTTTCTTCAGCACGGTCTGGATCTTGGGTTCCAGCTTAGTACCTTGAAAGGGCAGTTCTCTGCTTTGTCTGTTTTCTTCTAAAGATCTTTTGCCTTGCACCCGCTGGTTAAGACTTTTTTACAGTGGGTCACTCATGTTCGACCCCCTCGGAATGCTATGGTTCCTGTTTGGGATTTGAGTTTGGTTCTTTCGGCTCTCCAGGGTCCTCCTTTTGAGCCATTATAGGATATTGCTCTTTCTGTTTTCACTCAAAAGGTGGCCTTCTTGGTGGCTATTACCTCTGTTCGGCATGTCTCTGAGTTGGCGGCTCTGTCGATTCAGGCCCCTTACTTTGAAAGACACCAGGACAAGGTGGTCTTTCGCTTTAAGCCAGATTTCCTTCCTAAGGTGGTGTCGGATTTCCATCTCAATCAGGATATTGTTCTCCCTTTCTTGTGTCCTAAGCCTAGCAATGACAAGGAGAGAGTTTTGCACATTTTGCACATTTTGGATGTGGTTCGCTGTGTTAAGTACTATTTGGTGACTACTTCTTCTTTCCGCAAGACGGATGCCTTTTTCGTGGTGCCCTGCGGGCCCAGGAAAGGTTTGGTGCCCGCCAAGTCTACCATTAACAAATGGATTCGTCAGGCCATTGTTGGGGCCTATTCTGCTAAGGGAAAGACTCCCCCTTTTAGGGTCACTGCGCATTCTACTCGTGCTATTGGTGCCTCTTGGGCTTTTCAGCACCAGGCTTCTGTTGAACAAGTTTGTAAGGCTGCTACTTGGTCTTCCGTTCATACCTTTTCCAAGTTTTACAAGGTTGATGTGCGGGCTTCAGTGGATGCCGTTTTTGGCCGCAAGGTTCTGCAAGCTGCAGTGGTTTAAGTTGGTGCATTCTTTACTGTTTATGGTTCCCACCCATGAGGGACACTGCTATTGGATGTCCCAAATGTCAAGAATTGAAGCGGAGTGTATGTCACACTTGGAAAAATACAGTTTTGTGAGTACTCACCTTTAAAACGTATAATATAAGTGTGACATACACTCCGCTTCACCCACCCTTTTTGGTATTCTGGATCCTTTATATGGTGAACCATTGTTTCTTGGTTGTTAGTATTTTTATTTTTGGTTCTTCCTGGTCCCCTGACTGCTATTTTACACTGGGGAATTGGTGGGAGGTCCCAGGTATTTATGGACTGGGAGGAGCTTCTTTTTTTGCATTCATCTCTGCAGAAGTTCGCCCTCTACTGGAGAATAATAATGTCATGAAGAATTGAAGCGGAGTGTATGTCACACTTATAATATTTTAAAGGTGAGTACTCACAAAACGGTATTTTTGCTACAGTTATGATTCGGTATGTAAATACCTGATATGCATTATGTATTCTCATAGCTACAAATCAAACATAATTTAAACACAGTGATTAATCACAAAAACAATATTTAATTATATGCTGAGAAATATTTATTACTAATTCCAATAAATAACATTTCACCATGACATAGCATGGGTTTAACTATAACAACAGTAAACAACAGTGCAATATTTTGCAACAGTATGCTGCCAAATTCAGTGAGATGGTTGTGGTTGCTTTTTGCTTACCAATTCAGACATTCTTGGGGCAGTCTTTACATGTAATGCGCTGCTATGGACTGTGGAGCATTCCCCCTGCTTCCCCCACCCCTTAGGCCCCGGACAAATGATGCAATCATGTCTGCACATGCGCACAGGCATTCAGTTTGGAACGCGCATCCATAACGGCGTGTGTTCCAGCTGAATAGCGCTGCTGCAGAAGGTAGCGTGACTTCTCAGCGACTAAAGCCATCGGAAATATGTATTTTCCAATGGCTTTAGGCGATCCCTGTGTTTTGGTCGTTCGAACCCCGCCGGGGTCCCGACCCACAGGTTGAGAACTGCTGGTCTAGACTGTACAAATTAAGTTCTTTAAGTCTCTTGTTGCTGGCCTTTGAACCCGTTCTATTTGAATAATGTCTTTTTGCAGGTAAGGCCTGCAGAACTGCACACAGTATTCTAGCTGTGGCCTCACCAGGGCTCTATACAGTGACATCACAACCTCCATCTTCCTACTGGTGATGCCTCGAGCTATGCAGCCGAGCATCCTGCTTGCTTTTCCCACTGCCTGGCTACGCTATCCACTCATCTTTCAGTTTCAGTAATCAGTACCCCTAAATCTCTCTCCTCCAAAGTCCTGGCTAACACAGTACTGCCCATACTGTACTCAGATCAGAGATTCCTTCTACCTAAGTGCATGATTTTGCATTTAGAGACATTATACTCTTGTTTCTACAGTGTGCTAACTTTAATCTAAGATTCATAATAAAAAGGAGAGCTACTCCCTTCACACTTATGTGATTTATCCCTCCTTCCTATTTACAACTGCTACCACCAGAATGCACTTTGTCAATTATACATTTAATTTAAAAAGCATAACATATTGCATGTTCATTAAGTATGTGTATGCAAAACGATGGATAATTTACATTTTCCATTTTTGTATACAAACACGCTTTGTTTTTTGTCCAAAGTGTTTCACTCACAGTGAGCTTCTTCAAGGACATTTCCTTGTCACTTAATGATTTTATACATTTTTTTGTTGACTTGCTTTAAAACAGTCTAAATCCTTTGAGTACCAAAATAAAAAATGTTTTAAATAAATTAAATAAAAAGATGTATTTATAAGCGTGCAAAATGCTCCAAGTTCCCCCTTATTTGTCAGACGGCTGCATTAATTCCACCATCTTGCTCCACCTGGGAGGTGTGTGTGTGTCGCACAATCCTCCCGGGTGCTTTACAGAAACTTTTCAGAGAGCTGTCACTCACACGCCTCTTTCCCTGCAGCGAGAGGGCGGCAGCATCGACGGCTATTATGCGAGATTTCACAGCAGCTCAATTCCACATGACATATATGCAGAAGTTAAACGTACAGGAAGTGCTACAGACAAAAATCCATAAATACAATAAAAAGCAACCAAACCTTGGTGGTGTTGCTTTTGCTTACTAAGGAACTTTCAGTCCACTTTTCTGTACTGATCAGCGGTTGGAGCCACAAATATATGTGTGGTTATTATATTGCCTAAAGTGTTATATGTTTTTTTTTTATTATATCTTTGTATGTGTTAATATGTTTTTATCTAACTTACAGATTTTGTGGGCACAGTGAAGCAATACAAAAGGATTATATGACAGCAAAGTCAGTGGTGGCACCAAAGATAAGGTTCACTAACTGCATTTATAAACCTAAGCCGAGATCAGAGTCACTAGGGATTGGAAACGAGAGAAAATCTCTTTAACAAGATCAGACCAAGGTAGTATTTTTAACCTTACGCTGACCCAGAACAACAGTGATGACTGCCCTGAGTGTCTTGAACACAGCAGGAGGAGGGTTTTTTTCCTTTTGTAATGCTTCCAGAACTAGAACGCATTGTTTTACTTCTGGAAGCATAAAAAAATAGGCCTCAAAACCAGCTCCAAATCTTATGCAAACCTACATGCTGGGGGCAGATCACAGACATCAAGCTCCAGCAGGTGACTCCATTCCCCCCATGGCTTACCTGTGCTGAAAGCCATATCCTCAGTTTGATCAGAAGCAATTGAAGCAATTGATCCTGCAACAAAAATTATCCCTAGCTGTTGGGGAACTGGCAGAGATATCCACAAATCCAGTCTTCCTGTGAGAAACCAAACAGGGTACAGAGAAGGGAAATATAAAAGAAGGTGACTGCTTGCAAGTCCAGACACTTCCTGTTGTGGTCTGCCTACCTTTTCCTGGGTATGTCATGGAATATATGGTTGACACATTGTAGGATTAAACCAGTGTACAACTTCGGATTCCTGGTCTAAAATATGTAGCCAACACATTCTTGAACAGTTGGATGATGTAAACAATAACATTATTACAAGTAAAGTTAATATGCAGAGTACCCGTTAAATGCAGTATCGACAGAAGCTAAGCGTGCTGGGAGTGACTCATTAAGGTCCAGGTAGGTTGTCACAGGTATCTGGGGCCATGCTGACTGCAGTGTATCCTGCCCAATGGTGTGAGGGGGGATTCAAAGATCAAAGTGGTCCCACAAGTGCTCATTTGGGTTCAGGTCTGGTTCAGGGTCAAAGCCCACAGCAGAGGTCAGAGGTCAAGAGGCAGGAAGCAGAAATTCAAGATCAAAGCCCAAAGCTGAGGCCAATCCAAAAGGGAGATCCAGAAGCAGAAAGTCAAAATCCAAAGCCGTGGTCCAAGGTTCCAAGTTCAAAGGAAACAAGTAATCAGGAGAATCAGAACACAAACCAGCACTTTCTGTGTGCCAGAGTGCTTCTTATAAAAGGGCAAAGGGCGGGAAATAGTGCACATCATTGCGGAAACATGTGCATAAAATTGTGCTTGTAGTCATTGGTTCTGATGCCCAAAATATTTAGCACATGCCCAGTAATTTGTCTTTGAACCATCATTGGCCCATGCACAGAGACTTGCGCTTTTCTCAGCACATTCGCTATTCTAACCTTTCAAAACATTCACAGGTTTCACCTTGGTGCTTGGAATATACATAATCTCCCGTGCGCTTGAAAGACAAATCTTAGATAATCTTTGCACATGCGCTTTTGCTTGCATAAGCGCATTGCACATTGGATGGTACTGACAGGTTGCAGGGTGTTTCTCATTTGACACATCAACCTTTTGCCAGTCAGTGGAGGTCCTTTTCAGTACTGCTGTGTAAACCAGAGCCTTTTCTGAAACTTGGTTTCAGTGATCATCTGTCTGCTTTGGAGCCCCATATGCAGTAGGGTTAGCTGAACTGATGTTTTAGACACACATTTGGTAGCCCCCTGGTTCATTTTGGTGGTAAAACTGTTAGAATATCGCTTAATTTTTGTCTGTTGGTCATACTAATGTGTTCTCCCATCTTAAATGGATAAAAGAAGAAATAAATTGAGGATAAAAGGGAGGGCCTGGAGCACACTGGATGGTTACAGGGTGAGGGCATTAAGCCATCTAAAGAATAACAGTACTCTATAAGCGGTATAGTGAAAAATAATTATTTATTGGGTTAACTCATACATATATATCGACAAAAGTACAGAATTACAGCAATTGTATATATTTACACTACTAAGTAGCATAAGTAAGGAACAATGTTTATAGTAGGTGAAGAGTAACCTCAAAACTTTTTAGGTACAGACTTTTTTCACCCTGACGTGTTTCACCAGGTCAGCTTAATCAGGGGGACTTGAATGGTCTGTAAACCTGTTTAAGCATACATATGATGAACACATATTAAACATACATTTGGTAAATATGCATTTCTGGATTTGCAGTGTATTTGTAAATAGGTGAGTATATTTCAAGGTTATAAAGGTAAACTTGATGTAATGATAGTAGTTAATGGTGTGAGGGTTCCATGCAGGTCATGGGAAGAAAATTGGTGAGCAGAGAGACATGTATGTTTTCGTGGATCCTACCTGAGTGGTTGCCACTGTTCCTTTCTGTAAGTAGAAATGTGGGTATCCACGTTCATACACCTAATCATCAACGTCTGTATGTGTTCTTCAAAAAGAGGGAGTTCCAGGCTCCTCCTGGCTATGTGAAAGCAAAAATGCAAGGTCCAGGTTCCCATAAGAAAGAGTTCCCAGACGGCGACCAATTTCGTATGTGCACCCTGTATCAAGCTCACACAAAACCAATCACCCTCAGGGCATTCTTTCTTATGGGAACATGAACCTAATGATACTTCCTTGCTTTTATCATGGTTTGGGATTAAAAGTTAAGCTTTAGTTTTCACCTTCAGCCAGGAGGAGCGCAGGAACTCTCTCTTTTTGAAGAACTCTTTGTCTCCTTTGGATAATTGGCAGGTGGTCCTACCAGCTTGTTCTTCCTACGTCTCTTCTCCCTTGGTAGAGGTGAGAAACAGAACTCTTCTCTTTTTGTACTCTGTCTGAAATTGTGTTGGTGGTATAAAAAGGTCTTCATGGCAAGTGGGGTTCTGTTCTAAGTTGTGAGGAGCTGCTCCACTGTAGCAGTTTCCACGTTACTTATTCACAATAGTGCCAATTGTCCACTCATGATACACTTTCACCACAGCAGCACATAAACGGCTCACAACCTGCATAGTTTCTGTAATACCTTGTGAGTCTCCCACCTTCTGTGAGCTGGCAACCCCCAGTCTCCACCATTGTTTCTGCCTATAGCCAAGCCCCCGTTCGCTGGGACGCATAATACGCCTTGCTGGACACTGTTGTCCCCAGGTCTTAAAAGGCGCAAAGGATGCCAGCTCACGGTGAAGATAAAAGGAACACAAGGGTATACTATGGTCAAGGTCATTCACAGGAAATCAGTCCAACAAAGCATCTACTCACAGGGATGAGGCAGAAGAGTAGTCAATAAGTAGCTGAAGGTCAAGCCGGGTGGTCAGAGGTAACGCGGTATCCAAAGGGGTCAGACGGAGATCAAGGTCGGGCAGGCAAAAGGGTCAATACTGACAATCTCGAGAATAGCACAGATAGTGTCACACCCCGAGCAGTACTAGCAATAACGGTTAACGAGGTCAGGGCTAAACTTTATTTAAAGGATGGCTGGCCAATGGGAACACTGAGGGAAATGGAGTAAATGATTGGTGCGACTAAGATCCTGGATGTGATTGGAACTAATCCCTGGGGCTGGACTGCCCTGACCAGTAAGGCTGTCCAGTCCCTGAGACACTCAGGTGCGTGTGCTTTAAATTGTAATTAGACAGAGCGGCATCTACTGCGAGACGTCAAAGGGCAGGGCGCACTCACGTGCCCGTACAACTACAGGGGAGCGAGGGAGCAGTCAGGGTGGCTCGCCGCGCTCTCCGGCTTCCTGGAGCGGTGAGTGCACCCTGCTCCAGACAGTGGGGGAACGCCCTTCCGGTCGGCAGATGTCGGGTCTCCCGGGACAGATAAGTCCCTCACAGTTTCAGGAATGATTGCCACCCTTGGCCTGAAAGCCAATATTCATCGATGTTCCAACTTGCCCCTTTTATCCCTGACAGCAATGAGAGATAAGTGTGCAGACAGCTCATCACACAACTTTCTGTATCCTTATCCTATAGTACCTTCATTGGCTATGCGCTGCCTATGTTGAAAGTAACTCATAATACAGTGACTTAGCTGTGTACTGCACTCGGTCAGGCTGACCCTCAACACTTCAGATCAAGTCTATTGAAAATCAGTCTAATCTCCTGAAACAGGCTCCTTAAACCAGAACTATTAAATCATAAAATATCCAGGGAATGTGAGCCTACAGTTGCCCTTCCAGAGAGGTCTGGAAAATGTTTTCACTGACCTTCACACCTTTCTCACAATATCAACAAATCAAAGAACCTGGTCATACGGAGAGAGAGAGCCTAGTACATGAAATCCTCAGGGATAATAAAGATAAACCTCTAAAATGCAAGATGATACATTGCAACATCTCATTAAACATTACAAGATTTAATTACTCCTGCCTTGTGTCACTTAATGGTACTTAATTCCACCGCAACAATGACTCGTGGTAAAAGCTTCCTTTTACCTGCACATCCTGATTCTCAGATCACTCTTCACTTATACAATTCCCTGGGCAATTTTCAGGATCTGAATTCACGCAGTGCAGATGAGTCATTCTAATTAAAATCGCTATCATTGTTAAGTGCAGGGTCTTAAAGGGTGAACTATAGTCATACAGCTAGACACAGATAGAATTCACTGGTGTTTTTGTGTTTTTTTATTTACCCCCAGTTCCCTTTTTATTTACATACTGTGAAGTCATTGGAATAGACTTGCTGATGGCCAAAGTGCATATTGTCAGTGAGGAAGCTCCCTGTGGGCTGGGTTAACACAGAACCTGCAATAGTGGAAACAGTTTGTAAACAAGCTGGGGTCTGAAGGTCATAAGCACAGATGTGGATCAGGTAATCATGCCAATGGTCAGTACGAGCAGTTAAAGATTTGTTTTAAGACACTTCGAGCTTCTCTTGTGGTGTCCGCATCACATTTCAATGAGGACTGAATTTGGGTACTTGTCAAGTTCAGTACCCAAACTTTGGGACTCAAAGATGGTCCCATGCAGAGTGTTCAGCAGCAGGGAGCGGCTTTACATTGTAAGCTTCTGCCAGTGTCCTCACTCATGGGACGGCCATCATTCTGTAACCCCGGTCATGGACATTTTGACAGAGGAAAGACCACCGACTGGATTGCGGCGCTCAGGTAAGTTGTACAGCTGCTTCCTGCTGCTGCACATTCTGCATTAGGTTGAGCTGCACAACTTTTTTGGGTTCGGCCAAATGCCAAACACAAACTTCTGGCTGAAGTCCCTGTTTGGGTTTGGGAACTTTGTGGTTTGGGTTCGCCCAACACTAGAAATGATGCTTCCAGGTCCTTCGCTGGTCCCTGGCCAAGAGCAGGAGTACCTTTAAAAAGAACCCTTACTTCTTGCAACCATCTCAACCTTTTCTCATACAGTGCTGTATGTTCTCCAACAGTCTACTTCCTTAAAATCAGAGATAACATAACTGTCTGTATGAGTACAAATCAACACGTCACTTTCTATGGACATACACAACACAAAACCTCACCTCACTGAACACCATTAACCTTCAACCCTGATATATTTCTTATAACTTATAAATAATTTTTAGCAGTGGCATAACTAAATGTGGGGCCCTGATGGAAACATTAAATGGGGCCCTTTGACGGCTCATATGGTAAACTTTTTCTGTCTTTTCACTCAAATGGATTCACTCAAATGGATGCAGCTAGAAAACTAAAGACTGAAAAAAACAGTAGACAAATGTTGCTTGTTTTTTATAAACGATGCCAAGTGAGCACAAATATGATAAATAAGGTGGGGAAACAACAATGATGGACCCCCTTGACCTTCTGGGACAAGTAAAGAAGTAGCAATGTCTGCACAAACTCTTGTAGGCTTAGAAACATTAGGGATGGGGTATAAATTGGACGGCCTTGTACCTCGCTTTTTCATTCATTGCAATCTATGTTAATTAACAGTCTATACTTTTAACAAGTGTTAGCTAGTTTTTTCAATAGTATGAGTGAGCAGAGGGTTACATTTCTTTTTTGTCTATGGAGCTTCTGCTAGTGTCCTCACTCATGGGGTGGCCATCATTCTGTAGCCTCGGTCGTGGACATTTTGACAGAGGAAAGACTACCGACTGGATTGCAGCGCTCAGGTAACTTGTACAGCTGCTTCCTGCTGCTGCACACTCTGCATTAGGTTAAGCTGGTTGAGCTGCTCAACTTTTTTGGTTCGGCCAAATGCCAAACACAAACTTCTGGCTGAAGTCCCTGTTTGGGTTTGGGAACTTTGTGGTGTGGGTTCGCCCAACACTAGAAATGATGCTTCCAAGTCCTTCGCTGGTGAGCAGAGGGTTACATTTCTTTTTTGTCTATGGAGTGAGGTCACACCCCTCTAGCATCTGCTTGACTGCCATATATTGACTGGATGAGCATATCCTACCTTCCTTTTTGTTGTTGCATTTGCAGGTCAGTGGCCAGATCTGCTGGATTGTAGCTCTGCCAATGCAACAGGGAGTTCAGTTGGCCTTTACCTAAAACCCCTCACATGAACTGTAGCACTCTGCAGGCAAGTTAAGTATCTTTTAAGTAAAGCCGTAGCAATGTCTGCACAAACTCTTGTAGGCTCAGTAACGTTAGGGACGTGGTATAAAGTTGATGGCCTTGTCGTGGCTAACTCATTTTTACATTAATTGCAATATTTAGTATGCTTTTCAATAGTATGAGTTTGCAGAGGGTTACTTTTTTTTTTTGCCCCAGTGCGCTTGCACCCCCATAAGTTACACCCCTTCCAAACATTAAACATCATCACCATCTTTCATATACATGCAGAGGATACAGCATTTGTTACACAAGAAATACACATAGAAATATTCCTTGGGAATTAGATGTTGTTATTACACCGGTGATCACATGAAGAATGTTCTTCCTATAATGAATGTTTCGCATATGTACTTCCTGTCAGTCTTCTTGCCTTGCTTGCTCTATAAGGAGACATGGGTGTGCTCTATCACTGCCTGCATGTAGCCGCAGAAGTGCACATCTGGGTGTTTGTACCTGAGCAGGCTCTTCATCTGTTGCACTGCTCAACAGCTACACCTGGTGTTCATCACACTGTAAGTGCACAAAGCCTTGAGCTTAAGCTTGCTTGCTTTTTACTTCCTGGTTCCCTGGGTCTGAATGGACAGGAAGTGACCTCACTCAGACTCTGACACATCCCTCCCTGCTGTAATTGACAGCCCTATTTAAGAGAGAAGCTGGCCTGCATCTAATGCTGTGTTATCAGCTTACCTCCTTGAGTCTATTTTCCTGTTTCCTGAGTCCCTGATCTGATTTCCTGGATTTACCCTCGGACAGATGACTTGGTTTTTGACTCGGATTCTCTCACTGGACTTTGCCTGTTTGCTGCCAGCCCCTGAACTCAGATTTATTCTTGGACTTTGCTTGTCTGCCGCCAGCCCCTGAACCCGGATTCATCCATTGGACTTTGCCTGTCTGCCACCAGCCCTGACTTTTGAATTGCTCTTTTGGATTTATTTGCTTTGCTTCGTCCCCACACCTCGAGCTCGCTCAGCCCTTCCTTGGTTATAGCCGGGAAGCTTGACACTTCCTCAGAGAAGAATTTCATCCAGCGTACGATTTCCAGGGTACTTTGCAGTTTTACATATGTGCATCCTCAGAGAAGAATTACAACCAGTGTACGATTTCCAGGGTACTTTGCAGTTGTCCTTGTCACCCTTTAGGAGTATCTTTTATGTCAGGTGTCTCGTTCGCTCTTGCTCTTGGTCCTTTAAGGTGGTGTCTTCAACAAAAATGCAGTACCTAATGCTCGTTGGAGAAATTGTAGGGGGAGAAAGGGGATAGTTGTACCCCTCCAGGTATCTAATGTGCTATTCCTTATAGACAGCCCGTGGAATAGCTCTTGCTGGTGGCAGCTTGCCCAAGCCCCCTCTGTGCCGTCCAAGAGCAGAAGTGAAAAGTCTACTTCACAGTCTACTTGGCCCTGAAAAAAAAAGATGCCGCATATGCCAACATGGTTTTTGTCAATGAAAAAGACATATGGTACTGGTTCCCATGCTAGCTGGCTCAGAGAGGGGGAGAGGGGCAAATAGATGTACAGGTGTGGTAATTAGTTCAACTTTTTGCTGGAGGAAATTCACTCTTCAAATTGCCACATTTGCACACACTTTTCTGCCCTCTAAACATACCATAAATCAGGCCCTGGGGACAGTTTGGTGTGCAAAACCGACACTAGCGGAAACTTAACGAAAGAGCATCCTATTTTAAATACCATGAATCAGGCAGTGACAGCGTGACATTTCAAATAGCAATAGCGTGCGCAATCTCACCAGCATCACCGACCATGATTTGTCCCTATAGTTTCATAGCTATGCCTGGGCATCTGTGTGGAGATATGCAAGACCATTTGGTGGCCCTTGATTATGAGGGTTGTGTACATCTACTTTAGTGGCATAGGGAGCTGAATGAAGTCATAGGTGGGATGTAACTGCAGGAGCTGGGACGGCCAGAGATTGCTCACCTGTAATGGGGAATTTCCCAGTTCCACTGTAAGATCCCTGGGTTCGAATGATGCTCGTCTGGCGTCATTTAACACCCTGTCTTCAGTTCCATCAGCCACCAGCGGGTATCAGCAGAGCCTTGACTGCTCTCTCTCCCCCTCTACTGCTGCACCTGGTGTGAGGTCTATTTAAGTGGTTCAGCCATTCACCCGGTGCAGCATGATTTTGTTTGCTTTGGTTACCCATCTGTTTGCGGCTGTGCATTTTGGTGCTCTGAACCTGTACCTCCGTGGATTCTAGTGGCAAGCAGGCCTCTCCCTGGCATACCTGAGGCTGCTTGGCCATTTGCAATCCTTGCAGCAGGCCTCCTATCGGCTTCTGGAGGCTGTTGGACCCTGTCCTGGGCCCTTGGATGAGTGCACCAGCACCTTAGTTTTCTTTGTTTCCCTCATTAGTTGTTATCTTGTTAGTTAACCTTGTTTCTATGTGCTTTGCACAGTGTATATGAATCTAAGATATTTTGTTCCCTTTTGCCATAATTAATATAACCATCTTTGGTGCACTTCCTTTGCCCTGTGTCTTTGTTCTGGCCAAACAAGAGGGTATTTACCAAAGTTGTTTTGAGGAGGAAAGATGGAAAAGAGGAAAGGTCTCTCTGAATTTACTTATAATGCATTCTCTTTCATTTTCTGTTGGAGATAGAAGACTTTTACTATGAGGCTGTCATGACGAGATACAAGTTGGGAACATTTACTCCAATATGTGACAGTAGATCTCAGCATATGAGAGTGCTATTACACACCCTCTTACTCTCGGGGAAGGGGGGAGTGAGTAGAGTCATCCTCCCCATTTAAACACAGAATATATTTGACACTTTTTAAAACCTCTTTGAAAATTGCAGCAAGTACTGAGACAGCGATCAGATGAGCGCTTCACTTTATGCTGCCTTTGATCTCTGCCAGTCTGTGATCACAGCCCCAAAACTCTGCCAGGCTAACCTTCCCTGCGATCAGCCGCCGAGAAAGAGCTTAAGCCGTCCTCTCTGACACATGCTGAGGCGCTGTGAAATCTTTTCAAATGCCTGCCTACAAGAAGTGATGGGGTTTTACTAAGCCGAGGAAATTTTAATCCCAAGCCATTCAGTTGGCTGAAGAATGAATGTTGTAGCGGCAGCATCTCTCAACATCTCATCTTGAACAAAGCTTTCGCTGTGATTAGAAGTCCCACTTCACGTTGAGCGTGGATGGTTCAAGCTTAATGCTGAGTATATATCTTCTCTGCTATGGCTTGTTAACCTTACTGCTCTGAGTTTAGATTGCTTTACAAAAGCCTGAGTGATGGGAGGCCGATTTGATCTTGGATGATGTTGGTAACCCAAATACTGTAGGTGCAAGTTTTTCATGGGAAATCCAGCTTCTATAGTGCTTCTTTGACCGTTTGGCTGTGACATCTTCTAAGTGCGCCTTTTAATTAATGCTTGTCCTCTTTAAATAATCAGGAATCTACACTGCTCCAGCATAATGATTACTAGATTTCTGATAACAATGGCAGTCAGACTGGTCATTAACATTCACTATCTACCCTGTATATGTTATTTATGGGTGGAATGCAAAATATACAAATGCATATCTCTTAACTTTAGAACCTGTCAAATGGGATCTAAAAAATATTTACTTCAGGTAGAAGAAACCCTATTAAAACCGACCAAAACCCAGTGAACTTGTGAAATACATTTGACCAAAGACCTTGCTGATACTCTCTTCTTAGGGTGTAGAACTAGAAATGGATATTTTTGCTTATCAAATCACCCTGAAGCACTGTTTTTTTGCTCTCCCTCTCTGTAAGATGGCAGGTGATTAGTCATTGCACAAGTGTGGCAATTACATCATTGCCACACACAGCAGTGGAAATGAATGGAGGAGGTGTTGGTTTACAGCTAAAATATTTGCCATTATCTGGAATTAGAAGGAAACAAAAGCTGTAAAAATAGACATAAGTTACTATTCGTGGGGGGAGCAATTCAGGGGATGCTAGTTATAAATGTGGGTTTTGGTCCACTTTAAGTGTCCTAGTGCACTTACCTCCGGTCTGGTCCTGCGGCGTCCTCGGGCAGTGCGGTCTCGGGCAGCTGGCCAGGATCCCCTCCGCCTGGCAGTCGCATCAACAGTGGATGCTGGCTCAGGCAGCGTCAGCTCAAGCGGCGCCGAGCTCTTCCGCCTCCTCCTCTCTCCACCGCATTCCCCGCACCTCTCCTCGTGTGAGCACAGTTAAGTTATGCCCTCTGGCGGCCACGTTGCGTGCAGCCAATGAGCCCTAAGGTTACTGTGGGCGAAACGCCCTATTAGTTATCCGCGCAATCAGCCCACACGTTATTTGCAAGCCAATGAGCCAAAGTTTCCTCTGGCCAATCCTGTCCACCACAGCACTATAGTATTATAGTATAGTATTATATAGTATTATAGTATAAGTATTCCGTATCATTCAGTCATTGCCCATGATAGCGTTCTGCTGGGTGCTATTGTTCCTGTGATTGCTGATTGTTATACCGTTGCTGACCTAGCTTGCCTGACCATTCCGTGACCGCCGCCTGAACCGACCTTTGCCTGGACTCCAACTAGGTTCCTGCCTAATCCCTTGTACTGTGAACCCTCTCATTACCTGGTTTGATCCTTGGCTTGAACATTGCCCCTTTTTGTGGTTCTCCCTTGGTTCTGTGTATCCTGTGGACTGATTATCCATGTATGACCCCAGCCTTAACTCCACCTTCACCATTGTAAGTTCACAATCTACGAGCTACCAAGTCCTGGGAGCACCCATGTCCGGTGAGGTGTTAAAAGTTTCCCGGCAAACGTGGGCTTGTCTTTAGGTGAAGCTAGCTGCAGAGATTGGGGGCTGGGAACTTACCAAGAAGGCGGGTGTCCCACTGGGTTTTGACATTAAGTAGTCACCAGTAATTAAGCCATGAAGAATTTATACAAACAGAAACAATGTGATGAGCAGTGTTGGGCGAGCCCCTAGATGTTCAGGTTCGGAAAGTATGGCCAAACTATGAACAAAACTTTAGTTCGGGTACCTGAACTTGAGCTGAACCAGTCCCCATTGAAATCAAGTGTGGGTGGGTGCTTTAACCTACAGAGTGTGCAGCAGGAAGTGGCTGTGCTACTTACATGAGCCCTGCGATCCTGTCAGCGGTTAGCTCTATGCTGCGTGTCAAATAGGCTATGAGCGGGGCTACAGAAATATGGCAGCCACTTCCATATCAGGTTGGTTCTCACCCACTTAACCCCACACCTGAGGGGTCGGGCTGTTCAGGTCCTCTCGGACAACCAGACAGCGGTTGCCTACATCAATCATCAAGGAGGGACCCGGAGCAAGAGGGCCCTCAAGGAAGTGTCCCTGATACTGTCTCAGCTGTGTACATCCCAGGGGTGGAGAATCTGCAGGCAGACTCTCTGAGCAGAGGGACCTCTCGTCTGGGAGATTGGTCCCTCAGCAGCAGGGTGTTTCGGTCCTTGTGCCACCGCTGGGGTCAGCCGGATGTGGATCTGTTTGCATCCCGTCACAATCACAAGCTTCCAGTCTTCATCTCTCTGTCCCAGGATCCTCTGGCCTTGGCCATGGATGCCCTGGCAATGTCTTGGAAGGGGTTTCAGCTTCTGTATGTCTTTCCACCTTTTCCCCTGCTGGGCAGGGTGCTGCGCAAGATAGCTCAGGAAGGGGTGCCAGCCATACTGGTGGCCCCCTGTTGGCCAAGAAGAGTGTGGTTCGCAGACATCGTGCAGCTGGCAGTAGATCAGTACGTCCTGCCCCGGGTTCCAGATCTGCTCACTCAGGGGCACCTACGCCACCCCAATTTACAAACGCTGGCTTTGACGGCCTGGCTGTTAAAACCTCCATCTTGATGGAGAAAGGGGCTGTCTGCCTCTGTTAACACCATGATCAGGGCTAGGAAGAGGTCCTCTTCTTCCATCTACTACAGGGTTTGGGTTACTTACATTGACTGGTGCGAGTCTAACTCGCTTCCCTGTCATGTGTTTTCCATTCCTAGGATTCTGGAGTTTCTGCAATATGGTTTGGATCTGGGTCTTCAGCTCAGTACTCTGAAAGGCCATGTTTCTGCTTTGGCTATTTTTTTCCAAAGATCCTTTGCTCAGCATCCCCTGGTCAAGACCTTCTTCCAGGGGGTTACTCACGTACGTCCCCCACGTAAGCCTATGTTACCAGTCTGGGACTTGAACTTGGTCTTATCTGCCCTGCAGGGGTCTCCTTTTGAGCCTTTGCAAGGAGCCCCTTTGTCCATTCTTACGCTTAAGGTGGTCTTTTTGGTGGCTATCACTTATGTGAGGCGTGTTTCTGAGTTGGCGGCGCTTTCTATCAAGCCTCCTTATTTTGAGAGACACCAGGACAAGGTGGTGTTTTGTTTTAAGCCAGATTTTCTGCCTAAGGTTGTTTCTGGCTTTCATCTCAATCAGGACATTGTTTTGCCTTCAGGAAGACTGACGCTCTCTGTGTGCTCCCGTCTGGACCTAAGAAGGGTCTAGCTCCGGCTAAGTCCACTATCAGCAAGTGGATCCGTCAGGCCGTGATTCAGGCCTATTCTGCTAAGGGTAAGGAGCCTACCTTCTGCCTTACTGCTCATTCTACTCATGCTATTGGTGCCTCTTGGGCTTTTCAGCACCAAGCTTCTGTTGAACAAGTTAGCAAGGCCGCCACTTGGTCTTCTGTTCATACTTTTTCTAAGTTTTACAAGGCTGATGTTAGGGCCTCAGCTGATGCTGCTTTTGGCCACAAAGTTCTGCTGGCGGCAGTGGTTTAAACTGTCTGCTGTTACTTTTGGGGATCCCACCCTACCTTACGGACGCTGCTATTGGATGTCCCATAAGTTAGGAATATCTTCTGGAACAGGACGTGCTGTATACTTAGAATAATACAATTCTGTGATTACTCACCTGTAGAATTGGTATTATATGTATACAGCACGTCCTGTTCCACCCCACCCTTGTTATCATTATCTTTAGTTACCTCTTTATGGTGATTGTTCTTATGTTCAAATTTTTATAAATTGGTTATAGTTCTCCCAGTCTCATTTATTTGCTTTTCAATACTGGGGATTTTGTGGGAGGTCCCTGGTATATAAGGGGCCGGGAGGAGCCACTTTTCTGTCTCTGCAGTCCAGCGCCATCTACTGGATGTATAACCCAAGAGTAAGGAATATCTTAACAGGACGTGCTGTATACATATAATACCAATTCTACAGGTGAGTAATCACAGAATTGTATTATTAGATCACTGATATGTACAAAGTGATGCGTGCAAAATCAATGCTATATACAAATATACTATTCACATACAAATGCAAAATAAAGGTATATGTGAACTCAAAAATAGTTACAAGTCCTGTGCACCATGATGGCACCTTAATTGTCTTTAATTAATTAAGTATAGTAAAAATCCTGGGTTTTGGCCCTTGCCCCCAGGGCACCCTAATTGGGGGTGCCGCACTGTCTGAAACCCCCCAGGTCCCATGAACAAACTCACCTGTTCCCGATCCTACATCGCATGTGCCGCCTCTCGTCCAATCAGCGGATTTGGATCCGCTCGAGCCCCTTTGTCTAAGGAGCTTGTTCAATGCGAGCGGATCCGAGCACAATGGCGGCCACATCCCCCGCTACTCTGTAACAGGGAGCGTGCCCGTGCCAGCCCTTCACAAATGCCTGGTATAGCCCACTGCTCGTGCATGCTCCATAGACTCCAGGGTGGGTTTTGGTCCACTTTAAATTCCTCCACAAATCCCTACCAATTCCACCCTTACCTTATATTTCTGGAAGTCAGGTCCACAATCAGAAGGCAAAATTCTGCATCAGATGATTATGAGTGAAGTGATTGTGACAGACCTTTAACCCTTTAAATGCCAAGCACGTAGTTTCTACTTGGTTGCTTCTCCTACCGTTAAGTGCCAAGCATGTAGAAACTACGTGCCTGGCATTTCCCCCAAATAGTTAAAAAATATTTAAAAAAAAACACTTACCTTTAGTATGGATATGTAGCTGGGGGTCCCCTCTTCCTCCGGGGGGCACCCGATCCCTCCCCCGTCGTCCTCCGTCTTCAGGAGGGGGCTCGAAACCGCCCCCCCTCTCCCCCGTTCCCAGCGCTGACAGTGGCTGTAAAAAAAAAAATAAATAAAAGTGTAATTTACTCACCTCTGCGCCCGATCCATCTTCCTCCAGTCTCCGCTGGTCTCCTCTTCACCAGGGGGGGGGGGGTCCGATCCCTACCGCCCCCTAGCCCCGCCCATTGTGGGAGGAGCGGGATGACGTCATCCCGCTCCTCCTACACCCCCTCCGAGCTCCGGTGGATGCCGGTGGTGATCGGATCGGAGCCCTCTCGCCTGTCACCCGCCCTGCACCGATCACTACTGGCATCTGTCAGTGACAAGACAGCGGCGCGGGACAGCAGCGAGGGACGTCGGATCGGAGGTGAGTACAGTAAAAAAAAATAAAGATTTTTATGTGTCTATGTCGTTATTTTTTACTTTTAACCCCTTGTGAACTGGTAAGGGGTCCATGACCCCTATACCAGTTCACAAGACTGGGGGGATGGCAGGTGACTTGCCATTAACCCCTGGCACCCCCATTACCTGCCTCCCCAAAGGCCAGGGGGGGGCAGAAGAGCCCGGGCCCATGGGCTATGCGGGCTTGTAGCCTGCAGGGCCAGGGGCCACAAAAGCTGGCCCCTGCGCCCTGTTCCTACAAGCCCTGCATAGCTGGTCCCGGGCTGGTTACTTTGGGTAAGGGGGGACCCCACGTCAATTTTTTTTTTTATTTTTAAGGGTTTTTAACCCTTAAAAATCCAAAAAAAAATTGGGTTCCCCCTCCCCGGGAGGGGGGACCCTATGTCATTTTTTTTTTAATTAACCCTTTGTGTTCTGTCATCCAGCAGCTATAAAAGGCTTCTAGCAGGTGAGCAGAAGCCAGTGATAGCCGAGGGACACAGTGCTCCAGAATGGATGGGAGGTAAGTATTAAAAAAAAAATAATAATAAAATAATTTTTTCTCTTTGTGTGTCTGTGTTTTTTTTTACATTTAACCCCTCGTGAACTGGTAAGGGGTCCATGACCCCTATACCAGTTCACAAGGCTGGGGGGATGGCAAGTCACCTGCAACTAGCGGGTGACTTGCCATTTACCCCCGGCACCCCCATTACCTGCCTCCCCAAAGCCCAGGGGGGGGGGCAGAAGAGCCTGGGCCCATGGGATTTGCGGGCTTGTAGCCTGCAGGGCCAGGGGCCACAAAAGCTGGCCCCTGTGCCCTGTTTCTACAAGCCCTGCATAGCTGGTCCCGGGCTGGTTACTTTGGGTAAGGGGTACCCCATGTCAAAAAAAATGGGGCCCCCCACCCTGGGAGGGGGGACTCTATGTCATTTTTTTTCTCAATTTAACCCTTTTGTAGTGTGGATGATAGTTGCATTTTATTTGGAAATGTTATAAAGTACTTGTTTCAGTTAGGGGGGTCTCCTGGGCAGGAACGGGGGGCTACCGATAAATATGTGGTACCGTTCTAATCGGTAGAAATGGGGCTTTCACATGCAATATGATTTTCTTTAATAAAATACATTTTTTATTTAAAATAAAGGAGACAATTTTCAAAAATAATTGTATTTATTTATTTTTTTTTACTTAATAATAATATTGTAAAAAACTGAATAAAATTTACAAACAAGACATTTCATGTTAAAGCCTAAACTCTGCATGGCGCAAAACATGGCGCAAAATGGGGAATAATGACCTGTCAACAGAGAGTGACAAAATCTCAAGTAGGCTGGCAATTAAAAGGGTTAAAAGTAGCTATGCATGTTGGATAATGTTCTGCTCGGGGGACCTTGGGCTTTCAGACTTAGCTTGTTTTTTCTTGTTTGCATATTTATATTTTAGGAAAAGGCGTTTTTTATTCAGCTTTTTTATAAATTTTTTAGGGAAACCCTGCGCAAACAAAGAATTCTTTGAGGGATTAATTCCAGAAAGATGAGCCCACTACAACAAGCTGGGTACGCTTAGAAAGCTTAACATGTGTACTTTCAGGGAATATATGGTTTATGGGGGATATTCCAAATGTAAAGGGTTGTTTTGGTTGAACAATCGCAAGGTGCGCACTTTGTCTGCAGAGCTGAAATTTTCAAGTAAAATTACTGTTACGCACATGCTTTACTTTGGGGTGTTTGGCAACTCTTCCCTTGACAGAACCTATGCATGTTGGGTATCGTTCTGTTCGTGGGATGTTGCTTTTTTAGATTAAACTTGTTCTTTCTTGTTTGTAAATAGTTTTTTTAGGAAAATGTGGCTTTGATTCTGCTTTTTTATCCTTTTTTTAGGGAAACTCTTTGCAACCAAAGAATACATTGAGGGATTACTTCCAGAAAACTGTGGCCACATCAACAAGCCTGGTACATCTAGAAAGCTTGAGGTGTGTACTTCCAGGGAAGATATAGTTTGTTGGGGGTATTTCAAATGTAAAGGGTTGTTTTTCTGGAAAAACTGCAAGGTGCGCATAGCACATATCACAGTTGTATTTTTTCTGAAAATCCCCTAAAGCACTGTTTCAGTTTGGGGGAGTCTCCTGGGCAGGAAAGGGTGTCTACCTATACATATGTGGTATCACTGTAACCGGGAGAAATTGGGATTTCACACGCAATAAGATTTTATTGACAAACTTACATTTTTTATTACAAAAAAACACTACAAATTGTAAAAATTGATTTTTTTTAATTTTTTTGCACAATTTTCACCCAAAAATATTTAGAATACACCTAAAAAATGACAAACAAGACGTTTCATGTTAAAGCCCAGACTATGCTGAAAAAAACAATATATCATTTTCCTGAGAAATCCCTTCAAAAATCACATTTGAACATGGGGAGCACAAAATAGTGCAAAATGGTCTGGCAACAAAGGGTGACAAAAACTCCAGGTAGGCTGGCACTTAAAGGGTTAATCCCCTTCAAACATACCACACATTATGGGTTTCCTCAGGTATGCATCCTGAAGCGTAAACTGATTGTCCAGGCAAAAACAAAACTTATACTTCTTTTTTGTCCTCCAAAGCTCAGCTGTGCATCTCCAGTGTTTTACAACACTCAAATGCTGAAAAAAAGGTGAAGACATGGCGGCCTCCATCAAGACGGATTTCTGCTCCTCCAAAGGCCCACTCCATTTATTGCAACGAAGGGGATGTGCTGGTCTCAGCATGGCTCCACCTCAGAACACCCCCTAATTTCAATAAATATAGTGGCTGTGCGGGAAGGGGGAGGGGAAGATTGATGACCAGCGTAAGACAACACAATGCTCATTGTCTGGTATTGGTAAGTTTTGAAACACTGGAAAAGGCAGAAGGAAAGGCGAGTATAGATGTTTTTGTTGTTTTGCCTGGACAATCCCTGTCACCCAGTTCAAAAGCTTCAAAGCACAAATTATAACAAAAATAATTCCTTTGTGGAAGTGTTTTAAAGGGATTGTTCAGCCAAGGATTAAATCTATCCCCACAGCTCCGACCTTGGCTGTGTCGCTGAGTGCAGGGTTTGTTTTCACTGTCAGCTGACTCTTCTTCTCTGGGCATCATTTTTCAGTCCTTACAGTTCTTTCCCCTGCCCATCGCCCTCTAATTGCTTGCCCCATTCTGAATGATGCACTGCACGTTCATGCTCATTTGTTTGGCTCCCCCTCTCTCTCAGCCCCTCCCTCCCTTTTTCACTCCTAGCTTGACCTCAGGCTGAATGAGCATTGCTTAATGGGCAGCTGCATGGTAACAGCCTGCTGCCCTCCCTATTACCCCTTCATCAGATCACATAAAAAAACCCAAGATAAAAGCAGCCTCTATGCTTCCACTATGCTGCTGCATCATGGTTAACTGCAGAGAAACAGCCACACCCACTGCCCAGGAGATTTATAAAAAGCAGATGACAGAAATAGTATGTTTTCTCAGCTTTGGGGCAATCGTTTTTAAAAATGCAAAAATCTAAAGCAAACAGCGCTCATATGCAATAGCAGTTCATGGATGTGCAGGCCACCTGTAAACAGAAAGTGCTGCTGGGCTTCCTGTTAATGTGCATTGTCAGTTATATCAGTTGAATTCAGGCAGCAGCATGGCTGAGATTCTGGGAGAGGAAGCTTCACCCTGAATAAGAACCTATCTTGTATGTTTCCCCCACCCTATACATACCAATTGCCAACATTAAAAATCATCCTAACTGCACCTAGTGCATTTTCTGAGCCTTTAAACATCCAAGATGGTGTCACATGGAGTAGCAGGCTGCCTGCAGAGAGGAAGTGTCTTCTGACTATGCCACTCTCCATTCTGGAATTGCTGTTCTTTTTCATGATCACAGCTCTGCTCTGTCTGTACAAACCACAAATATAACCCCGCCCCCTGCGCTTTTGCCCCCTCTCCTGTCCTCAGTATGTGATGCTTCTGAGGCAAGATGGCGGCTCCCATATCCTAGAGTTGAAGCCCAGTGAGGGATATAATTATAAGTAAGCAACTGAAAACTTAAAATATATTAATTTTAAATTTGCTTATTTTTTTTTTAGTTTTTTAAGGGTTTGGGGTTTTCATTAAATGATGCTGAAGGTCCGGTTTAAGGAACTTTGGGGCTAGCACAAGTTGTAGTTGTGTATTTCCAGCAGTGTGTAAACTGCTTGGATCAATCGATCATAACTGTGTTTGGTTCTGGAAGAGCTGGCCCTTTAACTCCCAAACTCTAGGTGGGCTTGCTGTTCAATGTGCAAAGGGATTATTGCTTGTACACTATCCTCCGCTCTGTTGATATCACGCAGCAGAAATCAAAAGAGATTAGGTCTTTCGAGGGCCTCTCTGAATCCTCTTTATTAAACCTGGTGCTTTATTTCCCCTTAGACCGAGCGGCTGTACGTTGCGATGTGTTCTGCAGGATAAATGGCAACACCGCATTCAACGCCAAGCTTGGGTGAGAGTGCAAAATAAAGACGAGCCTTTCTCGTCAGGGGGTGCCAATGTGTTGCTTGTGGATTTCAGCTTTCTTACTGGGTTTTCTTTTGATCATCATTTTATAACCGAGATTTGAAGTCTCCCTGTTGGCATTGCAAAAGCCTACTTACTGATTGCAATGTGGCAGCCTAGGATCAGCACAGTTGGTTTAAGGAAAGCCCCTCATAAGAGAAAGACATGGGCTGACAATGCTAAGCTCCTTCTATATGTGCTCGATGTCTGACTGCTAAGCCGCTTCACCTGTAATAATTGGCAGGCCACCAACCAGGAAGGAAGGTAAAAATCCCTGCCTACCACCCCCGCAAAAACACAACAAAGCTCACACAATTCCCAATAGACCAGCTATATTGGTGGCCAGTAGACTATTAAAGAGGAGTAACGGCCTAAATAGCAGATCATTCATCTAAATATTCCTAATACTGCCAGCATGAACAAGGCAAAGTGGACTGGCAAAGCCGACACTGGGCATACTGATTCTAACCTCTTCCCGATCCAATCCAGTTAGGTTCACCAGGCAGGTAAGTGATTCAACATCTGAACAAAAGGGTACCTTTTCTCCCCCGCAGCCTGCTGAAAAGTGAGGCATGTGGTAATCAGACCCCTGTACTCCGATACGCCTAAATAAAATCCAGTGTGACCAATCGCCTTAGCCCTTGTTCATACCTGACAGTTTCCGCACGTGCTTATGCATTTGTGGCGAAAGCTGCGGTACCGCAAAAAAATTGGCACCTCTATGGCCCATTTTGCACTTCTCTGATTCAACATCTGAACAAAAGGGCATTTACCTTTTCTCCCCCGCAGCCAATCAGTGCTGAAAGGTGTGGCATGTGGTATTCAGACCCCTGTACTCTGATACGCCTAAATAAATCCCAGTGTAACCAATTGCCTTATAAGGCCCTTGTTCACACCTGACAGGTTCCGCATGCGTTTATGCATTTGCAGCAGACACTGTGGTACCGCAAAAGAAATGGCTTTCACAGTTCTCTGATGCAGGAGAGTGGAGGAAAACGCATCCAAAAAAAGTCCGGCCCACTGGATCCGGGCAGCAAATGCAACCGATTAAAGTCTACGGGCCGCAAATACAGATACGCTTTTCATGTAGTATTGCATGTATTTCTGGCACCGTAGTTTTTAAAGGGATTTATAAGACCAGAAGGCAGGGCATAGGACACGGAAACAGGGATTATTTATAACATAGATGCAAATGCAAACATGAATAAAAACACAAGCACAAAATGGAATTCCTTCCACAAACACTTCCACAAAACGCATGCCACAAGCGCGACCACACAGGTGTGAACGTGGCCTAATAATTAGAGTCCACCTGTATGTCACTTGTTCTCAGTTTAACTCCAGCTGTTCTGTGAAGGCCTCAGAGGTTTGTTATAGAACATTAGTGACCAAACAGCATCATGAAAATTATGAAACACAGCAGACAGCTCAGGGGTAACGTTGTGGGGAAGTGTAATGCAGGGTTAGGTTATAAAGAAATAGCCCAAGCTCTGAACATGTCATGGTTGTTCAATCCATAAATGGAAGGAGTACGGCCCAACTGAAAACTTACCAAGTCATGGCTGTGCACCATCTACTGACAGTCCAAGCACTGAGAGCGCTCACTAGAGAAGCAGCCAAGAGGCCCAGGGTCACTCTGGAGAGCTGCAGAATATCAGGTGGGAGAATCTGTCGACAGGACAACTGTTAGTCGTGTACTAAACCATAAGAGGTCCAATTTACAATTTGCCTCAAGATATGTAGGGGACACAGCAAGCATGCAGAGTGGTGCTCTAGTCAAATGGGACCAAAGTTGAACTTTTTGGCCCCAATGCAGAGATACCACCATTGGAGACCAGCTGTCAGGATGATGGGCATAGCAGAGGGTATTGTTTAGTGGCGTGGCTTACTTACATTACATTTATTGTGCGGGGAGGTATATAAAGTTACTACTCTTAGTTAATACTAAAATACAAGACGTTTACATGCTGTGCCGAAAACAATTTTGCTGGCAAGGCCATTGCTGCCCCTAAAAACTAGTCTTAAGGCTTCCAAGAAGGGAAAGTACAAAAGATTAAAAGAAAGTGGGAAGGTGGAAATAAGAGAAAGAAGGGTTGATGCCAGAGGTTGAGAATGTAAAAAAAAAGAAAGATTGAGAGAATGTTGGAAGGGAAGAAAGAATGATAAAGAGAATATGAATGATAAGTGAATGTGGAAAAGAATAGGAGGCAGCAAGTTGGTGAGAGGAGAGACAGTGACGAAGTTGAATAAAGAATGAATGGAATAGAGACGGAGGTGTCTGTGTTCTCCTGCAGCAAACACAGGGTGACAGGGGATGCCGGGATTCTCCGCAGGACTATAAAGCACAGCTACACTGTGTTGGCTGAAATGTGCTGGGGGTAGGGGTCTCAGGAGGTCCCCACACCACTGTTACACAAAGCAGCAGAAAATCAGCCCCTGAACTCACATGCTGGATTCCTCCCCTGCGCTGCAGCATTCCATGTCCTTCACTCCACAACCCCCAAGAGAGAGCAGGAGCCTTCTGATGATGTGTGGGGGCGGAACCAGGAATGGCCTCCTCGTTCTGCTCTCAGACAGCGCCCTCTTCAGGAAGCCTGCACACTACCTAATAGAGAAGCACCATGACCACACAGCCCCTAATAAAGGAGTAGCCGGTCACTTACTATGGAAACCAAGCGCCATGATAGCGGCTGTGAGTGCACTGGCTGACTCTGCTAGTCCCTAAATTATGGGAGATATCAGCTTTTTTTAGCGTTCCGGCTGAGGGGGGGCGTGACATCTGCAAAAATCGGGTGAGTTGGCATCTTTGCCAATGCCAAATGCGTGGAGGAAAACTATTACTACACATCCCCCTGATCACACCATCCCCAATGTGAAACATGGGGATGGCAGCATCATGCTCTGGGGAGGCTTCAGCAGGGACTGCAAAGCTGGTCAGAGTTGTCGGAAAGATGGATGGGGCTAAGTACAGGGCAATTCTGGAAAAACACCTGTTAGAGGCTGCAACAGGTGTGAGACTGGGGCATAGGCTCACCTTCCTTCAGGACAACCACCCTAAACATACATACAGCCAAAGCTACAATGGAATGGTTTACATTGAAAGCATAATGCAATTCATTGGTCCACGCTAAATAATTCCTTTTAATTCTGAGCAGCTATGTAAATAAATGAAGTCCTGCACACAGTTCATAAAATTCCAATAACACAAATATAAAATAATTCACAGCACTCTTCAATATAGCCACCGCGTGGTAATCTATACACTTCATGAAACCACCACCTTCAATGTGCTTACCAAAGCGGGGAGGCCGATTCATTAATAGCGGCAGGTAGCGACAGATGAGCGACAGTAGCGGCATTTTCAGAGCGCCCGCTAGTAGTCGCTGTGCTTGGACGTTGTTCTGTAGTTGATAGCGACTCAGTCGGTTTGCCGTAATGTTGGGTGAGGAGTCGCTATTTGACAGGTTCCGCGCTGTATGGGAGCGCATGACAGCGAATGGCCATAGCGAACGGCTCCCAGCATATTCATTAACAAATCACGCTCAAAAAATTCTCTCGCAGTGAAATGCTTGTTTAAACCCCAGAGCGCTGGCGGCGATCGGTTAAAAGTAGTTTTTTAACCCCCAAACAAAAACCAAGTTTTTCAAAACATTTTGTAATATGAATACATTAATATCAGACCTGTAATATCAATTCTGCACAAATTTTTTGTGTGGTCACAGAGTTTTTGACATTTAAAAAAAAAAAAAACATTTATAGCAATTAATTAAGAATATTTAAAGATTGCTCCATTGAAATGCATTGGAAAGCGCCAGGTAGCGAGAGGTCATACCTGTCGCTGTTCAAGGTCGCTCGCTGGCGCTGTGGGGTGAGGCTGGAATAATGATGAATGATTCGCTATCTGGCGCTCTGTCAGTCGCTAAGCAGGATCGGCTTGATAAATGTGTGATTGCGGAGGGGAGCCGGCGTTCTCGTGGCGGTGAGCGTCATTACCGTTCGCTCACCATTCGCTACCTGGCGCTATCCCTTGATAAATACGGGCCTTAGAGTTTACTGGCCCTTTAAATCAACTCCAATCAGCCTCAGAATTACAGTACTTCACATCACAGTTATTTCACAGCAAAATGTGTATATCCTCATAAACTTCTTATAGACTATATTCTTCAGAGATTCCAAAAAACAAGGGTTTCAAGCACCCTCAGTGATGTTTACCCAAAAAGAAAAATACTAATATTTTGCAATATTGCTGATTTATCAAAACATTTATTTGTGTGCTGCACATAAAAATGTCTTAAAACACTTGAATAAAAAGCTATATAAAAACATCCAATTCCACAGATAGTGTCTCAAGACAGAATTTGAATCCTTGATTGAGTAGGTAATCAAAAAGATTTGGAGGGTTTTGAAGAAATAAACTTTCTTCATCTTGGTGCTGTCTCAATGGTTTTGGTTTAGTAGTTTGATTCTTTAATATCGGTCCTGGCTCCTAGTTTATATTTAGGAGGGGTTGTTTCCCTCCTCTTTGCAGGTATGAAAGTAGAAGGAAGCAACCATTGTTAGGAGTATTACATATAGGACCCGTGGCGGAGTGTCTCTAGGGTGCCCCCTAATGTAAACATACATTGAACATATGATTACTTATTACTTAATGATATATTATCAAGTACACAGAAGATTCTTTATTTTTTGTAGCAAGTGTTTAATTCAGTTGTAGCAAAAATCTGTTATCGGTTGTAGCAAGTGTTCATTCTTAATTTGGCTTCCATTAAGCTTACATGCATACGCGTTTCGCAGAATGTTGCTTTCTCAGTAAATTCAGCTTAATATCTACAGTGTATGTTACATATGGTTACATTCATTTAGACTTTCAAGTTACTAATGCAGGCAGAAAACATGTTTATATGAGTGCAATTACTTGTAGACATCTTCTTGCTACAACTGAATGAAACACTTGCTACAAACTGATGGATTATAAGAATAAAACCTGAATGAGTGAAAAAGAGAGAATCTTCTGTGTACTTGATAATATATCACTGAGTAACAAGTAATCATATGTTCAATGTATGTTTATGTATGCTTCATGACTCATGACGGGGACACCCTAGGGACACCCTGCCACGGGTTCTACATATAAGACTCATAACAACGGTTGTTTCCTTCTAATTTTATACCTGCAAAGAGGAGGAACACAACCCCCCAACTAGGTAATGAATACTCTTACTTTTTCTTAATATCGCTCACATGGCATAACTCAAGCTGCACGTCCCGGACTACAGCAGCTTCATAGCCACACCGGCCGGTTGCAACTGGGGTCCTGCCTCCTCTGCACATGTCACCATACTAGAGTAGCACAGCCAGGGTGATGACAATGCCTGTGTAAGAGATCTTGGTCTCATACAGACCCCGCCCATTATGTTGATTATGTGCCACTCCCACTTGCTTCAGCGGATAAATCAGGACAGTGGCAATTGTAGCCCGACACAATGGTGTTGGTGTTCTAAATATCTTCTTGCATGATTTTCATACATCAGAAGAATTGCAATAATTTTTCTTCTGTCCATTAAAAGAAACAGAATTGGCTGGAGTTATTTTGATGCAGGATGTACAAATAGCCTCTATTTAGACTATTTATGTGGATTTTTATTGTTGGACTTTTTTTTTCAAGATAGTGATCCTTTAAGGGGTCAAAGGGATGTTTCTACCAGTTTGCTCAAACAAGCGACCAGACTAACAACAGGTTATGTCTAGGCATGTGGAAGCTATAAATCCTCGCCACCCAAACACTGAAAGAGCCAGCTAAGCATTTCTAAGCTGGTTGGTAGTAGAATAACGGGCATACATGTGTATCGAATAAGAAGGCCAGCAGCAGGACTAGTACACTTTAAGTTAGTGTCTTGTAGTATGTTTTTAATTTATTTTAATGAATTTAGTCTTGTTTAGTATATATGTGTGTTTAAAAAAGATCTTTTGGTTTATATACTGTGGATTTGTTGTTGTGTAGTCATTGGCTGTGTCTGGTTCTAAGAGTTATGCATTTAGTACATTTAAATATATATATATATATATATATATATATATATATATATATACTGGATGGCTGGAGGAGAGGTCACTTATACACCTCAACATACATCAAGAAATATTCAGCAAGGCTTGTTTTTTTTTATTTTAATGGAAGGAAGAGGAAATTGGAGGACAGGCATTGTTACCCTTGATAGACTAAACCTGTCACACCTGGATTTTATTTTATCAGGGGAAGAAACCCACAAGCTTGGTGGGAGTTTTATTCAGTTTGGATGTATAAGTGACTCCTCATTTCATTAGCTGACGTTTTTATATGGATTTTTAATATTACAAAATTTCGCCTCCTTTAAGTCTTTTTTATTACAACTAAATAAATGTTTATCATATGAAACTGGTGAACAGAGACTGAACTCTCCCCGATGCTTAATTTTCACTTCTAAAATCAGCTTGTCTGTGTGAAGTATTGGCATATCACTGTGTGTCATTTACACCCCATTCTACAGGAGTAGGTGATTGTTCATTCATGCAACGTATGTGAGTAAATATTCAGTTTCAATCCTGTGACTTTTCCTGCATAAATATTTGCAAATTAATTTGAGAAATATATGTGAGGAGCTCTTGGATCAAGCCCTGCTAATGCTCACATAAAGAGAATGGCATAATCCTTAGCAAAGACGTTGCAGCTGTCATACTGTACGTGCAAGCAATCCTCTAATGTAAAGACTTGGGCATTGCAGATCTATGCAGCCAGCCCCTTTCATGTTCTCATACAGGCACGCTGTCAAGCTGACAAGCAAAGTGAGTACTGCAGATGAGGAAGCCCCTGGTCAACTGGTGGAAGGGAGAATAGGATGGACTGCAGGGAAGGTCCAGGTAGAAAACAAAAAAGCTGGACAGCTAGGCTGGGTAAACACAGTATTTGGAGTAGGAAAGTATTACTAGAAGTGTCCTGACTTGCAAATAATCTGAAGACAAGCTGGAGTTGGAAGGTCATAAGCACAGGTACAGGTTGAGTGCCAATGGTCAGTGCAGGCAGCGTGGGTTCGGAGCGAGCTGTACCTCCCAAGTGTCCCCAATTTGGAGGGACTGTACCTCTTTTGAGTCTGTGTCCCCCTGCCCCTTGTTCTCCTTTGCCCCTCTTTGAGGTTTAACATGCAGATCTGCATTAATAAATGATTAATTTCCCCATTTTAAAGTGTTTATGTTGTTTTAATTGTTAGAACCTATCACCTATTCATCCCTCAATGAGGGGGTGTGGCCTAATTTAACAAATGTCCCCTTTCCTACTCTGAAAAGTTGGATAGTTAACCTATGAATGATCGTCTTAAAGCCTCCAGCATTGGGTGAGGGAGCCACAGACTCTTAGCTTCCGATAGATCGAAGTTTATTTTTAAGTTAGCTGATCTACCATAGGCCTCGAACTCCCCCATAAGACTGGGCAGAGCTATCTGCAGGCTAGAAAGGTAAAAGTGGAGATCGTCAACATATGCCGCCACCTTGTGTGTCTCTCCTCCCCACCTCAAGTCCTCTGATGCTGTTGTTAGCCCTTGCATGTCTCAGGAAGGGTTCCAGAGTCAGAGCAAACAGTAGTGGGAATAATGGGCATCCCTGTCTTGTGCCATTCTGGTTGAGGAATGGCTCGGACAATTGTCCATATACCCCCCCCCCCCCAAGCTGGAGAGAGGAATAGAAAAACAATGTACTTTTGCATGTTCTATGTTGGGGGCCAATGTGTTCTAGTATGCCTTGTAGAAAATGCCAGCTTACCCTGCCTGCCTTTTCTGCATCCCTAAGAAGCAGCATGTTGAGTTATTTTTCAGTTTAGCTCTGTGATTTATGTTTAATGTACTAATTGTGTAATCTCTAACCTTCCTGTTAAGGACAAATCCCATTTGGTCCCTATTGGTTAGATTAGCTATTAAGGGGGGTAATCTATTGGCTATGATTTTTGAGAACAGCTTCAGATCCACATTCAGAAGAGATATGGGTCTGCAGCTTATGCATGCTAAGGGGTATTTTCCCAATTTATGTATCACTGTGATATGGGCTGCCAGCATCTGTGTCCGAATTTTGCTCTAATTTTTAGGAGCAGTAAGAGAGGAAGTGTTTACTCAGTAGAGGAGAAAAAGTTTTATAATAGGCCAGGTCATCTAGCAGGGTCTGTGCTATCGCCCTTTGCAATTCTTTAATCGTGATAGGCTGCTCCAAGTCTGAAATTATCTCTCTCTTCAACGTGGGTATACCGGACTATATATTTTGCAAGTTGAGCTTTCAACCTTTCATCTTGTTCTAAGCTGAGGTGTTCCAAGGCATATAACTTAGAGTAATATTTTCGGAAATCTTGAGCTATGTTTTGTGTGGTGCAATGTTTAGCTTGAGTGTCGTCCATGATATCCTCGATAAAATCATCTGCTGCTTCTTTAGCGCTCTCGCCAGTAGTATACGCCGCTTATTCTCCCACTCATAGTAATATATTTTGCAACGCTTAATTGCATGGTATCTCAACATCTTTTCGTTTTTCCCTTGCCTGCGTGAGAAGGGCTAATAGATGCTTCAATCTGGTGGCCTTATGGGACGTTTCTAGTCCCTTTATTTCTCACAGTAGTTTCTCCATCTTCTGTGATTTTTTTCGTTTCAGTCTCGAGGCTTGTTGTAACAGTTTCCCTCTTATGACACACTTGTGAGCCCCCCACAGAGTCATCAGAGATACGTCGGTTAGATCAAATTAATCAGAAATAGATGGGCAGGCTGATTCATTACATTCATTACAACGCCATTTAGTGACAGATGAGCGTCTGTAGCGCGGATTTCAGAGCGACCGATAGTAGTCGCTGTGCTCCGCCATGGATCTTTGTTTCAGAGCGCCTCAGTCGCTGGCCGACATTGATTAATATGTTGTGTGAGTCACAGTACTACGCTGTATGGGAGCAAACGGTAGCGCCATCTCAGTGTGACCGACTCACACCACATTCATATAAAAAACAGCCTCAAACAGTGCCAGCGCTCAGAATCGGGTCGTTGTAGCCCACTAACGCCAGGTAGAGACAGATGAACGACTGTAGCACGGATTTCAGAGCGACCGTTAGTAGTCGCTGTGCTCCGCCATGGATCTTTGTTTCAGAGCACCTCCATTGTAACATGAACACTTTAATACCAGACACGTAAGGACAATTCTGCATAAAAATATAAAAATAATGTATGGGAGAGCACCAGGTAGCGAGAGGTAATACGTGGCGCTCTGCAAGGCTGAACGCTGGCGCTGTGCGCTGAGCCTGGGATAATGATGAATCGTACGCTACATGGTGTTGTTCCAGTTGCTCAACAGATTCGGCTTCATAAATGTGTATTTGCGTGCCATGTCCTGCGTTCACCTGATGCTCCCTGCCGCTTGCAAGGCACTACCTGGCGCAAGAGCTTCATGAATAAGGCCCTTAGTCAGATTGGAAACAACCAATTGATCCTTAAGGAGAGTTTTGTTAAAGTGGACCGTCACCCAGGGGTGATCGGCCCGGGAATCTATAAGATCACCTCACCAAGATCGGGATGTCCCGCGGTGAGGGACCCCCCCCAAAACCCCCAAAAAACTTACCTCATCCGCCGCCGCCTCCCGCGCGCCCCTCTAGACGTGTGCGGCCGGCGCGGGCGCGCGCACTGTCAGAGGGGCACGCGGGAGGCGGCGGCGGACGCGCTGTGTTGTCCGCCGCTGTCACCCGCTTGTCCGTCGGCGGTGATTGGTCAGCGCGGCCACGTGGGAGCATGGTGAGGTGAGTTTTGGGGGCTTTCTGGGGGGTTTCAAACAGCCGAGCACCCCTGAAGTGGACCAAAACCCAGGATAGTCAAAATCCTGGGTGTTGGTCCACTTTAAGACACCCTTCTCTCTAGTGGTAATCTCCAGAGCCACTGAGGCAGGGTCCAATATTGTACTTAGTTCTATGTTTACTCTCTTTTTGGGAGAAATGAGATTGTGTGACATTAGTAAAACAGTACTGTGTGCTGTGGAGTAATAGGTGTAGTCTTTTACGGTCAGGTGGAGTATGCGCAATGCATCCACCAGCTGCCCCACTGTGTGAAACCACCCAGAGCGCCAACAAGAGCCTGTGCATATGTTTGTTCTGGCTTTCTGGGGGGTTTCACACAGCGGGTCATCAGTATGCCCCCGGGGGCATAGAATGAGATCCGGGAAATTAAAATTCCCTGGTTTTGTTCAGCTTTAGGGAAATCCAAAAAAAAACTGCGAAACAGTCTTAATATATCTGTTTGCACAGCCAAATCTTCTTTAAATGTCAGTAATCACCACAGTGTCTCCACAGCTTAAAGTGCACGCGCCACTGCAGTGCATTATCCAGGTGCCTCTGGTGTGGGCATGACTGGGCTAGCGTTCCAATTGCCCTGCGTCATACCCCTCCCCCACCAAAATAACAAGTCCGGACAACTATGTTGTTGGAAAGATTAAATTTAATCGGCCACAGCCCAACATATCTAAACAAAAATGTACAAGCAGAAAAAGAGTCCCCTCTATTGTTCCGGGTCTGAGAAGCCTAGGATCACCAGAATGAAGGGAAGGGGAGGGAACAAAATTAACATCCCGACCCCCCACCAAGCGGAAGCCAACATAAACTCGGCCGCATACCTCCTAGGCCAAGGAGCTTAATCGGGCTAACCGCCAGTGGCCAAACATCCCCTTCCCTACTTGAACCCCAACCATACGAAAATCTTAACCAAATCGTCCTGGCCGTTTTCCACTGGAAACAGCCGCATACCCTACCAATGGAAATGCTACCTCAGACCTGAAACCCGAGAGGAGACCGGGCCAACGGCTGTGACAAATATGATCCAAATTTCCAAAAAAGAAAACCAAAAGCTTAACATAAATAAATAACACTACATCAATATATGTACAAATTATGACACGTTCTCTTCTTTGTTTTTTTTTTTGTTTTTTTTGTGTACAACATACTTTATAACAAATAAATAACAAAACACTGCAGCACCCACAACAGGTGCCAACAGACATATTAAAAAAATACTGTTTTTTTTTTTTTTTATTATTAACAAAATACAACAAATAACAAGCCATACAAAACCTTACACAGATTCAAAAACCCCGCAAAGCCTCCCCCCAGGACTGTAGCCGAAAAACCCAACCATGACCAAAAACAGGGCGGGCAGGTGGGACTGCTCGTCCATCCACGCCGGGGGTCAAAAAGGAAGAAGAAGGGGACGGACGTCCCCTTTATACTCCCCCTCTCCCCTGAGGTCACTTCCCCCAGTGACCACTTCCATGTGGCTGGTCTGCCTCTGGACAGGAACGCAGGCCAGTCATGTGGGCCCCCCTATTGTTCCGGGTCTGAGAAGCCTAGGATCACCAGAATGAAGGGAAGGGGAGGGAACAAAATTAACATCCTGACCCCCCACCAAGCGGAAGCCAAAATAAACTCGGCCGCTTACCTCCTAGGCCAGGGAGCTTAATTGGGCTAACCGCCAGTGGCCAAAACATCCCCTTCCCTACTTGAACCCCAACCATCCGAAAATCTTAACCAAAATCGTCCTGGCCGGTTTCCACTGGAAACAGCTGCATACCCTACCAATGGAAATGGTACCTCAGACCCGAAACCCGAGAGGAGACCCGCCAAAGCTAGGCAGCGCTGAAACCTTAGCGCTGCTTGGCCCGCCACAACTCCACCGCCATATGGATCCGCTCCTTCAATGACATGTTAAACAAGTCGTTCCCCATGTCATTCAAGTGGACCCCATCGGATCGATAGAACCCCCTCATCCCCTCTACCTCGATGTGGCGCACACTCAAACCCCCGTTCAGCCCCACAAACCTCGCTATCGCCTTGTTGACTTTAACCCGAACCTTCTCGATGGCCAACAAGTCTCTAGCATGCCGCCAGGCAAAACGGGGAACAATCTGAGACCACACCAACACCACCCCCGGAAATACTCCCAGAAAAAACACAAAGTACCGCATTATGGACTTGATCAGGTGCCGCATCGTCACCTTCCCTAAATCATTCCCCCCTGCATGAATGACCAAAACCCCCGGTGGCCCCTTCCTTGCCGCCACACGCATTGTTGCTCCCGCATGTCACCCCAGCACAGGCCCCTAACACCGGCCCAGCTCAACCGAGCACAATCTTCCGGTATGCCCAGTTGCCTTCCGTTCCTCTGAACCACCGCTCGCCGAGCCGACCAGTAAATATATGAATGCCTGATGATCACGACCAAGCACGCCGAGCACGCCGATCCTAAAACAAAAAATAAGGAAAGGGAAGGGGAGGGATGGTGGGAAGATGTTATCGACCGATCCACCCATTCACCTGTACAACCAATCAATCCTGTCCGCGCCGATTCCCACCTCCCCAGCCTCTTTATTATGTCATCCGGCAGCCCCAGCCTAGCCACCTCTGTTGCGGCCCCTATTTGAAATGAATGGGTACCATACTCACTGTTTGCAAGCCCCATCTCCCCAAGGCATTTCCTAAAAACTGCCAAAAACTGGAACCGCGATAGGAAGGAACCATCCTCGTGCATGAGCAGCGGACCGCTCCCACTTGGCCTAACCTCCAGAAACTCCTCGACGGCGGCAGCCGGGCATGAATTACAGTGCCGCAACCTACTCAAAAACATACTGACCCCCCCGCCCCCTTTGATCCGTCTTTAACCTTCTTATACCTATCACCAGCCCCTCATCTGATGTCACAGTATCATCAAAACACAATCCCCCGGGTACCCGCTTGTTAGGGCTCACCAGCTCCCCCACCCTCAGGGCTCCAAAAAATGCCAGCGAGAATGCCGCCCTAAACAATCCTACCTCAAAACCTAACGTGCAAACCTGGGGCAAAACACTGATTATTCCCCCCAACAAACCCCACGAAACTGTCCGCCTGCTATCTGCCGTCCTATGCTCTTTCCGCCAACCCTTCAGCGCCTGGCGTACCCAAAATGCTTTCATCATATTCACCCAACCCTCCAGACGGCACAAGAACGCCAAAGCCGACAACATTTTGTCAACCGAAGCCGGGGTCTCGCCTCCTGCCAACAACTCGCTCACATACCAAATTAACAACCCTTGCCTATCTTCATCCGTCGCCAGAACCCCGAACTCTTCCACCAAGGCCCACCACTGCTGCCACATCTTTACATACGACCCCCAAGTAGATGGTGCAACCGACTTTTGAATTAAGCTAAACAGGCGTCTTACAGAATCTCCAGCAGCCAACTGGGGCACGACTCGCCGACCTCCCTTGCCGCAGGTGCCAATTTCCTGAAGCGCTCCCACTGTGAACAAGAGAGCGTCAGGTATCCCGTTTTCCACCCCAGGCACATGCGCCGCCCTGCACCACACGTTGTACCGCAGACAACCCAACACCAGCTGCCTGAGCAGCACCACGACCGGTAATGAAGACGAAGTCTGTGTGTTAACTGCCGCCCCCACCGACATATTGTCTTACCAGAAACACACCGCCTTGTTCCTCAGCACCTCTCCCCATAGGGTCACCTCCACCACCAGTGGGAACAATTCCAAAAAGTTAAAATTCCTAATAAGGGCCGATTCCATCCATCGCCCTGGCCAGGGGCCCGCACACCATCTCCCCCCGAGGTAGGCCCCAAAACCGACTGAGCCAGCTGCATCCGTGAAGAGCTCAAGCTTATCATTCGCCCTCACCGGTTCCAGCCAGTACGCCAGGCCGTCAAAGGACTCCAGGAAAGTGATCCACATCCTGATGTCCTCCTTCATCGCCGCCGTCAACCTGATGAAGTGATGCGGCTCCCGAACCCCCGCCGTCGCTAGTGATAGACACCTGGTAAACACCCATCCCATAGGCAAAACTCGGCACGCGAAGGTCAACTTCCCGAGCACAGACTGAAGCTGCACCAACGTGACCTTTTTTACCCCCAGGGCCCCCTCCAACCCCCCAACCAAATCCTCAATTTTATCCCTCGGCAGTCTACATACCTGTTTCCCCGTATCAATCTCGATCCCCAGGAATTTTATCACGGTTGCCGGACCTTCCGTTTTGTCGTGCGCCACAGGCACTCCAAAAGCCCCAAACACACTTAGCATGGTTGCCAACAACAATTCGCATATCCTAGTGCCCGCCGGCCCAACGCACAAATAATCGTCCAAGTAGTGGGTGACGGACCCAATTCCCGGTCTCTCTCCTTAACCACCCACTTCAGGAACGAGCTAAAGGCTTCAAAGTAGGCGCATGAAATTGAGCACCCAATCGGGAGACATCGATCCACGTAATACCCCCCCTCGAAAAAACACCCCAAAAGATACAAGCTATCCGGATGCACTGGCAGCAGCCAAAATGCGGATTCAATGTCAGTTTTTGCCATCAATGCCCCGGGGCCTGCCTCCCTTACCATATCAAGAGCGAAGTCAAACGACGTATAAGACACCAATGACAGCTCTTTGTCTATACCATCATTCACCGACGCGCCCCTCGGGAAAGACAGGTGATGTATGAGCCAAAATTTGCCCCGCTCCTTCTTGGGCACAACCCCCAACGGGGACACCACCAGATCCTCCAGAGGGGGGTCGCTGAATGGCCCCGCCATCCACCCCAAGGAAACTTCCTTCCCCAACTTTTCCCTTAGCACCTCTGGCCGCTCCCGTGCCAATTTCAAGTTTCTAAGCGAGTGCACCTTGGGAGGCGCTGCACATGGAATCCTAAAACCCAAATCGAAACCGTCCACCAGTAAACGAGCCACCCCTTGATCAGGATACTTATTTAACCAGGGGTGCATCTCCGCCCCTCTCACCGGGGATACCCCTTTTTCCAGAACCATCAGCCCCCCTGCGGCCCCCCGACCCTTCTTAAAACATCTCCCAACTGAGTGACTCCCCCCGCAGCCCGAACATTCGTGCCGAAATTTGAACGTGGGCCCCCATCTGCAGAAGGAGTCATTGAAGGCCCAGCACAAACCCCGTCTGGCTGCATCCGCCACTCCCGACCCCATTGAAGTGGCGGCCCCATGAAAGGGGGAGGAACCCCCGGCAGCTGGGTACACTCCCCCCGCGCATTCATCACCCTCAACCACAGCCCGATGTCCCTATGATCTCACCCCAACCCTTCACTTATCGGCATCCATTGCCGAAACTGCTCGTCGTACCTAAGCCACGCCGAACCCCCATACACCCGGTGGGCCTCCCAAATGGTGTCCAAATATGCCTGTATAGAAAATGCCTGCAGCCAATTCCCGAAAGTTTTGGAATCAACCGAAAGCGCCTCCTATCCTCATCTTCCTCCTTCCGGTACTCTTTCCCCTTCTCCCAGCCCTCAATCCCGAAACGTTCCAAGGGCAGTAACGTGAAGATGTCCACGTACTCCCTTCGCCATATTTTCTCTTTCACCTCCTGTTTTAAGTGCCCCCCAAGCGTACCCTCGAAACACACGTAGGTGTGCCCCTTGGCTAAATCCGATATCGGTATGGACCTATCGCCTCCCCCTGTCCCCCCCCGACCCCGGGTCTTCCATATTTCCTTCCTCCCTGCTAGCTGTCCGCGCTGTCCCTTGTTGCGCCCCCCCCCCGGTACAGCTCGTCGCCACTGACACCCCTGGCGCCCACACTGCCTCGGGGCCTTGCGGCGCCCCCCTGGACCCCCCACTTGCAGTCAACTGGTTAACAACCCTTACCCCTGCCAGGAAACCTGCCATCCATGAGCCGTCACCCCCGGATACCCCACCTCCAGCTTGTGATAAAAACATAAGATCGGCGATAAATTGTGGCTCACCCTGTCGACCGATCACGCCGCTTGATGCTCCTAAGCGCTGTCCCAAGGCCTGAGTCGCCGAGCCCGACTGGCCCATCGACCCGCTTCCTGACGCCACCGCTGTTCCTGGTGCCGCCGCCACGTTGCCGGAAGTAGATGGTGGCCCGCTGACGCCCACGGCCACAAACCGGCCGCTCGCCCGACTGCCGCTGTCCTCCCTCCGCCATTCTGGTGCCTCAACCACCGTGCCACCCGAAACCGCATCCTGGTCGACCACCGCCTGCGGGGAAAAAGGGAGAGGCGAGCAGCTGGTACTGGCCGGGAAACAGAGTCCCCGGCCGCAAGCGCGCACGTCCGCGGTGCCTGGACCTAATTGCGCATGGGCGGGGGAAGACGCCATGCGCACCAGCTCGCCAGGCTGGGGGGCGGCCAGGTCAAAGGGCCAAGAGCTCAGTGATGCCGGGATACGCCAGACTGGGGGAGCCAAAGGGGGGAGGGGGGCATCCCGCTGTGCCGGGGAGCAGGGCGGCAGCAGGGGTGCGATTGGCCCGGAAAAAGGGGCGGGGGAGCAAGGACAACACTCCCACGAGGGGGGGGGGCTGCGCTAAAAGAGAAGGGGGGGTTGGCGCGGGGGGCCCAGCCACCGTGTGTGGTAGGGGGTGGGTGATGTGTGCTGTTTGGGGGCTCCCGCAGGCGTCGAGAGAGATGCTGGGGGCCCCACTGGCAGACCTGGAGGCGTTATCCCCGCCCTCTTGGAGCTTTGGCCCCCTTGGAGGAGCCCTTCTGCCGTGTTGATGGGTGGGGGTGAGGGGGGCCCCCTCCGCCGGCTTATACGCGGGGAGGGGGGAGGGAGAGGACTGGCCGCCGCGGCGGGAGGTCCGCCGAGAGCGAGATCCGCTCACCAAGACCCCCCCGGCGGGGGGGGGGGGAGTGAGCATGTGGCTGTCGCTCCCTGCCCACGGGTACGCTGGGGAGCGGCAGCTTTAACGCGGCCCGAGCTCTGACGCTCGGGCCGCACAGGAAGCCGAGAAGGAGGCGGGGGTGGAGCCCACCACAATGACGTCACCGCCTCTCCCGGCTCGTCGAGGGAGAGGCGGGTGGGGGCATTCCTTTTACAGTCTGAGCTCGCACGCTCAGGCCGAAGTGAAGATGGCGCCAGAGCAGGCGGGGGAGGCGGCTGGGCTGCTGCCACCTCGCCCAACCCGGACACCAGGTGACGCGCCGAAGATCTCCCGCGGCCGGAGTTTGCAGGTGAGTGCTGCGCCGCGGGAGGAGGGGGTGGGGGTTGGGCGCCACTACCTATCCCCCGCTGATTTGACCGGTGGGGAGGAGAGGGGCTAAGCCGGGCAATAGCCCGGCGTGCCCGCCGGATACGAGAAGGGGGTGGCGGCGAGGCGGATTGGGAGGGAATTAGGCTCCTCACCCAGTCCTCACCTCGCCGCACCGCCTCCCTGCGCAGCGCTGCTAGAAGGGCCTCCATGGTACTTATCTGGCTGGACGAGCGTCAGTCCAACTGCTCGTCCATCCACGCCGGGTCAAAGAGGAAGAAGAAGGGGACGGACGTCCTCTTTATACTCCCCCTCCCCCCTGAGGTCACTTCCCCCAGTGACCACTTCCACATGGCTGGTCTGCCTCCAGACAGGAACGCAGGCCAGTCATGTGGGCTGCCCTCCTTAAAGGGACGGCGCTTTCTAGAAACTCTCTGCCACTGCAAACCTGGCCAAATTGTAATCCCCTGGCCTCTGCTGACAGCGGGACTGCAGAGATGTCACATCCACACAGATGTTTATTCCAAATATGAAGTTTCCTTATTGAAAACAGTTCAGTAACAGATTAATGATGCAAGCACTTTAACAGTTAACAGCACACGCTCCCTTCCCCTCGGGCAGAGCACTAACCAGTGACACCAAATGTATATAACTCCTTTTCAGGATGCTGGCAAGATGGAGGCCACACCACTGTACAGTCAACTCATGATTCTCCTCCGGGCTTTCTCATTCAATCAGGCTTGCCTTTAGTATAACTTTAACCATACCTCCCAGGTGTCCCTGATTTGGAGGGACTGTCCCTGATTTGAGTCCATGTCCTCCTCATTAGGCTCAATTCAGAGAGACAAAAAAATACTTCCGTTTTAGTGCCGATCTGTTTTTTTTTTGGAAATGTTTCCACTCTCGTATGAGTGTGCGAACGATTCTATGCATGCATTGCAATCCTTCTGTAAAGTTTCCGTCCGTTCGTACGGCAGATTACGAATATGAGGATGTCATTTTTCAGCAAGACTTTTCCGTTTCATTTTCACATGTTACAACGTAGGCTTTCGTTTTTGCCCTTTTCCCATCGTATCCTCCAACGAATCCTTTACGTTTCCCGATAGATTCTGTTTCTCTTTTTCAATAAATAATCGTCCAGACGGAAATCCTTACGATCTTGCGCCTGCGCACTACACACTTAACTCATTAAAGTGCTCGCCTACATATTTGCCACCCTCACTTCTACTACAATGTTTAGCTAAATCACTTAGCACTATCCTCCATCTTCCCTTTTGGACCCTTAAAGCTCACCCAAACCACTTCGCGGTTAGGTTCTTCTTCCATTTTAGCCCCCTAAAACTTACCCAAGTCACTTCTCGGTCATGTGAATATTCATCTTTAAATATTTCTGGGCCCATTAGTTTTGTGTTAATGTATTTTGTAAATGAAATGACACTGTAACATTTTTTTTTTTAGTCCATCATAAAATATAAAATTTTAAAAAAATTTAGAAAATTTCAAATTTAAACTATTTCAACTATAAAAAACAGAATACATAGCAATGGCAGGCCACAGAACATTATTCTTCATCTGTGGTCCCCAACGAGTTGCACAGCTCCTGCATCTCGCCCACCAACTGAAGGACCCTGACACTCAGTTGTGCCACTCTGGCACGTGGGGTCCCTGTTAAAAAACTTAAATTAAAATATTGGTATAACCTTGTTGGGGTCATACTGCAGTGCCCCCTCCCCCTGTATGGTCCAAACACCTAAATCTGGACTTCAAAAGCCAGAGGGCCCTCGCCACCATGGCCCGGGTTTTGCATAGTGCCCGATTAGAGAACCCCTGGCCCACATTCTGCAGGCAAAGAACGGGCATCAGGAGCAAGGGCAGGAGTGGATATCCAGAATCCCCTGAAAGTATTTAAAAATACTAACATAAAATACACATTCTAAGCTACAATATTGTTTAACAAGTCATCAAGGGCTAAAAACAGCCATAGGTTAAGACATGAGTCATCAACTATATTCATTGCCATACAGTGAAAATGGATTGATGGAATGTGAGCAAACTTACCCAGGAGCCATCCACCAGATAATTCTCCTGACTAAACCTGACGAAATAAGCCAGAGCTCTGCAATATATAAGCATCATGGGACGACCCTGGATGCCCTGCAAGAACACTGAGGAATCGCATAGCTGGACCAAACACTGCTTGTATGTTGTGCAAATGGCACATCTTGCGGTTCCTGCAACCAAATTACACAAAGCAAAGGTAACCAACTAAAACAATAACCTACAACAAATTAAGATTCAAGTTCAACAATCCAAATATAATTCGCAAAGGACATAAGTCTAAAAAAATATAGCAATTATATGGATGTGTGGGAAAATAAAGGTTTACATGCTAAGGACTAATTAAGGTCAGCATTAAAATGCTTCTATAAGGCATACTTTAAATGCATTGATTCAGGTATGCATTGCTATACAATTTATGGCCTCGGCCATGCTGATGCATGCAATGCCTTGGTGCTAAAGGCGCGCAGACTCCTCCACATAGCCGCAAAACATGTTCAACAATAGCAATCCGAGCCCTCAAAGGTCCCGTAAGTGGATTGGAAATAAAACGGATTTATAGGGTGGTGGTCCGTCAGGAATCAGCTCTCTGAATGAGACGCAAGCCCATCCCAACAACGTAAGTTATCTGAACGAACGAAAAATATCAGATTTTGTTTGGAAAATGATCCGAACTAACGCAAATGATCCGATTTGCTTCAATTCATCGAAAGCGCATATACACATTTTCCCGAACGTTCGTACGAATGAAAAATGAACGAAAAAAAGCAAAAAAATGACAAACACCCACTAAAACTTTCACAGACAGCTACGGAAGTGCAGACGAATGTGTCTCTGAATCGAGCCTATTGTTCTTCTCTGTTCCTCCTTGAGGTGTAACATGCAGATCTGCATCAATAAATGATTCATTTGCCTGTTCAAAGTGTTATATTGTTGCAATTGTTACACCATATCCATCCATCAATGAGGGGGCGTGGCCTAATTTAACAAATGTCCCTCTTTCCCACCCCTGAAAAGTTGGCAGGTATGGTTTAACCTTTCTGTAAACCAGCCGGCCGACCAGAAAGGGTCATAGGGGATAGACCAGGTGCCTCTTGTCAAGTGATTATGCACAGTTACTTCTTCTTACAGTATATGTGAGTGTGACATACAAGAAAAATGGGGAAATGCTTGATTTATTATTAAAGTGGACCAAAACCCAGTGGGATCGGCCCGGGAATCTATAAGATTCCTGGGCCGATCGATTCCCCCCCCCCGAGGCATCCAAAATCGGGATGCCCTGCTGTGTGAAACCCTCCAGGTCACCTTGTTCACTTACCTTGTTTCCATTGGCGCATGTGCGAGCCGCATCCCTGCTATCACTCTAGCAAGGTGTGGCCATTCACAAATGCCTGGCGCGGGCACGCTCACTGTTAGAGGGAAGCGGGGGATGCAGCCACCGGCATGCTCGGAGCCGCTGGCCTTAGACTGTGTGACATCAGCAGCTCAGAGTGCACTGATTAGACGAGAGGCCACATATGCGCCGTAAGACCGGGGAGAGGTGAGTTGCGCCCGGGATCTGGGGGGTTTCACACAGCGGGACATCCCCGAAAACCGAGCATAGTCAAAATCCTGGGTTTTGGTCCACTTTCAGTATTAGATTGCATAGCATTACAGTACAGGAAACCAGAACAAGAAAGTAAATGTACACATTACAGTGATTGTGCTGTATTTTGTTATGTACTTGACAACATATTACCTGTGCTAATTGTCTGAGCTGAAACATATCTATCTTGTAATGATTTGAATGACTCATTAATGACAGTCGTCTGTAAAGTAACTGTGGCATTCGATGCTTAATAGTGATGAGCGAGTAGTATTCGACCGAGCCGGTATTCGATCGAATACTACGCTGTTCGTCATACTCGATTTCGATCGAGTACAGCGGCGATGGCGCACTCACAATTCGTTTCCCCTCCCACCTTACCTGGCGCGTTTTTTACACCAATCACCATGCAGGGGGGGTGGGACAGGTCCTGGGAGGACACTGGCATCGCGAAAACGGCGTCTACACGCATTGGCTGGAAAAACCATGTGACCTCGAATATACAAAACTCAGCACTTCCTCTTCGTCAGCATTAGCAGCTTGAACTTAGTGAGGGACAGACGCTCACAGCAGGGAAAGACAGGCTGTCGCTGGCAGGGCCCCAGAAGCTCGGAATATCGCTTTTACCACCATCTATACCAGCTACCAGAAGACAAGACAGTCCTTAATAGCCCTTATTAGGGCTGCTACGCTGAACAGTATATAGCTCATTTTCTATTTAGTCAGGCAGGGCCCCAGAAGCTCAGAATATACCTTTTACCACCATATATACCAGCTACCAGAAGACAAGACAGTCCTTAATAGCCCTTATTAGGGCTGCTACGCTGAACAGTATATAGCTCATTTTCTATTTAGTCAGGCAGGGCCCCAGAAGCTCAGAATATACCTTTTACCACCATATATACCAGCTACCAGAAGACAAGACAGTCCTTAATAGCCCTTATTAGGGCTGCTACGCTGAACAGTATATAGCTCATTTTCTATTTAGTCAGGCAGGGCCCCAGAAGCTCAGAATATACCTTTTACCACCATATATACCAGCTACCAGAAGACAAGACAGTCCTTAATCCCTTATTAGTGCTGCTATGTTGAACAGTATATAGCTCATTTTCTATTTAGTCAGGCAGGGCCCCAGAAGCTCAGAATATACCTTTTACCACCATATATACCAGCTACCAGAAGACAAGACAGTCCTTAAGAGCCCTTATTAGGGCTGCTACGCTGAACAGTATATAGCTCATTTTCTATTTAGTCAGGCAGGGCCCCAGAAGCTCAGAATATACCTTTTACCACCATATATACCAGCTACCAGAAGACAAGACAGTCCTTAATAGCCCTTATTAGGGCTGCTACGCTGAACAGTATATAGCTCATTTTCTATTTAGTCAGGCAGGGCCCCAGAAGCTCAGAATATACCTTTTACCACCATATATACCAGCTACCAGAAGACAAGACAGTCCTTAAGAGCCCTTATTAGGGCTGCTACGCTGAACAGTATATAGCTCATTTTCTATTTAGTCAGGCAGGGCCCCAGAAGCTCAGAATATACCTTTTACCACCATATATACCAGCTACCAGAAGACAAGACAGTCCTTAATAGCCCTTATTAGGGCTGCTACGCTGAACAGTATATAGCTCATTTTCTATTTAGTCAGGCAGGGCCCCAGAAGCTCAGAATATACCTTTTACCACCATATATACCAGCTACCAGAAGACAAGACAGTCCTTAAGAGCCCTTATTAGGGCTGCTACGCTGAACAGTATATAGCTCATTTTCTATTTAGTCAGGCAGGGCCCCAGAAGCTCAGAATATACCTTTTACCACCATATATACCAGCTACCAGAAGACAAGACAGTCCTTAATCCCTTATTAGTGCTGCTATGTTGAACAGTATATAGCTCATTTTCTATTTAGTCAGGCAGGGCCCCAGAAGCTCAGAATATACCTTTTACCACCATATATACCAGCTACCAGAAGACAAGACAGTCCTTAATCCCTTATTAGTGCTGCTATGTTGAACAGTATATAGCTCATTTTCTATTTAGTCAGGCAGGGCCCCAGAAGCTCAGAATATACCTTTTACCACCATATATACCAGCTACCAGAAGACAAGACAGTCCTTAAGAGCCCTTATTAGGGCTGCTACGCTGAACAGTATATAGCTCATTTTCTATTTAGTCAGGCAGGGCCCCAGAAGCTCAGAATATACCTTTTACCACCATATATACCAGCTACCAGAAGACAAGACAGTCCTTAAGAGCCCTTATTAGGGCTGCTACGCTGAACAGTATATAGCTCATTTTCTATTTAGTCAGGCAGGGCCCCAGAAGCTCAGAATATACCTTTTACCACCATATATACCAGCTACCAGAAGACAAGACAGTCCTTAATAGCCCTTATTAGGGCTGCTACGCTGAACAGTATATAGCTCATTTTCTATTTAGTCAGGCAGGGCCCCAGAAGCTCAGAATATACCTTTTACCACCATATATACCAGCTACCAGAAGACAAGACAGTCCTTAAGAGCCCTTATTAGGGCTGCTACGCTGAACAGTATATAGCTCATTTTCTATTTAGTCAGGCAGGGCCCCAGAAGCTCAGAATATACCTTTTACCACCATATATACCAGCTACCAGAAGACAAGACAGTCCTTAATAGCCCTTATTAGGGCTGCTACGCTGAACAGTATATAGCTCATTTTCTATTTAGTCAGGCAGGGCCCCAGAAGCTCAGAATATACCTTTTACCACCATATATACCAGCTACCAGAAGACAAGACAGTCCTTAATAGCCCTTATTAGTGCTGCTATGTTGAACAGTATATAGCTCATTTTCTATTTAGTCAGGCAGGGCCCCAGAAGCTCAGAATATACCTTTTACCACCATATATACCAGCTACCAGAAGACAAGACAGTCCTTAATAGCCCTTATTAGGGCTGCTACGCTGAACAGTATATAGCTCATTTTCTATTTAGTCAGGCAGGGCCCCAGAAGCTCAGAATATACCTTTTACCACCATATATACCAGCTACCAGAAGACAAGACAGTCCTTAAGAGCCCTTATTAGGGCTGCTACGCTGAACAGTATATAGCTCATTTTCTATTTAGTCAGGCAGGGCCCCAGAAGCTCAGAATATACCTTTTACCACCATATATACCAGCAACCAGAAGACAAGACAGTCCTTAATCCCTTATTAGTGCTGCTATGTTGAACAGTATATAGCTCATTTTCTATTTAGTCAGGCAGGGCCCCAGAAGCTCAGAATATACCTTTTACCACCATATATACCAGCTACCAGAAGACAAGACAGTCCTTAATCCCTTATTAGTGCTGCTATGTTGAACAGTATATAGCTCATTTTCTATTTAGTCAGGCAGGGCCCCAGAAGCTCAGAATATACCTTTTACCACCATATATACCAGCTACCAGAAGACAAGACAGTCCTTAAGAGCCCTTATTAGGGCTGCTACGCTGAACAGTATATAGCTCATTTTCTATTTAGTCAGGCAGGGCCCCAGAAGCTCAGAATATACCTTTTACCACCATATATACCAGCTACCAGAAGACAAGACAGTCCTTCATAGCCCTTATTAGGGCTGCTACGCTGAACAGTATATAGCTCATTTTCTATTTAGTCAGGCAGGGCCCCAGAAGCTCAGAATATACCTTTTACCACCATATATACCAGCTACCAGAAGACAAGACAGTCCTTAAGAGCCCTTATTAGGGCTGCTACGCTGAACAGTATATAGCTCATTTTCTATTTAGTCAGGCAGGGCCCCAGAAGCTCAGAATATACCTTTTACCACCATATATACCAGCTACCAGAAGACAAGACAGTCCTTAATCCCTTATTAGTGCTGCTATGTTGAACAGTATATAGCTCATTTTCTATTTAGTCAGGCAGGGCCCCAGAAGCTCAGAATATACCTTTTACCACCATATATACCAGCTACCAGAAGACAAGACAGTCCTTAATCCCTTATTAGTGCTGCTATGTTGAACAGTATATAGCTCATTTTCTATTTAGTCAGGCAGGGCCCCAGAAGCTCAGAATATACCTTTTACCACCATATATACCAGCTACCAGAAGACAAGACAGTCCTTAAGAGCCCTTATTAGGGCTGCTACGCTGAACAGTATATAGCTCATTTTCTATTTAGTCAGGCAGGGCCCCAGAAGCTCAGAATATACCTTTTACCACCATATATACCAGCTACCAGAAGACAAGACAGTCCTTAAGAGCCCTTATTAGGGCTGCTACGCTGAACAGTATATAGCTCATTTTCTATTTAGTCAGGCAGGGCCCCAGAAGCTCAGAATATACCTTTTACCACCATATATACCAGCTACCAGAAGACAAGACAGTCCTTAATCCCTTATTAGTGCTGCTATGTTGAACAGTATATAGCTCATTTTCTATTTAGTCAGGCAGGGCCCCAGAAGCTCAGAATATACCTTTTACCACCATATATACCAGCTACCAGAAGACAAGACAGTCCTTAAGAGCCCTTATTAGGGCTGCTACGCTGAACAGTATATAGCTCATTTTCTATTTAGTCAGGCAGGGCCCCAGAAGCTCAGAATATACCTTTTACCACCATATATACCAGCTACCAGAAGACAAGACAGTCCTTAATCCCTTATTAGTGCTGCTATGTTGAACAGTATATAGCTCATTTTCTATTTAGTCAGGCAGGGCCCCAGAAGCTCAGAATATAACTTTTACCACCATACATACCAGCTACCAGAAGACAAGACAGTCCTTAATCCCTTATTAGTGCTGCTATGTTGAACAGTATATAGCTCATTTTCTATTTAGTCAGGCAGGGCCCCAGAAGCTCAGAATATACCTTTTACCACCATATATACCAGCTACCAGAAGACAAGAGAGTCATTGAGAGCCCTTATTAGGGCTGCTATGTTTTAAAAATTGTGTGGAGGCCCAAGAGCTGAGACCTTTTAAAAATTGTGTGGAGGCCCAAGAGCTGAGACCTTTTAAAAATTGTGTGGAGGCCCAAGAGCTGAGACCTCTCAAACATTGTGTGGAGGCCCACGAGCTGAGACCTCTTAAAAATTGTGTGGAGGCCCAAGAGCTGAGACCTTTTAAAAATTGTGTGGAGGCCCAAGAGCTGAGACCTCTCAAACATTGTGTGGAGGCCCAAGAGCTGAGACCTTTTAAAAATTGTGTGGAGGCCCAAGAGCTGAGACCTTTTAAAAATTGTGTGGAGGCCCAAGAGCTGAGACCTCTCAAACATTGTGTGGAGGCCCAAGAGCTGAGACCTTTTAAAAATTGTGTGGAGGCCCTAGAGCTGAGACCTCTTAAAAATTGATTGTATTAAGCCTAAGAGGTTAGCCATAATTTTTTTCATTAATACAGCAATTCTACGGCGGTTGAGGAGGAGGAGGAGGAGGAGGAGGAGGAAATGGCACTTCATACAGATGGCACTTCACTCTTGGCTGCTTTCCACTGTTGTACAAGCAAAGTCCGGGTCAATCCACTTGCTGTTCATTTTGATTAGCGTCAGCCTGTCGGCACTGTCGGTTGACAGGCGGCTGCGCTTATCGGTTATAATGCCCCCGGCTGCGCTGAACACACCCTTTCTGATAGCACGCTGGCGGCAGGGCAGGCAAGCACCTCCAAGGCGTACAGGGACAGTTACAGCCACGTGTCCAACTTGGAGACCCAGTAAGTGTAGGTCGCCGAGGGATCGGGGAGGACAGGGGTGTGGTCTGCCAGGTAGTCCCGCAACATCCGCCGATACTTGTCCCTCCTGCTGATAGCGGGCCCCGCAGTGATGGAAGTTGCACGAGGGGGTGACATGAACGTGTCCCACACCTTGGAGAGTGTTCCCCTGGTGGCTGTGGGCCTGATCGATGTTGTCAGACTCTGGGAGACACTCTCCTCTCTGCCGCCAGCGATGCTGGGTGGGAAAATCTGCATCATGTTCTGCAAGAGTTCCCTCTTGTATTCCAGTAATCGATTCGTCCTCTCCTCTACCGGAATAAAAGAGGAGAAGTTATCTTTATACCGGGGGTCCAGGAGTGCGAAGACCCAGTATAGTTTGTTCTCCAATATCCGGACAACACGTATGTCCCGGGAAAAGCAGCCCAGCATGAAGTCAGCCATGTGTGCCAGACTCTGAGTAGGCATGACGTCACTGCCCCCACCAGAAGGATCATTTTCCATTTCCTCCTCTTCCTCCTCCTCTCCGCCCCATCCGCGCTGAACCAATGGGACGCACACAGCCTGACTGCTACCCTCGCCGCCAGCATCCTCTTCCACAGCCACCTCCACGTTGTCCTCCTCCTCCTCATCCTCCTCCTGCAACTGCCACCGAGCAGCAGACAAAAGTGTGGTCTGACTGTCTACCTGCGTTGCGTCTCCTCCTACCCCCATCTCCTCTGTGTGCAATGCGTTCTCCCTTATTGCGATGAGCGATTCTTTAAGGACGCCTAGGAGCGGGATGGTTACGCTCACTATAGCGTCCTCGCTGCTGACCTTCTTAGTGGACTCCTCAAAGATACGCAATACATCGCATATGTCTGCCATCCATGGCCACTCGTGGTTGGCAAACTGAGGGAGCTGAGTTGGAGGCACGCGTGGATGCATCATCTGGTACTCCATCAATGCTTTCTGCTGCTCACACACCCTGGCCAACATGCAATAGGTGGAATTCCAGCGAGTGGGCAGGTCGCACAACAGCCGATGTTGAGGCAAATGGAGGCGTTGCTGGATTTTTTTTTAAGCTAGCAGCAGCTACAGTTGACTTCCGAAAGTGAGCGCACAACCACTTTGACCAGTAGCTCTGCCAGGTTGGGGTAAGTCTTTAGAAACTTTTGTACTACCAAATTAAAAACGTGGGCCAGGCATGGTACGTGATTGAGTTCTGCAAGCTCCAGAGCCGCCACCAGGTTACGGCCGTTATCGCACACGACCATGCCTGGTCCTAGCTGCAGCGGCGACAGCCACATCTCTGTCTGCTGCAATATGGCGTGCCTCACCTCTGCGGCGCTGTGCTTCCTGTCGCCCAAGCTGATGAGCTTAAGCACCGCCTGCTGACGTCTCCCCGTGCCAGTGCTGCAACGCTTCCAGCTAGGGGCTGAGGGCGATGTTAAGGCAGAGGAGGAGGAGGAGGAGGAGGAGGAGGAGGATGAGGAGGAGGATGAGGAGGATGAGGAGGAGGATGAGGAGGAGGAGGAGGAGGAGGAGGAGGAGGAGGAGGAGGAGGATGAGGAGGAGGAGGAGGAGGAAGAGGAGGAGGAGGAGGAGGAGGAGGAGGAGGAGGAGGAGGAGGAGGAGGAGGAGGAGGAGGGGGGTCTATCAGAACCCGTGCTGGCAATCTTGGGCGGGGGTGGTATGTAGGCCGTCCCTGTTTGCGACCCCGTCCCCGCTTCCACAACATTCACCCAGTGTGCCGTCAAAGAGATGTAGCGTCCTTGGCCGCAAGCGCTTGTCCACGAGTCGGTGGTCAAGTGGACCTTTGCGCTGACTGCGTACCTCAGGGTCCACCTGATGTTACGCGACACGTGCTGGTGCAGGGCGGGGACGCCACACCGGGAAAAATAGTGGCGGCTAGGGACGGAATAGCGAGGTGCGGCAGCCGCCATCAGGTCGCGGAAGGCCTGCGTCTCCACAAGCCTAAACGGCAACATCTCCAGGGCCAGCAGTTTGGAGATGAGGCAGGTTAAGGCTTGGGCTTGGGGGTGACTGGAGGCGTACTTCCGCCTGCGGTTGAACGCCTGCGAGATGGACAGTTGATGGGACGAGGAGATGGAAGGTGCAGACGAAGATGCGGGGGAAGGTGGGGCTGAAGGAGAAGGCCCCAAAGTAGCCGAGGCAGAGGCAGATGTGGAGGTGTCCTGGCTGGAGGTCTGGACCGCAGTGGCAGCACACAACAAAGGGGAAGAGGCAGTGGCAGCAAGACGGGGCGCAGGTTGTATTGCGTTTGCTCTCTCCCACTCAGCCCAGTGCTTGAATTCCAAGTGACGGCGCATGCCTGAGGTGGTCAGATTGCTCTTCTCAGAGCCCCTACTCAGTTTTGAGTGGCAGATTGCGCAAACCGCGCTCAGTTTGTCATCCGCGCAAACGTTAAAAAATCTCCACACCACAGAAGTACGAGGCCTCGATGGGGGAGCTTCGCGCGACTGCCTGCTGCCGGGAAGAGCTTCGGCCCTGCTGGCTGTGGCCTGCCTTCTCTGTCTGGACTGTCCTCTGCCTCTGGACTGTCCTCTGCCTCTTGCTGCCTTATTCGGTGATGCGCAGACCGCATCTCCACTGCTTTCCCCGCTGGACATCACCCCTGTCCAAGTGGGGTCGGTCATTTCGTCGTCCACCACCTCCTCTTCCACTTCCTCTCTCTGCTCCTCCTCCTGCCCACTGGACATTCCAACAGCCTCCCTTGATGGCAACTGCGTCTCATCATCATCGCTCATGATAGCAGATGCTGGTTCCGGGTCCACATCACTAGCAGATGGCGGATACTCAAGTGTTTGGGCATCACTACAAACAAATTCCTCTGCTAGCTCCTGGGATTCTTGCAGCACATCTGGAAAAGGACCAGAAAAGAGGTCCTGGGAGGGGTCAAGGTTGGGCTGACTCTGTTGGCCAGGTTGGGAGGAAGGAGGGTCAGAGTGAGACTGTGTGGATGACTGGGTGGTGGACAAGTGACTGGAAGTGTTATCGGCCATCCATTGCACCACCTGTTCACGCTGCTCAGGCCTTAACAGAGGTGTACCCCGCCCCCCGCATAACTGTCCCATAAAGGCAGGGAAGCTGGATGAGCGTAATGCTGGCTGCCCCTCACCAGCACGCATTGTATCCCCACTGGCTTCAACGCGGTTTGTGCCCCCACCAGCATTTCCGCGCCCCCGTCCTCGTCCACGTCCCTTTGCGCTAGCCCTCCGCATTTCAGACGTTTTACTTTTTTGGCCACGCGTTATGCCAAATATAAAAATATTTTTAAGAAGAACACCTGGCTATACAGCCGTATACTGCCAGAAGGTGAAATGGTGCCTATACGCACCGTGTATAAAACAGTGTTTTGTTGGCACAGAGGACACAAAACAGTAGTGCCAAATATAAATATATTTTTAAGAACACCTGGCTATACAGCCGTATACTGCCAGAAGGTGAAATGGTGCCTATATACGCACCGGGTATATAACAAGGTTTTGTTGGTAAAGAGGACACAAAACAGTAGTGCCAAATATAAAAAATATTTTTAAGAAAAACACCTGGCTATACAGCCGTATACTGCCAGAAGGTGAAATGGTGCCTATACGCACCGTTTATAAAACAGTGTTTTGTTGGCACAGAGGACACAAAGCAGTAGTGCAAAATATAGTTTTGTATATAGGTGCTAATACACCGCTGAAGTCTTTCTGTCCCTATTCCAGCATCAGCAGCTACCCCTCACTAAAGCAGCCGTTTTGAGCAGAGTGTATATAGTTTTGTATATAGGTGGTAATACACCACTGAAGTCTTTCTGTCCCTATTCCAGCAGCAGCAGCTACCCCTCACTAAAGCAGCCGTAGCTGCAGCACTAATAAGTGCTCAGCTCTTGGGCCTCCACACAATGTTTGAGAGGTCTCAGCTCTTGGGCCTCCACACAATGTTTGAGAGGTCTCAGCTCTAGGGCCTCCACACAATTTTTAAAAGGTCTCAGCTCTTGGGCCTCCACACAATGTTTGAGAGGTCTCAGCTCTTGGGCCTCCACACAATTTTTAAAAGGTCTCAGCTCTTGGGACTCCACACAATTTTTAAAAGGTCTCAGCTCTTGGGCCTCCACACAATGTTTGAGAGGTCTCAGCTCTAGGGCCTCCACACAATTTTTAAAAGGTCTCAGCTCTTGGGCCTCCACACAATTTTTAAAAGGTCTCAGCTCTTGGGCCTCCACACAATGTTTGAGAGGTCTCAGCTCTTGGGCCTCCACACAATGTTTGAGAGGTCTCAGCTCTTGGGCCTCCACACAATTTTTAAAATGTCTCAGCTCTTGGGCCTCCACACAATTTTTAAAAGGTCTCAGCTCTTGGGCCTCCACACAATTTTTAAAAGGTCTCAGCTCTTGGGCCTCCACACAATGTTTGAGAGGTCTCAGCTCTTGGGCCTCCACACAATGTTTGAGAGGTCTCAGCTCTTGGGCCTCCACACAATTTTTAAAATGTCTCAGCTCTTGGGCCTCCACACAATTTTTAAAAGGTCTCAGCTCTTGGGCCTCCACACAATTTTTAAAAGGTCTCAGCTCTTGGGCCTCCACACAATGTTTGAGAGGTCTCAGCTCTTGGGCCTCCACACAATTTTTAAAAGGTCTCAGCTCTTGGGACTCCACACAATTTTTAAAAGGTCTCAGCTCTTGGGCCTCCACACAATTTTTAAAAGGTCTCAGCTCTTGGGCCTCCACACAATTTTTAAAAGGTCTCAGCTCTTGGGCCTCCACACAATGTTTGAGAGGTCTCAGCTCTAGGGCCTCCACACAATTTTTAAAAGGTCTCAGCTCTTGGGCCTCCACACAATGTTTGAGAGGTCTCAGCTCTAGGGCCTCCACACAATTTTTAAAAGGTCTCAGCTCTTGGGCCTCCACACAATGTTTGAGAGGTCTCAGCTCTTGGGCCTCCACACAATGTTTGAGAGGTCTCAGCTCTTGGGCCTCCACACAATTTTTAAAATGTCTCAGCTCTTGGGCCTCCACACAATTTTTAAAAGGTCTCAGCTCTTGGGCCTCCACACAATTTTTAAAAGGTCTCAGCTCTTGGGCCTCCACACAATTTTTAAAAGGTCTCAGCTCTTGGGCCTCCACACAATGTTTGAGAGGTCTCAGCTCTTGGGCCTCCACACAATTTTTAAAAGGTCTCAGCTCTTGGGACTCCACACAATTTTTAAAAGGACTCAGCTCTTGGGCCTCCACACAATTTTTAAAAGGTCTCAGCTCTTGGGACTCCACACAATTTTTAAAAGGTCTCAGCTCTTGGGCCTCCACACAATTTTTAAAAGGTCTCAGCTCTTGGGCCTCCACACAATTTTTAAAAGGTCTCAGCTCTTGGGCCTCCACACAATGTTTGAGAGGTCTCAGCTCTAGGGCCTCCACACAATTTTTAAAAGGTCTCAGCTCTTGGGCCTCCACACAATGTTTGAGAGGTCTCAGCTCTAGGGCCTCCACACAATGTTTAAGAGGTCTCAGCTCTTGGGACTCCACACAATTTTTAAAAGGTCTCAGCTCTTGGGACTCCACACAATTTTTAAGAGGTCTCAGCTCTTGGGACTCCACACAATTTTTAAGAGGTCTCAGCTCTAAGCTTCCCTTACTGCTGGGGTGCCACACTGTAACAAACCTCCTCCTGTAAGCTTCCCTGACTGCTGGGGTGACACACTGTAACAAACCTCCTCCTGTAAGCTTCCCTTACTGCTGGGGTGACACACTGTAACAAACCTCCTCCTGTAAGCTTCCCTTACTGCTGGGGTGACACACTGTAACAAACCTCCTCCTTTAAGCTTCCCTTACTGCTGGGGTGACACAATGACACAAGAGGACATGTCTGACCACATCTCACACACACACACACACACACACACACACACACACACACACACACACACACAATGACAATTAGGGGTGGGGTCTATTTATTTTCCCCCTTGCCTATGCCATCTGTGGTTGTCATTAGGCAACGTGATTTTAAGGGGTGCAGAATTTTGTTCTTCTTTTTTGTACAGTTTGGCTTGGGGTCCATGGCAATGTAGAGGAAAGAAGGTTTCCTTGTCTTGTCTCACTTTACGTAGAAGTAATATTGTGTTTGGAGTGTATTGTTGAGAGGCTGTGATAGTGGCGTAATAGTGCGACTTGGGCGCGTTATATGCACCCAGACATGCTTCCCCTGCTGTCCCAGTTGCATTCCAGCAGTGTTGGCATCATTTTCTGATGTTTCAGGGTGGACTTGGTGACCTCCAAGTGGTCGAATTGAGATTTCCAAGTGTCGAGCATTTTTTTCCCATAGACTATAATGGGATTCGATATTCGGTCGAGTAGTCGAGTAACGCGGTCTATTCGAATCGAAATTCGAAATTTCGAATATTTCACTACTCGCTCATCTCTAATGCTTAACAGTTTTTGGCATGTGAAAAGCGATGCAACAGACATTTTTATTCCTGTGAAATATCTGCTAATTACTAACAGTTATCTCATATAAATCAAGACAAAAGACTTGAAAAACAACAAGTGAAATATGGCAGAGGGATTTTAAAGAAGAAGGCCAGCAATCTGCCATCAGGTCGGGTGTCACATGACATTGGGGTGAGTCTGATCTGATTAGAACATGTCAACTACACTGTACCCTGGCTGGTAGGATACCCGACAGAGAGCCTGACAGTTATTTTGAAGGCATCACAGTACATACCTGATTTGGAGGGACTGTCCCTCTTTTGAGTCCATATCCCCCTGTCCCTCGTTGTTCTTATTTGTCCATCTTTGAGGTGTAACATGCAGATCTGCAACAATAAATGATTAGTTGTAACTGTTACATCCTATCTCTTATCCATCCCTCTATTAGGGGGTGTGGCTCAATAGAACAATTGTCCCTCTTCCTCACCCTGAAATTTTGGAAGCTATGACAGTAACAAACTAAAAACTATTTAGTAGTATGTGTTTTAAAATGCCTATTGATGCACTTGGTGTGCTGTAGCCCGGATAGGTCTCTGAGATTCAGGACCCTGCCATCTGCTGCCTGCTAATTACTTAGTGGCCTCAACTCTCCCCACATCATCTGCCAGCAAATTGTCATTCTGGGTGTGGTTATCTTAAAGTGGACCTAAAGTGGCTTTGAAACTGTGAGACCCCAGGGCTGTCTTTTCCCCTTTCCCTGGGGCATCCCGATTTGGCATGTCCGTATTTGTGAAACCCCCCAGTCTCCCGATATGCTTAACTCACCAATGAGCCTACGGCACATGCGCAACCAATAGTGGCATCACTTGCATCCTTTTTGGGCTCTGTGTGGCCACTCCTGCCATAACTGAATGGCTGGTGTGGCTGTGCACAACAAAAAGTATGCGAAGTGATGCCGCGGGCCAATCTCATGTGTCGCTATGATTCCGTTCAGCTTCTACATCTGCACATAAATATGCGCATCCCCAGAATCTGATTGGAGGAGAGTTGCACCTGCGACCTGGCTCATGGAAACATAAGAAAAGCGGGTGAATGGTGGCAGGGGCTAGGGGAATGGACCAAAACATGAGATATTGAGACATGAGGGTTTTTGTCTAATGTGGGCTTCAGCCTTAGAGAGTCCTTCAGTGCTGGAATGAAGTAAATTCATTAATAGCTGCTATTAAAGGGATTAACCAGTCATACTTTTATCACAGAAAGAATTGCCTCTTCCTCTTTGCTGCCTCAAGTGCCTTCCCCTTGATCCTGACCAAAAGTTGAATCCTGAGCCACGAGTTCCTATGTTAGTGATAGGCTAGAATGGAGCCCTTCACAGTGTCAGCCATGCCCAGCTCTTTGGCTGATGGTGTTTGGGCATATTGTACATTTTCCCCTCAGCCCTGTATTATCACCCCCCCCCCGCACGGTACCCAAATTCTCACCTTTCTTAGGCTAGTTTCACATGTCACATGAAATCACTTTATCTTGACCCCGCTTTTTTATTTTTGAAAAGCTTTGTCTGATGGTGTTTGGCAGCCCTGTACATTTACTGGGAGGCCGATTCATTAATAGCGGCAGGTAGCGACAGTTGAGCGACTGTAGCGGCATTTTCAGAGCGCCCGCTAGTAGTCGCTGTTGTCACGGATCGGGTGGAGCGGACTCAGGTGTGGATCCGCTTTAACTGTGGGACCGATGGCGGGTACCGTGTCAGGGGAGCGGAGTCTAAGAGGCCACCGGTATTCACCAGAGCCCACCGCAAGGCAGGTTGGTCTTGTGTGGCGAGTGACCCCCAGGCCCAGTCCCACAGTCAGCCGAGGTTCAGCGAGGTACACAAGTGGCAGGCAAAAGGCGTAGTAAGTACAGGCAGAGATCGGGGCTGGCAGCACAGGTTCGCGGTAAAGGTGAGTAGCCGAGGTCGGGGCAGGCAGCAAAGGTTCAGAGGTTGGTACACGGGTGAGCAATCCAAGAATGTCTGACTTTCAACAAGCATGGAGAGACCAAGATCCGGCACTGAAGGAAGGAAGTGCCTGTTTAAATAGGGGAAGATGATGCAGGATTGGATGACATAAACACCAATCAGTGCTTTACAGGCCCTTTAAATCTCAGGGATCCTGTGCGCTCGCCCTCTAGTGGACGGAGACGTGTGCGCACCTGACCATGCAAGGAGGAAGCATTGGGGGACGGGCGGCAGCTGGAAGCAGCCCTGAGGGAAGATGGATGACGGCTGCATGCAGCCATGGAGGTAAGTGACTTGCTGTGAGACGGGCGTGCAGCGCTCGCCCTAACAGTACCCCCCCCCTTGGGTCTCCCCCTCTTCTTGGGACCCAGAAAGTCAGGGATGAGACTATGAACCGGAATGTTCTCTTCAGGTTCTAATTTCAAGACTTTGCTGTATTGGCGAGGAGATACAAAGGCCTCTCCGGCTGGTGCCTGTACCAGGGCGGAGGGAGCAGTGACAGGAGCAGGCTTGGCAGGAATGGGTCCAAAACACCTCTTGGGGCAGGCTGGGCCCCATGACTTAATATCGCCAGTATTCCAGTCAAGCGTGGGGTCATGACGTTGAAGCCAAGGTAGGCCGAGAAGAATTGGAGAAGTGCTACTGGGGAGGACGAAGAACTCAAGATTCTCCTGATGGTCGGGTCCAACCTTCAAAAGGAGCGGTACTGTGCGATATCGCACGATGCAATCAAGTCTATCTTCATTGACTGAAGCAATAACTAGAGGCCGGCGAGGCAATTCATAGAGATATTATACTTGTCAATCAAAGAGGCCCCGATGAAGTTTTCCGCGGAGCCCGAATCCAGAAAAGCCGACAAATTCACAGAGACGTTAGCAGAAATGGAGAGTTGCACTGGAACCGTAAGGCGTGAAGAGGTAGCACACCCAACCAGGGATGCTTCTCCCACCCTTACTAGGTGCGCCCGTGGCGGGTGAACAGGACAGTCTTTCAAGAAGTGTTCAGAGCTGGCACAGTACAAACAAAGGTTCTCGTTTCGAGTTCTCTCCAACGGAGTTAGGCGAGATCGGTCCACCTGCATAGCCTCCTCAGTGGAAGGCGCATGTGCGGGCAAAGGTGGATGTTGGAAAACAGGGGCCAGACGTGAAGCCCTCCTAGGGCACTCGAAGTTCTTTCCCAGGCGGAGTTCCTCTCGCCTTTCAGAAAAACGCACATCGATGCGTGTGGCCAAGCGAATAAGATCAGTCAAAGACGAAGGCAAATCACGTACCGCTAGGGCATCTTTAATATGGCTAGAAAGTCCTTTCTTAAAGGAGGCACACAAGGCCTCATTATTCCAGGATAATTCTGACGCCGGAGTGAGGAACTGTACGGCATATTCGCCAACAGACCGGTCGCCCTGGACCAAGTTAAGCAGGGCTGCTTCTGCCGATGAGGCCCGGGCTGGTTCCTCAAAGACATGGCGAAACTCAGAAACGAACGCATGTAAGTTGGAAGTCCCTGGTTCATTGCGATCCCATAATGGAGTGGCCCAGGCCAGGGCCTTTCCTGCAAGCAGACTAATAATAAAGGCCACTTTGGCTCGTTCAGTGGGAAACTGGTCCGCCAACATCTCCAGATTCAGAGAACACTGGGCAAGGAAACCTCGGCATGACTTGGCATCCCCATCAAATTTAGCCGGCAATGTTGAATATTGGGTGAGGAGTCGCTATTTGACAGGTTCCGCGCTGTATGGGAGCGCATGATAGCGACTGGCCCTAGCGACTGGCCCTAGCGACCGGCTCCCACCATATTCATTAAAAAATCACGCTCAAAAAATTCTCGCGCTGTAAAATGCATGTTTAAACCCCAGAGCGCTGGCGGCGATGGGTTAAAAGTAGGTTTTTAACCCCCAAACAACCATATTTTTGGAAACCAAAAAAAACAAGTTTTTTAAATAATTTTGTAATATGAATACATTAATATCAGACCTTTAATATCAATTCTGTACAATTTTTATTTTTTATTTTTTTTACCTTAAAAAATTATCTAAAATGGCAGAAGTGGTCACAGAATTTTTCACATTTAAAAAAAAAAATTCATAACAATTAATTATGAATATTTAAAGATTGTTCCATTGAAATACATTGGAGAGCGCCAGGTAGCGAGAGGTCATACCTGTCGCTGTTCAAGGTCGGACGCTGGCGCTGTGGGCTGAGGCTAGAATAATGATGAATGAGTGGCTATATGGCGCTATCTCAGTCGCTAAGCAAGATTGGCTTGATAAATGTGTGATTGTGGTGGGGAGCCGGCGTTCTCGTGGCGGGGCCCGTCATTACCGTCCGCTCACCAGTCGCTACCTGTCGCTATTCCTTCATAAATAAGGGCCTAAGGCTTTGACTGATGGTGTTTGGCAGCAAGCGATGAATCCTCTGTGGGCCTTTTTTGATACAATGCAGTTCAGATGTAGATAAAATGTCTGGCTTGTTGCATTTAAGCCAAACTGCAAATGCAAAAGTATTCTATTTCCAGTCTATAGAACACACCAACTCCATTCATGGCAATGGAGGGGCGTGCCAAGGCTGGGCATGTCAAACCCCTCTTGGCTTGCTCCCTTTTCCAATGAATGGAGTAGGCATGTGGAGTCACAAACAAGGTTCTATGGATACCGCCATGAGCGGACAGCCATAGCTGAAAGACAGAATGCTGGATCCCTGCCCTCTGTAAATCTGAAAATACTGGACGGGGGTACACCAGAACTGCACAGAGAGGCTGAGGGGGACAAAAGGTGAGACAGACTGGTACAGTGAAATGCTGTTTTTTTAACATTTAGGGTCAGTTCGGAGCCTGGTGAGAAAACTTGCTTCTTTTTTAGGATTCCACTCCCATGAGCAGCTGTGTGCTGACAGGAAGAGAGGGGACAGCCATTAGGAGTTGAGCTGCTGAATGATAGTTCATAATTATGAATTTTGCCTATAGAGTCCCTTAACTAGCATCCACTAAGATGGGTTCCCTTTAAGAGTTAAAGGACAATTGCTCGTAGGTCCCACCCAGTATAGAACAAGTCGATCATGGTTACATTGCTGCACTGCCATAAAACGCAATTCATTTTTATTTTTTTTTTTATGATGACTGAATTGGAATAGTGCAGCGACTGATACAGGCAGTTGCTATGGTTACCACAAATTGTCTGAAACATTTACCTGTCAGGCTATTTGTGAAGGGAATGCCCATGCATTGTTCGTGATAAAAACACGCTAGTCTATCATTTAAAATGTTAACACTATTATTTGTGAGGTTTTTTTAAGGTTTGTCTTTGACAAACAAAGCTCTATAAGTTTTTTCCCTGCAGCTGCTTCATTTACCCTATTTTCAGCAGTACAGTGCTCCTTAGCGATCTAGAAATAAAAATGATAGGCTTGAAATAATGTAAGTTGACCTATTAACTTTTTGTATTTATCCAGGGAGTCTTTAAAACATTTACGATTCAACCCCCTGTCCAAGAACCTTTAAACCTGGAGTTTTCTACATTTGTTATTTGGTTATTCCCAATTTATATCATACAACAATCTAATTGTGTTTTAGCTGAATGGTGGCCCCAAGAATGATGTCCTCTGGTGGGCCCCCAGGAATGATCTCCTCTACCATGCGCCAGGAATGTTTTCTTCTGGTGGCCCCAAGAATGATTTCCTCTGGTGAGCCATAAGAATAATTTCCTTTGGGGGGTTCCAAGAATGATTTCCTCTGGTGATCCATAAGAATTATTTCCTTTGAGGAGTTCCAAGAATGATTTCCTCTGGTGATCCATAAGAATCATTTCCTTTGGGGAGTTCCAAGAATGATTTCCTCTGGTGAGCCATAAGAATAATTTCCTTTGGGGAGTTCCAAGAATGATTTCCTCTGGTGGGCCCCCAGGAATGATCTCCTCTACCGTGCGCCAGGAATGTTTTCTTCTGGTGGCCCCAAGAATGATTTCCTCTGGTGAGCCATAAGAATCATTTTCTTTGGGGGGTTCCAAGAATGATATCATCTGTTGAGCCCCAGAGATGATTTCTTCTTGTGGCCCCCAAGAATCCTGTCCTCTAGTGCAGTGGTTCTCAACCTTTTTACGTCAAGTACCCCCTAGTGACAAGCAATTACCACCAAGTACCCCCCAAGGAGGAGATCAATTACTAATGTTACCAAAATAAGTAGGTCACTGGCCTTTGTAGAACTTTTTTAAACAAGAAAGAATAATGTTTTACTGTAAAAATAATATACCAGACATGTTAGACCCCCCCCTGTTGGTGCACTCTTGATTGTTGCCAAGTACCTCATAGGGTACGTGTACCACAGGTTGAGAAACAGTGCTCTAGTGGGCTCCAAGAAACATTTCCCCTGTTGAGCTCCCGGTATCATTACCTCTGGTGGACCCCAAGAATGATTTCCTCTGGGGTGCTCCAGGAATCATTTCATCTGTTAAGCCCCAGATATTATTTCCTCTAGTGGGCCCCAAGAATAATTTCCTCTGGTGGGTTCCCGATATCATTACCACTGGTGGACCCCAAGAATGTTATCTTCTAGTGGGCCCCAAGAATAATTTCCTCTGGTGGGCCCAAGGTACTCCAGCCTGACAGTGGAGGTAATTTTTTTGAGTGGAAATAGGCAAACATTTGATTTTATATGTTATACTTAATATTTCAAAAAACATTTGCCAGACAGAATAGTGAAATTGACAACAGCACCAGAAAACTCTGAATAATATAAAAAAGAAACAAAAGATAAAAGTGAATTATATTTTTTTTTTACTTCTAACAGAAGACAGCATAACCTTTAAAATAAACCTTAATGGTCTTGCTAGCCTAGCAACAGATGGTTCGTTTTACACATATACAAGTGAAGATGAGTCAGCCTTCAATAAGTGGTATTAAAATATTAAATTCCTGCAAAGTTTCCATTTATAATGACAGCCCAACAAAGCCCGGGTTATAATGAGCTAAAATCTGCCTGAAGCTACAAACCCAATGACAGGTAAATGGAATAGCACTGTAATGACTACACGGTGAAGATTCTAGCTTTGCACTACAAGTCCTTCATGTTGTCACCTGCTGATAAGAGGTGAGCTTTAGTTAGTCACACATATTATCTTTTTTTTTTTTTTTTTTGCATTAATCCATCTTAGATTCCAGAGAGATATATTATACAACTCCATCGTATCGCATAAATTAAAACACAGTACAAACGAATTAACAAATGGGAAAAGAACTGTGTATAAACATTGTCAGCAGAGGAGGTTAATTGGAAAAGACATTGATTGTTTTCGCAACGTCACTGTTCCTTTACAGTTGTCAGTTTTACAGTTGTCTGAACTGCACCTGGAGCTACTGGGTCTCAAAGCATATCTTGTAGAAAAAGGGATTTTAGCGTTTGTAGTACTTTAGTATTAGAAGCCACATGGTGGATATGGCACTATGGGTTATTGCCACTTGTCTTTGGGATAGACACTTATGGGGTTATTTAAGAAGGGATAGCGGCAGGTAGTGCTTCATAGCGGCAGGTAGCGCCTGGTGAACTCAGGGTGCTGTAAGCGAATCTGGAGAGCTCCTCTAACAGCTCCATGTAGCGTCACATGTATTACCAGAGGCTGCTCAGCGTATAGCGCCGGGGCTCTAGGTTCAAGAGCGCCACTTATTACCTTTTGCTCAATGTCGCTCTCCTATACATTTCAATGGGCATTCATTTGCTTGTGTTTAATAGCGTGATTGGCAATTTAATTTTTTTTTTTGCTCAAATCATTGTGTGACCTCTCCTGGCTGCAAACAAACACTTTTATACATATTTTGGACTTTTTATATTTTTATGCAGAATTGTATGTACAGGTCAGGCACTGAAGTGTTATTGTCCCAGTGTTAAAACAATGTTATTCCATGTGTTTTTGCTTTGTTACTCGTGTATATGTGTTTAAAAACAGACTTTATTCACACAGCGTCTGGCCCTTTATGCTATAACGACCAGCTTTAGAGCGCCGACGCTGTGTGTGTGTAGTTTTGGGTATGGTGTTGAGCGCCAAGTGCCGGACGCACTGAGCTGGAGCTGCCTATTGCTCGCTACAGAGTTGTACTGGTGTTAGAGCGCCCAACATACATCACATTCATCAATGCTGGCCAGGTTACTACAGCGACCACAACGCTAGCGCCCGATACCCGCTTAAAGCGTCTACTAGCGGTCGCTCTAAGAGACGCTCACATGCCGATACCTGGCGTTAGTAGTGAATCAGCCTCCAGATCTGCCTGAGGTACATAATGTCACAGCCTGGTAGTTCTGTAGCAGGATTGCTCAATAGAATAATAAAACGTCCATTTTAATAGAAAAATAGAAAATGTAATAGAAAATTTCCAATCCAGCATAGTGATCCTTCAAAACATGATTACAAACAGATATACATCCTGCAGAATAATAGTCTAGTTGTGTGACGCGTTTCAGAATCAATGGCATCTTTAAAGTGGACCAAAACCCAGAATTTTGACTGTACTAGGTTTTGGTCCTTGCCCCTGGGGCACCCCGGGGGCTGTCCCACTGTGTGAAACCCTCCAGGTCGCTCGAACAAACTCACCTCTTCCTGATCCTATGACCCATGCGTGGCCACTCATCCAATCAGCCCCTTCGATCAGGAGCTTGTCCAATACGAGTAGATCTGAGCACGCTGGGAGCCGAATCCTCCGCTACCCTCCAACAGGGAGCGTGCCCTGCCCGGCCATTCACAAATACCTGGTGCGGGCACGCGCCCTGCTAAAGGGGTAGCGGGGATGCAGCCCCTGCTCACGCATGTGCCGTTGGACCGGGAAAGAGGGTGAGTTTTCTGGGGGGTTTCATACAGCAGCTGAGCTCCTCAAAGCCCCCCTTAGCAACTGTAACCAGTTCATAACTAGTAGTACATGAGGTTAACATCCATAAGGAAAAAACATGTTGACATTAACACATTAACCAACTGAAAAGAAGAGAACAGCAGCCATACAATCAGCAGCTAGGGTAGAGCCACGCCCTTCACTTAACCAGAAGAAAAAACATTTATAATGAGCACTAAAAAATTATGGTATATTTGTGGAAGGCGGTGTAAAGACTTCTCTATTCAGCAACAGTGGGACGTACCAAAGCAGTTAGAACCCGGGAGGGAATAATACTGGCTGATGGATAGAAGAAAATAAAACAAAAATAGGGGCATTAATTAATGACAGTATGATGAACAACATCAGTTTCATAACATATTGTGAAAGTATGCACATATGACCAACTAACTGCCTTGCAAATGTGTTCCACTGAGGCTTGATGCCGAAAAGCCCAAGCAGACCCCATGAACCTAGTGGAGTGAATGGTAATTATTAAAGAATAGGCATGGGAAGTTGCCAGTCTGATACATTTACTAATAGTCTTAGGAGGGAGCAACTTTGTCTTTCTTAGAACCCTTGAAAAAAACTAAAAGAAAGTGACCTTCCTAATGTCTTTGGTCCCATGTAGATAGGATTTAAGAGCCCTACCTACCTACATACATGAGGGCAGTCCAGGAGATGTAAAAATATTTCTTTTGGATCTGGACAAAAAGATGAATAATTATATAAAGAAAATAAACGACCTTAGGAAGAAAGGACTGTGGTTTGCAAAAAAACACCCTGTCTTAATGAAAAACTAAGAAGGGGGGTTGAAGATTAAGAGCTGCCAACTCCAAAACCCTGAACAAGGAAGTAATGGCAATCAAAAAAATATCTTTAGAGACAATAATAAAATATAAGAAGATTCTAAGGGTTCAGAAGAAGAATGTTGTAGAGAATGTTGAGAATGAATCGAAAGTTAACATATCTATGATGGGCTTTTATGGAGGAATCTTTTCTTCATTAGGGTAGAAACCACAGCAGAAGAAAAAGCTTGGCTTTCTAGAACCGTCCTTTCAATTGCCAGGTCTTCAAAGGAAGAGTCTGTAGATTGAAATGTCTGATCGGTTCCTGGTCCCTATGGAAAATAGGACAGGTAGGAGATGGAGATGAAAAGGATGAGTCACTGAAATTCACTATTTCAGCATGGTGCATTCTCCTTGGCTAGTCAGAATCAATTTCACCAACTCCAATCAAAGTCTGTAGAGTAACCCATGCAAAAGTGAGAGAGGCAAAAATGCATAAACCATGTTGAAGTCTGTCCAGAGATGCACAACAGTATCTATCCCCAGTGCTGGTAGATCTTTGGACCGTCCCAGTAATCTTTTTATTGAAGCACATGTTGAATAGGTCTACATCTGAAGTAGAGATGAGCGAACCGGTTCGGACGAACCGGAATTCGCTCCGAATTTCAGGAAATATTCGATTCGGCACGAACCCGAATATTTTGTGGTTCGTGCCGATCGAATTTTTCCTGAAATTAAAAAAAAAAAATGCCGGCATGGTGGGAGCGGGCCGGTAAAGCCGGCCGGCCCGCTCCCACCATGCCGGCATTTAAAAAACAAAGAAAAAAAAAAAAAAGAAAAAATGCCGGTATGGTGGGAGCGGGCCGGCCGGCCCGCTCCCACCATGCCGGCATTTACAAAACAAAAACAAAAAAAAAAAAGCATTTTTGCCGGCATGGTGGGAGCGGGCCGGCCGGCTCCACTGTCAGCGGAACCGGCCGGCCTGCTCCCACCATGCCGGCATTTAAAAAAAAAGGCAAACACTTACCTGCAGGTCCGGAGCGTGGAGGCCGGCGCCGCTCTCAGCTGTCATCTGAGGGCGCGTCATCATGACGCGCCCTCAGATGATAGATCCCGCCCGCTCCCACCATGCCGGCAAAAATGCTTTTTTTTTGGTTTTTGTTTTTTAAATGCCGGCATGGTGGGAGCGGGCCGGCCGGCTTTACCGGCCCGCCGGCCGGCTCCGCTGACAGCGGAACCGGCCGGCCCGCTCCCACCATGCCGGCATTTTTGATGGGGAACTTCGTAAAAGTTCGATTCGGCCGAACCCGAATTTCTTTGTGAAATTCGGCGAATCGGCCGAATCGAACTTTTCAAAAGTTCGCTCATCTCTAATCTGAAGTCCCCCAGCGGTGACAGGTGAAAACCAAACAGTACAGCTCCCACTCCCATTTATTCAGATGCTGTCTGCTAATTAAATCAGCAGTTGTGTTCTGAAGACCTGGGATATGAAAAGAGCTGGAGTGTGGTCACAACCGTCCTGTTTATATAGGCAACTGTCGTGATACTGTCTGACTGCAGTCAACCAGGACAACCCGTTTGAATTTTTGACCAATGAAAAAGTGACAGAGGACTACTTTCAACACAAAAATGTTGGTTGATCTTTGAATCCGGTCCCCTGTATGTTTTTCTATAACAGTTCCCCACCCTGACAGACTGGCATTTGGAATTGGTGTAAGTGAATAAGTATCAACTCGGTTGGCTGTAACCACAAGGTCAGCTCCATATTTAAACCGGACCAACACCCGTTTTTACTTTAAGGGGTGTTGGTCCCTCTGTCTGCTGATAACAAGAAGTTGGGCAGTCACGTGGGCAGATCCTGCCGGTGGCTGGCACAGAGGACGCGACTATGGCCCATGTGACCGCCCATCGGCCAATCGCGGGACTCCTTTCCTGGCGCTGGCTCATAATGAGGGTGAGTTTTACAAGCGTTCTGTACGGTTAGGTGCTAGGGGACTCCAGCGTTCTGGATGCCCCCCCAAGCTTCTTCTTATCAGCAGACAGAGGGACCAACACTGGTTAAAGTAAAAACGGGTGTTGGTCCAGTTTAAATCCTTTCGAAAGGACACAAATTTTGTTCGGAGACAGCTGAGACAGTTGGAAGGGTCTGGTTTGGAATTGAGCAAATGGAATTGCTTCCCTGGCTGATACCATAAAAGCCAGTCTTTCCACACAGCTAGACATGTTTGTTGCTTGATATTTAGTTGATGAGAGGGTTAAACTGGGCGGTATATTAGTTCCCAGGCCCTGAATAATAATAATAATTTTGTATAAATAATAGTGATTGAGCTGCTCCCACCCCCCTTAATTCATAAAAGCCAGTAACCATATACACTTTCTAAATTAATCTGTGATGAGCAGCACAGATCAGTATGTGCAGATTAGAATACTTGATGACTATGGATGGGAAAAAGAGAGGATAGAATTGACATCAGTGATTCCATATGAAGACATCAAAAACATTGGAAAACAAGAGATGCAGACACCGGGGGCCAAAAGTGGTCTGACTAAGCCATTCTTTTGGGGGACTACAAAAAGTTTGGAATAAAACCCCAATCCACATTCTGTATGAGGAACCAGTCAACTATGATTTCAGCCTGAAAAGGGCCTTGCACAGCTTGATGGAGTTGCAAATCCTGTGATTTAAACTTGGATCAACAGCCTGGCACAGTTGAAAAAAAACAAACTCCCCAAAACTCGCCCCATCTGCATGCATGATATGGAATAATTGTCAGAACTTACATTTGCTCCTGCATCCACTCAATGCTGAAGCACCACCTCACCAGTGTTATTATAGTTGTGGCCCCATTAAAGCTCCTCAGAGACTTCCTTTCCTAGCTTCCATGCTACTGCCTGCATTTAAAGTGGACCAAAACCCACTGAACTCGTGAAATACATCTGACCAAAGCCCCTGTCGATACTCTCTTCTTAGGGTCTAGAACTAGAAATGGATAATTTTGCTTATGAATTCGCACTGGAACTGTTTTTTTTGCTGTCGCTTTCTGTAAGATGGCAGATAATTATTTATTGCATAAGTGTGGCAATTACATCATTGCCAAACTCAGCAGTGGCAATGAATGGAGGAGGCAGGGCTTTACAGCTTATTAAACAGGTGGCATTATGTGGGATTAGAGTGAAGCCGGAGCAGTAAAAATAGGCAAAAGTTACTATTCATGGGGGGAGCAATTCAGGGGATGCGAGTTAAAAAATACAATTCTGTGAAACTCACCTGTAGAATTGTTTTTGAGTAAATCCAGTCCAGATCGTCCCAAAGTGATGACATGAGGGTATTCCGCCCCCAGGGGGCGCTCAACTGCAAGATCAAAAGCTGTCGCTCCCCCCCCTATAAAGGCAGGTGTCTCTCTATCATTTCCCAGTGGTTAAAAAGCAGTAAAGAGGAGACAGGCCGGGAGGCCAAGAAACCATGTTACTTCACATAGCTTCAGCATGTACTCTCTCCAACAAAAAACCTTAAGGACAACAAGTCCAAGAATAAAAATAGTAATCACCATAACAGGCAAACAGAAGATAATGAAAAAGGGCGGGGTGGGATGACCTGGACTGGATATACTCAAAAACAATTCTACAGGTGAGTTTCACAGAATTGTATTTTTCCCTATATGCAGTCCAGGTCGTCCCAAAGTGATGATATGTGGGACATCCAAAAGCAGTGTCCATTAGGGCGGGATCCCCAGTGCGGAACAGCATGTAGTTCATCTCACTACCGCCTGAAGCACCTTTCGGCCAAAGACAGCATCAGCTGAGGCCCTAACATCAACCTTGTAAAACTTGGTAAAGGTATGAACTGAAAACCAAGTGGCGGCCTTACAAACATGTTCAACAGATGCCTGGTGCTGAAAAGCCCAGGAGGCACCAATAGCTCTAGTAGAATGAGCTGTAATACGAAAAGGGGGTTCTTTCCCCTTGGCAGAATATGCTTGCACCACCGCCTGTCTGATCCAATTACTCAGAGTGGACTTGGCTGGTGGCAAACCTTTCCTAGAGCCCTCTGTTAGGACAAAGAGCAAGTCCGATTTCCTGAAGGATTCAGTCGCCACCAGGTAATACTTAATGGCTCTGACCACATCCAAGGCATGGAGAGTCCTTTCCTTAGAATTAGTCGGTGCTGGACACAAAGAAGGCAAGACAACTTCCTCATTAAGGTGAAAGGGAGAGACGACCTTAGGCAAAAAATCAAGTTTAAAGCGAAAAACCACCTTATCCTTGCCGCTCAAAATAGGGAGGCTTCATACAAAGCACGGCCAGCTCTGACACAAGACGCACCGAGGTGATCTCTACCAAAAAGACCACTTGGAGAGTCAAAATAGACAATGCAGCATTGCACAATGGCTCGAAGGGAGGACCCTGAAGAGCAGAAAGTACCAAATTCAAGTCCCACACCGGTATTACTGACCTACGCGGTGGACGGACATGGGTGACCCCCTAGAAAAAAGTCTTGATCAATCTATGATTGCCAATGGATCTCTGGAAAAAGATGGCTAAGGCCAAGACCTGGCCCTTGAGGGTGCTCAGCTGGAGACCCAAATCTAAGCCATGTTGTAAAAACTCCAGAATCCTAGAAATAGAGAATGTGCAGCAAGGAAGACTCTCGGACTCGCACCAAGCAATGTAGGAGTGCCAAACTCTGTAGTATATCATGGAAGAAGACTTCTTCCGTGCCTGTATCATGGTATGCACAACCGTGGCCGACAGCCCCTTTTCCGTCAGGATCGAGGTTTCAATAGCCAGGCCGTCAAAGCCAGCGTCCATAAATTGGGGTGCCGCAGCGACCCCTGAGTGAGAAGCCCTGGGTCGTCGGGCATGATGTAGCGATCCACTGACATCTGAACTATGTCCGCAAACCAACTCTGGCCAGCGAGAAGCCACCAGTATGGTTGGTAACCCTTCCTGGGCTATCTTGCGCAGCACTCGGCCCAGGAGTGGAAACGGAGGGAAAGCATAAAGGAGCCTGAACTCCGTCCAGGGAATTGCCAGAGCATCTGTGGCAAAGGCCAGAGGATCTCTTGAAAGGGAGACGAACCTTGGGAGCTTGTGATTGTGTCTGGACACAAACAGGTCCACGTCTGGCTGACCCCAGGGGAGACACAGAGCGTGAAAGGTCTTGTTGCTGAGAGACCATTCCCCCAGGCGCGAGGCGCTCCTGCTCAGGGAGCCTGCCTCCTGGTTTTCTACCCCGGGGATGTAAACCGCCTAGATGCAGGGAACATTCTCCTCTGCCCAAGTCAGAATCTGGGTTACCTCCTTGAGGGCTCGCTTGCTCCGAGTCCCGCCCTGGTGATTGATGTAGGCAACAGCTGTCTGATTGTCCGAGCGAACCTGGATCGCACGACCCCTTAAATGGGGAGTCAAATGAAGAAGCACCAACCGGATCGCCCTCAGCTCCAGGAGATTTATGGGTAAGCGGTTCTCCTGTGGACCCCTCTGACCCTGGATCTTCTGCGTCTGCCAAACGCCTCCCCAGCCGGTCAGACTGGTATCCATGGTAACTATCTCCCACCGGGGAGTCAGAAAGGACTTGCCCACCAATAGGTTCCTGGAGTCCAGCCACCACAAGAGGGACTGCCTGGCCAGGGGGGACAGTGAAAATTCCTGTTCCAGTGACTCCTGCATCCGGTCCCAGACGGTCAACAGGTTCAACTGAAGAGGTATCATGTGAAATTGGGCAAAGGGCACGGCCTCGAAGCATGACACCATTAGGCCCACCAGTCTTATCCCCAGATGGATCGATGGCCGCTGACAAGACGGCAAGGCCTGCACCTGCGTCTGGAGGCCCAAAACCTTCTGCTTTGGCAGAAAGACCTTGACCTGAGAGGTGTCTATCGTCATGCCCAGGAAAGACCTCACTATTGAGGGAGTGGTAGAAGACTTTGGGTAATTGACTACCCAGCCGAAGGCCTAAAGAGTGGACAACACCGTCCAGGTATCGCTCTCGGTCTGCTGAAGAGGCTGAGCCGCAATCAATAAATCATCCAAATAGGGCAGCACACGAATGCCCTGGTTCCTCAGGATAGCCATGATGCCCGCCAGCACCTTGGAGAAGACACGGGGGGCTGAGGATATCCTGAATGGCAGTGCCACAAACTGGTAATGCGTCCTTCTTGGGAACCGTGAACAGGTTGGAGTAGAAACCTTGACCCTGTTTCTGACGAGGTACAGGACAAATCACACCTAACTGCAGGAGGTGTTGCACGGCCATTCTCAGGCCCTGTACCTTCAATGGGTTTAGGGATATCGGAGACCGAAGAAATTTTGTGGGTGGCCTGACTGCCAGTTCTTTTTTGTAACCGGAGGACACCACCTCCTGAATCCACTGATCCGAGACGCGACGTATCCAGATATGAGCACATAGCAGAAGCCATCCCCCCACCCGGATGAGTGAGGGTGCCTCCTAATGCCTTGACAGGGGGCTTGGACTTGGCTCCCCAAGCGGGATTGGGTCAGCCGCGGGACACCTGCCTTTATAGGGGGCCGGGAGGAGCGACAGCTTTTGATCTTGCAGTCGAGCGCCCCCTGGGGGCGGAGTACCCACATGTCATCACTTTGGGACGACCTGGACTGGATATAGGGAAATTGTGGGTTTTGGTCCGCTTTAACTGTCATAACCCACAATGCACAGTTCAGCTCCATAGGGCATCATTTTGGTGGTAAATTGGACTATGACAGGAGTTACAAAAAGGTAAATTCATTTTTTTGTGCAGCAATCTAAATTGCCCTAAAGAGGGATGCATATGAGCACTGTTTATTGTAAGGGTGTTAATCCGTTTAAATGGAAAATACCAGAATTCTATCTTGTGGCTGGAAGCCTGTTTCCCAGATGTCTGACACATGATCCAACCGAACGTGAGCAAAGCTGAGCAATCCCCCCCCCCCCCCTCCACCCGACTGGGCAAGACACCTCTTCATGCAGTAGATGGCTTGAAGAGAACCTCAGGTTTGGACTTTCATAGTTGTTTTCCTCTGAAAAAGGATATGTCCTTATTCAAATTATTGGAAAAGGAAGACCCTTTTCCTTGTTTTTGAAACACTGTAAAGTAACAAAATGACAGTTTGGACTCTTTGAAGTGGCAGAGTAAGCTTTTTGAGGGAGAAGTGTATTCTTTCCTCCAGTAAGCTCCTTGATCAAGGCTCCTCAGAGCTTACCTCCCTTGTAGGGTAGTTTACTCTTTGCACTAATATCTCCAAAATAAGCCTTTAACCAAACCATTAGTATCAAGGGATGATTTTAACAGTATATCGGTTACGTCCCTCAAATCTCAAAATCTGCTATGTTGTACCATAATACCAATACCTTTTCCCAAGGCCTCAAGCTGAACACTGGAAAGCAAGACAGAGGAACAGCTAGGCCTCACTGTAGCTCTTAAAATATAATGTTGATGCTTCAAAAGACAGAAGTCTACTATTAGGTGGATTCATCAGTAGAAGGAGATGAAAAACTGTTTCTCTGCCTTTTTTCTGTGATTTGGAGTAGAAGGATATTTAATAGGTTGAGAACTAGACTGTGTATTAGGCACCTGAGGCCAAGACAACAAGGGTGGTAATTGACTGTGAGAAAGCATTGCTCTCAAAGCAAGAATACTCTGCAACCAGTTGATATCTATGGTGAAAGGCTGGTCTCTCTGCTGTACTCATAGATGATTGAGGCAATATATCTGAGGACACATAGAGTGCCGGCACTGCATGCATGATATGGAATCATTGTCAGAACTTACATTTGCTCCTGCATCCACTCAATGCTGAAGCACCACCTCACCAGTGTTATTATAGTTGTGGCCCCATTAAAGCTCCTCAGAGACTTCCTTTCCTAGCTTCCATGCTACTGCCTGCATTTAAAGTGGACCAAAACCCACTGAACTCGTGAAATACATCTGACCAAAGCCCCTGTCGATACTCTCTTCTTAGGGTCTAGAACTAGAAATGGATAATTTTGCTTATGAATTCGCACTGGAACTGTTTTTTTTGCTGTCGCTTTCTGTAAGATGGCAGATAATTATTTATTGCATAAGTGTGGCAATTACATCATTGCCAAACTCAGCAGTGGCAATGAATGGAGGAGGCAGGGCTTTACAGCTTATTAAACAGGTGGCATTATGTGGGATTAGAGTGAAGCCGGAGCAGTAAAAATAGGCAAAAGTTACTATTCATGGGGGGAGCAATTCAGGGGATGCGAGTTAAAAAATACAATTCTGTGAAACTCACCTGTAGAATTGTTTTTGAGTAAATCCAGTCCAGATCGTCCCAAAGTGATGACATGAGGGTATTCCGCCCCCAGGGGGCGCTCAACTGCAAGATCAAAAGCTGTCGCTCCCCCCCCCCCCCCCTATAAAGGCAGGTGTCTCTCTATCATTTCCCAGTGGTTAAAAAGCAGTAAAGAGGAGACAGGCCGGGAGGCCAAGAAACCATGTTACTTCACATAGCTTCAGCATGTACTCTCTCCAACAAAAAACCTTAAGGACAACAAGTCCAAGAATAAAAATAGTAATCACCATAACAGGCAAACAGAAGATAATGAAAAAGGGCGGGGTGGGATGACCTGGACTGGATATACTCAAAAACAATTCTACAGGTGAGTTTCACAGAATTGTATTTTTCCCTATATGCAGTCCAGGTCGTCCCAAAGTGATGACATGTGGGACATCCAAAAGCAGTGTCCATTAGGGCGGGATCCCCAGTGCGGAACAGCATGTAGTTCATCTCACTACCGCCTGAAGCACCTTTCGGCCAAAGACAGCATCAGCTGAGGCCCTAACATCAACCTTGTAAAACTTGGTAAAGGTATGAACTGAAAACCAAGTGGCGGCCTTACAAACATGTTCAACAGATGCCTGGTGCTGAAAAGCCCAGGAGGCACCAATAGCTCTAGTAGAATGAGCTGTAATACGAAAAGGGGGTTCTTTCCCCTTGGCAGAATATGCTTGCACCACCGCCTGTCTGATCCAATTACTCAGAGTGGACTTGGCTGGTGGCAAACCTTTCCTAGAGCCCTCTGTTAGGACAAAGAGCAAGTCCGATTTCCTGAAGGATTCAGTCGCCACCAGGTAATACTTAATGGCTCTGACCACATCCAAGGCATGGAGAGTCCTTTCCTTAGAATTAGTCGGTGCTGGACACAAAGAAGGCAAGACAACTTCCTCATTAAGGTGAAAGGGAGAGACGACCTTAGGCAAAAAATCAAGTTTAAAGCGAAAAACCACCTTATCCTTGCCGCTCAAAATAGGGAGGCTTCATACAAAGCACGGCCAGCTCTGACACAAGACGCACCGAGGTGATCTCTACCAAAAAGACCACTTGGAGAGTCAAAATAGACAATGGAGCATTGCACAATGGCTCGAAGGGAGGACCCTGAAGAGCAGAAAGTACCAAATTCAAGTCCCACACCGGTATTACTGACCTACGCGGTGGACGGACATGGGTGACCCCCTAGAAAAAAGTCTTGATCAATCTATGATTGCCAATGGATCTCTGGAAAAAGATGGCTAAGGCAAAGACCTGGCCCTTGAGGGTGCTCAGCTGGAGACCCAAATCTAAGCCATGTTGTAAAAACTCCAGAATCCTAGAAATAGAGAATGTGCAGCAAGGAAGACTCTCGGACTCGCACCAAGCAATGTAGGAGTGCCAAACTCTGTAGTATATCATGGAAGAAGACTTCTTCCGTGCCTGTATCATGGTATGCACAACCGTGGCCGACAGCCCCTTTTCCGTCAGGATCGAGGTTTCAATAGCCAGGCCGTCAAAGCCAGCGTCCATAAATTGGGGTGCCGCAGCGACCCCTGAGTGAGAAGCCCTGGGTCGTCGGGCATGATGTAGCGATCCACTGACATCTGAACTATGTCCGCAAACCAACTCTGGCCAGCGAGAAGCCACCAGTATGGTTGGTAACCCTTACTGGGCTATCTTGCGCAGCACTCGGCCCAGGAGTGGAAACGGAGGGAAAGCATAAAGGAGCCTGAACTCCGTCCAGGGAATTGCCAGAGCATCTGTGGCAAAGGCCAGAGGATCTCTTGAAAGGGAGACGAACCTTGGGAGCTTGTGATTGTGTCTGGACACAAACAGGTCCACGTCTGGCTGACCCCAGGGGAGACACAGAGCGTGAAAGGTCTTGTTGCTGAGAGACCATTCCCCCAGGCGCGAGGCGCTCCTGCTCAGGGAGCCTGCCTCCTGGTTTTCTACCCCGGGGATGTAAACCGCCTAGATGCAGGGAACATTCTCCTCTGCCCAAGTCAGAATCTGGGTTACCTCCTTGAGGGCTCGCTTGCTCCGAGTCCCGCCCTGGTGATTGATGTAGGCAACAGCTGTCTGATTGTCCGAGCGAACCTGGATCGCACGACCCCTTAAATGGGGAGTCAAATGAAGAAGCACCAACCGGATCGCCCTCAGCTCCAGGAGATTTATGGGTAAGCGGTTCTCCTGTGGACCCCTCTGACCCTGGATCTTCTGCGTCTGCCAAACGCCTCCCCAGCCGGTCAGACTGGTATCCGTGGTAACTATCTCCCACCGGGGAGTCAGAAAGGACTTGCCCACCAATAGGTTCCTGGAGTCCAGCCACCACAAGAGGGACTGCCTGGCCAGGGGGGACAGTGAAAATTCCTGTTCCAGTGACTCCTGCATCCGGTCCCAGACGGTCAACAGGTTCAACTGAAGAGGTATCATGTGAAATTGGGCAAAGGGCACGGCCTCGAAGCATGACACCATTAGGCCCACCAGTCTTATCCCCAGATGGATCGATGGCCGCTGACAAGACGGCAAGGCCTGCACCTGCGTCTGGAGGCCCAAAACCTTCTGCTTTGGCAGAAAGACCTTGACCTGAGAGGTGTCTATCGTCATGCCCAGGAAAGACCTCACTATTGAGGGAGTGGTAGAAGACTTTGGGTAATTGACTACCCAGCCGAAGGCCTAAAGAGTGGACAACACCGTCCAGGTATCGCTCTCGGTCTGCTGAAGAGGCTGAGCCGCAATCAATAAATCATCCAAATAGGGCAGCACACGAATGCCCTGGTTCCTCAGGATAGCCATGATGCCCGCCAGCACCTTGGAGAAGACACGGGGGGCTGAGGATATCCTGAATGGCAGTGCCACAAACTGGTAATGCGTCCTTCTTGGGAACCGTGAACAGGTTGGAGTAGAAACCTTGACCCTGTTTCTGACGAGGTACAGGACAAATCACACCTAACTGCAGGAGGTGTTGCACGGCCATTCTCAGGCCCTGTACCTTCAATGGGTTTAGGGATATCGGAGACCGAAGAAATTTTGTGGGTGGCCTGACTGCCAGTTCTTTTTTGTAACCGGAGGACACCACCTCCTGAATCCACTGATCCGAGACGCGACGTATCCAGATATGAGCACATAGCAGAAGCCATCCCCCCACCCGGATGAGTGAGGGTGCCTCCTAATGCCTTGACAGGGGGCTTGGACTTGGCTCCCCAAGCGGGATTGGGTCAGCCGCGGGACCTACCTCTACCCCAGGTATCTCTGCGGCCACCTGAAAATGAAGAGCCTCTTCCCCGTCCAAAAGAGCGATAGGCAGATGAGCTCCGAAAGGGCCGAGCAGGCTTCCGTCTCTGAGGGAGTCTATCATCCTTGACCAAGAGGTCCAGACGCTTCCCGAACAACCTGTGCCCCACGAAGGGGATACTCGTAAGCGACTTTTTGGCCGCGGCATCAGCCGACCATTGCTGCAACCAGAGCGAACGGCAAAGTGCAACAAGCAGGGCCAAAATCCTGGCACCAAGCCGGACACCATCGTCCATGGCAGAGACAACAAAGGCAATGAAGTCCACGCAAGCCTTGAGGTCTTTTTACTCCTCCGCCCGCTTGCAAGTCTTAGCACTACCCACAAGGCGTCTCACCTTCTTTCTGATGGCCAGGGAGAAAATAACCGCGGCACACACAGGACGAAACAAGGCACCAGCAAAGGTGAAGGCATGACAGACCAGCTGATCCATGCGCTTGTCAGCTGGATCATGTAAGGTAGCGGAATCAGGTGAAGGCATAACAGTAGTGTTGGACAACCCCGACACGGGGGAATCCACCTCGGGAGGATGAGACCATAGCCGGACCAGCTCCTCAGGGAAGGGATACCGCCTATCCAGGCCCTTAGGCATCGACGGTAGCTTGTTAGGCCTTTCCCATTCCTTGAAAATCATATTAGAAAAATGGGCCTGCTCTGGAAAGATTAGCCTCTGTCTTTCAGGCCTAAACAAATCACCCTGCTTCCTCTTAGCTGCTCTAGGAGGGACAATGTGTAAAGTCTCATACACTGAGGCAAGCAATTTCTCCGTATCATCAGGGAGACACGCATCCTCATCCGAGGAGGAACCAGACAAACTGTCCTCTCCAGCAGAATAATCCGCAGTGGGCCGTGAATCCTCTGGCAACTCACCTTCCTCCACCGAGCCCAAAACGTCAAAAAGATCATTATCATTATCCGAGTAAACCGGCTCGAAGTGCCGTCTCTTACTCGAGGCCGCGAGATCTGTCTCTCGAGACTGACCACCCTAAATGCCAAATAAACATAGGACCCCTGCAGGCTTCCCCCTCACTGGGGGCTGAGTGCAGCAGCGGGGGGTTCTGGAGAGGCCGCAGGCAATGAAGGGCTAGGGGCAGGTACGCCCACCCGGTCATGGTCCAAAATGACGCTCCTGGTGCAAGTGGTACAAACAGTGCTGAATCCGCCCAGAGGACTTGCACTGCACAAGGGGCAGAGCTTCACCCTTCCAGATGGGGCCCCTAGCTCACTATCCCCAGATGCCTCCATTATGGTGATTAGAGAAAAATTTGCAATGCAGGTTACAAGGCACTGACGGCCCAAACCTAAATGATCCCTTTTGTATGATCCCTTTTATATGAGCCCTCTTAATAATAATGGAGAGGGGGGAGGGGCCGGGGACCGGGAGGAACCACAACCCTCAAACACTGGGCCCACCTAAACAGAGACAAAAAAGACGGCCATCAGTATCCCACAAGCACATGCATAAAATCACAAAAAAACATAATAAGAGGGACTCACAACACCGACAGTAGCAGGGAGGGTTCCCAGGCAAGGCAGGCAGCAGAGCAGCATAAGATCCCCACCACGCAGCAGCTTTGGCGCGATCCTCGAAGGGCGGGCTGCACGGCGATGACGCGAAAAGCGTCAGAGTGCGGCCCCGCCCTCCCCGGCAGCACGAAAAAAACAGAGCAACAGAGAGGAAACAACGGCCGCCTCAGGGCGGCCCACCGCCGGCCCACGCACACAGACCGTGTGCCGCACACACTACGAGCCTGCACACCTCCGCCACCTGTCCAGACCAAAACCGCGCGAGCGGCGTACCGCCCCCTCCCTCACAGCGTACGTGCCTGTCAAGATGGAGGGGAGAGGGAGGCAGCCAGACTCGAGGGAGCAAGGGAGGTAAGTATAAAAAAAGTAAAGTCGCACAAAAACACAGCAAAAAAAGCTTGGGGGATAGGGAAGGATATGACCTCTAGTCAGCAATGTGGTTCCCCCAATAGGCTCACCATCAGCCTATGGCCGGCTACCCATTAATCAGGGTCTGCAGCCCAGAGCCTAGCTCTGCCAAAACGCCTGACCCCGGCGTTCTCCCTACCGTCACCATTCCGAGTCAGCCGCGGCTGGGAGGCAAGATTGGGTCTCACGGGATCATGGTAATAGGGTCCGCAGTAGCCGAAGGGCTAGGAGGCCCCGCTCAGCTTCCAAAATTCCAGGAGAGAGTTTCCAATGATCTTCAGCAGCCAGACTGCAAGATGAACACTGGGAAATGATAGAGAGACACCTGCCTTTATAGGGGGCCGGGAGGAGCGACAGCTTTTGATCTTGCAGTCGAGCGCCCCCTGGGGGCGGAGTACCCACATGTCATCACTTTGGGACGACCTGGACTGGATATAGGGAAATTGTGGGTTTTGGTCCGCTTTAACTGTCATAACCCACAATGCACAGTTCAGCTCCATAGGGCATCATTTTGGTGGTAAATTGGACTATGACAGGAGTTACAAAAAGGTAAATTCATTTTTTTGTGCAGCAATCTAAATTGCCCTAAAGAGGGATGCATATGAGCACTGTTTATTGTAAGGGTGTTAATCCGTTTAAATGGAAAATACCAGAATTCTATCTTGTGGCTGGAAGCCTGTTTCCCAGATGTCTGACACATGATCCAACCGAACGTGAGCAAAGCTGAGCAATCCCCCCCCCCCCCCCTCCACCCGACTGGGCAAGACACCTCTTCATGCAGTAGATGGCTTGAAGAGAACCTCAGGTTTGGACTTTCATAGTTGTTTTCCTCTGAAAAAGGATATGTCCTTATTCAAATTATTGGAAAAGGAAGACCCTTTTCCTTGTTTTTGAAACACTGTAAAGTAACAAAATGACAGTTTGGACTCTTTGAAGTGGCAGAGTAAGCTTTTTGAGGGAGAAGTGTATTCTTTCCTCCAGTAAGCTCCTTGATCAAGGCTCCTCAGAGCTTACCTCCCTTGTAGGGTAGTTTACTCTTTGCACTAATATCTCCAAAATAAGCCTTTAACCAAACCATTAGTATCAAGGGATGATTTTAACAGTATATCGGTTACGTCCCTCAAATCTCAAAATCTGCTATGTTGTACCATAATACCAATACCTTTTCCCAAGGCCTCAAGCTGAACACTGGAAAGCAAGACAGAGGAACAGCTAGGCCTCACTGTAGCTCTTAAAATATAATGTTGATGCTTCAAAAGACAGAAGTCTACTATTAGGTGGATTCATCAGTAGAAGGAGATGAAAAACTGTTTCTCTGCCTTTTTTCTGTGATTTGGAGTAGAAGGATATTTAATAGGTTGAGAACTAGACTGTGTATTAGGCACCTGAGGCCAAGACAACAAGGGTGGTAATTGACTGTGAGAAAGCATTGCTCTCAAAGCAAGAATACTCTGCAACCAGTTGATATCTATGGTGAAAGGCTGGTCTCTCTGCTGTACTCATAGATGATTGAGGCAATATATCTGAGGACACATAGAGTGCCGGCACTGCCGTTGCTGAGGAGGAGGATCGGGGCTGAGGTGGGTTAGGCAGCACGCTTACTGCTGCACAGTCTGTGCCGCCTCCCGCCACAGTCACCCCCCAAAGTTCAGGTCCCTATTGATTTCAATGTGGACCGGGTTAGGGTTTAGGTCCCTGAACCTGAACATTTATTCACAGTTCGGCCGAACTTTGGGGTGTTTGCCCATCCCTATTGATAATAATATAATAACCCTCCTTTTCCTGGACAGATATATTGAAGAAATAACATTTTGAAATACAGGATTTTGTGATGAAAAATAAAGGTTTTCATATGCCCAGAAGTTATACAAGCCCACTATTTAGTGTGGCAGGCTTCTGCAAGACACAATTCATGCAAAAAAAATTTGAATACACACATATATATATATTTATATATATCCCCCACTTCACTATAAACATTTTTGAAAAAAGAAAATCTGGAATCATATCCGAAATAAAGGCTGCAGTGAGCCCATTATCTGAAAGAAAAAAAAAAAAAAAAAAATATATATATATATATAGTTAAAAAGCTGCTGAAAAAAAATAATAAGTTCAGAAAAAAGAAGAAGAAATGATACCTAAATGGCCAGCAGGGGGGCGCTATACACGGCGGCTGGTTGCTATTGTCGTAAAAAAATAGAGCGCTGCAGAAGAGGCCGATGTTCTGCTTGGATACAGCAAAACTGCGTCTCCTGGAGGTAAAATGGGGCTAAAGATGAAACGATATTGTGCACGCCCCGACATCTCTACTGCAGAGCAGAGAATGCACTGTGGGGCTGAATGAGGGCCATAGATAACTGCAGTAAATGCTTCCTTCTGTTACTGTAGGAAAGAAAGGAGCAGGATTCAGCACCACGGAGAGCGTCTGGGTTCATTTTTTTTTAAAGGAAAACTCCCTTATTCTTAGTATACAGTACGTCCTGCTCCAAATATAAAACTTACACGTGATATATACTCCACCAGATGGCGCTGGACTGCAGAGACATCGAAAATAGGCTCCTCCCGGCCCCTCAAATACCCGGGGACCTCCCACAAATCCCCCAGAATTTCTCTGCAGTCTGGCTGCAAAGGACGAGAAATGGCTCTCTACTCGCAGGCGAGCGGGGCTATTAGCCTGCGGCCCTGTAGGACAATTCCCACCCGTTCCACTAGTAATATGCCTCCCAGCCTTTGGCTGCGCTGGTCGGGTGAAGGTAGGCAGCACCGCTGTTAGGTGCCTAGGAGTGCTGCTCCACCGCAATCTCCCACCAAAGGGTAGGCGGTTCAGGCTTATGGTGAGCCTCTATGGGATGCCCCTCCCGCACTCGTGCCCCTTGCCCCTGCCCATCGGTGGGCCCTGTTTAAGTGGCCGCTGTCCTCCCTCATTCTTCTTGTAGCCTTCGGGGGAAAAGAGGGGGGGGGGTGTGTAAATGTGTATGCTATGCATGCTGTGTTTTACACTTTATTTTTATTCTGTTTATTCTTGTGTCAGCCACCGCGCTGTCCTGCCTTTACTGTGTTTTAAAATTGGCGCCGCCGCGCGCTAACTTTGTTCCGTGCTTGGTGGCGGCATTACCTCAGGCGCTGGTGCGCCGTCTTTGGCTGCTTGCACGTCCTGGCTTCTCATTCTTCGGGGGGGCGGGGGCCCGTCTATGGTGCGCTCCGCGTCATCGTTGATACTGGCCCGCCCCTCGAGGTATACCGACGCCATCTTTAACTTGCTTGGTTGACCCATGCGCGACGGACCCCTACCTACCGCGGTCCATAAGTGCCCTCGCGGGCGGCTTTATATTTTTCACTTTTGTTACTGTGTGCTTACGGTCTTGTCTGCATGTGTCTTTCAGGCGGGGCGAACCCTTTTGGCTTCTCCCGGCCCTGTATTAGTATATAATTTGTAGGCCTTGTTAATACTCCCACTTCCCTAGAGGGTTATTGGGGCATCCGGGGTTGCTATATAGCGTTATTCCCTATCGGCGTATAGCGCCGCTATAATCACCATATGGAGGCACCACAGGATAATGTGATAATTGTTCCTTCGGGACAAGACCGGCTGTGTGTAGCGTGTGGGCAGCCTCATGCTGACGCTGATAAGGTGAGGGTCTGTGTAACCTGTGCTGAGCAGGTGCTTGCATTGCAATCTGGCCTGCCAGTGGCTGCATCTCGTTTCACTTCACCTACTCCCCCAAGCTTAAAGCTCACTCCTACTGAGTTGCATACAAGTGGGGATTCTCAGCCTGATGTGTCTTCTAGACTGGCTACTGTGGAAAAATTAATTGCTAATACCTTGGCACGTAAGGCCCCTGCTAAGAAGCAGCACTTGACGCCTGTCAATGTTTTCCCTATGGGAACTGAGGAGTTTTGGAATCTTTGTGGCTATACCCTGTCTGATGAAGGGGCGCTCGGTTTGGCTGCTCCAGTGGGCTGCTGACAACGCTGCCAAGAAGGCCCTCACTGGTTTTCCCTTTAAAGGACTGCGCCTGTTTGGGGACCGCCTGGACCTTTATGCTAAGGGAGGCTGGTTACCCCAGCGCAGGCGGCAATCTCTGCCCTTTCGGGGTCAGGGTTCCTTCTCCTCCCCTTACCGTGGTGCCAGACAGGGGAGGGGGGTTTCCTTTCCTGAGGCCCGGGGAGATTTCTGGGGTTGGGGCAGAGGACGTGGACGTCCTGGCCCCTCCTGGTGTCCCAAAGCAAAATCTTCTCTCAAGCCCCCTCAGGCATGATGGGGCGCCCTCACCCATCCGGGTGGGGGGACGGCTGCAGCACTTCGCTCACGTCTGGAGGCTTCATGTCTCAGACCGGTGGATTCAGGAAGTAGTGTCCTCCGGTTACAAGTTAGAGTTTGCTGCCTGTCCCCCTCCAAGATTCATCAGGTCCCGGATTCCTCAGGACCCTGTGTCAGCTCAGGAGCTAGTGCAAGCAGTGCAAGACCTCCTGGAGCTGGGGGTCCCCTTAAGAGAAAAAGGCAAGGGCTTTTGTTCCAACCTATTCACAGTACCCAAAAAAAATGGTTCAGTCAGGCCCATCCTGGACTTGAAGATCCTCAACAAATTTGTCAGGGGCAGGCGCTTTCGCATGGAAACTCTGCACTCTGCCATCAGTTCCCTGCGACAAGGGGATTTCATGACTTCTGTGGACATCAAAGATGCTTACCTTCATATTCCTGTGTTCCCAGGTCATCAAAGGTTCCTCGGGTTCGCTCTGCTGGATCAACACTACCAGTTTGTGGCCTTGCCCTTTGGTCTCACTTCAGCTCCCAGGGTGTTCACCAAGGTGCTGGCTGGCGTGATGTCTCAGATGTCAGGGCGTCCGTGTGCTTCCCTATCTGGACGACATTCTCATCACTTCCCAGTCTCTACATCAGGCAGAGTTGGATACTGAGCTGGTGGTGTCCACTCTAGAGTCATTTGGATGGGTGATCAACCACCCCAAGTCCTCACTGTCCCCTTCCTTGGTAACTCCATTCCTAGGAATGAATCTGGATACAGTTCAGGCAAGGATTTTCTTCCTCAACAGAGGGTGGACAGTCTGATTGCACAGGCTCAGTCCCTCCTAGCTTGTCCCCATCCCTCCATCAGGCAGGGGATGCAGCTGGTGGGCCTGATGGTGGCATGCTTCGAAGCGGTCCCCTATGCTCAGTTCCACTTGAGGCCTCTGCAACTTCACCTATTGTCAGTATGGGACAAGGACCCAACGTCCCTGGATGGGGTCTGTGTGCTCTCCCCTCGGGGCAAGGGGGCCCTCCAGGAAGCGTCTCTGATCCTGACTTGGGCGGAGGCCAATGTCCCCTGCATATCAGCTGTGTACATCCCGGGGGTGGAAAATCGCCTGGCGGACTCTCTGAGCAGGGGGACCTCTCGACAGGGAGAATGGTCCCTATGCAGCAGGGTGTTTAAATCCCTGTGTCACCGTTGAGGCCAACCAGATGCGGATCTGTTTGCGTCCCGCCACAATCACAAGCTCCCAGCTTTTGTCTCTCTGTCCCAGGATCCTCTGGCCTTGACCTCGGATGCTCTAGCAATGTCATGGCAGGACTTTCAGTTCCTGTATGTCTTTCCTCCATTCCCCCTGATGGGCAGGGTTCTGCGCAAGATTGCTCTGGAAGGAGTGCCAGCAATTCTGGTGGCCCCCAGGTGGCCAAGAAGACTGTGGTTCGCAGACGTGGTGCAGCTGGCAGTAGACCAGTACGCTCTGCCCTTGGTGCCAGATCTGCTCACTCAGGGCTCACTACGCCATCCCAATTTACAAACTCTGGCTTTGACGGCTTGGCTGCTGAAACCTCCATCTTGATGGAGAAGGGGCTGTCTTCCTCGGTTGTGGATACTTTGATAAAAGCTAGGAAGAAGTCTTCCTCTTCCATTTACTACAGGGTTTGGCGTGCCTACATTGACTGGTGTGAGTCTAAGTCTCTTCCCTGTCGTGTGTTCTCTATCCCCAGGATTCTGGAGTTCCTGCAGCATGGGTTGGAGATGGGGCTCCAACTTGGTACTTTGAAGGGTCAGGTTTCTGCCCTGGCTATTTTCTTTCAGAAGTCCTTTGCTCAGCACCCTCTGATCAGGACTTTTTTCCAGGGGATCACTCATGTGCGCCCCCCACGTAAGCCTATGGTGCCTGTTTGGGATTTGAACTTGGTTCTGTCAGCCTTGCAGGGTGCTCCCTTTGAACCTGTGCAGGATGCTGCCTTGGCCATTCTTACGCTCAAGGTGGTATTTCTGGTGTCTATCACCTCTGTCAGGCGTGTGTCTGAATTGGCGGCGCTTTCCATTCAGCCCCCCTACTATGAGAGGCACCAGGACAAGGTGGTGTTTCGTTTCAAGCCTGACTTTCTGCCTAAGGTAGTGTCTGCCTTTCATTTGAATCAGGATATTTGGCCTGATGCAGAGCCTCCCCTGAACTGACCTTAAAACCTTCCGATTGTCCGGGGGTCCCGTTTGAATCGTGGCTCAAATGTGATGCAGAGCCTCCGTCGGAATGGGTCCCTAACTGATCCGTTAATTTGTCTTCAATCGGGAAGCATTTTTTCCCCTCTCGGGAGCATGCCATTTCCTCGTGGCTTCTGTTCACGTTCACACGGGCGTTCCGTTTTTTCCTCCTTTTTGCTTTGTTTTTTAACGTACCTGCTTGCCTTCCGTGTCATTTTTCACACCAATTTTGTTGTTTTTGACAAGTATACTTACATCTCCATGGATTTCCTGTTGTCAATCTGGGTCCACGCAAGCAAACATCTCTAAACCACCATGTAAATGTACATATGCCACAAACTGCCACTTTGACACATACCTAAATTTAATATTAAATTATTTTTTGTTTATTGTTCCTTGTCATTAATGCTTACCTTAATCTCTGTTTCTTCATCTTCCTTGTCATTAATGCTTACCTTAATCTCTGTTTCTTCATCTTCCTTGTCATTAATGCTTACCTTAATCTCTGTTTCTTTATCTTCCTTGTCTTTAATGCTTACCTTAATCTCTGTTTCTTCATCTTCCTTGTCTTTAATGCTTACCTTAATCTCTGTTTCTTATTCTTTGTTTTCTTCTCTTTCTTCTTTCTATTCCTTGTCCCATATACTTACCTTTTGGGACATGTAACAGTATGATTATGTTGTGATAACGTACATTGGCAGGAAATGAAACACACCACACTTTTTTTTTGTTTGTTTTTTTTTACTGTACACATTCTTTTTTAAGAACTGTTTAAACATTCTAGAAATTTTAAAAAAGAACAATATAAAAATTGTAAGAAACATGGGTGGCTCCTTTAAAACAGTTGCCGTTGTCTTTGATCTGTGAAAGAAAAACATCATCATTTTTTTTTTGTGTTTTTTTTGGTGGACATGAGTTTAAACTATTTTTCAAATAAATAACTAAAACTTACATTGCTCTTGGGCAACAGGGCGTCTGGGGCGCAGCCTCCTCCCTGGGTCCAGCAATACGTCCGGCTCTGAATCTGTTTGGATCCAAAACACAAGTATATTAGTTACTCTTTGTGCCTCCTGAAAGTCAGATTAGGTTATGCTTCGAGGCATCAAATCACTCACCTTCCGCAGCCACCTCTTCAGGTTCTGCACCTCCCTCCGCTATCCCTTGGGATGGGCCGGCGACATCAGAATCTACATAGAACAATAGTGCACATTAGGCTATGTCTTTCTTGCATGTATCAGGACATATGTTATTTGGATAGTCTTACCGGAGTCAGGTTGCTGCTCACAGAGGCTAGACTCCCTGTCGTGCGATTCCCCCCCCCCCCCTGCATACTGAGGTCCAGTGCTTCCTCATACTCACTGGCAGAGGAGGGGGTGGGCGTTGGCACTGGCGGTGGGCCACCTATACCTTCCCCAGCTTCGTCCAACACTGGGCTGCGGGCTCTTTTCCGGGTGGGGCGGCGACGCATATTCCATTCATGAGCTGAAATATAAACACAATCATAAAAACAGGCCCAGCCAAGGCCAGTGTGATTCTTGCATGTCAAGTTGCCACACTTACATGGAAAATGTTTGGCAAAGTACCGTGTAGCGATAACCCTTATCGCCGAAGGGCTTCACCGCCCGAGACGTCCTTTTCCCAATCGTAAGAGGTGCTGCTGGAATTCCAGAGTCGTCCGTGAGGAAACAGGAACAGCCCTTACAAGGGCTAGTGAATTGTAATATAGCGTTTCCCCCAATAAGAGACAGAACTCAGTATTGAGGGTGAAGATGAACTGAACTTTATTAGTGCCACACTGGGCCTTATATACACAAGTCTCCATTGCATGACACACACCGACCAATAGCAGCAGGGCACACAATCCCTCAACTCTGCCGGTGACGCAATCAGCAATACAATAGACGTCTGTAATACACTCAATCCGAACAATGCCATTGTCTGTGACGTAATCAATCAATACAATGGCAGTCAGAACAATGAATAATGTAATCAATCAATACAATGGCAGTCAGAACAATGAATAACGTGATCAATCAATACACTGGCAGTCTGTAACATGCTTAAGAAAAGGAAAGTAATGAACCTGTGTAAAGTCCAAAGGGGCAGAGAGTCTGTCACATACCGCCTCACCCGGGGCCTATGCCTCCTCTTTAAGTCAGACCAGTGTTGGCCGATCTGAGTGAAGGTATAGGTGGTCCCCATATGCGGGCAATCGCGTCTACCACCGCCAGCGCCAACGTCCTCTTCTCGAAATCGCACGACAGGAAATCGTAGCGATTCCTCAGCATCATCTGTTTTGAAAAAACACAATGGTACCTCATTAGTCACACAAAAACATGTCCAAGTCTCCTGCCCTACCTAAAGTCACTTTCTGCCCCTCATTGCTACTTACATGGGCCTAGTTCTACAATCTGCATGTAGGCTAGTTTGATGTTGCGCACATGTTTAAAAGTAAGGTGGGCTAGTATCAGGATATATGTCTAATCATTGCACTTGGTCACTTTATATGCAGTCTCACACTTAGTCACTTGATATGCAATTTCTTGCACTGTTTGTATTTTTACTGGATATTAGTGGTGTTGCGTATGTACTCTTTATATGCATTGTTGTCATATGCATTGACACGTTAATTTCATCAATTTATTAGGGATTATTAATTTGGGATTTTTGTGCCGGCACAAATAGGTTTAAATTTATTGTAAGGGGCTTCTTATATTAATATACGTGCTTAGAATTAGGAGTTAACCCAGAAATATATTGCTGCGTTTGCAACACTGGATGGATTTTGGGGACTGGCAGTGTTTTTAATGTGTTGTTTGTTGTACAGTGTTTGTCATGTTTAGTGGTTTTGATTAGAGATGAGCGAACTTTTGAAAAATTCGATTCGACTGATTCGCCGAATTTTCCGACAAAAATCGTTTCGACCCGAATAAATTCGCGACGAATCGCTATTAAAAACGGCTATTTCTGAGCCTCCTAGAGCCTCAATAGGGTTGTAAACCATTCTGCCTTGCTGTAACACGCACAGGATGCGTGCTGGGTTAGTTAAATAATACTTTGAAGAAATATCACATGCAGATCAGAGGCATCGCTAATAGAATCGCAGAGCGGCACAATTGAATTCAAGAGAGTTGAAGTGGCATCACTATGAGGGGCAGGAGCCCAAACATTGCTTTAAAGAGACACTGGAGTTGGCAGCAGCAGGAGCCCAAAAATTGGATGAATCACACCCTGGAGTTGGCAGCAGCAGCAGGAGCCCAAACATTACTTTAAAGAGACACTGGGGTTGGCTTCAGGAACCCAAAAATTGGATGAATCACACCCTGGAGTTGGCAGCAGCAGCAGGAGCCCAAATATTACTTTAAAGAGACCCTGGGGTTGGCTTCAGGAGCCCAAAAATTGGATGAATCACACCCTGGAGTTGGCAGCAGCAGCAGGAGCCCAAATATTACTTTAAAGAGATCCTGGGGTTGGCTTCAGGAGCCCAAAAATTGGATGAATCACACCCTGGAGTTGGCAGCAGCAGCAGCAGGAGCCCAAACATTACTTCAAAGAGACCCTGGGGTTGGCTTCAGGAGCCCAAAAATTGGATGAATCACACCCTGGAGTTGGCAGGAGTTGACAGCAGCAGCAGCAGGAGCCCAAACATTACTTTAAAGAGACCCTGGGGTTGGCTTCAGGAGCCCAAAAATTGGATGAATCACACCCTGGAGTTGGCAGAAGTTGGCAGCAGCAGCAGGAGCCCAAACATTACTTAAAAGAGACACTGGGGTTGGCTTCAGGAGCCCAAAAATTGGATGAATCACACCCTGGAGTTGGCAGGAGTTGGCAGTAGCAGCAGCAGGAGCCCAAATATTACTTTAAAGAGACACTGGGGTTGGCTTCAGGAGCCCAAACATTGGATGATTCACACCCTGGAGTTGGCAGCAGCAGCAGCAGTAGCCCAAACATTACTTCAAAGAGACCCTGGGGTTGGCTTCAGGAGCCCAAAAATTGGATGAATCACACCCTGGAGTTGGCAGGAGTTGACAGCAGCAGCAGCAGGAGCCCAAACATTACTTTAAAGACACCCTGGGGTTGGCTTCAGGAGCCCAAAAATTGGATGAATCACACCCTGGAGTTGGCAGAAGTTGGCAGCAGCAGCAGGAGCCCAAACATTACTTAAAAGAGACACTGGGGTTGGCTTCAGGAGCCCAAAAATTGGATGAATCACACCCTGGAGTTGGCAGGAGTTGACAGCAGCAGCAGGAGCCCAAATATTACTTTAAAGAGACCCTGGGGTTGGCTTCAGGAGCCCAAAAATTGGATGAATCACACCCTGGAGTTGGCAGGAGTTGGCAGTAGCAGCAGCAGGAGCCCAAATATTACTTTAAAGAGACACTGGGGTTGGCTTCAGGAGCCCAAAAATTGGATGATTCACACCCTGGAGTTGGCAGCAGCAGCAGCAGTAGCCCAAATATACACTGGAGTTGGCTTCAGGAGCCCAAAAATTGGATGAATCACACCCTGGAGTTGGCAGCAGCAGGAGCCCAAATATTACTTTAAAGAGACCCTGGGGTTGGCTTCAGGAGCCCAAAAATTGGATGAATCACACCCTGGAGTTGGCAGCAGCAGGAGCCCAAATATTACTTTAAAGAGACCCTGGGGTTGGCTTCAGGAGCCCAAAAATTGGATGAATCACACCCTGGAGTTGGCAGCAGCAGCAGCAGGAGCCCAAACATTACTTTAAAGAGACACTGGGGTTGGCTTCAGGAGCCCAAAAATTGGATGAATCACACCCTGGAGTTGGCAGCAGCAGGAGCCCAAATATTACTTTAAAGAGACCCTGGGGTTGGCTTCAGGAGCCCAAAAATTGGATGATTCACACCATGGAGTTGGCAGCAGCAGCAGCAGGAGCCCAAATATACACTGGAGTTGGCTCCAGGAGCCCAAAAATTGGATGAATCACACCCTGGAGTTGGCAGCAGCAGCAGCAGGAGCCCAAACATTACTTTAAAGAGACACTGGGGTTGGCTTCAGGAGCCCAAAAATTGGATGAATCACATCCTGGAGTTGGCAGAAGTTGGCAGTAGCAGCAGCAGGAGCCCAAATATTACTTTAAAGAGACCCTGGGGTTTGCTTCAGGAGCCCAAAAATTGGATGATTCACACCCTGGAGTTGGCAGCAGCAGCAGCAGGAGCCCAAATATACACTGGAGTTGGCTTCAGGAGCCCAAAAATTGGATGAATCACACCCTGGAGTTGGCAGCAGCAGGAGCCCAAATATTACTTTAAAGAGACCCTGGGGTTGGCTTCAGGAGCCCAAAAATTGGATGAATCACACCCTGGAGTTGGCAGAAGTTGGCAGTAGCAGCAGCAGGAGCCCAAATATTACTTTAAAGAGACCCCGGGGTTGGCTTCAGGAGCCCAAAAATTGGATGAATCACACCCTGGAGTTGGCAGAAGTTGGCAGTAGCAGCAGCAGGAGCCCAAATATTACTTTAAAGAGACCCTGGGGTTGGCTTCAGGAGCCCAAAAATTGGATGAATCACACCCTGGAATTGGCAGCAGCAGCAGCAGGAGCCCAAACATTACTTCAAAGAGACCCTGGGGTTGGCTTCAGGAGCCCAAAAATTGGATGAATCACACCCTGGAGTTGGCAGGAGTTGACAGCAGCAGCAGCAGGAGCCCAAACATTACTTTAAAGAGACCCTGGGGTTGGCTTCAGGAGCCCAAAAATTGGATGAATCACACCCTGGAGTTGGCAGAAGTTGGCAGCAGCAGCAGGAGCCCAAACATTACTTAAAAGAGACACTGGGGTTGGCTTCAGGAGCCAAAATTGGATGAATCACACCCTGGAGTTGGCAGGAGTTGACAGCAGCAGCAGCAGGAGCCCAAATATTACTTTAAAGAGACCCTGGGGTTGGCTTCAGGAGCCCAAAAATTGGATGAATCACACCCTGGAGTTGGCAGGAGTTGGCAGTAGCAGCAGCAGGAGCCCAAATATTACTTTAAAGAGACACTGGGGTTGGCTTCAGGAGCCCAAAAATTGGATGATTCACACCCTGGAGTTGGCAGCAGCAGCAGCAGTAGCCCAAATATACACTGGAGTTGGCTTCAGGAGCCCAAAAATTGGATGAATCACACCCTGGAGTTGGCAGCAGCAGCAGCAGGAGCCCAAACATTACTTTAAAGAGACACTGGGGTTGGCTTCAGGAGCCCAAAAATTGGATGAATCACACCCTGGAGTTGGCAGCAGCAGGAGCCCAAATATTACTTTAAAGAGACCCTGGGGTTGGCTTCAGGAGCCCAAAAATTGGATGATTCACACCCTGGAGTTGGCAGCAGCAGCAGCAGGAGCCCAAATATACACTGGAGTTGGCTCCAGGAGCCCAAAAATTGGATGAATCACGCCCTGGAGTTGGCAGCAGCAGCAGCAGGAGCCCAAACATTACTTTAAAGAGACACTGGGGTTGGCTTCAGGAGCCCAAAAATTGGATGAATCACACCCTGGAGTTGGCAGAAGTTGGCAGTAGCAGCAGCAGGAGCCCAAATATTACTTTAAAGAGACCCTGGGGTTTGCTTCAGGAGCCCAAAAATTGGATGATTCACACCCTGGAGTTGGCAGCAGCAGCAGCAGGAGCCCAAATATACACTGGAGTTGGCTTCAGGAGCCCAAAAATTGGATGAATCACACCCTGGAGTTGGCAGCAGCAGCAGCAGGAGCCCAAATATTACTTTAAAGAGACCCTGGGGTTGGCTTCAGGAGCCCAAAAATTGGATGAATCACACCATGGAGTTGGCAGAAGTTGGCAGTAGCAGCAGCAGGAGCCCAAATATTACTTTAAAGAGACCCTGGGGTTTGCTTCAGGAGCCCAAAAATTGGATGATTCACACCCTGGAGTTGGCAGCAGCAGCAGCAGCAGCCCAAATATACACTGGAGTTGGCTTCAGGAGCCCAAAAATTGGATGAATCACACCCTGGAGTTGGCAGCAGCAGCAGCAGGAGCCCAAATATTACTTTAAAGAGACCCTGGGGTTGGCTTCAGGAGCCCAAAAATTGGATGAATCACACCCTGGAGTTGGCAGAAGTTGGCAGTAGCAGCAGCAGGAGCCCAAATATTACTTTAAAGAGACCCTGGGGTTGGCTTCAGGAGCCCAAAAATTGGATGAATCACACCCTGGAGTTGGCAGAAGTTGGCAGTAGCAGCAGCAGGAGCCCAAATATTACTTTAAAGAGACCCTGGGGTTGGCTTCAGGAGCCCAAAAATTGGATGAATCACACCCTGGAGTTGGCAGAAGTTGGCAGTAGCAGCAGCAGGAGCCCAAATATTACTTTAAAGAGACCCTGGGGTTGGCTTCAGGAGCCCAAAAATTGGATGAATCACACACTGGAGTTGGCAGCAGCAGCAGCAGGAGCCCAAATATACACTGGAGTTGGCTTCAGGAGCCCAAAAATTGGATGAATCACACCCTGGAGTTGGCAGCAGCAGGAGCCCAAATATTACTTTAAAGAGACCCTGGGGTTGGCTTCAGGAGCCCAAAAATTGGATGAATCACACCCTGGAGTTGGCAGCAGCAGGAGCCCAAATATTACTTTAAAGAGACCCTGGGGTTGGCTTCAGGAGCCCAAAAATTGGATGAATCACACCCTGGAGTTGGCAGCAGCAGCAGCAGGAGCCCAAATATACACTGGAGTTGGCTTCAGGAGCCCAAAAATTGGATGAATCACACCCTGGAGTTGGCAGAAGTTGGCAGCAGCAGCAGCAGGAGCCCAAAAAATGGCCTAAAGACATAAATATGTTTTGCACCATTTGGAAAGTGTAAAACGTGGCACCATGCTGAATCTAGTCGCATGCATCAGGCATTGGTGGGTGGAAATCCTGGCTGATCCATCCCTGATTCATTTTGACAAAGGTGAGTCTCTCCACATTTTTAGTTGACAGACGAGTTCTCCTCGCCGTAACTATGGCCCCCGCCGCACTAAACACCCGCTCAGATGGCACGCTACTTGCCGGGCAGGACAGCTTTTCCAGGGCAAACTCTGCTAGTTGCGGCCACAAATCAAGTTTGGCTGCCCAGAAGTCCAGCGGATCCTCAAGGTGTGTTGGCATGGTCATGTCAAAGTATGACATGACCTGCTGGTTGAGGTCCTGCTCCAGGTCTTCCTGCTGCTCATGAGTAGCCTCACTATGCGGGTGTAGAAAGCTACTCATTAGCGACTGAAGACTGAGGCTGCTGCTGCTGATGGAGCTTCTGCTGCTGCTCCTGCCAACCCCCCCAGCGGCCATGGCAGTGGAAGGTGAGCGCAGAGGTCCCCTCGAGTCAGACCTGCGAGAGTATGGACCATGGCGCAGATAGGCATCGGCCAACTGCCTACGTAGAATGTCTTTGTAGTAGTTGAGTTTGTCCTCCCTCTCGGTGGGTTTAAAAAATGCCCCCATTTTGTGCCGGAAGCGAGGGTCCAATAAGGTGGACAGCCAGAAGTCATCCCGCCGACAGATGGAAACAATTCTGGGGTCACTACGCAAGCACGTGAGCATGCTTCGTGCCATTTGCGCAAGTGACTCGGATGGACTACCTGTCTCCATCTCCACTGCATACTGCCACGGTGTGCCCGGGTCCTCTGTCTCGCCTTCCTCAAAAACCTCTAGCTCCTCTGGCTGCTCCTGCTCCTCCTCTCCTGTCCGCTGACTAGATAAACCAGCCATTTCGCCAAGCCTAAACTGTGTTTCGCTGGGCAACTCCTCCTCCTCCTCTTCCTCCTCCTCCTCCAGTTCAGCTCCAGCGGGGTTCATGTGGCCGTAAGATGTAAACGCCATGTCTCCAGTGCCCTGACCAGCCATGGTTTCCAACATGTGCTGTAGTACATGAAGCAGTGGAATCACGTCGTTCATCCCGTAATCCTGCCGACTGACAAATAAAGTGGCATCCTCAAAGGGCCTGAGCAAACGGCAGGTGTCACGTATGAGCTGCCACTGGTTGACATTGAAGTTACACAGGGGAGTCCCCCTATCTGCTTGGATCATCAGGAAATCCGTGATGGCTTTTCTCTGTTCATATAATCGGTCCAACATGTGAAGGGTGGAATTCCAACGGGTGGAAACATCGCAAATCAGACTATGTTGGGGGATACCATTCTGACGCTGTAGCTCAAGAAGGGTGTGTTTGGCGGTGTAGGAGTGGCTGAAGTGCATGCAAAGTTTCCTTGAAGTTGTTAGGATGTCTTGCAGATGGGGGGAACACTTCAGAAACCGCTTGACAACCAGATTGAAGACGTGAGCCATGCAGGGGGCATGGGTCAGGCTTCCTTGGCGCAGCGCAGACAAAATGTTCTTCCCATTGTCGGTAACCATGATTCCCATTTTGTTTTCTCGGAGTAAGCCATGTTTGGATTTCCTGATGAATACATTTAAGCAGTTCCTCCCCTGTGTGACTCCGTTCGCCAAGACAAACCATGTGAAGCACTGCGTGACACCTCCGTGCCCTGCACACATGGTAGACTGGAGGGGCACTGAGACTTGAGCCTACAGTGGAGGGTGAGGAGATGGCGGAGGATGAGGAGGCCGAGTCGCACGGTGTCACAGGTCCAATGGGCAGAGAGCGCGGAGGCCGAAGCGGCGTGACCTGTCCAAGTTCCTGCTGCTGCTGCAAAGGGACCACATTCACCCAGTGGGCCGTAAACAACATGTACTGCCCCTGACCGTAGTTACAGCTCCAGATGTCGGCGCTGCCATGTATTTTGCTACACACCGACAGGCTCAAGGACTGGCCCACCTTCTGTTCAACAAAAGTGTGCAGCGCTGGTACTGCCTTCTTGGCAAAGAAATGACGGCTTGGGACTCTCCACCTCGGCTCGGCACAAGCCATCAGTTCTCTGAAAGGTGCAGATTCCACCACCTGAAAAGGGAGCGACTGCAGCACCAGCAACTTGGACAGGAGCACATTCAGCTTCTGCGCCGTAGGATGAGTGGGCGCATACTGCTGTCTCTTGGACATGGCTTCGCTGATGGATTGCTGGCGGGATGCATGACTTGGAGGAGGAGGAGCAATAGCGACAGAGGATGGGTATGACGCACAGCTGCCTTCGGCTGAGGTGCTGGAGCCTTGGCTGGCAGAAATTGGGAGCTCACTTGGTGAGGAAGCAGACTGGACCACCCCTTGGGAGCCTCGGTTCTCCCAGGTCGCTTTATGGTGACGCATCATATGTTGACGCAGGGCCGTGGTGCCAACATTTGGACCCTGGCCACGCTTCACCTTTTGCCTACATATCTTGCATGTGGCCATGTTACCCTCCTGCGGATGCCTCAGGAAAAACTGCCACACTGCCGAGTAGCTACTTTTCCCACCCCCTGGCCTCACTGATTCACTGCTGCTGTTGCCAACTCCAGGAACCCCTGCTCCACTACCTCCCGATAAGGTAGACTGCCGCACAGCAGGTGCTCTACCCCGGCCCCGGCCGGCTCCAGCCTTTGGAATTGTGCCCCCATGCTGACTGCTACCACCTTGCTGCCTCAGCTGCTGACTCCGGGGCAACCTGCGCCCCTCTTCTCCTGATGATGACGATGAAGCCCCTTCCTCACCCGGCTCCCAAGTGCGATCGGCTTCATCGTCATCATCATCATCACCGAGTTGTGGCTGTACGTCACTGATGTTCGTGGATTCGTCAACAGTGTCTGGCGCAGGAGCTGGAACACTCGCAGCACCCACGACACTGTCCACATCACTATTTGTCTGCCTAGCTAAAGAAGCCACCTCCATTTCTTGGCTGGGCAGTAGCTGCTGACTGTCCTCCTGTATCTGATCGTCCTCCTCACTAAAGAGTGGAGCTGAACCCAAAGCATAGGATACGTCGCTGGGGGAGGGAACGGCGTAGGACAGAGGCAATGGGAGGACAGGGACTGCTCTCGGGGCATGCCAACTCAGGGTTGTGTCAGAGGAACCTACCGACCCTAGACTGGGGGTCTCAGACGTAAGTTGTGATGATGTTGTTGATGAGCGCGTCAACCAATCTACCACGGCAGATGCGTTACTGGTGGAGACCCGACCGCTAGCAGATACTGGCAGATTAGGTCTCTCAGCGTGACTCCTGCTGCTACTGGCCCCCAGTCTGATGCGAGCTCTGCCTGCGGAATCTTGGCCTCTGCCACTCCTCTTTTCACTTCCAGGCACTTGTCTGCACGACATAGTCTAACTGGCGTGGTATTTTAAGGTGATATTTTAAGATCCCCCGGGCAGCGGTGGGTCTATATGAAACAGAATATAATGCACACCAAAAGTGAGCAGTAACACTCAGCCTCCAACAGGCCTGCTTAGTGTAAATAAGAGAGCTGCTTAGTGTAAATAAAGAGGGGTATGCTATGTTACAGAATGGGATGCCCCAACAGAAGTGCACCTGGCAGGCAGCAGTAAGCCTATGCCCAGCAAAAGTGTCTTTATCAGGGCTCATTTCAATTATAATAGGTGCAAATGGTTATATGGTCTTAAAGAGAGGCTGCTGTAGTCACAGAATGGGATGCCCCAAAAAAGATCCAGTAGTGCTATGCCCAGCAAAAGTGTCTTTATCAGGCCTAATTTCAATTATAATAAGTGCAAATGGTTATATGGTCTTAAACAGAGGCTGCTGTAGTCACAGAATGGGATGCCCCAAAAAAGATCCAGTAGTGCTATGCCCAGCAAAAGTGTCTTTATCAGGCCTAATTTCAATTATAATAAGTGCAAATGGTTATATGGTCTTAAACAGAGGCTGCTGTAGTCACAGAATGGGATGCCCCAAAAAAGATCCAGTAGTGCTATGCCCAGCAAAAGTGTCTTTATCAGGGCTAATTTCAATTATAATAAGTGCAAATGGTTATATGGTCTTAAACAGAGGCTGCTGTAGTCACAGAATGGGATGCCCCAAAAAAGATCCAGTAGTGCTATGCCCAGCAAAAGTGTCTTTATCAGGGCTAATTTCAATTATAATAAGTGCAAATGGTTATATGGTCTTAAACAGAGGCTGCTGTAGTCACAGAATGGGATGCCCCAAAAAAGATCCAGTAGTGCTATGCCCAGCAAAAGTGTCTTTATCAGGGCTAATTTCAATTATAATAATTGCAAATGGTTATATGTTCTTAAACAGAGGCTGCTGTAGTCACAGAATGGGATGCCCCAAAAACCAGCAGTAAGTACACCTGGCAGGGTCCAGAAGTACTATGGCCAGCAAAAGTGTCTTTATCAGGCTAATTTCAATTATAATAAGAGCAAATGGTTATATGGTCTTAAACAGAGGCTGCTGTAGTCACAGAATGGGATGCCCTAAAAACCAGCAGTAAGTACACCTGGCAGGGTCCAGAAGTACTATGCCCAGCAAAAGTGTCTTTATCAGGCTAATTTCAAATATAATAAGAGCAAATGGTTATATGGTCTTAAACAGAGGCTGCTGTAGTCACAGAATGGGATGCCCTAAAAACCAGCAGTAAGTACACCTGGCAGGGTCCAGAAGTACTATGGCCAGCAAAAGTGTCTTTATCAGCCTAATTTCAAATATAATAAGAGCAAATGGTTATATGGTCTTAAACAGAGGCTGCTGTAGTCACAGAATGGGATGCCCTAAAAACCAGCAGTAAGTACACCTGGCAGGGTCCAGAAGTACTATGGCCAGCAAAAGTGTCTTTATCAGGCTAATTTCAATTATAATAAGAGCAAATGGTTATATGGTCTTAAACAGAGGCTGCTGTAGTCACAGAATGGGATGCCCTAAAAACCAGCAGTAAGTACACCTGGCAGGGTCCAGAAGTACTATGCCCAGCAAAAGTGTCTTTATCAGGCTAATTTCAAATATAATAAGAGCAAATGGTTATATGGTCTTAAACAGAGGCTGCTGTAGTCACAGAATGGGATGCCCTAAAAACCAGCAGTAAGTACACCTGGCAGGGTCCAGAAGTACTATGCCCAGCAAAAGTGTCTTTATCAGGCTAATTTCAAATATAATAAGAGCAAATGGTTATATGGTCTTAAACAGAGGCTGCTGTAGTCACAGAATGGGATGCCCTAAAAACCAGCAGTAAGTACACCTGGCAGGGTCCAGAAGTACTATGGCCAGCAAAAGTGTCTTTATCAGGCTAATTTCAAATATAATAAGAGCAAATGGTTATATGGTCTTAAACAGAGGCTGCTGTAGTCACAGAATGGGATGCCCTAAAAACCAGCAGTAAGTACACCTGGCAGGGTCCAGAAGTACTATGCCCAGCAAAAGTGTCTTTATCAGGCTAATTTCAAATATAATAAGAGCAAATGGTTATATGGTCTTAAACAGAGGTTGCTGTAGTCACAGAATGGGATGCCCTAAAAACCAGCAGTAAGTACACCTGGCAGGGTCCAGAAGTACTATGGCCAGCAAAAGTGTCTTTATCAGGCTAATTTCAATTATAATAAGAGCAAATGGTTATATGGTCTTAAACAGAGGCTGCTGTAGTCACAGAATGGGATGCCCTAAAAACCAGCAGTAAGTACACCTGGCAGGGTCCAGAAGTACTATGCCCAGCAAAAGTGTCTTTATCAGGCTAATTTCAAATATAATAAGAGCAAATGGTTATATGGTCTTAAACAGAGGCTGCTGTAGTCACAGAATGGGATGCCCTAAAAACCAGCAGTAAGTACACCTGGCAGGGTCCAGAAGTACTATGCCCAGCAAAAGTGTCTTTATCAGGCTAATTTCAAATATAATAAGAGCAAATGGTTATATGGTCTTAAACAGAGGCTGCTGTAGTCACAGAATGGGATGCCCTAAAAACCAGCAGTAAGTACACCTGGCAGGGTCCAGAAGTACTATGCCCAGCAAAAGTGTCTTTATCAGGCTAATTTCAAATATAATAAGAGCAAATGGTTATATGGTCTTAAACAGAGGCTGCTGTAGTCACAGAATGGGATGCCCTAAAAACCAGCAGTAAGTACACCTGGCAGGGTCCAGAAGTACTATGCCCAGCAAAAGTGTCTTTATCAGGCTAATTTCAAATATAATAAGAGCAAATGGTTATATGGTCTTAAACAGAGGCTGCTGTAGTCACAGAATGGGATGCCCTAAAAACCAGCAGTAAGTACACCTGGCAGGGTCCAGAAGTACTATGCCCAGCAAAAGTGTCTTTATCAGGCTAATTTCAATTATAATAAGAGCAAATGGTTATATGGTCTTAAACAGAGGCTGCTGTAGTCACAGAATGGGATGCCCTAAAAACCAGCAGTAAGTACACCTGGCAGGGTCCAGAAGTACTATGGCCAGCAAAAGTGTCTTTATCAGGCTAATTTCAAATATAATAAGAGCAAATGGTTATATGGTCTTAAACAGAGGCTGCTGTAGTCACAGAATGGGATGCCCTAAAAACCAGCAGTAAGTACACCTGGCAGGGTCCAGAAGTACTATGCCCAGCAAAAGTGTCTTTATCAGGCTAATTTCAAATATAATAAGAGCAAATGGTTATATGGTCTTAAACAGAGGCTGCTGTAGTCACAGAATGGGATGCCCTAAAAACCAGCAGTAAGTACACCTGGCAGGGTCCAGAAGTACTATGGCCAGCAAAAGTGTCTTTATCAGGCTAATTTCAATTATAATAAGAGCAAATGGTTATATGGTCTTAAACAGAGGCTGCTGTAGTCACAGAATGGGATGCCCTAAAAACCAGCAGTAAGTACACCTGGCAGGGTCCAGAAGTACTATGCCCAGCAAAAGTGTCTTTATCAGGCTAATTTCAAATATAATAAGAGCAAATGGTTATATGGTCTTAAACAGAGGCTGCTGTAGTCACAGAATGGGATGCCCTAAAAACCAGCAGTAAGTACACCTGGCAGGGTCCAGAAGTACTATGGCCAGCAAAAGTGTCCTTATCAGGCTAATTTCAATTATAATAAGAGCAAATGGTTATATGGTCTTAAACAGAGGCTGCTGTAGTCACAGAATGGGATGCCATAAAAACCAGCAGTAAGTACACCTGGCAGGGTCCAGAAGTACTATGGCCAGCAAAAGTGTCTTTATCAGGCTAATTTCAAATATAATAAGAGCAAATGGTTATATGGTCTTAAACAGAGGCTGCTGTAGTCACAGAATGGGATGCCCTAAAAACCAGCAGTAAGTACACCTGGCAGGGTCCAGAAGTACTATGGCCAGCAAAAGTGTCTTTATCAGGCTAATTTCAAATATAATAAGAGCAAATGGTTATATGGTCTTAAACAGAGGCTGCTGTAGTCACGTAATGGGATGCCCTAAAAACCAGCAGTAAGTACACCTGGCAGGGTCCAGAAGTACTATGGCCAGCAAAAGTGTCTTTATCAGGCTAATTTCAATTATAATAAGAGCAAATGGTTATATGGTCTTAAACAGAGGCTGCTGTAGTCACAGAATGGGATGCCCTAAAAACCAGCAGTAAGTACACCTGGCAGGGTACAGAAGTACTATGGCCAGCAAAAGTGTCTTTATCAGGCTAATTTCAATTATAATAAGAGCAAATGGTTATATGGTCTTAAACAGAGGCTGCTGTAGTCACAGAATGGGATGCCCTAAAAACCAGCAGTAAGTACACCTGGCAGGGTCCAGAAGTACTATGGCCAGCAAAAGTGTCTTTATCAGGCTAATTTCAAATATAATAAGAGCAAATGGTTATATGGTCTTAAACAGAGGCTGCTGTAGTCACAGAATGGGATGCCCTAAAAACCAGCAGTAAGTACACCTGGCAGGGTCCAGAAGTACTATGCCCAGCAAAAGTGTCTTTATTAGGCTAATTTCAAATATAATAAGAGCAAATGGTTATATGGTCTTAAACAGAGGCTGCTGTAGTCACAGAATGGGATGCCCTAAAAACCAGCAGTAAGTACACCTGGCAGGGTCCAGAAGTACTATGGCCAGCAAAAGTGTCTTTATCAGGCTAATTTCAATTATAATAAGAGCAAATGGTTATATGGTCTTAAACAGAGGCTGCTGTAGTCACAGAATGGGATGCCTCACAGCAGACTTAAGATCAGTTCAGTATATATGCACAGTTAGTTAGTATAAGCAGCCTGAAAACGCTAACAAAGCCTGTCAGGCTGGATGAAAAAAAAAAAAAAAAAACTCCCTGTGACAGGCTGACAGCCTCTGATTTTTCTACCTTTCCCTGTTTTTCGTTGACTTTCTGTCTGTCTCCTGTCTGTCTCCTGCCTGTTTCCAGCCTGTCCCTGTCTGTCCCTGCCTGTCTAACTGTCTCTCTCCCTGCCTACAGCAGCGTCCTGTCTCTCACGAATGCAATAGAGAAATGAGGAAAAGCAAGATGGCCGGCCTTAAATAGCGCTGTGACGTCACCGGGCTTGCTGGCTGCTGATAGGCTGCATGTGACTGTCCCAGCTTGCACTGGCGCGGGGTTGATGTCTGGACATGTCCCGTCCGCCATCTTAGAATGCCTGTAATGTAAATGAATGGATGTTAAAGGAAAACTTCGAGCGATCGAATCGCGGGGAAATTCGGATTCGATCCGAATCGAATTTTTCCTGAAATTCGGATCGAATCCGGGTTCGTCCGGATCGATTCGCTCATCCCTAGTTTTGATATTTTGATTCTTAATAAATATTATTTAATTGACTTTGATATTGTTGGTGCTCCTGTGTTTTAGGTTAGTGGGCAGTGTCCCATTAGCCTAATCTTGGTGTAAGGTGGGCTAGTAGTTTACTTTAACAAGTCAGTTGATCCTCATTAGCCATAGCTATTTTTTAAAAGCGCTTTGTGCGCACACATAAACGCACACTCGCCTACTCACATCCATGATGATGTCGTCCTGCTCCTGTGTGTATATTGCTGGCGACATCTTGGATGCTCTTCCGGGTATGGCTTTGACGTTCCCCCGCAGGCACACAGGCTGCTGAACACGCCCACACGGTAAAAATATTTAAAGGTCAATGCACTCAGCTCTGTGTTGGATACCATATCAATATGGGCAGACCAAAAGGGAGCAGGAAGAGCCACAAAAGCCCAGAGGCGCAGAGTAGCGCATCATCTACTAAACAACATAAGAGCAGGCACAAGACCCATGCTGAACATGCCCCCACTAAAATGGTGGTTACGCCACAGACACAGGCACATCACAAAAAACGCAGGAGGCAGGATCCTTTGACACCTTCGCCACAACCTGCCAAATCAACACGACCACACAAGGGTGCCAAATCTATTAAGACCCTGCAGCATCCTACTCCACAACACACCAAGCATACTCAAAAAAACAAACACACCAGCAAGGGTAAGCGTAGTGTCAAACCCTCCACCCCACCCAGGTCACCCACCCCTCCACCTCAACCCTCTGGGTCTCAAAGTTCAACTAACTCAGATTCCCCATCCAGCTCAACAGGTGAAAGCTACACAGGCACCCAGACATTAACCCAGAGCAGCACACACACACCATCACACTCCCCCCTAAGCCCAAGAACCACACACGACTCCCCAGATAGCCAACCATCTATTTCAACTGATGCAGGGGACACCACACACCCATGTGGGCGCCAACTACGCCGTGGGTCACTAACAGCCCGTTTTTGCGATGCACAAAGCATGGCTGTTGCCAATGCCGTTTGTGAGCATTATGATGCCCTATTTGGCCATAATTCAAAAGCCACCACAAAGCAGGCCAAGCAGGAGATCTGGACTAATATTGCCCGCCAAGTTAATAGTGTGGGTTCTGTCCGTCGAGATATCGAACAAATTAAGCGGAAATTTGGGGACCTCAAATATTACAGTAAAAAGAAAATGGACATGCGCCGCCAGCAGAGGTAAAGCCCATTAGAAAAGCATTTATAGTCGCATTGGTAACAGGATGTAACACTTATTAGGTGTGCTTTAATCTTCCCCAGCCTGCAGACAGGGGGTGGTTTACCAACCAAAATAATACTAACCCCAGCCGAGGAACATGTCTATACATACATACACCCGGCCATCGTTCAGGGCCTGCAAGAGGCACACGACACCGACCGGAATGTTAGGTCACAAGGTGAGTTTGATTTGGCCATGAGATTTTAAAATGAGGTACCAATGCCCGTGTTAGCCAGACAACACACTGTACTTGCTGTTTAATCTAATCTAACACTCTCACTTCCAAGGACAAAGTCAACAGACCACACAAGGCCAAGCAACCCCTGGCTTATCCCCCAGGCCCATGCCACACCAGGATTCGCCACAACGAACCCAAATTGATATTGTGGATGAGGTAAGTCAATGGTCCTTTGTGTGGACTTTTAACATTGAATTTGGATCCATTCGTTTGCCATAAGGAAACTAATATGAACCTACATTTCTTTACAGAACATAGTAAGTCCACCAATAATAGAACATATAAGAGATTTGGAGGAGGATACACATGAGATGTCACAAACCACTACTGAGCCAGTGGCCGCAACTCAGACTCCACAGGCACAACAACAACATCCACACCCTCATTCTGAATCTGAACCACCCACCCGTGCCACTGCTAGAACACAGCCAAGGCGCCATATAAGCCAACGAAGGCAGCTTCAAAATATGGAGGAAGCCTGGCGCCAGGAAAATATTGCATTTTCAGCAAGCACACAACAATTTAATGCCACTGTGTGCACCCAACTAACATCCCTGAATACCCAATTAGAGATTTTAAACAGAAATGTGTCTGCCCTAAACAGCCATATGGGGCAAATGGTCCAACAATGGCAGCACATTAACCAAAGCTTGACACACATTGCTGCACACATTCCCCCACACCATCAATCAACTGCAACATCCTCCCCAACCTACCACTAAATTGTGGTGTAATAGTATATGACCCCACGTTCAAGTTTCAGTTTTTCCCAAAAAAAACAAATGAAAATTAACAATTTGTTTAATCACAAAGCAAAAAATAAAAAAATTAAAAAAAGCCTTGTGATTTATGAAAATACATTGGCCACAAGTTCAGCACGTATTGTGTGTGCTGTGCCACTTTGTGTACCAGAGTAAGGAGGGGTCTGCTCGTCAGAAATCGGTAAAGGTTCTGCAGCCAGGTCAGTATATCGAGCAATCCTGCTTCTAATGGCAAGGTTGTGCAGGACCCCACAAGCAATAATGATTTGGATGACCTTGCCAGACTGATACTGAAGGGCACCCCCACTCTGATCCAGACATCGGAACGCATCTTCAACAACCCAAAGGCACGTTCCACCACAGAGCGAGTCCTCCTATGGGCTGTGTTATAGCGCTCCTGGGCCTGGGAAGATGGGTGAAGGATGGGTGTGAGCAGCCATGGTAACAAGGGATAGCCTGAGTCACCTGCAAAAATCCAAATGACAAACATAAGGTGGCTGCTAAAAATAAGGTTTAGCTGTGCTTTGGCACATTATTAAACAGGGACAAATAGGTGAGCTAGGTATTGTTTGAGGATATGACATTTTTGATGAGGCTACATACACATCCAACCTGTACACTCATTAAAAATGTCTGTGGAATGCTACTTAGATAAGAGGGCCATAACATAACACAATAGTGGTGAATCCCTTCACCCATTAAATTTAAATTAAAAACTAATAAAAAAGTTAAGTTGGCAAGTTTCATGGAAATGGATCACAGATTAGTGGTGTACTGGCAAATCTAAATTCAAACATGGGGGCCCACAACTACAACTTTAAGACACATACCCAGTAGCCATCCACCAGAAAGATCTCCAGATTGAAACCGGTGATACAGGCTTGAGTTCCTCAAAATATGCGCGTCATGCGTGGATCCAGGGAAGCCTGCAAACATACTGAAAAATTGTAGATCAGGGCCCGCCACTGCCTGAACATTGATGGAATGGCCCATCTTCCTGTTCCTGCACAAAGCCAACAAAAAGTGGAATTAGTGTGAGGCATAATAAATGTTTGCTTAAAAAAAAAGCAGACCCAAACCACATACCTGACCAGATATTCCTGGTCCGCAGGGGGGATCAATGAGACATGTGTGCAATCGATTGCACCAATGACGTTGGGCATGTCGGCTATGTTATAAAAGCCCAGCTTAACCGCATTCCAGGCTTCCCCTGTTTGAGGGAAAAAAATATAATTCTGTGCCAGGGTAGCCATGCCATCCAAAAACTTGGTTAGGCTGCGGCTCAGCGTAGACTGGAACATCCCCACGGAGAAGGCACCCAGTCTCTGGAACGAGCCGTTCGCCAAAAACTGCAGGCAGCCAACCAATTTGGTCATACCTGCAATTGCATGCCCCTTTCTTGTGGTGGGGGCTAACCATGGCCGCAGGTCGCTATACAAGGCATGGAGAGAAACACGGTTAAGGCGGGTGAGCTCGAATAGGTCAAAGTCATGCATGCAATCGATGTCCAATGGCGTTCGGTGAAGCCTGGTTTCTGCCATGCTCATAAGTACCAGACCGCGTAGCTGGCGCCTTTGATGTTGGCCCACAGAGGAATGCATTCCCAAAAAGCACGGAGCTCAAATACGGCTGGTCAGACTGAAGGCTCGGCGGCCACGTTTTATTAGGGTGATTTCAATCAGAAATCAAGGCTCTGCATCACTGAAAAAAACGGACCAATGAACGAGCCGTCCATTTTCCCGGGAAACAGCCTCTTGCGAGCCGACAATCGGAAAGGCGGCTGAGCACACACCTGAACGCATAAACGCACACAAAAACCAACGTAGCACCCTTTCCTGACCCGATCACAGCCCAAAACCAACGGGAAAACGCACGGGATAGCTGAACGGGGAGGCTCTGCATCAAGCCAATTGTTCTTCCTTCTTTGTGCCCTAATCCTAGCAATGCTAAGGAGAGGGTTTTGCCCTCTTTGGATGTGGTTAGGTGTCTGAAGTACTATCTGGTGGCTACTGCACCTTTCAGGAAAACTGATGCTCTTTTTGTGGTCCCTTCTGGTCCTAGGAAGGGTTTGGCTCCTGCCAAGTCTACTCTCAGCAAGTGGATTTGTCAGGCTGTGATTCAGGCCTATTTGTCAGCCTGTGATTCAGGGGAAGAATCCTCCCTTCCGCCTTACTGCTCATTCCACTCGTGCTATTGGTGCCTCATGGGCTTTTTAGCACCAGGCTTCTGTTGAACAAGTTTGCAAGGCCGCTACTTGGTCTTCTGTTCATACCTTTTCAAAGTTTTACAAGGTTGATGTTAGGGCCTCAGCTGATGATGCTTTTGGCCGAAAGGTTCTGCAGGTGGCAGTGGTTTAAACTGTCTGCTGCTGATTTTTCTTGGGGATCCCACCCTACTTTATGGACACTGCTATTGGATGTCCCACGTGTAAGTTTTATATTTGGAGCAGGACGTACTGTATACTAAGAAAAATACAATTCTGTGATTACTCACCTGTAGAATTGGTATTATGAGTATACAGTACGTCCTGCTCCAACCCACCCTTGGTTTTACATTATCTTGGATCCCCTGTATGGTGATTGTTATCATTGTTATAGTTGATAGTTTGGATTGTTTAATTCTCCCGGCTTCTCGTTGACAGCTTTTCAATGCTGGGGATTTGTGGGAGGTCCCCGGGTATTTGAGGGTCCGGGAGGAGCCTATTTTCGATGTCTCTGCAGTCCAGCGCCATCTGGCGGAGTATATCCCATGTGTAAGTATTAGATTTGGAGCAGGACGTACTGTATACTCATAATACCAATTCTACAGGTGAGTAATCACAGAATTGTATTTTTGTCACATGCTCTGTCTTATTGTTTCCTCATTTGGAATGTAAAAGAAACATTTTACATACCTGTGATTTACTTTAGAAACCATGCTGTTTCCAAGTTTCTGATATGTCTATATAAAGAGGGTGCTATTACTAATGAACTCCCAACACAATGTTATGCATATAGTGACTAGTTTTAAAAATATGACATGTGGGGGCTGATTCACTACTAGCACCACTTATTGCCAGATGAGCGTCTGTACAGCGGCGCTTAGAGCGACCGCTAGTAGACGCTGTAATCGGGTATCGGGCGCTGTAACAGACTAGCTCTAGTAACCTGGCCGGCATTGATGAATGTGCTGTGTAGTGGGCACTCTAACAACAGTATAATGCTGCAGCGAGCGAGAGGTAGCGCCAGCTCAGTGCGTTTGGCACTCGGCGCTCCACACCCTATTCAACAAAACACTACACACACACAGCGTCAGACTCTGTGTGATCAAAGTCTGTTTTTGAACACATATCCACCAGTAACAGAGCGGAAACACGTGGAAGGTCATTGTTTTAACACTGTGACAATAAAACTTTAGCGTCAGACCTGTAATTACAATTCTACATAAAAAAATAAAAAGTCCAAAAACATGTATAAAAGTGTTCGTTTGCAGCCAGGAGATGTCACACAATGATCTGAGCAAAAAAGAAAAATTGCCAAACACGCTATTTATACACAACTAATGAAAGCCCATTAAAATGTATGGGAGAGCGCTACAGAGCGACATGTACTACATGGTGCTCCTGAGCCTAGAGCATACGCTGAGCCACCAGGAATAATACATGTGATGCTACATGGCGCTGTTAGAGTCAGTCACCAGATTCGCTTTCTTAAATGTGGTTTCCCGTACAGCACCCGGCGTTCATCAGACGCTGCCTGCCTCTACGAGGCACTACCTGGCGCTATCCCATCTTAAATAACCTCCTTTAAAGCAGTCTCCATTCTGAACATGATTTTTCCGACTAAAAGCTTTATAGGGCGAAAACCATTTTTCCAGTGTAATTTCTTCCACAGTAGCCGTGCAGCTTTTCCACCACCGTGTCACCCGATAAAAATGATGTGTTGAAAGCCCAAAAAAAAACAATCTGAATCACTTGTGCGAGTTAATAAATGCTTCGTTTCCAGAAACAGCGCAAAGACTGCGAGTGGTGAATAACGCTTAATCAGGTTACGATATAAAAGATGTACGCTATGTTTTATGGAAGTTTACTCCCAGCCTTGGAGTGCAATTAAAAATTAAATTTGACTTACTGTCCGAACCACTCGAAATTAATGTCTTAATTTGATGGCGCCTGGATTTGACAAATTGCATGGTGTAGGAAGTTAATTTACGCGTGCTAAAAATAATGAAGTCGCTTTTCTTTATTAAAAAAAAATTACGAGTAGACAATCTGCTATTGTAGAGAAGAAGTAATAGAAGGGTAATGTTTTTAACCCCCTTCTCGGTTTCTCCGTTTTAATAAAGGTAATTTAAAAGAAATGAGATCTTAATTTTATTTGCCGTCTTCTTTAGATTTTCCTTTATAGATGTCCGGTGCTCAGGCACAGGAAGTAGCCGCATCATGAGGAGCTGACTGACCCTGATTTACTCTGCTCTTCCTCTATTAAACCGGACCTTCAGTGTGATTTAATGAAAAGCCCTCTTAAAACCTATTCCCTAGCATCTAACATTAATATATTTTAAGTTTTTAGTCACTAACTTATTATTCCTTCCCCCACTGGGCTGCAACTCTTTTCAGATATGGGAGCCGAGAGGAGTACAGGTTAAAGTGCAGGGGGTGGGGTTATCGTTGTGCTTTGCACAGACAGAGCAGAGCTGGGGTCAGGAAAGGGACAGCAATCCCAGAATGCAGAGTGACACAGTCAGAAGACACTTCCTGCTTGCAGGCTGCATGATGCTCCATGAGCCACCATCTTGGATGTTAAAAGGTTCGTAACATGCAGTAGATGCAGGTAGGATGATTTTTAATGTGCGCAATCTGTATGTACAGGGCGTGGGAAACATATAAGGTACGCTCTTATTCAGGATGAAAGTCCGCTTTAAGAATAAAAAATAGCTCCTCTGATAGCGCCATATAGTGTCCCATCCATCATTAGCGCCGGTGATTATTTGAGCGCTGGCACTTCCCTACAACATCAGATCACACCATGCGTATACCATACCTCTGTGTCATTCTCCCATAGATTTTAATGGAGCTTTACATTTTTGTCACTTTACTGTTAACTTTCCGTTTTTTTTTTAATTTTTTTTTTTTTAGGTCGCATGCATGTGCCACAAGATCCCTGGCATGTTTTTCACTCATTTTTTGCACTTTAGTTATGTGCTGCAAACATTTGTCATGTCATTCATATGTCCCCAATGGCAGAATACAAATACGAATACTTTATTGACCGCCAAGTAAGTACAGGATACATACAAGGAATGCTTCTTGGAGGGAGGTATCCCATTAGAGCTATAACATTAAATATAAAATAGAACATTTTAACATATTATACATATAATATTATACTATTATACATTTTTCCTTTTACATTAACATTTAACATATTTACATATGGTATCGGTGGTAAATCAGTCAGTTCGTGGCAGATTATTTAGTGGTGGTTATTTAGTGCCTTAACGGCTAGTGGATAAAAACTATTTTTGTACCTGGAGGTTCTTGTCGAAAGAGCCAAGTACCTCCGGCCAGAGGGCAAGAGTTTGAAAAATGAATGTCCTGGATGTGTTGGGTCCTCAGTTATTCTTTTTGCCTTTGAGCAGATCCTTTGCATGAATTGCTCCTCCAGGGATGGTAAGGGGCATCCAGTGATCCACTCGGCTGTCCTGGTGATCCTGTTCAGCCTGTTCTTGTCCTTGGCTGTGGTCCCGCAATACCAGACCGTGATGGAGGAGGTCAGAAGTGAGCCTATGGCACCATTATAAGCATCCCATGTGTTTGTTCATTATCACTGTGTTGCCATTTTTTAAAAATGACTTTTTCACCTGAAATTCCTGTTTTTTGAGCACTGGTGCGGGCACAGTGATTTTTTATAATAAATCCCCTAGTTTTCTGGCGCTCACCCCAGCACTACCTGTCACTAGCCCCATCGGCAATATGGGTCATGTGCAGGGCCGAGCATAGAGCCTAAAGAGCAGATCCGCAGAGCACCTGCAGCTGGCGTTGCAGCTTAGGCACTGAGAGCGTCTCTCAGTAGACTGAGATTTGGTAAATTGGGCTCCAAGTCTGCCAGTACTGGCCACATAAAGAGATAACATTTACTATGTGGTGGCTGATTCACTACTAGCGCCACATATTGCCAGATGAGCATCTGTATAGTGGCGCTTAGAGCAACCGCTAGTAGACACTGTAACCTAGTGTCTTGGTCGCTGTGAAGCTATGATATTTTTTATATATTTTGTTGTAAAAAATATTATACAATCAGAAATTACACTGTATATAGGATGATCCCTTTTATTTGACTCTAAATTTATATGCAGCATTGTGGGAAACCCTCCTTTGTTCTTGAAGATTTAGTAGCTTTAGTATCAGGTGTGCATTTGCATGCAAATTAAGCTGGCTACCTGTGATAGGTTAATCTGGGTCAGAGTATTACCTTGGTGAGTTTTGCCTGGGCCAATCAGAGATGACCTGCGGATTGCAAATGAAACAAAGGGTCAGCCTGATAAAAACAGTGAACTGGGAGAGACAAGAGAGATTCACACAGGACACACACGGACTTGTGTCTTGGATGGAGATGGACACAGGTGGACGATAAGATTTGCTTTGGGGGAGACCCGAATACAGCAGCCATCTTGTTTGGAGTTTGGATGAGGCCTGCTGATTTCTGCCTGGACCCGTTTAAAACAGATGAGTAATCCATTTTAATATATATATATATATATATATATATATATATATATATATATATTAGTGCTTGTAGCATTTTTTGTATTTTTACATTTTTGCAAGGCATATTACTGGCAAATGAACTTATTAGAAAAACTAGGTGTAATTTTAGGAGATATACATGTATTTGAGCTTTTAAGTAGCCTTATGCATTTAAGGGATGTAAATATACTTGCCAGCATTGGTGAATATGATGTGTGTTGGGCGCTCTAAAAAAAGTGCAGAGTGAGCGAGAGGTAGCGCCAGCTCAGTGCACCTGGCACTCGGTGCTCCACGCCATGTTTAACAAAAAACTGCACACAGCGTCTGCGCTATAAAGCATAGAGTAGCATAGAGTGCCAAACGCTGTGTGATCAAAGTCTGTGTTTGAACACATTTACACCAGTAACAAAGCGAAGACACATGGAATGACATTGTTTTAACACTGTGACAATGACACTTTAGTGCCAGACCTGTACATACAATTCTGCATAAAAAAATAAAAAGTAAAAAATGTATTAAAGTGTATGTTTGCAGCCAGGAGAGGTCACACAATGATTTGAGCAAAAAAAAAGGAAAACACTGTTTAAACACAAGCAAATGAATGGCCATTGAAATGTATGGGAGAGCAACACTGAGCGAAAGGTAATACGTGGCACTCTTGAATCTAGAGCACTGGCGCAGTACGCTGAGTCGCCTCTGGTGATACATGTGACGCTACATGGCGCTGTTAGAGTCACTCACCAGATTCGCTTTCTTAAATGTGGTTTTGAGTACAACGCCCGGCGTTCACCAGACACTACCTGGGCGCTATGAAGCACTACCTGCCGCTATCCCTTCTTAAATATCCCCCATAGATGAATATGTAACAGCCAGGCCAGACGTCAGCAGGAATCTGTGTTCACTGTTTGGCCACCTGCATATAATATAATTTTTTATCCTACAGTGAATATTTGCCCATCTAAATGAGGGTCAAGTTTAGAGGTATTTGACTGAATTTGACAATACGGAATTCAGAAAAACTTCAAATCCTAGACCGATCAGATCACTAAAAAGCAGCTTTATGAATTGCTGCTGGTGCTTAGAGCAGCAACTTCCGGGCTTAGACACGGATCAAGGCTCGTTACTTGTTTTTCTGTCGGTATTGATTGTTCTCCTGCTTTGTATGTTACTGAAGCCTGACCCCTTCATTCCTCACATGTCGTCGGGGCAACCGTGTAACAAGGTATAAATAAGAAATAGCAACAAGATATTGGCTATACAAACAGATCAGTGCCCTTGATATTTGACAATCCGTAGGTGTGTTTCATGTGGACTGTTTACAAACCGACTCCCCGACCTCACACTTAAACTCTCCAGCGAGTTGGGACAACAAAGAGAAACAGTCACCGAATCTAAAAAGCTACAAAAGAATTCAGACAAAATGTTTTCTTTTGTAGATGAACAAAAGGAAAAGTCTGAAAAAAAGAGGTAATGGCTCTAAACTGCATTTATGTAGTGGAAATGGGCAGACGTTAATGCTGCCACTGGCCTTGCCTAGGGGCATCTCATTTTGTGATGCTTCAATGTGTGAAACCCCCCAGAGTTCCCATAATTGGAGCCCAGATAGGTTGAGGTGGGAGTGCGCACGGCACTGGAGACGTGGTCGCTAATTAACGGGACAGCCCAAGATTAAAAAATAGGACTGGGGTGAGGGTGAGTCCTTTCTCCCCTGCAGCTGCTGAGTCTGGGTCTGCCACTCATAAACCTTCAGATTTCAGATTTCTGAAATCAAGTCCCATGCATGCATGGGAGGATTCCTTGGGTGCCCGTCCCCCACATCAGCCAGAGTGACTGGAGCATGGCCACTTTATTCACTGCAATAGAGGATTATGCCAGGTTTGGCCTTGGCATGCCCTATCTACTATAGGAGGCCCCAAGGGGAGGTTGTGGGTGCTAAGGGACCAGATCTAAGGACTCCATAAGTTGTTAAAATCTGGAGTAGGAGGGAACGGCTGCAGGGGACAAAAGAAGAGAATGTTTTTTTGTTCAGTCTCAACAGACATTTTAAAGGGTTTTTTTCAGGAAAAGTAGAAAAACATTGGAGAGGCTGTCTTACCCTATATTGCAGCATCTCTAACATGTTTCAGCTCCATGTGATCAGCCAGGAAGTCATTAGGAAACCCCAAAACCCGCCAGCCCTGACCTCCCCCCTTTCATGCATCGAACAATGAGTATTCTGCATAGATGTCCACCAACGATTAAACCTGCCCCCTCACTGTGTAGCCTGTCCCTCTCCCTACCTGGCCATTAATTTACTGTTGCCCCTTATGCCCGCCCCCTTCCCCTGTAAAGCCACCTTCTCTCTCATCGGCTCAGGTGGGAGGCAGCGGTGCTGCTTGTAATAGTAATGCAGCAAGATCAGCATGATGGTGGCCACCTCCAGCGCTGCTCTCAGCTGTTTCCTCTCTGTGAAATGTGCTGCAGTAGAGAGTGGGGACAGCGAGAGCAGCACTGGATGCAGCCGGCTTCATGCTGGTCATTAGCACTGGAGTACAGTCCCGCCGCTGCTGATGCTCCCCTCCCCTCCCGTGTGAGTTCAACCACACTGCTGCTGCCCCCCATCCTTGCTGTGTGTACCATCCTTGTTGCCGATGCCCCCCTTCTTGGTGAGTTTGGCCCCGCTGCAGCTGTTGCTTCCTTGTCCCCCATGTACCATCCCCACTGCTGATGCCCCCTCCCCCCTGGTGAGCATGATCCCCAGCTGCTGCTGTCCCCTGCCCCCCCACTGTGTAACATTCCTGCCACTGCTGCCCCCCCCCCCCCCCCCCCAGCGAGCACAGCCCACTGCACCATATCAAAGTGCATGCATGGGTGTGCGCATGTGCATGGGAGTGTGTGTATGTGGGAGTGCATGTGTGTATGCATGTGCATAAGGGGGTGTATGCATATGGAAATGCGTGCATAAATGTGCATGAGTGGGAGGGCATTTGGGTGTGCACGCATGGACGTTTTCAAGTGTGTGCATGGATGTTTGGGAATGCCTACATGTTGGAGAGTGCGCACATGCACTTTGGGAGTGAACTATGTACTTTGGGAGTGTTGTGCATGGATATTTGGGAGTACGCGCAAATGTTTTTGGGAATGCACACATGTGTGATTGTGTGTAACACGTCTGGTGGGGCTACTACAGAGATGAGGCCCGGGTGCACTTGGAAGCGAGTAGGACATGGCTGTAGTGAAGCAGAGCTGTACTAGGTTGCAGAGAGAGAAGACTGAGGCGACGGGAGTCCACACAGAGAGGAGAGGAACCTCATGGGAAGAAGCCCAGAAGGGGCCCTGGCACTGGATGTGAGAGAGGAAATGCCCCTTAGGAGAAGAGAGGATCCAAAGGGACCAACAGGCCGAGAGGAGGAAGCCGCTGTGCCTGAGACTCTGGTAAGGTGTGGCTGCCCCTGTCTGAGGCCCCTGCCCTTCAGTGACTGTTACATGAGGGAGAAGCCCTTGTGTTGTGCGACCACTCCAGGTTTGGATGCTATGGAGCAGAGATTCCACGTGTGTTTTACCCTCTGCTGACGCCAAACAATTCATTGTCCCAGCCAAGGATACCCCAATAGACAATCTCCACTACGAGGGGGTGCTCAGCTCAAATTGGCGTGGTGGCAGCCCAAATCCCCCTCTGGAAAAGGGTCCACATTTAATTGGGAAATAAAATACTGCCTGACCCCTTAGCTAAAACGTTCTGAAGCAAAAACAAAAGTACCTGTGTTTTATAGCTGATGGATACATGCCTATTCAACCCTTATACTGAAATGTTCTGATAAAAAAAAATGTCAGTCTTTAGTGGTTTAGTGGCATCCAGTTAAAAGCCGCGGAAGGGCCCCATTTAATGTTCGCACATGTAGTTACACCATGGCCCTTAGATGTGGAGGCTGATTCCCTACGAGCACCAGGTATTGCAAGATTGCGTTTGTATAGAGGTGCTTAGAGCGTCCGCTAGTAAACGCTGCAAGCGAGTATCGGGTGCTGTAACCTAGCGTTGTGGTCGCTGTAGTACCCTAAACTCTCTATCCACAGTGGGAACATATTAAACTACTAAAAGACAAAGCACGCCCACATATAAAGATCATTGGAAATAATGAACTTGTTTTCTTTCAGAGCCGCTGTATAATTGAGAAGGCAAGATGTTCCGCGTTGGACCGACTGAAACATTATACATCTAAATGTGCATGACAAATACAACTATTTCTACATGATCAATTCCATCTAAAATGGCTACTCCCCCGAGAGCGACAATTTGCATACTCTGCCGAGAGAAGGAGCCATTAAATCGGAAAGGATGGCATTGTAATTCTTTTATTGCTCTAATACGCTTGGAAGAATGTTGCTGAGGATTCCTCAGTCTTCACAGCTAATGGGAATAAACTGGCTGTTACTCTGCTACAAACCAGGGTCCATCTTCTTCAGACACCCGCAACATCTCCTACGGCTTTTTGTGGTAGTGCAACAGGCGTATGCACAGTTCCTGCTACGATAAATGGAGAAACAAAATAATTTTACCCAGACCACAACTTCCCGCATGCATGGAAAATTAAAGAGGGGTCCTTGAGATCAGAACAGAAGAAAGACCATCTGTTTTTTCCCTCTTTCATGCTCACCTTGGTGCCTAAACCCTAAATAAAAGCCTATCTTATATGTTTTGCCCACCCTGTACATACAGATTGCCCACATTAATCCGGACCTTTACCCTGAATAAGAGCATATCTTATATGTTTCCCCCACCCTGTAGATACAGATTGCCCAAATTAAAAATCATCCTACCTGCACCTATTCTGAGCCTTTAAACACCCAAAATGGCAGCACATGGAGACTCAGGCTGTGTCTTCTGACAGTGCCATTCTGCATTCTGGGATTGCTGTTCTTTTCCTGACCCCAGCTCTGCTCCATCTGAGCAAAGCACAGCTATAGCATGCCCCCTGCACCCCCTGCCCCTGTCCTCTCCTCTGTATGTGATGTTTCTGAGGTAAGATGGCAGCGCCTGTATCCTAGTGTCCTGAACAGAGTTGCAGCCCGGTGGGGGAAAGTATAAAAAGTAAGTGACTAAAAATGTAAAATATATTAATTTTAGATGCTGGGGAATAGTTTTTATTACGGGTTTGGGTATCATGAAATGACGCTGAATGTCCGGATTAACTCTTTAAACACCAAGCAAGTGGGTTCTATGTACCTGCTTTTCCAACCATTAAGCAACCTAAATTCTACATACCTGGTGTTTCCCCTAGGTTGCAGCCAACAAAAAAAGCTCACCTTGCTCCAGGATCCAGCGTCAGGGGTCTCCTGATCCCTGATGCCGGTATTAAAGGCCTCTGCCTGTGGCGGGAGCAAGAGCCAAAGCCGGAGTGAGCGTCGGGAGCCGGGTGCAGGACAGGGGACCTCAAACCTCCTCCTGACTTTCACCGATCACTTCTTGCTGTCAGAAGCAGCGATAAACAGCGCAGGACAGCAGCGAACGGCAATGGAAGGAGGTAATTAGGGGCGGAATAAAATAGGACTTTTACTAGTGTGTGTGTGTGTGTGTGTGTGTGTTTGTGTGTTTTACACTTCCATCCCTGAGACCGCTATACCAAGAACCCCCACCCTATTACCTGCATCCCCAAAGCCCAAATTTACCCTAAATATCTTTAAAATAATGCTTTATTTCTAACCAGAATTAAAGAAACATCAGCTTTCTGAGCATTGCTCAGAAAGATCAACATGGGATACAATTGTTGCAATGCTCTGTCGCAACCAAGGCCATTGACTTACATAGTCACACTCTTTCCCTCCAGCAGCTGGTGATTCAGTGGGTGGGTGTGTAACATGACTGATCCCTTTTCTGAGGCATATCACTCAGTTTGAAGCTAAAATCAAAATCCCAAGCTGCTGACAGCCTGTATTGTGTGCAGAAACAACATCACACAGGCACACTGCTGCCATGCTGATTTTAGGATTTTATCTCCTAACATTTTGTGTAGAAACCAAAATCTCCCTCTGGCTGGTTGTATTGTCTGTGTATTAGCAAATGCTCACCACTATCACCCCACTCAAGTTCATGTTTAAGAAAGGTTCTCAGGTGTGGAACAATGAAAAGGACCTACGGGTTTTAGTTAACAATAAGCTTAACTGTAGTAATCAATGCCAGGCAGCAGCTGCCAAAGCAAACAGGATCATGGGGTGTATCAAGAGGGGCATAAGTGCTCATGACCAGAGCATCATTTTACCCCTGTACAAGTCACTGGTCAGACCACGTATGGAATATTGTGTACAGTTCTGGGCACCTGTGCTTAAAAAGGACATAACAGAACTGGAACGCGGTCAAAGGAGGGCAACGAAGTTAAAGTGGACCAACACCCAGGATTTTGACTATCCTGGGTGTTGGTCCACTTAGGTGGGGCACCCCGATCGGGGGTGCCCCGCTGTCTGAAACCCCCCCGATCGCCGCAAAAACTCACCTCTCCCCGCTCCCACGTGACCTCGTCCGGCCAATGACAGCGCTCAGAGCAGCTCTGGTATGCGCGTCCAAAGCCGCTTGGACGCGCATACCAGAGCGCTGTCATTGGCTGCGTCTCTCGCTTCCCTCTAACAGGGAGCGCGCCTGCGCCGGCCATTCACAAAACGGCCGGCGCGGGAGCGCGCCCTGCTAGAGGGAAGCGAGAGACGCGGCCGCGTCTCGCGCATGCGCCGTTGGATCGCCGGTAAGGTGAGGATTGTGGGCCTCCTGGGGGGTTCCTCCCCGTGGGACATCCCGATTTCGGATGTCTATAGTGGCCTGGATGCCCTCCTTGTATGTAATAACATTACCAGCTATGGCTACTAGACCACTGGAAGGAGATCTATAGTGGCCAGGATGCCCTCCTTGCATGTAATAACAATACCAGCTATGGCTACTAGACCACTGGAAAGAGATCTATAGTGGCTGGGATGCCTTCCTTGCATGTGATAACATTGCCAGCTATGGCTACTAGCCCACTGGAAGGAGATCTATAGTGGCCAGGATGCCTTCTTTGCATGTAATAACATTACCAGCAATGGCTACTAGACCACTGGAAGGTGATCTATAGTGGCTGGGATGCCTTCCTTGCATGTGATAACATTACCAGCTATGGCTACTAGACCACTGGAAGGATATCTATAGTGGCCGGGATGCCCTCCTTGCATGTAATAACATTACCAGCTATGGCTACTAGACCACTGGAAGGAGATCTATAGTGGCTGGGATGCCCTCCTTGCATGTAATAACATTACCAGCTATGGCTACTAGACCACTGGAAGGAGATCTATAGTGGCCGGGATGCCCTCCTTGCATGTAATAACATTACCAGCTATGGCTACTAGACCACTGGAAGGTGATCTATAGTGGCCGGGATGACTTCTTGGCATGTAATAACATTACTAGGTATGGCTACTAGACCACTGGAAGGAGATCTATAGTGGCCGGGATGCCCTCCTTGTATGTAATAACATTACCAGCTATGGCTACTAGACCACTGGAAGGAGATCTATAGTGGCTGGGATGCCTTCCTTGCATGTAATAACATTACCAGCTATGGCTACTAGACCACTGGAAGGAGATCTATAGTGGCCGGGATGCCCTCCTTGCATGTATTAACATTACCAGCTATGGCTACTAGACCACTGGAAGGAGATCTATAGTGGCCGGGATGCCCTCCTTGCATGTGATAACATTACCAGCTATGGCTACTAGACCACTGGAAGGAGATCTATAGTGGCCGGGATGCCCTCCTTCCATGTAATAACATTACCAGCTATGGCTACTAGACCACTGGAAGGAGATCTATAGTGGCTGGGATGCCCTCCTTGCATGTAATAACATTACCAGTTATGGCTACTAGACCACTGGAAGGAGATCTATAGGGGCCGGGATGCCCTCCTTGCATGTAATAACATTACCAGCTATGGCTACTAGACCACTGGAAGGAGATCTATAGTGGCTGGGATGCACTCTTTGCATGTAATAACATTACCAGCTATGGCTACTAGACCACTGGAAGGAGATCTATAGTGGCCGGGATGCCCTCCTTGCATGTAATAACATTACCAGCTATGGCTACTAGACCACTGGAAGGTGATCTATAGTGGCCGGGATGACTTCTTGGCATGTAATAACATTACTAGGTATGGCTACTAGACCACTGGAAGGAGATCTATAGTGGCCGGGATGCCCTCCTTGTATGTAATAACATTACCAGCTATGGCTACTAGACCACTGGAAAGAGATCTATAGTGGCTGGGATGCCTTCCTTACATGTAATAACATTACCAGCTATGGCTACTAGACCACTGGGAAGAGATCTATAGTGGCCGGGATGCCCTCCTTGCATGTAATAACATTACCAGCTTTGGCTACTAGACCACTGGAAGGAGATCTATAGTGGCCGGGATGCCCTCCTTGCATGTATTAACATTACCAGCTATGGCTACTAGACCACTGGAAGGAGATCTATAGTGGCCGGGATGCCCTCCTTGCATGTGATAACATTACCAGCTATGGCTACTAGACCACTGGAAGGAGATCTATAGTGGCCGGGATGCCCTCCTTCCATGTAATAACATTACCAGCTATGGCTACTAGACCACTGGAAGGAGATCTATAGTGGCTGGGATGCCCTCCTTGCATGTAATAACATTACCAGTTATGGCTACTAGACCACTGGAAGAAGATCTATAGTGTCCGGGATGCCCTCCTTGCATGTAATAACATTACCAGCTATGGCTACTAGACCACTGGAAGGAGATCTATAGTGGCCGGGATGCCCCCCTTGCATAACATTACCAGCTATGGCTACTAGACCACAGGAAGGAGATCTATAGATGCTGAGATGCCCTCCTTGCATGTTATAACATTACCAGCTATGGCTACTGGAGCACTGGAAGGAGATCTATAGTGGCCGGGATGCCCTCCTTGCATGTAATAACATTACCAGCTATGGCTACTAGACCACTGGAAGGAGATCTATAGTGGCCGGGATGCCCTCCTTGCATGTAATAACATTTCCAGCTATGGCTACTAGACCACTGGAAGGAGATAAACAGGCTGAACTGGATGGACTAAAGTTTTTATTTAGCCTTATATATTATGTTACTATGTGTGATCCGATATGGCCGCACTCATGTAATTATAGGTGTGCAGCTATTCCACACCATCTACATGGCGTTAGGCCTTCTCATACAGCAGAGACCACTGTGAAAGGGGGGCTTTAGTGGAGCAAATTACTAAATGTTATTTTATAGACTTGACGTCCACTTTTGGATTATCCATGCCAGCCCATAATCTGTCCCTGCAATACTACAACCTCTGCAATAGATCAGCCTTGTAGATCGGCTGCACACTGGGGGAAGAGGGAGGGGGACTCATCAGGGTTGGCCTGGGCTGATCAAGGGCTGCCTAGAGGCTGATAATATCCCGGGCTGATTTTCGTTCCCCCAGGCCATCACTGGTTGTGAGAAATCCAGCACAGTACATCCATACCTCAGGGTGGAAAAGAGGGACAATTGTTAGATTACGCCACGCTCCCTCATTGAGGGATGGATAGGAGATAGGATGTAACAGTTACCGCAATATAAACACTTTGAATAGGCAAATTAATAATTTATTGCTGCAGATCTGCATGTTACACCTCAAACAAGGACAGAGAAGAACAACGAGGGATAGGGGGACATGGACTCAAAAAAGGGACAGTCCCTTTAAACCAGGGACACTTGTGAGGTATGGTACATCCACCAGTTATTCAAGGTAAAAAAAATCCTCTCACTGATAAAATGATGAAGAAAAAAATGTAAAAGAAGACTGATTAACAGACAGGAATTACAAAGTAGCGTGTTATGAGGTGAGGGACATATATAGCAAGAGTACTTATCATGACGGTAATGTAATGGTGTAGTGCTATGTTTAATGGCTTTTACATGTCATACGTGTCATAGGTCTGCCTGAAACGTAGTTTACATGACTGTGCTAGCGTTCCATACGCCTTCAGCTGACACCAACCCACCCACACTCCCAAATAATGGAGCCAACAACCACTTCTTCGGAATTGATGGAATTTTAATCGGCCACAGCCTCAACATAAAAACAATAACAAACAACAATTAACAATGCACTCCCGATCTCCCCGATCCAGGTCTGAGATTCCACCATACCCTAACTACCAACAGGAGGGGAGGGGAGGGGAGGCGGCCCGAAGGCTCAACTACCTCCCGAATCTGAAACAGAAGCCGATTTGTGAGCCCGGCCGCATCCCTCCTAGGCCTGGTAGCTCAACGGGGCTAACTGCCAAGATCCACCTTACCCCCTTTCCTTTGTCCCTCCCCTCCCCTTAAACTCAGTCACCTATCCTCCTGGCCCGTTTCCGAAGAAACCTTGTAACCTACCCCCACTTTCCGTGCCATCTCAGACCCGAACCGAGCAGAGGAGACCGCCAAAGCTGGACGGCGCTGAAACCTTAGCACCGTCCAGCCCGCCACCTCTCCACTGCCAGTTCGATCCGCTCCTTAAGGAGGAGATTAAGCAGATCGATCCCCAACCCGTTTAGATGTACCCCATCGGCCCTGTAGAAACCCCTAATACCTTCCACCACTATGTGGCGCGCACTCAGCCCTCCATTTAGTCTAACGAACTGGGCAATCGCCTTATTCACCTTAATACGTACCCGGTCAATAGCCCTTGGATCCCTTGCATGCCTCCACTCGAAACGTGGAACTATCTCGGACCAAATCAAAACCACCCCAGGAAATTCCCCTAGAAAAAACAGTAGGTCTCTGGTGATCCATTTGATCAGCTGCCTCATCGGCATCTGGCCCAAATCGTTCCCCCCCACGTGACACACCAACACTCCTGGAGGACCCCACTTCATCGCCGACTTCACGACTCGCTCTCTCATATCCTTCCACTTCAATCCCCTGACGCTGGCCCAAACCAGCTTCGCTCGATCCCCCGGAATGCCAAGCTGCTCGCCACTCCTTCTCAACGCCGCTCTCTGCGCCGCCCAAAAAAACAAATGAATGGCCGACCACCAGCACCGAGCACGCCGAGTCTAAAAGAAAATAATATTAATAACGGTACCGACACCCCCCCCCCCACCGTGCTGTTACACCTGCTCAATTATCCCTGGACGAATATATGACATAAACCTTTTCGACTCCCATCTTCCCAGCTTTTTTACCAGGTCCACCGGCAAACCAAATCTCACCGCTTCCGTCGCCGCTCCAATGCGAAACGAATGTGTGCCATACTCCTTGCTAGACAGCCCCATCACCTCAGCATTTCCGAAACACTGCCAAAAACTGGAAGCGCGACAAAAAAGCCCCATCCTCATGCATAAACTATGCCCCCCCCCCCCCCCGTAAGTGGCCTAACGCCCAAAAAACCCCTTAGTGCTAGAACCGGGCATGAAACATTCGGACCCAGCTGACCCAAAAAAATACTCACCCCTCTACCTTGAAACGCGAATCCCCTTCCCCTGCAAAAAACATCATCCACCTGAAGGCCACCTGGCTCCCGCTTATTCCGGCTAACTAACTCCTCCACCCGTAACGCCCCGAAAAACGCCACCGAAAATGCCGATTGGAAAAGCCGGACCTCAAATTCCGATGAACAAACCTGAGGAAGCCGACCCATGACCCCCTGTAAATTCTCCCAGGAGACCGGACGCCTCCTATCCACTGTCTTATACTCCCTGTGCCACCCCTTCAGCGCCTGCCTTACCCAAAACATTTTTGTAAAATCTTTCCACCCCGCCAACTTGCACAAAAAAGCAAGGGCCGCCAGTTTTTTGTCTATTACAGCAAGGGACTCCCCCCTGCTAATAGCTCCCCCACATACCAGACGAACAGGTCCTGCCTCTCTCCCTCCGTGAGCGGAACACCAAACTCTCTTTCCAGTTCGAACCAGCGCTTTCACACCTTCGAGTAGCCCCCCCACGTAGAGGGCGCGACCGACCTCTGAATCAGCTCGAACCACCGGCTCAAACGATCTCCCTCAACCACTCCGGGCACACTTCGCCGACCGCGCTCGCCTCGGGCGCCAAGCTCCAAAACTGATCCCACTGCAAACGAGAGAGAGCATCAGCCACCCCATTCTCAACCCCCGGCACGTGAACCGCCCTGAACCATATGTTACACCGCAGACACACCAGTACCAACTGGCGCAACAACACGACGACTGGGGGGACGATGACGTTTGAGAATTAACCGTCGCCACTACCACCGTGTTGTCTGAGTGGAAACACACTGCCTTGTTCCTTAAAGACTCCCCCCACAAGACCATCGCCACCACCAACGGGAACAACTCCAAAAAGGCCAGGTTCCTGATCAGCTCTGACTCCGCCCACCTCTTCGGCCATGATCTAGCACACCACCTCCCCTTCAAATAGGCCCCGAAACCTACCGAACCTGCCGCATCTGTAAATAGCTCCACCTCCTCGTTCGATCTCATGGGATCCAACCAGTACCCCAGCCCGTTGAACGATTTCAGGAAGGAAACCCACATCCTCACATCCTCCTTCAGCTCCGCCGTTAGCCGAATAAAGTGATGCGACTCCCTGATCCCAACTGTCGCCAATGACAACCGGCGCATGAAAAAACCCGTCCTATCGCCAAAACCCTGCAGGCGAAATTCAGCTTGCCCAGTACTGACTGGAGCTGCTTCAGCCGAATCTTCCTAAGCCCAAGGATCCCTTCCAGCCCTGTTTCCAAATCCCGCACCTTGTCCGCCGGCAACCTGCAAACCCCTTCCACCGTGTCGATCTCGATCCCGAGAAACTTGATGGACGTCGCCGGGCCCTCAGTTTTTTTTTTGCGCCACGGTACTCCGAACCCCCGAAACACCCCCAGCATGCATGCCAGGATGAGCTCGCATTCCCTCGATTCCGGCGCCCCCACACAAAGAAAATCATCCAAGTAATGCGTTATGGACGCCCTCCCCGGCCTTCTCCTTCACCACCCACTCCAAAAACAAGCTGAATGCTTCGAAGTATGAGCATGAGATTGAACATCCCATCGGGAGACAGCGGTCCACATAATACCCCCCCTCAAATAAACACCCCAATAAGTACACACTCTCCGGGTGCACTGGCAACAACCTAAACGCCAATTCAATATCTGTTTTGGCCATGAGCGCCCCCGGGCCCGCTTCCCACACCATTGCCAATGCAAAGTCGAATGACGTGTACGCCACCGACGACAACTCCCGGTCAATGCCATCGTTGACCGATCCCCCCTTTGGAAAGGACAAGTGGTGAATCAGGCAAAACTTCCCCTTTTCCTTTTTTGGCACTACGCCCGACTGGGACACCACCAATCCCTCCACCGGTGGATCGGTAAACGGCCCTGACATCCGCCCCAATAATACCTCCTTTTCCAGCTTCTGCCTCACCACATCCGGGTGTAGCCTGGCTGACTTCAAATTTTTACCGCCCCCCTTTCCCCGGGGGGTGCCTGACATGGGATCCTAAAACCCTCCCTAAAACCCTCTGCCAGCAACTGAGCGGCCCGCCGATCCGGATATTTATTTAGCCACGGGAGCATCACCTCTCTTTTCACCGGCATTATCCCTCTTTGCAGGACCTTCCGGGAACCTCCTGAACCCCCCCGTCCTTTCCTGAAACAGCGCCCAACGGAGTGATTACCCCCGCAGGCTGAACATTCATGCCGGAATTTACATCCTGCACTGAATTTACACTGGGAATCATTAAATGCCCAGCACACTCCTTTCCTTGCTGCCTCCGCCACCCCTGGAGTGGATGAGGTGGCGCCCCCCTGAAAGGGTGACAAGCTGGTCGCAGCAGAATACACCCCCCCCCCCGGGAGTTCATAACTCGCAGCCACAGCCCGATGTCCCTATGGTCCCAACCAAGCTCGGCACACACCGACATCCGCTGCCGGAACTGCTCATCATACCTCAGCCACGCCATCCCCCCATAAACCCGGTGTGCCTCCCATATGTTGTCTAGATAACAAAATAGTGGAGAACAATTCTCCAGGTTCTTTTCTCCCACTACACTCGCCAGGATCGCAAAAGCCTGTAGCCAGTTCCCGAACGTCCTCGGGATCAACCTAAATGCCCTTCTGTCCTCATCCTCTTCTTTAAAGTGCTCCCTTCCCCTCCCCCATCTATCAGTTCCGAAACGTTCAAGAGGGAGCAGTGTAAAAATATCTACGTATTCCCGCCTCCAAATCTTTTCCTTAACTTCCGGCTTCAGGTGACCCCCCAATGGGCCCTCAAAGCAAATGTACGAGTGCATCCTTAGCCTGATCTGAAACCGATGCCCCCCTTTTTTCCACCTCTGGACCAGGTCCCTTATCCACCCCCACGTCCCGATCCGCCGGCGCTACCCCCGTCTGCACCACCACCGCTCTACAACCTCCAACCATCTCCCTGGGCACTCCCCCCCTCGCCGACGCCGGGTCCCACCCCCCCCTTGCGTCCACCACCGACTCCGACCCCGTAGCCTCCCATCTATCCAATAACTCCCGCATACCTGTTATAAAACCCCCCAACCCGCCGGAGCCACCCCCTTCCCCGGCGAGCCCCTCAAACCCCGAGTGCGACACGTTGTTGGATACGCCGATCTGTAGAGGCTCACCTTGATGAATGGCCCCGCCACTCGGGATGCCCTCCCCACAACCGTCGTCCAGAGATCCGGAGCCCGACTGACCCCAAATCTCATCTCCTGCCGGATGTCCTGACGCACCCGCTGACCCTGGTGCCACCGCTGGAGCTCCAAATGAAGTTCTCGTCCCACCCGCGCTGGACGCCGCAAGCCTGGCCGACTCAGCGCGGGCGTCTCCGGCCCATCGTCCTGATGCCCCGACCGCCATACTGCTCCGGATCCCTTCCTGATCGGCCATTGCCTGCTGGGAAAAAAGAAGAGGCGAGGAGCCTGTCCGTTCCATGCAACCCACCCCCCGTGAGCTGGGACGCGGCGCCAGATCTTCCGTGGTGCGGGGGCGCTAAAGGGGGTGGACGGCAGCCGCGCCAGGCCCGGGAGCAGCGACGACAGATCAAACGGCCATGCCTGCAGCTGGTTGGGGGGAGGGGTCGATGACCCCCCCGCCCCACCAACGACCCAGAAAGGGGGTGGGATGGTTGCGCCCTGGACGCTGTGAGTGGGGGGGCGGGGGTAGTGGCGAGCGTGCGACCATATTAAGGGATGCCCAAGGGGGCCGGGGATGTGCCGCTTGAGGGGCCCCCCACGTGTCACTCCAGGCGCTGGGGGTCCCCGCACCGTCCATTGCAGGGGCCCGACCAGCGTCTGAGAGGACCCCGGGGGCGCCCCCCCTTTGTTCCCCCCCTGTGTGCTGCATTAGGGGCCCCGACAGCTCCAAAAAAGGCGCCCGGGCTCCTGTACCTGCTGTTGAGGGAGCCCCCACAGCATCAGTGATGACGCCGGGGGCTCCCCTGCTCTGACCCCCGTGTGGAGAATTAGGAGCCCCGAAGGCGTCATAAAAGATGCCTGGGGCTCCTGACCATAATGTATAGGGAGCCCGGCCAGCGTCCGGAGTTATAGGACCCCCCCTGGCATCATATAAGACGCCTGGGGCACCTGTACATAAAGAAGAGGGAGCCCTGCCAGCGCCGGGGGCTCCCCCCTCGTGTCCCCCCCTGTTGCCTGATCCTGGAGCCCCTGTAGCGTCCACAGAGACGCCCGGGGCTCCACTGCCAGAGCAGGCGGCCAGCGCGAGGCCGCCTGCGTGTGTCTCTGCCCCGGCCGGGGAAGAGCTCCGTCCCCCTCCTCTCACTGGAGGGGGCGGAGCCTCTCCCCGCCGCCTAGCCCTACCCGGCGGGGAGGCAACAGAAGACCTCGGCGCCCGGCGCGCGCGGCCTCTCCCGGGCCTCTCCCGGGCGCGAGGCCGCCTGCGTGTGTCTCTGCCCCGGCCGGGGAAGAGATCCGTCCCCCTCCTCTCCCTCCTCGCACTGGAGGGGGCGGAGCCTCTCCCCACCGCCTAGCCCTACCCGCGGGGAGGCAACAGAAGACCTCGGCGCCCGGCGTGTGCGGCCTCTCCCGGGCCGTGGCCGCGCCGCCGCACGAGGTAGGTGGAGGGGTGCAGACCCTAAGGGAGCCTCCCGGGCATGGGAGGTGGGGGGCGGGAGGGGACTATGGGCCGCAGCAGCCCGCCGGGGGTGGGAGGGGCCCGGGCCCGCAGGTGAGGAGGGCCCGCCGGGCCCGACATCTGCGCCCGGGAGACGGGGTAACGGGGGGCTCCCCCGCCGCCTAGCACGGCGAGGGGGAGAGGAGCTGAGGCAGGCAACAGCCCGCCGAACCCGTCCAGAGCGCAAGGGAAGAGGGGGCGGCGAGGCGGGGGTCGGAGACAGCAAACTCCTTACCCAGCCCTCGCCTCGCCGCTCCACCTCCCGGCGCAAAACATCCATTAGGGCTTCCATTTTTTTTTGGGGGGGGGTCTGGACGGGCGTCAAACCTGACGGCACGTTCCAGCGAAGAGATCAGGGGCCAAAGAGGAAGAGGAGGGGGGAACCAGCCCCTTTATACTCCCCCCTCCCCTGAGGTCACTTCCCCCGATCTCTTCTGCCAATCCCATGGCTGGTCAGCTTCCAGCAGGAAGCGCAGGCCAGTCATGGGGCTGCCGGCCTTAAAGGGCCGGCGCCCTTCTTTACAATGGGAGTAAAAGCAAAGTAAGTAAAAATAGAAAAGAATGGAGACGCATCGTGTTTACCTGTAGCCAGAGCTGATGCACAGATGTAACGCGCTCCCTGTGCACTGAGCTAATTAGTGTGGCAGCTGCAGAATCACTGACTTGCTGCCTCTTTCATCAGAGAAATCTGCGGCAACGCGCCACTTTCTGTGCTGGTATTTAACTTTCTGCTTAAACAGCACTCCTCACCCCGCCAGTTATTCAGACGATCTGTTAACAACTTTTTACAAAAGTTCAGATGAAGCATTGGCGAGGAACAAACGCTATTTTATTTCTGGCTTATATTCCTGTAAAAAAATGTTCCTTGGATAATGTTCATTTTAAAAGAGGGTGTGAGCAGATGCCATCGCCCCCCAAATGCGAACACAGTGGGGTTGATTCAGAGCCTGGTGATAAAACTCACATTTTTAGGAGAGAAAACTGCCAATCACATTCATTGTCTACCAGGTGTACATTTCCACCTGGCTCTGAATCAGCCCCAAGGTAGGCAATGAAAGTGAATGGCAATGTTCTCGCCTAAAAAAAGGCAGTTTTCTCACCAGGCTCTGGATCTACCCCATTGTCATTGATCATAACAAGTTAAAGTAGGCCAAAAATGCTGCTCATCTGGCCTTGGAGCGGAAACACGCCAGCCATCTGCCTCTCCTTGGGACAAGCTGATTTGGTATTGCCTGCTGTGTGATCCCCCCCCCCCCAAATGATCATCACAAGGCTTACCTGTTTCGCTATCCCACTGTGTTTTCGCAGTTTATCCAACATCTCGCATCTGAGGTGCTTCCCAGCACCCAAGATCATAGATGCACAACCTGCGGCCAGCATAGCCATCATTTACAGCCATTGGCACCTCTGCCAATCTCTACCCACCTGTTCCTATCTCTGCTTCACCTCTACTCATCTCACCTCTTCCCACCTCAGCCAAAATCATCTTTTTCTGCTCCACCCCTGCCCACGTCTTCCCATCTGACCTCAGCCCACCTTGCCTCTTACCCTCTACTTGCAGACATCAACTCCACCTCCTCATCTCTTGCCCACTACTTCCTGCCTCACCTCAGCCCATCTCACCACTGCCCACTTCACCCCCACCTCATCTTTTCCCATGCCGCCACTTCCCTCCTCACCCCTGCCCACTTTACCCACCTTGCCTTTATCCACCTCACCTCATCCCCCTCACCTCTTACCCACTACTTCCCACCTCACTTATTCCCACTTAGCACACCTTGCCTTTTTCCCATTTCATCTCTTGCTCACTGCTTCCCACCTTACCTCAGTCCACCTCACCTCTGCCCACTTCACCAACCTTCACTGCTCAGTTCTTCCCACCTCATCTCTGCCCACCTTGAACTTTCCTGCCCCATCCCATCTCACCTCAGCCCATCTCACCACTGCCCGCTCCACCCCCCACCTCATCTTTTCCCTTTGCCCTTAGACCAGAAACGCTTGTGCACACCTGCACTAGATAGACTGCGGAAAACTGAGGGATGCGACCAGTGGGCATGCCCACTAAAATCTACCTATAAGCAAACTTAAATCAGCTAGGTGGGTGTGGCTAGCATGGGCCAGCAACCCTAAAAATAAGGGAACCTAGGAGGAAGAAGGTTCATCTCCAAGGATGGGAGGATGAAATGGAAGGGGGGGGGGGGGGAGAAAAAAGGGCTTTGGTTCACCAGTTAAACCGGACCTTCACCATGATTTAATGTAAAAACCAAACTCTTAAAAAACAATTCCTCAGCATCTAAAATTAATATATTTTACATGTTTAGTCACTAATTTATTATACTTTTCCCCACTGGGCTGCAACTCTGTTCGGGAATTTAGGATACGGGCGCCGCCATCTTGACTCAGAAGCATCACACTTACTGAGGAGAGGAGAGTGGGATAAGGTACAGGGGGGCAGGTTATAGCTGTGCTTTGCTCAGACAGAGCAGAGCTGGGGTCAGGGAAAGGTCAGCAGTCCCAGAATGCAGAGCAGCACAGTCACTTCCTGTTTGCAGGCACTTCCTGTTTGCAGGCTGCCTGCAAAAATGGCAGCTTCCATAAGCCGCCATCTTGGATGTTTAAAGGCTTATAAAATGCAGTAGATGCAGGTAGGATGATTTTTAATGTGAGCAATCTGTATGTACAGGGTGTGGGAAACATATAAGATAGACTCTTATTTAGAGTGAAGGTCCACTTTAACCAAGATAGTGACATTAAACTGGAACAACACCCCATGAAAGTCTATGGGGCATTGATTCTGGCACTAATTCAGAATCCAGGGCCAGCCACACCTTGCCCACCCATCCGCCCACTTGGTGCCCCCGCTTGCTCGCCCGCATTTGGCAGTAAATAAAGTATTTAAAATAAAGAAATCGTACCTTTCAGATCAATCCCCTAGAGAGCTCGAGCCCAGTATTTGGCCACCGCGGTCAAGTGGTAGCTGGCAGCCTTCACTGTGTATCCATGTGCCGGCAACCACGTGGTCGTGGTGGCCAATCACAGGGCTCGAGTTCTCCAGGGATCAATCTGACAGGTAAGCGCGTGGACAGGTAGCGTGTGGCCCACCCTGGAGTTTAAATTAGTAGAATTCTATGTGGTGTTGTTCTGTTTAAAAAGGCCATAACATCATGAAGACCAAATGGAACATATATATTAGGCCTGGACCATTAGATCAGTGTGCAGCAGTGCCCCTGATCTCTACTAAACTGCTGATAAAATAGTAAAAAACACATAAAAAACAGGTCCAGTGATTGCTGCCCCCTCTGCAACGCCACCTGAGGTGGCTGCCTCACGTGGTCTCGTTACAGGGGCACCCTTGGTCACTACTAGACATCTCTGGGAGGCGTTGCTCACAAATTGGGCAGTGAAGAGTCATGGACAGGGAGGGTAACAGGCTGAGACCATATGAGCAGACCACGGACAAGAAACGTATGCACAACAGACTTACAACACATCTACGCAATGAGAGAGGCTAGCCGCTGACCACCCCAGACATTGGAGGTCCGGTACTCGACAGAGTCCACTAGGGGTGTGAATTGGCAATCTGGCGATACGATGCGTATCAAGATGAAACGATATACCCCCGATATATCCCGATTCTGTCTCAAAGACAATATATTGCAATTCTTTTTAATGAATTCGTTTTTTTTATTTAAAAAAATTACATAGGGTCACCCTTCCCGGGGGGACCCCTATTTTTGCAATTTTAAGGGTTAAAAACCCTAAAAATCCCCCCAAAATGGCATAAGGTTCCCCTTACCCAGCATAACCAGCCCGGGACCAGCTATGGGGCCCTGCAGGCTATGAGCTGGCATAGCCTAATGGCCATGGGCCCTTCTGCCCCCCCCCCCCGGCCTTTGGGGAGGCAGGAAATGGGGGGGCTCGGGGTCAATGGCAAGTCACCCGCTAGCCGCAGGTGACTTGCCAGACCCAGAGCCTAGTTAACTGGTATAGCGGTCACATAGATCCCTTAACAGTTCACAAAGGGTTAACAGTAAAAAAAAAAAACCCAAACATAGAGAAAAAATATATATATTTTTTCCTTTACCCACCTCAAATTGAAGCGGGGGCCGCCCTATTCCCGGCACTCTCGTGCAGCCAGAGGAGCCCGGTGGGGGGGTCAGAGGCCCCCTGGGTGGAGAGGAGACCCAGCCGGATCAGGTTCAGGTTTTTTTTACCTTTCTTTTACTGTAGCGGAGGGGAGGGGGTCAGAATCAATACTAGAAAGAAAGAATCGATACTGGTATATTCTAATGAAATATCACAATATTTGACAGAAGCGATTTTTTCTTACACCCCTAGAGTCCATAAGGTGTGGAGCATTCCTGGGGCAGTCACAGACTTGGAGAAAAGGAAACAGACGATAGACAGCAAAGCAGACAGACTGTACTCCAGTGCCTGCTGTAAGAGGATAGAAGATCTGGGGTCCAGTATAGGGAACAGAATGCTTAAGCCCGATTGGGGGACAGGAGAACAACATGGATATCGGGGGGCTGTGCTACAGAGAGCACATGGGTATATGCACCCCTGCTCAGTTGCACATAAAAATGAAAAAAAAAATAACTCATGTTGTGGTCGATTTTTCTCCCTCAATGAAATTTCTCCCTATGGATCTGCCATTGGCCTGCAAAGAGGAAGTGCTGCTGGGTTTTCTGACACTTTGCATTGTGGGTTATGTTGGCTAGGTCCAGGCAGCAGCACGGCTGGGATGCTGGGAAAAGAAGAAGCCTTCCGGGTGTTCCAAGATGGCCGTGACTAGGAGAAATGTAGTTTCATGCATGCAGATGGGGCAAGGGGGTGATGGTGGTATTTTTCCAACTGTGCCAGGCTGATGGTCAGGATTAAAGGCTAAAGAGGTACCACTTTATGATAACTATGAATGGGACCAAAGTCACAGAATGCTGTACATTTATAATTATAAATACACTATAGAAACATACTGCATCCGTTTAAGAAAAAAAGAATGTATAAGGAAAACACATTGCCATGAAATGTTAATATTATTGCCGCGGAATGTCGCTCTATCCAGCAAGCCGGCATCTTAAATCTTTAGGCTGTCCATCTGCTGATTCGGATATATGGGCTCTTATGGACGCAGAGAGAGTTTCTGTTTGCTGGTTAAACTCCAATTTAAGGCTCTAAAGGTTCTGAATTATTCAATAAGCCTCATTTATTTTTTTATTTATTTTTTGTCAAATAATGCATAAGGCCGCCGAGAGTCCCGCTGTGCCAGAGTGGACGGTGGCTTTGATCTAGCCTTCATTAAGGAAACATACTTGGAGTCAACAGTTTTTAACAGAAAAAGGAAATATACGCTTTGTATTACAAACCTGGTGCGCCATCAGAAATGAGCGGTTTCAGTATGGTCTTACTGGGCCACCCTCCCATTAGCTATTTGTGGTGGGTATGGACCAGTTTACCATTACTTTAGGTATACGTTAATATACACTTCATTAAGTTCTACTTCCAATACTGGATGTAGTGTAGCTTACACCCTAGTTTAACTTAGAAAGGGTTAACCTGGACATTCACCATAATTTATTGAAAACTCCAAACCCTTAAAAACTATTCCTCAGTATCTAAAATTAATATATTTTACGTTTTTAGTCACTGGACTGCAACTCTTTTCAGGACTTTAGGATATGGGCGCCGCCATCTTGACTCAGAAACATCACACTTACTGAGGAGAGGAGAGCGGGATAAAGTACAGGGGGGCTGGGGGTCAGTACAGTACAGTACAGTACAGGGCTGGGGTCAGGAGAAGGTCAGCAATCCCAGAATGCTGAACAGCACAGTCAGAAGGCACAACAGGCTGCCTGTTGTTCTATGAGCCGCCATCTTGGATGTTTAAAGGCTCATAACATGCAGTAGATGCAGGTAGGATGATTTTTAATGTGGCAATCTGTATGTACAGGGTGTGGGAAAGATATACTCTTATTCAGAGTAAAGGACCGCTTTAAGTTATATAAGCTAAGCTTATATATAAGCTTATATAAGCTAAATCATATTTAAGAAACGCTAACGTCAGGTAGTGCCACGTAGCACCACATAGTGCCGCGTAGCATTGGGTGAACGTCGGGCGTTGTATGTGAAAACCATATATATGAAAGTCAATCTGGTGAGCGCCTCTAATAGCGTCATGTGGCATCACATGTATCACTAGCAGTGGCTCAGTGTAAAGAGCCGGCGCTGTGTGTAAAGAGCCGGCGCCATGTAGCACCCGTCGCTCAGTATCGCTGTCCCATTTCAATGTTCAAAATTTTTGCCTCAAATCATTGTGTGACCTCTCCTGCTCTGCAACCAAACACTTTTATTGTGATTTTTATATTTTTATGCAGAATTGTAGGTGCAGGTCGGCCATTGCAGTGTCATTGTCACAGCGTTAAAACAATGTCATTCCATGTGCTTTCGCTCTGGTGCTGATGTGTTGAGAAAAATACTTTTTTTCATATAGCGTACGGCGCTCGACGCTAGAGCATCCATGTTTTAGAGCGCCGACGCTGGGTGTGTGTAGTTTTTTCTTAAATATAGGCTTCAGCGCCGATTGCCAGACGCACTTAACTGGTGCTACCTATTGCTTACTGCAGCGTTGTCCTGTTGTTAGATGTAGCGTCGTCAGAGAGAAGCTTCTACAGAGCCCCTGTAGACATTCAGGCAATTCAGGCACACAGCGCCAAAGTTTTATTTTTATAGGGTTTATTTTTTTTTTATTAAAGATGGGAATTGTATTAGTGACATTAGACAAACATGACACAGCTTTCTCAAATCCCAAATCACAAGCCTGAAGCACAAAAAAAAAATGCATATCAAAATAATCCCAACCAGCCCAGGGAACCCGCTTAAATAATTGTACCCATCCCAGCCCATTGGAATGTATGGGATAAGGCACACAGTGCAGGGTAAGCACCTGGTCCAATCTGGCACTCATCCCATCGGCGGTGCTGATGATAGATGGGACACTACCTGGCACTATCACAGGCGCTGTGGATTATTGACTTGATACAAACACCATTTTGACTGGCACCTGACACTCATCTGGCACTACCTGGCGTTAGCGTTTCTTAAATAACCCCCTTTATGTATCAGTCTAGGAGCCCAGATACTGTAAACATTCTAGCATCTGTGCTGGCGTTTGATGGATGGATACATTGGTCTGACTCACCAGTTGGGTTTAGGAGGAAATCTAACCTTCAGTTTAGTAGTGGAAGAACACTATAAAGGGTTATAGTGGAGCCTGCTAGCATCCCAATGCCACATTTCACCCACAAGCATCCCAATTTCACTGCCCACATGCTCAGGTGTTAACCCCTTGGGCCACGTGTGCTACATATTAGCTATCCATCCCACCCTACTCTCTCTAGACTTATGTAGGTCCCCTTTACTTTCATTATTTTAATTTTATTTTATTAGGTATTTGGATATCTCTGACATCTAAGCATGACCCCTATAGCATCAGTTGTTATATTCCCATTGGTCCACTCACAGACACCCCTGGAAGTCCAAGCCATTCCTTCAACCCTCAGCTGCCCCACCCCCCATTCTTTCCCCCAAGGCCAGCCTGACTTAAATAAACTTAAGTATAAAAAAGTATAATGGAGATTCACCTAGTGTCATAGAGCCACCAGATTACTGCAGCACAAAAGCACAAATATCTGAGCATAGTACACATGCTCAAACAGACAAATGCGGTTACCTGCAGGTACCTTTAATGCGGAACAAAACCCGGGAATGCTGTTTTTACATCCTTCAGCAATGGGCCCTTATGGGTTCATCTGAATGGCTGGGGCCTTATCAGAGCCCTTTGCCAAAAAATGTAGTCAAAGCAAAATGGTCTGTTTGGACGAGAGCCCGCACATGTGCAATTGGAGCAGGGAAAGGTGAGTTTTTACAGGCGCCCTGGGGGGTTTCACACAGTGGGGCACCCCAAATCGGGGAAAAGCCAGCGGCCAGTCCTTTAGATTCATGGCTGGCCGTTGGTGGGTTTTAAATAGGGAGCTGAGAAGCCAAGATGGTGCCTGAAGTTGTGTTATTGGCTGAATTAATTCACTCAACAGAGCATGACAGAGCTGTCATGATGATGTACTTGATGTACAGTGATCTTATAAATTAATGTGGTAAATTCACTTGAATGGACGGGAATAGCTGCACACAGAGCGGCAGAAGCGGTTCTGTGAAGCAGATCCAAGATGGCGAACATCGCAGAATCCCAGAAACCCCTGTTTGGTATCAGCTCCAGGAATAGTGGCAGTGTGGAGGGGTTACCCGGGGTCTGGACTTCCACTTTAAAGATTAGACCTCCTGGTGAGGTTCAAGGACCTAAGTAAGCCCAACTCAACACTATGGGGTTTTGCCTTCTTTTTATCTCTTCCTTCTCCTCTGGATAAAGCGTTGGGAAAATGGGAAACAATGATCCCGGATCTTGACCAGGGAGACTGGGAAGTAGCAATAGACAACCTATACTCCTCGGTCATAGACTCCAAAGATAGACTGATTCAAGCTAAGTGGCTCCACCAGGCTTATCCAGCTAGACTAAAATGAATGGGCCTGCTGGAGTCAGATCTATAGGCTCGATTCAGAGAGACAAAAAAAAAACTTCCGTTTTAGTGCCGATTTCGTATTACTTTCAAATTTTCCCACTCTCGTATGAGTGTGCGAGCGATTCTGTGCATGCATTGCAAACCTTCTGTAAAGTTTCCGTCCGTTCGTATGCCAGAGTAAGAGGATTTCATTTTCCATCGTGACTTTTCTGTTTCATTTTCTCAGGTTACAACGTAGGCTTTCGATTTAGCCCTTTTCCCATTGTCTCCTTCCACGAATCCTTTACGTTTCCCGATAGATTATGTTTCACTTTTTCCAAAAATAATCGTCCAGACGAAAATCCTTACAATCTTGCGCCTGCGCACTACAAACTTAACTCATTAAAGTGCTCACCTACATATTTGACACCCTCACTCCTACTCCAATGTTTAGCTAAACCACTTAGCCCTGTCCTCCATCTTCCCTTTTGGACCCTTAAAGCTCACCCAAACCACTTAGCGCTATCCTCCATCTTCCCTTTTGGACCCTTAAAGCTCACCCAAACCACTTAGCGCTATCCTCCATCTTCCCTTTTGGACCTTTAAAGCTCACCCAAACCACTTAGCGCCATCCTCCATCTTCCCTTTTGGACCCTTAAAACTTACCCAAACCACTTAGCAGTATCCTCCATCTTCCCTTTTGGACCCTTAAAGCGCACCCAAAACAATAAGCGCTATCCTCCATCTTCCCTTTTGGACCCTTAAAGCTCACCCTCAACCACTTCGCTGTTAGGTTCTTCTTCCATTTTATGCCCCTAAAACTTACCCAAACCACTTCGCGGTTAGGTTCTTCTTCCATTTTAGGCCCCTAAAACGTACACAAACCACTTCGAGGTTAGGTTCTTCTTCCATTTTAGGCCCTTAAAACTTACCCAAACCACTTCACGGACATCTGAATATTGATATCCAAAAATGTATTTGACCCTTTGTTTTGTGTAAATGTATGTGTTGATATAAATGACAATGAACCTTTTTTTTCTTTTGGTTTTTTTAAATATTAAAATTTTTGACATTAAAATGTAATAAAAACTTGGCATATTTACAAATTGGGGGCATAAAATTTTGATTGAAAAAGGTTGTAAATGTAAACATTCAAGAAAAATGTTTAAAACAAAACAGGGACAGGACCCAGGACTCTAATCTTCTTCGTCTTCTTCTTCTGTTGTCCCCAACGAGTCAACCATCACCTTCATATCGGCCACCAACGCAAGGACCCTCCAATTCATTTCCAAAATTATTTGGCGTCTGGTCCCTGTAACAAATAGAGAAAAAAACATTATTTTTATAAAAATACATGTTTGCCACCTGTGGATTGAATGTTTTTAAGTTACAAAATTAAATAAAGGCGACATATGTAATTCTGTCAAGTCATTAAGCTAAGGAAGTGGCCACAGGTCAGTCTGGCAAGTCATTAAGCTAAGGAAGTGGCCACAGGTCAGTCTTATATTGCCATTGACTATGGCTTGATGTATCTGTGTGTTCATGTCAAGTACCACATAAATGCAAATAATGGCATGACTACTTACTTGGTTGGTGGCCGAGAGATGGCTCGTTGGGGAAGAAGTGCCTGTAGAAACATGGGAAATACGGTCAGTTTTAATGTCTTATTCAACAGTAATCAAAGGTCTCTTAAAATGTCTGGGTCACATCACTCACCTTCTCCAGGTTCTGCTTGTTGCAGATCTGCTGCCTCTTCCCCCACCTCACCCGCTCCCGAAACATCTATAAAAACAGATTAAGGGAATCAGTTTGGTACGAACTAGCATGTATATGTGTGTGCGTATACATGAAGAGTGACATACCAGAGGCTCCCGCATGCGTGGCAGGGCACGACTGCCTGCCCACGCCGTGCCACCCCTCCTCTGTGGAAAGGTCCAGGGGCTGGTCGGAGGACACAACAGAGGAGGGGTAGGACCATCGCCCTGGAGATCCACCACCTTCACTCCCAGCTGCAGAATCATGCAGCACTGGTTGGCCTGTGCACCTCCGGGTGCGGCGAATGTGGTAATCCATTTCCAACACTACCAAAGAAAAGGCATTTTAACTAAAGGCCTACCTTGTGTCTTAGTTACATCTGGCATGCAATCACTATGTACTTACTAGGGAAATGGATGCTGAAAAACCGCCGCACCCGGGCCATGTGCAGCCGCTTCAGGTCCGACCAATGCTGCATGATCTGCGTGTGGGTGAAGGTGGTGTTGGTAAGCTGCTGGATTTCTGCTATGATCTCCAGGGCGATGTTGCGTTTCTCAAATGAGTTGGGCGGGTAGTCGTACCTGCGCTCCAGCATGGTCTACAAAACATAAAGCAAACATAGCATTTAGTTACAATTGGCTAACAATATCTGTCAAATATAGATCCTTGGACTAAATGACATTAACACACACATTTCTAGGCTAATCAAATCCTTGAAGCTGGCCGAACTGGTGTTTGGCACGTGTGTGCCGTGACTTTGGTTGTGCACGGAGTTGTAGCCACTTTTAAATAAAGCACTTACTTCCTGCGCTTCCTTAATGGGTAGACATGCATTTAGCTGGCAAATCAAACTGATAAAAAGACACTTACAAGCATGATGATCTCTTCTTATTGGCGGGTGAAGATTGTGGGCACCATCTTTGTTCTTCTCCGCAGCAGATAAGTAATGCCCTAGTGGTTTCCGGGTTCGCGAGCGCGTAGGCGTCACAGGCCGCCAATCTTATTTAAAGGTCCCTGGACACACAGCTCATTCTCTTTCAGAGTCCGTGCAAAATGGCACCCAAGAAGCAAGCAGCGGCAAGCGGCAAAAAGGCACCCAAGTGCCAGGAGGCATCAGAAGGGCCCAAAACTCGATCACAAATGCCCAAAACCAAACTGCGGCAAAAAACCAATGCTCCGGCCAAGCAACCCACCACTACTCCCCAAAAAAAGGAGGCACAACCAAAGCGAAAGACACAGGCCACCAAGCATACCACAAGGGAGGTGCTAAAACCTGGTAAGAGGGTGCGAAGCCCCAGCCCCCCGGCCCCACATCCCCCCCACGTGGCACCAAGGCAGTGTTCAAATCCAAAACCCACCATGAAAGAAGCCCAAGCCAGCAAAGAAGCCCCCGACGCCCAAGAAGCCACAGCAGGGCCAGAAGCCCCCGACGCCCAAGAAGCCACAGCAGGGCCAGAAGCCCCAGAGGCTCAAGAAGCCACAGCAGGGCCAGAAGCCCCAGAGGCCCAGAAGACACAGCAGGGCCAGAAGCCCCCGACGGCCCAGAAGACACAGCAGGGACAAAAGCCCTAAAAGGCAGACAATCCCAAGCTCCACATCCCCACCTGCATGGGGCTACCAATCCACGGGCAAGAGTGGCAGAACCACAAGCTCTGGGTCACCCATGGACCAGCCAAGTACCTCCAAGGGCCATGCTCCTTCCAAGGGCCCACAGGGCCCCAAGCACAAGTTCAAGCTCATCCAGACCCTCTCTTCCTCGGCCACATTCGCCATCGGCACAGGTGGGCAGGCAAATAACCTATGCCACATCAACCCCTGCAACTTCTGTGGCCACCCAGCCACGAACACCCAGTCCCTTTCCCAGTCCAGTTCGATCAGCAGCCAGCCAGCAGTCCTTGAATTCTCCAACACACACCCAGGCCAGAATGTCACCCCATTTGCCTGGAAACAATGAGGAGCCACAACCACCACAAACAGGGCACACATTGCGCAGAGGCCACTTGAGTGGCTCAAAGATGTAGAACAGATTCAACGGAAAATATCGGACCTCAAATATGCTGCACGGAAGAAAGAGAATAAAAGGCATCAGTACAGGTACATATCTTATTTTTGGGTTTTTATTCTTCTTGTATAGACATCATTGAGTTTAATTTTTGTAACTATGTTTTGCAGCTTACAAACTGGCGGAGGATTCCCCACTAAATTGAAATTTACCCATGCTGAGGAGATGGTGCTGGGCCTGCTACATCCTGTTGCATTAGAGGGACACTCGGCACAACAGGACACGGACAACCCGACAATTTCTGCAGGTTAGTAATGTGTGATTTTCCCTAAAATTTGGGCAATCAGTGAAATTAGCCAGCAAGGCATATCTAAACACATGCCCCTAGGGTTTGCCTTATAGTGAAGGGAACAATTTGACCAGGGTGTGTCATGTGTGTGGACAGATCATTTTGCTTGCCCATACATGACGTTTCCGAACATTTAGGAAGAGTAGTAAAGTATTGAGATTAGCAAAGGACTGCGTGATATGTATTTATATTCAATCACATCCAACACTTACATCTTTTTCTGTTGCCCACTTGGGTTAGAGCTGTGCTTGGGTCACAACGGCTTAAGATGGGGTGATTGCACTGTTTTCATAGATACAATGCTAACGAGCAGAATCATATTGTAACTGCCATTTGCCAGCTGAGTGTGTTCACTTAATGGCCTATAAGGGATGTTTAAACACACACAACAGGCAGTACTTGCTTGTTTTGTTGGCTTCATGTGACCAATGTGTATGTACTTGTTTCATATTCCATTTTCAAGATAATGGCATTCTTGTTGAAGGTCAAGTTGCACCGTTGTGGTAGTGGCCATTCCAGCTTGACCACGTGTTTGATTTAAGTATATGTGTTATTAAGCATCACCAATGCATAGTTGTGTGTTTACATTGTTTGTTCTCTACTAATGCAGCCCAGCCTCATCCCTCAGCTAGTGTGGAATCCTCTGCCAGTTTTACAATGCCGTCTACTTCCGTGCTGCCTCGGACACACGATCCGATATCTACGGTAAGTGTCTTTTATGATGTTGCGTATGCATGTGCCTTGCCATGTTTTTTTTTGCTGAATTACATATGTATTCCCCACACTGAACCTTTTTTATTTACATGTCCCAACAGAGCCACACACTGATGGAGGAAATCCAGGAGCTGGAGGAGGATGGAACCTTCATTGGACCTTATGAAGATCTCCCCCTGGGCCAGAATCTTCAACTGTCCCAAAATGTTTCTCCGACAAATCCTCAGCAGCAGAGGGAAGCTGACTGCATGCTGCCTGCACATCGTGGGCAACATGCAGAGACTGACCCTCCAGTCCCCAGTTTAAGATTTGCTGTTGAGGATTTTCCCAGCATACCTGTGGGTGTTGGGGGTCCTAGAGCAACATCATCTGCACGCCCACAACCTGGGGAATTGGGAGGCGTACTCAGCAATGTCGCCCAGTTTCCCAGTGGAGTGGCGTGCAGATGATGGAGTCAGCATGGCACCATGAGAGGCGGCTATTTCGGCGCCAAAATCAACAAAACCACGAGCATATTAATGCCCAATTAGAGAACCTCAATAATAACTTAAGTGCCATGCTGACTGAATTTAGGACTCATAACAGCCACATGGCCAACTTGACAACTGAATTCAGGGCAAGCATGGCTGAATTGCAAACTAACCAAAGAAATATTTTGGAACAGTTGCAGATTCTGAATGCTACACAGGCCCAGGTTAGGGCCCACCACCATGGACCCCCAACCTGGGTTCTATGGGCATCCCCCATATTAAGGTGTATTGGGGCTGAATCTGTTCTACATCTTTGCTCTACATCCCCACTGTATTGACTTGTCTGGTGAGCCCTACCAATATAGCATTTTGGTATGGCTTTTCTTGTATGCCTTGGATTTGCGCCCATATAACTCATTAGAGTCCTGAGGTAGGCCATTAGCCAATGCCAGAGGTCAAGCTGTTGTGCTGCAGCCTTGGCCCTAATACATTGGTTGTGGCTCCTCCTGTTTGTAGGCATGATTGTGTGACATTCTGGACTGCCAAACTACTACCTTGGCACCTGGCTGAGATTTTACTGGACTTGGATTGGGACTGGGGGTTCTTGTTTGGGTGGGCCACTGAGTAACAGGTGTAGATGTAGCATAGGTATGTCTGCTTACAACCTGTGCCCGTGGCAAATGTGCCCAAGCAGGAGAGGGTGTGTTTGTGTCCCTATTTTGAACATGTAACATCTGTGATTTATCCACTTGACAATGCTTGGCACATATATGTTAGTATATTCTTTTTAAGGTTAACTCCCAATTTTTTGTTTAACAAATTTTCAAAAAGAAAATAAAATACACGTGTTTCTGACTAAGTTGCTGTCTTTCGGTTTTTGCCGAATAATAATATAAAAAAAATAATAAATATTACTTAAATTAGCCCCATAAACAAACATCCAAAATTAACAAAAAAAGATTCTCCAAACATTGTTGATGGTTTTTGTAATTAAATCATTACTGTTTATTTATTAATAAAACCCAAAGCAAAAAAAAAAAATGGAACAAAGCAATAACAAGAAACAAGGTAAACACAAAACAAAAAAGAAGCAAACAATTAAGCCAAATGTGTTGCTATTAGATTAGCACGGACGGCTTGGCCAGACGCACTGTGCTGCCCAACATAGGCGTCCTCTGGCTCATCGGCGGATGGAGAGGGTGGCAAATCCACATACCGGGGGACCCGCTGCAAGATAGCAAAATTATGCAGCGCAGCACAGCCCATGATGATATCTATGACCTTTTTTGGGTCATACTGAAGGGATCCCCCGGTATGGTCCAAACATCGAAATCGGGTCTTCAATAGGCCAAAGGCCCTCTCCACCACTGCCCTGGTTTTGCATAGTGCCCGATGAGAGAACCCCTGGCCTGAACGGGCATCAGGAGCAAGGGCAGGAGTGGATATCCAGAATCCCCTGAAAGTATTTAAAAATACTAACATAAAATACACATTCTAAGCTACAATATTGTTTAACATGTCATCAAGGGCTAAAAACAGCCATAGGTTAAGACAAGAGTCATCAACTATATTCATTGCCATACAGTGAAAATGGATTGATGGAATGTGAGAAAACGTACCCAGGAGCCATCCACCAGATAATTCTCCAGACTCTAACTGACGAAAGAGGTGGCCTCCTTTGATTGTGGAAAAGTGACCTTGATTATAAAATGCAACCAGTTAGTACACAGGTAATCTTGAAATATTTATGCTAGAATTTGGGATGCCCCCTCCTCACATACAGAGGTGGGCTCCTTTGATTGTGGAAAAGTGACGTTGATTATAAAATGCAAGCAGTTATTAGACAGGCAGTCTTTAAATATTTATGCTAGTGTTTGGGATGCCCCCTCCTCACATACAGATGTGGGCTCCTTTGATTGTGGAAAAGTGACGTTCATTATAAAATGCAAGCAGTTATTAGACAGGTAGTCTTGCAATATTTATGCTAGTGTTTGGGATGCCCCCTCCTCACATACAGAGGTGGGCTCCTTTGATTGTGGAAAAGTGACGTTGATTATAAAATGCAAGCAGTTATTAGACAGGCAGTCTTGAAATATTTATGCTAGTGTTTGGAATGCCCCCTCCTCACATATAGATGTGGGTTCCTTTGATTGTGGAAAAGTGACTTTGCTTACAAAAGTTAGTACACAGGTAGTCTTGAAATATTTATGCTAGTGTTTGGGATGCCCCCTCCTCACATACAGAGGTGGGCTCCTTTGATTGTGGAAAAGTGACGTTGATTATAAAATGCAAGCAGTTATTACACAGGTAGTTTTGAAATATTTATGCTAGCACGCTTTTTAAAGTATGACACCAGGTAAAGGAAAAGCAAAATAGGCAGGAGTTTTATTAACACTAAATAGGCTTGAAAGCTAAAACAAACACTTTAAACTGTCCCTGTCATTATCTGTCACTGTCACAGGCTCTCTCCTTCTCTATCTGTCCCTCGCTTCTTCTGTTCCATCTATCTATCTATCTATCTATCTATCTATCTATCTATCTATCTATTTATCTATCTATCCGTCTGTCTATCTGTCCCTTGCTCTCTCCCTGCCTGATCTGCTCTGGCCGCAATACAGTGTCAGAATGATCTTCCTCAAGATTATATGGGGATGTGACATCATCGGTAAGCCTGTCTACTGATAGGTATCATGTGACACCTACCCAGGATTCCTTGCCCCATGGGACCATTTTAGATGGGCTGTTTAGCAGTAAATGGAGTTTTAAGGAAGAGATTTGAGTGATCGAATCCCGGCGATATTCGGAATCGTAACAAATCGAATATTTCATGAAACTCATAACGAATTTGGGTTTGTCAGAATCGATTCGCTCATCTCTAAATACAAGATACAATAGGACAGAGATAGAACTTTTGCTGTGTTCAATATTTTTGCGCGCTGCAGTCATCACGATAAAGCTCATAATTCTAGATGTGGCCAAAATTAGAGCAGGCGTAACCCCGCTGCAATGTAATTTCAATTTCAGAGCAACTGCTAATAACATCCATCTATACCGCAGTATAAAAGTAACTGCTGACCCATGTCAACAAAATACTGAAAAAAATGATATAATATAAATTGTATTTTTCTTTTTTTAGCACAAAAACATCAGCTGAAAAATTCAGAGCGTTGGGCAAATTATAAAGAGAATTTATGATAGCAGAGGGGGAGGTTTCTCTTTTTTTTTATTTTAGAGCGAGAGGATGTAGAGCAAATGTCAGTATAGCTTTAAGGCGTGTAGGCAAGAAATCAGAGGAATGATTTCCTTTAATCTCACATACAAAAACCACAGCAGAAAAGTAAATACGTTTAGAAAGCAAAGAATATCTTAGACTTGGCTCACAAATGAGCCTTTCATATTGCCGCTCACTATTCTGTGAACATCCTTGTTTGTTAAAGTTGAATAGTTAGTTAGCTGGGTTAGGAAAACGTATGTTTTGTAAAATGAGTGGCTACATTTAGTTTATAGAGGGAAGCAAAGGAGCTTCTCTAAATATAAATATTATAATTGATTAAACATACATCAATTGATACATTTATTATTTTTTTTCAAAAGGATTAACTACCCAAAAAAACAAAATATAGAGTGCTCACTAGTGTTGGACGAACCCCTAAAGTTCAGGTTTGGGTTCGGCAAGTTCGGCCGAACTTTTAATAAAAGTTTGGGTTTGGGGACCCGAACCTGGTCCCCATTGACATCAATGGGGACCCAAACATTGAATGACGATTCTTCCTCTGGGGGCCCCCTTGCCTGTCAAGGGGCCCGTTAGAGTCAGAATCGAGGATGACAAAAAAATAGTGGTGGCAGATGTGGCGCAGAGTGTGCAGAAATCCAGTCCCTGGTCGTCGACGTTCCTTTCAAGTGGTCCAGCTGGCAGTGCTGGCACTAAGGGTTTCTTCACTCATGTGAGTGGTGGCCATCTTTCTGTGGCCCTGGAACACCGCCACCAGTCAGAGACAGAACTGGGGTTCAGGCAAGTTGTAAGCTTCCTGCTGCAGCACTCTGCTTTATATCAGCTTTTCCATGTTTGGACCGAACTCCGAGCTCGAACACATACGAACACATCACGCATACAGGTGGCATCATGTGGGCAATGGCCGAGGAAACAGACGGAGTGAAAGGAGGCACACCACGGATGGTGGACATAATAAGAGCACGTTTAGGCCAGCAATGGCAACTAGCTCCCAAAACAGCTCCAGGTCTGATGCCCAGCATTTTTTATCCTCGGGCAGCGACCTGGAGGAAGAACCCGGAGGGGAGGTAGGAGACGCCCGAAGGGCTCTGAGAAGCAGAGAACGCTGGGGCTACAAGCGCCTAGCCACACAGATGAACAGACCAATGAATCACTCCAAGTAGTGAATATTTCAGAACACATCCTCACCCCTGCAGAGAAGTCAGTTCTCTCACGTGGCCTATCTTTTTCTCCCACACAGGGTGTAGATAGATTCTCTGTCATTAAAGATGTTTATCTTTTCTGTAGGAAGATCTTGTTAAAGAAGCAGTTTGATTCCATGGACCACACTGCTATTGCTGATGAAATCGCATTGGGACCACAGGATCGTGAAGCCCTGCTGAATCTACATTTGTTGTTGTCAGAACAAGACCCTACACTCTCTTTGGACGAAGCCCTGGTAAGACAACATAGTGGACTGAAATGTCCCTCCACTTACTGCCCACCTTTGATGGCCTCTGCCTCAGTCCAGGTGTTCTTTGACCTAACGGTCAGGGATATCATGCGACTACCCGACAGAGTTGGGGGGGATAATTTATCTAGAGAGGAACGCAAGGCATTGACAGACTTACAGAACAATAAGGACATCATTATTCGTGAGGCAGACAAGGGCGGTAATGTAGTTGTATGGTCCAGGGTCAAGTACATTGAAGAAGCCCGCCGACAACTAAGTAATGAACACTATTACGCCAAATTATTGAACAACCCTACTCCAGCTTGCACAATGGCATTGGAACAGTTAGTAGCAGATGCATTAGAAGAAGGTACAATTAATCACAAAGAATCACTCTATTTGAAGGTTTCACATCCGGTCATGCCGACTTTCTACTTGTTACCCAAGACTCACAAAAACTTACATGCACCTCCAGGACGACCGATAATTTCAGGGATTGGGGGATTGTTGGAACCAGCATGCACATTTATTGATCTATTCTTGCAACCGCATGTACTGAGTCTCAGCTCTTACGTTCGAGACTCCACAGACTTACTGTGCAAACTGGAGCAGGTCAGTTTACCATCGGGAGTACTCCTCATCACATGTGATGTGGAGTCACTCTATACAGTAATTCCACATGACCTGGCGCTAAGATCCGTCCGCTACTTTTTATCCAAGGAATCCAGCGATAGGAGACAATTACATTCTTTTATTCTCTCGCTGTTAGAATATGTCTTGACCCACAACACCTTTACTTTCAATGGCACCTATTATAAACAGATTTCCGGGGTTGCCATGGGAGCCAAATGCGCTCCGTCTGTTGCTAATTTATTCCTTGGTTGGTGGGAAGAATCTATAGTATTTAACACCGATTGTGACCGTTTCCACCCCCATGTTGGGGGGTGGTTCAGATTTATTGACGATATACTCATTCTTTGGCAGGGATCTGAAGAGCTTGGTCTTGAATTTGTGGAACATCTGAACAACAACCCATGGAATATTCACCTGACATCTGAAATCTCTGCCGAGTCAGTTACATTTTTGGATTTGAAACTCACACTAGAGACGGACGGATCAATCAGCACGGATTTGCACAGGAAACCCACGGCGGTAAATAGTCTGTTCGATTTTCGGAGTGCACATATTCCACATCTCAAAAAAGCCATCCCTTATGGCCAATTCCTTAGGGCCCGTCGGAATTGCAGCTGTGATTCAAATTTTGAAACACAGGCTGAAAGACTAAAACAGAGGTTCAGGGATCGGGGTTATCCCACTCAGGTGATAGATGCCGCTTATTGGAGGGCAAAACAGACCCCAAGAACAGGTTTATTGAGGTCAGGGACCAATGATAGAAATAGAATGAGACAGAACAACACTACTAGATTCATCACAAATTATAATAAGCAGTGGCATGCTATCAGACAATTGATGACAAATCACTGGCATGTTCTTACATCGGACCCCTTGATTGCCCCTCACGTGGGGAGCAAAATACAGATGATTGCCCGTCGGGCACCCAATTTGAGAGATAAGCTCTCTAAGAGCCATTTATCACCACAGGGTATGTGGTTGACAGACGGGAAAACTCGGGGTAGTTTTCCATGTGGAAAGTGTTCCATCTGTCAATACATGGAGAAGACAACGGTAGTGGGTAGTAGTGGCACCTCTCGTGATTTTAAAATTGCATCTTTCATCAATTGCAGGACCAGGGCTGTCATCTATTAATTACGCTGTGGCTGTCCCAAAAGTTATGTTGGTGAAACACAGAACGCCTTAAGGACCAGAATACAGGGCCATGTATCGAACATCAGGCTTGCCAGGAGGGATACTGCTTTAGGTAAGACTATCTCCCCAGTGGCCCGCCACTTCTTAGAGGTGCATGAGGGAGACTATTCTTCTCTGCGGGTCTCAGGTATTGAGAGGGTCCGATTAGGACCAAGGGGGGGCGACCTGAAGCAGCGGTTGCTGCAACGTGAGTTACGTTGGATTTTCCAACTGAACACCAGATCCCCCACGGGGCTTAATGAGGACTGGTCCTTTAGTCCGTTTTTATGAGATATCAGACCTGATCCTGTGACACTATCGGACCAGGAGGTACTGTATATATTGGTGATATTCGTAACCTGTTGGCAATTGGGTCCACAGGGGACCAACTCGTGTATTTCAGGTAGAATTTTGGTCCAAGGTACCATCATTCAGTCCATCTCTCAGGGGCATAGATACAGAATTAGCACATATTAAATAAGATATTTCAGCTTCACATGCTGGTGGTAGGGTGGCACGTGCAGCTGTTTGGTGTACACAGTTGTTATGTATTTGGGGCTGTGCACAACCCTTGACTGGTAGCATTGGGGTCACTCACGGGGCCACACTACAGTCGAGAGATGTAGCACATTCACAACACAGTGTGGTTATTTAGGTATATAGACTGGTTTGGTGACACTGGTTTGGTCTCACTTATTAAGGGGTCAATTTTTGATCCATGTACTTTCTTCATGCACGCGGCATATGTTTATTTGTTTCAAAGTTAGGTGTACAAGTGTGGTTTCACACTTGCACACATTTTGTTCACTTTTTGATGCAACAGAGTTTGATTAAAAAATGTTTTTGCACATGTTGTATGCACGTAGGTCTGTGTGCATATGTGAATCCATGTGTACACGTTTACATACAGGCCTACATTAATATTCAATATTATTATTAATTTCACATTTATTATTATTTTTTCAGTTTTTTGTGTATATTTTTCTCACATATATTTTTTATTTATGTATGTATATATGTGTATATATATATATATATATATATGTGTGTGTGTATGTATGCATGTGTGTATATATATATTTTTTTTTTTATTTTTATTTTTTTTTAATATATTTTTTTATATTTTTTTTTATTTTTTTTTTTTGATTGTATAATGTCCCGGCTGATGGTAAGAATATCAGCAGAGCAACCCATGGACCCACTGGAAACAACTTCTGCGATACAACAAACCATGATGATGTATGTGGATTTGTGCAGCGCAAGCTCGGCAATGACAACAACTTTGCTTACAGCTATATACTCAGTGATTTGTTGTCTCTATGACAGTAGAGACAAACAAAGTACCATAGATGTCAAGAGCGGTGACTGCTGACAGTATACAATGTTTGTGTTTTCTTAAGTGCATATACTGAGATCATTAATAATTATGTTTATACATGCACTTAGCATGGTAAAATATGTATTGACACTGTAGATTATAATTGGGACAGTAATAGTGGATAGTCAGTTGTTAATTCCCCTGATCCACTCTGTTAGTGCAACCACTGCATGGCCATGTTTATGCAGTAGATACTTTCATGGATTTATAGATTGATTACATAAATATGCTTAGTAGTAAGAGTACAATTTTATATATTTTTTATGTTTTGAAACACTAAGCCTCTTTAGGTGGGGAGTGATCCACTGTAGCTGATCTGCGTTCCGCTTCCCTCTCTCTTTCCCCCCCCACCCCCCCCCCGCGGGGAGATGTGGCTTTGTTTCTCTCCCCTTGCAGCGTGTGTAGCTGCGTGCTTTTCATTGTGGGGATTGGGATGGGGATGACAGCCATCCTCAGTGTGTGCTGTGTATTCTCCAGCACGATGGGGAGGATAGTGCTCACACCTGCGGTGTCAGGTGTCATGTATTGACATCAATTAAGGCATGGGGCGTGCGGGGGCGGGGTGGCTATTTCAGAGTAGAGATTGAGGGCATGATTTGGCCAATTACTGTGCTTGGATGTATTTGGAGGGCGGGACAAATTAGTGGGTGTTCTCTATTTAAGGGAGAGCTGTCTCCACACACATTACCCTTGTCCTTGAAGCAGCATGGGGGCTGCGTGCGCAGACATTTTTCACTGAGGTTGGCCTGACTGTTGCCCTGGGTGTTATCTTATGACGTGAGATTTAACCATTTATTTTCTCTCTGCTGGCACTTGCATTTATATCATATATTGTTATTGTCTGCACTTTAAAGTCTTATTGGTATGGGTTTCCCTGTGCAATATTAGGTAGTGTTTTAGGTTTATGTGTTTTTCATGTATTTGCACTTTATATATTGATATTTTTTATTGTATATTCACTGTTTTTGCACATATTTTTTCCATCTATATTATTAATATTTTTGTAGTATTGGTTTCATGAATTTGCACATATATTTACATGTGGTTAGGATTTTTTGTGCCGGCACAAAAAGGATGGGTTATGACTATTCTAGGATAATCAATATTATTCACCCATAGGGCAGTTATTTAAGCGGCCCTTAGGGGCCATATACATTGATATAGATACATTTGGCCATACTGGTTGTTTTTAAATTTGTCTTGTGGTGTATGTATTTTAATTCTTTGTTTTTTTGTACTAATAAAATCATTAATATATACTGTTGATTGTAGTGGTGCTTCCTTTGGGAGATTGGTGTGTTCTTTGCACGCCCACTCCAAATTATTGTGGATTGAAATCTGTGTTTGGATTTGGGAACCCGGACTCGCAAAGTTTGGTACGAGCCCGAACTTTGTGGTTCGGTTTTACCCAACACTAGTTCTCACCTTTGTTCACCACTTATTGGTCAGACTTCAGTGATCAGCAACCTGGGCTGCTCGGACCCAAACTTCAGTCACCAGCGAGTCTGTGTTAAGTTCACAACTCCCTTCCCTTTCTGCCATCGGTCACAGTTGTGCTGCCACACCCTAGTGCCTTATTGTTTTCCTCTTTTGGAATAAAATCATCTGTGTGAGGATTGTGCCCCCCAGACGTGTGATTTATTTATCAGTACGCCGTGTCCAAATTTCTTGTCACAGATTTCTTAGCAGAGAAAACCCCTTTTTATAGAATGACCAGTAATTGAGAGCTGCAAGACAGAGGCCGATATGTGGCAAAGGCTGTGGCAGGGGTCCTGGGTTCTGGGTTCAAGATACAGTCCGGGTCTGGGTACAGAAGACAATGCAATGCTGATCCACTGGCTGAAAGGTTGGATCCGCTTATAAATAGCAGAAAGTCAATAGCACAGGTGCTGACTAATCACCAGCACCTCTGCAGCAGAGGGCCACCTTCTGGTGGAGCAGCATACAGCAGGAAGCGGAGACAGGCAAGACAGAAACAGGTTTCCATGTTGTGGGGGAACTCCGGACCTGACATTTCTCATATTCCTGGGGCTCTGTTTTACCACAGTGGGAGAGGTTTGCATTGCCTTGAGGAAAAACCAATGACTATTAGTCACAAAAATCTTCCATTGTAACAGGTGAGCTCATTAGCAGTCTAAGCAGCAGTTCCCAGGTGAGAACGCTGACAGTAACACTTTAGCTACTGGAACACAATTATTTTGTTCCGCCAAACTGAAGCAGTTAAATTTCAGAAGAATGAGTCATCTCTGCTTTAGCCAATCACATGATTAGCAAGCTAGAGTGAGGAAGTATGTGATCTGTAAATCAAATGCACCAATTGATGTACAACTCTAAGGTAAACACATTGTTGCTAGGGAAAACGGTTTCATTCTATTCATTCTGTTTATGATCTTATATAGAAGTCTGAACAGGGCACTGAGGAAGCCTATCTACAGGTGAAACTAGTTCGCCCCAAGACAAGTGTTGGTCCACAACAAGATAAGGAGATTAAAAATCTTATAAAATGTATAACTATATGGATTGTTCACATAGGCTCAGTATGATGTGATTATGTATTTATTTGCATAACCAAGTGTGTTGAGGCAGATGTATGGGCACCAAGTTTTTAACATTATATGAAGAAATAAACTTGTGATATATATTTTATTTTTATAATGTTGTCATACTAAGATATTTATTTTTTGGTGAGGTTGAGTGATGTTTTTGAGTTCCCAAGTGGGTAAAAAACAGGGGGGGGCAATTAACCCCCTGGCCGGCTGTTTTTGGAATTACAGCCACAGACTTGAATGTATTTTATTGAGCTTATATGTGATAGAACAAAACAAAGTGTAAGGAAAATGATGCATGCTTTTCTAAATAAAAAAAAAAATTAAAAGAGTGTGATGCGTATTAAGGGGGTTATTTAAGAACGGATAGCCCCAGGTAGTGCCTCGTAGTGGCAGGTAGTGTCTGGTGAACGCTGGGCGCTGTACGCAAAACCTCATTTAAGAAAGTGAATCTGGTGAGCACCATGAATCTGGTGAGCATCATGTAGCGTCCAATGTATTATTACAGGCAACTCAGCATATAGCCCGGCGCTCTAGGCTCAGGAGCGCCATGTAGTACCTGACACTCTGTAGCTCTCTCCCATACATTTCAATGGGGTTTCATTAGTTGTGTATAAATAGCATGTTGGCTTTTTTTATTTCTCTCTCCTGGCTGCAAACAAACACTTTTAGAAACTTTTTTGACTTTTAATATTTTTATGCTGAATTGTCATTACAGGTCTGGCACTAAAGTGTTATTGTCCCAGTGTTAAAACAATGTCATTTAATGTGTTTTCGCTTTGTTACTGGTGGATAGGTGTTCAAAATCAGACTCTGGCCCAGATTTAGAGCGCTGACGCTGTGTGTGTAGATTTTTCTTAAATATGGTGTTGAGCATCAAGTGCCGGATGCTACCTCTTGTTCACTGCAGCACTATACTCTTGTTAGAGCACCCAACACACATCACATTCATCAATGCGGGCTAGGTTACTACAGCGGCCCGAGATGCTCTGTTACAGCGCCTGATGCCCGCTTACAGCGTCTACTAGCGGTCGCTATACAGACGCTCATCTGCCGATACCTGGCATTAGTAATGAATCAGCATCTATGTTACCTAATTAAGAAATAGAGTTCAGGTGGGTCAGGAAAATAAATAAAGAAAGAATGAGGTAGAAGAAGATGAAGAAGACATAAAAAAAAGAAGACGGAAGACGAGGAAGAAGAAGGAGGCAGAAGCAAGAGCAAAGCGCAGATGAAGAAGGATGCAGGAAAGGGCAGAAGAAGGTGAAACCTCTATCACTGAGCACACAGATTGGTGTGACACCAGGATCATGCTAATTATCTGGCAATAATAGGTGCACTACTGGTGTGCCTTGTGGTGTGAATTGCAACCTGCATCGCAGTGAGCTTTATAGTATAAAGACACAATAAAAAAATGTTGGGCCATATTTATGAAGTGCGTTTGTTAGCATTATTTCTGTGGCTATAGCACCAGCTTTGGTGCACTGGCATTCCCGTCTTATTTCGCACTGTGTACTACATTGGCGCTAGCAGTCGCTGCGTTGAGCGCTACAAATTAGCTTTGATTGTTGCACTTAGTTATTGGCTGGCCTATGTCAGCGCCTTTTGAAACCAGTGGCTGATTATCCCAGCGCCAGGGAGCGCTACTTTGTACTGCCACTTTTCTGGTGCTCCCCAGCTTATTTATTAATCTTTTCTTCCTTGAAATCTTTGGAGCTATATTTTTCTGGCTCTGGTCAGAGTTTCATCATTACATTTACAAGAAATCACTGCTGGGGACAAACTTTACAGTGCATTTTGGCTGTGTTTCAGCTGTTGGCATCCAAATTACACATTGTTAAGCAAAAGTAGCCATTAAAATAAATTTTAATAACCCCCTAAAAACATTTTGGACCATCTAGGTCCTGCGTTTCGATTATTGACAAGTCACAATGCAAGTTCTGTTCAAATATATGTGTTTAATATTAATTTTCAGCGCTAGCATTAAATTTTTTTTAGCTGTTAAATCTGGTGCTGAGTGCTGCTGAGGCCAAAAAAGTGGCACGGTGGTGCTGACCCTTCTTAAATAAGACACCCTGTTTCATTTTTCCCAAGAAATCACCAGTACCTGTGATAGGACATTTTTACAGATGGGATACATCATTTTTCTATTGAGGTATGTACATTTTTTTAGGAACTTATGCAGGGTATGCAGAAAAAAAAGTGTCAAATTATTCTGCAAAGCCCATAGGGTGCTGTTATTTGCAAATATGAAAAAAAAGCTCACATGGAGGCTGATTCACTACTAATTCCAGGTATCGGCAGACATAGCCGGCGCTATACACTGCCGCCTGTAATAATACATGTGACGCTACATGGCACTGAGATGATCACCAGATTCGCTTTCATAAATGTGGTTTTGCTTACAGCCCCCGACGTTCACCAGACGCTGCCTGCCGCTATGAAGCCCTACCCCTATGCCTTCTTAAATAACCCCCTTAAATGCAGTTTGCAATTCACACTGCACCGCTGGTGCACCTTGCTTTCCCAAATATTTAGCATAACCCTCCCAGTGCTTGGATCTTGTACCTAGCTAATAGGCAGCGATTTGAAAGGATCTGAGAGAAGGAGGATAAGTAGAAGAACAGGAAAAAGAAGAAGGAGGAGATGGAGAAGAAAAAGAAAGCAAAGGAGAAGGGCAGGAGAAGAAGAAGTGGGAAAAGGAAAGGAGAAGAAAGGGAAGAAAAGAAGGGGAGGAAAGAGAAGAAAAAGGAGGAGAAGAAGAGGAAAGGAAATGAGAAAGAAAGGAAGGCAAAAGAAGAAAATAAGAGAAAAAATGTTTAGCGCCACACATAACGCCATGTAGTGTTCTATATATAAAGAGTGCTGGGTGTTTGGTTAGCGCCGACACTGTGTTCTCTACAGCACCACATCACATCAGGTGTTCAGTGTCGTTCTCTCATAGACTTCAATTAGCTATTCCAGTTATGTTATTTTTGATGACTTCTGGTTAGTGTTTTTTATTTATTTATTTATTTTTTGTGCTCAATCAAGTGACACAGGATTCAAGGCCTGTTCTGAATATTTTTTATTGTACTTAGGTTACCTGCTGCTAACTTTCCGTTTTCATGCCTGCCAATTATGGGGGTTATTCATCAAGGGATTGCCGCAGGTAGTGCCTCGTAGCGGCAGGCAGCACCTGGTGAACGCTGTACGCAATACCACATTTAGGAAAGCGATTCTGGTGAGCGACTAACAGTGCCATGTAGCGCATGATTCATCATTACAGGTGGCTCAGTGTATAGCACCGGCGCTCTAGCTTCCAGAGCGCCAGGTATTACCTGTCGCTGCCTGCCGCTCTCCCATACATTTCAATGGACGTTCCTTTTCTTCTGTTTAAACAGGGTTTTTTGTTTTTCTTTTTTTTCTCTCAATAATTGTGTGACCTCTCCTGGCCTAGAAAAAGTAATTTTGAAAACTTTTTTGATTTTTTTATATTTTTATGCAGAATTGTCAATTTGTCATTACAGGTCTGGTATTAAAGTTTTAATGTCACAATGTTACAACAATGTAATTCCATGTGTTTTCGCTTTTTGTTACTGGTGGATATGTGTTTAAAAACAGACTTTAATCACACTCTATGCTACAGCGCCCAGATCCAGAGCACCAACGCTGTGTGAGTGTGTTTTTTTGTTGAATATGGTGTGAGTTACTGAGAGTCGGTTGCAATGAGCTGGCACTACCTCTCATTCCCTGCAATGCTGTACTGGTGTTAGAACGCCCAACATCCATCTCATTCATCAATGCCAGCCAGGTTACTACAGCAAATGAGACGCTCTGTTACAGCGCCTGATAGCCTATCACAGTGTCTACTAGCTCTCTGTACAGACGCTCATCTGCCGATACCTGGCGCTAGTAATGAATCAGCCTGTTTGTTATGCTATTCAAAATGAAAAATGTGAAAATTCTGAACCTATTCATTGCGGCCTGCAACCAGTTTTCAAATCACTTGAGTGGCCCGCGCTTTTCAAAAGGTTGAGCGCCCCTGGTTTAGGGTCATGTGAGCAGATGATTTAATTGAGTGAAGAGAATTGAGTTAATGGCTAAAGGGCAGTACAGCATTGGTTTGCTTGCTTTTCCTCCAACCCTATACACATTTTTGCAAGCACAATAAGTTAATGCGTCCGCCTGGTGTATCCCAGCCATGCAATGAGTCATATTCACAGAAACAAAATCTTATTGCATTAATAAGGAAGAGAAGTTCATTTGCTTCCATTAACCACAACAAGCGTCTTTGAATAGCAGGGAAGTATAGAAGAAAGCTTAAGAATAACAGATACACAACAAGCTATCAAAACTTAAACACAGCCCCAAATAAGAGTGTGATCGGGCTAAAACCCTGCATTACATAGATCTCAAGAACAGCCGAAGCCTAAGTGTTTTCTTTCTGAGAAGAATGAATAGATTTCACAAGTGAAACGATTGAGGGGGAGAAGCCGTGTGACTTGGTAAGAGCCATTAAACCGCGGCTTAATTGAAGTGAAGTGAAAGGGACTAAAAGGAAAAGAACAAAGCAAGGTAAGCAGAAACCAACAGGCTTATACATTGGATAGTACCTTAAACTTCTACATTATCCAGTCTCAAGAGTCAGTTCAAAAATTGACGACATTAATGCTCGATATAAATTCATTATATTGAATGCCATAATATTACTGCATGGGCACAAACATAATATTTCCTACCCAGCTTCCCCTCATTTGTAATTGTGTACAGCAAAAGCACTTTAAATATAAGTTTTAATATGGAGGCGATATTTTTGTTAACATTGAAAATCTAAATTATACTGGGGTGGGTCACATGATCAAATTAGATCTACTTAACAAGGAGCTTGGTTAGGGTGCACCCTTACGAGAAAGGTGCTCATATGCATCCCTCCCCAGGGCAAATCAGTGCTGATGGGTTTACTGCTGCTTTTCATTGTGGGTTATGTCAGTCCAGGCAGCAGCACAGCTGAGATGCTGGGAAAGCAATAAGCCTCCCAGGTGATCCAAGATGGCCACAACCAGGAGACAATTGGCAGGTAAGTGTTTGAATACTACTACATGGGCTCCTGTAAGATGGCAGCCCCCCATCAATGAGGAATTGGGGGGGGGGCTTGGCAAGGATGTCTTGGGCCGGCCAGGGGCTGGTAAAATCCAGGGATGATTTTTGGCCCCAGTCTGCCACTGTCCTCACTCATAAGGGTGGACAGCTTAATGGAGCACCTGCCGTAGCCCATTCTGTCAGCTTAAAAAACGACACCAGCTAATGACCAGGTAGCAACCTTAGCACCAGCCAGGGGCCCTCAAAAGGCAGCTGCCTAGTTTGCCTGCTCCAAATGTCGGCCCTCCTGGGGATAGAATGTGATGACATAAACTTCCTCTTTGGGTATAGAATCACTTTAGTATGAAGCTCAGCGCTTTTTAAATATGTGTCCTTTCCAAATACCTTTCTGTTTGTATTATGTAAAAAAAAAAACACATTCGATAAAGTTGTTTAAGTTGTTTATATGAAGTTCTATCAAACAAAGTGCAGTTACACAATATCTTACATCACCTCTAGGTATCCGATGTTTTATCTATGAGTCAGTGCCCAGTATGAAATCAAATATTAATATCGTCTTTCACTGCTGTACCTCTGCACGTGTTTTTTTTTTTTTTTTACTCCCAAGCCCTTTTCCCACGACTGCCCTCCCTCACTGCTGAGGATATGGGCTTTACTTATTCATAGAGATAAAATTACACTTTCATCCTCTGTGTATACACCTTTATCCCGCTATGCAACAGAATCCGCCACAAGGCCTTTGATGACACCTTTTGTACATTCTCTGCACATCTACTTTTTGCCCCTCCTCTGCATTTTTTTACACAATACACTGATCAGAAAAACAGTAGGATATGGTGGCAAAAGCACAAATATCGAATTCCTGGAGACCAGAAGCTATTATTAATATTATTTATTTACTAAGCGCTATAATCTCAAGTAGTGATAACACACAGAGTTCAAGGGGAATATTCTTGAACACAGGATACGATAGGAGCCCTTATGAGCTTACAGTCTAAAGGTTTTATTTGGTAAACCAAATTAAAAAACAAAAAGGGTACTCACCTCTTGCCCCCCCCCCCACACACACACAAACACACACACACACACACACACACACACACACACACACACACAACTGATACGTCCTCTACTCAGGGTCAGCCTTTCAGTAAGAAGATACGTAAGTAAAAAGACGCCCCCCAGACACACACACACACACAAATGATAAGGGGAGCAACACATGAGGAAACACGGAAAGAAAGATGGGGCAATAAAAACAGAGGGGATGCAGGAAAAGAAAGACTAAAGGTAGACAACAGAGTAATAAGAGGAAATTAGTAAGAAAGAATGAGAGAAGGAAAAGGGAATTTAATATTAAAAGAAGGTGAAAGGAGAGACGATAGAAGGGAACATGGAAAAGAGAAAGGAGGAGAAAATATAATAAAATATAGGATGACATAGAAAGTGAGAGAGAGAGAGGAGGAGATTAAAGGAATGTGACAAAAGAAAGATGGAGAGAATGTGCAAATGAGAGCAAGATGGGGGAAATGTGGGAAAATGAGAGAGAGAATGAATGCGGAAATGAGATCGAGAAGGGGAAAATGTAGGAAAACAAGAGGGTAGAGGGGACTAGAAAGTGAGAGAAAGAAAGAAAGAAAAAGAGAACGGACAAAAAAAGAAAGAGAGAGAGGGAGTGGCTTAATTTACAAATTGTCCTTCTTTCCCAACCCGAAAAGTTGGAAGGTAAAGAGGTGACGGGTAGGGGGTAATACCTTGGGTTGGGCTAGCTTTCCCTCCTACTGCTATAACAAACACGATGAGTCAATCTGAAAAGCCTGTACCCCCCCTGCTGAGAGGTCCATTGCGTGACATTCACCTGTTTTTTGGTCCCACAGACAGAGCATAAAAACAAACTCGGGGGGGGGGAATACAGAATGCTGGAGCCCCTCGCACATAACGCCCCCCAGAATGCCCAGTATGCTTACCTTCACCTCGAGCCTGCACCAGGAAAGAAGTTTTGCGCCAATGTGTGGGACGTGGGTGGAATATTCTGGTGGCCGGCACTGAGGATGTGACCACGGCCTACTTGACTAATAACGGGACTCCTTTCCCAGCGCAGGCTCGAGGTGAAGGTAAGGATATTGGGCTTTCTGGGGGGGGTTATGTGCAGGGGGGCAACTCCAGCTTTTTGGATGCCCTCCTGGACGGAGCCAACACCCGTTAAAGGAAAAACAGGTGTTGGTACGTTTAATTGGTTCTATTGTAATCAGCTGTGATACTTTCTTAGGCGATCATGAGCCTATTATTGGAATGTAGGAGGCTTACATTGCAATGTAATGAGTTCATCTCACTGTGGGATGGGAAGGGCTATCTAAGGATTGTCTCCTCTGTATACACACACCCACCAGGGCCCCTAAAGTGTATAACAGGCTTAATACTTCTCCCAAGAGGATATCTGATTGAGATTGCATGGCAGTATGAAGGGATAGCGACAGGTAGTGCCTTGTAAGCGCCAGGTAGCGTCAGGTGAACGCCGGCCACGGCACGCAATTCCACATTTAAGAAGCCGATTCTGGTGAGCGACTAGAACAACGCCATGTAGCGTACAATTAATCATTACCCAAGGCTCAGCGAAGAGCGCCACGTCTTACCTGTCGCTACCTGCTGCTCTCCCATACATTTCAACGGTCGTTCGTTATAATCGCTTTCCTGGTTCAATTTTTTTTTTCACTCAAATCTTTCTGACGTTTTAATTTCAAATGATATATTTGAAACATTTTTTTTTTACATTTATGCATACATGTTTTTACATGTCTGCCACTATAGTGTTAATTTCACACTACTCCAACAATGTCATTCCATGGTTTTTTGCTTGCTTGCTGCTGTTAATGTGTTTAAAAATTCACTTTAATCACACAGCGCCTGGCGCTATGGCCTCCAGTCACACAATCTAGAATGTCAGCGTTCTGTCAGTGTAAAATTTTATTGAATATGGTGTGAGTCGCTCAGATTCGTTCACACTGAGCAGTCGCTGTCCGCATCATGCAGCGCTCTACCATTGTTAAATGTGTTATAGGTGTGTGTCGCTATAGCACAGAACTTTCCTTTGCGTACGCTGTTTTAATGTAGCATTTTATAGCTTAATATTGGGAGTTTCATTGCGTTGTTAGCTTGCGAGGGTGGTCAAAGATTTTGCTTTCGCTTTTGTTTTATGCACTTCCAGTTTTACACCTACGAGGATCCACCATACGACCCAGAAGGCCTGCCAGACGTCTCCCTAGCTCTTCCTCCGACTCAAATGCCCCCCTTACCCCCCAAAAAGAAGAGACAGTGTGTGGATCTTCGTGTCAATGGCCAAGTGGTCAAAGTAAATGTACATGGGAAATGTGTGATAATGTACGATGTACTGTGTAGTGTCATTATTGAGTTTAGTTATTTTTTTATGTATTGTTAAATATGTAATGCTTTATGGCATGTACAGCCATAAAGATATTTAACCCTTTAAGTGCCAGCCTACCAGGAGATTTTGTCACCCTTTGTTGCCAGACCATTTTGCACTATTTTGCGCTCCACATGTTCAACTGTGATTTTTGAAGGGATTTTCAGGGATTTCCCAGGAACATTATATATTTTTTTTTTTCAGCAGAGTCTGGGCTTTAACATGAAATGTCTTGTTTGTAATCTTTTAGGTGTATTCTCAATATTTTGGGGTGAAATATGTGCAAAAAAATAAAAAAAAAATCTATTTTTTTACAATTTGTAGTGTTTTTTGTAAAAATAAAAAGTAAGTTTGCCAATTAAATCTTATTGCGTGTGACATCCTAATTTCTCCCGGTTACATCGGTACCATATATGTATAGGTAGACACCCTTTCCTGCCCAGGAACCTCCCCCAAACGGAAACTGAGCGTTAGGAGATTTTCAGATAAAATACAACTATGCTATGTGCTTTGGCACCTTGCAGTTTTTCAAGAAAAACAGCCCTTTACATTTGAAATACCCCCACAAACTATATATTCTCTGGAAGTACACACCTCAAGCGTGTACCAGGCTTGTTAATATGGGTGCAGTTTTCTGAATTCTTTGGTTGCATACTAAAAAAGAATAAAAAAGCAGAAGCCAACTCATATTTTCCTAAAAAAAATAAGCAAACAAGAAAATATACCCCCAACAAACCATATATTCCCTGAAAGAACATATGTTAGGCTTTCTAAGCGTACCCAGCTTGTTGTAGTGGGCTCATCGTTTTAGAAGTAATCCCTTGAAGAACATACGTTAAGCTTTCTAAGCGTACCCAGCTTGTTGTAGTGGGCTCATCGTTTTAGAAGTAATCCCTTGAAGAATTCTTAGGTTGCACAGGGTTTACCTCAAAAAAATTATAAAAAAGCAGAATAAAAAACATATTTTATTAAAAAATCAATATAGAAACAAGAAAAAACAAGCTAAATCTTAAAGCGCATGGTCCCCCGAGCAGAACAATACCCCGCATGCATAGGTACTATTAACCATTTTAATTGTCCGCCTACTTGAAATATTCTTAGTATACAGTATGTCCTGCTCCAAATCTAATACTTACACGTGGGATATACTCCGCCAGATGGCGCTGGACTGCAGAGACATCGAAAATAGGCTCCTCCCGGCCCCTCAAATACCCCGGGACCTCCCACAAATCCCCCAGAATTTCTCTGCAGCCTGGCTGCGAAGGACGAGAAATGGCTGTCTACTCGCAAGTGAGCGGGGCTATTAGCCTGCGGCCCTATAGGACTATTCCCACCCGTTCCACTAGTAATATGCCTCCCAGCCTTGGCTGCGCTGGTCGGGTGAAGGTAGGCAGCACCGCTGTTAGGTGCTTAGGAGCGCTGCCGTGTGGCAGAAGTAGCAGCAGTTACACGTTCTCCTATCCCCTCAGCCGAGTTACAAATGGCAGAACCTGGTGTGAAGCATCCACTGACCTCCAGCTCCGGGGACAGGCTGTCACTAGGGGGCAGCAGAGTGCACACATATCCTGCTCTGTCACATGACACAGAGCTATGACAGCTCCTCTGCTTCCCCGTCCATGTAAGTGTAATTGCTGATGCTGAGCCTGCGTGGGGCCAATGTTCTAACAGCGGCTGATGAGCAGAGAAGTGTAATGGGTGGAGGCCGCTCTGCCCACCGCAGATAATCTAGGTGTAAACATTAGTGAGTGTGTGAGAGTGGCGGGCAGAGCGGCCTCCAGCCATTACACTTCTCTGCTCATCGGCCACCACCTGCAGCCTTCCCATGGATTCTGCCCGGTATGCCCTATGGCCAGCCCCTAGCAGCAGTGACCCAGAAAGTGAGGGAGAGGGCGATAACTAGCAGGGGGAAAGTCAAGCACATAACACCTACGGGCTTGGCACTTAACGCCCGGAAAAGCAAGCCCGTAGGTGTTACGTGCTCAGCACTTAATGGGTTAAGGTTTTTTTTAATAATTTTGTAATTAATATTTTTAATTTCTTTTAAATTTTTTTTATATGTTTACATTGTTTAGGACTTTTTTATTTGCTTTTATTTTAAGCAATATCCATAGACATTCCAATAGTTCAATATTGTAACATATAAGCAATTTTTATTACATATATATTGTGACTTTCATTAAACATTTTTGCCAGTTTAATTATTTTAAATTTAGAATAGAAACTGTACAATATGTTTTGCAATATTTTATCTTTTTTTTTTTTTTTTTTTTTTTTAGGCATTCAGGAGTACGACTATGCCCTGAGTGCCAAGGGCAGCATAGTGGCGGAAATGCGGGCCACCGTGCGCTTTAATACCAACGTAACCGATCCAAGATCGATTATACAGAAGTGGTCAGACTTTAAGCTCCGGGACAATAGGGCATCTACCGGCTCTATGATGCCTATGAATCTAGTAAGTCCAACACACATACATGTACACAACATTTTCATGTGTCCACATTAATCTGCTTATGTCTAACCATTTTTTTTTTGTTTTTGTTTCCTCTCCACAGATAAGCGTGCTCCCCTGGGTAAACACGGGAAGGGTCCCTCTCGCATCTCCCATATAGAGGACCCAGGGAAGGAAGAGGATGACGCCCCAGTGGAGAGTGCTGCTGGGGTGAGGGCAGTATGGGCCTCAGCTTCTCACAATCGGACTCAGCTGAGTCCCAAAGTCCCTGTGGCCACTCTCAAGTGGGGAGTCGGCAAGGGACTCCACCACACTCCCTGAAGGATCAGGGAGTGAGAGGAAGGAGGGTGGCCCATCGGGTTTGGGATCTGCTGGGCCCATTGTGAGGAGTAGAGGCTCCACACCTCCACCTCATAGCCCTCCCTGGGATACCAGCAGCAGCTCATCCCCTGGTGAGTGGACTTATTGGTGTGGCTTATTATTTCCATTAGTACCTTGTTGCTATTATAATTTTCCTTTCTTTGTATACATGTTTTTCAGAGCATCATAGAGCCGGCACCTCCTCCAGCTATGCTGCAGATGAGGCACTCGGGCATTGTCGTGGTAAGAGTTGCTTTAGTTTGTTAACTAATGTATATGTAAATATTGATTTATGAAGGCCATGTGGCCTACTTCACATTAGCCGCTGGGTGGCCAAGTTAATTTTGGCCCAAGTTGGGCCTTTTTTTTTAAAATAATAAAAAAAAGCTTGTAGTTTTGAATATACATTTGTGTCTGGTTTTAATTTACATAAATTAGGACTCACTCAACACACACACACACACACACACACACACACACACACACACACACACACAAAAAATAACCTTATGTTGCCAATGTGATCATTCACAATATAACATTAAATAACAATTTTGCGTTAGAGCAGCATAGAAACACCCAGACACCATTAGATTTGGGTGAGCGACTGTACAGTGCCTTTATAGCGACTGACAACCATCACATTCATCAATAGCGGCCATGTTACTATAGCGACTGAGGGACTCTTTAATAGCGACTGCTGGACGATCAGAGCGACTACTAGCAGTCGCTCTTAGCGCCGCAGTACAGACACTCATTTGCTGTTACCTGGCGCTAGTAATGAATCAGCCTGCCAGTTGCTAGTCTGTAAATATGATATAGTACATCTTATTATAAATAGTGATTGGCAGCTTGTTGTGCTTCCACAAAGACCTGTAACAACATGCCTTGAAGCATCACTGAGTTGATGAGAACGTTACTGATTGGTGGCATAATTGGAATACGTAAAAAGCTGCCATGTGATCGCTAAATGGTAAAAATTAAACCCAATAAAAAGCGCCATACTGCTGAATGAAAATTGACACATTGGGGGAGAAGGGAGGGGGGTATAATTCTTATTAAGCAAAACATATTCTGTATGTCTGTACATAAAAGCTACATTTATTTACAGGTAAAAGAATATAGTCAAATAGGCGATGGTAACTTTTTTGTGCATGCAAAACAAATAAAAATATATCTTTTTACTCAGGTTTCACACCTGGCGTGTGTCTCACATCACTTTTATGTCTCAGTACATCTTTTGTTTATTTGCGAGACCGTCTCTAGAAAAGAAGAACTAAGGCGTGGGCTGAAGAAGTTCTAAAACACAAGTTCAAGAAGGAAATTTCGGACCAGGAGTGAGGTCTGGGAATATAAGAGGCTCTTAAGAAGTCAGATCTTTGATTAGAAGATTGACTGGCAGGCAAAAATAAGACAAATAAAACAGCGCTGTAACAGAATTACCCATCACATAGAGGTTAAAACTTCCTCCAAACCTCACGGATCTGCTGCCCCCCTTCTTCAGTTGTACTTCAGGCACTATTTACTTACCTCGCCGGGGGATTCACCTCCTTGGTTCCTCGGATTCTGGGTGACCTTTCCGACGGGCGACGCCATCTTGCATCCCATCAGACAGAGCGTGGCCCCCGATCTCGTGCCTGTGCAGTGCCCATGAATGAGCTGCAATGGTTCCGCCTGGAAACCTGCGAGACTTTGCTGAGCGGCGTGGGACTTTGAAGAGCATAACTAAAGCCATGCTGTCACTTACAGATGGCTAAGCCGGCAGGGGGGAGAGGATCGGGTCCTAAAGCAGCCAGAACTCGCCACAGCAGGCAGTGGCGGCATTCAAAAGGTAAGTAGGGGCTGATGGGGGGGGGGGGGGGGCCTTTTTATTTTATGTCTGATGTTCCCCTTTAAATTGGACCAAAACTCATTTATAATCATTAAGATTCCCAGGCCGATCAATTCCCTCCCCACGGGGCATCCATAATCGGGATGCCATGCTGTGTGAAACCCCCAGGTTGCTCCATTCACTTACCTTGCTTCCCGGTCCAACAGCGCATGTGCGAGCGGTGGCCGCATCCCCGCTATCCCTCAAGCAGGGCGCGTGCCCGCACCAAGCATTTGTGATTGGCTGGAGTGGGCAGGCTCCCTGTTACAGGGAAGCAGGGGATGCGGTCACCAGCTCGCACGGAGCCACTGGCATTAGACGAAGGCTTAGGCGATGTGACGTTTCCGAGCGTGCTGATTGGATGAGCAGTTGTGCAAGCGCCATAGGACCGAGAAGAGGTGTGTTGCGTGCAGTGATCTGGGGGGTTCAGACAACATGGCACCCCCGACCGAAACCCAGGATAGTCAAAATTGACTGGCTGTCTTTTGGTCCAGTTAAAATGAACTGTCCAGGCTAAGGGGTTAATAAAACTGCTTCTCTGAAGCTTGGAGTTTGCAAGTGTTTGATTTCTCTCCCTCCCCCTGGGCTCTGCTTTGATAGTCAAAATAAAAAAAAAAACTTTTGTCTCCTGTGACCAAGGGCCGCACCCCCAGCTACCTGTGAGCTTGTGCACAAGCTCGACATTCAACCCCCCCCCCCCTCCCTGCTCTGTATGAGAGTGTGTTAACTGTATATCTCAGCAACCAAATCTTTTTAAAAATGTTTAGGACATTCTCAGGGGTAGCTTTATACAACTTAGCTTTGCCTGCTTAATCCCTTTAAGTCTGTTCATTAGAAATAACCACAGCGCAAGAGGTTTAGTTAAATGCAGTCAGATTTTAGAGTAGGGACTGCACTGAGGGGGTATGGAAACTAGGTGTTGCCTTCCTGCACAATTAGGTAGCTAGGCACAGAAACAAGAAGCCCCCGCTCCTGCCTGCTGATGATCTTTGTTTTTGATGATCTGTAAGACTGGTGGTCAAAGCTAGGCAGAGTGACTGGTAGATGTCATTAAGGGGTGTTGGCTATTACATATTGGATATTCCACCCCAGGGAAGGAAACTGGGGGGGTTGAACCAGGTGAGGACCGACCACTGGCCATGACAGGGATATGGGTCCTGAATATTGCTACTCAGCTGTGAAATAAAAAAGTCTGAACCTTGGGCTGCAGCTGATGCTTGTTTTTGAGTGGACCTGAAGTCATCCTACTCGCTTCCCTCTCCCTGGAACTGAATGATTACATTGCCATCTCTTCCCCTAAACCATGGAGAGTCCCTTTACAAGCTCAGCCCTGTCTAAGTCATGCCTTCCAGCTCCCCCTAAAGCATACCAAATCTGCACTGCATTTTCCTGTTACAGTGCTACTCGGCTTATGTCCATCAGAACTCCAGCACCTAGACCCACTGGTGCACAACTTACTGTGATCAGAGATCAAGCAGCCCATTGTTCGTCTCCAGTCCAAGATATCAGACATTGAGACATCAGGTGTATGCCCCCCACTCCATTGATTGCAACAAAGGGACAGCGCCGGGAATGCGTTATGTGGGTATTTCCCCTCCATAGCAATGAAAGTGGTGGGCATGCTTAAACCCAAAACGTCCAATACAACCACAATCTTTGACGGGGGAGGACCAATGGGGTGCTAATTCTAGGATCTCGATGATTGGTTTCTGTGGTCCGATTGCAGAGCTCTCACGCTGGTCCGAGTGCCCCGCAGTCTCTGTGTTGGGGGCATTCAGCGCTATTGCTCTCCACTCACATGGAGGGAGATCTTTAGGATGCTCCCTCAGGACGCTGCTGGCAGGGCTACAAATGCCAGATTTAAATGTGAAAGCGCCCGTAGATCAGCTTTTCACAGGCCGATGCGGAAGGCTTGTCTGGAAGCGCAAACGTGCCACATCCATACTGGTGTGAAACTCCTACTCCCCCCAAGCTATGCCCCTAGAGGGCGCAGGACAGATGAGGACACTGCCCGGTGCTGGTACGAGGATGGAGGTGAGCTTATTTTTTATTTTTTAACAGTGATTCATTAAAATTTGATTCAGCTGTGCCTGGTAAATCGCCTCAATCGAATTTTAAAGAAGTTCGCTCATCTCTACTTACCAGTGTTGGACTGGAGTGTCTGGATCCCACCAGTAGAACTGACTCTGGGGGTCCATCCCACACTTCAACGCAAGTATCACTGGCTTATATTTAGGGTCCATGCACAGAAACATTATGCCAGAGGGTATTGTCTCACAGCTGGTTACAATAGAAACAATAATAATACATCAGCTGCTACTTGGCTATAACACAAGGAGCTGGCAGGCTTTTCAGAATGTCTCATCTTGTTTGTTAAAGTCACAGCTGGAGGAAATGATTATGCATCACGATTTTTCAACCCCCATCCCAATATATAGCACTGTGAGTTCTGTCGCCTCTGTAGTTTAGGATTTGATAATGAAGAACCTCCAAGGGGTTCCTAAATGCAGGTGTCCACTTTTAAAAATGCCATTGAAACTGACTTACCTTTGAAGTCCTTTTTTTACTTTAGATCCACTATTGGATCCCTTTGCCGTATTCTATGTAGCAAAGTGTTGTAAAATCGTTAAAAAATAAGTTTATGCACTGACTGATTAACATTTACAATTGTATCTTTATTGCTTTCTATTTTCTCACATAAAAGACACCACAAACCACTGCCAATTAATTTGTGTCTCAGACCTATTTGCATTTTAACAATTATCAGCAGAATTTTTAAACGCTTGCACTTTTTCCCGACTGCTGCGAATGACGCAATTATTTATGACGCCCTGTATGTAATTCTACTTGGAAGATAGAAAGGGATGAATAACCCTGAGACACAAAAAAGAGCAGCATTAATCTGCCTCCAAAACATGTTCATGTACATTATAGCCTCTGTGTACAGCGTTTGTGAGGAAGGGAACAAATGAGACAGATTGATTTGAACTGCATAAATTAAGAATAAATATGGTTAATTGCGTCCAGAGAATGATCAAACAGGGATAGGGGGTTAGCGGACGGCTTTTTGAACAACAGAAAGTGAGCATGAATGTGCTGTATACAAGCTTGCCTCATTGCCCCTGGGCACACATGTGGTGGAGGCCCCAGATACAGTATTTCTTTTTCCTTTAAAGTGAACTGAAACCCACCACGATTGGCCCAGGAATCTATAAGATTCCCGGCCCAACCGTTTCCCTCCCCCCAAGCCATCCAAAATTGGGATGCCCCACTGTGTGGAACACCCCAGGTCGCCCCATACACTTCTCTTTTTTGAGGGGGATGTGGCCGTCAGCACGCTCGCTGGCCTTAGACGAAGGCTTAGATGACGTGACATCAGCGGCATGCTGATTGGACAAGCGGCTGCCCATACGCCTTAAGACCGGGAAGAGGTGAGTTGATTTCGGCGACCTGGGGGGTTTCACGCAGCAGGGCACCCCCAATCGGGGTGCCCCGGGGGAAAGAACCAAAACACAGGATAGTCAAATTCCTGGGTTTTGGTCCACTTTAAAATAATAGTCCAGCCATGTAACTGATTAGTGGTTGTCTGGCACCTGTCTACTTAATGGAACGTCAGATCGAGTCACTTGTGCGGGTGCGTGCTGCTCGGGAACTCCTGTTTTGCCATTCTGGTTGGGGGGTAGTGTAGTCGCCAAGCAGGTCCAGCAGAAAACCGTTCCCTGCATTGATCTGCCAGCGGCTGTGCTTGGTGGCTTATGTGCAGTGAGCGGCTGCCGATTGACAGCTCTGCACGCACCCATCACTGCAGCATTGCTGATGTCGGCTTTGCTGCTCTAGACTCTCCGTCCTGTCCTTTGGTGGCTTTGGCTGCTGGTTTGCAAATACAAAAAAAGGCTTGCCCAGGTGCTTCCCCACTGCGGCTGATAGCTTTGTTTCTGGCCCGGTGGCCCATCAGACCAAAGACTGAAAACCAGACCTGGACCAGACTATAACCCAATGGCTGGTGGAGGCCCCTTGTACCCCCTCATAAGCCGGCCGTGGCTACAGTGCTCAAGAGACTCCAAACGCATGGTGCACTGCTACCTGATTATTATTTTATACAGCTTGCAGAAATCTTTTATACAGTTGCATGACTGGTCTTCCACTTTACTCCTAAAACTTTATCTAATGGGATATTAAAAAGATACGACTGTAAGACTCAAAATTCACTTTAAAAAGCAAACAAATATGTTGCTAGTGAAACTTTTGGGTATAAATAATGCTCGAACTTCCTCATTTTTGTAAATAACTTCTTTTTTTAACTCTTGCCTTATTTTAAAATAAATCGTAAAATGCTCCTTGCGACATTCAATGACCTAATTTATGTCATGATTCCCCCTCTGCCTCATCCCTAAAAGCATCCTATTAGAAAATAAACATGATTCTTCAGAGATTTCCTGAGCACAGTGTCAAAAATTCCTTGCCTTCCAGAAACAGTTATAACTGTTATTAGTTATTAAGAAAACTGCCAATAAATACCCCACCATTTTCTTATTTAAATGTAGGCCGAAATTTGTCACATGAAGCAGGCAGGTTGGGGGTGGCAAAAGGTCATTTAAGCCACATGTCATATAGGCATACCACAACATTCTGCAACATTAATACATTTTGCTGGAGATAAATGTGCTTGAGTGCATTTAACATTGTATGTTCAAGCTGATGATAGTGTATTCATTATATATATATTGTGGAGATTAGCTCTGGTAGGCGACCGGGTGTCAGCAGTATAGAGGCAGAGGCAAGCAGTTCAAAGTAAAGTCTGTGTTTATTTCACACATAAATCCACAAAAGCATATGTCCAAACAGGTTACATCACCTTTTCAGGAAACAGCAGCATAAATGATTCAATCAGGCAAACAGCTTTTAGTCCTTGAGCAAACATCCTGTTTACAGTCCAACTAGGCCTCAGGTCCGCATGAAACAGCCTCCATAGGAGATTTCAGCCAGGCTCACAGAGTCTCACTCCCATGTGAGCTCTAGACAAAGGAACCAGCACAGCTGATTCCCCAGGCTATTTAAACAGCCCGCAAAACCCGGACCTGGGTAGTGGGATGGAGTCCCACCCTGCTCTACTCCATCCCAGTAAAGCCGTCCCAGGTTAGCCTTTCGGCTATTCTAAATCATCAGCAGCAAACTGCCACCAGCAGCTGATGCTGGACAAACAAGCTATACGGCTTTACTGCACCAATGCCAGGTACATTGGTGCTACATACCTGCCGTCAATAACGGCCCCTTGCACCTTACCACATACCCCCCCCCTTTGTTCAACCCTGAGGGGGTGGACACATGCCAAACAATGTGTTCTGGACAGGGCATCCGCGTTACCCAACAATCGTCCCGCTCTGTGCTCTACTGTAAACTTGAAGTTTTGTAATGACAAGAACCATCGGGTGACCCTGGCATTCCTGTCCTTAGCCTGGCACATCCACTTGAGGGGAGAGTGGTCCGTAATCAGACGGAACCTTCTCCCCAGCAAGTAGTAGCGAAGAGACTCCAGGGCCCATTTAATGGCCAAACACTCCCTCTCCACTATACTATACCGGGTCTCCGCGGGTGTCAATTTGCGACTCATGTAGACAACGGGGTGCTCCTCCCCGTTGACTTCCTGAGACAGTACAGCACCGAGACCTACCTCGGAGGCATCGGTCTGCACTATGAACTCCCTCTTAAAGTCGGGTGTCACCAACACCGGAGACCCACACAGGGCAGACTTCAAAGCGGAGAACGCTTTTTCGGCCTGTTCATTCCACTTCACCATGACAGACTTGCGTCCCTTTAACAGGTCTGTCAATGGTGCCGCTAGGGTGGCAAAATTGGGAATGAACCGCATATAATATCCCACCAACCCCAGAAATGACTTTACCTGGCGGGTGGTGTTAGGCCGGGGCCAGTTACGGATGGCTTCTAGTTTGTTCACCTGGGGCTTGACCACTCCTCGTCCAATCACATAGCCCAGGTATTTTGTTTCTTCTAGGCCTAAAGCACATTTTTTCGGGTTTGCCGTCAACCCAGCCTTCCTGAGGGAATCCACTACGGCCTGGACTTTGGGTAGGTGACTTTCCCAATCCGTGCTATGGATAATTATATCGTCCAGATATGCCGAAGCATACCGACGGTGTGGCCTGAGGACAATATCCATTAACCTTTGGAACGTAGCGGGAGCGCCGTGTAACCCAAAGGGTAACACCTTGTATTGGAACAGTCCCTCTGGTGTAATAAAGGCTGTTTTCTCCTTGGCAGCCTCAGTCAAGGGCACCTGCCAGTACCCTTTTGTGAGGTCCAAAACCGAAAAGTACCTGGCTTGGCCTAGCTTCTCAATGAGTTCATCTACCCGGGGCATAGGGTAGGCATCAAACTTGGAAACTTCATTAAGTTTGCGGAAATCGTTACAGAACCGCAACGTACCATCGGGCTTGGGAATCAAGACTATGGGGCTGGCCCACTCACTCTTTGATTCTTCAATCACGTCTAACCGGAGCATTTGCTGCACTTCCTCCGCGATAGCTTGTCGCCGGGACTCGGGTACCCGGTAAGGCCTCAACCGGACCTTGACCTGAGGTTCCGTGACAACATCATGTTGGATGACCGAAGTGCGCCCAGGGAGTTCTGAAAACACGTCCGTGTTTCTGCTAATAAACTCCCTGGCTTCCTGAGTCTGTTTAGAGGAGAGGTTGTCGCCAGTTTTCACCTCGACTACTACTTCTCTACTAACAGACCGAGGAATGGGAAGCTCCACCCCCACCATACCTGGTCGGGGACTGTCACCCCCAGGGGTCTCCCTGTCTTTCCATAGTTTCAGCAGGTTTACATGGTACACCTGCTCGGGCTTCCTCCGCCCAGGCTGATGTACCTTGTAAGTCACTTCCCCAACTTTTTCAATGACCTCATAGGGACCCTGCCACCTAGCTAGAAATTTACTGTCCACCGTGGGTACCAGAACCACAACTCTGTCACCGGGGTTAAAGTTCCGTACCCTGGCTTGCCGATTATAAACCCTGCTTTGGGCCCGCTGCGCTGCCTCCATGTGTTCTCTGACAAGCGGCAAGACGGTCGCTATCCGTTCCTGTAGCTGAGTCACGTACTCTACCACACTTTTGTGGGGTGTGGGTTGCTGTTCCCAGGCCTCCTTGGCTATATCCAACAGGCCCCGTGGATGTCGACCGTATAAGAGTTCGAAGGGCGAGAACCCCGTAGAGGCCTGGGGCACCTCTCGCACTGCGAACATCAGATAGGGCAGCAGCAAGTCCCAATTCTTCCCATCCTTGGCGACCACCCTTTTTAACATGGTCTTTAAAGTTTGATTAAACCGTTCTACTAGGCCGTCTGTTTGCGGGTGGTAAACGGATGTCCGCAACTGTTTCACCTGCAGCAGTTTACAGAGCTCTTTCATTACTTTCGACATAAACGGGGTACCTTGATCGGTCAGGACCTCTTTAGGCAGACCTACTCTGGAAAACATTTCCATAAGCTCCTTAGCAATGAGCTTGGCAGAGGTGTGACGCAGGGGCACTGCCTCAGGGTACCGCGTGGCATAGTCCAAGATCACCAGAATATGTTGGTGCCCTCTAGCGGATTTTGGCACTGGACCCACTAGATCCATGGCAATCCGCTCAAAGGGTACCTCAATAACTGGGAGAGGAACTAAGGGACCACGGTAATGAGGCTGAGGGCTGGTCATCTGACATGTTGGACAGGACTCACAATATCTCTCCACCTCCTTGTACACACTGGGCCAGTAGAATCGTTGTAAAACGCGGTCCAGTGTTTTCTGCTGGCCTAGGTGTCCACCCAGAACATGTTGGTGGGCCAAATCCAACACCAATTTGCGATATGAATTGGGTACCACCAATTGTTCCACCACCTCTTCACGTACCTTGTTTACTCGGTACAACATTTCCTGGTGAACCACAAAGCGAGGAAACTGTAACTCCGCCCCTGGCTGTTGTGGTTCACCTTCCACCTCAAGAACATTCTCCCAGGCCCGAGACAGGGTCGGGTCCTGGTGTTGAGCGGTACCAAAGTTAGTTGTGGAGACATGGAGATCTGCCAACTCTGGACCTGTTGTCAACTCTTCCACATCTCCAACCATAACATTTAGTGGGGTTGACTCCCCCTCTTCCATTTTAGGGACGGGCACCTCTTCCACGGTGCCTCCTGATTCCGGTTCCCAGGGCACCGGGGTCTCCCCTGAGTAGGGCCAGTCTATTGGGGACACACCCGCCTCGCGGGTTTCCGGAACTGCCAGCTTGGCCCACAGTGACCTGAACCCTGGAAAGTCTCTCCCAATAATCAGTTCATATGGGAGTTTAGCGGCGACAGCGACTTCATGTTTCCAGCTGCCGGAGACGGTGGTGAGAGACACTTGTGCTGTGGCATAGTCTCTCAAGTCCCCATGAATGCACAAAACCCCGGTTTTCCGCCCAGTGTACTCATCGGGCAGTACTAAGGCGGGTCTTGCCAGGGTAACCATACTCCCCGAGTCCAAAAGGGCCACAGCCAGGGTGTCTCCCACTTTCACCTGACAGAGGTGACTTTGCCCCACAAGCTCAGGGATACCGGCAGCACACAGCCTCCTGGCATACATGGAAGGGCGGTAACCAAAGTTTACATCCATGGGCTCCCCCTGGTGGGGACAATTGGCTCTGATATGTCCCGGCTCCTTACATCCCCAACACAACACTTGGGCAGGGACTTTGGGGGGTAGGTCCTGAGAGGGTTTAGGGGACACCACTCGCCTGAGCTGGGGCGGGGACCTCCGGGGTTTCCCCGAATCCCTCCTCATGGAGCCGCTTTGCAAGTTCCTGGTGGCCTCATATCGCTCCACTAGGTCCACCATCCCTAGTGCGTTGTCAGGGGATACCTGGCCAACCCAGTGCTGAAGAGGGTGCGGTAAAGCCCTCCAAAACATGTCCGCCAGCAAGCGGTCCAAAATGGCAGTGGGGCTTAACAACTCCGGCTGCAGCCATTTTTGCAGCAGGTGCAGCAGTTTATAATACTGGGGTCGGGCGGGCTCTGCCGACTGGTAGCTCCACTGATGCACCCGCTGAGCCCGAACCCACACATTCACCCCCAGTCTCGCCAGTATCTCACCCTTCAGAGTCGGGTAGTCAGCGGCTTGGTCCTCTGGGAGATCAAACAACACCTGCTGGGGTCCAGACGCCAGAAATGGAGCGATGACATCAGCCCACTGGTCATGCGGCAACTTCTCCCTTGCAGCCACCTTTTCAAACACCGCCAGGTAAGTCTCCACGTCATCTGAAGGGGTCATTTTTGTGAGCGCCGAGCGGACAGCTTTCCGGGCATCAGGAATACTTTTGGGCGCACCTGCAGCTTGCTGCGCCATCATATGTTGCAAAAACAGCTGGTTGGTCTCATGCTGCTGCCTGTTGGCCTCCACGAGCGCTTTCACGACCGCCTCCATTTTGTCTGCAGTCCCAGGTAGCAGCCTGGCAGGTTTAATATAGGACATGCACAACAAAAAACTTTTTCGTCGGTTGCTCCTAGCAACGGCCTCACTGCTATGCCCGCATCCGACACCAAATGTGGAGATTAGCTCTGGTAGGCGACCGGGTGTCAGCAGTATAGAGGCAGAGGCAAGCAGTTCAAAGTAAAGTCTGTGTTTATTTCACACATAAATCCACAAAAGCATATGTCCAAACAGGTTACATCACCTTTTCAGGAAACAGCAGCATAAATGATTCAATCAGGCAAACAGCTTTTAGTCCTTGAGCAAACATCCTGTTTACAGTCCAACTAGGCCTCAGGTCCGCATGAAACAGCCTCCATAGGAGATTTCAGCCAGGCTCACAGAGTCTCACTCCCATGTGAGCTCTAGACAAAGGAACCAGCACAGCTGATTCCCCAGGCTATTTAAACAGCCCGCAAAACCCGGACCTGGGTAGTGGGATGGAGTCCCACCCTGCTCTACTCCATCCCAGTAAAGCCGTCCCAGGTTAGCCTTTCGGCTATTCTAAATCATCAGCAGCAAACTGCCACCAGCAGCTGATGCTGGACAAACAAGCTATACGGCTTTACTGCACCAATGCCAGGTACATTGGTGCTACATACCTGCCGTCAATAACGGCCCCTTGCACCTTACCACAATATATATATGTATATATATATATATATATATATATATATATATATATATTGTATGAATTGGGAGCAGTCTGTTTTTGGCTATGGGACTATATGCCCACTTAATACTTTTCCTATTAAAAAAAAAATTAAGCCTGAATGGACAAATAAAGAGACTTGGAAGATGCTTCCCACCACACTGTCTGTAATGGGGTGATTGGGGGGGGGGGGGGATTATGCAGACTGTCTGTAATGGGGTCATGGGGGGATACTGCACACTGTCTGTAATGGGGTGATTGGGGGGGGGGATTATGCAGACTGTCTATAATGGGGTCATGGGGGGATACTGCACACTGTCTTTAATGGGGGGATTGGGGGTGGGGATTCTGCATGCTGCCTGTTATGGGGTGATTAGGAGGGGGTATTTTAGAACACTATTGGGTTCAGAATTTTTTTTCCTATTTTCCTCCTCTAAACCTTAGGTGCGTCTTATGGCCAGGTGCCTCTTATAGTAAATGTAGTATATGTAAATTCCTTATGTATTCTAAGTAAGGCCACTTTTCTTTTGCTTCAGTTTAGTCATGGCTGAGATATGAGAATGGCATGTCATGGCACAGCTTGAGTCATGACCCTGCTCTGCTGTGGACAGAGACAGCTGCAGGTTCACAGAGGTTTGACATGCTCATTCACGTTGAGAGCACCAAGAGTGGATGTTAGATCAACTCTGTTAGACTGATTCCTGGTGGAATGAGATTAAGAGGGGGAAAACTTTATAGTCCTGCTATGGCTTCTACCTGCTTGGCAAGAAATGGAGGAGAGGCACATCGGACAGGCATCAAGTGAGCTGCTTCCAGCCTTATTATTGCCCTGTAAGAATCTAAAATGAAAAGCGCGTAGGCGATTCATGAAAAATATTTATTTGTAATTGAAATAAATGTGTATCTGCTTGTGACGGACTGAGCCAACGTGGCGACACTGCTCTTCTTTAGATCCCTTTCCTCTTACAATTCCTGAGACGGTAAAATTACCAACTTCACATGGAATGAATAAAAAAATGATATGAGCCAGTGGAACTCTGTTCTCAGCGCTGCAGAGCAGAGGTTTTAGAAAATCTTTACAAGTTTTACTGGGTCACAGCTTGTAGCTGAACTCCTGCAGAATATGAGTTATTAACTAAGAGCACTGTGTTCTCTCGTCTTTCCTCCTCAAGGGCCCAGAGAAAGACGGCAGAGTGTCCCTGTTTTCTTATTGTTAGCCGACTGCCTGAAACCAGCGCTCTTTCTTTCTCGCTCTCCTCAGGTTTGTGCGTATATAAACTGTATATATTTTATTAGCTCCTTCAAATGTCATAGTTTTTTACATGGTGAGTAACAGTTACAGGGAGCATAGCAATTTAAAGGACCTGTACATATTGCGATACACGCATGACAATACGGTATATCCTGATATATTCCGTTTTTGTCTCAGACGATGTATTGCGATTTTTTTAAATTTTATTTTAATTCAAATTAAAAAAAGATGACATAGGGTTAAAAACCCTTAAAAATCCCCAAAAAATGGCGTGAGGTCCCCCTTACTCAGCATAACCAACCCGGGGACCAGCTATGGGGGCTTGTAGAACAGGGCGCAAGGGCCAGCTTTGATGGCCCCTGGCCCATCCACCATAGCCTATGGCCACGGGATCTTCCCCCCCCCCACCGGGCTTTGAGGAGGCAGGTAATGGGGGGCTTGGGGTTAATGGCAAGTCACCCGCTAGCCGCAGATGACTTGCCAGACCCAGAGCCTTGTGAACTGGTATACGGGTCACATAGATCCCTTACCAGTTCACAAAGGGTTAACAGAAAAAAAAACACCACACATAGAGAAAAAGTCTTTTTTTTTTTTTTACTCACCTCCGATTGTCAACTCCTGTGTCCCTCGCCAATCCAATGACAGATGCGGTGATCGCCGGCCAGAGGAGGGGGGAGGCAGAAGATCAGAGGATCTCCTGCTCCATCCTCCTCTGGCAGGCGGTCATCGCATCTGACAGCTGAGCCACAGCGAGCCAGGGCAAAACAATTCAGCATCTTTCCTGGGCAAAATAATTCTACAACCTTCTTTGGTAAAATTATTCTGCATCTAGCCTGGGCAAAACAATTCAGCATCTTTCCTGGGCAAAATAATTGGCCCTGTAAAAATGAGTTTGACACCCCTTAGCTAGAATCAAGACACCGGGGTTCTTGTACTCGTTTATCTCATATTTCATTTTTAACTTTGAGAGACTATTACTATTTCAAATCAGAAATTGAGATACCATAAGGTGTGTTCCCTTTGAAAAAATTCCAAATATCACAACAGACTTTTGTATTGCTACATGTGCCATAAAGAACATCATGGTTTTGCATGCACTGCAACTTAAAAATTAAAAAGGCAGTCCATTCTAGCAGCTATAAAAGTTTTCTGGGATGACAAGGAGCTCAAATTTAGAATAATAAAAGGTAAGATTTCCTGGGTTTAACAGGGTTGCCGATTCGAGCTAGGTTGGCACCTACCTGCCCCTTTCCTTCGGTCTTTTTAATGTATCCCAGTCCTGTCCCCTCAAGGTGCCCAGGGAATGCTGACCACGGCCCTTCTCGCTGGTTCTTTTCCAGAGGGGGTTCTATCCTAAGCAGACTGTCTGGAGCAATTCCTCATCTGCACGATATGCTGTAGTCACTTCCCATTTTTAAACATGACTTTGATAAGAAAACTGTATTATTTTTTATGTCCAATTATGACTATTCAATTTTCACAGCATATAATCACTTACATTTGTAACAATTTGTATAGGTATTATTTAATAATTTATTCACCCACGTCTCCCTATTAAACCAATAGTTGTGTTCTTCTCCTGTCATAATACTCTTTGAGGAAGCTAGGACAGTAAAATGCGTAACAGAAAAAAATTTACATGAAAAGTGCCATAATATAATATGTCTATATACTACTATTATCACTGTACAAATACCTGATGTCCCTGTGAAGTAACTGGAAAACCTTACAACTTATTATTACTCACAAGTCTAATAGAAATGGTGTGATATGTTAGAACATATTCAGTGTCATTCATTGTTGTTTTTTTTGTCACTGTTGAATACCATTTGAAGTATGCATTGTAAATATTTCTTTATATCGCATGTATTATGTAATTACGAGGTTTAGTCTTTATTGCTTGTGCAATATCGAATAATAATAATAATGGTACAGTTTGTACTATTCCCAGTATGTCACACACCCCGCTTCCGAATATTCATGACACTTGGGTAACTGTCCTGTAGAGGGCGATCTTGCAGAGATGACATGAAAAAAAGGAGCCCCTCCTGGCCCATAAATACCTGGGACCTCCCACCATTCCCCAGTCTTTCGTCTCTGCAGTCGGCGAGCAAGTCAGAAGATGGTTGTCTCCTCCTTGCAGGTAGCCGGGGTAACCCCCCTTTTGTTTCTATTGCTGCCTGAACCTTTTTTAATTTAAACTAGAGCAGTATGCCTCCCAGCCTAGGCTGAAGGTGCAGGCAATGGTAGGCTGCACCTTATGGTGTATATGGGAGCTTGCTCCCCCGTGAGACCCCATACAAAGGGGTAGGCGGTGTTCGGGTTTGTGATCCCGGCTTGGGATGCCCCGTCCCTCTTACCCTTTTAACTATTGGTGTGGGTTCTTCCCTCTACCGTGTCCCTCTGTGCCCCTTGGGGGGGGAGGCCTTTTCTCCTCTGGGTTGTTTGTATGTGTTTTTGCGGCCGGTGTTGCTGGGCCAGTTTCACTTTTCAACAGGTGTTCGTTGTGGCCCGTTCTTCCAGGTCTGGGACCAGGAGGTCTCAGACAAATGGATTCTGGAAGTGGTGTCTTCCGGTTACAAGCTGGAATTTGAGATCCGGCCTCCTCCCAGATTCTTCAGGTCTCGAGTGCCTTCGGATCCACTGGCCGCACAGGGGCTCCGGGCGGCAGTAAGTTATCTGCTGGACATGGCTGTCATTTGCCCAGTGCCTTTCACGGAAAGGGGCTTGGGATTCTATTCCAATCTATTCACGGTGCCCAAGAAGGATGGCTCCGTTCGACCCATTTTGGAACTGAAGCTCCTCAATCGGTTTATCCGCTTCAGGAAGTTTCGCATGGAAACCTTGCGGTCAGCCGTCGATTCTCTTCGTCAGGGGGACTTCATGACGTCCATAGACATCAGGGATGCTTATCTGCATGTACCTATCTTCCTGGCAAACCAGAGATTCCTCAGGTTCATGGTGGAAGATCAGCATTTTCAGTTTGTGGCCCTTCCATTCGGGCTTACCTCGGCTCCGAGGGTATTCACCAAGGTATTGGGGGGGGGGGGGGTGATGGCCCTCCTCAGAGTCCAGGGCATTCGCATTGTACCATACCTGGAAGACCTTCTCATTTTGGCTTCCTCTCTCAGCCAAGCGGAGCTAGACACCAGAGTGGTGGTATCCACGCTGGAGAGGTTCGGTTGGGTGATCAACTATTCCAAGTCCTCCCTCTCCCCGTCCAGGGAGGTTTCGTTTCTGGGCATGACTCTGGATGCCTTTCAGGCCAGGGTGTTCCTTCCTCAGCCCAAGATTCTTCTGATCCAAGATTTGGTTCGGCTTCTGCTTTCCAATCCCCGCCCGTCTATCCGGCTAGGGGTCTGATGGTGGCTTCCTTCGAGGCAGTCCCTTTTGCCCAGTTTCACATGAGGATGCTTCAGCTCCATCTTCTAGCGACTTGGGACAAGTGTCCGCTGTCATTGGATCAGTCTTGTCTGCTGTCTCCCCGGGCTCAGCAGTCCCTTCAGTGGTGGTTAGTGTCAAGCAATCTGTTGAAGGGCAGATCCTTTCTGACCCCTTGTTGGGAAACGGTCACCACGGACGCCAGCCTGTCAGGCTGGCGAGGGCTTCTGGAGGGAACATCAGTTCCAGGGGTTATGGGGGCCTCGGGAGGCTCATACCCCTATCAACATTTTGGAGCTACGGACCATTTGGTTGGTTCTGTCTCGCTTGACTCTTCTATTGCAGGGATTGCCAGTTCAAGTCTGACCGGACAATCGGACGGCGGTCGCTTACATCAATCACCAAGGAGGGACTCGCAGCAGAAGTGCCCTCAGGGAGGTATCCCTGATCCTTGTTTGAGCAGAGAGCAATGTCCCATGCATCTCAGCCATTTACATCCCGGGAGTGGAGAACACGAAGGCGGATTCCCTGAGCAGGAGATCCTCTCGTCAAGGAGAATGGTCTCTCAGTTCTAAGGTATTCCAGTCCCTTTGTCACAAGTGGGGGACTCCGGAGGTGGATCTTTTTGCCTCTCGTCACAATCACAAGCTTCCTGCCTTTGTGTCTCTGTCTCAGGATCCTCTGGCCCTGGCAGTGGATGCCATGTCCCTGGCTTGGAGGGAATTGGAGTTTCTGTACCTGTTCCCCCCTTTCTCCATGGTGGGCAAAGTGGTGCGCAAGCTGACTCTAGAAGGGGCACCAGCTCCAAGGTGGCCAAGACGAGTGTGGTTCGCAGACGTCGTGCGGCTGGCAGTAGATCAGTTTTATCTGCCTCTTCTTCCGGATCTTATCACCCACGGTCAGCTACGCTACCCCAATTTACCAACGCTGGCTTTGACGGCGTGGCTGCTGAAACCTCCATCTTAAAGGAGGAAGGTCTTTCTGATGCGGTGGTTCGGACTCTTGTTAGAGCTAGGAAGAGATCTTCCTCTAACATCTACTATAGGACTTGGAGGTCTTATATTAACTGGTGCGAGGCTAGGGCCTTGCCTTGTAGGGTGTTTTCTATTCCCAGAATTCTGGAGTTTCTTCAACAAGATCTGGACTCGGGGTTCCAGCTTAGTACTTTGAAGGGGCAGGTTTCTGCCCTGGCGGTTTTCTTTCAAAGGTCTTTTGCCCTTCATCCCCTGGTTAAGACATTTTTCCAGGGGGTTACTCCTAGAAAGCCCTTGCTGCCGGTTTGGGATTTAAACTTGGTTCTGTCGGCTCTGCAGGGGCCTCCTTTTGAGCCAGTGCATGATATTGCTCTTTCTCTGCTCACTCAGAAAGTTGCCTTTTGGTGGCTATTACCTCTGTTCGGAGTGTCTCTGAATTGGTGGCCTTGTCTATTCAGGCTCCTTACTTTGAGAGGCACCTGGACAAGGTAGTTTTCCGCTTTAAGCCGGATTTCTTTCCTAAGGTGGTTTCGGCCTTCCACCTCAATCAGGATGTAGTTCTCCCTTCCTTGTGTCCTAAGCCTAGTAATGACAAGGAGAGGACCTTACATTCTTTGGATGTGGTTCGATGTGTGAAATATTATTTGGTGGCTACTTCTCCTTTTCGTAAGACGGACGCTTTTTCGTGTTGCCCTCCGGGCCCAGGAAAGGTCTGGCGCCCGCTAAGTCTTCCATTAGTAAATGGATTCAACAGGCCATTGTTGGGGCCTATTCTGCCAAGGGGAAGGTTCCCCCTTTTCGTGTTACTGCTAATTCTACTCGTGCTGTTGGAGCATCTTGGGCTTTTCAGCATCAGGCTTCTGTTGAACAAGTTTGTAAGGCTGCTACTTGGTCTTCTGTTCATACTTTTTCCACGTTTTATAAGGTTGATGTGTGGGCCTCAGCGGATGCTGTTTTTGGCCGCAAAGTTCTGCAATCTGCAGTAGTTTGAGTTTGCATTATTGCCTTTTTGGGATCCCCACCCATTATGGGCACTGCTATTGGATGTCCCAAGTGTCATGAATATTTGGAAGCGGGGTGTGTGACATACTGGGAATAATACCATTTTGTGATTACTCACCTGTAAAATGGTTATTACAAGTATGTCACACACCCCGCTTCATCCCGCCCTTTTTTGGTTTTCTGGGATCCTTTATATGGTGAACCTTTTTCTTTGCTGTTTACGTTTGGCTCTTCCTGGTCCCCTTACTGCTGTCTTATACTGGGGAATGGTGGGAGGTATTTATGGGCCAGGAGGGGCTCCTTTTTTTCATGTCATCTCTGCAAGATCGCCCTCTACAGGACAGTTACCCAAGTGTCATGAATATTCAGAAGCGGGGTGTGTGACATACTTGTAATAACCATTTTACAGGTGAGTAATCACAAAATGGAATTTTTTGCAATAGCAATTTTTTTTATTTTTTGTGGCTTTAATGGTGGAACAGCCCCTATCTTATGTTGTCTGAGCCGGGCATAGAACAAATCCCTGCATGGCCGGCCCTGAAATCTTAAAGACCCCTGTGTGGGATACTCCGTGGTGTGAACCGCCCCCCCCCCCAGACTGGCAGTGACAGATTACCTTTCCCCCGGTCCAACGGCGCAAGCGCAAGCACTCATCCAATCAGAGCCGCTTTCCGTGCCTATGTCCACGGCTCTGATATTTTGCAATGGGAAGTGAAAACGGGCGCATCCCCTGCATCTTTGGGTTCCAGCCCCAGCCATTCAGATAGGTATGGTCAGGAATGCCCGCGCTGCTTGGGATGCGGCCATTTGCGTTCCCCAATGCAGACTATCAGAGCAGATTGCCAAATTACATAGGCATGGCAAACAGCTATGACTGGACAAGAGACTGCGAATGCGCCATTGGACCAGCAAAAGGTAAGCTCGTACTGCCAATCTAGAGGGTTTAACCCCGGAGCACGGGTTTTGTTTCTCTTGACACAACCTTTGCACAGCATTCCGTCTCCTTTCACTCCCGTGCATGGCAGGGATTGCACTGCAGGGCAAATATCCTGAATGCGACTGCTACTGGATTTCAGAATGCGAATGAGTATACAGCATGTGCTGTTGCATTATCATGCATCCTAATTGCATCTCCTCCCATTCTAGCAAGGCTATCAGACTTGGCTGGATTGTGCTTTCTCCTGCTGTCTCCCTCCAGGTCTGCATATCTGTCCCCTCCTACTACATTTAGAATGAGCAAAAGCTAATTCATCTATGTGTTCCCTTATGACCTTGGTTGTTTGTCAGACCACTGTAACTATTCCTCGCAAGCTGGGTCATGTAAGAGGATGTTTGCCAGCATATGAGCTCCCAAAACACTCACCTGACCCCTCGATCGATCCGGCCAAGTCTTCTCTTCACCTGGGGGGCATCTAATCCCCCCGGGGCACTTGCTTCAGGAGAGCACCCTTCAGGAGAGCACCCGAAAGAGCACCTCCCCAACTTGCGCTGATGACTGTAAAAAGAAATGACACTTACTCACGTGCATTCACGATCCCTCTCGCGGGGTCCCCTCTTCACCTGTCGAGCCTCCGAACCCCCCTCAGGCTCTCCCTCCATCGGGAGAGGGCCCAAAACGGGCTCTCTCCCCGCTTCTGCCATCACTAGCTCTGCCTTTTGTGGGCAAAGGAATCTGATCCCTTGCTTCCCCAGCCCCCCTCCACTGATCACCCCGACAACTGTCATTAATTGCAAGGGACAGGATCGGCGCAGGACAGTGGAACATCAGAGAAAAAGTATTTTTCCCTATTATTTACTGCTAACCCTTTTCTAAAGGAGCCATGAGACCGCTATACCAGTTCACAAGGCTTGGGGGCTTGCAAGACAGCTGCAGCTAGCTGGTGACTTGCCATTAACCCCCAGCCCTCCCATTACCTGCCTCACCAAAGCCCGGGGGGGGGGCAGAAGAGCTCCAGGCTGGATATGCTGGGGCACCCCACATTTTTTTAAAGGGGTTTAACCATTAAAAATAAAAAAATCATTTAACCCTTTATAGTGTGGCGAATATTTGTATTTTATTTGTAAATGTTATAAAGTGCTCTTTTCAGTTTGGAGGTCTCCTGGACAGGCAGGTGACACCTGGGTCTAGAAGGCCTTGGACAGCCAGGGAGACACTGAGCTGACAAGGGGTTTCAAGCTACACGAGATTTGATGAATCTTGGGGGCGGCCAGGCTGCAAACTCTATCTTGTAACCAGAGGAAACTACCTCCTGAATCCACCGGTCTGAGACATGACGCCTCCAGACGTGAGCCAAGAGCCGAAGCTGTCCCCCCACCCTGGATGGGTAAGGGCGCCCCTTCATGCCTGAGGGGGCTTGGGGGAGGACTTAGTCTTGGGACCCCAGGGGGGGCCAGGGCGGTCACGTCCTCGGCCCCTGCCCCAAAAATCTCCACGGGCCAGCAATGGAAGCTCCCCGTCCAATTCTGGAGCCCCTGAAGGAAGGAGAAAAGGGACCTGAACCCAGAAAGGACCGGGGCTGCCTTCCACGCTGAGGTAATTTGCCACCCTTAGCAAACAAGTCCAAACGTTCCCCAAAGAGACTCAGCCCCTTATAGGGAAAACCAGTTAGGGCCCTTTTGGCAGCATTGACAGCTGTCCACTGGCGCAGCCAGACCGAGCGGCGTATAGCCACCAACAAGGCAGAAGCCTTGTCACACATTCTAATGGTATCATCCAGGGCAGAGAGAACATATGCAACAAATTCCTCACAACGCAAAAGAGCTCTATACTCTTCACTACCAGCCACCCTACTCATCAGGGGCCCCATCTAAGAGACCCCTGAGCAGGCTTTTAATAGCAACAGCCATGATAGAAGAGGCACAGACCGGATGGAGCATGGCCCAACACAGGTAAATGCATGTCTAGCCAGCTGATCCATGCACCTGTCTTCCCCATCTCTCAATGTAGTAGTGTCAGGGGGATGCATGACAGAAGTGTTAGACAACCCCAGAACTGGTGCATCCACCTCTGGAGGACATGACCAACGTTTACCCATTTCAGCAGGGAAGGGATACCTCTTATCCGAACTCTTTGGTACCCCGGGAAGCCGGCTAGGCCGTTCCCACTCCTTGAGAATCAGATTATTAAAGTGAGTTTGTTCAGGGAACTCCAAACGTGGCTTAACAGTATAAAAAACAGCTTCCCCTGCTGCCGCGGGGCTACGGCAGGAGGAGAGATACAGAGTACTCCAAATATTTGACCCAAAAGTCTGTCAGTATCATCTGAAGCCCATGGGTCAGACCCAGAGTCAGCATAACCCCTAGGCTGATCCTCAGATGATTCTGAATCAGAGAATATTTCCCCTTTCTTCCAGGGGGGTATAACCAGTAACATAAAAAAAACTCCTCAGCTTCCATAGGAAAGAGAGTAACACTGGGTGCCAGATGCCGCCACTTAGCAGGAGCCTTACGTGGACCAGAACCAGCAATAGGCCTTTCAATGCTGGTTACCCTGGTAGCCAAATCAGGCTGAGACTCCCCACTGGTATGCACCTCACTGGGAGTCAGGTGTAAGCGTGGGGGGGTAGGCGAAGCCAGAGGGGGCACAGCACTAGGCCCAGCCGCAGGTAAACTAGACTGCAGGGCAAGTACCTGCTGGGCGCAGGGTACACACACCCTAACATCATCACTTATAGGGGTTTCCCCACACGCCACACACAGCCAGGCTTGTTTTGAAGGAACCCCGCGCACATTATCCTGAGAAGCCTCCATAAGGTGATTATCACGGCACAACAGGCCAATAGGGATTGACCCTAGTAAAAGCCACCCGGGATGCCCCAATAACCCGCTAGGGATGTTGGAGTAATGGTATGTAATAGCCCTCCAATAAGAGTTAACACACAATAGAGGGGATAGGACCGGGAGAAACCACAAAGTTTGACCCGCCTGCAAGACATAAGCAAAAGATCCCATAAGCGATATGCAATACAGGTATGTACATAAGTAAATCAGCCCGCAGGGGCACTTACGGACCGTGATAGTGAGACACCAGGCACACGCAGCAGAGAATTAAACATATACCTCGAGGGGCGGGCCGCAGAGACAGTGATGCAAAACGCATCATCCGCAAGGCCCGCCCTCCCCCGAAGAGCGCGAAAACGCGCCCACCTGACAAGACCAGCCAATAAGGGCACAGTAGCGCCTGAGGCGATGTCGCTGACCGCGGAGCGCAGTACAAACGTGTGGCGGCGGCGGCGGTGGCGAAAGAAACCAGTGCAATCAATTCAACAGGGATCGAACACAACACACAGTATATATAGCAAAGATATGCACCCCCCCCCCCCGAGAACTACAAGGGAGAGCAAGGGGGAAGCAACGGCCAGCCTAAAGGGAGCCACTGCTGGGACAGGGGGAGAGGGGCAATAAATGCGAGAGGGGCATCCCATAAGGCTCACCATGGGCCTATACCAGCGCTCCATAGCACCTGACAGCAGTGCTGCCTACCTTCACCCGAACCAGAGCAGCCTGAGCTTGGAGGCAGTAGAAGGAAATGGGTGGGAATAGTCCTACAGGGCCACAGGCTAATAGCCCCGCTCACCTGCGAGTAGAGAGAGCCATCTTCTAGTCATTGCAGCCAGGACTGCAGAGAAGAACTGGGGATTTTGTGGGAGGTCCCTGATATATATGGGGCTGGGAGGAGCCACTTTTCTGTCTCTGCAGTCCAGCGCCATCTACTGGGGTATATCCCAGGTGTAAGGAATATCTTCTGGAACAGGACGTGCTGTATACTTAGAATAAATATAAACATAGGCTGACAGTTGAAAGGGTTAAAAGTAGCTATACATGTTAGGTATTGTTCTGTTCGGAGGGGAGGACCTTGCGCTGATTTTTCTTGCTTTCATATTGATATTTTAGGAAAATGTGTTTTTTATTTTGCTTTTTTTATACATTTTTTAGGGAAACCCTGTGCAGCCAAAGAACTCCTCGAGGGATTACTGCCAGAAAGATGAGCCCACTACAACAAGCTGAGTACACCTAGAAAGCTTAATATATGTACTTTCAGGGAATATGTGGTTTGTTGGGGGGTATTTCAAATGTAAAAGGTTGTGTTGGTGGAAAAAGAGCAAGGTGCGTACATTAGCCTCGATTCAGAGAGACACAAAAAAACTTCCGTTTTCGGGCTGATCTGGTTTTTTTGTGAAATGTTTCCGTTCTCGTATGAGCGTACGAGCGATTCTATGCATGCATTGAAAACCTTGTGTAAAGTTTCCGTCCGTTCGTACGGCAGATTACGAATTACGAGGATATCATTTTCCATCCAGACTTTTCCGTTTCATTTCCACATGTTACAACGTAGGCTTTCGTTTTTGCCCTTTTCCCATCGTATCCTCCAACGAATCCTTTACGTTTCCCGATACATTCTGTTTCCATTTTACAAAAAATAATCGTCCAGACGGAATCCTTACGATCTTGTGCCTGTGCACTACAAACTTAACTCATTAAAGTGCTCGCATACATATTTGCCACCCTCACTTCTACTACAATGTTTAGCTAAATCACTTCCTCCATCTTCCCTTTTGGACCCTTAAAGCACACCCAAACCACTTCTCGGTTAGGTTCTTCTTCCATTTTAGCCCCCTAAAACTTACCCAAATCACTTCTCGGTCATGTGAATATTCATCTTCAAATATTTCTGGGCCCATTAGTTTTGTGTTAATGTATTTTGTACATGAAATGACAATGTAACATTTTTTTTAAATACCATCATCAAATATTAAATTTTAAAAAATTTTGTAAATTTCAAATTTTTACAACTATAAAAAACAAAATACATAGCAATGGCAGGTCCCCAACGAGTTGCGCAGCTCCTGCATCTCGCCCACCAACTGAAGGACCCTGACACTCAGTTGTGCCACTCTGGCAAATTTAAATTTTGGTATAACCTTTTTGAGGTCATACTGCAGGCCCCCCCCCCCCCCCCTGTATGGTCCAAACACCTAAATCTGGACTTCAAAAGCCAGAGGGCCCTCGCCACCACGGCCTGGGTTTTGCATAGTGCCCGATTAGAGAACCCCTGGGCCGCATTCTGCAGGCAAATAACGGGCATCAGGAGCAAGGGCGAGTGGCACATCTTGCAGTTCCTGCAACCAAATATAAAATAATAACACAAAGCAAAGGTAACCAACTAAAACAATAACTCCTACAACAAATTAAGATTCAAGTTCAACAATCCAAATCTAATTCACAAAGGACATAAGTCTAAAAAAATATAGCAATTATATGGATGTTTGGAAAAATAAATGTTTACATGCTAAGGACCAATTAAGGTCAGCATTAAAATGCATCTATAAGGCATACGTGAAATGTATTGATTCGGGTATACATTGCTATACAATTTATGGCCTCGGCCATGCTGATACATGCAATGCCTTGGTGCTAAAGGCGCGCAGACTCCTCCACGTAGCCACAAAACATGTTCAACAATAGCAATCCGAGCCCTCAAAGGTCTCGGAAGTGGAACGGAAATGAAGCGGATTCCCAGCAACGGAAGTTATCTGAACGAACGGAAAATTTCCGATTTTGTTTGGAAATGTTCCGATTTGCTTCCGTTCGAGTTCGTGCGAGTAGAAAATGGACGAAAAAAAGCAAAAAAATGACAAAAACCCACCAAAACTTTCACAGACAGCTACGGAAGTCCGGACGAATGTATCTCTGAATCGAGGCAATTGTCTGCAGAGCTGCAATTTTCAAATTACCCTTACATTCATGCTCTACTTCGGGGTGTTTGTCAACTCTTTCTTTAACAGTACCTATGCATGTTAGGTATTGTTATGTTGGGGGGGGGGGGGCTTGCTTTTTCAGATTTAACTTGTTTTTTCATGTTTGCATATTGGGTTTTTTTTGGAAATGTTTACTTTGATTCTGCTTTTTTGGAGGAGAGGAACCCTGTGCAACCAAATAATTCATTGAAGGATCACTTCCAGAAACCTGAGCCCATATCAATAAACCTGGTATGCCTAGAAGCCTTGAGGTATGTACTTTTAGAGACTATATAGTTTCTGGGGCGTATTTCAAATGTTTTACTTGAAATACTACAAGGTGCGCATAGCAGTTGTATTTTATCTGAAAAAGAAGCACTGTTTCAGAAAAAGAAGCGGAGTCTCCTGGGCAGGAAAGGATGTTTACAAATACATATGTGGTACCATTGTAACCAGGAGAAATGGGGCTTTTACATGCAATATGTTTTTATTGGAAAAACTTACATTTTTAATTACAAAAGAACTGTACAATTTTTTATTTATATTTTGCACATATTTCACCCAAAAATATTGAGAATACACTAAGAAAATGACAAGACATTTTATGCTAAAGACTCTGCTTAAAAAAAAATATATAATAATGTATAGTGCATAATAGTGAAAAATAGTCTGGCAACAGTGGGCTCCTTTCTGGTGAGGAGTCGCCTCACATCACTGAGGCACCTCCCAAATCTGGATGCCTCCTAGAGATCATGCTATTTGGACCAATTTTGGCCCTGATTTTGGAGGCCCTGTCTGTGACCCCCCCCCCCCCCTCCAGTTCACTCACTACTTTCCTTGAACTGGCGAATGCATTGTGGATCGCCAGGGGGTTCATTCGCAAACAGGGGCATCTCAAATTGAAAAATTGGACCAAAGCCCGGGGCTGAAAATCCTTGGTTTTAGCCTGCTTTAAATAGCAGCAGCAGATAAGAAGGTGAGCAGCATTTCTAACAGCAGATTCTAACCTTCAAAAAAGTATTTGTTTGTTTTTTAAACCACATTGTGCCAGCTTTCAGAGCCCCCCCCTGGGTTCTGGGGGCCCCGGCAGCTGCCCCACCTTGCCGGGTGCAGACGCTGGGGTGATGGGCATGGTATGGGTGTGGTTTAGTGTGTGGCTTAATTAGGGGTCACATGCTATAGAAATATTTGGTCCTTAAAAGATGTTGATTGTCATTGACGGTGACTGAGCCAATGCTCAGAAGTCCATGCATTCCACTGCCACCATTCAATCAAAGAGTCAAAGCAGTTGTAAAACCACCCGGACATCCCAGCATTTGGTGGGACAGTCTTCCCCATGTGAGCTTCTAAAGTTTTCAGGGGGACAGTGGGCCACAAAGTGGGATTGTCCTACTGAAAGTGGTACATCTGGTCAGTTTATATATACCCATCACATTACTAACGGCCGTTAGAATATTTGCATGTCATTGCAGTGGTGCATCAAGGGGGCATTTTATACCCGCAGATCTGATACATATTTTTTGTACTTCCAGACAGAATTTCCCATGAGCCAAACCCAACCCAACTTCTTACTTGGACTGATACCGACCTTCCTCTTTCCAAAGATAGCTCTAAAAATAATTCTAAACAGGACTGTGCTAACTACTACGGCATATATGTAATGTCACTTTATTTATGCAATTTACACAAATTTTGTGAGACATTTCTATAAACCTTAAATCGAGGGCTCAACATTTACATCAAACCACCGCTGTTGGAAAGCAACAACTGACACGAAGTCTTGAAAAACATGTTCAGAATTATAAGGTGACCTTTTTCCTCCGTACCTTGAAGGCATTTTTTTTTGTACTGAAACCAGTAGATTATATCTTGCAAAATGACTCCTCCTTTATTCTTCCCGACGCATACCTAAAAAAGGGCAATTGACTGTATAGACTCTCCATCTATATCCCTTAAATTTCTCCCCTGCAGCTGAAGAGCTGGGCTGTTTATAGAGATGGAAAAATGCAGAGTAAAAGAAAATGAAAGGCATTTATCTATTACTACTGAAATCATAGTAATCAATGGACATTACAGCCGCTCTCAGCTTTCTCCACATCGGCTAATCGCAACTGTGGAGGGTCAGGCTACTTTAAAGAGCTCGACTCCCTATTGGTACAGTACGCCATAAAAGATTACTGCTTAGGGCAAACATATAAGAGGCGCCAGTTAGCATCTGAACCGTGTTTTACCCATTCAGTGCCAGCTTACCTAAAAACATTGTCACCTTCTGTTGCCAGGACATTTTTCACCATATTGTGCTAATATATATATATATATATATATATATATATATATATATATATATGTTTAACTGTGATTTTTGCAGGAATATCCCAGGTATTTTTAGGAAAATTATATACATGAAAAGTCTTGTTTGTAAATGTTTCAGTAATCGGCAAGTCAAAAGTTGAAAAATAAATATCAGTAGCTTACCTTACATTGAGTCTTTCCACCTTTGTCCTTCCTGCTATGTCAGTCTACTTAGGGAGGAAATCAATTCCTTATTCTGCTTTCAGTCTTCACCCCGCTGACCTGGTCCTTCACTTAACCTTCAGTGGATCAACGGAAACACCCCCAACTCCCTCCCCAGACGTCCTGATTGGCTGCCTCTATCTGCAGCTTCGAAACCCTACCCTCCTCTCTCCTCTTCTTATCACAGTATGCTTACATCACATTGCTGTTGCCACACCCACTGTTTCTCTTCATTTATTCCCTACATCTCCAATGCTCTACTATTTTTACCATAAACTTAGGAACTACAGGGTCTTTTGTAAAACAAACTGAAGTATTCAAGCTGATGGGACAACAATCAGGCTTGCCTTTAGTATCAGGCTAACGTTAGGGAAAAAGCAAGTCACCCGCTTGCCACAGGTGACTTGCCATCCCCTCCTGCCCTGTGAACTGAAATAGGGGTCCTTACCAGTTCACAAAGGGTTAAAAATGTAAAACACACACACACACACACACACACACACACACACACACACACACAGAAAAAGTATTTTATTATTTTCTTTTTCTTACTTACCTCTTCCATCGCCGATCGCTGATATCCAGGGCTGATTAATGCCGGTATCTGACAGCCGGAAGTGATCAGGAAAGCCGGACACCAGACAGGGGTTTGCAGTTCCCTGCCCCTCACTCCGGCTTCTGACATTCATTCCCGCTGCTGGGAGGGGCCTTTTATACCGGCAGTGTGAGCTGACTTGCCAGTATTAAGGCCCCTCCCTGCAGTGGCAGTCAACTGTCAGAAGCTGTCGTGCGGGGCAGAAAACGTGTGTCTTCTGTGCTGCTGAAGACCCAGGGGGGATTGGATGCCCCCAGGGAAATTGGAGACCCCCAGCGTAAGGTGGGCTTTTTTTTGGCTGCCCTCTAGGGGAGACACCAGCTATGTAGAATGTTTGTAGCTGGCATTTAGCGGCCGGAGAGGCAGCTTCTATGATGGCAGAGTGCTAGTCGAGTTTCTATCAGGTGGTACTCAACAAGGTTGCAGATTGATCTGTAGCTCAACCTAATCTGCTGCCATCTATACTTTACAGAAGCCACTCTAAATAGTGATAAAAAATATTTATGTGTATTTCATGTATGTTATATGGCTGTTCTGTTTAACATGTGTGTGCCAGCCTCCATCCATTAAAACATCTTCTTTATTGATTCAAGTTAAAGTCCATACAACCACAATGTTATATTATGACAAAAGGCAAGATCGATGCTTGCTACTTGTTTCAGGATACCATCCCTTCTTCATACAATATGCAATATCCTGTTTTGTGCATATCCATTTTTTAGGTGACTGATAACCCATACGCACCATATGAAAAGTGGTACTTGATTAAAAAAAGGTCTATAAATGCCTGTTCTAGAGCTATTTGAGCTTCTAATTTGAGAGACAGGTAGGTATGAAGATAAGACTAGAAGACTTCTCTCGGGCTGCACCAGTTCACTGGAATGCCCTACCCCCAGCAATTAGGTTAATTTATAACATCCACCATTTTAGGTGCTCCCTAAAAACGTGTTTTCTAGGGTGCCTACAACGTCCTCTAATTGAACTCTTCACCTTTCATACCCCCTTCAGCAGCACTCTACTAAATCTAAACTAACATCAAGCACTAGACACTGCTGTTTCTCAACCTGCGGTTCACAATATGATGTTCAGGGGTCCTTAACAGAGTGTGTCTGACAGGTCTGATACATTATTTTGACAGTTAAACAGTATTTCTCCTTGCTTTAAAAGTGCTACAAGGCCTGTGGACTATTTATTTTGGTAACATTTATAATGGATTCCCTGGGGATACTCATGTGAAATGTCTTGCCACTAGCGGGTACTTGAGGCCTACGCAATACCCAACAACATTGCACTCAAGAGCTGTTGGCTGGGACATAAAGCTGGATGTACGGTACTTCCTTATTTAGCGAAGACTACGATGGAAAGCTAACACTTCTTATCTGTTCTATTCTGTGTCACTTCTATTTCCTCTTAGACTCTAAGCCCTTGGAAGCAGGGATGACTGTTTATTGCTATGCAATGTATGTAATTCTGCATAATGCATAGTTCTGCAGAACATGCTGGTGCTATATAAATCAAAATGACTATTAGTTATTATTATAATGAATTATTAAGCGATCAGTACAAGTTTCTTGTGAACACAAGGGGACCTAGTGATGAAAAGGGTGGGAAACAGATTTCTTGAAAAACGCATTTTGAAATGTAAATTTAAAATCTTTGTATTCTAAGTATGTCACACACCCCGCTTCAGATATCCATAACACATGGTAATACCACCTTAAGAGGCGTTCCTGCAGAGATGATGCAAAGAAAAAAGCCCCTCCCTGATCCATAAATACCTGGGACCTCCCACTCATTACCCAGTTTTCCATCTCTGCAAGACGGCGAGCAAGTCAGAAGATGATGTCTCCTCCTCGCTCAGGGGGAGTTAAGGTAGCCGGGGTTGCCCCCGGCCCATTTGTTTTCTATTTCCGCTCGGCTGTTTGTTTCCCTTGGGATCCCAGTTTTCTCTTGTGTATGCCTCCTCAGCTTAGGCTGCGGGCCGAGCGAGGGTATAGAAGCACCCACGGTGCTGAGGAGCTGCGCTCCCCCCCGTGAGACCCTATTGGAGAGGGTAGGCGGCGGTCCGGGTTGGTGATCCCGGTTTGGGATGCCCCGTCCCTGAACATTATCCCGGGGGGGGGGGGGGGGTCCCTGGGGGTCCCTCCTTAATTCCCTTAGGGGTTGGGGTTGTTTCTGGCCCTCCCTCCCTCCCCTTTTCCCTGTGTGTGTGTGTGTGTTTCAGTGTGCTTGTGCAACTTCACTTACTGGCGCAGCGCGGTGCACCTGCCTTGGCTTCAGGCGTGAGGTGAGTTACCTCACGCCTGTGCCTGACTGGGGGGGGCGGGGCCGAGCGGCGGCGCGTTGCCGCGGCCCGACTGCCCATTGTCCCGGGGCTGCTCCCAGGGGGTGCCCCGCGTGGCGGGGGCACCCGCCTGGTGTTGCTTTCGGGCGCCGCGGCGGCGGCGCCGGCTTTTCATGCTGGGAGCTCTGCTTCCTTGCCTTCCTCTCATGGCGGGGGGGGGCGGAGCCAACTCGCGGCGATGACGGCGTCATCGCCGCGGCCCCGCCCCTCTCCTATCCAGCAGCGCTGTCGCGCTTTCCTGCATGTGTGATGAGCGGGGGGGGGGGCGCGAGCTGTTTCTGGCGCGGGCGCTGTTCGCGCCCTTTTGCTCTGGCCACTCCTGCGCTCCCTCCTCCTCTCTGCTGCTCCTCTGAGGCCTTCCCGCACTTTCCAGGCTGGCTGCTCCTGGCATCTAACTGTGAGTGGCCCAGTGGGCCCTGCTTGGTTACTTTATTTATATTTAAAGGTGACATATTTCATGTGGGTCACTTATGTTTTTCAGGGCCGTCTGGGAAATCCTCTGCATCCGGGATTAGAGGGTCCTTCCCTGTCCTAAATTCCTGGGGTCCATTTTTATATCCTCCCACTTGGGACAATAAAAGGGGCATCCCGGGTTGCCTACTGGCGTAATTCCCTGGGTCTTAGCGACCACACAAAATCACCATTATGGAGGCATCCCCTGATACGGGGGCGGGCACCCCTTCGGGGCATCCCAAGAAGTGCATATTGTGCGGTGTGTCCATCTCGGGGGACGATGTACTGCTATGTATTCCCTGTTCACAGCTTACTATTACCCGGCAGTCCGGATCCCAGGCCTCGGGATCAGCACCGCCGGCCGAGTCATCTCCACCTCCCACCCTGACGCGGGCTACGTGCGTCGCGGTCGAGGGCAGGGATTTGCAGGCTGATATGTGCGCCAGATTGGCAGCCCTGGAAAAGATTGTTTCCTCGTCGGCCGCCCGCAAGGCCCCGGCCAAGAGGAAACATTTGTCCCCGGCCCCGCCGGGGGATGACGGAGATGATAGTAATAATCTTGAGCTGGTCTGATTTTTCTGTCCCGGTGGACGGAGAGGTGTCCGATGGGTCAGAGGTTACTGACGATGAGTATTCTGCAGGTGCCGATGCCGAGCTTAGTGAGCTGGGAAGATCGGCGGACTCCCTTCAAGCTCTTGCCTTGATGTTGGAGGTTCTGAACATCTCTCCCCCTGCAACGGCATCGCAGCAGGATGGTGAGCTGTTTGAGGAATCCAGGCCGCGTCTGGAATTTCCTACGCAGCGGCATTTTGACAAAGTCATTGACAAGGAATGGGACAGGCCGGCCCGGCTCCCGGGCATCCCTCAAGGGTGGGATAGGAAATATCCCTTCCCTGCTGAGGTGGTCAAGCGCTGGGCATCCCCGCCCGGGGTCGACGCCCCGGTTTTGGGGTTGTCAAACTCCTCTGTCCTAAGTAGGCCTGATTGTTCCACCCTCAAGGACGGGGAGGATAAGCGTATTGATCAGATGGCTTGCCATGGTTTTATTAGCGTTGGGTCGGCCATGCGGCCCGTCTGTGCCTCTGAGCTTATGGTGTTGGCGGCCAGATCCTTGGTTAGGGAACTGCTGACGTCTTCCGGACTTCGTCCGGGGAGTAATGAGTTCCTTAGTCTCAAACGCTGTGAGCTGTTTTTATCCTTTGTATTGACAGCCCTGGATGACACCTTAATGATGTGTGGTAGAACGTCGGCCTTACCGGTGACTATTCGGCGGTCAGTATGGCTGCGCCAGTGGGCGGCAGATTTTATGTCCAAGAAGTCTCTGACGGCTCTACCCTTCGTGGGGTTGAGGCTCCTTGGTGAGACTTTGGACTCAGTCACCCAGGGTGGTAGGCTACCGCAGCGCAAGAAGCAGCGTCGCTCCTTTCGGGGGGCGACCTCTACTGCCCCTTCCTTTCGTGGGGCCAGATCTGGGAGAGGATCTACATTTCGTTTCTCCAGAAGTGACTCGGGGAGCAGGGGCAGAGGACGTGCCCGCTCTGGATACAATTGGGGCTCCAAGCCCAAGCCGGCTATCAAGCCAGCTCAGCAATGAGGGGGCGCCCTCACCCTTGCGGGTGGGGGGACGGCTCAAGCACTTCTCCCAGGTTTTGGGATCAAGAAGCCTCGGACAGGTGGATTCGGGAAGTTGTGTCTTCCGGTTACAAGCTAGAGTTCGAGCTCCGCTCCCCCCCTCCAGATTCCTAAGGTCTCGGATGCCTTCAGAGCCCCTGGCGGCTCAGGGGCTCATGGGGGCAGTACAGAGTCTTTTGGACATGGATGTCTTTCGTCCCGTGCTTCCCTCGGAGCAGGGCAAGGGCTTCTATTCCAATCTGTTCCCGGTTCCCAAGAAGGACGGGTCGATCCGTCCTATCCTGGACCTCAAGCTCCTCAACAAGTTTGTCAGGCCGCGCAAATTCCGTATGGAGACCTTGCGCTCGGCCATTTAATTTCTCCGTCAGGGAGATTTTCTGACGTCCATAGATATCAAGGATGCTTATCTACACATTCCGATTTTTCCTGCGCACCAGAGGTTCCTCAGGTTTGCAGTGGAGGTTCGTCACTTTCAGTTTGTGGCTCTTCCTTTCGGCCTCACCTCGGCACCTCGGGTGTTCACCAAGGTGCTGGGGGGGGGTGATGGCACTGCTGAGAGTCCAGGGCATTCGCTTTGTACCACTACCTGGACGATCTGCTGATCATGGCGGAGTCCTTCGGTCAGGCGACGTTGGACACCGGTGTGGTGGGGGCCACTCTGGAGAGGTTCGGTTGGGTGATCATTCACCCCAAGTCTTCCCTTTGTCCATCCAGGATTGTGACGTTTCTGGGGATGTCTCTGGACACCTCGCAGGCCAGGGTCTTTCTGCCCCAGGCCAAGATAATTTTGATCCAGGAGTTAGTGCGGCTACTCTTGTCAGCTCCTCACCCGTCCATCCGGGTAGGGATGAGGCTGGTGGGATTAATGGTGGCCTCGTTCGAGGCAGTTCCCTTTGCACAATTCCATACGGGGACGCTTCAACTTCATCTGCTGAAGGTTTGGGACAAGTCGCCACTGTCGTTGGACCGGTCCTTCCGGTTGACCCCTCAAGTTCGTCGATCCCTACAATGGTGGATGGGGTCTGTCAATCTGTTGAAGGGCAAATCCTTCCTGGCCCCGTGCTGGGAAACGGTCACCACGGATGCCAGTCTATCGGGCTGGGGGGGTGTTTGGAAGGATTGCCAGTTTCAGGGGCTATGAAGTCCGCAGGAGGCTCACGAGCCCATCAACATTCTGGAATTGAGAGCCATCAGGTTGGTTCTGTTTCGCTTGACTCATCAGTTGCGGGGCCGGCCGGTTCAGGTCCGGTTGGACAACAGGACGGCGGTTGCTTACATCAATCACCGAGGGGGGACTCGCAGCAGGAGTGCCCTCAGGGAGGTGTCTTTGATTCTGGACTGGGCGGAGACCCACGTCCCGTGTATCTCAGCAGTCTACTTTCCGGGAGTGGAAAATACGGAGGCGGACTTGCTGAGCAGGGCCTTCTCTCGTCAGGGGGAGTGGTCCCTCAGTCCCAAGGTTTTTCGTCTGATTTGTCTCAGGTGGGGGTCCCCAGTGGTGGACCTCTTGCCTCTCGCCACAATCACAAGCTTCCAGTCTTTGTGTCGCTCTCGCAGGATCCTCTGGCTCTGGCAGTGGATGCCATGTCTCTGAACTGGGGGGATTTGGGCCTATTTTACCTGTTCCCTCCGTTCCCGCTGCTGGCCAGGGTGGTGCGCAAACTGGCGTTGGAAGGTGCATCTGTGATCCTGGTGGCCCCGAGGTGGCCAAGGCGCGTTTGGTTCGCGGATCTAGTAAGGCTGGCAAAAGACCAGTTGGTGTTGCCGCTAAGTCCGGACCTGCTCACTCATGGTTGGCTGCGTCATCCCATTTTACAATCGCTGGCTTTGACGGCGTGGCTGCTGAGTCCACAATCTTGAAAGAGGAAGGTCTTTCTGATGCTGTTATTCAGACGCTTATCAGTGCTAGGAAGCGGTCTTCCTCAACTATTTATTATAGGGCATGAAAGTCCTATATTGACTGGTGTGAGGGTAGGTCCTTTTCTTGCTGGGAGTTCTCTGTTCCCAGGCTCTTGGAGTTTCTTCAACATGGTTTGGATCTGGGGTTCCAGATTAGTACCTTAAAGGGGCAGGTTTCTGCCCTGGCGGTTTTCCTTCAAAAGTCTTTTGCGCTTCATCCCTTGGTCAAGACATTCTTCCAGGGAGTTATGCATGTACGGCCTCCTAGGAAGCCTTTTGTTCCGGTATGGGATTTGAATTTGGTTCTTTCGGCTCTTCAGGGGTCTCCGTTTTGAGCCCATGCATGAGGCTGCCTTGTCGTCCCTTACTCAGAAGGTGGCTTTTTTGGTGGCCATTACTTCTGTGAGACGTGCTTCTGAGTTGGCTGCTTTATCCATTAAAGCTCCGTGTTTTGAAAGGCATCGGGATAAGGTTGTTTTTCGTTTCAAGCCGGATTTCCTTCCTAAGGTTGTTTCGGCCTTCCATTTGGATCAGGACATTGTTCTGCCCTCTCTTTGTCCCAATCCTGGGAATGAGAAGGAGAGGGCGTTGCATTCTTTGGACGTTGTCCGCGCTGTGAAATGTTACCTGGTGGCTACGTCTTCCTTTCGTAAGGCGGATGATTTCTTTGTGGTGCCCTCCGGGCCTAGGAAGGGTTTGGCTCCTGCCAAGTCTTCTATCAGTAAATGGATTCGTCAGGCCATTTTCGGGGCCTATTCTGCCAAGGGGAAGAGTCCCCCTTTTCGTGTTACTGCTCATTCTACTCGTGCTCTTGGAGCGTCCTGGGCTTTCCAGCACCAGGCCTCTGTTGAGCAGGTTTGCAAGGCCGCTACTTGGTCTTCTGTTCATACTTTTTCCAAGTTTTACAAGGTTGATGTTCGGGCCTCAGCGGATGCTGGTTTTGGCCGTCTGGTTTTACAAACTGTTGTGGCATAGGTTGTGCCTTGTTACCTTGTTTTTTGGATTCCCGCCCTTTTTATGGACACTGCTGTTGGATGTCCCATGTGTTATGGATATCTGAAGCGGGGTGTGTGACATACTTAGAATAATACCATTTTGTGAAATACTCACCTGTAAAATGGGTATTATAAGTATGTCACACACCCCGCTTCACCCGCCCTTGTTTGGTACTCTGGATACTCTATATAGGGCATTTTGCGTAGTTCTTGGTTTATTGTTGCCTCTTCCTGGTCCCTTACTTACTGCTTCTGTATACTGGGTAATGAGGGGGAGGTCCCAGGTATTTATGGATCAGGGAGGGGCTTTTTTCTTTGCATCATCTCTGCAGGAACGCCTCTTAAGGTGGTATTACCATGTGTTATGGATATCTGAAGCGGGGTGTGTGACATACTTATAATACCCATTTTACAGGTGAGTATTTCACAAAATGGTATTTTGTGAACTGGGTACAGAAACTAGCCAATGAACATAAGATAACTACGATTAGGGATGAGAGCACCAATACACACGAGCGGAAAAGTAGATTCACTGTCCTCTGCCCAAGCTGGTGAGTCCTCTGGGGTGCGGAGTCTAAGGGACAGCCAGGTCCTCTGCAGTACAGACCCAGTTGTTGGAGATAGGCTGGTGAAGAGGCTGTCCTCAGATCACGACTACCAGGGTTTCCAGGACAGAAGTGTGCCGACGATAACAAATAGATGTACTTGCCTGGCAAAGGAGAATGGCTCATGGCAGAACTTCTGGTAAATACGGCTGGACAGCAGAGCAGGATCTGAGAGTCAATGTAGGGATTGCTGGAAATACAGCCTCAGCAGAGACCAAGGGACATTCACATTGTTGGACACAGTCCTCAAGCCTGTGTGAGATTTTAAATGCAAGAAGAGTGAAAGCGAGGTGGAACCAGTGTGTTATTGTTCAGCACATCCCCAGCATCCCTTAGGATGGAATTAAAGCAGACCAAAACTCACATTTTTAACTAGCATCCCCTGAATCCCCCCTCCCCGCTACCATTTGCCAATTTGTAATGCTCATGCTTCACTTCAATCCCAGATAATGGCGCCTTTTTAGCTGTAAAGCTCTACTTCCTCCATTCACTGCCATTGTTGTGCGTGGCAATTATGTAATTGCCACACCTATGCAATTATTGATCCCCTGCTATCTTACAGACAGGGACAGCAAAAAAATCTGTGTTCCAGGACGGTTCGAAAAGCGAAAAAATATCCATTTCTAGTTCTACACCCTAAGAAGGGGTTTTGGCCAAAATTATTTCACAAGTTCAGTGGGTTTTGGTCCGCTTTAAAATCACACCTGTTTCCAGGACGACGGGCATTGCAGCAGTGCAAAAGCAGCATTGCTGATATTCGGACAAATCAGAATTCACTATGAATTTTAGGAAATTATTCAGTTAGTCTGAATTAGAATTTCTTGCTGATTTGTGGTGACAAAAAGACTTTTCCCCGAAACACTCCAAAAGTTAAACAAAAAAATCACTTACTTCCTTTTTTATGACCCCCAATATTGGGAGTATCCTCTCAGTACCCCCCAAAAAGGCCCAGGGGGCTAACAGTTGCACTCACCACATATTCAATTTAACATACAATTTTATTTAGGCCCTTATTTAACAAGGGATAGCACCAGGTAGCGACTGGTGAGCGAACGGTAATGACGCTCCCCGCCACAAGAACGCCGGCTCCCCACCACAATCACACATTTATGAAGCCGATCCTGCTTAGCGACTGAGAGAGCGCCAGATAGCGAATCATTCATCATTATTCCAGCCTCACCCCACAGCGCCAGCGAGCGACCTTAAACAGCGACAGGTATGACCTCTCGCTACCTGGCGCTCTCCAATGCATTTCAATGGAACAATCTTTAAATAATCATAAATTATTTTTAATAATTTTTTTTTTATTTTAATGTGAAAAATTCTGTTACCACTTCTGCAATGTAAGATATTTTTTTTTAAGGTAAAAAAAAAAATTTGTGCAGAATTGATATTACAGGTCTGATATTAATGTATTCATATTACAAAATGTTTTTATAAACGTGTTTTTTTTGGTTTCCAAAAATATGGTTGTTTGGGGGTTAAAAAACTACTTTTAACCCATCGCCGCCAGCGCTCTGGGGTTTAAACATGCATTTCACAGCGCGAGAATTTTTTGAGTGTAATTTGTTAATGAATATGGTGGGAGCCGTTCGCTATGGCCATTCGCTATCATGCGCTCCCATACAGCGCGGAACCTGTCAAATAGCGACTCCTCACCCAATATTCAACATTACCGCACACCGACTGAGTCGCTGTCAACAACCGAACAACGGCCAAGCACAGCGACTACTAGCGGGCGCTCTGAAAATACTGCTACAGTCGCTCATCTGTCGCTACCTGGCGCTATTAATGAATCGGCCTCCCCATGTTTATCAGCAGCAACAATATAAAAGCATTTAAAAACCGAAATGTGTCACCTACATAATGTGCCACCAGGGGGAGCTATCGAACCGATTTAACCTAGTGTTTCTAAAGAATAACCAATACTATTTACAAATTTCATCAATCCTATTAAAGTGCCAGTGCTAAGTAATAGTGCATCAGTTTACAATCAAAATGTGCAAAGGTTGAATCCAAGATAGGCAATAAAGTGCATATACAAGTAATCATAAAACATACAAAAATCCCTCTTACTTGGTATGGTTAGACTGCAACATCCCCACACAAGCCCACACGTTTCAAGGCACAGGTAAGTATATAGTACTTCCTTTTTTAAGTGTCAGGCAATGTCCCCATCTTCTGGTGGGGCTTCCCCTCTTTATGGCACCATCCTCAAATTCACAGGTTTTCTTCCCAAATCACGTGGAAGTGGGGGTGCCAAAATTCCTGAACACGGCCCAGCCTTTACCCCCCGGCAGGCTGTGGACTAAAGAAGGTTGACCTCTATCTCCCTGCGTGTAAATTGGCGGCTGCCTGGCAGCTAAAAACGATCGAGAACTGCACTGAATGCTAAGACAGATTGCCCCGGGTCAGGAAAAAATAGGAGTTGGCTTGCTGGATGAAGAGCACTTTGGAGCCACTGCCACCACTGATGCAGGGTAAGACTCGTGTGTATGTTAATTTAATGTTTTTTTAGCGATTTGTAAAAAAATTTGATTCAGAACGAATCAAATGGGGAAATTCGACAATTCGTCCAAAATTAATTTTTAACAAATGAATTCATCTCTACCTACAACGTACCCAGCAACATCCAGATATTTGTGCGTGCATCTCAAGTTTTGCAGTTACTGTATATACACATAAAGCAGAAGTGTTGGATTAGCTGGGAGAACTTCACAAGCAAAGCTGAAAAAGACAAACGTGAAGGAACTCTCAGTTTAATTCTATCATTTTAATGGCAGCTGCCATCTTTCTTTTTAAGCTACTATACGGCTTACTAAAGCTGTCTCTTCCCACTCCTTTGATGGACTGGTGTCCATATCATGAAGGCATTAAATAAAGGAGTAAAAAAGTAAATCTAAAGGAAATTACATAGTCATTTTATTATGGAATATTTCAGAACAGTATATTTATTAACAAGCACAACTTCATGTTTCTTTCTTGGTAGACAAGAGAAGAGATTGATTTGACAATGTTGAAATGTGTGTATCCAAAGACAGCTGTATCGGCTTCCTTCAAAAAGAATAAAAAAAAATGTCATGGTCTGGCAATGGAGAATGATGACCACAAGCTATGTCAGCTACTCGCTGTTATGTCACATACCCCTAACTTAAAGGAATACTCCCTTTTTGTCAGGTTTTTGGTGTTTTGCCTTATTTTCCTCTTCTGAAATGTAAAATAATCCTGTGTGTTAGGATTGTGCCGCCAGAACTGTGATTTACTTATCACCAAATCGGCTGCTTCCAAATGTTGTCAGGCCTTCTAGAAAAATAAACTTCTGACAAGTAGCGAGGGCTCAGACAAATCAGAGTTCCGGGGCTGGTAAAGTCAGACAAACAAAGCCGGATTCCAGGGCTGGTGGCAAACGGGCAAAGTCCAAAAAATAAATCCGAGTTCAGCAAAGAGGCAAAGTCTGATAAACAATTCCCGGAAACAGGAATCACAGTTTCCAGGAACTGAGCTGATAACTTTCTGTCCATTGAGACCAAGCAAAACCCGGAAGTAAAAAGCAAGCCCAAAAGCTTACGCTCTATGCTTCGTGCACTTGCAGTGTGCTGAACACCAGGTGGCACTGGTGAGCACTGCAATGGATGAAGAGCCAAATCGTTTACAAACACCCACTTCTTATATTCCTGTGGCTCTGACTACAAATTTGAGAATCTTCTACTGTAACAGGTGAACTCATCAGCAACTTTGGTAAAATCAAGCAGCAGATGTGAACGCCGCCAATAACCCTTTAGCTACTGAAACACACAATTGTGATCCCCTCATCTGAAGAAGTTTCATTACAGCAGAAGGGGTTCAACTTTTAAGCTCAAGAGTGTGGTGCATCATCTCTGCCTCAGTCATTCAGATAATTAGGAAGCCAGATTCAGGAAGTTTCTGCTACATAGATCACACACACCAATTGGTGTACGTTGCTAAGGTAAGAGTAGTGATGGGCCCCGGATTCAGGTCAAAGGTAGATTCAACCCTGATTTGGGAAATTCGATTTGTGTGACAGGATAAGTGCCTTCATCACGTTGGATGTGATCAAATACTAGGGCTTTTTTGTGGTAGGGGGATATGCCTAATACCTAAAAAAACATACTGAATCAGAAGCTACAACTTCATGCCATCAAGTCACTAGCTTCCACCATCTTCCATTTGGGAAAGCATCTGATTGGATGCTGGGATCGAATCATTCCCTCATTATATATATAAATATATATATATATATATATATATATATATTAGATGGCAATGATCAACAGCCATACAGTGGGTCCTTCTCACTTTGTACTGTACACACCTGTGGTCACTGCCACTGAGCAGACTGCACCCCCTCCCAGAACCATAGCAGGCAGCGTACCCACTCCAAAACCCAATAATAGGCAGTGTGCAGAATCCTACTCCCCCCCCTAAAAAAGAGAGTGTACAGAATCCCTCCCCCCAAGAACAGTAAAACAGGCATTGTGCAACCGCCCCCCCCCAATCATCCATTAAAAGAATCCGTTCCATGAACAGCATAACAGGCAGTGAGGATAATGTATTAAGGACGCTAATCTTTCAACAAAGTTATTAAAAGTTATTCTACTTTTTTGGGTTGTTCCTGTGCATTTTTTGAGCATTCTGCATAATTTTTTGCCTTCCAAAGGCCAGAATATACATCAGGTCCCCCCTTCCCCTAGATTTTGGTGGTTATTTAAGAAATGCTTGTGCCAGGTAGTGCTACGTAGCAGCATTTCGATTCTGGTGAACGCCGGGCGATGTACATGAAACATTTAAGAAAGCGAATATGGTGAGCGCCTCTAACAGCGTCATGTAGCGTCACATGTATCACTAGCGGTGGCTCAGCGTATAGGTCCGGTGCTCTAGGTTCAGCAGTGTCATGTAGTACTTTTCGCTCAGTGTCGCTCTGCCATACATTTCAATAGGGTTTCATTTGGTTGTGGTTAAATAGCGTGTTGGGCAATTAAAATGTAATTTTTTTTGCTCAAATCATTGTGTGACCTCTCCTGGCTGCAAACAAACACTTTTATATATATTTTTTATATATTTTTTTTGTAGAATTGTATGTGCAGGTCTGACACTAAAGTGTCATTGTCACAGTGAAAAAACAATGTAATTCCATGTGTTTTCGCTCTGTTACTGGTGTATATGAGTTCAGAAACAGACTTTGATCACACAACGTCTGGCGCTCTATGCTACAGCGCCCAGCTTTAGAGCACCGACGCTGTGTGTGTGTATTTTTTTCTTAAGTGTGGAGCGCCGAGTGCCGGACGCACTGAGCTTGCACTACCTATCACTCGCTGCAATGTTGTCCTGTTGTTAGATTTGGTGTAGTCTTGGGTGCTTTGACCTTAGGCCACCACCTAGCTTTCTCCATTGGCTCTGCAGTGAATCAGGGAGAGTGCTTCTACAGCGCCCACCACAAATAACATTCATCAATGCCAGTCAGGATACTACAACGACCGCTACGCTAGGTTACAGTGCCCGACACCTGCTTACAGCGTCCTCTAGCGTCGCTTTAAGGGTCGCTATACAGACGCTCACATGGCGATACAAGGGAGATCTACCAGAGCCCTCCAAACTTTCTTAATCAAATTTTAAATATACCTGGTTGGTAGGCGTGCAAATGTTTCGAATAAGGGAGCCATGCCAAGTCCCTCTATGATGGCTGCTGCGACCTGTGGCCTTCGGTCTTTGCCTGGGTGGGAGATGGGTTAACTTTTGGACTGGAGAAGCCCTGTCAGGGCCTTCAAACTTTCCCCATCAAATGCAAAATCTATATAACCCTATGTGACAACCATGTGCTGGTTTCTGTGGCCTTCTACCTTTGCACGGCCTGTAAATGAGCACGTTTGGACTGAGACACCACACATCACATTCATCAGTGCCGGACAGGATACTACAGCGACCGCTACGCTAGGTTACAGCGCCAGATACCTGCTTACAGCATCTGCTAGTGGTAGCTCTAAGTGCCGCTATACAGACGCTCACATGGCGATACGTGGAACAATAATAAATCATCCTCCAAGTGGCAAATTTGGTAGAATAGAGGTCAAACTGAAAAGTGTTGGATTCTACTTATCACTCTTTATAAAAACTTTTATCTAGAAAAAAAACACATAGGCAGACAAACAAAAAGCTGAAGCATCACCAGCACTCTACCAACTTTCAGCCATCAAAAGTATTTTACTGATTTTTTGGGAAGTTACCTATGTGAAGCAGCAGCTGGTATCGTCTACAAATCCCGAACCCCTCCCTCTACTGAAATGAAACTGCAGAAGATTACACTTGTAGATAAACAGCCCTCTCTGTAATAAAGATGCATATAAAAGTGAGCTGTGGTACAGAATAAAGCTCTGCAGCACAATGTGAGCGAAACATGAATTGAAACCTTTTCTTCCGGTTCTGATTCCGGGAGTCAATTAGTGCCAACCTCTCTGGTGAGCTATTTCTGCTGCCGAGCTGATGCTGACATATCGTTCAAAGACAAAATGAAGATAATTGATTAGGAATTCAAAACGCATATATCACTTGCGTGTCAGAGAAGATATCTCTCCTGCAGAGGCAATGGCAAGTGTGTAACAGTCCATGCGCCTTAACTCTCTCACATCGCTAATTACTGATCAGCGGCCAAGATATTGACTGATGGAAGTTCACACCTTGATAACGGCTTTCCTAACAACTCGGGAGTTCATTTTAGTTTTAACCATAGTAGTTTCACACATGTCATTATGATCTTTATTTCATCTAAGAATTTAAAAATAAGCAGATTGTACAAGCTGCTTCAAAAAAGTACCCTTTAAAAGTAATCAACCCATAACTAGCATAACTGTAATTGCTTGTCTGTCAGTTTGAAGCATCATTAAAGAGTAAGTCCAACCATTTGTTAACTCCTTAAGGCCATGTTGTATAAACATTCTTGTAGTGAGATTATTGTATTCAGGGGGAACTCAGTGTGGTGCATGGGGGTACTCACTGGCTCTCCCGGAGTAAAGCAAGCAGGGGTTTACTCTCTGGGTTTACATGGCACACTTTATTGATCTTCACAGATAAGTTGCATGTCAGACAGTACATCAATCACAGTTCCTCATGGACAGCTCCTCATACAGGCTCTTAATCCTTGCTCCCTTGCTGTGGTCATCCTTAGAAGCAATAGTCTCTCCTCGACCTACTTGTCTATCAGCATATACTGGAATCCCCCTTCGCTCTGTTAGGGGTCCCCTTTATGCCTTTTCCTAGTTCCCTCCAAAACTAATGACCCAATCACAGGAACCCACAATTACCACTTACTATCTTCTAGCTTCCTGGCTCATTTACTACTAAAGTTCCTGGTCTTATACTAAACTCTAGTGGCCATTTACTGTAACTACGCTCTAATCTCAGCATCTGAGTTCTGTTCTATCACTATTTACATCAATGGTTGCTCTTTTCTTTTATAGGTTTTTACTGTTTCTCCCTATACAGGCCCTAAACCTAACTTTCCCTCCCCCGTGCCTATCCTGATTTGGGCAATAAAATAATTTAAAAAACTCACCTGTTTGTGATCCTGAAGTGGGGGTTGCTGTTCCGGACACTCTATACCCAAATGGGGCTTAGTAGAGGTGGGAGGGGGGTGCCCTTCAAGCTCGGACTGTAAGCATAATTTTCGACTTAATGTCCACACATGGTTCGCACCCAAAACGTACACAATTTTTTAATTTGTTTTTCTAAAGTAAATCCTACAGCAACTTTTACAGTTACTGGATCTTTTACCTGCTTTAGGCATTGAAAACCAACAAATGTGCTTGTGTAATGCTCTCTCTTCTTTGAATCACACCTTGTTATATCTCATGCCTCATTCTAAAACACAGCAATAAAGCATAAAAAAAGAAAAAAAGGATTTTACTGAATCAAGGACAGTAAGTAGAAATGAGTAAAACCAAATCCTAAAGGACGTGACTTCAGCCAGAAGTTTGGTTTGGTTCAGTGTTCAATAAAGCTGGTTGATGGGCAGGTTTTAGCCCATAGCAGTGAGTGAGGGATGCCCTTTAACATAATACAGAGTGTATAGCAGATAGGAAGCGACTGTACATTCGCTGATTAGGGTCAGTGTTTTTTCCTCTTACAGAATGGCCATGGCCGTTGGCTGCATTAAGTTGGCTGCCCCCATAAGTGAGGACACTGACACTGATTCACCGCCGCAATTCTTTTTTTCTTTTACAGTCCCGGTCTGATTCTGCCTCTGGGGGCCCCTTGACAGGTGGGCACCCCCACTCCTTACCCACCCACCGGTGTCCCCTCATATTTATTTCTGGGCCATTTTGACCATATTCAAGTCCCACTGATTTCAATAGGGTTTAGGTTCGGTTTCGGGTCCAGTCCACCCAAACCAAACTTTTGTATCAAATTCGGACGAACTTGGCAGACTTCTACGGGTTCGCTCCTTACTACCAGTTAAAAGATGTAAATAGTCTTTCTTTTACTTTCCTTTAGGCTACTAAGAAACCCCTTTACCAAATAAGGATACCCCTCAGTGTAATGCTAAGATGGAAGCCAAAAATATTTGACTGAAATACTTACAAAGTGCTCAAGTTAATCTTAAGCCAAGAGTAGACCACACTCCAGCACAGCAGGGATGTGCATCCCATGTTTTCCCATGCTCTGCTTGTGACTGCCTGCAAAGCAACTAGATATGCCGGGTTCAAAGGCTCTTGATGAGCATGCACACCTGGTGTACCTGACAGGTCAGTAGTGTTCATGTGCAAAAAAGGGAAAGCTCTGGATGTGGTTCTCTGCAGCACTGTAACTTGGACATGGTAAGTGCTTAAGCCTGTTCTCAAACTGTAATTTTACTGTTAGAATATGGAGGAGCCAAAATCAGCATGACCCCATGTGTTCTTATCTTATTGAGTCTTTATAAGCACCACAATGTCTGCCACCACGAGCATAAAATGCACTTACCAGAGGTTAAGCTCAATTATGCTGATCTCATTGGGCCCCACAGCAGCTTTGAGAAAACAACACACTCTCTCTACGTGATTACTCACCTGTAGAATTGGTATTATATGTATACAGCACTTCCTGTTCCAGAAGATTCCTTACACATGGGTAATACATCCACAAGATGGCGCTGGACTGCAGAAAACAGCTTGTGGCTCCTCCCGGCCCTATATAAGTCAGGGACCTCCCACAAAATCCTCAGTATTGACAAGCAGTTAACAAGAACCTGGGAGGACAATAATAACAAGAACTCAAAATGAACAACCACCATACAGAGGTAACTAAGAACAATAATAACATGGATGGGGTGGAACAGGACGTGCTGTATACATATAATACCAATTCTACAGGTGAGTAATCACAGAATTGTATTATTCTAAGTATACAGCACGTCCTGTTCCAGAAGATTCCTTACACATGGGACATCCAAATGGGACATCCAATAGCAGTGTCCGTAAGGTAGGGTGGGATCCCCAAAAAGTAACAGCGGGCAGTTTAAACCACTGCCGCCTGCAGAACTTTGCGCCCAAAAGCAGCGTCAGCTGAGGCCCTAACATCAACTTTGTAAAACTTGGAAAAAGTATGAACAGAAGACCAAGTAGCGGACTTGCAAACTTATTCAACAGAAGCCTGATGCTGAAAAGCCCAAGAGGCACCAATAGCATGAGTAGAATGAGCAGTAAAGTGGGAGGTTCCTTCCCCTTAGCAGAATAGGCTTGTATCACAGCCTGACGGATCCACTTGCTGATAGTGGACTTAGCTGGAGCCAGACCCTTCTTAGGTCCAGACTGTTGCACAAAAAGAGCATCAGTCTTCCTGAAGGATTCAGTAGCCACCAAATAGAACTTCAGGTTCCTAACCACATCCAAATAGTGTAAAACCCGCTCCTTAGGGTTACTAAGATTAGAGCACAGAGAAGGCAAAACAATGTCCTGAGTGAGATGAAAACCAGACACAACCTTAGGCGGAAAATTTGGCTTAAAACAAAACACCACCTTGTCCTGATGTCTCTCAAAGTAAGGGGGTTTGATGGAAAGCGCCGCCAACTCAGAAACATGCCTAACAGAAGTGATGGCCACCAAAAAGACTACCTTAAGCGTCAAAATGGACAAAGAGGCCTCACACAAGGGCAGCTAAATCAGGTTGAGACTCCCCACTAGTATGTCCCGCAGTGGGGGTCAGATGTAAGCGTGGGGGGGTAGGTGAGGCCAGAGGGGTCGCACCACCAGGCCCAGTAACAGGCAGCCCAGACTGCAGCGCAAGTACCTGCTGGGCGCAGGGTACACACACCCTGACATCATCACTAATAGGGGATACCCCACACACAACACATAGCCGGGCTTGTCCCGAAGGAAGCCCAGGCCCATTATCCCCAGAAGCCTCCATATGGTGATTTGAATGGCACAATAGGCCAGTAAGGGTTAACGCTAAAGAGCTACCCGGGATGCCCCAAGAACCGCTAGGGAAGTGGGAGTTAGTGAGGGAAAATGGCCGGGAGAAACCACAGTGCTGAAGTATTCACCCGCCTTGAAGACATTATCATCATTCTCATGAAAATAAGGCAGTTAGAAAAAACTTTTAGAAAAAAATCACCCGATCGGGGTTACTCACGGACCGCAGAGAGCCAGCAGCACGCAGCAAGGAGACAAAATGGCGTCCACAGACCTCGAGGGGCAGGCCGTGGAGTTTATGAGGTAAAAGCATCATCGACAGAGGCCACCCCCCCCCGAAGAGCGGGAAACGCGCCCACGTGATCCGGCTGGCCAATAGCGGCCCGGCAGCTCTGAGGTGAATGGGGCTGCCAGGCTCAAAGCACGGCGGCGGCGTATTATGTTATTAAAGTTACAAGCACTAAAACACGTCAAGAGTGAAATACAGTGTTGCATCACTAAATGAGCCCCCCCCCCGGAGATCCCCTTGAGAGTGAGGGAGGATAACAGCAGAATTCCCAGGGAAAATGGCGCCCAGAGGACTATTATGAGAAGTGAGGGTGGAGGGGGAAATATATATGTGAATAGGGTTTAACTGCACAGAATAACCTGGCAAAACCCATGAGGCAGTGGGGGCATCCCAAAAGGCTCACCATTAGCCTAAACCGCCTACCCTGTTAGAGCAGGGACTGCGGTAGGAGCCTAGCTCCTCAGCACCATTGGTGCTTGCTAACCTACCTTCACCCGAACCTTAACAGCCGAGGCTGGGAGGCAGTAAATGAGACGGAACGGGTGGAAATAGGCTTGCAGGGCCGCAGGCATATAAGGCCCGCTCACCTGTGCCACAGAGAGCTATCTTCCATCTTCGCAGTCCAGACTGCAGAAAGAACTGGGGAATTTGTGGGAGGTCCCTGGTTTATATGGGGCCCGGGAGGAGCCACAAGCTGTTTTCTGTAGTCCAGCGTCATCTTGTGGATGTATTACCTATGTGTAAGGAATCTTCTGGAACAGGACGTGCTGTATACTTAGAATAAAGACTTTATATAGAATATGATTTGCTTCATGCACATGACATGTTATGTTGATTTGAGGGACTTTTTTTTGCATGTTTTGAGAATTTGTACAGAATTAAGTACTATAATAAGGGTCAGAGTTAGGTGTGTTTAAGCGCCATCATGATTAATAAATTGAACAAAACACAATACTGAAGCTTATGGTACCACTTTTTACCATGCTGAATGTTCCACCAGGGCTTCTAGGTAGACTGAGCAGGGCAATCGCCATGGGTGTAAGGGCCGTTGAGGGCACCTTTTCCTGCCATCCTGTTTTCTGCAGTTGAGTCAGGGCCACTGTTAGTGGTGCAGGCCATAAAACGGGCCCCTCATTCCTCCATATTGGGCTCAGTCATGGGGATAGGGCACTGCCTGCTGCTATGGCACAGCATGGCACATGCATTTGAGAACAGACGGGTTGGTGAGGAGGGGGCTGAATCTATTACTTCTCGTACTGGGCACATTTTTGCCTAGGGACTGCCTTGTGTGTCACATTTACCAACACTTTGTTTCCAATTCACTTTACAGTTTCCTGTGGCTATACATATATTCGCTCCCTGCCCTCTTACAAAGTTATCACTAACAATCTAATATTGAATGAATATCATATACTCATGTTGTCACTCATAGTTTGGGGGGGGGGAGTCTCATGAGAAATTCTGGCAAGGTGGATCCAAGATTGTGAACGGTTATTTTATTCTATGCGGAGGTGGAAACACAATATATCTCAGACTTAAGAGTTGGAGAGTTCTCGGCCCCCACATACGGCAATGAGTTCTCTGCATAGACTACTCGTGTTTTCTCTGTAATATTGCACACAGCTCCTTTTTCTTTCAAAGTTCTGTGTCACATGGCCAAACCTTAAGAAAAAACAAAAATAATTTTATTAATTTATTTTTTAGCTGTATTTTTGCATAATGGAGATTAAACTTTCCAAAAATGTTCTTGTCTACCCTGAGACCACCTTCAATCCACCCTATGCAAATAAGCTGAAACTCAGTAAAACACAAAGTAATGTTGGCTCTGAACATTACAATCTTCAGACCAACGTGTTTTTAAACAAGATGTACAGATGGCGCATGGGTATTTAAAGCTGAACAAAACCCACCATGGGCTGGCCTGAAACTTCCCTAGGATGCTCGTAAAATCTCATCTTCCGCAGCTTCAGTGATGCGTGTGTGTTGCTGCTTCAGTGGCGCATATGTGTGGGCTCTGGTCAAACCTCTTCAGCAAAAAGCCTTGATTGTCGCCTTATCCACCTTTCCTCTTGCTTCTCCAGTGCTGCCCCCCTCTGTCAATACCTCCAGTGGTTACCTGTCTCTCAGAGAGTTCAACTTCTAACATTAACCTACAAAGCTCTCACCAGCCAGGCCCCTCCCTACATTTCATTTCTGATCCAGCAATACCAACCCAAGGGCAACCTCCACTCTGCCATTCTCCTGTCCTCCTCCTTGGTTATCTCCTCGCACTCCCACCTCCCCACTTCTTTGGAATTCCCTCCCCCACTCAATCCATCACTCTTCATCACTCCAAGCCTTTAAAAGTGCCCTCAAATCTCACTTCTTCAGAAAAGCACATAACTTGGCTTAAGCAACTCCTATAACCTTCAAATGGCACATGCAGCACAACTCAAGCTCTGTCACTTGTGATCCCGCCCCTTTTGCCTCCACTTTGACATGTAAGCATGCAAATGCAGGGCTCTCTTTCCTTTTGTCTCCTGTGCTCACAACACTTTGTTTAAACCTTGCAGCATCTAGTTTTGTACTCTCTGTACTATATGTTTTGCCCGTCTGTAATCACACCTTGTAAAGCCCTACAGAAGATGATGGCGCTATATAAATAAACATTATTATTAATAATAATAATATCTCCAATTTTTCCAGGTTTAGGCTGTTCCCGGCTTACACATCACACGCCTTTGCCCATAACCGCACTTGTTATATGCAAAATATTTTATTTATATACAAACAATTTAAAAGAAAATTCATCCACGTTACAAATATTTGTTGAGATTATTTCAAAAGTTACACATTCATTACTATGTTATACATCTTTTGTGGTTAAAAATAATGTCAATGAACATTACAGTGCTTGTATTACATTACATTCTCCCCATTAATTTCTGAGTGGATCCAATTATTCACTGGGGACCCTTATTGGGCAGACATGTTTCGCCTACTGCTCCGGCTTTTTGAATGCCCTTATGTTAGAGAGAGGGAGCAATAAAATGTGTATTAATTTTCCATAAATGTAGTCCATGATCAATTATATGATTAAATAAGCAATTAAAATGCATATACCTCATATAATGAATCCAAAGATATTTCTTAGTAAACTTTCATTGATGGTACAGGAGAGAGTCACACAGAGAAGTACGTCAAATTTTGAAAAAATACTGGCCGATCCTCCTTAATGATGTCCACCTGAAAACCTTCTTACCGAAGGAACCAAAAATAATATTTAGAAGATCTCCAAACCTTAGGGATCGGTTAGTACACAGCCACTATAACGTGAATATGAAAGAGCATTGCTGCAAACAAAAAGGCACTTACCGATGTGGCGGCTGCAGCATGTGCCGCTACATAACAATAGGGACCACAGTGAAAGTTGAGGATAAGGGGGAATACAAATCGAAACATTATATCAACTGTTCTACGACTAATGTTATCTATTTGTTGACATGCGACTGTGGGCGATTTTATATAGGGAAAACTAATCGCCAATTTAGGCGACGCATATATGAACATCAATATAACATAAAGATGGGCAATCAAAAAACACTGGTAGGTCGCCACTTCGCATTATATCATAATAAAAATCCAAGCTCCCTAAGATTTCAGGGATTAGATCGGATACATAACCCCCAACGAGGAGGAAACATTCAAAAAATGACTCTGCAGGCTGAGACGCGTTGGATCTACAGATTGGGGGCATCCCGATATCCGGGACTTAATTACACCTTAAGCTTTGCCCCATTTCTGTAGATCCAGAATGTCCCATAGTAAAATAGGAATAGCCCAATAATAAGGAATAAGGAAAGCATACTAAAGGGTATGAGAATTTAATTGCTACAGTAAATCTACACAATTACAGCATACTTAACAATATAACATAAGAATAACTGAATAATGGCAGTATCTCTAACACTAAAATAATGAAGGAAACAATTATAGGAAAAGAATATAGCATATATAAAATACTAAGAAAATGGGAATATCCTTTAAAATTATATGTTATTGAAATTAATTGTGTGCATGTAAACTTCTTGAAAGTTCGATTCGGGCGATTCGCCGAATTTCCCCAAGAAATTCGGGTTCGCCCGAATCGAACTTTCACGAATCGCTCATCTGAAAAAAAAAATGTCGGCATGGTGGGAGCGGGCAGGTCGGCTAAGCCTGTCAGCGGGCCGGCGCCAAAAGCACCTGCATGGAAAATTCGATCGGCACAAACCAAAAAAAATTTGAGTTTTTCCCTGAAATTCGGAGCGAATTCCGGTTTGTCCGAACCGGTTCGCTCATCCCATATCTCAAGTACTTGTAAATAGCCATGGATCCAATTTAGGAGCATACACAATATACTGCAGTATCAGAGAGACCGCATAATTTTTCTTTTTCCCGCTTCCTTCTTGATGTCTAGTCACTGTATTTAGGGATGAGCGAATCGATCCGGACAAACCCGAATTCGTTCCGAATTTCAGGAACGATTCTGAACGAATCCGAATTTCCCCGCGATTCGATCGATCGAAGTTTTCCTTTAAACTCCATTTATTTCAATTACAGGCATTGTAAAATGGTGGATAGACATGACTGGACATATCCCCTGGGGCAAGTTATCATGGGAAGGTCACATGCAGCCTATCAGCAGCCAGGAGCCCCGGTGACGTCACAGCGCTATATAAACGGCGGCCATCTTGCTTGTGCGCATTTCAGCCTTGCATTGCAGACAGAACGGAGGTTGCTGCAGACAGGGAGAGACTTACAGACAGGCAGGGAGAGTCAGGGAGACCCACAGAGTGCCAGACAGAACCAGGGAAAGATAGGGAAAAATCGGGAAAGATCGAGGCAGGGACAGCAGAGAAAGTGACAGGGAAAGCTTTTTTTTTATTTTCATTACACTTCATTTGCCAGATCAGTTTTAAATTGCTTTTGTTTGTGCTGTAAAAATTCCTTGCCACTGTGCATGCCATTTTGGCAGTGCCATATTTAACCCTATCTGTTACACACAAGCATTTCTTATAACAACTCGATTAGTTTAAGTGCATCCTATTTCAGCACATTTGACCCTATCTGTTACACTAAAGCAGCTTTTAAAGGCTATTTCTCATAAAGATATTGCATTTTGAATTGGTTTTGTCTGGTTTAAATACACCAGCCCACATGGGCATCCCAAACCAGCACATGTCACCCTATCTGTTATACTAAATAAGCGTTGTTCATCCTCAGCTTAATCAAGCTATTGCATTTTGAATTGTTTTTTGTCTGGTTTAAATACACCAGCCCACATGGGCATCCCAAACCAGCACATGTCACCCTATCTGTTATACTAAATAAGCGTTGTTCATCCTCAGCTTAATCAAGCTATTGCATTTTGAATTGGTTTTTGGTCTGCTGCCAAAACACTAGGCCGCAGGGTATCCCAAACCTGCACGTAGCACCCTATCTGTTATACTAAATAAGCGTTGTTCATCCTCAGCTTAATCAAGCTATTGCATTTTGAATTGGTTTTTGGTCTGCTGCCAAAACACTAGGCCGCAGGGTATCCCAAACCTGCACGTAGCACCCTATCTGTTATACTAAATAAGCGTTGTTCATCCTCAGCTTAATCAAGCTATTGCATTTTGAATTGGTTTTTGGTCTGCTGCCAAAACACTAGGCCGCAGGGTATCCCAAACCTGCACGTAGCACCCTATCTGTTATACTAAATAAGCGTTGTTCATCCTCAGCTTAATCAAGCTATTGCATTTTGAATTGTTTTTTGACCTGCTGTCAGAAAAACACCAAGCCGCAGGGTATCCCAAACCTGCACGTAGAACCCTATCTGTTATACTAAATAAGCGTTGTTCAGCCTAATTTTAATTCAGCTATTGTATTTTGAATTGGTTTTGTCTGGTTTAAATACACCAGCCCACATGGGCATCCCAAACCAGCACATGTCACCCTATCTGTTATACTAAATAAGCGTTGTTCATCCTCATTTTAATTCAGCTATTGCTTTTTGAATTGTTTTTTGTCTGCTTTAAATACACCAGCCAACATGGGCATCCCAAACCAGCACATGTCACCCTATCTGTTATACTAAATAAGCTTTGTTCAGCCTCATTTTAATTAAGCTATTGCATTTTGAATTGTTTTTTGTCCTGCTGCCAAAACACTAGGCTGCAGGGTATCCCAAACCTGCACGTAGCACCCTATCTGTTATACTAAATAAGCGTTGTTCATCCTCAGCTTAATCAAGCTATTGCATTTTGAATTGTTTTTTGGTCTGCTGCCAAAACACTAGGCCGCAGGGTATCCCAAACCTGCACGTAGCACCCTATCTGTTATACTAAATAAGCGATGTTAATAGTCAGCTTAATCAAGCTATTGCATTTTGAATTGTTTTTTGTCCTGCTGTCAAAAAAACACCAAGCCGCAGGGTATCCCAAATCTGCACGTAGCACCCTATCTGTTATACTAAATAAGCGTTGTTCATCCTCATTTTAATTCAGCTATTGCACTTTGAATTGTTTTTTGTCTGCCTTAAATACACCAGCCCACATGGGCATCCCAAACTAGCACATGTCACCCTATCTGTTATACTAAATAAGCTTTGTTCAGCCTCATTTTAATTAAGCTATTGCATTTTGAATTGTTTTTTATCCTGCTGCCAAAACACTAGACCGCAGGGTATCCCAAACCTGCACGCGGCACCCTATCTGTTATACTAAATACCCTTGTTCATTCTCAGCTTAATCAAGCTATTGCATTTTGAATTGGTTTTTGTCCTGCTGTCAAAACACAAGGCCGCAGGGTATCCCAAACCGGCACGTTGCACCCTATCTGTTATACTAAATATCATTGTTCATCCTCAGCTTTATTAAGCTATTGCATTTTGAATTGGTTTTTGTCCGGCTGTCAAAACACCAGGCCGCAGGGTATCCCAAACCACCACGTTGCACCCTATCTGTTATACTAAATAAGCTTGTTCAGCCTCAGCTTTATTAAGCTATTGCATTTTGAATTGGTTTTTGTCCTGCTGTCAAAACACCAGGCCGCAGGGTATGCCAAACCTGCACGTTGCACTCTATCTGTTATACTAAATAAGCTTGTTCAGCCTCAGCTTTATTAAGCTATTGCATTTTGAATTGTTTTTTGTCCTGCTGTCAAAACACCAGGCCGCAGGGTATCCCAAACCTGCACGTTGCACCCTATCTGTTATACTAAATACCCTTGATCATCCTCAGCTTTATTAAGCTATTGCATTTTGAATTGGTTTTTGTCCTGCTGTCAAAACACCAGGCCGCACGGTATCCCAAACCACCACGTTGCACCCTATCTGTTATACTAAATAAGCTTGTTCAGCCTCAGCTTTATTAAGCTATTGCATTTTGAATTGTTTTTTGTCCTGCTGTCAAAACACCAGGCCGCATGGTATCCTAAACCTGCACGTTGCACCCTATATGTTATACTAAATATCATTGTTCATCCTCAGCTTTATTAAGCTATTGCATTTTGAATTGGTTTTTGTCATGCTGTCAAAACACCAGGCCGCAGGGTATCCAAAACCACCACGTTGCACCCTATCTGTTATACTAAATAAGCTTGTTCAGCCTCAGCTTTATTAAGCTATTGCATTTTGAATTGGTTTTTGTCCTGCTGTCAAAACACCAGGCCGCAGGGTATGCCAAACCTGCACGTTGCACTCTATCTGTTATACTAAATAAGCTTGTTCAGCCTCAGCTTTATTAAGCTATTGCATTTTGAATTGTTTTTTGTCCTGCTGTCAAAACACCAGGCCGCAGGGTATCACAAACCTGCACGTTGCACCCTATCTGTTATACTAAATACCCTTGTTCATCCTCAGCTTTATTAAGCTATTGCATTTTGAATTGGTTTTTGTCCTGCTGTCAAAACACCAGGCCGCACGGTATCCCAAACCACCACATTGCACCCTATCTGTTATACTAAATAAGCTTGTTCAGCCTCAGCTTTATTAAGCTATTGCATTTTGAATTGTTTTTTGTCCTGCTGTCAAAACACCAGGCCGCATGGTATCCTAAACCTGCACGTTGCACCCTATCTGTTATACTAAATACCGTTGTTCATCCTCAGCTTTATTAAGCTATTGCATTTTGAGTTGGTTTTTGTCATGCTGTCAAAACACCAGGCCGCAGGGTATCCAAAACCACCACGTTGCACCCTATCTGTTATACTAAATAAGCTTGTTCATCCTCAGCTTTATTAAGCTATTGCATTTTGAATTAGTTTTGTCCTGCTGTCAAAACACCAGGCCGCAGGGTATCCCAAACCTGCACGCTGCACCCTATCTGTTATCCTAAATACCCTTGTTCATCCTCAGCTTTATTAAGCTATTGCATTTTGAATTGGTTTTTGTCTTGCTGTCAAAACACCAGGCCGCACGGTATCCCAAACCTGCACATTGCACCCTATCTGTTATACTAAATAAGCTTGTTCAGCCTCAGCTTTATTAAGCTATTGCATTTTGAATTGGTTTTTGTCCTGCTGTCAAAACACCAGGCCGCACGGTATCCCAAACCACCACGTTGCACCCTATCTGTTATACTAAATAAGCGTTGTTCATCCTTATTTTAATTCAGCTATTGCACTTTGAATTGTTTTTTGTCTGCTTTAAATACACCAGCCCACATGGGCATCCCAAACTAGCACATGTCACCCTATCTGTTGTACTAAATAAGCTTTGTTCAGCCTCATTTTAATTAAGCTATTGCATTTTGAATTGGTTTTTGTCCTGCTGCCAAAACACTAGGCCGCAGGGTATCCCAAACCTGCACGCGGCACCCTATCTGTTATACTAAATACCCTTGTTCATTCTCAGCTTAATCAAGCTATTGCATTTTGAATTGGTTTTTGTCCTGCTGTCAAAACACAAGGCCGTAGGGTATCCCAAACCATCACGTTGCACCCTATCTGTTATACTAAATATCATTGTTCATCCTCAGCTTTATTAAGCTATTTCATTTTGAATTGGTTTTTGTCCTGCTGTCAAAACACCAGGCCGCACGGTATCCCAAACCACCACGTTGCACCCTATCTGTTATACTAAATAAGCTTGTTCAGCTTCAGCTTTATTAAGCTATTGCATTTTGAATTGGTTTTTGTCCTGCTGTCAAAACACCAGGCTGCAGGGTATCCCAAACCTGCACGTTGCACCCTATCTGTTATACTAAATACCCTTGTTCATCCTCAGCTTTATTAAGCTATTGTATTTTGAATTGGTTTTTGTCCTGCTGTCAAAACACCAGGCCGCAGGGTATCCCAAACCTGCACGTTGCACCCTATCTGTTATACTAAATACCCTTGTTCATCCTCAGCTTTATAAAGCTATTGCATTTTGAATTGTTTTTTGTCCGGCTGTCAAAACACCAGGCCGCACGGTATCCCAAACCACCACGTTGCACCCTATCTGTTATACTAAATAAGCTTGTTCAGCCTCAGCTTTATTAAGCTATTGCATTTTGAATTGTTTTTTGTCCTGCTTTCAAAACACCAGGCCGCAGGGTATCCCAAACCTGCACGTGGCACCCTATCTGTTATACTAAATACCCTTGTTCGTCCTCAGCTTTATTAAGCTATTGCATTTTGAATTGGTTTTTGTCCTGCTGTCAAAACACCAGGCCGCACGGTATCCCAAACCACCACGTTGCACCCTATCTGTTATACTAAATAAGCTTGTTCAGCCTCAGCTTTATTAAGCTATTGCATTTTGAATTGTTTTTTGTCCTGCTGTCAAAACACCAGGCCGCATGGTATCCTAAACCTGCACGTTGCACCCTATCTGTTATACTAAATACCGTTGTTCATCCTCAGCTTTATTATGCTATTGCATTTTGAGTTGGTTTTTGTCATGCTGTCAAAACACCAGGCCGCAGGGTATCCCAAACCACCACGTTGCACCCTATCTGTTATACTAAATAAGCTTGTTCATCCTCAGCTTTATTAAGCTATTGCATTTTGAATTAGTTTTGTCCTGCTGTCAAAACACCAGGCCGCAGGGTATCCCAAACCTGCACGCTGCACCCTATCTGTTATACTAAATACCCTTGTTCATCCTCAGCTTTATTAAGCTATTGCATTTTGAATTGGTTTTTGTCTTGCTGTCAAAACACCAGGCCGCAGGGTATCCCAAACTTGCACGTTGCACCCTATCTGTTATACTAAATAAGCGTTGTTCATCCTCATTTTAATTCAGCTATTGCACTTTGAATTGTTTTTTGTCTGCCTTAAATACACCAGCCCACATGGGCATCCCAAACTAGCACATGTCACCCTATCTGTTATACTAAATAAGCTTTGTTCAGCCTCATTTTAATTAAGCTATTGCATTTTGAATTGTTTTTTATCCTGCTGCCAAAACACTAGACCGCAGGGTATCCCAAACCTGCACGCGGCACCCTATCTGTTATACTAAATACCCTTGTTCATTCTCAGCTTAATCAAGCTATTGCATTTTGAATTGGTTTTTGTCCTGCTGTCAAAACACAAGGCCGCAGGGTATCCCAAACCGGCACGTTGCACCCTATCTGTTATACTAAATATCATTGTTCATCCTCAGCTTTATTAAGCTATTGCATTTTGAATTGGTTTTTGTCCGGCTGTCAAAACACCAGGCCGCAGGGTATCCCAAACCACCACGTTGCACCCTATCTGTTATACTAAATAAGCTTGTTCAGCCTCAGCTTTATTAAACTATTGCATTTTGAATTGGTTTTTGTCCTGCTGTCAAAACACCAGGCCGCAGGGTATGCCAAACCTGCACGTTGCACTCTATCTGTTATACTAAATAAGCTTGTTCAGCCTCAGCTTTATTAAGCTATTGCATTTTGAATTGTTTTTTGTCCTGCTGTCAAAACACCAGGCCGCAGGGTATCCCAAACCTGCACGTTGCACCCTATCTGTTATACTAAATACCCTTGATCATCCTCAGCTTTATTAAGCTATTGCATTTTGAATTGGTTTTTGTCCTGCTGTCAAAACACCAGGCCGCACGGTATCCCAAACCACCACGTTGCACCCTATCTGTTATACTAAATAAGCTTGTTCAGCCTCAGCTTTATTAAGCTATTGCATTTTGAATTGTTTTTTGTCCTGCTGTCAAAACACCAGGCCGCATGGTATCCTAAACCTGCACGTTGCACCCTATATGTTATACTAAATATCATTGTTCATCCTCAGCTTTATTAAGCTATTGCATTTTGAATTGGTTTTTGTCCTGCTGTCAAAACACCAGGCCGCAGGGTATCCCAAACCACCACGTTGCACCCTATCTGTTATACTAAATAAGCTTGTTCAGCCTCAGCTTTATTAAGCTATTGCATTTTGAATTGGTTTTTGTCCTGCTGTCAAAACACAAGGCCGCAGGGTATCCCAAACCGGCACGTTGCACCCTATCTGTTATACTAAATATCATTGTTCATCCTCAGCTTTATTAAGCTATTGCATTTTGAATTGGTTTTTGTCCTGCTGTCAAAACACCAGGCCGCAGGGTATCCCAAACCACCACGTTGCACCCTATCTGTTATACTAAATAAGCTTGTTCAGCCTCAGCTTTATTAAGCTATTGCATTTTGAATTGGTTTTTGTCCTGCTGTCAAAACACCAGGCCGCAGGGTATGCCAAACCTGCATGTTGCACTCTATCTGTTATACTAAATAAGGTTGTTCAGCCTCAGCTTTATTAAGCTATTGCATTTTGAATTGTTTTTTGTCCTGCTGTCAAAACACCAGGCCGCAGGGTATCACAAACCTGCACGTTGCACCCTATCTGTTATACTAAATACCCTTGTTCATCCTCAGCTTTATTAAGCTATTGCATTTTGAATTGGTTTTTGTCCTGCTGTCAAAACACCAGGCCGCACGGTATCCCAAACCACCACGTTGCACCCTATCTGTTATACTAAATAAGCTTGTTCAGCCTCAGCTTTATTAAGCTATTGCATTTTGAATTGTTTTTTGTCCTGCTGTCAAAACACCAGGCCGCATGGTATCCTAAACCTGCACGTTGCACCCTATCTGTTATACTAAATACCGTTGTTCATCCTCAGCTTTATTAAGCTATTGCATTTTGAGTTGGTTTTTGTCATGCTGTCAAAACACCAGGCCGCAGGGTATCCAAAACCACCATGTTGCACCCTATCTGTTATACTAAATAAGCTTGTTCAGCCTCAGCTTTATTAAGCTATTGCATTTTGAATTGGTTTTTGTCCTGCTGTCAAAACACCAGGCCGCAGGGTATGCCAAACCTGCACGTTGCACTCTATCTGTTATACTAAATAAGCTTGTTCAGCCTCAGCTTTATTAAGCTATTGCATTTTGAATTGTTTTTTGTCCTGCTGTCAAAACACCAGGCCGCATGGTATCCTAAACCTGCACGTTGCACCCTATCTGTTATACTAAATACCGTTGTTCATCCTCAGCTTTATTAAGCTATTGCATTTTGAGTTGGTTTTTGTCATGCTGTCAAAACACCAGGCCGCAGGGTATCCAAAACCACCATGTTGCACCCTATCTGTTATACTAAATAAGCTTGTTCAGCCTCAGCTTTATTAAGCTATTGCATTTTGAATTGGTTTTTGTCCTGCTGTCAAAACACCAGGCCGCAGGGTATGCCAAACCTGCACGTTGCACTCTATCTGTTATACTAAATAAGCTTGTTCAGCCTCAGCTTTATTAAGCTATTGCATTTTGAATTGGTTTTTGTCCTGCTGTCAAAACACCAGGCCGCACGGTATCCCAAACCACCACGTTGCACCCTATCTGTTATACTAAATAAGCTTGTTCAGCCTCAGCTTTATTAAGCTATTGCATTTTGAATTGGTTTTTGTCCTGCTGTCAAAACACCAGGCCGCACGGTATCCCAAACCACCACGTTGCACCCTATCTGTTATACTAAATAAGCGTTGTTCATCCTCATTTTAATTCAGCTATTGCACTTTGAATTGTTTTTTGTCTGCTTTAAATACACCAGCCCACATGGGCATCCCAAACTAGCACATGTCACCCTATCTGTTGTACTAAATAAGCTTTGTTCAGCCTCATTTTAATTAAGCTATTGCATTTTGAATTGGTTTTTGTCCTGCTGCCAAAACACTAGGCCGCAGGGTATCCCAAACCTGCACGCGGCACCCTATCTGTTATACTAAATACCCTTGTTCATTCTCAGCTTAATCAAGCTATTGCATTTTGAATTGGTTTTTGTCCTGCTGTCAAAACACAAGGCCGCAGGGTATCCCAAACCGTCACGTTGCACCCTATCTGTTATACTAAATATCATTGTTCATCCTCAGCTTTATTAAGCTATTGCATTTTGAATTGGTTTTTGTCCTGCTGTCAAAACACCAGGCCGCACGGTATCCCAAACCACCACGTTGCACCCTATCTGTTATACTAAATAAGCTTGTTCAGCTTCAGCTTTATTAAGCTATTGCATTTTGAATTGGTTTTTGTCCTGCTGTCAAAACACCAGGCTGCAGGGTATCCCAAACCTGCACGTTGCACCCTATCTGTTATACTAAATACCCTTGTTCATCCTCAGCTTTATTAAGCTATTGTATTTTGAATTGGTTTTTGTCCTGCTGTCAAAACACCAGGCCGCAGGGTATCCCAAACCTGCACGTTGCACCCTATCTGTTATACTAAATACCCTTGTTCATCCTCAGCTTTATTAAGCTATTGCATTTTGAATTGTTTTTTGTCCGGCTGTCAAAACACCAGGCCGCACGGTATCCCAAACCACCACGTTGCACCCTATCTGTTATACTAAATAAGCTTGTTCAGCCTCAGCTTTATTAAGCTATTGCATTTTGAAATGGTTTTTGTCCTGCTGTCAAAACACCAGGCCGCAGGGTATGCCAAACCTGCACGTTGCACCCTATCTGTTATACTAAATAAGCTTGTTCAGCCTCAGCTTTATTAAGCTATTGCATTTTGAATTGTTTTTTGTCCTGCTTTCAAAACACCAGGCCGCAGGGTATCCCAAACCTGCACGTGGCACCTTATCTGTTATACTAAATACCCTTGTTCATCCTCAGCTTTATTAAGCTATTGCATTTTGAATTGGTTTTTGTCCTGCTGTCAAAACACCAGGCCGCACGGTATCCCAAACCACCACGTTGCACCCTATCTGTTATACTAAATAAGCTTGTTCAGCCTCAGCTTTATTAAGCTATTGCATTTTGAATTGTTTTTTGTCCTGCTGTCAAAACACCAGGCCGCATGGTATCCTAAACCTGCACGTTGCACCCTATCTGTTATACTAAATACCGTTGTTCATCCTCAGCTTTATTAAGCTATTGCATTTTGAGTTGGTTTTTGTCATGCTGTCAAAACACCAGGCCGCAGGGTATCCCAAACCACCACGTTGCACCCTATCTGTTATACTAAATAAGCTTGTTCATCCTCAGCTTTATTAAGCTATTGCATTTTGAATTAGTTTTGTCCTGCTGTCAAAACACCAGGCCGCAGGGTATCCCAAACCTGCACGCTGCACCCTATCTGTTATTCTAAATACCCTTGTTCATCCTCAGCTTTATTAAGCTATTGCATTTTGAATTGGTTTTTGTCTTGCTGTCAAAACACCAGGCCGCAGGGTATCCCAAACCTGCACGTTGCACCCTATCTGTTATACTAAATAAGCTTGTTCAGCCTCAGCTTTATTAAGCTATTGCATTTTGAATTGGTTTTTGTCCTGCTGTCAAAACACCAGGCCGCACGGTATCCCAAACCACCACGTTGCACTTTATCTGTTATACTAAATAAGCGTTGTTCATCCTCATTTTAATTCAGCTATTGCACTTTGAATTGTTTTTTGTCTGCTTTAAATACACCAGCCCACATGGGCATCCCAAACTAGCACATGTCACCCTATCTGTTATACTAAATAAGCTTTGTTCAGCCTCATTTTAATTAAGCTATTGCATTTTGAATTGGTTTTTGTCCTGCTGCCAAAACACTAGGCCGCAGGGTATCCCAAACCTGCACGCGGCACCCTATCTGTTATACTAAATACCCTTGTTCATTCTCAGCTTAATCAAGCTATTGCATTTTGAATTGGTTTTTGTCCTGCTGTCAAAACACAAGGCCGCAGGGTATCCCAAACTGTCACGTTGCACCCTATCTGTTATACTAAATATCATTGTTCATCCTCAGCTTTATTAAGCTATTGCATTTTGAATTGGTTTTTGTCCTGCTGTCAAAACACCAGGCCGCACGGTATCCCAAACCACCACGTTGCACCCTATCTGTTATACTAAATAAGCTTGTTCAGCTTCAGCTTTATTAAGCTATTGCATTTTGAATTGGTTTTTGTCCTGCTGTCAAAACACCAGGCTGCAGGGTATCCCAAACCTGCACGTTGCACCCTATCTGTTATACTAAATACCCTTGTTCATCCTCAGCTTTATTAAGCTATTGTATTTTGAATTGGTTTTTGTCCTGCTGTCAAAACACCAGGCCGCAGGGTATCCCAAACCTGCACGTTGCTCCCTATCTGTTATACTAAATACCCTTGTTCATCATCAGCTTTATTAAGCTATTGCATTTTGAATTGTTTTTTTTCCGGCTGTCAAAACACCAGGCCGCACGGTATCCCAAACCACCACGTTGCACCCTATCTGTTATACTAAATAAGCTTGTTCAGCCTCAGCTTTATTAAGCTATTGCAGTTTGAAATGGTTTTTGTCCTGCTGTCAAAACACCAGGCCGCAGGGTATCACAAACCTGCACGTTGCACCCTATCTGTTATACTAAATAAGCTTGTTCAGCCTCAGCTTTATTAAGCTATTGCATTTTGAATTGTTTTTTGTCCTGCTTTCAAAACACCAGGCCGCAGGGTATCCCAAACCTGCACGTGGCACCTTATCTGTTATACTAAATACCCTTGTTCATCCTCAGCTTTATTAAGCTATTGCATTTTGAATTGGTTTTTGTCCTGCTGTCAAAACACCAGGCCGCACGGTATCCCAAACCACCACGTTGCACCCTATCTGTTATACTAAATAAGCTTGTTCAGCCTCAGCTTTATTAAGCTATTGCATTTTGAATTGTTTTTTGTCCTGCTGTCAAAACACCAGGCCGCATGGTATCCTAAACCTGCACGTTGCACCCTATCTGTTATACTAAATACCGTTGTTCATCCTCAGCTTTATTAAGCTATTGCATTTTGAGTTGGTTTTTGTCATGCTGTCAAAACACCAGGCCGCAGGGTATCCCAAACCACCACGTTGCACCCTATCTGTTATACTAAATAAGCTTGTTCATCCTCAGCTTTATTAAGCTATTGCATTTTGAATTAGTTTTGTCCTGCTGTCAAAACACCAGGCCGCAGGGTATCCCAAACCTGCACGCTGCACCCTATCTGTTATTCTAAATACCCTTGTTCATCCTCAGCTTTATTAAGCTATTGCATTTTGAATTGGTTTTTGTCTTGCTGTCAAAACACCAGGCCGCAGGGTATCCCAAACCTGCACGTTGCACCCTATCTGTTATACTAAATAAGCTTGTTCAGCCTCAGCTTTATTAAGCTATTGCATTTTGAATTGGTTTTTGTCCTGCTGTCAAAACACCAGGCCGCACGGTATCCCAAACCACCACGTTGCACTTTATCTGTTATACTAAATAAGCGTTGTTCATCCTCATTTTAATTCAGCTATTGCACTTTGAATTGTTTTTTGTCTGCTTTAAATACACCAGCCCACATGGGCATCCCAAACTAGCACATGTCACCCTATCTGTTATACTAAATAAGCTTTGTTCAGCCTCATTTTAATTAAGCTATTGCATTTTGAATTGGTTTTTGTCCTGCTGCCCAAACACTAGGCCGCAGGGTATCCCAAACCTGCACGCGGCACCCTATCTGTTATACTAAATACCCTTGTTCATTCTCAGCTTAATCAAGCTATTGCATTTTGAATTGGTTTTTGTCCTGCTGTCAAAACACAAGGCCGCAGGGTATCCCAAACCGTCACGTTGCACCCTATCTGTTATACTAAATATCATTGTTCATCCTCAGCTTTATTAAGCTATTGCATTTTGAATTGGTTTTTGTCCTGCTGTCAAAACACCAGGCCGCACGGTATCCCAAACCACCACGTTGCACCCTATCTGTTATACTAAATAAGCTTGTTCAGCTTCAGCTTTATTAAGCTATTGCATTTTGAATTGGTTTTTGTCCTGCTGTCAAAACACCAGGCTGCAGGGTATCCCAAACCTGCACGTTGCACCCTATCTGTTATACTAAATACCCTTGTTAATCCTCAGCTTTATTAAGCTATTGTATTTTGAATTGGTTTTTGTCCTGCTGTCAAAACACCAGGCCGCAGGGTATCCCAAACCTGCACGTTGCTCCCTATCTGTTATACTAAATACCCTTGTTCATCCTCAGCTTTATTAAGCTATTGCATTTTGAATTGTTTTTTTTCCGGCTGTCAAAACACCAGGCCGCACGGTATCCCAAACCACCACGTTGCACCCTATCTGTTATACTAAATAAGCTTGTTCAGCCTCAGCTTTATTAAGCTATTGCAGTTTGAAATGGTTTTTGTCCTGCTGTCAAAACACCAGGCCGCAGGGTATCACAAACCTGCACGTTGCACCCTATCTGTTATACTAAATAAGCTTGTTCAGCCTCAGCTTTATTAAGCTATTGCATTTTGAATTGTTTTTTGTCCTGCTTTCAAAACACCAGGCCGCAGGGTATCCCAAACCTGCACGTGGCACCCTATCTGTTATACTAAATACCCTTGTTCGTCCTCAGCTTTATTAAGCTATTGCATTTTGAATTGGTTTTTGTCCTGCTGTCAAAACACCAGGCCGCACGGTATCCCAAACCACCACGTTGCACCCTATCTGTTATACTAAATAAGCTTGTTCAGCCTCAGCTTTATTAAGCTATTGCATTTTGAATTGTTTTTTGTCCTGCTGTCAAAACACCAGGCCGCATGGTATCCTAAACCTGCACGTTGCACCCTATCTGTTATACTAAATACCGTTGTTCATCCTCAGCTTTATTAAGCTATTGCATTTTGAGTTGGTTTTTGTCATGCTGTCAAAACACCAGGCCGCAGGGTATCCCAAACCACCACGTTGCACCCTATCTGTTATACTAAATAAGCTTGTTCATCCTCAGCTTTATTAAGCTATTGCATTTTGAATTAGTTTTGTCCTGCTGTCAAAACACCAGGCCGCAGGGTATCCCAAACCTGCACGCTGCACCCTATCTGTTATACTAAATACCCTTGTTCATCCTCAGCTTTATTAAGCTATTGCATTTTGAATTGGTTTTTGTCTTGCTGTCAAAACACCAGGCCGCAGGGTATCCCAAACCTGCACGTTGCACCCTATCTGTTATACTAAATAAGCGTTGTTCATCCTCATTTTAATTCAGCTATTGCACTTTGAATTGTTTTTTGTCTGCCTTAAATACACCAGCCCACATGGGCATCCCAAACTAGCACATGTCACCCTATCTGTTATACTAAATAAGCTTTGTTCAGCCTCATTTTAATTAAGCTATTGCATTTTGAATTGTTTTTTATCCTGCTGCCAAAACACTAGACCGCAGGGTATCCCAAACCTGCACGCGGCACCCTATCTGTTATACTAAATACCCTTGTTCATTCTCAGCTTAATCAAGCTATTGCATTTTGAATTGGTTTTTGTCCTGCTGTCAAAACACAAGGCCGCAGGGTATCCCAAACCGGCACGTTGCACCCTATCTGTTATACTAAATATCATTGTTCATCCTCAGCTTTATTAAGCTATTGCAATTTGAATTGGTTTTTGTCCGGCTGTCAAAACACCAGGCCGCAGGGTATCCCAAACCACCACGTTGCACCCTATCTGTTATACTAAATAAGCTTGTTCAGCCTCAGCTTTATTAAGCTATTGCATTTTGAATTGGTTTTTGTCCTGCTGTCAAAACACCAGGCCGCAGGGTATGCCAAACCTGCACGTTGCACTCTATCTGTTATACTAAATAAGCTTGTTCAGCCTCAGCTTTATTAAGCTATTGCATTTTGAATTGTTTTTTGTCCTGCTGTCAAAACACCAGGCCGCAGGGTATCCCAAACCTGCACGTTGCACCCTATCTGTTATACTAAATACCCTTGATCATCCTCAGCTTTATTAAGCTATTGCATTTTGAATTGGTTTTTGTCTTGCTGTCAAAACACCAGGCCGCATGGTATCCTAAACCTGCACGTTGCACCCTATATGTTATACTAAATATCATTGTTCATCCTCAGCTTTATTAAGCTATTGCATTTTGAATTGGTTTTTGTCCTGCTGTCAAAACACCAGGCCGCAGGGTATCCCAAACCACCACGTTGCACCCTATCTGTTATACTAAATAAGCTTGTTCAGCCTCAGCTTTATTAAGCTATTGCATTTTGAATTGGTTTTTGTCCTGCTGTCAAAACACAAGGCCGCAGGGTATCCCAAACCACCACGTTGCACCCTATCTGTTATACTAAATAAGCTTGTTCAGCCTCAGCTTTATTAAGCTATTGCATTTTGAATTGGTTTTTGTCCTGCTGTCAAAACACCAGGCCGCAGGGTATGCCAAACCTGCACGTTGCACTCTATCTGTTATACTAAATAAGCTTGTTCAGCCTCAGCTTTATTAAGCTATTGCATTTTGAATTGTTTTTTGTCCTGCTGTCAAAACACCAGGCCGCAGGGTATCACAAACCTGCACGTTGCACCCTATCTGTTATACTAAATACCCTTGTTCATCCTCAGCTTTATTAAGCTATTGCATTTTGAATTGGTTTTTGTCCTGCTGTCAAAACACCAGGCCGCACGGTATCCCAAACCACCACGTTGCACCCTATCTGTTATACTAAATAAGCTTGTTCAGCCTCAGCTTTATTAAGCTATTGCATTTTGAATTGTTTTTTGTCCTGCTGTCAAAACACCAGGCCGCATGGTATCCTAAACCTGCACGTTGCACCCTATCTGTTATACTAAATACCGTTGTTCATCCTCAGCTTTATTAAGCTATTGCATTTTGAGTTGGTTTTTGTCATGCTGTCAAAACACCAGGCCGCAGGGTATCCAAAACCACCATGTTGCACCCTATCTGTTATACTAAATAAGCTTGTTCATCCTCAGCTTTATTAAGCTATTGCATTTTGAATTAGTTTTGTCCTGCTGTCAAAACACCAGGCCGCAGGGTATCCCAAACCTGCACGCTGCACCCTATCTGTTATCCTAAATACCCTTGTTCATCCTCAGCTTTATTAAGCTATTGCATTTTGAATTGGTTTTTGTCTTGCTGTCAAAACACCAGGCCGCACGGTATCCCAAACCTGCACATTGCACCCTATCTGTTACACTAAATAAGCTTGTTCAGCCTCAGCTTTATTAAGCTATTGCATTTTGAATTGGTTTTTGTCCTGCTGTCAAAACACCAGGCCGCACGGTATCCCAAACCACCACGTTGCACCCTATCTGTTATACTAAATAAGCGTTGTTCATCCTCATTTTAATTCAGCTATTGCACTTTGAATTGTTTTTTGTCTGCTTTAAATACACCAGCCCACATGGGCATCCCAAACTAGCACATGTCACCCTATCTGTTGTACTAAATAAGCTTTGTTCAGCCTCATTTTAATTAAGCTATTGCATTTTGAATTGGTTTTTGTCCTGCTGCCAAAACACTAGGCCGCAGGGTATCCCAAACCTGCACGCGGCACCCTATCTGTTATACTAAATACCCTTGTTCATTCTCAGCTTAATCAAGCTATTGCATTTTGAATTGGTTTTTGTCCTGCTGTCAAAACACAAGGCCGCAGGGTATCCCAAACCGTCACGTTGCACCCTATCTGTTATACTAAATATCATTGTTCATCCTCAGCTTTATTAAGCTATTGCATTTTGAATTGGTTTTTGTCCTGCTGTCAAAACACCAGGCCGCACGGTATCCCAAACCACCACGTTGCACCCTATCTGTTATACTAAATAAGCTTGTTCAGCTTCAGCTTTATTAAGCTATTGCATTTTGAATTGGTTTTTGTCCTGCTGTCAAAACACCAGGCTGCAGGGTATCCCAAACCTGCATGTTGCACCCTATCTGTTATACTAAATACCCTTGTTCATCCTCAGCTTTATTAAGCTATTGTATTTTGAATTGGTTTTTGTCCTGCTGTCAAAACACCAGGCCGCAGGGTATCCCAAACCTGCACGTTGCACCCTATCTGTTATACTAAATACCCTTGTTCATCCTCAGCTTTATTAAGCTATTGCATTTTGAATTGTTTTTTGTCCGGCTGTCAAAACACCAGGCCGCACGGTATCCCAAACCACCACGTTGCACCCTATCTGTTATACTAAATAAGCTTGTTCAGCCTCAGCTTTATTAAGCTATTGCATTTTGAAATGGTTTTTGTCCTGCTGTCAAAACACCAGGCCGCAGGGTATGCCAAACCTGCACGTTGCACCCTATCTGTTATACTAAATAAGCTTGTTCAGCCTCAGCTTTATTAAGCTATTGCATTTTGAATTGTTTTTTGTCCTGCTTTCAAAACACCAGGCCGCAGGGTATCCCAAACCTGCACGTGGCACCCTATCTGTTATACTAAATACCCTTGTTCATCCTCAGCTTTATTAAGCTATTGCATTTTGAATTGTTTTTTGTCCTGCTGTCAAAACACCAGGCCGCACGGTATCCCAAACCACCACGTTGCACCCTATCTGTTATACTAAATAAGCTTGTTCAGCCTCAGCTTTATTAAGCTATTGCATTTTGAATTGGTTTTTGTCCTGCTGTCAGAACACCAGGCCGCAGGGTATCCCAAACCTGCACGTTGCACCCTATCTGTTATACTAAATACCCTTGTTCATCCTCAGCTTTATTAAGCTATTGCATTTTGAATTGGTTTTTGTCCTGCTGTCAAAACATCAGGCCGCACGGTATCCCAAACGACCACGTTGCACCCTATCTGTTATACTAAATAAGCTTGTTCAGCCTCAGCTTTATTAAGCTATTGCATTTTGAATTGGTTTTTGTCCTACTGTCAAAACACCAGGCCGCAGGGTATCCCAAACCTGCACATTGCACCTTATCTGTTATACTAAATACCCTTGTTCATTCTCAGCTTTATTAAGCTATTGCATTTTGAATTGGTTTTTGACCTGCTGTCAAAACACCAGGCCGCAGGGTATCCCATGCTGCCAATTTTCATAGCATCTGGTGCAGAGAAGCAGTTCCTCACTTTATTTATTTCTTTCTAAAGTAAACACATTTTTTAAAGTACCTATTGCGCATTTCAAATACATAAAAAATGCCAGGCAGACAAGTGCCAGGATGTTCAAAGAGGAGTGTCAGAGGCCAAGATTCAGCAGGCAGAGGTCACAGCAGACTAGGGGCGAGTGGCAGCAGGAGTCACGGTGAGAGACCTGATCTGCCAGTATCTGCTAGTGGTCGTGTCTCCACCAGTAACGCATCTGCTGTGGTAGATTGGTTAACGCACTCATCAACATCATCACAAGTTACATCTGAGACCCCCAGTCTAGGGTCGGTAGGTCAGCAGCTACTGCCCAGCCAAGAAATGGAGGTGGCTTCTTTAGCTAGGCAGACAAATAGTGATGTGGAGAGTGTCGTGGGTGTTGCGAGCTCCTGCGCCAGACACTGTTGAGGAAACCGAGAACATCAGTGACGTGCAGCCACAACTCGGTGATGATGATGATGATGAAGAAGCCGATCGCACTTGGGAGCCGGGTGCAGAAGGGGCTTCATTGTCATCATCAGGAGAAGAGGGGCGCAGGTTGCCCCGGAGGCAGCAGCTGAGGCAGCAAGGTGTTAGCAGCATGGTTGGCAGTCAGCATGGGGGCACAATTGTAAAGCCTGGAGCCAAACGGGGCCGGGGTAGAGCACCTGCTGCACGGCAGGCTACCTTATCGGGAGGTAGTGGAGCAGGGGTTCCTGGAGTTGGCGACAGTAGCAGTGAGTCAGTGCGGCCTGTTGGTGGGAAAAGTAGCTACTCGGCATTGTGGCAGTTTTTCCTGAAGCATCTGCAGGAGGGTAATATGGCCACAGATATGTAGGCAGAAGGTGAAGCGTGGCCAGGGCCCAAATGTTGGCACCACGGCCCTGCGTCAACATATGATGTGTCACCATAAAGCGGCCTGGGAGAACCGAGGCTCCGAAGAGGTGGTCCAGCCTGCTTCCTCACAAGTGGCACGCCGCTCCCAATTTCTGCCAGCCAAGGCTTCAGCACCTCAGCCGAAGGCAGCTGTGCGTCATACCCATCCTCTGTTGCTCCTGATGCTCCTGCTCCTCCTCCTCCAAGTCATGCATCCCGCCAGCAATCCATCAGCGAAGCCATGTCCAAGAGACAGCAGTATGCGCCCACTCATCCTACGGCGCAGAAGCTGAATGTGCTCCTGTCCAAGTTGCTGGTGCTGCAATCGCTCCCTTTTCAGGTGGTGGACTCTGCACCTTTCAGAGAACTGATGGCTTGTGCCGAGCCGAGGTGGAGAGTCCCAAGCCGTCATTTCTTTGCCAAGAAGGCAGTATCAGCGCTGCACACTTTTGTTGAACAGAAGGTGGGCCAGTCCTTGAGCCTGTCGGTGTGTAGCAAAGTGCATGGCAGCGCCGACGTCTGGAGCTGTAACTACGGTCAGGGACAGTTCATGTCGTTTACGGCCCACTGGGTGAATGTGGTCCCTTTGCAGCAGCAGCAACTTGGACAACTTCGGCCTCCGCGCTCCCTGGCCGTTGTGCCTGTGACACCGTGCGACTCGTCCTCCTCATCCTCCGCCATCTACTCACCCTCCACTGTAGGCTCAAGTCTCAGTGTCCCTCCAGTCTACCATGAGTGCAGCGCACGGAGGTGTCACGCAGTGCTTCACATGGTTTGTCTTGTCACACAGGGGAGGAACTGCTTAAATTTATTCATTACGAAATCCAAACATGCCTTACTCCAAGAAAACTTAAAATGGGAATCATGGTTACCGACAATGGGAAGGACATTTTGTCTGCGCTGCGCCAACGAAGCCTGACCCATGCGCCCAGCATGGCTCACGTCTTCAATCTGGTTGTCAAGCGGTTTCTGAAGTGTTCCCCCGATCTGAAAGACATCCTAACAACTTCAAGGAAACTTTGCATGCACTTCAGCCACTCATATACCCCCAAACACACCCTTCTTGAGCTACAGCGTCAGAATGGTAGCCCCCAACATAGTCTGATTTGCGATGTTTCCACCCGTTGGAATTCCACCCTTCACATGTTGGACCGATTATATGAACAGAGAAAAGCCATCACGGATTTCCTGATGATCTAAGCGGATAGGGGGACTCCCCTGTGTAACTTCAATGTCAACCAGTGGCAGCTCATACGTGACACCTGCCGTTTGCTCAGGCCCTTTGAGGAAGCCACGTTACTTGTCAGTCGGCAGGATTACGGGAGGAACGACGTGATTCCACTGCTTCATGTACTACAGCACATGTTGGAAACCATGGCTGGTCAGGGCACTGGAGACATGGCGTCTACATCTTACAGCCACATGAACCCCGTTGGAGCTGAACTGGAGGAGGAAGAGGAGGAGCAGTGGCCCAGTGAAGCACAGTTTAGGCTTGGCAAAATGGCTGGTTTATCTAGTCAGCGGACAGGAGAGGAGGAGCAGCCAGAGGAGCTAGAGGGTTGTGAGGAAGGCGAGACAGAGGACCCGGACACACCGTGGCAGTATGCAGTGGAGATGGAGACAGGTAGTCCCTCCGAGTCACTTGCGCAAATGGCACGAAGCATGCTCACGTGCTTGCGTAGTGACCCCAGAATTGTTTCCATTTGTCGCCAGGATGATTTCTGGCTGTCCACCTTATTGGACCCTCGCTTCTGGCACAAAATGGGGGCATTTTTTAAACCCGCCGAGAGGGAGGACAAACTGAACTACTACAAAGACATTCAACATAGTCAGTTGGCCGATGCCTATATGCGCCATGGTCCATACTCTCGCAGATCTGACTCGAGGGGACCTCTGCGCTCACCTTCCACTGCCATGCCTGCTTGGGGGGTTGGCAGGAGCAGCAGCAGCAGCTCCATCAGCAGCAGCCTCAGTCTTCAGTCGCTAATGAGTAGCTTTCTACACCCGCATAGTGAGGCTACTCATGAGCAGCAGGAAGACCTGGAGCAGGAACTCAACCAGCAGGTCATGTCATACCTTGACATGACCATGCCAACACACCTTGAGGATCCGCTGGACTTCTGGGCAGCCAAACTTGGCTTGTGGCCGCAACTAGCAGAGTTTGCCCTGGAAAAGCTGTCCTGCCCGGCCAGTAGCGTGCCATCTGAGCGGGTGTTTAGTGCGGCGGGGGCCATAGTTACGGCGAGGAGAACTCGTCTGTGGAGAGACTCACCTTTGACAAAATGAATCAGGGATGGATCAGCCAGGATTTCCACCCACCAATGACTGATGCATGCGACTAGATTCAGCATGGTGCCACGTTTTACACTTTCCAAATGGTGCAAAACATATTTATGTCTTTAGGCCAATTTTTGGACTCCTGCTGATGCCAACTTCAGGGTGTGCCTTTCAGCCAATTTTTGGCCTCCTGCTGATGCCAACTTCAGGGTGTGCCTTTCAGCCAATTTTCGGCCTCCTGCTGCTGCTGCTGCCAACTCCAGGGTGTCTTTCAAGCAATGTTTAGGCTCCTGCTTCTGCTGCTGCCAACTCCAGGGTGTGCCTTCCAGCTAATGTTTGTGCTCCTGCTGCTGCCAACTTCCGGGTGTGATTCATCCAATTTTTGGCCTCCTGCAGCCAACTCCAGTGTCTCTTTCACACAATGTTTGGGCTCCCGCTGCTTGCAACTCCAGGGTGTGATTAATCCAATTTTTGGGCTCCTGCAGCCAACTCCAGTGTCTCTTTAAAGTAATGTTTGTGCTCCTGCTGCTGCTTGCAACTTCAGGGTATGATTCATCCAATCTTTGGGCTCCTGCTGCCAACTCCAGTGTCTCTTTCAAGCTATGTTTGGGCTCCTGCTGCTGCTACTTGCAACTCCAGGGTGTGATTCATCCAATTTTTGGGCTCCTGCTGCCAACTCCAGTGTCTCTTTCAAGCTATTTTTGGGCTCCTGCTGCTGCTGCTTGCAACTCCAGGGTGTGATTCATCCAATTTTTGGGCTCCTGCTGCCAACTCCAGTGTCTCTTTAAACAATGTTTGGGCTCCTGCTGCTGCTTGCAACTCCAGGGTGTGATTCATCCAATTTTTGGGATCCTGCAGCCAACTCCAGTGTCTCTTTCAAGCTATGTTAGGGCTCCTGCTGCTGCCGCTTGCAACTCCAGGGTGTGATTCATCCATTTTTGGGCTCCTGCAGCCAACTCCAATGTCTCTTTCAGGCAATGTTTGGGCTCCTGCTGCTGTTTGCAACTCCAGGGTGTGATTCATCCAATTATTGGGCTCCTGCAGCCAACTCCAGTGTCTCTTTAAAGTAATGTTTGTGCTCCTGCTGCTGCTTGCAACCCCAGGGTGTGATTCATCCAATTTTTGGGCTCCTGCTGCCAACTCCAGTGTCTCTTTAAAGTAATGTTTGGGCTCCTGCTGCTGCTTGCAACTCCAGGGTGTGATTCATCCAATTTTTGGCCTCCTGTAGACAACTCCAGTGTCTCCTTAAAGTAATGTTTGGGCTCCTGCTGCTGCTTGCAACTCCAGGGTGTGATTCATCCAATTTTTGGGCTCCTGCTGCCAACTCCAGTTTCTCTTTGAAGCTATGTTTGGGCTCCTGCTGCTGCTGCTGCTTGCAACTCCATGGTGTGATTCCTCCAATTTTTGGGCTCCTGCAGCCAACCCCAGTGTCTCTTTAAAGTAATGTTTGGGCTCCTGCTGCTGCTTGCAACTCCAGGGTGTGATTCATCCAATTTTTGGGCTCCTGCAGCCAACTCCTGTGTCACTTTAAAGTAATGTTTGGGCTCCTGCTGCTGCTTGCAACTCCAGGGTGTGATTCATCCAGTTTTTTGGCCTTCTGCAGCCAACTCCAGTGTCTCTTTCAAGTTATGGTTGGGCTCCTGCTGCTGCTGCTGCTTGCAACTCCAGGGTGTGATTCATCCAATTTTTGGGCTCCTGCAGCCAACTTCAGTGTCTCTTTAAAGTAATGTTTGTGCTCCTGCAGCTGCTTGCAACTCCAGTGGGTGATTCATCCAATTCCTGGGCTCCTGCTACCCACTCCAGTGTCTCTTTAAAGAAATGTTTGGCTCCTGCTGCTGCTTGCAACTTTAGGGTGTGATTCATCCAATTTTTGGGCTCCTGCTGCCAACTCCAGTGTCTCTTTCAAGCTATGTTTGGGCTCCTGCTGCTGCTACTTGCAACTCCAGGGTGTGATTCATCCAATTTTTGGGCTCCTGCTGCCAACTCCAGTGTCTCTTTCAAGCTATTATTGGGCTCCTGCTGCTGCTGCTTGCAACTCCAGGGTGTGATTCATCCAATTTTTGGGCTCCTGCTGCCAACTCCAGTGTCTCTTTAAAACAATGTTTGGGCTCCTGCTGCTGCTTGCAACTCCAGGGTGTAATTCAGCCAATTTTTGGGCTCCTGCTGCCAACTCCAGTGCCCCTTTAAGCTATGTTTGGGCTCCTGCTGCTGCTGCTTGCAACTCCAGGGTGTGATTCATCCAATTATTGGGCTCCTGCTGCCAACTCCAGTGTCTCTTTCAAGCTATGTTTGGGCTCCTGCTGCTGCTGCTTGCAACTCCAGGGTGTCATTCATCCAATTTTTGGGCTCCTGCTGCCAACTCCAGTGTCTCTTTCAACTAATGCTTGGGCGGCTGCTGCTGCTTGCAACTCCAGGGTGTGATTCAGCTAATTTTTGGGCTCCTGCTGCTGCCAGCTCCAGGGTGTGTTTTTCAGGCACTATAGGGGCCCCTCATAGTGATGCCACTTCAACTCTCTGCAATTGTACCGCTCTGCGATTCTATTAGCGATGCCTCTGACCTGCATGTGATAATTATTTACAGTATTATTTCACTAACCCAGCACGTATCCTATGCGTGTTACAGCAAGGCAGAATGGTTTACAACCCCATTGAGGCTCTAGAAGGCTCAGAAATAGCCGTTTTTAATAGTGATTTGTCGCGAATAAATTCGGTTCGAAACGATTTTTGTCTGAAAATTCGGCGAATCAGTCGAATCGAATTTTTCAAAAGTTCGCTCATCTCTAACTGTATTCCGTATATGTGAACTGTGATTCACTATATGCATGCTTCAGTTTGTCAGTGCCATACACATACCAGCGCGCCATACACATACCAGTATTCTTAAGAATACTATTTATACATACAGTAAATTAAACTTGTATATCATGATAAAGAAAGAGGTCCTTTGGGAAACACAAAATTAATTTAATATGAGGCAAATATGGGAAATACATATGCGGAGTCTTTACGCTGGCCGGACTCCAACAAAATGGAGCCGGCAAAGAAACACTCTTTTTTTCAGCGTCTCTGACCAGTGACGCCCAACGCCACATCCGGCCTTGAGCCGAATGGGCGATGCTTGCGTTTCAGGGCCCGATATATATATACAGACATCAAGTAAAATAGCTCCCCGCTTCTTTTAAAGGGCCAGCTCTAAATGCTTATATATATACACAAAATAACGGTGCCCGTACCACATTCCTCTCGGGAAGTGAATAATCATCAAATCATGGTTGCACATTACTATCCTGTACCATCAATGAAAGTTTACTAAGAAATATCTTTGGATTCATTATATGAGGTATATGCATTTTAATTACTTATTTAATCATATAATTTATCATGGACTACACTTATGGAAAATTAATACACATTTTATTGCTCCCTCTCTCTAACATAAGGGCATTGAAAAAGCCGGAGCAGTAGGCGAAACATGTCTGCCCAATAAGGGTCCCCAATGAATAATTGGATCCACTCAGAACCTAATGGGGAGCATGTAATGTAATACAAGCACTGTAATGTTCATTGACATTATTTTTAACCACAATAGATGTATAACATAGTAACATACAATGAATGTGTAACTTTTGAAATAATCTCAACAAATATTTGTAACGTGGATGAATTTCCTTTTAAATTGTTTGTATATAAATAAAATATTTTGCATATAACAAGTGCGGTTATGGTCAAAGGCGTGTGATGTGTAAGCCGGGAACAGCCTAAACCCGGAAAAATTGGAGATGTCAGATAGCCTGACCATATACCAACCTAGGAAAGGGTCACATATACCGGGGTAACCTTGAATAGGCTACCCACCATTGAATAATAATAATAATAATAGAATGGGGATGGTGCCCCTGCATCCCCCCCGCTAATTTAATATCTATCAGTAGAAAAAAAAACACATGGATTTTTATTAATGACCAGTTTTGCAATAGAGCTCTTTAAATCTGAACTTAGAATCCCGACATTCTTAGCCGAGTAAGATCAGCTACTCCCCATGGTATGGAAATGTACCATGGAAGATGTCAAGCCAAAATGGCAAAACTTTACTAATAGGAGGCTTACCTATAAGAAGAACACCAGTAGAGGTAGAAAGGGGTAAAAAGAAAGGATTAGTAGCGCTCTGCATATTGACCAAGCACGATAGGTGCTTCTTTTCTTGGTCACTATGCACAATGTATCTAATTTTTAATAAACCACATTGTCATCGACTCATCGCTGCCGGGAACGCTTACCTCACCGTTATTTCCTCATAGCCTCTCGGTCTTCCACATTGGTAAGTATGAAGATGCCTGCACTGCACGGAGAAGCTGCTGGGGGGAAAAGGGTGAGTATTTTCTCTAGTGTAGTATAACCCTACATTATAAAAAATACCCTAACACCATCAAATCAGCATGTTTTTATTGAACTGAAAACAAGGAGACTATTTATGGAAAACATGTGTGTTATTACAAATGGTGGCTCTTCAAAACCCACGGTGATCGGCTGGGGAATCTATAAAATTCCCGGCCATACCGATTCTCTCCCCCTGGGGCATCCAAAACCGGGATGCCCCGCTGTGTGAAATCCCCCCAGGTCATCCCATACACTTAAAAAAATATATATTTTCAGAAGTTTTTTTTTGCCCCAGCTATAATGTATATATTATATCTGGGATAATACACTTCTGGCATAACCATAAAGTGTGCCTAAACCCGATTTTCTTTTTCTTATATAATACATAAATACATAAAAGCCCCATACACTTACCTTCCTTTCCGGTCCAACGGTGCATGCACGAGCCGTGGCGGCATCCCCTCCATCCCTCTAGCAGGGTGCGGGCACACTCCCTGTTAGAGGGTAGTGGGGGATGCGGCCGTCAGGGTGCTCTGAGCCGATCACCTTAGACGAAGGGACCAGCATCAGAACGCTGATTGGACGAGTGGCCGCGCATGTGCCGTAGGGCCGGGAACAGGTGAGTTTGTTTCAGTGACCTGGGGGGTTTCACACAGTGGGCCACCCCTGATCGGGGGGACCCGGGGCAAGGATCAACACACAGGATAGTCAAAATCCTTGATTTTGGTCCAGTTTAAATAATAACACGAATACAGTCCCTGGACACATTTACTGAGCAGTTTTACTCTGCAACCAAAGTCGTTTAATTCAGGAGTTCTCTTTTGTGTCACAACAATAATCCACCTTGAAGCTATTTTGTGTGCATGTGATCAGTCTTTATCCAGCTGTTAATGTTACAGTGGCACGGCATTCTTAAGGGCTATGTCTATGTTCTTTGCCCAAGGAACCACAAGCCCTTTTATTTGCTGGGTCAAGTCACTGCAAGATAATGGGTTACACACTTACAGTACATTTAAAGACGCATTCAGCTGGAGGTGAAATTAATCTAGAAAAGACCAAAGCACAAAACATCTTTACGTTGATTTCCTTTTACTTGTAAACAAGGCACCTTTAAAGTATCTGTCCAAATGCCAAATGTATCCTCAGTTCTGTCCTGTTGTCCTGGTGTGTAAAAATTGTCCCACAGGACAATGCCCCGTGGGCCGCACTGCTTTGGGGCCAGTTGGGCTGCTGTTTTAAACACCCACATTCAATCCCTGTCCCCTTAGTCTCCTTCTCATTCCCCTGTACCCAGTGCTGCTTTACCCACAAGCCAAGGAACCCCACCCCCCAATGCTGTAGCCCCAGAATCATGGTTGGGGTCCTTAGTGGGGATGTCTCAGGCCGGCCAGGGGCTGGTAAAATACAGGGCATCCGCCCCTCTGTTTCAGTCACAGTGATTGCAGCACACTCACTCCATTGACCACAATGGAGGGGGTGTAACTAGGATTGGCACACCCCCTTCATTGTGATTAATTGAGTGGGTGTGATCCCAATGCTTTGAATGACGCTGAGGAGGTGACCATCCCCTGTGAATAGAGACCGACACTGGACCCTGAATGAATGTATTGCATCCAACCAGCACTTCCCTTTAGCTAAGTGCTCTCATGCTCCAGGACTGGGACATTAGGGTTTTGGGCCACAAATAAATAAAAATGTTAAAATGACCGTGCCTGGGTTACAGTGATTGGTTATGGTCATGCTTATGCCACCCCTTCCCCGCTAGCCCAGAAACAGGAACCCAGAACTCATTTAATCAGAACTCCTCTTTTGGGTTCACAATAATCCATAATTGGGATGCTGTGCAAACACAATTAGTGGCCCTATGCCACCCTGCAGGACGTGGGACCGCATTAATCAAGTTGAAGATGAAATTATTGCCAAAAGGCAAAGTTAAGGATGATAGATTCCCTTTATAATTTCTGCAAAAAAAAATGTTCATAAAATGGGCTGAAGCAAAACTATGGACACCCTGCATGGTTAGTATCTAGAGGAGGTCCAAGCATTTTGTACACCTCCAGCCCACCCTCCTTCCTCCAGTTTGGGCAATAACAGAAATAACAACTCACGGGGGGGGGCAGCAATCTACATGGAAGCAGAAGCTGAGACCTTGTGTCCTTGTGAGTCAGTCAATTCTGTGCAGCAATGGCCTGTCACTCAAGTCTACAGCTTCCATGCAGAGACCTGCCCTGGCCAATATCAGGGGAAGATTTTGGTGATCGGGTGAGTTGTTTTGCTTTTAAGGGTGGTTGGGGGGGGTTACAAAAAGTTTGGACCTACCCTTTAATAAAGTGAGCAAAATAGAGTAGGAAATACCCCATTGAATAGAGGGTGTGTTAGGTCTCTTTAAGCTACCGTATTTTTCGCCCTATAAGAAGCACTATTCTTTTCCCAAAAGTAGGATGAAAAAAGTATACTTACATTTAGAGATGAGCGAACTTTCCCGAATCGCTCATCTGAAAAAAAAAATGCCGGCATGGTGGGAGCGGGCAGGCCGGCTACGCTGTCAGCAGGCAGCGGAAGCTCTCAGCTATCATCAGAGGACGCGTCATCAGAGGATGCGTCATCAGAGGGCGCCTGAGAGTGGCGCCGGCCTCCACGCTCCGACCATGCAGGTAAGTGTTTGCTTTTTAAAAAAATGCCGGCATGGTGGGAGCGGGCAGGCCGGCTACGCTGTCAGCAGGCCGGCTACGCTGTCAGCGGGCTGGCGCCGCTCCCAGCCGTCATCAGAGGACGCATCATCAGAGGACGCATCATCAGAGGGCGCCTGAGAGTGGCGCCGGCCTCCATGCTCCGACCATGCAGGTAAGTGTTTGCTTTTTAAAAAAATGCCGACATGGTGGGAGCGGGCAGGCCGGCTGCGCTGTCGGCTTCCGCCGCCCGCTGACAGCGTAGCCGGCCTGCCCGCTCCCACCATGCCGGCATTTTTTTTTTTTATTTCAGGGAAAATTCGATCGGCACGAACCCAAAAAAATTTGGGTTCGTGCCGAATGGAATTTTCCCTGAAATTCGGAGCAAATTCCGGTTCGTCCGAACCGGTTCGCCCAAACCGGTTCGCTCATCCCTACTTACATTGTCCCCCGCTGTCCCCGCTCTGTCGCCACTACCTTCTTGCTGGCATTCAGGTGGGTGTTTATGTCAGCACGCACTGACACCCGAGAGGTAGTGGCACGCTGGAAGTCAGAGCGGGGACAGACAACGTCCCAGCTCTGGCTTCCAGCTCTGCCACCAAACACTCATGTGTCAGCGTGCTCCAGATGTTGTCTGTCCCCGCTCTGACATACAGCGCTGCCACTGCCTCTCGGGTGTCAGTGAGTGCTGACACAAACCAGCGCGTTCATGTAAGTATACTTTTTTTTTCCTTGGGAGTTGGGGGGAATACCACACTACATAAGGGAAAGCGAGGTTTGCCACACTGCCAATATGGGGAATGGGAGGGGGGGAATGCCACACTACCTATATGGGGAATAGGATGGGGGGTGCCACAATGCCTATATGGAGAATGGGATGGGGGGGATGCCACACTGCCTATATGGGGAATGGGAGGGGGGATGCCACACTGCCTATGGGGAATGGGAGGGGGATGCCACACTGCCTATAGGGATTGGGAGAGGGGAATGCCACACTGTCTACATAAGGAAGCGGAGGGGTTGCCATACTGCCTGTGGGAATGGGAGGGGGGAATGCCACACTGCCTATGGGAATGGGAGGGAGGAATGCCACACTGCCTATGGGAATGGGAGGGAGGAATGCCACACTGCCTATGGGAGAGGGGAATGCCACACTGCCTATGGGAATGGGAGGGGGAATGCCACCCTGCCTATGGGGAATGGGAGGGCAGAATGCCACACTGCCTTTGGAAATGGAAGGGGGGGATGCCACATTGCCTATGGGAGGGGGGTGCCACACTGCCTGTAATGGGGTTTTAGCACAGCATTTAGTTTAGAATATTTTTTTCTTAGTTACCTCCTCCAAATCCTAGGTGCATCTTATGGGCAGGTGCGTCGTACAGGGCAAAAAGTACTGTAAATATATTGGGTAAATATACCATGGCTATTGTATCTCATCCCTAAGGTGACTTGCTCCTCTGTTAATTTAAAACAAGCAGCTTTTCTAAATAATCACAGTAAGCAGTTGAGAAATCAGGGGTAAGTAGTAATGAGCTCTATTTCACACACCTCTGTGCTCATCTTTATGCCCTGAAACGTATGGTTTTTATCAGATACCACACAGCCAGGCTGCTAGCTGTCCATGACCTTAACGCTCACAGCAAACCTTAGACTTTTCTGGGACCTGGCTACCAACTAAGCGCAAACACTGCTGCGGGGGCACAGAGCGAGAGCATGGCCGCAGCACAGAAGCTGCTGAACTAATCTGATAAGCAGCAATGTAGACAAAGCAGTTATCCTTCCAGAATAATATGAAAACAGATCAGTTGTTTTAGTGAGAAAGAGAGCAATTGTGCTAAGTTTTAACTCTTTCAGTGTATTTGTTGCCTATTCACAAGGGTTACGCCTTGGTAAACACTGCTTGGTTTACATTCAGTGCATCCTGTTCCCTTCTGAAGCAACAGAGAGATCAGGAAAAGCATCAGACATCTAAAGATCCAAGTGGATAACCATCGATTGCTTTGTATGTCTTAAGGCTTTAGAACACTACTGGTTATTTTCAGTTCCTGTGGGCAGAACTGACTTACCATTTAAGAAAAAAGGATTGCTAGAAAAGGCTGAACCTTAACAGCAGCTTTGTATCTAGACCTAATTCTAATTTTTGTTATTGTTAAAAACAATATAGAACATACAAACTACTCAGTGTCCATGTACACATACTTAATATTATATTTTTTATATATAATATTTTATATTTGTTATACATAATATTCATGTTTTTAGTTAAAAAAGCTTTTGACTACAACAAACCGTGCAGCAGATGGCTCAGCCATATTTTGGGATTTTACTGCAACCCCAACTAGAGGTAGATCCTTTGGTCAAGCCTGTAGTTCGGTGAAACCAACATCATGAATGTCATTGATTCTTTTTCCTCCAGCGACTCCCCCCTGAACTGGACCACCAATTCAATCCTGAGGTTCAGGTTGACACCCCCTCTGTTAGTGATAGGCTAGAATTAATCTCCGATCACTTCAAGTTAAAGGAGCAGTATCGCGAAATTTGCATTAAAAAAGATAAATAATTAAATAGCCACACAATAGCTTCTAACATGTGTATAAATAATGTGGCGATAGAAAAAGGGAAAAATATATGCCTTACTTTTAAATTGTATAATGACAATGGCTCAGTCCATTTGCTGAATAGGGGAATCTGCTGGGTTGTATTTAGTGAGCTGCTTTATTAGCCCACTGGTCTTCTAGCAACACTTTACCTCAGAGGCTGACACTGTAATCAGTGGTAATGGCAGTGTGTGTGTGAAGTGCTGCTTTTGTTATGAGACCAGGTGACTCAAATGTGTAAAATCTATACAAAATAAACTAAACTGACTGAAAATAACTGAAATTCTTCTTTGAATAACTGTGCAGGAAAATCTAAAGGTATTAAAGTGGAACAAAACACTGAGTGGCCAACCCTGAAGTCTATAAGACCCGGCCATTGACCTTCCCCCTTGGGCATCCTAAATCGGGATGCCCCACTGTGTGAAACGACCCCTGGATAACCACAGATCCCCCCATTTTTCTGGCGCGCTCACGCAGATAGTCATTTAGACAGGCCGGGCGGCCAGGAAGGTTACTGCTCAGGCTCCCCATCTGCGTGCAAACAGCGCTGATTGGATGAGAGCCCGCGCATGCGCTGTGGGACAGGGAAAGGTACGTTTTCACAGGCGAACTTGGGGATTTCACATATCAGGGAAGTTGGGATGCCCCTAGGGGCACAAAACAAAACTCCAGATAGTGAAAATCCTGGGTTGGGCTTTGCTCAAAACACACAAAGCTGAAAGAAAGATCATATGGAAAAATGTGTTGAGAAAAGAGAGAGAAAATGGTAAACTGAAAGATTCTGCAGCAGAGCCTACATGAAGGGAAAACTGTCAAAATAAAAAAATGTTTAGAGCAAAAAAACAGGATGTAAACATAAAAATCCAATTCTGAAATAAAAGAGTCTGAGATTCGAACCAATGATTCTCTGGTTCAAAGACATTGAATTTACCAATGAGCTAAATGACTTCAAGAGCTTTTCTTTCTGTTTTAGATATATGAGTTCTGGCCAGGCAATGTTGTTATCTTATGCTGGATGGCTGCCAGCACTGAACAGCTGATACTTTGTTACATTGTTTCCCCCTCTCCTCAGCGTGGAACAGGCCAGAGTGTTGGCAGACATAAACATGAGCTATTAGTCTCCAGCTGCTCAACACAGACATCATTTTTTCTAAATTTGTAATTCTTACTCCAACACTTACCTACATTCAAAGTACCATTTAAATATAAGTCATCAAGGAAAATTCGCGATACTGCTCCTTTAATGCATACAGTGGGTGCTTGCATCACTCAGCCATGACACTCCCATCAGAGAGGACATCACAGGAGGTGAAAGTTTTATTTATAAAAACTGACAATATAGCTTTGGTTTTTAAAAGGTCTTTACATAGTCTTTAGTCTTTACACAGACTAAAGATTTAGTTCAGGTGTGAACTAAAGTTTATATCTGAGTGAGCTGTTTTACTTTTTTACTTGAGCACACAATAAACAATACATCATTTATGTACTAATATTTCCCCAAAAATCACCTATCCCTGTGCAAACGGAGCATTTTATACAAGTGAGGTCAATATTTTTTTTTGTTTGGAAACAACAGCATCAGCACCCTATGAGACAGTGGAGTAGCTAGGCTTTCTGGCACCTGGGGCAAAGGTTCAAAATGGCTTCCCTTTTCTCAGGCCCCCCTTTGGTGCCCCCTTGACCTGCTGCACCCAGGGCAAGTGCCCCTCCCTGCTCCCCCCCCCCCCAGCTACTCCCTAACTATGGGATTTGCAGAAAGATTTGGCAAATTCTTTAGGATAGCCCAGCCCATAGGGAGCTGTTTTTTTATAAACTTCAAAAACAAATGTCCTTACACCATTGGAAAAATGATGGACACAGGTAAACGTACTATACGTTACCAGATCAATAGCATGAAATAGACAGGAAATCATTTTCAATGTGCCTGGCCAAAGAAAACAAATATTGCGGAAAACACTTGTACACCTTATGTCAGTAATGGGATGGGGCTTAGGATATATGTGTGGTGTCTCGGGAGTGTCTTGTTTATTTGGAAAACCGCAAATAGAGATGAGCGAACTTTGGACGATTTGGACGATGCTCTAAATTTCCTCAAAATTTTAACCAATTGCTGGTAAAAGAAAAAAGCTCACATCCAACCTTGTTCCATGATGCCCTCATTATCAGGCAGGGTCTAGAGTAGGATGGGAGGACAGTAAGCCTCTGCCCCACACTAGGCTCCCGCCTATTACTTCCCACTGCATAGGCAGCAAGTGAACTATCTTTGTGGTTTGGTGGCTGGCGGCTTGTGCTGTGTTAGAAGCTCCAGAAGCTAGCTTGCAAAGCTGACAATGATGGCTTCCCCGCTGCCCTCCTGCTGTGCTATACACACAGCAGAAGGGTAGCAAGGTTAATCCGGGCTGCTGCATCCCCAACCCCCCCACCACCACTGCACCTGAGCAATGGAGGAGCCAGCATGCAGCTAAGTGCCAGCGTGTTTCAGAGAAAATTCATCCAACATGGATCAAAGAGAAATTGGGATTCGTGCCGAAGAACATTTTCCTATGAATCGGTTCCCTCAGCTTTTGTTACAAATTCAACACACATAGAAAAAAAATAGTTTTGGTTGGAAAATTGGATTGCATGCAAAAAACTTAAAGTGGACCAAAACCCACCAAACTTGTGAAATACATCTGACCAAAGCCCCTGTTGGAATTCCCTTATTAGGGTGTAGAACTAGAAATGGATATTTTCGCTTTTTGAATTGTTCTGGAACACTGATTTATTTGCTGTCCCTTGGTGTAAGATGGCAGGCAACCAGTTATTGCATAGGTGTGGCAATGACATCTTTGCCACACACAACAATGGCAATGAATGGAGGAGGTGGAGCTTTACAGCTAAAACAGGCGCCATTATCTGTGATTATAGTGAAGCAAGAGCAGTAAAGATTGGCAAAAGGTGCTCCTCATAGGGGGAGCAATTCAGGGGATGCAAGTTAAAAATGTGGGTTTTGGTCAACACACAGTCATTTTTACTTTCCCGTGTATTGCTCCCACGGCAGCAGCAGCATCGTTAATTTGGATGCTCCGCTGTGTGTACCCCCCTCCCAGGTTTCCCCGTTTCACTCACCTTCCTTCCGCTCACAGACTCGGATGAGAGCCCTCAGCGGTGCCAAAGGGAGTTGAGTGAGCGCTAATTGGCTCATCGCGCTGAGTGAGAGCGAGTCGAGTGAGAGCGAGAGCAGCACCGAAGGGAGTCGAGTGACAGTGAGAGGGCTGATTGGCTCAGCACGCCAAGTGAGAGCAGGTTGAGTGAGAGCGAGCGCACTGATTGGCTCAGCACAATTTGGACGATGTTCCTCTTTAAGTAAGTTCGATTGATTCAACAAAGCTGATTAATTATATTCGTCCAGTCGAAAATGTGGGTGAAAGATTTACGTTTCCATACGAAAATGGCTTTAGTAAGCGAAAGTTTTGCTCTAATTTTCCAGCTGAAAATCTTAGCTCTCTGAAAGCGTTCCTGGTGCTGAGAAGTCCCAAACAATGGTCTGGTGACTCCCTATGTAATATATCTGTGAATTTGTGACAGTTGTTTTTTAATCCTTTTGTAATGAAGGATAAGAGTCAACCCTGTAATGCTGGATGTGCATTTAGCAATAGATCAAGGCAACTGCACTTGCTGTTTTCTTTTTGCTTCATATGTTTTGTTATTCATCCCACTATTAGGAAAGGCAGATGGATGACTTGTGAAATGTGTTGAAGTAAAAAAAAATGCTGTTGCACTTGCCTATTGCCATTTTTGACAGGACGAATCTAATAAGACAGCTTTGTTGAATCACTGGAAGTTAATTAAAGAGGGACATCAGAGGCCCTGGAGTTAACTTTGTATTTATTTATTTTTAAAGTTTCAATTAAAATGAAAACAAATCATGGCCCCTCCATCCAGATTACCAGGCTGGTGCACCCGTCTGGTCCTGGCAACTCACTAGACCCTTTAGCTTTTGGCCCAGGTTTGGTGATCTGCCTGGGTTGTCGGCAGTTTTAAACTAAACAGTCATAAAAAAAAGTGAATTCCACATGTCTTTTACACTGATAAAGAAAAAACATACTGGCAATTGCTAGCCTGGCTTTTTTGGGTATATAAGGAAATGTGCTGACATTTTTTGCACCTGCAAAAAAAAATAATTTGTTTAAAAGAGGAGTCAAAACATTGCTGAATCACTCTAATGTTTTACAATTGTAAATTTCAGTTGTATTTCTTCCACTTTTTGAGAGAAGACAGAAAAAAATTCGTGTAGAAAAGAGAAACATAGAAGATTGATGGCACAAGGAGACCATACAGTCCATCTAGTCTGCCCTTATGTGTATACTGTATGTACTCTTTATCTTAGGATTATCCCAGGCATTTTTAAATTCACTAACTGACGATTTTTCAACTACCTATCCTGGATGTTTGTTCCCAGCATCTACTACTCTTTCTGTAAAATAATATTTTCTAACGTTGCTCCTGATCTTCCCTCCAACTAGGTTCAGGTTGTGCCCCCCTGGTTCTATCATTAAGTTTCTTCTTAAAAACACTTTTTTTCTGAACCTTATTCAATCCTTTCACATATATAAAGGTCTCAATCATGTCCCCTCTTTCCTTCTTTCCTCCAGACTGTACAGATTAAGTTCTTTGGGTCTCTCCTGAAGTTTTAAGTTTAAGCCCTTCTACCATTTTTGTTGCCGGCCTTTGGACCCGTTCTATTTGAATAATGTCTTTTTGCAGGTAAGGTCTCCAGAACTGCACAGTTTTTTAGCTGTGGCCTCACCAAGGCTCTATACAGCCTATACAGCACAACCTCCATCTTCCTACTAGTGATGCCTCGAGCTATGCAGCCGAGCATCCTGCTTGCTTTTCCTAATGCCTGGCTACAGCGTCCACTCATCTTGCAGCTTTCAGTAATCAGTATCCCTAAATCTCTCTCCTCCGAGGTCCTGGCTAACACAGTACTGTGTACTGTGTACACTAGTAGAAAAAATATAATCAAGGGGCATTTTTGTACCTTGCTCTGTTTATTACAGATTATCATATGGGCACCCAGAAACAACATTAAGGAATCCCTGAACAGAGACCCGTTGGACAATCTTAAAGGGGAAATGCCGGGACCAGGTACTCTGTAACTTTTATTATAGTATGCCCCAATTATGATACAGTTTGGAATTTAATAGACTAATATATAAATTAATAATCCCTACAAGGCAAAAAAGAGGGAAACTGGCGCATCACCAACTCTCCTTGGGGAAATTAGAAGGTGTATACAAATGAAATTACTCTACGATGAAGTAACTGTAAAAAGGTACTTAAATGAACGGCTCCTACCCATATTTTTTAACACTATATATTTAATAACTAACATACTAATTATTTTACCAGAAATTTTTGTCTGTCATATGTACAGGGCATTGAGGAAGCCAAACTAGGCGAAACATGTTACATGTCTCCCCTTATGCCTCCAGAGGAGATGATGGAACACAGATACATATATGTATAAGAGTCTCAATCATAGCATGCCATTACAACACTAATGATGTCATTTGTATGAACTAAAATGTTTTAAAATGATTTAATAAAGCTATACAATACATAACAAGGTGTGGTCATAGTCTCAAGCCTAAAATATCCTGAGGGGACCTAACCCTGGGTTAAGTGGTGCTTAACACAGTACTGCCCATATGGTGCTCAGAGGAGGGATTCCTTCTACCCAAGTGCAGGATTTTACACTTGGAGACATTAAACCCCCTCTTTCCACAGCGTTGACCATTTATCCAGTAAAGTCAAATCATTTACCATGTTGCAAACACCTCCAGGAGCGCCCACCCTATTACTAACCTTTGTATCATCAGAAAACAGGCAAACTTTTCCTACACTTTCCCAAACTTTTCAAGCCCTCTCCTATGTCACTTACAAACATATGTGGCAGACCACTTGTAACTCGCCTTTGTTCAGATTGCACACCATTAACAACAACACTCTGATACCGATCCTTCTGCCAGCTGGGAATCCACTGAACTATCCAGGGATTGAGTCCTACCTTCAATATCTTATCTATGAGCTCTATATGTGGTACAGTGTTAAAAGCTTTGCTAAAATCCAGATAGGCAATATCCACAGCACCACTTTCATCTAACACTTTAGAGACAAAGCATCAAAGAAATTAGTAAGATTGGTCTGACATGATCTGCCCTCAGTAAAGCTGGGCTGTTTTGGGTCCAACAGGTTGTTAATTTTTGGATGGGAGACTTTCAATTAGTTTGACCACTATAAATGTTAACCCTTCTAGTGCCAGCTACGTGAGTCGTAGCTGCCTCTCCAACCGTTAAGTGGCAGCTACGTGAGACTCATGTAGCTGACTTTAGAGCCCCATAAAAAAAAAATTAAAAAAGATACAGACTTACCTGACCCCTTGTTTGAAAGTGTCAGCAATTCCCTTCAATAATTTTAAGCTACTTGATTTTCTCCCCCGGGCCTCTGATCTTCAGGAGGGGGCCCGGAATAGCCCCCCCCCCCGCGCCATCTGAAAGAAAAAAAAATAAATAAAAATGACACAAACTCACCTGACAGCCCGATCGCTCTCCCCCCGGGTCTTCTCTTCACCGGGGGGGCTCCGACCCCCCCCCGGACTTACCACTCTTCGGGTGAGGACCCAGCAACGGGCCCTCATCATCCTCTTCGGCCGGCGCTGGCCCCACCCCTAGCCCCGCCCACTTGTGGGAGGAGCGGGATGACGTCATCCCGCTCCTCGTATACCGGCACCCGGGCTCCCACTGTCACTTGTCGGTAGCGATCGGAGCAGGGAGGGTGGGAGGCAGGGAGGCTCTGATCTCCCTGCCTCCCACCCTCCCTGCTCCGATCACTACCGAAAAGTGTCATCTGCAGCGGCGCGGGACACGGGATCAGAAGTAAGTATAAGTAAAAAAAAGAATAATAAAATATTTTGTGTCTGTGTCTTTTTTACTTTTAACTATTTGTGAACTGGTAAGGGGTCCATGAGACCCCTTATACCAGTTCACAAGGCTCTGGGGATGGCAATCACCTGCGGCTAGCGGGTGACTTGCCATAACCCCCAGCCCCCCATTACCTGCCTCCCCAACGGCCGGGGGGGGGGGGGGCAGAAGGGCCCGGGCCACTTAGTAGCTATGTGGGCTGTTCTACAAGCCCCCATATCTGGTCCGGGTCGGTAATGCTGGGTAAGGGGGAACCTACGTCATTTTTTGGGGGGGGATTTTAAGGGTTTTTAACCCTTAAAATTCCAAACAAAAATGGGGTCCCCCCCATATGCAAATATTTCACCCAAAAGTATTGAGAATACACTAAAAAAAGGCCAAACAAGACATTTCATGTTGAACCCCAGACTCTGCTGATAAAAACAATATATAATTTTCCTGGAAATCCTTTCAAAAATCAAGGTTGAACATGTGTAGCGCAAAAACGTGAAAAGTAGTCTGGCAACAGAGTGTGACAAAACAATCTAGGTAAGCTGGCAGTTAAAGGGTTAAACTAACTGGCCTGTAATTACTGGCTTCTTCTCTACTCCCCTTCTTAAGGATTGGTACGACATTGGCCATACTCAAATCATCTGGAACCTCACTAGTTGAAAGGGAATGGTTTAGTAAATCGGTAGTAGTAAATAATTAGTCAGAGGGGCTGCGATCACAAACTCTGGGGTGAATTCCATCTGGACCCATTGCCTTACTTACCTTTAGATGTACCACAGCCTTATCTCTGTCAATATAATAATTTTCCCTATTTTTGATTTTTGAGACTGCACTATTTTTCTTCTGTCACCAATATTTCAGAAAAAGGTTTTATCTCTTCACAGATTTTGCCATTTCTTCCTCCTTTTTACCTTTAGCAGCATTTATAATCAGTTTTGTTTCTGCTACACTTTCTTTATACTTCTTATAGGCAGACTTTTTTCTTTTAAAATGAAACGTGTTTTTTCATTTGTTGAATCACAAGAATTTGAAAAAGCTAAAAATTGGAACGAGCCCTGAGTTTAACAAAAAATGTGAAAATAATTGTGAAAACTCTCATTTGATGTTTTTTAAATACTATCTGATTCAAGCTCAAAATATCAGGAATCAATGCAAAAAAACTATTTAAAGAGAATCTTGGTAGAATAGCTATTGATTTCTGTGGGGTTTGCTGGAAAAATCGTGAGTACTGCTCAAGTGATCGCTGGTCTTCATCTAACTACACTGAACTAGCGGTGATAACAGCAAACATGGCAATAGTCAGGCAAATGTTGGCCAAATACGGGCGAAGCAGCTAGTTAACCGGGCTTGTAATCAGGGCAGTAACTACAGGAGGGGAACGGTTAGCAACCGCATCAGTGTCCATGAGGTCAGGGGCCCCACTAAAGTTATCCATTTTTATGATTTGCTCTCAGATGGTTTCATGTACAGAAAGGAAGCAATATTTGTATTTGCAGTTTCAGTTTTTGGTATTCTAATTGTATCTACCCTATTTTTCGCCCTATAACATGTGTGCGGCACCCCACATTACAGGCAGTGTGCGGCATCCCACATTACAGGCAATGCGCATGACCCCCTGTTACAAGCAGTGTGAGGCATCCTACATTAAAGACAGAGAGAGGCACCCCCTATTACAAGCAGTGTGCGGCATCCCGCATTACAGGCAGTGAGTGGCATCCCCTATTACTAGAAGTGGGCAGTGGGCACATTACAGTCAGTGGCATTGAACCCCATTACATCTTGTGGCAGCGGGCCCTGCCCTCTCCACCAACCTACATGCTACCTGCTCGTTGACACCACCAGGACAGACACACACACAAATGCCTTCAAGCAGTTCCCAGAGCTAGCGCTGGTTCAGGGCTGTGGGTGTTGGTGGCCTATGACTCAGGCCAGCGTCCATTGGTTTCAATAGAAGCCAGCCCCTATAGCCCTGGGGACGCATGTGCCAGTAGAAATGGGCGACGGGAACGCCTTTGTGGCAGCAGCAGCAGGATGCCAGACACAAGTTTTTTTTTTAATACATTCACCCAATAAGACGCACCTACATTTCCACCTACAGTTAGTTAAACATCAGTTCATTAGTTGGATTAGCTCATCCTGGGGCTGCATGAGACAAGAAAGGTCACCGTATAAGCAAAACTGGGACCCCTTTTGATTTCTGCACCATGGCCCGGTCACATTTAGTTGTGCTTCTTCGCATAGTGTATTGGCAATGAAAATATAGGATGGTGCACCTGCTTAAATTTTGTCATATACAAATTCTGGAATCTCTGTATACAAGGGTTTATCTTGTGCCTGGAACTTTTTTCATTTGTATTATGTGTATCTGTATACCTTGAATACTTGAGAACCTTTTATATTTCGGATTGGGGATGGGTCCTAGAAGAATTACATTTTATGTTGTGGTCTAACCCTTATTCAGCAAAGTCATGTCAAATAAAAAAAAAATTATATGTGTCATCAGGACTAGAGATGAGCAGACCCATGGATTTGTGGGTTCACCAAGTTCGGCCCTATATAAGTCAATGGGGGCCCAAACTTTGGATGTGTAAAATGGTCGTTATGAGGGCTAGGCGGCTCATTGGTGGCATATCGCTAAGGTATAGGATTATAGCTGAGGTCCTAGCTCTGGGGCATGCACCTATATGGAGAATGGAGCCCTAATAGTGACCCCCACTCCACAGAAGCCTAAAGTGGTTCACCCACCACACCAAACAAAAGCTTAGACAAGGGCCCGGCCATCACATTATATGTTAAAGAGGGCCCCAGTCTCTATACAGCCTATCAGGGCAGGCATCAGCACTAGGTGTACCCGGGAAAGTGCCAGGGCCCCTGTAACTTGGGATGGCCCACCTCATTCCCTCTACCCTGGGCAGCCACTATACAAGACGCAAGGACGTGCAGTAACCAGGACTAAGGACTGACAGCCAGGGTAAATTGCCCAGCCTTTCTTTCTTTCTGTCAGTCCTATTACTTGTTTCTTTTGTTTCTTTCTTTTATCTGTTCTGCCATTCTTTTTCTTTCCCTCTAGTACTTTTCTTTCTATCTTGTCTTTGTTTCTTTCTTTCCATCTTTTCTTTGTTTATTTACTTAATCTTTTCATTCTGCCATCTGTTTTTTCTTCTCCCCTTTCCTTCTATTATTGTTTACTGTCATTCCTTCTTTCTTTTTTCTGTTGTTCTATCTATTCTTTCTTTCGTTCCAGCTTTTTTACCATTCCCTCTCTTTGTCTTTCCTGCTTTTCTCTTTTCCTTTTATTCTTTCTTTCTTTGTAATTCAGTCTATGCGTTTGTTCTTTCATGCATCTTCACACTTCTTTATTTCTTTCCATCTATTCTTTCTTTTTTTTGTCATTCCTTTTCTCTGTTTCCTTCCTGCTTTCTTTTTTCTGTCATTTCCCCAATTCGTTTGTTCTTTATTTTTTTCTTTTTGTCATGCCTTCTATTATGTTTTTCTTTCTATTCTTCTTTCACCATACATGCAACTTTATCACCATGTATGGACACTCTATCGCCCAAGGGCCCGCATAAACCTGTAGCCGGCCCTGCAGCCTATATAATGCATATAGACCGGCCCCTCTATAACCTTATGTGATAGTCGGGGCCTTAGTTTCACCTAGACCTCTGTCCCCAAGGCAGCCAGTAGTCCCAAAAAAACAGACAGTTCCAAAATCCCCTGAAATATGTTACTGAGGAGCACGGACAGACCTCTGTAAGTCCCAAATTCAATTATATGCTGCAGGTCCAGCTCACCAAGTGCAATAAAACGTAACATTTAATGGTGAATTTTAAAATCATACATGTCCTGTGTGGAGTGTATATCCATGGCTCCCCAAACCACAATGTAGCCAGGCTTACCTTATTTTTCATGCCATAAAGGAAACTGAAAAGCAGATTAATGGCACTGTCCCCGGGTTCCGACAATAGCTTTAAGAAAAGTCCCCATAATGATTTTACTGTATATAAAATACTTATGTTTAACCTCCGTATAATCCCTCATTGAAAATGGTTTTCTACAGAAAAACTGCTAACGCAAGAGAAAAACAAAGCAATAACTATTATTATGCAAACTACGACTTATCACAAGTACGGGCCCAACTAAATAAATACCAGGAAGTTTTTACGTTGAATTCTTCCCATCAGTAGACAAGAGTCTCCTGGGAACACATTCAAAGGCTAAAATGGTAGAGAAATAGCAAAGAGAGAAAGAGACGGAGGCACTCCAATTAAAAATTAAGTCTCCCTATGCATAATTAATGGAGCAATAAGAGAGTTTGAGCAAATGGAAGCAAACTTTCCAGCCACAGATGAAATATAAAGGAAGGAGATAAGAGAGATGCTGAGGACATAGGGAAACTTTTTGGACGGGGTCAAAAAGATCATGTTCAAGAAACGGCTGCCTTGTAGGAGCAGATTTGGCTCTGCAGGGGATGGGAAATAAATGTCTCATATCCAATAAAGGTCATCAGGTTTGGTAAACTAAGATGCAGTTTACTTTTACCCCTCTAATGAATATGATGTGGTAAGGGAGAGTACGGATAAAATAGGACTCATGACTCATTATATGGTATTAAACTGGAACAACACTCATGACGAATGAATTATTTTCCCCAAATCTATTCTGCCGCACTCCGAATTGTCAAACCCTGAGGACACCCATCTTCTTTGTGAGCCTACAACCCCCAATCTCCGCAGCTAGCTTCACCTTTAGCCAAGCCCCCATTTGCTGGGGTGCTTTAAACACCTCGCCGGACACGGTTGCCCCCAGGACTTATTAGCTCAAAGGATGTAAATCACAGGGGTGAAGACAGATGAACCGAAGGTAAGACTGGGCAAACTCGGGTAGCCGAGGAAAGTACAGCAAGAAAGTTCCGGGAACTCCGAGGGAGAACACGGGTAAGGTCGAAGGTCACGCCAAAGGTCAAACCAGGAGATCATAGAGCTTTGCAGCACCAAGGATGAGATGGGATTGTAGTCTTGATTCAGACTGAGGTCGGTACAGGGGGCGGTCAGGATAGGCTAGCAAGGTCAGCAACGGATAACAATACGGGGAATCTCAGGATCAATCACACCCTGCTAAACTATATCACGGGCAAGGACACAGGGTGGAGGAACAACCTTTATATGATGGGAACTAACGGGACTGGCTAGGAGGAACACTTGACTCATAGGCTGGCTAAGGCAACTTGTGGTCTGATTGGTTGTAGACTTACAGGGTTTTGCCCACCGTAACACCAGGTCTCATTTGCCCTTTAAATCAGCTGTGTGCAGCGCTGCCGGAGGGCATAAGCTGTGCTTGCGTGCGAGCACGAGCACAGTGAGGAGAGGAGGATGAGGAAGCGCCGGAGCGGCTGTCGGGCGGAAGGAACCCCGGCCAGCCACCAGAGCCCACACTGCCTGGAGACACCATGGGACCGTGCTCCAGGTAAGTTTACCAAGACACGAATGCTGCATCGTCCCTCTGCGTTTGACCCAGCCATTTTGGATTTCGCAGGGTGTACGTACACGCTGCGCATGCGTAGATGGTCCATTGAGAGGGTGAGCCTACTATAATCCCCCAGCCCACCCTCCTTCTATGTACAGTCAGCGCCAGCCAGAGGTGCTTTCCGCCTTGTTATTGTCATTGTATAGACTGTCCTTTTAAACAAATAGGTAATTGCCTCCCATTGGATAATTACTGCATGGGTAATTATGGCCCTTATTTATGAAGTGTATTTAGTCTATTTAGCATCTTTCTGGGGGCTATAGCGCCAGTTTTGCCTGATGCTAACTGAATTGCTTTGATTGGTTCACTAGGTATTGGCAGGCCTGTGTCAGTGCCTGTGGGATCCATTGCTGATTTTTTCGACAGTTGGATGCACACATCGTATTTAATTATTTTTGCCACCCTGAAAAGTTTGGCTCTGTATTTTTCCAGCAACTTTCCTCATTACAGTTACAAGATATCACTGCTGAGGACAAAGGGGACAAACTTTGCTTTATGTTCAGGCTGCGTTTTAGTTGTTGTCCAAATTACATAATTACAGGAACCATGAAAAATGGTTTGGCGACATTAAGGTCCTGCATTTCCATTATTGACAAGTCCCAATGCAAGTTCTGCACAATAAATGTGTTTATATAATTATGAGCATTAAACACTACAATCCAGTTCTGGCCATTGTGCTCTATGGGATCTTGACCTACAGTGCTACCATAAACTGCCGCAGCTTCAACCAGAGCAACTGTGACCTGTATGGCGATAGTGTTAAATTAGATGCATGCTGGAGGCCGCATGTGTGCTGCCTGTTTTTTGGTTTAAATTGCACAGCAAGTTCTGTTGATGAAAAAAATTGGGGCTGATTGCATTATTAAGTGGAAGGAAAGTGGGGAAACATCCCCTTTGAAAAAGGAATGTGGTCAGAAAAAGTCTTGAATGATGTTGATCGGAGGTCACTCAAAGGCTTGGTGAAATCAAATCGTAGAAAAACAACAGTAAAAATAAGGGATGTGTTTAATAGTGAAAGTGAGAGTATTTCCACATGCACAATGCGAAGGGACTAAACAGCTGTGTAGCCTGAAAAAAACCACTTGTCAGTGAGGCTATCCAGCAACAACGACTTTAATTTTCTAGGAAGCGTAAAGATTAGTCTCTGGGGGAATGGAAGAAGTTGTAATCTGATGAGTCCAGATTTACCCTGTTCCAGAATGATGGCAAGAAGAAAAGCAGCTGAAGTGATGCCCCCATCATGCTTAGTGCAAGCTACTCCACAAGCCTGGGGTTGCTGCAGTTGGTCAGCTATAAATTCAGCTATTTTATATGACCAAAGCTGAATATATTAAATGACCTAATTATTCCATCAATGAATTTTTCTTCCCTGATGGCACATTGTGCTGAGATTGTGAAAGAGTGGTCCAGGGAGAATGAGACATCATTGTCATACACATATTGGCCAGACCTAAACCCAATTGAGAAGCTTTAGGATGTGCTGGAGAGGACTTTGCACAGTGCTCCATCATCAATACAAGCTCTTTGGAAAATATAGGTGCAACTCTGAGGAGAAACAAATGCTGTGACATTGCAGAAGCTTGTGGACACCATGCCACAGCCAATGTGTGTCGGAATCAAAGCTAAAGGCACTCCAACCCAAAATTAAAGTGTGTGACCTTTTTTTGGCCAGGCATTGTAGTTGGTTATTTTTAAAACCAGTGTGGGAAAAGTTGTGAGCTGTGACAGTATTGTTTTATTATGACATTTAGGTTAAGACTAGTGTTGGGTGAACACCTGTAAGTTCAGGCTCGCCATGTTCGACTGAGCTTTAAACAAAAGTCCAGTTCGGGTAACCCTGAATGTCTAGTGTTGGGTGAACACCTGTAAGTTCAGGTTTGGCAATTTTGACCAAGCTTTGAATAAAAGTTCAGTTCGGGAACCCAAATTTTGGGATCTAAAAATGACAGGACCCTCTCCCCCCATTCCTCACCTGCCCGTCGCCAGAATTTATTTTAAAATGTGGACGGGTAAGGAATCCGAGGAGTCCTGGAGGGCAGGTGACAAATGCAGAGCATTCGGCGGTACATTTACCTGAGCCCTGCAATCTGTCAGTCTGCGTTCTTTATGCTGTCAAAATGTCTACGGCTGGGGCTTCAGAAAGATGGCGGCCCCCATGAGTGAGGACACTTTACATTGTAAGCTGGTGCCATTGGTCTCACTCATGGGGCAACCACTTTTCTGATGTCTCGACCGTAGACAATGTGACAGAGGAAAGAATGTCGGCTGCCGACGGGATCGCGGGGCTCAGGTAAGATGTACAGCCACTTCCTGTGTCTGCACACTTTAGGTTAAACTTTTCTGGGTTCGGTTCGAATGCTGAAATCAAACATGGACTTCTGGCTAAACTCAGTTTTCGGGTTTGGGAACCCGAACCCGCATAGTTCAGTACGAACCCATACTTTGTGGTTCGGTTTCACCCAACACTAGTTAAGACTATAAACACAATGGGATGCGATGTGATAAGCCCAACATGGGGGATGGGGGGACACAGCAATTCAGAATGACGGTCCCGAACCAGCTGTCAAGTATTGCACAATTCTATGAGACCCTCCAGAATCAAACAGTTTTACAATCGTTAATTGAACTGATAATTCTATGAAAAATACATAGCATCTGTCCACTTAATGTAACAGATGTGACATATATTAAAAACACAAGATACATCAGAACGTTCTGTACTCTAATAATCACCATGAAAACTACCGGTATATCTGTAAATGTATTCCAAAACGTCTAACTGTCATGAGAATATAAATTGTGTGTAAACTGGTATATATATGTGTTGTGTGTGTATGTGTGAATATACATATATATATATATATATATATATATATATATATATATATATATTGGTATATAACTATTTTGTCATGGCATCAATAGCAAGTTAGTGGAAAGTTGTTTGGAATGTGAGCATCAATTGGGTTTTGGGCTCTCTTGGAATTTCCAGGAATTCAGAGATGTTTTAGCACAGAATCAGACAAGGAGGGTTTTGCAGTTTATAGGAATATTCAGGAATTCAGAGGCGTTTCAGCTCAAATCCCTAAAAATTTTTATGGGCCATAATTTTCTGTCAGGATGCTCTGGTATCAATGAAGTATGGATTCTTGCCCAAGTTCTGCAGAACCTGGTCCCAGTGTCCACTAGAATAGCATGTATGGATGTGTCCAGACCTCCAGGTTCTGAATATGGGTTTTGCTTAGGATTCATATTTATTGCAAACTCGTAATTCTTTAATAAATACCGGCACTGGTCTGGCTGGCTTACGCCTAGAAGCTGTGTGCTGAGAGAAGGCTCTCAGCAGGGGTTGATCTTCAGGCCAGACCTTCCGGCTCAATCCCCAGCAATAAGTAAGAATTCTAACAGGGATTCTTTGGAAGCCACAACCCCCCATGGAGGCACTGCGCGGCTGTTTTTTTACTGGTATCAGCCGGTGCTGATTTCTCCCCATACAATAAATCAGGGTGCATTCCACTAAGACCTGTTGTTGCATTTATTGGCATATCAGAGATGAGATATAAGATATTCCTCACACTAACTAACGGATTTGATAGAGGGTCTTGTGTTGTAACTACTTCAAATGTCTTGCTACTGTATTATTAACTTTTCTTTAGTTTAGTTTAGTTTCATCATAGCGTAAGAACTGACTGATGTGATGTTTTTGCTGTCTAAGCTGTCTAACTGGTTTTAATCTAATTGTTTGCTGGTATAAGTTGTTTATCCAGGGTTTAATTTGCATTTTGTACACAACATATCACGTTCTATCTACCACTGTCTCGGTCTCTTTCAGTTATCAAGACTCAAGAGCCTAAAAAAAATCAATCAATTGTTGTTATGTATGTTATGTATATTGGCGAGATTATATAACATAATTATAGAAATATCAGATATATTGAGGAATTTACATGTGCATTTGTGTTTGTGAATTATGCAATTAGTAGAGATGAGCGAGTAGTGAAATATTCGAAATTTCGAATTTCGATTCGAATAGACCGCGTTACTCGACTACTCGACCGAATATCGAATCCCATTATAGTCTATGGGAAAAAAATGCTCGACACTTGGAAATCTCAATTCGACCACTTGGAGGTCACCAAGTCCACCCTGAAACATCAGAAAATGATGCCAACACTGCTGGAATGCAACTGGGACAGCAGGGGAAGCATGTCTGGGTGCATATAACGCGCCCAAGTCGCACTATTACGCCACTATCACAGCCTCTCAACAATACACTCCAAACACAATATTACTTCTACGTAAAGTGAGACAAGACAAGGAAACCTTCTTTCCTCTACATTGCCATGGACCCCAAGCCAAACTGTACAAAAAAGAAGAACAAAATTCTGCACCCCTTAAAATCACGTTGCCTAATGACAACCACAGATGGCATAGGCAAGGGGGAAAATAAATAGACCCCACCCCTAATTGTCATTGTGTGTGTGTGTGTGTGTGTGTGTGTGAGATGTGGTCAGACATGTCCTCTTGTGTCATTGTGTCACCCCAGCAGTAAGGGAAGCTTAAAGGAGGAGGTTTGTTACAGTGTGTCACCCCAGCAGTAAGGGAAGCTTACAGGAGGAGGTTTGTTACAGTGTGTCACCCCAGCAGTAAGGGAAGCTTACAGGAGGGGGTTTGTTACAGTGTGTCACCCCGGCAGTCAGGGAAGCTTACAGGAGGAGGTTTGTTACAGTGTGTCACCCCAGCAGTAAGGGAAGCTTAGAGCTGAGACCTCTTAAAAATTGTGTGGAGGCCCAAGATCTGAGACCTCTTAAAAATTGTGTGGAGGCCCAAGAGCTGAGACCTTTTAAAAATTGTGTGGAGGCCCAAGAGCTGAGACCTTTTAAAAATTGTGTGGAGGCCCAAGAGCTGAGACCTCTCAAACATTGTGTGGAGTCCCACGAGCTGAGACCTCTTAAACATTGTGTGGAGGCCCAAGAGCTGAGACCTTTTAAAAATTGTGTGGAGTCCCAAGAGCTGAGACCTTTTAAAAATTGTGTGGAGGCCCAAGATCTGAGACCTCTCAAACATTGTGTGGAGGCCCAAGAGCTGAGACCTCTTAAAAATTGTGTGGAGGCCCAAGAGCTGAGACCTCTCAAACATTGTGTGGAGGCCCAAGAGCTGAGACCTTTTAAAAATTGTGTGGAGGCCCAAGAGCTGAGACCTCTTAAAAATTGTGTGGAGGCCCAAGAGCTGAGACCTTTTAAAAATTGTGTGGAGGCCCAAGAGCTGAGACCTTTTAAAAATTGTGTGGAGGCCCAAGAGCTGAGACCTTTTAAAAATTGTGTGGAGTCCCAAGAGCTGAGACCTTTTAAAAATTGTGTGGAGGCCCAAGAGCTGAGACCTCTCAAACATTGTGTGGAGGCCCAAGAGCTGAGACCTTTTAAAAATTGTGTGGAGTCCCAAGAGCTGAGACCTTTTAAAAATTGTGTGGAGGCCCAAGAGCTGAGACCTCTCAAACATTGTGTGGAGGCCCAAGAGCTGAGACCTCTTAAAAATTGTGTGGAGGCCCAAGAGCTGAGACCTCTCAAACATTGTGTGGAGGCCCAAGAGCTGAGACCTCTTAAAAATTGTGTGGAGGCCCAAGAGCTGAGACCTTTTAAAAATTGTGTGGAGGCCCAAGAGCTGAGACCTTTTAAAAATTGTGTGGAGGCCCAAGAGCTGAGACCTCTCAAACATTGTGTGGAGGCCCAAGAGCTGAGACCTTTTAAAAATTGTGTGGAGGCCCAAGAGCTGAGACCTCTCAAACATTGTGTGGAGGCCCAAGAGCTGAGACCTTTTAAAAATTGTGTGGAGGCCCTAGAGCTGAGACCTCTCAAACATTGTGTGGAGGCCCAAGAGCTGAGACCTTTTAAAAATTGTGTGGAGGCCCAAGAGCTGAGACCTTTTAAAAATTGTGTGGAGGCCCAAGAGCTGAGACCTCTCAAACATTGTGTGGAGGCCCAAGAGCTGAGACCTCTTAAACATTGTGTGGAGGCCCAAGAGCTGAGACCTTTTAAAAATTGTGTGGAGTCCCAAGAGCTGAGACCTTTTAAAAATTGTGTGGAGGCCCAAGAGCTGAGACCTCTCAAACATTGTGTGGAGGCCCAAGAGCTGAGACCTCTTAAAAATTGTGTGGAGGCCCAAGAGCTGAGACCTTTTAAAAATTGTGTGGAGGCCCAAGAGCTGAGACCTTTTAAAAATTGTGTGGAGGCCCAAGAGCTGAGACCTCTCAAACATTGTGTGGAGGCCCAAGAGCTGAGACCTTTTAAAAATTGTGTGGAGGCCCAAGAGCTGAGACCTCTCAAACATTGTGTGGAGGCCCAAGAGCTGAGACCTCTCAAACATTGTGTGGAGGCCCAAGAGCTGAGACCTTTTAAAAATTGTGTGGAGGCCCAAGAGCTGAGACCTCTCAAACATTGTGTGGAGGCCCAAGAGCTGAGACCTTTTAAAAATTGTGTGGAGGCCCTAGAGCTGAGACCTCTCAAACATTGTGTGGAGGCCCAAGAGCTGAGACCTTTTAAAAATTGTGTGGAGGCCCAAGAGCTGAGACCTTTTAAAAATTGTGTGGAGGCCCAAGAGCTGAGACCTCTCAAACATTGTGTGGAGGCCCAAGAGCTGAGACCTCTTAAAAATTGTGTGGAGGCCCAAGAGCTGAGACCTTTTAAAAATTGTGTGGAGTCCCAAGAGCTGAGACCTTTTAAAAATTGTGTGGAGGCCCAAGAGCTGAGACCTCTCAAACATTGTGTGGAGGCCCAAGAGCTGAGACCTCTTAAAAATTGTGTGGAGGCCCAAGAGCTGAGACCTCTCAAACATTGTGTGGAGGCCCAAGAGCTGAGACCTCTTAAAAATTGTGTGGAGGCCCAAGAGCTGAGACCTTTTAAAAATTGTGTGGAGGCCCAAGAGCTGAGACCTTTTAAAAATTGTGTGGAGGCCCAAGAGCTGAGACCTCTCAAACATTGTGTGGAGGCCCAAGAGCTGAGACCTTTTAAAAATTGTGTGGAGGCCCAAGAGCTGAGACCTCTCAAACATTGTGTGGAGGCCCAAGAGCTGAGACCTTTTAAAAATTGTGTGGAGGCCCTAGAGCTGAGACCTCTCAAACATTGTGTGGAGGCCCAAGAGCTGAGACCTTTTAAAAATTGTGTGGAGGCCCAAGAGCTGAGACCTTTTAAAAATTGTGTGGAGGCCCAAGAGCTGAGACCTCTCAAACATTGTTTGGAGGCCCAAGAGCTGAGACCTCTTAAAAATTGTGTGGAGGCCCAAGAGCTGAGACCTTTTAAAAATTGTGTGGAGGCCCAAGAGCTGAGACCTTTTAAAAATTGTGTGGAGGCCCAAGAGCTGAGACCTCTCAAACATTGTGTGGAGGCCCAAGAGCTGAGACCTCTCAAACATTGTGTGGAGGCCCAAGAGCTGAGACCTTTTAAAAATTGTGTGGAGGCCCAAGAGCTGAGACCTCTCAAACATTGTGTGGAGGCCCAAGAGCTGAGACCTTTTAAAAATTGTGTGGAGGCCCTAGAGCTGAGACCTCTCAAACATTGTGTGGAGGCCCAAGAGCTGAGACCTCTTAAAAATTGTGTGGAGGCCCAAGAGCTGAGACCTTTTAAAAATTGTGTGGAGGCCCAAGAGCTGAGACCTTTTAAAAATTGTGTGGAGGCCCAAGAGCTGAGACCTTTTAAAAATTGTGTGGAGGCCCAAGAGCTGAGACCTCTCAAACATTGTGTGGAGGCCCAAGAGCTGAGACCTCTCAAACATTGTGTGGAGGCCCAAGAGCTGAGACCTTTTAAGAATTGTGTGGAGGCCCAAGAGCTGAGACCTCTCAAACATTGTGTGGAGGCCCAAGAGCTGAGACCTTTTAAAAATTGTGTGGAGGCCCAAGAGCTGAGACCTCTCAAACATTGTGTGGAGGCCCAAGAGCTGAGACCTTTTAAAAATTGTGTGGAGGCCCAAGAGCTGAGACCTTTTAAAAATTGTGTGGAGGCCCACGAGCTGAGACCTCTTAAAAATTGTGTGGAGGCCCAAGAGCTGAGACCTCTCAAACATTGTGTGGAGGCCCAAGAGCTGAGACCTCTCAAACATTGTGTGGAGGCCCAAGAGCTGAGCACTTATTAGTGCTGCAGCTACGGCTGCTTTAGTGAGGGGTAGCTGCTGCTGCTGGAATAGGGACAGAAAGACTTCAGTGGTGTATTACCACCTATATACAAAACTATATACACTCTGCTCAAAACGGCTGCTTTAGTGAGGGGTAGCTGCTGATGCTGGAATAGGGACAGAAAGACTTCAGTGGTGTATTAGCACCTATATACAAAACTATATTTTGCACTACTGTTTTGTGTCCTCTGTGCCAACAAAACACTGTTTTATACACGGTGCGTATAGGCACCATTTCACCTTCTGGCAGTATACGGCTGTATAGCCAGGTGTTTTTCTTAAAAAATATTTTTTATATTTGGCACTACTGTTTTGTGTCCTCTTTACCAACAAAACCTTGTTATATACCCGGTGCGTATAGGCACCATTTCACCTTCTGGCAGTATACGGCTGTATAGCCAGGTGTTTTTCTTAAAAATATTTTTTATATTTGGCACTACTGTTTTGTGTCCTCTTTACCAACAAAACCTTGTTATATACCCGGTGCGTATAGGCACCATTTCACCTTCTGGCAGTATACGGCTGTATAGCCAGGTGTTCTTCTTAAAAATATTTTTATATTTGGCATAACGCGTGGCCAAAAAAGTAAAACGTCTGAAATGCGGAGGGCTAGCGCAAAGGGACGTGGACGAGGACAGGGGCGCGGAAATGCTGGTGGGGGCACAAACCGCGTTGAAGCCAGTGGGGATACAATGCGTGCTGGTGAGGGGCAGCCAGCATTACGCTCATCCAGCTTCCCTGCCTTTATGGGACAGTTATGCGGGGGGCGGGGTACACCTCTGTTAAAGCCTGAGCAGCGTGAACAGGTGGTGCAATGGATGGCCGATAACGCTTCCAGTCACTTGTTCACCACCCAGTCATCCACACAGTCTCACTCTGACCCTCCTTCCTCCCAACCTGGCCAACAGAGTCAGCCCACCCTTGACCCCTCCCAGGACCTCTTTTCGGGTCCTTTTCCAGATGTGCTGCAAGAATCCCAGGAGCTAGCAGAGGAATTTGTTTGTAGTGATGCCCAAACACTTGAGTATCCGCCATCTGCTAGTGACGTGGACCCGGAACCAGCATCTGCTATCATGAGCGATGATGATGAGACGCAGTTGCCATCAAGGGAGGCTGTTGGAATGTCCAGTGGGCAGGAGGAGGAGCAGAGAGAGGAAGTGGAAGAGGAGGTGGTGGACGACGAAATGACCGACCCCACTTGGACAGGGGTGATGTCCAGCGGGGAAAGCAGTGGAGATGCGCATCACCGAATAAGGCAGCAAGAGGCAGAGGACAGTCTAGAGGCAGAGGACAGTCCAGACAGAGAAGGCAGGCCACAGCCAGCAGGGCCGAAGCTCTTCCCGGCAGCAGGCAGTCGCGCGAAGCTCCCCCATCGAGGCCTCGTACTTCTGTGGTGTGGAGATTTTTTAATGTTTGCGCGGATGACAAACTGAGCGCGGTTTGCGCAATCTGCCACTCAAAACTGAGTAGGGGCTCTGAGAAGAGCAATCTGACCACCTCAGGCATGCGCCGTCACTTGGAATTCAAGCACTGGGCTGAGTGGGAGAGAGCAAATGCAATACAACCTGCGCCCGGTCTTGCTGCCACTGCCTCTTCCCCTTTGTTGTGTGCTGCCACTGCGGTCCAGACCTCCAGCCAGGACACCTCCACATCTGCCTCTGCCTCGGCTACTTTGGGGCCTTCTCCTTCAGCCCCCCCTTCCCCCGCATCTTCGTCTGCACCTTCCATCTCCTCGTCCCATCAACTGTCCATCTCGCAGGCGTTCAACCGCAGGCGGAAGTACGCCTCCAGTCACCCCCAAGCCCAAGCCTTAACCTGCCTCATCTCCAAACTGCTGGCCCTGGAGATGTTGCCGTTTAGGCTTGTGGAGACGCAGGCCTTCCGCGACCTGATGGCGGCTGCCGCACCTCGCTATTCCGTCCCTAGCCGCCACTATTTTTCCTGGTGTGGCGTCCCCGCCCTGCACCAGCACGTGTCGCGTAACATCAGGCGGACCCTGAGGTACGCAGTCAGCGCAAAGGTCCACTTGACCACCGACTCGTGGACAAGCGCTTGCGGCCAAGGACGCTACATCTCTTTGACGGCACACTGGGTGAATGTTGTGGAAGCGGGGACGGGGTCGCAAACAGGGACGGCCTACATACCACCCCCGCCCAAGATTGCCAGCACAGGTTCTGATAGACCCCCCTCCTCTTCCTCCTCCTCCTCCTCCTCCTCCTCCTCCTCTGCCTTAACATCGCCCTCAGCCCCTAGCTGGAAGCGTTGCAGCACTGGCACGGGGAGACGTCAGCAGGCGGTGCTTAAGCTCATCAGCTTGGGCGACAGGAAGCACAGCGCCGCAGAGGTGAGGCACGCCATATTGCAGCAGACAGAGATGTGGCTGTCGCCGCTGCAGCTAGGACCAGGCATGGTCGTGTGCGATAACGGCCGTAACCTGGTGGCGGCTCTGGAGCTTGCAGAACTCAATCACGTACCATGCCTGGCCCACGTTTTTAATTTGGTAGTACAAAAGTTTCTAAAGACTTACCCCAACCTGGCAGAGCTACTGGTCAAAGTGCGGCGCTTGTGCGCTCACTTTCGGAAGTCAACTGTAGCTGCTGCTAGCTTAAAAAAAAATCCAGCAACGCCTCCATTTGCCTCAACATCGGCTGTTGTGCGACCTGCCCACTCGCTGGAATTCCACCTATTGCATGTTGGCCAGGGTGTGTGAGCAGCAGAAAGCATTGATGGAGTACCAGATGATGCATCCACGCGTGCCTCCAACTCAGCTCCCTCAGTTTGCCAACCACGAGTGGCCATGGATGGCAGACATATGCGATGTATTGCGTATCTTTGAGGAGTCCACTAAGAAGGTCAGCAGCGAGGACGCTATAGTGAGCGTAACCATCCCGCTCCTAGGCGTCCTTAAAGAATCGCTCATCGCAATAAGGGAGAACGCATTGCACACAGAGGAGATGGGGGTAGGAGGAGACGCAACGCAGGTAGACAGTCAGACCACACTTTTGTCTGCTGCTCGGTGGCAGTTGCAGGAGGAGGATGAGGAGGAGGAGGACAACGTGGAGGTGGCTGTGGAAGAGGATGCTGGCGGCGAGGGTAGCAGTCAGGCTGTGTGCGTCCCATTGGTTCAGCGCGGATGGGGCGGAGAGGAGGAGGAAGAGGAGGAAATGGAAAATGATCCTTCTGGTGGGGGCAGTGAGGTCATGCCTACTCAGAGTCTGGCACACATGGCTGACTTCATGCTGGGCTGCTTTTCCCGGGACATACGTGTTGTCCGGATATTGGAGAACAAACTATACTGGGTCTTCGCACTCCTGGACCCCCGGTATAAAGATAACTTCTCCTCTTTTATTCCGGTAGAGGAGAGGACGAATCGATTACTGGAATACCAGAGGGAACTCTTGCAGAACATGATGCAGATTTTCCCACCCAGCATCGCTGGCGGCAGAGAGGAGAGTGTCTCCCAGAGTCTGACAACATCGATCAGGCCCACAGCCACCAGGGGAACACTCTCCAAGGTGTGGGACACGTTCATGTCACCCCCTCGTGCAACTTCCATCACTGCGGGGCCCGCTATCAGCAGGAGGGACAAGTATCGGCGGATGTTGCGGGACTACCTGGCAGACCACACCCCTGTCCTCCCCGATCCCTCGGCGACCTACACTTACTGGGTCTCCAAGTTGGACACGTGGCTGGAACTGTCCCTGTACGCCTTGGAGGTGCTTGCCTGCCCTGCCGCCAGCGTGCTATCAGAAAGGGTGTGTTCAGCGCAGCCGGGGGCATTATAACCGATAAGCGCAGCCGCCTGTCAACCGACAGTGCCGACAGGCTGACGCTAATCAAAATGAACAGCAAGTGGATTGACCCGGACTTTGCTTGTACAACAGTGGAAAGCAGCCAAGAGTGAAGTGCCATCTGTATGAAGTGCCATTTCCTCCTCCTCCTCCTCCTCCTCCTCCTCCTCCTTAACCGCCGTAGAATTGCTGTATTAATGAAAAAAATTATGGCTCACCTCTTAGGCTTAATACAATCAATTTTTAAGAGGTCTCAACTCTTGGGCCTCCACACAATTTTTAAAAGGTCTCAGCTCTTGGGCCTCCACACAATTTTTAAGAGGTCTCAGCTCTTGGGCCTCCACACAATTTTTAAGAGGTCTCAGCTCTTGGGCCTCCACACAATTTTTAAAAGGTCTCAGCTCTTGGGCCTCCACACAATTTTTAAAAGGTCTCAGCTCTTGGGCCTCCACACAATTTTTAAAAGGTCTCAGCTCTTGGGCCTCCACACAATGTTTGAGAGGTCTCAGCTCTTGGGCCTCCACACAATTTTTAAAAGGTCTCAGCTCTTGGGCCTCCACACAATGTTTGAGAGGTCTCAGCTCTTGGGCCTCCACACAATTTTTAAAAGGTCTCAGCTCTTGGGCCTCCACACAATTTTTAAGAGGTCTCAGCTCGTGGGCCTCCACACAATTTTTAAAAGGTCTCAGCTCTTGGGCCTCCACACAATGTTTGAGAGGTCTCAGCTCTTGGGCCTCCACACAATTTTTAAAAGGTCTCAGCTCTAGGGCCTCCACACAATTTTTAAGAGGTCTCAGCTCGTGGGCCTCCACACAATTTTTAAGAGGTCTCAGCTCTTGGGCCTCCACACAATTTTTAAAAGGTCTCAGCTCTTGGGCCTCCACACAATTTTTAAAACATAGCAGCCCTAATAAGGGCTCTCAATGACTCTCTTGTCTTCTGGTAGCTGGTATATATGGTGGTAAATGCGATATTCTGAGCTTCTGGGGCCCTGCCTGACTACATAGGATATGAGATATATACTGTTCAACATAGCAGCACTAATAAGGGATTAAGGACTGTCTTGTCTTCTGGTAGCTGGTATATATGGTGGTAAAAGGTATATTCTGAGCTTCTGGGGCCCTGCCTGCCTACATATGAGCTATATACTGTTCAGCATAGTAGCCCTAATAAGGGCTCTCAATGACTCTCTTGTCTTCTGGTAGCTGGTATATATGGTGGTAAAAGGTATATTCTGAGCTTCTGGGGCCCTGCCTGACTACATAGGATATGAGCTATATACTGTTCAACATAGTAGCCCTAATAAGGGCTCTTAAGGACTGTCTTGTCTTCTGGTAGCTGGTATATATGGTGGTAAAAGGTATATTCTGAGCTTCTGGGGCCCTGCCTGAATACATAGAATATGAGCTATATACTGTTCAACGTAGCAGCCCTAATAAGGGCTCTTAAGGACTCTCTTGTCTTCTGGTAGCTGGTATATATGGTGGTAAAAGGTATATTCTGAGCTTCTGGGGCCCTGCCTGACTACATAGAAAATGAGCTATATACTGTTCAGCGTAGCAGCCCTAATAAGGGCTCTTAAGGACTGTCTTGTCTTCTGGTAGCTGGTATATATGGTGGTAAAAGGTATATTCTGAGCTTCTGGGGCCCTGCCTGACTACATAGAAAATGAGCTATATACTGTTCAACATAGCAGCACTAATAAGGGATTAAGGACTGTCTTGTCTTCTGGTAGCTGGTATATATGGTGGTAAAAGGTATATTCTGAGCTTCTGGGGCCCTGCCTGACTACATAGAAAATGAGCTATATACTGTACAACATAGCAGCCCTAATAAGGGCTCTTAAGGACTCTCTTGTCTTCTGGTAGCTGGTATATATGGTGGTAAAAGGTATATTCTGAGCTTCTGGGGCCCTGCCTGACTACATAGGATATGAGCTATATACTGTTCAACATAGTAGCCCTAATAAGGGCTCTTAAGGACTGTCTTGTCTTCTGGTAGCTGGTATATATGGTGGTAAAAGATATATTCTGAGCTTCTGGGGCCCTGCCTGACTACATAGAAAATGAGCTATATACTGTACAACATAGCAGCCCTAATAAGGGCTCTTAAGGACTCTCTTGTCTTCTGGTAGCTCGTATATATGGTGGTAAAAGGTATATTCTGAGCTTCTGGGGCCCTGCCTGACTACATAGGATATGAGCTATATACTGTTCAACATAGTAGCCCTAATAAGGGCTCTTAAGGACTGTCTTGTCTTCTGGTAGCTGGTATATATGGTGGTAAAAGGTATATTCTGAGCTTCTGGGGCCCTGCCTGACTACATAGAAAATGAGCTATATACTGTTCAACATAGCAGCACTAATAAGGGATTAAGGACTGTCTTGTCTTCTGGTAGCTGGTATAAATGGTGGTAAAAGGTATATTCTGAGCTTCTGGGGCCCTGCCTGACTACATAGAAAATGAGCTATATACTGTACAACATAGCAGCCCTAATAAGGGCTCTTAAGGACTCTCTTGTCTTCTGGTAGCTGGTATATATGGTGGTAAAAGGTATATTCTGAGCTTCTGGGGCCCTGCCTGACTACATAGGATATGAGCTATATACTGTTCAACATAGTAGCCCTAATAAGGGCTCTTAAGGACTGTCTTGTCTTCTGGTAGCTGGTATATATGGTGGTAAAAGGTATATTCTGAGCTTCTGGGGCCCTGCCTGACTACATAGAAAATGAGCTATATACTGTACAACATAGCAGCCCTAATAAGGGCTCTTAAGGACTCTCTTGTCTTCTGGTAGCTGGTATATATGGTGGTAAAAGGTATATTCTGAGCTTCTGGGGCCCTGCCTGACTACATAGGATATGAGCTATATACTGTTCAACATAGTAGCCCTAATAAGGGCTCTTAAGGACTGTCTTGTCTTCTGGTAGCTGGTATATATGGTGGTAAAAGGTATATTCTGAGCTTCTGGGGCCCTGCCTGACTACATAGAAAATGAGCTATATACTGTTCAGCGTAGCAGCCCTAATAAGGGCTCTTAAGGACTGTCTTGTCTTCTGGTAGCTGGTATATATGGTGGTAAAAGGTATATTCTGAGCTTCTGGGGCCCTGCCTGACTACATAGAAAATGAGCTATATACTGTTCAACATAGCAGCACTAATAAGGGATTAAGGACTGTCTTGTCTTCTGGTAGCTGGTATATATGGTGGTAAAAGGTATATTCTGAGCTTCTGGGGCCCTGCCTGACTACATAGAAAATGAGCTATATACTGTACAACATAGCAGCCCTAATAAGGGCTCTTAAGGACTCTCTTGTCTTCTGGTAGCTGGTATATATGGTGGTAAAAGGTATATTCTGAGCTTCTGGGGCCCTGCCTGACTACATAGGATATGAGCTATATACTGTTCAACATAGTAGCCCTAATAAGGGCTCTTAAGGACTGTCTTGTCTTCTGGTAGCTGGTATATATGGTGGTAAAAGGTATATTCTGAGCTTCTGGGGCCCTGCCTGACTACATAGAATATGAGCTATATACTGTTCAACGTAGCAGCCCTAATAAGGGCTCTTAAGGACTCTCTTGTCTTCTGGTAGCTGGTATATATGGTGGTAAAAGGTATATTCTGAGCTTCTGGGGCCCTGCCTGACTACATAGAATATGAGCTATATACTGTTCAGCGTAGCAGCCCTAATAAGGGCTCTTAAGGACTGTCTTGTCTTCTGGTAGCTGGTATATATGGTGGTAAAAGGTATATTCTGAGCTTCTGGGGCCCTGCCTGACTAAATAGAAAATGAGCTATATACTGTTCAGCGTAGCAGCCCTAATAAGGGCTATTAAGGACTGTCTTGTCTTCTGGTAGCTGGTATATATGGTGGTAAAAGGTATATTCTGAGCTTCTGGGGCCCTGCCTGACTAAATAGAAAATGAGCTATATACTGTTCAGCGTAGCAGCCCTAATAAGGGCTATTAAGGACTGTCTTGTCTTCTGGTAGCTGGTATATATGGTGGTAAAAGGTATATTCTGAGCTTCTGGGGCCCTGCCTGACTACATAGAATATGAGCTATATACTGTTCAGCGTAGCAGCCCTAATAAGGGCTCTTAAGGACTGTCTTGTCTTCTGGTAGCTGGTATATATGGTGGTAAAAGCTATATTCTGAGCTTCTGGGGCCCTGCCTGACTACATAGAATATGAGCTATATACTGTTCAACGTAGCAGCCCTAATAAGGGCTCTTAAGGACTCTCTTGTCTTCTGGTAGCTGGTATATATGGTGGTAAAAGGTATATTCTGAGCTTCTGGGGCCCTGCCTGACTACATAGAAAATGAGCTATATACTGTTCAGCGTAGCAGCCCTAATAAGGGCTCTTAAGGACTGTCTTGTCTTCTGGTAGCTGGTATATATGGTGGTAAAAGGTATATTCTGAGCTTCTGGGGCCCTGCCTGACTACATAGAAAATGAGCTATATACTGTTCAGCGTAGCAGCCCTAATAAGGGCTCTTAAGGACTGTCTTGTCTTCTGGTAGCTGGTATATATGGTGGTAAAAGGTATATTCTGAGCTTCTGGGGCCCTGCCTGACTACATAGAATATGAGCTATATACTGTTCAACGTAGCAGCCCTAATAAGGGCTCTTAAGGACTGTCTTGTCTTCTGGTAGCTGGTATATATGGTGGTAAAAGGTATATTCTGAGCTTCTGGGGCCCTGCCTGACTACATAGAAAATGAGCTATATACTGTTCAGCGTAGCAGCCCTAATAAGGGCTCTTAAGGACTGTCTTGTCTTCTGGTAGCTGGTATATATGGTGGTAAAAGGTATATTCTGAGCTTCTGGGGCCCTGCCTGACTACATAGAATATGAGCTATATACTGTTCAGCGTAGCAGCCCTAATAAGGGCTCTTAAGGACTGTCTTGTCTTCTGGTAGCTGGTATATATGGTGGTAAAAGGTATATTCTGAGCTTCTGGGGCCCTGCCTGACTACATAGAATATGAGCTATATACTGTTCAGCGTAGCAGCCCTAATAAGGGCTCTTAAGGACTGTCTTGTCTTCTGGTAGCTGGTATATATGGTGGTAAAAGGTATATTCTGAGCTTCTGGGGCCCTGCCTGACTACATAGAATATGAGCTATATACTGTTCAGCGTAGCAGCCCTAATAAGGGCTCTTAAGGACTGTCTTGTCTTCTGGTAGCTGGTATATATGGTGGTAAAAGGTATATTCTGAGCTTCTGGGGCCCTGCCTGACTACATAGAAAATGAGCTATATACTGTTCAGCGTAGCAGCCCTAATAAGGGCTCTTAAGGACTGTCTTGTCTTCTGGTAGCTGGTATATATGGTGGTAAAAGGTATATTCTGAGCTTCTGGGGCCCTGCCTGACTACATAGAAAATGAGCTATATACTGTTCAGCGTAGTAGCCCTAATAAGGGCTCTTAAGGACTGTCTTGTCTTCTGGTAGCTGGTATATATGGTGGTAAAAGGTATATTCTGAGCTTCTGGGGCCCTGCCTGCCTACATATGAGCCATATACCGTTCAGCGTAGTAGCCCTAATAAGGGCTCTTAATGACTCTCTTGTCTTCTGGTAGCTGGTATAGATGGTGGTAAAAGCGATATTCCGAGCTTCTGGGGCCCTGCCAGCGACAACCTGTCTTTCCCTGCTGTGAGCGTCTGTCCCTCACTAAGTTCAAGCTGCTAATGCTGACGAAGAGGAAGTGCTGAGTTTTGTATATTCGAGGTCACATGGTTTTTCCAGCCAATGCGTGTAGACGCCGTTTTCGCGATGCCAGCGTCCTCCCAGGACCTGTCCCACCCCCCCTGCATGGTGATTGGTGTAAAAAACGCGCCAGGGAAGGTGGGAGGGGAAACGAATTGTGAGTGCGCCATCGCCGCTGTACTCGATCGAAATCGAGTATGACGAACAGCGTAGTATTCGATCGAATACCGGCTCGGTCGAATACTACTCGCTCATCACTAGCAATTAGTACATTCTTCAAAATAAAAAAAAATTTCTCTAGAAATATATTAACTGTATTTTTTGCACTATAAAAACAAACCTAACCATGAGACACACCCAGTGTTTGGAGGAGAAGAATAAGAAAAAATAATATTCTTAAGAGGAACAACACACCCAAGTTTTGGGATGTTGTTCCTCAATGAGGCGGCATCCTGAATTGAGATGCCCCGCTGTGTGTAACCCTAGCAGGTTGGCTCATATGCTTACCTTCCTGTCACTCCCATGGCGCAGACTCGGCAAGAACAAGCGCACTTTCACTCGGCTCCCTTTGGCTCCACTGACGGCTAAGCCGCCTGGATGGCTCAGCAGCCAAGCGGCACCCAAGAGAGCAGAGTGCATCGCCAGCCATATCCCCCACTCACCTTCTAGCCGTGGTGTGCCCTCGGTACCCATTTAGGCAGGGGCGGCTGCATGTGTGGCTAAAGGTGAGCAGGGATGTGGCCATGGTACAGAGACGGTGAGGGCTCTGGGAGAAGGTGAGTGTATTGGGGTTTCTTCAGGGGTTTACATAGCGGGGCATCCCAATTCGGAATGTCCCAAGGAGTGGAACTCGAATTGCCCTGGAGTTCTTTAGAAGTTCCTCTTTAAATACCCCCATACCCAGAGATGATAATAGGCAGTGGCAGAACCCCTCCATTCACCCCATAACAGGCAGTGTAGCAGAATCCCTGCAAACTTCTATAGCAAGCAGTAAGGAAGAATCCCCCTAATCCCCTATAACTAGCATTGTGACGGTATCATCCCAATGGGCACACAGGCCATGTGGCAGAATGCCCCCCATAACAAGCAGTTTAATAGAATCCCCCCCAAATCCCTTTGACAAGCAGAATGGCAGAATCTTCCCAATCTCCTATAACAGGCAATGTGGCAGAACCTCCCCCAGATCACCCAATAACAAGCAGTGTGCAGAATGCCCCCAATCCCCTATAACAAGCAGTGTGTCAGAATCCCTCCAATACCCTATAACAAGCATTATAGCAGAATGCCCCCAAAACCCCTAGAACAAGCAGCATGCAAACTCACCATGCTGAGGTAGGATGGGAGGGAAGACAAATAAAAAACTCTTTACCTTTTCCAGGATCCATCGATGCTCTATGTGCATGCGCACCCTCCCGCCTATTCACACGGGCAGCGCACAGAGCGGGGAAAGCCGATCTGGGCAGTAAATTCAAGATGGCTGAGTTAAGAAGGTATGTATTTTATGTTGTAAATAGCCAACTTGCACTCCAATGCCACTGTTTGCCCTGAGTCTTATGATGTTCCTGCAACCCGCCGGAACCAGGGCTGCAAGGACAATCAGATGACGAAAGACAATCATCGGCATGGTAAGGTGAGTTGACATTAGCTCCAAAAGATGTGCAAACATTTCCCCTCCCCACAAACTTTATGGAGCGAAAACTACGGTACTTAAAGTGGACCAAAACCCAGCGTGGTCAGCCCAGGAATCTTATAATCGATTCCCTCCCCCCAGGGCATCCAAAATCAGGAAGCCCCGCTGTGTGAAACCCCCCAGGTCGCCCTGTTCCTTATCTTGCTTCCCGGTCCAACGGCGCATCCCCGCTATCCCTCTAGCAGGGCGCGTGCCAGCGCCAGCAATTTGTAAATGGCCAGCGCGGGCACGCTCCCTGTTAGAGGGAAGCGGTGGATGTGTCCACAAGCATGTTTGGAGATGCTGGACGCTGGCCTTAGCGAGCGTGCTGATTGGACGAGCGGCCATAGGACCGGGAAGAGGTGAGTTTGTTCTGACAATCTGGGGGGGTTTTCACACCTGGGCACCCCTGATTGGGGGGGCCCCGGGGGAAAGGACCACTTTTGGTCCACTTTAAAAAATTGGTGATGTGTTCAATGCTGATTCACCCCCCCCCCCCCCCCGCGTACACACACACACATACCCTTTTGAATACATATTTGACAGACTGGGGTTTATCAATTACCTTTCGGAGGAAGTTGGGTGATGTGGTTCTTAAGAACTTCAATGGGAGCATCTTGTGATGCACCATGAGAAGTAGCCGCTGGCATTTCCCGGTAGGCATACACCTTCTGTAGAATTCTATTCGGCTTTGATAGTGGAAGCATGCTAGAGGCCAAGGCACTAGCAGTGTAAGGGTTACTGACATGCAAAGGGCAAAGGGCCTATATTTCTATTTTATTCTCAGGATACGCAGAGCAGAGGTAATACCAGAATCTCAATGGATTTCTGCTGCAGGATTCTTCTATTGCGGCAGAGCGATTGTGTTGCTCAGTTTTGTAGAGACGTGAGTGTCGCCATGTTTACAGAATACAGACACACAATAGGATATTCTATAAATAGACATCATGTATCAGCATATACATTCTGTCATTTTGCCACAATGCATTTTCAGGTTTTCCTAGAATTTTGTTTATGATTTAATCATCAATGCTCTTTTTTGCTGGAAGCACAGGATACCAAAAAATGTACACACACCACATGCATCATTTTATTCAAATATTTGTCATCAGCCATGACTGCTCGGTCTTAAAGTGGAGTAAAACCCCCTACTGCCGGCCCTGGAATCTAAAAGGCTGCTAACCTGCTAAGTGAAACCCTCGGGGTTGCCGCAAACTCACCTTTCCTGGTGGCTCCCGCAATGCTGAGGCTATCTAAATGCAAGGAACGGGAGGGTGTGGGACGGCATTGTGCCAGGCTCATGGGGCCCCAGCAATGACCATTGCAATCATTCAACCTCATCCCTTAACCTCAATCTTCATCCGAAATGTGGTCCTGGCTGCCAGCGGTCAAGTGATCTGGGGTCACTTTCTCTTTCACAGTCAAGGATGGCCCACGTGACCGCCGGCAGCCAATCACAGGACCACATTTCGGTGGAGGAGTGAGGTTAAGGTAAGGATTTTGGGGGGGTTGCGAGTGTCATTACACGGAGGGTCTCTAGCAATCTGGATGCCCCAAGCCTGTCATGATGCTGTCCTAAAGTTGTTAGTTAGAACACGGGTGTGGGACTGTTTTAAAGTCCGGGTCCAGGCACACACTAGTTGTCTTCCATCGTATCCCCCTTGAGAACATTGAAAATTGAACCATTTCAAAGCATCTCAAAATCTCTGATTATATGTAAATAGCTTATGTATTCTAAGCAAAGCCATCTTTTAGATTGTGGCTGACCTGGCAGGGGCATGACACAACTTATGAATCCTGAGCATGTGCGGCTGTGGTCAGAGACAGCTGCGGGACCACTGTTGTTTTCCGTGCTTGCTTGCACTGACAGCTCCAAGGGTCTTGGAGAAATAACATTGAAAAGAGGGAAACTTTTGAAGGCCTGCAATGGCTTCTACCTGGTGCTGCAGGAAATTGAGGTGAGGGATGTGGGACAGGCATCAGCCTTATTTGCTGCCCAATTATTGTCATTTGGTTTACAGGCTGTTTAAAGTCCCCAGTACAATATATTAGTTTAAAGAGAAACATTGGAGGATCTGAAAGACTCCAGAGCCGTCCGAGTTCCACTTCTTGGGGCATCCCAAATTGCCTGCTGTGTGAAACTCCCCTGAACTCCAGTTTAATTCAACTGCTCCTGGAGCCCTCACTGCAACTGTGTGCTCCGGCCATATCTCCGCTCACATTTAGCCGGCCTTTCTGAATGGGCGGAGCAGACTTGGCTGCAAGGTAGACGAGCGATGTGGCTGGTGGTGCCGCTCTGCTGCTTAGCCATCAGCAGCACCCAAGGGAGCAAAGTGACAGCGAGCGAGTTGATTGGCTTGGAGTGCGGCTCAACCAATCGTACTCGCTCTCACCCGAGTCTGCCGAGTCAGGAGTGGCAGAAAGGTGAGTAAACGGGGTAACCTGGGGGGGTACACACAGCGGGGCATCCCAGTATGGAATGCCACCACACAGAGGGACAACACATGGGAAAATGTCTTCCACTCACTGGCAGTGTAAATAAGATCCCAAATCCAGGCAAGGTTTGGACACACTTCCCAGTTGTTGCAGCACTTGTTCCCAGTGGCCGGTGGGCGTGGCCCATATGAAAACAGTGGAAGCCGCCCATAGACATAGGCCAAGGAGATGGGGCAAAAGCAGTGGCGTTGGCAGGCAGGCATACATCGGTTACCCTGCCCGCCACCTTATTGTTGTACAGCACTCGGGGGCCGCATACTGGCCACCACCCAACCTCCCGTATCTGGCGCTCACCAGCTCTGTGGTATGCTCTATGACCAGTCCACTCCTGCTGTGAAACCCATGTGCATGTCAACCAATATGATATCAAAGTCCTGACCCTTGATAGGGCACTGTACAACCTTTGCTCTGCCACTATTAGGCCCTCTAAATCCCTGACTTAAAGTGTAAGTAAGAACATCTGGCCTTGTCTATCTCCGAGAACAAGCAACACAAAGCCGCAGAAAGCAATAACAAAGATAAATAACTTGGCAGTAACATTTCAGCTCCAGCAATTTTTCCATTTATATTTCCTGACTGAATCTTGTAGCTGTCGTCAGTGCGTCCCTAACTTTGAGCCGGCATCAAGAAAGCCATTTCATGTCCAATAGTTCTGTGAACGCCACAGTCACCGGGGACAAGCCCGCATATCTAATGGCGCTCAACATAATATATCTGCCCGCGTCACCTATGCAGTTTTCTCACCCTGTCACATCCAATTTTATGTCTGGAGACTGTGTGTCGGGCTTGTTCAGTGGGCCCGAAAAAAACTCTTATTACCACTTTGTTTTGGAAATTTGTAATTTCTGCTATTTCATGGCAACGGGTTTTTTCTCTTCTAGGAAAAAAATACTCTGTAGTAAAGCTTACTAGTTCTGCATTTCAAAAGCACTAACATAGATGTAAAGCCCCGTGACGAATCAGAGGGTTTGGCTACACCACAGAGGCGATGGGTCTTTATGGAAAGATGTGTCACTTCTGGTCCATTAACCCCCTGCTTTATGTATTTGCTTACAGTCATGCCTGGACCAGTAGCTGCCTAGGTTCATCCAACATGTGACCTGTCCCACTAAAGGAGGCAAGATGCTGGATCATTGCTACACTACGGTGGGCAGACTGTACAAAGCAATCCCCTCCGCAGCCCTGGGTCTCTCGGATCATTGCCTGCTTCATCTCCTCTCTCTCTATAAGCAGATATTCAGACAATCCAAACAACATACTAAACCCGGTAATAGATGGCCAGAGGAGGCAAGGCAGAAACTGCAAGACTGCTTTAAGGCCACTGACTGGAAAGTGTTCAAATTCTCTGACCTAAATAATCTGCTGCGAAGACACGATTGTCCCAGTCAAAACTCTTCAGAACTTTGCTCAGTACAATAAACCTTGGTTCACAAAGGAACTCTGAGGAAAAGGAAGGAGGAGGCATACCATTTAGGGACTTCCTTCTATTTAGAAGTCTAAAGAACCCCCTCTCTAAAAACTTTGCTTATGATAAGGTTAGTAATAGGGTGGATATTCCTGGAGGTGTTTCCAACATGGAAAATGTTTTAGCTTCACTGGATAAATGGTTAAAACTGTGGAAACTAGAGTTTAATGTCTCTAAATGCAAAATCATGCACTTGGGTAGAGGAATCCCTGCTCTGAGCACCATATGGGCAGTACTGTGTTAGCCAGGACCTTGGAGGAGAGAGATTTAGGGATACTTATTTCTGAAAACTGCAAGATGAGTGGACAGTGTAGCCAGGCAGTGGGAAAAGCAAGCAGGATGCTCGGCTACATAGCTCGAGGCATCACCAGTAGGAGGAAGGGAGGTTGTGATGTTGTGATGCCGTTGTATAGAGCCATGATGAGGCCACAGCTAGAATACTGTGTGCAGTTCTGGAGACCTTACCTGCAAAAAGACATTATTCAAATAGAACAGGTCTAAAGGCGGGCAACAAAAATGGTAGAAAGGCTTAAACTTAAAACTTATCAGGAAAGACTTAGACCTTAAGTACTTAATTTGTACAGACTAGAGGAAAGAAGGGAGAGAGGGGGCATGATTGAGACCTTTAAATATGTGAAAGGATTCAGTAAGGTTGAGGAAGGAAGTTTTTTTAAGAAGAGACTTAATGATAGAACAAGGGGGCACAACCTAAAGCTAGTCGGAGGGAAGATCAGGAGCAATGTTAGAAAATCGACAGTCAGTGAATTTAAACATGCCTGGGGTAAGTACACATCTATCCTAATATAAAGAGAACATACAGTATACACATAAGGGCAGACTAGATGGACTATATGGTCTCCTTCTGCTGTCAACCTTCTATGTTTCTATCAAGTTGGTCAAGAAGTCATATGCTGCCAAAGTGGAAGCACTCAATGACTTCTGCCGTAGGTTTGATGTGGTTAGTCCTCAACCAAGGGAGGACAGATTCAACCCCTTTAGTGTTCCTCCAGGTAATTCCACCGCAACACTTAACGGGAAGTCAGGGAGTATCCCACAGCCTTCCTCTAACATCCTGTCAATAGAAGTGGAAGATGTTTCTCGTATCTTCAAATCAATGAACACTAAGAAAGCACCAGGCTCTGATAGTGTATCGCCTCACTGCCTCAAGGCTTGCACTCACCTCGCCCTAGTCTTCATGGATATCTTCAGACATTCCGTGAAGATTGGATCAGTTTCCCCTTGCATGAACACCTGCACTATCATTCTAGTGCCAAAAATGACCTCACCCAAAGACTTGAACAGCTACAGACCAGTAGCTCTGACTTGAGCCATCATAAAGTCCCTTGAGCAGTTGATATTCCTCTACTTGGAAAAGGTTGTCCTCTGAAAACTGGATTCTCTTCAGTTTGCATATAGAGCGAACCGCTCCTCAGAAGATGCAGTGAATGTGGCACTCCATTTTGTGCAAAAACATCTCGACAAGCCAGACTGCTACGCCAGACTCCTCTTGTCGTAGACTTTAGCTCCGCATACAACACCATCAGGCCTGACCTGCTAGTCGCAAAGATGGAACTAGCGGGAATTTCAGTGAATAACTGCAACTGGACCCTCAGTTTTCTTAGCAACTGTAGCCAAACTGTTAAACTTGGCACATTATGGGAGGAGGACTCAGTCAGTCTTAAAATTTGCAGATGACACAGCAGTTATAGGAACAATTATCAACAAAAAGAGACGAATCAGCATACAGAGATGGGATCAAACTCCTGGACTCATGGTGCTCCAAGAATCACCTTGTGCTTAATTAATCAAAGACATTTGAGGCAGTGGGCGACTTTAGGAAGCTCCCCAACCCCATTCCCCCAAAAAAGGTCAAAGAAACCAAGTTCTTTGGGATCACCATCACCGATCACTTGCGCTGGACCAAGAACTCCCACCACAGGCTCTACCTGCTTAGGCAACTGAGTAACATATCCAAGAGGACGTATTTCCTCCCCTGCCTGCTATGGAGGGGCCAGTAAAGGAACTATAAAAACCACAGAAAAGGTCATTGGTCCAAATTTACCCAAGTTACAGGGCCTGTGAAAAAAGAGTGGTCTCTCAGGCGAAAAAAATTCTCTTTGACCAGAATCACCTGGGTCATTCTCTTTACCCCGCTAAATTCCGGAAGATGTTTTTAGGGTCCCACCCTGCAAAACTACTCGCTTCAGGAACAGTTTTTACCCTATTGTCATTAAATCTGAACAAAAGACAGTGAGTGATGCTTGTATACATGGGGATCAATTCAGAGTCTCACTCGTTTAGGAGAGAAAACTGCCATTGACTTTCATTGTCTACCTTGGGGCTGATTCAGAGCCAGGTGAAAATTTACACCCGGTTGACAATAGTCAATAGCAGTCAATAGGAGTGTGAATTCTAACCTGGCTCTGAATCAACCCTATTGTGTATCCAACACATATTCCTTTCATGCATAGTCAAATGGCTAGACCGGCTTGTACCCTGTGATCCCCCCTTTATTACTTGTAAGCTGACAAAAAAATTGCCATAGCTGTGAAACCAGCCTAAAGGGGGGGAGGACAAACAAGTAAAATATTCTTGCAGGTGATCCTGTGATTTCTTTTTTTCATGGTGTGTGTTTCATACACACAAGTGAGATACTTCTTGTCTGACTGTAGACAGGACTAAAGCACTTTAGGCCCACCAGAGAAAGTCATTCTTGTGGCCCACCAGGGGAAATTATAGGTCCCACCAGGGCACGTGTCAGCACCCGGCAAGGTGGAGCAGCTGCCGATCCTCTTTACAGGGGCATCTCAATTTAGGATACCCCTATTTGTGAAAGAGCCCCCCTGGTTTGGATGGTAACTCAAACTGGCGTTCCCACAGTGCATTCCCCAGTTCGAAGAAAGTAATAAGCAAAGGGGGGCGGGTCACACACAGGGGCATATAAAATCAGGAGAATCTAAATTCGTTTAGACTCTAGACCCTCTGAGGTCAGGTTTAAAAGGTCTATGGTGCGCTTCAAAGTAGACCAAAACTAGAGTTTTGGTCCAAATTGCATGATTCTTAGGGGGCATTCAGATTTGGGACGTCCCTCAATGATGTGACACGACTCTTCACCCCAAAAGGGTCCCACTGAGACCATGCTGCCCAAGGGCCCACATAAACCTGGAGCCGGCCCTGGGTCCCACAATTCAGTCAAAACACAATTAGATTGTAATAATATAAAATATGTTGTCTACTGACCAAATCACAAATATAACTGACTAAACAAAAAAACAGGAAAGCCAGAAACACTGTTCTAGTCTTGAATATTTTGTACTGCCCTAATGGTGGCCCTGGGTTAGTGCCTGGGGCCTATCTGAGGATCCTCCTGGGCTCTGATGGGCCAGGCTTACACTGACTGCAGACTATCTTTCTCCCTTTTTTGTCAAATCTCACTTAGATTGTATGAAACACAAACTGCTCAACTCAAACTTTTAGTTTTTAGGTTCTGAATTTTACTTTCATACAAAAGCAATTGTTTGTTTTGAACCAGTCAAGCATGTTTAGGATGTTCAACGTAAATGTTTCAAACCATCAAATATAAATAGCAAGTCAGAGAAATCGGCTACCTTTAGCCGCCCAGCATATATTAATTTCATGTCTGACTGGCCACAGTTTATTACATACATAAATGTAATCTCAGTTAGGCATATTCATAAAGCTGAGGACTGCACTTGCCCAGATGTGATGCACATCAGCCCACATCAAAGGAGTTGATGCATGGGGCGCAATAGGGCCCCGCCATTGCACCTCCTCGGCTGTATTGAACCAGTGTAAGAGGAACCTGAGGTATCATTATTTCTAGCGCACGCTAGATGAGCATCTCTTCCGAGGTGTTCTCAGCGCCCGCACTGCCGAGGCGGCTGGAGACAGCCAGCATCCTGCATGCACTCGCTTCCAACCGCCCCCTGGCTGCAGCGCAGGCCTTATAGAAGCCGATATGCTAGCAAACCCTAATGCCGGCTGGGAGCGATTGAAATCCACACGATTTACCAATAAAGAACACAGCGCCCGCACAGGAAATGTTCAAATGACAGGCCGACATATTGTAATCCCTGTTTTTTTCTTATTAAGGGTCATGGCAGCATAATAAAAAATTAAAAACACCGAAAATTGCATTGGGGACACGCCACAGGTTTTGCAGGGCCCAAATCACAAGTTTACAGCGCAACAAAAAAATCCAAAATGCATACAAAAACAATTCCAAACAGCCCAGGTATCCCGTGGCACATAAATAGCCCAAAAGATTATAACCAGGCCAGCCAATTGAAATCTATGGGATAAAGGCCACACAGTGCAGGGTGAGCGGCAGATCTTATCTGGCACTGTAGGGAACTCAGCGCTGGCACTTTTCACATTGCTGGCGCTGATGATAGATGGGACACTACCTGCCACTGTCACAGGCGCTCTGGGTTTTGGACTTGATAACTACACCTTTTGCGCTGGGACCTGACATTCACCTGGTTTTCATCTAGCACTATGTGGCACTAGAGTTTCCTAAATAAACCCCAAAGTGTATCTGCTGGTAAGAGCTTCTATGATTTCTATACCTTGGATACAATGAAATGTTGGAATGTTAACTGGAATCCCCCAATTATAATAGGTCAGAACACTAATATATATAGTCAGTATAGTCAGTATTTTACTGCCGAATGGCCGGGCAGTAGTGACAATCATACTACAAGTACCAGCATAGCCTAGGAGAGGATACGCAGGGCATTTTATATCAGGACGGCCAGCAGAAGTGAATGTTGAACTACAACTACCAGCATAGCCTAGTAGAGGATGCGCAGGGCATTTTACATCAGGACGGCCAGCAGAAGTGAATGTTGAACTACAAGTACAAGCATAGCCTAGAAGAGGATACGCAGAACATTTTATATCAGGACGGCCAGCAGAAGTGAATGTGGAACTACAAGTACAAGCATAGCCTAGAAGAGGATAGGCAGAATATTTTACCTAAGGACGGCCTGACAAAACTGGTTGTTGAACTACAAATACCAGTATAGCCTATACAACATTTTACATCAGAGATGCCTGACATGGAATTCGTTGGACTACAAATACCAGCATAGCCTAGGATAGCATACACATAATGTTTTTTCCTCAGGACTGTAGTGGCTGTTGAACTACAAGTCCCAGTGTTGCCTAGCAGGGCCTATGCAGAACATTTTACCTCAGACCGGCCTGACGGGAGTCATTATTGAACTACAAATACCAGCATAGCCTATGGAGCACATACATGGCCTTTTAGTTCTAAATTTTACCATGATTTTTTTTGTTGAACTACAAACACCAGCATAGCCTATACAACATTTTACATCAGAGAGGCCTGACACGGAATTAGTTGGACTACAAATACCAGAATAGCCTAGGAGAGCATACACTTAATGTTTTTCCTCAGGACTTTAGTGGTTGTTGAAGTACAATTCCCAGTGTTGCCTAGCAGGGCCTATGCAGAACATTTTACATCAGAAAAGCCTGACAAAACTGGTTGTTGAACTACAAATACTAGCATAGCCTATACAACATCTTACATCAGAGAGGCCTAACACTGAAGTCAGTGGACTACAAATACCAGCATAGCCTAGGAGAGCATATACATAATGCTTTTCATCAGGACTGTAGTGGTCGTTGAACTACAAGTCCCAATGTTGCCTAGCAGGGCCTATGCAGAACATTTTACCTCAGAAAAGCCTGACAAAACTGGTTGTTGAACTACAAATACCAGCATAGCCTATACAACATTTTACATCATAGAGGCCTAACACTGAAGTCAGTGGACTACAAATACCAGCATAGCCTAGGAGAGCATATACATAATGTTTTTCCTCAGGACTGTAGTGGTTGTTGAACTACAAATCCCAGTGTTGCCTAGCAGGGCAGAACATTTTACCTCAGAACTCAGGTTGCCTTACCGCGTAGCAATCCCACGCTTTCTCACAGCATGGCTCAGCCTTGTTGATATAGAATGATGTCAGAATCTGGCCATCGTTTTACCTCAGAGACCCTGGCCGATGGCTGCAGACTCGATGATGTCATCGGCCTGCCTACGAGCAATGCTCCTCACCTGAACGAACAGGAAAAGGCGGGAAAAGGGTGGTGCTAGGCTTCTGAGGTACTGAGGCGCCTGCTGCTCTCCTCATCGGATGCTGAATAAATGGGTAAAGTGCCCACTCCTGCTAATTTATTTATTAGAAGAATGTAATAAAAATGTCTAGCCGAGAAAAGCTAAGTGGAGCCGAGGGCGGCGCAGTCGCATCCCTGCTACTGTATTGATTGCATTGAATTTGACTGGGAGTTGCCATTGTGGAGGGTGCCTTTCTAGCCTATCACTAAGAGAGGAGGTGTCAACCTGACACAAGCCTCAATATTGTATTTGTGGTCTGCATCGGGGGGAAGCACTGGAGGCAAAGGAAGAGTAAGAAGAAATTCTCCTTCCTCCCTGTGACTGTGTAACAGGACGGATTATGAGGGGGGCACGAGGGGCCTCCACTGCTTGCCCTGCTAAGGGGGCCTCCACCAACCTTTGGGTTATGGTCTGGTCCAGGAGGCTTTTCAGTCTTTGGTCTGATGGGCCACAGGGCCAGCAACAAAGCTATCGGTGGTGCCCCCCCCGCACGAGGCAAGCCTTTTTTTTGTTTTTGCAAACCTGCAGCCAAAGCCACCACAGGGCAGGACCGAGAATCTAGAGCAGCAAAGCCGCCGTCAGCAACATTACAGTGATGGGTGCGTGCAGACCTGTCACTGCACATAAGCCATCAAGCACGACCGCTGGCAGCTCAATGCAGGGAACTGTTTTCTGCTGGACCAGCTGGGTGACAACACTACTCCCACCCTGAATGGCAAAGTAGGGGTTCCTGAGCAGCACGCACCCACACAAGGGTGGCACAAGGGACTTCATCTACGTTCCAGTAAGTAGGCAGGTGCCAGACAACCACATGGACTCAAAAGAGTCCCTCCAAATGAGGGACACTTGGGAGCAGGGCTGGATTAAGTGTGGTGGAGGCCCCTGGGCACAAAATCTGGTGGAGGCCCCATATACAGTATTTTTTTTCCACAGCCAGTGGCTGTGCTTGGTGGCTTATGTGCAGTGAGCAGCCGCTGATTAAACGCTCTGCACGCACCCATCACTGTAGCTTTGTTGCTCTAGACTCTCCCTCCTGCCTTTGGTGGCTGTGGCTGCAGATTGGCAAAACCAACAAAAAAAAGGCATGGGGGGGGCGTTGATAGTTTTGTTGCTGGACCAAGAAAAGCCTCCTGGACCAGGAGAAACCCAAAGGTTGGTGGAGGCCTCCTTTGTAGGGCAAGTGGTGAAGGCCCCGGGGCTAGAGCCCCTTGCGACCCCCTCATTATCCGGCCCTGCTTGGGAGGAATGCGCCAATGATAATCTGGCCCTGGCAATGGATCTATCGCTCTTTCTTTTCTAATAATTTCATAATCCATAAATAATGTGTTTAAATCAATTCAAAACCTGCCCCTTGGTCCTCAAATATAGTGTTTGAGCGCAATAAAAATACAATAATTTAGAGGTTAGAAGTAAGTTACAGGTAAATAAATGTTTTATGTTGATCTATATACGTCATACCTGACACAGAGACACATGAGGATTACTAGATGGACAGGGATTAAAAAAGAATTGGCAGGTAACAAAAATAATCCTCATTATAATCCATAATGTAACAGTAAGCAGGACATACCTTTCAACTTTTCAGGATGGGAAAGAGGGACAATTGTTAAATTAGGCCACATCCTCTCATTGAGGGATGGATAGGAGATAGGGGCCCTTATTTATGAAGGAATAGCGACAGGTGGCGACTGGTGAGCAGCCAGTAATGACGGTCACCGCCACGAGAACGCCGGCTCCCCACCACAATCACACATTTATCAAGCCAATCCTGCTTAGCGACTGAGATCGCGCCAGATAGCCACTCATTCATCATTATTCCAGCCTCAGCCCACAGCGCCAGCGTCAGACCTTGAACAGCGACAGGTATGACCTCTCGCTACCTGGCGCTCTCCAATGCATTTCAATGGAACAATCTTTAAATATTCATAATTAATTGTTATTAATGTTTTTTTTTTTTTTTTTTAAATGTGAAAAATTCTGTGACCACTTCTGCCATGTTAGTTAATTTTTTTAAGGTTAAAAAAAAAAAAAAAAAATGTGCAGAATTGATATTACAGGTCTGATATTATTGTATTCATATTACTAAATTCTTTCAAAAATTTTTTTTTTTTGGTTTCCAAAAATATGGTGGTTTGGGGGTTAAAAAACTACTTTAAACATGCATTTCACAGCGCGAGAATTTTTTTGCGTGATTTTTTGATGAATGTGGTGGGAGTCGGTCGCTCTGACCATTCGCTATCATGCGCACCCATACATCGCGGAACCTGTCAAATAGCGACTCGTCACCCCGTATTCAACATTACTGCACACCGACTCAGTCGCTAACAACAACCGAACAATGGCCAAGCACAGCGACTACTAGCGGGCGCTGTGAAAATACTGCTACAGTCGCTCAACTGTCGCTACCTGCCGCAATTAATGAATCGGCCTCAGGGTGTAACAGTTACAACAATAGAAACAGACGAATTAAAGCGGACCAAAACCCACTGAACCTGTGAAATACTTTTGGCCAAAGCCCTTGCCAATACTCTCTTCTTAGGGTGTAGAACTAGAAATGGATATTTCAAATCCCCCTGGAACACTTTTCTTTTGCTGTCCCTCTCTGTAATATGGCAGAGAATCAGGCATTGCATAAGTGTGAGAATGACATCATTGCTCTACAAAACAGTGGCAGTGAATGGAGGAGGCGGAAACAGGCACTATTATCTGGGGTAAAAAAAGGTGCTCTTCATGGGGGGGAGCAATTCAGGGGATACTATTTAAAAATGTGGGTTTTGGTCCGTTTTAAAGGAGCACCATCACGAAAAATGTCTCAATGATAAAAATCTATATAACATTTGCTAAATGGCAGAGGGAGGGGTTACATATACACCCAGAATGAAGAAATATACATCCAGGGTTGTATTTCTATCTTTTAAAGGAAGTAAAAGACCATCCAGGGTGACAGGCCCTGTTGCCCCTGATACACTAAACCTGTCACCCCTGGATTTTATTCCTACCAGGAGAAGAAAACCACAAGCTTGGTTGTTTTATTCAGTGACCCCTCCTCTCATTAGCCAGTGTGTTTATGGGGGTATTTAAGAAGGGATAGAGCCAGGGAGTGCTTTGTAGCGGCAGGTAGAGTCTGGTGAACGCCGGGTGCTGTACAGGAAACCACATTTAAGAAAGTGAATCTGGTGAGCGCCTGTAACAGTGCCATGTAGCGTCACATGTATTGCCAGAGGCACCTCTGTGTATAGCGCCGGCGCTCTAGGCTCAGGAGCATCATGTAGTACCTGTTGCTCAGTATCACTCTCCCATACATTTTAATGGGCTTTCATTTGTTTGTGTTTAAACAGCGTGTTTGGCAATTAATTTATTTATTTTGCTCAAATCATTGTGTGACCTCTCCTGGCTGCAAACAAACACTTTTAGAAACTTTTTTGTCTTTTTATATTTTTATGCAGAGTTGTCATTACAGGTCTGGCTCTAAAGTGTTATTGTCCAGGTGTTAAAACAATGTCATTCCACGTGTTTTCGCTTTGTTACTGGTGGATATGTGTTCAAAAACAGACTTTGATCACACAGCATCTGACGCTCTATGCTACAGCGCCCAGCTTTAGAGCGCCAACACGGTTTGTGTGTAGTTTTTTCTTAAGTATGGTGTTGAATGCCGAGTGCCGGACGCACTGAGCTGGCGCTACCTCTCGCTCGCTGCAGCATTATACTGTTGTTAGAGCGCCCAACACACATCATATTCATCAATGCCGGCCAGGTTACTACAGCAACGCTAGGTTACAGCGCCCAAAACCCGCTTACAGCGTCTACTAGCGGCCGCTCTAAGTGCCACTATACAGACGCTCATCTGGCAATACCTGGCGCTAGTAGTGAATCAGCCGCCACGAAAAGACGAATTAAAGGAGCACTATCGTGAAAAATGGCTCAATGATAAAAATCTATATAAATTTGCTGGATGGCAGGAGGAGGGGTCACTTATACACCCGGAATCAAGAAATATCCAGCCAGGCTTGTTTATCTTTCTTTGAATAGAAGGAAACGGACATCCGGGGTGACAGGCCCTGTCACCCCTGATAGACTAAACCTGTCACCCTTGGATTTTATTCCTACCTGGAGAAGAAAACCACAAGCTTGGCTGGAGTTTTATTCAGTTTCTGGTGTATAAGTGACCCCTCCTCTCATTAGCCAATGTGTTTTTATGTATTTTTGATATTTAATAATTTATCGATGCAGATCTGCAGGTAACACCTCAGTGAGCGACAAATAAGAATGAGGGACAGGAGGACATTGACTCAAGAGGGACAGTCCTTCCAAATGAGGGACAGTAGGGAGGTTTGTATATTCCCATGTTCTGAACAAGCATGATTACGGCTTCCAGGTCAAGTTTTTTTTTTCCTTCTCTCAGGGGAGGACATTGGGGACTGTTGAGCATTCAGGAGAATATGAATCCACAACAAAACCCCCTAATGTCAGGCTAAGTGAGAGACAGGCAGGAATCCAATTATAGACGTACACATTTAGGAGAGGAGTTTATGCAAAGCAGACTTGCGTGTTTCATTGCTGCCTGCGAGATAAGACTCCACCAAGTCTGGAATTCCAATTTCCTCCATTCTGCTGATCACAGATAACGGGCACAAAAGGGCCACAGTCACTGCTCTCCGACTTGCTAACAGGATTTACAATATTTAGGGAGGAAAATGTCAGCCCTTCTGGTGGGTGGGTACAGTCCATTCATTATTTATGAGAAAGGATTGTCAGCACACGTGTATGAATTGCAGATTTTTTTTTTTGTTCCTGGTGAAACTCATTCATGGGTACAGGGGCAGAATAAAGATGAGTGACAGCTGGAGTACCTGTAATGAATGCTGAATAATAGGAGGAAATTAAATATTTATGTAAGCTTTGTATTAGCAGATTAGGCTGGAATGATATAAAGGGGGCCTGTCATGAGGGAAAAAAACAACAATGAAGGTCATCACCTTAAAGGAGCACTAACGCAAAATTGTGTATTAATAAAAATCTATATAAATACATTGGCTAATGAGAGGAGGGGTCACTTATACACCCAACTGAATAAAGCTCCCACCAAGCTTGTGGTTTATTCTCTCATGGTAGGAATAGCACCATTTTGTAATCCCAGCATGCACTTCGCTGCCCCTCAGATCTTGCGCATGCGCAATGTCATTGCATAGGCTACAATGACACTCAGTGCGGTATCTGAGGAGGGGCGTGGGACTTTTGAAGAGAAGACAGCAAAAGGTAAGGTCGGCTAAGCCTGTAGCTGTCACTCTGGAATGGCTAAGGGGAGTGAAAGGGGCCAGGAATACTGCTGGATGTCGTGTTTTATATAACGCCAACATCCAAAAGGCAGTGGGGGGGGGGGGGATGTTTAGAAAGGAACATCAGAAATGACCTGAAGTTCCTCTTTAAGAAATGTTAAAAAAAGAAAATGTTAATTTCTTTGATTCCAGCACAGAAAATGTTAATTTCTTTGATTCCAGCACAGAAAATGTTAATTTCTTTGATTCCTGCACATCCCCAACCCAACAAGCCAGGACACAAAGCTAAACAATGGATGCACAACATGTGGCCGGGGGGCCACACACAGCCCTCACTGTCCCCAGTTGCGGCCCCAAGTACCCCTTGCAAAGTTGGCGAGCAGAGCTTGCCTTGCCTGCAGTGCATGCCACTGGTCAGTTGAGGGCACTGCATCTCTAACTCCCGGGCACCTATGATGGTCTCTGTAGAGGAGGGTGACACACATGTGCTACTGGTCTGTTGTTTGTGTTGGGTGATTATGTAGACCTTGACTGTACTAGAGCTCCATGTTATCTCCCGCTTTTCTTCCCAACTCCCTTCAATAAAAAAAATGCACAACGTATATATCTTTGGAATGATACATTTATTAATCGGCCACAGCTGAACAAATGAATACAAGACAACACAAATCTCCAGCCCCTCAATCGAGTCTGAGTGGTAATCATCTAAACTAAGCCTGCGTGATTGACGAGGAGAAAAAATCCTATATGCACCTAAATAAGCGGAAGCCAATTTCTTAAGCTCAGCCGCCATCTCTGTTAGGCTCGGAGCTCACCAGGGCTAACCGCCAGGGTGCAAAATGACAACAGCCTGGCTACCCCAAAAATGTAGCCATCCTCGCCCCTATGCTGGCCATCCTGGCTCATTTTTCGGTTCGAAAAACAGCCGCATTTCTACACCTCAGTACTCCTCTAACCTGCCCACTCAGACCCGAACAGGGGTGAGACCGCCCATCGGCTGTGACAAAATTAATTCTGACCAGGAAATATCTATGCATAAACAGCAACCTACAACCCTCCCCCCATAAATTTAAAATAATACATACAATCATTGCCACATACTATTTGTGTATCCACATTATATATATATATATATATATATATATATTTTTTTTTTTTTTTTTTAATTAAAACAGCATAATCACAAGAACTACCTTGCCAAACATAGTTCCTCAAAAAAAAATTAAGATATAAACACATATATCATTTTAGTTATTTAATTAAATATATATTTTTCTTTTATTATTTTTCAATTACTATCTTGTTTTTTTTTTTTTTTTTTATCAAAATATATATTAAAACACCTCCTACAGTACAATACACACACCCTGCCATTAAAACAGAAAAACAAAATCTCAAAATTAACCCAAAATAGGGGTGGGCGGGTGGGACTGTTCTTGTCCAGCGCCGGGAGGCCGAGGGGTCAAAGAGGGAGAGGGGGAGGAACCCCTAGCCTTTATATAGTGCCTCCCTCTCATCCCTCCCCCCAGCCACACACTGGTCAAACTGGTCCAGCTCCCGATAGGAGCTCAGGCCAGTCATGTGGCACCTTACCTAAGGGGCGGTGCCTTCTTGACTGTACTAGAGCTCCATATTATCTCCCGATTTTCTTCCCAACTCCCTTCAATAAAAAAACCACGCAACGTATATATCTTTGGAATGATACATTTATTAATCGGCCACAGCTAAACAAATAAATACAAGACAACACAAATCTCCAACCCCTCAATCGAGTCTGAGTGGTAATCATCTAAACTAAGCCTGCGTGATTGACGAGGAGAAAAATCCTATATGCATCTAAATAAGCGGAAGCCAATTTCTTAAGCTCATCCGCCATCTCTGTTAGGCTCTGAGCTCACCAGGGCTAACCGCCAGGGTGCAAAATGACAACAGCCTGGCTACCACAAAAATGTAGCCATCCTCGCCCCTATGCTGGCCATCCTGGCTCATTTTTCGGTTCGAAAAACAGCCGCATTTCTACACCTCAGTACTCCTCTAACCTGCCCACTCAGACCCGAACAGGGGTGAGACCGCCCATAGCTGCCCAGCGTTGACTCCGTAATGCTGGACAGCCCGCCAACTCCCTCCCCTCTCACCCCTCATCGACCAACCCAAGAACCACTCCTGGAGCCAAACCCCCAACCTACCGTTCAGCTGAAGCCACCGTGACATACCCCCCAATGCCCCAATACATACCCTCGGTCATCCCAGCCAGCAATGCCGCCCCCCACCTTGGGGTTGCCCCGCCTGATAACCTGCCCACGGGCCATGCTACCCAAGCAGGACATCTCGCTTGTCCCCCTTTATCAACCCTCCTAGGGACCTTAACAGGTTAATGACATGCCTCCTCCCTGATCACCGACCACCAGCCTGCTCCATCCATATAGCTCTCTGACAAGCCTGCCTCGTCGACCAAAGACTGCAGAGTCCATACTATCCAGGGCTATGGACCACCCCCCCCCCAGCCTGCAGCCCATGTATCCTACCAAAAGACCATCCGATAATTATCCGCTTCTACCGATTAAGGGGGGGGGGGAGGGGCAGTGTAATCCACCCAGTGATTATCCAATACCCACCACTTCCATGCTCCTAAGGACCTCAGGCATGTGCCCCCTATGTGCCACATACTCCCCCAATACGCAGAGCCACCAGAACAGACCACCATTTAGTGGTGCCGTAATTCACCCATAACGTATCTGCTAATCCGCCGATCCGTGCTGAACATATTAAAGGGGGATCTTGCCCCTTCCCAGTGGACCCGTCCTCCACCAATATGAGCATCGGATAAACCGCCAAACACGCCAAAGTCGATCGTGTTAAGGCCTCACCGCCCGCTTCTTTCCCGGTGGTCACGTCCAACATGAGCATCCAACAATCCGCCAAACTCACCGATTCTATCGTGTTAAGCGCTCCCGGCCCCCAAGCCGATTCCATCATCTTGTGGGCTTCCGCCCATCCCCAGTAGGCCATGTCCTCCACCAGTATTAGGGTCCATAACTCGCCGAACCCCCCCGGCGATCATGTAAAGCCTTTCATGCCCCCTCCCAGTGGGTCCCGTAATCCACCATATGAGTAGCGGGTAATTCGCCAAGCCCCCACGGCAAACATGTTGAAGCCTCTCGGGTCCCTTCCCAGTGGGTCCCGCAATCCCACCATATGAGTATTCGCTAATTCGCCGAGCCCCCACGGCGATCTTATTAAAACCTCTCAGGCCCCTTCCCAGTCGGTCCTGCAATCCCACCATATGATTATCCGGTAATTCACCGAGCCCCCGCGGCGATCATGTTAAACCTCTCGGGCCCCTTCCCAGTGGGTCCCGCAATCCAACCATATGAGTATCCGGTAATTCGCCGAGCCCCCATGGCAATCATGCAAAACCTCTCGGGCACCTTCCCAGTGGGTCCCGCAATCCAACCATATGAATATCCGGTAATTCGCTGAGCCCCCACGGCGATCATGTTAAAAACCTCTCGGGCCCCTTCCCAGTGGGTCCCACAGTTCAACCATATGAGTATCCGGTAATTCGCCGAGCCCCCCACGGCGATCATGTTTCAAACTTCTCGGGCCCCTTCCCAGTGGGTCCCGCAATCCAACCAATGAGTATCCAATAATTCGCCGAGCCCCCACGGCGATCATGTTTCAAACTTCTCGGGCCCATTCCCAGTGGGTCCCGTAATCCTCCATTATGAGTATCCGATAACTCGCCGAGCCCCCACGCCGCTCATGTTAAAGCCTCACGGGTCCCTTCCCCAGGGAGTCCAGTAATCCAACCATATGAGTAATCGGTAAGTCGCCGAGCCCCACGGCAGTCATGTGAAAGCCCCCTCGGGCCCCTTCCCATAGGGTACCGTACTCCTCCAATATAAATATCCGATAATTCGCCGAGCCCCACGCTGATCATGTTAACTCCTCATGGGCCCCTTTCCTCGTGGGCCCCGTAATCCTTCAACTTGAGTATCCGCCACACCGCCGGGAACGCAGAGTCTATTATGTTAAGCCCTCCCGGCCCCTACCCAATGGGGGCCCCTAATCCAACAATATGAGAGTCCAAAACTGCGTCGATGACATCATATTACGGGCTCTCAGCCCACCCCCCCAAAGTGGGCCATATTCTCCACAAATAGGAGTGTCAGGTAATTCACCGACCATGCCAAGCCGATTATGTTGGGGCCTCTCGCCCCTCCCTTCTCCATGCGTCCCGTAATCCACCAACACGGGCCTCCAATAATCCGCCAACTTCCCTAGTCCATCATATTGAGCACCCCCGGCCCCTACCCAGTGGGCCCCACAATCCACCAATCTGAGGGTCCAAAACTAAGCCGCTTCATCATATCATAGGCTCCCGCCCTCTTCCCTTCGGGCCATGCCATCCACCAGTATGGTTCTCCCATAATCTGCCGAACACCAAGCCGCCCATGTTAAACCTCTCGGGCTCCAGCCCATCGGGCCCCGTAATCCCCCAATATGTGTCCACAAATCCCCCCCACCAAATACCTCATATAAACAGGGTTCTCGTCCCCTTCCCAGCGGGCAACGTCCTCCGCCAATATGATTACCCCAAAATCCGCCGAACCCGCCAGGTCGATCATGTTGAGGCTTCCCAGCACCTAAACCCTTGATTTATCATTAAAACAAAAAGGGGGGGGGGGGTTGTCCTCGGGCCCCTTTTCCGTGTCAACATGAACCATGAGTATCCGATACACCGCTAATTCCTGATACTTCGCTACCCCTTATCTGCAGAAGGTCTGGCCCTTCTGCAGTAGCCCTCACCCTCCACCGATGAATCTCCATGGGCCGTTCCCCATGCCAAGCTCCTCATCCATCCGCTTACTCCGTGGCCCCCCAAATGAACTGACCCCTGGTGACATTACCCAGCATTCTGAATCCTACCCCCCGCGAGCATGAATCTTCTTTCCCCATAGGCCATACCCACAGTCTCTTTAACCCTCCCCGCTATCCGTACATTCAAAAGCTCGCACCAACTCTCTGCTGCTGCACGCCTCCCCCACAGAGCTGCTCCCCGGGTCGATTTGAGGGTACTAACCCCCGATGCTCCCCAACTTACAACCTCATCGTATAGTGAGCGCAACCCACTTCTCCAACTATGCACTCCGACTGCTTCCAGCCTTTTCCTAAAGACACCCCCGAGCAGCCCCTTAATCCCACACTCCTGTTCCCCTGACCATTCCATTCTAACAAATCAATCAACCCACCCCTAGGCCGTACCCCTCAGTCAACTCTGGCCTCCCTGTCCTTAAACAACCCTGTCCTTAAACAACCCTAGCGTCCTCCGCCTCTTTGGCTCAGTGTCCTTCCCCAAATTCAGATCACAGCCCCATTAAGACCAAGAGCCTGCAATTCCAACTGCGTCACGCAGCTCCCTTCCCGTAAATCCATTACCCCGGCCCTGACTAGCCATGTCCCAAATTCTCCATTCATTCAGTCCCCAGGCCCCTCTTCCAGATGCCAAGAACCGGTTGAACAGTGGCCAATCTCCAAACCTCCCCCCAACTAAACATCCATACCGACCAAGACCTTCAACCCACCTGGGTTGACATCATGGCTGCGAGTGGCCCAAGGGAGGGGAAGGAGGGGGGGGCCTCCCCTGACAACAGGCCGGGAGCCCTGAGCCCCCTTGGGGCAGGAATGTGGACCAGATCAGTCCCAGGGACCGAGGAGGGAAGGGGACCACCCTGGGGAACGGGGAAGAAGGAGTCATCACGTGGGCCAGAAGGCAGCCAGAGGGGGGAGGGTTGTGATAGCTACTTACCCTGTATCCTCTGGACGCCATGGCCCGCCCGATGAGGGGATTCTGGCACTGGACGAGCGCCTGGCAGACTGCTCTTGTCCAGCGCCGGGAAGCCGAGGGATCAAAGAGGGAGAGGGGGAGGAACCCCTAACCTTTATATAGTGCCTCCCCCTCGTCCCTCCCCCCAGCCACACACTGGTCAAACTGGTCCAGCTCCCGATAGGAGCTCAGGCCAGTCATGTGGCACCTTACCTAAGGGGCGGTGCCTTCTTTACCAGCTCAGCTCTGCGCACCTCACACTTCTTATGGCTAGCCTAGTCTGGTCTGATGGAGCATCCTGCCATGCCCACGGCACCAGAGATCACTCTTTAAGAGTGATCACACAAGGTATAGTTCCAAAAAGTGATCTGTGGTTTATTGAAGCAACTCAGTATTTATACACAACACGCAGAACTTTCTTTAAGCTACTAGGCGTCATAAGCCCGAGCTCAAAGGGCTTGTACTAGATGGTATCACTTGCACTATGTAAGAAGCCCTGTATCTCTTGTTCATGACTATACCCAATGAAGTTTGTATCTCTGTTTCAATTTCTATGTAACTGTAGTTATCTGTTGCACTGTGTATATGCCAAAAAAGAATTCCTTGTTCATCTCACGATGTACTTGGCGAACAATAAATTGAATTCACTTACCTCTTCCCTCCTTACCTGTGCTAACTTCACCTTTTTACTTCTGCCTTCTTTAACTCCGCTCTCCCTACCTCACCTCTTCCCACCTTGTCCCATCTCACCTCTCCTCACCTATGCCTCTCTCTAAACATCACTTTCCACTATACCTCTGTCCATCACTTTCCAGAACATCTTACCTTGGCCCACCTTACCTCACTTCTGCCTACCTCTACCCATCTAGGCTTACCTCTTCTTGCTGCCCAATTTACCTCTCCCTGCCTTACCTTTATCCACTCCTTCCCAACTCACCTCTTCCTGTCTTACCCACTTTTATTCCCCACTTCTCACCTCACCTTTGGTCACCTCACTTCTTCCACTTCTGTTCACCCCCAGGGCTGTATTTACCAATTTAACATTAGGCAAAGCTAGACCTATGCCTAGGTTGGCCACCTGCAGGGGGAGGGGTGCTATAGTAAAAAATGTCTCCTTACAAATGCTCCCGAGCCACATTGTGCAGAGGGAGGAAGAGGGAACAACGGCGCAAAGACAGTATGCAGCTTCATCCTCACCTCTTTATTGCTGTGGCCATGTGACTAGAGATGAGCGAGTAGTGAAATATTCGAAATTTCGAATTTCGATTCGAATAGACCGCGTTACTCGACTACTCGACCGAATATCGAATCCCATTATAGTCTATGGGAAAAAAATGCTCGACATTTGGAAATCTCAATTCGACCACTTGGAGGTCACCAAGTCCACCCTGAAACATCAGAAAATGATGCCAACACTGCTGGAATGCAACTGGGACAGCAGGGGAAGCATGTCTGGGTGCATATAACGCGCCCAAGTCGCACTATTACGCCACTATCACAGCCTCTCAACAATACACTCCAAACACAATATTACTTCTACGTAAAGTGAGACAAGACAAGGAAACCTTCTTTCCTCTACATTGCCATGGACCCCAAGCCAAACTGTACAAAAAAGAAGAACAAAATTCTGCACCCCTTAAAATCACGTTGCCTAATGACAACCACAGATGGCATAGGCAAGGGGGAAAATAAATATACCCCACCCCTAATTGTCATTGTGTGTGTGTGTGTGTGTGTGTGAGATGTGGTCAGACATGTCCTCTTGTGTCATTGTGTCACCCCAGCAGTAAGGGAAGCTTAAAGGAGGAGGTTTGTTACAGTGTGTCACCCCAGCAGTAAGGGAAGCTTACAGGAGGAGGTTTGTTACAGTGTGTCACCCCAGCAGTCAGGGAAGCTTACAGGAGGAGGTTTGTTACAGTGTGTCACCCCAGCAGTAAGGGAAGCTTAGAGCTGAGACCTCTTAAAAATTGTGTGGAGGCCCAAGAGCTGAGACCTTTTAAAAATTGTGTGGAGGCCCAAGAGCTGAGACCTTTTAAAAATTGTGTGGAGGCCCAAGAGCTGAGACCTCTCAAACATTGTGTGGAGGCCCAAGAGCTGAGACCTTTTAAAAATTGTGTGGAGGCCCAAGAGCTGAGACCTCTCAAACATTGTGTGGAGGCCCAAGAGCTGAGACCTTTTAAAAATTGTGTGGAGGCCCAAGAGCTGAGACCTTTTAAAAATTGTGTGGAGGCCCAAGAGCTGAGACCTTTTAAAAATTGTGTGGAGGCCCAAGAGCTGAGACCTTTTAAAAATTGTGTGGAGGCCCAAGAGCTGAGACCTCTCAAACATTGTGTGGAGGCCCAAGAGCTGAGACCTTTTAAAAATTGTGTGGAGGCCCTAGAGCTGAGACCTCTCAAACATTGTGTGGAGGCCCAAGAGCTGAGACCTCTCAAACATTGTGTGGAGGCCCAAGAGCTGAGCACTTATTAGTGCTGCAGCTACGGCTGCTTTAGTGAGGGGTAGCTGCTGCTGCTGGAATAGGGACAGAAAGACTTCAGTGGTGTATAACCACCTATATACAAAACTATATACACTCTGCTCAAAACGGCTGCTTTAGTGAGGGGTAGCTGCTGATGCTGGAATAGGGACAGAAAGACTTCAGTGGTGTATTAGCACCTATATACAAAACTATATTTTGCACTACTGTTTTGTGTCCTCTGTGCCAACAAAACACTGTTTTATACACGGTGCGTATAGGCACCATTTCACCTTCTGGCAGTATACGGCTGTATAGCCAGGTGTTTTTCTTAAAAATATTTTTTATATTTGGCACTACTGTTTTGTGTCCTCTTTACCAACAAAACCTTGTTATATACCCGGTGCGTATATAGGCACCATTTCACCTTCTGGCAGTATACGGCTGTATAGCCAGGTGTTCTTAAAAATATATTTATATTTGGCACTACTGTTTTGTGTCCTCTGTGCCAACAAAACACTGTTTTATACACGGTGCGTATAGGCACCATTTCACCTTCTGGCAGTATACGGCTGTATAGCCAGGTGTTCTTCTTAAAAATATTTTTATATTTGGCATAACGCGTGGCCAAAAAAGTAAAACGTCTGAAATGCGGAGGGCTAGCGCAAAGGGACGTGGACGAGGACGGGGGCGCGGAAATGCTGGTGGGGGCACAAACCGCGTTGAAGCCAGTGGGGATACAATGCGTGCTGGTGAGGGGCAGCCAGCATTACGCTCATCCAGCTTCCCTGCCTTTATGGGACAGTTATGCGGGGGGCGGGGTACACCTCTGTTAAGGCCTGAGCAGCGTGAACAGGTGGTGCAATGGATGGCCGATAACGCTTCCAGTCACTTGTCCACCACCCAGTCATCCACACAGTCTCACTCTGACCCTCCTTCCTCCCAACCTGGCCAACAGAGTCAGCCCAACCTTGACCCCTCCCAGGACCTCTTTTCGGGTCCTTTTCCAGATGTGCTGCAAGAATCCCAGGAGCTAGCAGAGGAATTTGTTTGTAGTGATGCCCAAACACTTGAGTATCCGCCATCTGCTAGTGATGTGGACCCGGAACCAGCATCTGCTATCATGAGCGATGATGATGATGAGACGCAGTTGCCATCAAGGGAGGATGTTGGAATGTCCAGTGGGCAGGAGGAGGAGCAGAGAGAGGAAGTGGAAGAGGAGGTGGTGGACGACGAAATGACCGACCCCACTTGGACAGGGGTGATGTCCAGCGGGGAAAGCAGTGGAGATGCGGTCTGCGCATCACCGAATAAGGCAGCAAAAAGCAGAGGACAGTCCAGAGGCAGAGGACAGTCCAGACAGAGAAGGCAGGCCACAGCCAGCAGGGCCGAAGCTCTTCCCGGCAGCAGGCAGTCGCGCGAAGCTCCCCCATCGAGGCCTCGTACTTCTGTGGTGTGGAGATTTTTTAACGTTTGCGCGGATGACAAACTGAGCGCGGTTTGCGCAATCTGCCACTCAAAACTGAGTAGGGGCTCTGAGAAGAGCAATCTGACCACCTCAGGCATGCGCCGTCACTTGGAATTCAAGCACTGGGCTGAGTGGGAGAGAGCAAACGCAATACAACCTGTGCCCCGTCTTGCTGCCACTGCCTCTTCCCCTTTGTTGTGTGCTGCCACTGCGGTCCAGACCTCCAGCCAGGACACCTCCACATCTGCCTCTGCCTCGGCTACTTTGGGGCCTTCTCCTTCAGCCCCACCTTCCCCCGCATCTTCGTCTGCACCTTCCATCTCCTCGTCCCATCAACTGTCCATCTCGCAGGCGTTCAACCGCAGGCGGAAGTACGCCTCCAGTCACCCCCAAGCCCAAGCCTTAACCTGCCTCATCTCCAAACTGCTGGCCCTGGAGATGTTGCCGTTTAGGCTTGTGGAGACGCAGGCCTTCCGCGACCTGATGGCGGCTGCCGCACCTCGCTATTCCGTCCCTAGCCGCCACTATTTTTCCCGGTGTGGCGTCCCCGCCCTGCACCAGCACGTGTCGCGTAACATCAGGTGGACCCTGAGGTACGCAGTCAGCGCAAAGGTCCACTTGACCACCGACTCGTGGACAAGCGCTTGCGGCCAAGGACGCTACATCTCTTTGACGGCACACTGGGTGAATGTTGTGGAAGCGGGGACGGGGTCGCAAACAGGGACGGCCTACATACCACCCCCGCCCAAGATTGCCAGCACAGGTTCTGATAGACCCCCCTCCTCCTCCTCCTCCTCCTCCTCCTCATCCTCCTCCTCCTCCTCCTCCTCCTCCTCCTCATCCTCCTCCTCATCCTTCTCCTCATCCTCCTCCTCATCCTCCTCCTCCTCATCCTCCTCCTCATCCTCCTCCTCCTCATCCTCTGCCTTAACATCGCCCTCAGCCCCTAGCTGGAAGCGTTGCAGCACTGGCACGGGGAGACGTCAGCAGGCGGTGCTTAAGCTCATCAGCTTGGGCGACAGGAAGCACAGCGCCGCAGAGGTGAGGCACGCCATATTGCAGCAGACAGAGATGTGGCTGTCGCCGCTGCAGCTAGGACCAGGCATGGTCGTGTGCGATAACGGCCGTAACCTGGTGGCGGCTCTGGAGCTTGCAGAACTCAATCACGTACCATGCCTGGCCCACGTTTTTAATTTGGTAGTACAAAAGTTTCTAAAGACTTACCCCAACCTGGCAGAGCTACTGGTCAAAGTGCGGCGCTTGTGCGCTCACTTTCGGAAGTCAACTGTAGCTGCTGCTAGCTTAAAAAAAAATCCAGCAACGCCTCCATTTGCCTCAACATCGGCTGTTGTGCGACCTGCCCACTCGCTGGAATTCCACCTATTGCATGTTGGCCAGGGTGTGTGAGCAGCAGAAAGCATTGATGGAGTACCAGATGATGCATCCACGCGTGCCTCCAACTCAGCTCCCTCAGTTTGCCAACCACGAGTGGCCATGGATGGCAGACATATGCGATGTATTGCGTATCTTTGAGGAGTCCACTAAGAAGGTCAGCAGCGAGGACGCTATAGTGAGCGTAACCATCCCGCTCCTAGGCGTCCTTAAAGAATCGCTCATCGCAATAAGGGAGAACGCATTGCACACAGAGGAGATGGGGGTAGGAGGAGACGCAACGCAGGTAGACAGTCAGACCACACTTTTGTCTGCTGCTCGGTGGCAGTTGCAGGAGGAGGATGAGGAGGAGGAGGACAACGTGGAGGTGGCTGTGGAAGAGGATGCTGGCGGCGAGGGTAGCAGTCAGGCTGTGTGCGTCCCATTGGTTCAGCGCGGATGGGGCGGAGAGGAGGAGGAAGAGGAGGAAATGGAAAATGATCCTTCTGGTGGGGGCAGTGACGTCATGCCTACTCAGAGTCTGGCACACATGGCTGACTTCATGCTGGGCTGCTTTTCCCGGGACATACGTGTTGTCCGGATATTGGAGAACAAACTATACTGGGTCTTTGCACTCCTGGACCCCCGGTATAAAGATAACTTCTCCTCTTTTATTCCGGTAGAGGAGAGGACGAATCGATTACTGGAATACCAGAGGGAACTCTTGCAGAACATGATGCAGATTTTCCCACCCAGCATCGCTGGCGGCAGAGAGGAGAGTGTCTCCCAGAGTCTGACAACATCGATCAGGCCCACAGCCACCAGGGGAACACTCTCCAAGGTGTGGGACACGTTCATGTCACCCCCTCGTGCAACTTCCATCACTGCGGGGCCCGCTATCAGCAGGAGGGACAAGTATCGGCGGATGTTGCGGGACTACCTGGCAGACCACACCCCTGTCCTCCCCGATCCCTCGGCGACCTACACTTACTGGGTCTCCAAGTTGGACACGTGGCTGGAACTGTCCCTGTACGCCTTGGAGGTGCTTGCCTGCCCTGCCGCCAGCGTGCTATCAGAAAGAGTGTGTTCAGCGCAGCCGGGGGCATTATAACCGATAAGCGCAGCCGCCTGTCAACCGACAGTGCCGACAGGCTGACGCTAATCAAAATGAACAGCAAGTGGATTGACCCGGACTTTGCTTGTACAACAGTGGAAAGCAGCCAAGAGTGAAGTGCCATCTGTATGAAGTGCCATTTCCTCCTCCTCCTCCTCCTCCTCCTCCTTAACCGCCGTAGAATTGCTGTATTAATGAAAAAAATTATGGCTCACCTCTTAGGCTAAATACAATCAATTTTTAAGAGGTCTCAACTCTTGGGCCTCCACACAATTTTTAAAAGGTCTCAGCTCTTGGGCCTCCACACAATTTTTAAGAGGTCCCAGCTCTTGGGCCTCCACACAATTTTTAAGAGGTCTCAGCTCGTGGGCCTCCACACAATTTTTAAAAGGTCTCAGCTCTTGGGCCTCCACACAATTTTTAAAAGGTCTCAGCTCTTGGGCCTCCACACAATTTTTAAAAGGTCTCAGCTCTTGGGCCTCCACACAATGTTTGAGAGGTCTCAGCTCTTGGGCCTCCACACAATTTTTAAAAGGTCTCAGCTCTTGGGCCTCCACACAATTTTTAAGAGGTCTCAGCTCGTGGGCCTCCACACAATTTTTAAAAGGTCTCAGCTCTTGGGCCTCCACACAATGTTTGAGAGGTCTCAGCTCTTGGGCCTCCACACAATTTTTAAAAGGTCTCAGCTCTTGGGCCTCCACACAATTTTTAAAAGGTCTCAGCTCTTGGGCCTCCACACAATTTTTAAAACATAGCAGCCCTAATAAGGGCTCTCAATGACTCTCTTGTCTTCTGGTAGCTGGTATATATGGTGGTAAATGCGATATTCTGAGCTTCTGGGGCCCTGCCTGACTACATAGGATATGAGATATATACTGTTCAACATAGCAGCACTAATAAGGGATTAAGGACTGTCTTGTCTTCTGGTAGCTGGTATATATGGTGGTAAAAGGTATATTCTGAGCTTCTGGGGCCCTGCCTGCCTACATATGAGCTATATACTGTTCAGCATAGTAGCCCTAATAAGGGCTCTCAATGACTCTCTTGTCTTCTGGTAGCTGGTATATATGGTGGTAAAAGGTATATTCTGAGCTTCTGGGGCCCTGCCTGACTAAATAGAAAATGAGCTATATACTGTTCAGCGTAGCAGCCCTAATAAGGGCTCTTAAGGACTGTCTTGTCTTCTGGTAGCTGGTATATATGGTGGTAAAAGGTATATTCTGAGCTTCTGGGGCCCTGCCTGACTAAATAGAAAATGAGCTATATACTGTTCAACATAGCAGCACTAATAAGGGATTAAGGACTGTCTTGTCTTCTGGTAGCTGGTATATATGGTGGTAAAAGGTATATTCTGAGCTTCTGGGGCCCTGCCTGACTAAATAGAAAATGAGCTATATACTGTTCAGCGTAGCAGCCCTAATAAGGGCTATTAAGGACTGTCTTGTCTTCTGGTCGCTGGTATATATGGTGGTAAAAGGTATATTCTGAGCTTCTGGGGCCCTGCCTGACTAAATAGAAAATGAGCTATATACTGTTCAGCGTAGCAGCCCTAATAAGGGCTCTTAAGGACTGTCTTGTCTTCTGGTAGCTGGTATATATGGTGGTAAAAGGTATATTCTGAGCTTCTGGGGCCCTGCCTGACTAAATAGAAAATGAGCTATATACTGTTCAACATAGCAGCACTAATAAGGGATTAAGGACTGTCTTGTCTTCTGGTAGCTGGTATATATGGTGGTAAAAGGTATATTCTGAGCTTCTGGGGCCCTGCCTGACTAAATAGAAAATGAGCTATATACTGTTCAACATAGCAGCACTAATAAGGGATTAAGGACTGTCTTGTCTTCTGGTAGCTGGTATATATGGTGGTAAAAGGTATATTCTGAGCTTCTGGGGCCCTGCCTGACTAAATAGAAAATGAGCTATATACTGTTCAGCGTAGCAGCCCTAATAAGGGCTATTAAGGACTGTCTTGTCTTCTGGTAGCTGGTATATATGGTGGTAAAAGGTATATTCTGAGCTTCTGGGGCCCTGCCTGACTAAATAGAAAATGAGCTATATACTGTTCAGCGTAGCAGCCCTAATAAGGGCTCTTAAGGACTGTCTTGTCTTCTAGTAGCTGGTATATATGGTGGTAAAAGGTATATTCTGAGCTTCTGGGGCCCTGCCTGACTAAATAGAAAATGAGCTATATACTGTTCAACATAGCAGCACTAATAAGGGATTAAGGACTGTCTTGTCTTCTGGTAGCTGGTATATATGGTGGTAAAAGGTATATTCTGAGCTTCTGGGGCCCTGCCTGACTAAATAGAAAATGAGCTATATACTGTTCAACATAGCAGCACTAATAAGGGATTAAGGACTGTCTTGTCTTCTGGTAGCTGGTATATATGGTGGTAAAAGGTATATTCTGAGCTTCTGGGGCCCTGCCTGCCTACATATGAGCTATATACTGTTCAGCATAGTAGCCCTAATAAGGGCTCTCAATGACTCTCTTGTCTTCTGGTAGCTGGTATATATGGTGGTAAAAGGTATATTCTGAGCTTCTGGGGCCCTGCCTGACTAAATAGAAAATGAGCTATATACTGTTCAGCGTAGCAGCCCTAATAAGGGCTCTTAAGGACTGTCTTGTCTTCTGGTAGCTGGTATATATGGTGGTAAAAGGTATATTCTGAGCTTCTGGGGCCCTGCCTGACTAAATAGAAAATGAGCTATATACTGTTCAGCGTAGCAGCCCTAATAAGGGCTATTAAGGACTGTCTTGTCTTCTGGTAGCTGGTATATATGGTGGTAAAAGGTATATTCTGAGCTTCTGGGGCCCTGCCTGACTAAATAGAAAATGAGCTATATACTGTTCAGCGTAGCAGCCCTAATAAGGGCTCTTAAGGACTGTCTTGTCTTCTGGTAGCTGGTATATATGGTGGTAAAAGGTATATTCTGAGCTTCTGGGGCCCTGCCTGACTAAATAGAAAATGAGCTATATACTGTTCAACATAGCAGCACTAATAAGGGATTAAGGACTGTCTTGTCTTCTGGTAGCTGGTATATATGGTGGTAAAAGGTATATTCTGAGCTTCTGGGGCCCTGCCTGACTAAATAGAAAATTAGCTATATACTGTTCAACATAGCAGCACTAATAAGGGATTAAGGACTGTCTTGTCTTCTGGTAGCTGGTATATATGGTGGTAAAAGGTATATTCTGAGCTTCTGGGGCCCTGCCTGACTAAATAGAAAATGAGCTATATACTGTTCAGCGTAGCAGCCCTAATAAGGGCTATTAAGGACTGTCTTGTCTTCTGGTAGCTGGTATATATGGTGGTAAAAGGTATATTCTGAGCTTCTGGGGCCCTGCCTGACTAAATAGAAAATGAGCTATATACTGTTCAACATAGCAGCACTAATAAGGGATTAAGGACTGTCTTGTCTTCTGGTAGCTGGTATATATGGTGGTAAAAGGTATATTCTGAGCTTCTGGGGCCCTGCCTGACTACATAGAAAATGAGCTATATACTGTTCAACATAGCAGCACTAATAAGGGATTAAGGACTGTCTTGTCTTCTGGTAGCTGGTATATATGGTGGTAAAAGGTATATTCTGAGCTTCTGGGGCCCTGCCTGACTAAATAGAAAATGAGCTATATACTGTTCAGCGTAGCAGCCCTAATAAGGGCTATTAAGGACTGTCTTGTCTTCTGGTAGCTGGTATATATGGTGGTAAAAGGTAGATTCTGAGCTTCTGGGGCCCTGCCTGACTAAATAGAAAATGAGCTATATACTGTTCAGCGTAGCAGCCCTAATAAGGGCTCTTAAGGACTGTCTTGTCTTCTGGTAGCTGGTATATATGGTGGTAAAAGGTATATTCTGAGCTTCTGGGGCCCTGCCTGACTAAATAGAAAATAAGCTATATACTGTTCAGCGTAGCAGCCCTAATAAGGGCTCTTAAGGACTGTCTTGTCTTCTGGTAGCTGGTATAGATGGTGGTAAAAGCGATATTCCGAGCTTCTGGGGCCCTGCCAGCGACAGCCTGTCTTTCCCTGCTGTGAGGGTCTGTCCCTCACTAAGTTCAAGCTGCTAATGCTGACGAAGAGGAAGTGCTGAGTTTTGTATATTCAAGGTCACATGGTTTTTCCAGCCAATGCGTGTAGACGCCGTTTTCGCGATGCCAGCGTCCTCCCAGGACCTGTCCCACCCCCCCTGCATGGTGATTGGTGTAAAAAACGCGCCAGGGAAGGTGGGAGGGGAAACGAATTGTGAGTGCGCCATCGCCGCTGTACTCGATCGAAATCGAGTATGACGAACAGCGTAGTATTCGATCGAATACCGGCTCGGTCGAATACTACTCGCTCATCACTACATGTGACTACTGTGTGTTGGGAGCTGGGAAGCCAGTAATATATATTATAGAATTCATGCTCCTCTGCATTTATCCCCTTGAAACCTCTCCTCCCTACACACAATTATTTTTTATATTGGTGGAACACGACGCCAGGGCAGACATCAGCACTGGGCACACCCAGGCAGGTGCTGGGGCCGCTGTACATTTAGGGGGCCCATCTTTGTTTCTTTCCTTTTTTCTTTCCTTTTATTCTTTTCTTTTTTCTTTCCATTTATTCTTTGTTTCTTTATTTCATCTGTGTTTTCTGACATTTCCTTACTTTCTTTCATATTTACTTATATTATTTCTTTCAGTCCTTTTATTCTTTGTTTCTTTCATTTTTTTCTTCTATTATTTTTTTTTCTGCCATTCCTTCTATTCTTTCTGTCTTTCCTTCTCTTTCTTTTTTTCTGTCAGTCCTTCTATTCCTTTTCCCCTTCATCTCTTTTTTTTCTCTCTAGCCGACCCCACTCAAAGTTACCTAACAAAAAGGGGCGCCAGCACTTGAAGTGCCAAGGGCAGCACGAACACTAAATACGGTTCTGTTCACCCCACCTCGTCCTGTCTCACTTGTGCATATAAAGGCATATTCAGTGCTTTGAGGTTAAAGCTTGCCTGCAGTAAATAGTTTTGCTTTTTCCGCCTAAATTGTATTGCGGCCTCTTGAATAGGAACAATAAGACAATACGGCCCTGCCCTAGATGGAATAACAACACCCTATAGGGTATGGCGAAAAAAAAAATCTGTGGCATACCCTATAGGATGGTGTTGTTTCCAAACTTTAAAACAATTATTCTTTCCTCATCGGAAAATGCCCCATTGCATGTGCTGGTGATTTTTTTTTTAGGAAAAACAAAATTAGAACAAATATTTTTTATTGAGCTTTCTGTGCGCTAACCAGACCAACAGCCTGGCACAGTTGGAAAAAAAACTCCCCAAAACTCACTTGCCCTGTTTGAATGCATGATACTGAACCACTGTCAGCACTTTCATTTGCTCATGCATCCATTCAAAGTTATAACCCTGCCATAACAAATTTCTCCTGGTAGGGGCCAATTTGAGGCTTTCTCTCCCAGCATGGATTCAACTGACATAACCCACAATTCACAGTGGCAGGAAACCCAGCAGCACTTCCACTGCAGAGGAACTGCAGCTCCATGCAATGTAATTTTGGTTGGTAAAATTGACCACAGCAGAAGTTACAAAAAGTTAGATGAATTTTTATGTGCAGCAATCTGAATTAATAGAAGGGATGTCCGCTCACCACCTTGTCTCGAGTGTGCACGGCCATGGGTGGTCCCAAACCCACTAGAGAGCATTCAAAATATAACGGATGGTCCGCACTCCTCTTCACATAAAACTTCGCTTTTAATTTATGCATTTAAAATCATCTCCATTATGGAGATGATTTTAAATGCATATATTAAAAGCAACGTTTTATGTGAAGAGAAGTGCGGACCATCCGTTATATTTTGAAAGCAATCTGAATTACCCTGGGAAAGGGTAAATATAAGCACAGTTTCTTCTAAGTGCGTTGGTCCGGTTTAAAATGAAAAAGCTCACCGAGATGCAGGCTGCAAATCACACCCAAATGTAAACAATTGTAATCAGCCGTACCTGTTTGAATTCATAGTCCTTGATATTGAAAATCACGGGAATGGCACGGCCATGATCGTTCCTCCCATAACCAACCAGGTATAGCAAAGACGCCAGCCAATCTCTGATTAAAAGGATACTCGATCCACATTTATTATCCAATTGATTAAAAGAATTTCCATCCACATAGTAAAGCTGGTGTTAAGCATAAGGAAACTGGCAGGGTGCCAACGCGTTTCGGGCAAACACTCAGCCCTTATTCATGACATGACTCCCAGCTTCCATAAAAAACATTTAAATAATGACTGGTCGCAAGCGGTAGCCGCCGGAGACGCCCCAGGATAATTGGAAAATTGGCTAGTAATCAAATAAACACAAGGAAAACAAAATTGGAGTGGGTTAGAACACTCACCTTCTGCTAATTAAGCCGTCCTCATCCTCTCTAAAACCATCGGGCGAGGCAGAACCACTGCACACAGCGGCGATCACAAACGCCAATCCACAACCGGAAATGACATAAGCGGGAGGGCAAAAACCCTCTCCATAGGAGGATGAAGTAAGGGCGGAATGAACATTGAGTGAGGGAGACTGCCCATAAAAAATAAATAGATAAGCCAATGCCCCGAGGCAATTCACACCCAAATGTTGAACTTGCTTCACTAAATCTTTAGCATAACCACCAATGTACAAGTCCACCCAGTGACCTTGAATAGTTACCATCCCATCACCATCACATAATTGCCAGCCTGCAAATGAAGCAGCAGAATCCCGAACCCTGGGTCCAATACTACTTCCCCATTTCCTGATTTGGACTGTTAGATTGAAACCCCACGTAATCTGTGGGGATCACCAGGTTGGCGGATACACAATACTGTGCAAGCCACCCATTAACCTTAGTGGCAGCCAGAAGTCACAGGGGGTCGCAATGCTGCATATTTAAACCGGACCTTCACCATGATTTATTGAAAAGCCCAAACCCTTAAAAAACTTTTCCCCAGCATCTAAAATTAATATATTCTAAGTTTTTAGTCACTGACTTATTCTTTCCCCCATTGGGCTGCAACTCTGTTCAGGACTTTAGGATACGGGCGCCGTCATCTTGCCTCAGAAGCATCACATACTGAGGAGAGGAGAGCGGGGTAAAGTACAGGGGGGTGGGTTATGGCTGTGCTTTGCTCAGAAAGAGCAGAGCTGGGGTCAGGAAAAGGTCAGCAATCCCAGAATGCAGAGCAGCACAGTCAGAAGGCACTTCCTGTTTGCAGGCTGCGTGAAGCCCCATGAGCCGCCATCTTGGATGTTTAAAGGCTCATAACATGCAGTAGATGCAGGTAGGATGATTTTTAATGTGAGCAATCTGTATGTACAGGGTGTGGAAAACATATAAGATAGACTCTTATTTAGAGTGAAGGACCACTTTAAGTGAAAGATGACTGAAGGGTCCCTTTAAGTTTCAGAGCTTTCTGGGCAGGAAAACACAGTGGGGTATCTAATAAGGAGGTAAAACACGTTTTACTTCCTCTTCATAGTGAACCTAAACAAACCCATGGTGGATGGTCCAAGTGCTATAATGTACCTGACAAACCTTGTGAATGTGGTACCTCTCATTTATTAAACAATTGACAACTACAGTAGGTTTGTGTGTCAGGAAATGGCAAGCACACAACTGAAACATATGATGGAGGGTTTGTGACCCCAAGACACAGCACTGTGCCTGAAAGCATTGTGAGCAGGTGCGTGCTGCCCCCTTCCCGATCAGGCTGCTCAGGTTTGCCACATTCTGCTGATCCAGCATACAGAGAAGGGGAAGACTTTTTAAATAAAGTATGTTAGTATATTTTATTCCTGGCCTATCATTTAAAGTGGACCAAAACCCACGGAGATCAGCCCTACTGGTTCCTGGTGCTGTCTGGCATAGTTCTGGCTTAGGGTTTCCTCTGCTCCTGGCTGCTCCCTCCCGCACAGGCTTCTTGCTGATTCCACACCAGAACAATTCATAATCTGGTTCTCGCTGGTGCCTGACTTATAATACCTTAGACATCTCAAAGCTACAACATTATTGCAACATTACCCATGCAAGGCACGTGTCCGTCTCCTGTGCAGAACCCTTCAGACTTACTTGACTGTTTCCTAACTATAATACTACAAATGTCTGCCATAGAATATTTCAGCTGCTTTTGGCCTGTCACCCCTTGAACTCTACCCCTCATCACTACAATGTCTGAGGGGTGAAGATCTGTTCCCCATCAGAAGAGGCGTGCGAGGCACTGTCTTGACACGTTCCATCTGTTGGAGGCCCCAGGGTGCACCTAGACACAAAGGGACATGTTCTTTGAGTTCCAGCAAGTTTTTAAACTTAAACTCATCTGCCTTACTTCAGGAACAGGAACTTTAATCGCCTCTCTAACTTATCCCCTTTCCCTTTTCATAACTGTGTTGATAAGGTTTACTGGCAATTGTTCAAAAATCTCATGGCTTTTATAAAGCTTTTTTAAATGAGACCACACCCCCCCCCCCCCCAGCCCTGGTATGCAAAACAGACTCACTTTTTGTTCTACTGGTCTCCAAAGTTGTGTAGTGTAAATTATGCGCTAGTAACTGCCGCCTTTGTTGACGTCAGATCCTGACGAAATACACGTCAGGCATAGCTGTGTGTCTGGTGGAAAACTCTTGACACACGGGTGCTAAAGAATTAGTTGCATTCACCATTGGCCTTAGCAGGAGCTGTTGAAGCTGGAAGTGATTAACAGTGTGTAGAATGCTAGAACAACAATTCAAGTCTGACCTGGATCACGCATCCCCGTGCTCCTGGTTTATGCTCTCTATCATACTGTGCCAAGTTGATGACTGCAATAGACAGCGCTAACTATATTTTAGGGCAATCTGTGAGTGATTTAAAACCGGGCACATTGACAACTGTTGAAAGACATTTGTTAATTTAGCAGTAAAAAATAAAAGACAAAAGGAAAAAAAGGTTACTTACCTTTTGTCCCTCGCTAGTGGTCCTGCACAAAATATGGGGTTGGGATTGATGGTATGCCAAGCTTGCGACTTGCCATCAGTCACATGTACACTGCCGCACCCTCCCCATTCATTGCAATGAAGGTAGTGTGCCAAGGCATGACATTCACTGTGACTGATGGTGGGGGGTGTGAGCGGCCATGGAAACATCATAATTGGACTTTGGAAAGAAAGGGCTGCTGCATGGGCTCAGATCCGATCAGGTGAGTTGCTGATCAAACATCGACATGGGACTGGAACAAAAGATAAGCAACCTTTTTACAGTTTTTTTGCCTGCTGAATGAATTTAAGCATGGCTATACCAAATATCTGCTGAATATTTTAAAATAGGCATTGTTCAATTTTTGTGGGACAATCCTGTGAACAGGTCCTTGTCCTGCTGTCCCGCACCACTATTTGGTGTTGAGCAATGCTCATGTTTATCCTGCAGCGATTATGAGGACAGGAGGAGTTCGCCCCACATGTGGCACTGCTGAGTAGCTGGGGACTCGGGATGGGGAGAATGCGGTGCCAGGGCAGCGGTGGTGGATGGGGAGGCAGAGTCAGACAAGCTTGCTGGTTCGGGTGTACTGATCCCAAGGAGCGGTAAGAGCGGGGCCGTGTGTGTGTTTGCATGTCTGTCTGTGTGTTGCCTGCATGTGTGTGTTGGCCTGCATGTGTGTGTGTGTGCCTGTGTGTGTGTTCGCCTGCATGTGTGTGTTGGCCTGCATGTGTGTGTGTTTGCCTGTGTGTTCGCCTGCATGTGTGTGTGTCAGTCTGTATATGTGTGTGGCAGGGTTGAATGCATGTATGTATGTGTGGGGGGGCTTGCATGCATGTGTGTGGGGAGGTTTGCATGTGTTTGGGGAGGTTTGCATGTGTGTGTGTGTGGGGGGGGGCTTGCATATGTGTGTGGGCAGGGGCTTGCATGTATGTATCTGTGTGTGGAGTTAGCTTGCATGTATGTGTGTGTGGGGGGGGGGCTTCCATGTGTGTGTGTGGGGGGGGAGGCTTGCCTGTATTATTTTGTATTTCATAGGTGATTTCCCATTAAGGGTGTGGCTGGGCGCATGGTTTATTTAAAAAAAATTCCCCACACATTCCTCTTTCCTGTTTTCAAAATTTGGGAGGTATGTTTAAGCCTTATAATAATAGGAAAATAATAATGGAATTCACATATTTTGTGTCCCCCCCCCCCCACACACACACACACCGCTGCGCTGGACCCCCCAAATGGATGCTTGTTACTTTTTTCTGCTCATGTTCCTGCCTCGTTATGGGCGGCATCTTGGAAATATTTTGTCGTTCAGATTTTACTATCTGCGATCCTTGGTGTGTGCATACACGACGCCCGCAGTCTACGACATGACACACTGTTCTCTGGACAGTTCGCTAAAATATGGCAGTTTTCAGTGATGAGCAGAGCGATCTGCTGGATGTTTGCTACCTCGCTGGCGCGTTGCCTCATACTGTGCGGCATATTTATTTGCAGATCTCATTGACTGGCTTTCATGGAGCTCAAATAAGGGAGATTTATAACTTGGTGAAATTTAATCTTGTCTCTTTTCTTACTCTTAGGTAAAGCAATCTATAAATTTATGTGTATTCTCCGCCACGAAAGGTGAGTGAGACTATTCTGGGCAATGACATCCAACCCTCAAACGCATTGTAGTATTGATGTTGCTCTTCGCCGGCGAGGAATTATAATATTTATTCATTGTGTGTATGTAAAGGGTTCCAATTAAAATGTCTCTGTCTGGTGTGCCAAGTCCAGCCGCTTCCCTCGCTGGAAATACAACACTGCCATCTCTAGGGGAGCTGGGGAAAGCGTCCGAGGCTGCTTTTGAGAGGTGCGGCACCACCAGGGAGTCTAAATGATACAGTTATTGCAGCGTTTTGTAGCTTTCTATTCATAAGAGACCTGAATGTGAAATAATGGTTATTGTTCCTTCAATTTCCATTCTGTGCTCGTTCTAAAATAATCTCTTAGGAGAGATTTTGTAAAGCAATTAGTTCCATTATTCTATTCTTAATCCGATTTACCACTATCATGGAGCATGGCAGAGAAAGAGGCTCATATATATATATATATATATATATATATATATATATATATCAAAATAAATTGAGTGTGTATTCCTTCTTTCACGCGTCTTGTATGGTTTTGTATTGTAAAAGCTAATGAAAAACCTTTTATTTTGGTATTGCACTTTTAAACCGGACCTGTAGCATCAATTAATGCCGAATCCCTTAAAAAACGATTTCCCAGCATCTAAATGTGTATATTTTAAGTCACTTACCTATTATTCTTTCCCCTGCTGGCCTGTAACTCAGTTCAGGATTCTAGGATATGGGTGCCGCCATCTTGCCTCAGAAGCATCACCTATTGAGAAGAGAAGAGGGGGGATAAAAGTGCAGGAGGTAGAGCAAACCTGGGGTCACAAAAAGGACAGCAATCCCAGAATACAGAGCGGCATAGTTAGAAGACGCTTCCTGTTTGCAGGCAGCATGAGACTCCATGGGCCGCCTTCTTGGATATGTAAAGGCTCAGAAAATGCAGTAGATGAAGGTAGGATGATTTTTAATGTGGGCAATCTTTATGTACAGGGTGGGGCAAACATACAAGATCTGTTTTTCAGAGTGAAGAGCCGGTTTAAGGATTCGTTTTTCAGGGCTGCCATCAAAATGTTCCCATCCCAATGCAGATTACAGTTCAGAGTCCATTCAGGACCTGCTGCTCATTTTGACAAACTGTACAAGAAGAAAAACAAATTACGGTAAATTTTATATATTAAAAATGGTGATGTTGTTGGAGATACAATACTTTGCAACAGCTTCAGCTTGACTATTAATGTGATTTTGGGACTTTTGCAAGATTGACTGCAGTTTACAGGTGGTAGATGGCGCTGTTACCAATGCTCAACTGTAGTCTTTCTATGCATTTTTCTGATGTGTTGTATTTCCTGTCTATTTAGCTGTGCTCTATCACTTCTTTCTCCTATTTGTGTTATCCACCATGTTAGGGTCACATTCTCTTATTGCACTCATGTTCCAGTAAAGCCGGTTCCTACAACTAATGTCTATCTGGATTTGACGCACTCACAACAGGTTACAGGCCCAGTGACCGAATGAGGCCACCTATTACCTGCATTTGCAAAATAGCTGCAAAGTTGACCTAGTTCTGACCCATCTCATTGTAGCCTCCGACGGCTGCAGAATGGAGGGGGTGCTTCATACAGTTGATGTATAAGCCATGGAATGGTTTGAAAATCATCATGCCAGCACCTCTGTGTGTGAGGCCCCTGCCAGCATCTCTAGGTGTGAAGCCCTAGCCAGCACCTCTGGGTGTGAAGCCCTATCCAGTACCTCTGGGTGTGAAGCCCTAGCCAGCACCTCTTGGTGTGAAGTCCTAGCCAGCACCTCTGGGTGTGAGGCCCTATCCAGCACCTCTGGGTGCAAAGCCCCTGCCAGCACCTCTGGGTGTGAAGCCCCTGCCAGCGCCTCTGGGTGTGAAGACCTAGCCAGTACCTCTGGGTGTGAGTCCCCAGCCAGCACCTCTGGGTGTGAGTCCCCAGCCAGCACCTCTGGGTGTGAAGCCTCTGCCAGCACCTCTGGGTGTGAAGCCCCAGTACAGGTAAGTTTATTGCCGACCCTGGGGGTTTCACACAGCAGGGCATCCCAGTTTAGGATGCCTAGGTGCAGGCTAGAGGACCCAGAAGTGTACATATGTGGCAAACATTAAAGGTATAGTACAAACAACAACAATATTAAGGCAGAAAGGAGCTCATCTGAAGCCTGTCCCGTGTTCCTCTCCTCTATTACCTGCATTACCTGCTGTAGATGCTGTAGCAGGGCATAGCATTTTGTCCCTACTTTCCTTTCAATTTTTTCACAAATGCTTCCAATGTGGTTACATTGCTGTTCTGTCTCTCAGCACATGAGTGAGCCCCCTGTGACTTGCAGGGATTGCTGAGTGACAGGGGCAGCTGTGTGGCCACCTAAGAAGACGAGGACAGAAGTGACAAGAAAGAAGAAGAAAAAATACCCCATCCAATGGGAGGAGTGGAGTTCAGTTTGAATCAGGAGCAAAGGGACCACTAGTCAAGTGATGGGAGGGTTTTAGTATACCAATCAATTTATATTGGGAGTAAAGGGACCATTAATAAAATGATTACAGGCAGGGCCGGCCTTGGGATGGAAGGTGCCCTGTGCAAGACTACACACACTTCTGCATCTGCTATGGAGTGGTGAGCTGGCAGCCGGTGGGGAAGCAATGCAGAATAGGGGGAGTTCCTCCAGTATCAGGTCCGATGCTAGGGACGAGGCCTCAAGTCCGACATCTGATAGGCTGCTCTCTAAACCCTCTGCTCTCACTACCCTCCTAGATATCTATGTTTCTAATCAGCATCCTGACTAATAACCTCTATATACCTGACTCTCTAGAACAATCCCCTTTATAGCCTATGGCCCACAGTTTGTCTATGGTCTAATCCCACTACTACCATCTTGAGTTTAATTTAGGGTAAGGCCCTACCTATGCACTTTCATGGGTAGAAACCACAAAAGAGCTTATTACTCTGTTTAAAGGGGTTCTTATTAGTTAACTGACATGTGGCCTGATGCAGAGCCTCCCCTGAACTGACCTCAAAACCTTCCGATTGTCCGGGGGTCCTGTTTGAATCGTGGCTCAAATGTGATGCAGAGCCTCCGTCGGAATGGCTCCCTAACTGATCCGTTAATTTCTCTTTACTCTGGAAGTTTTTTTTTTCTCTCTCGGGTGCATTCAATTTGATCGTGGCTTCCGTTCACGTTCACACGTGTGTTCCGTTTTTTCCTCCTTTTTCCTTGGTTTTTTAACGTACCTGCTTGCCTTCCGACTTATTTTTCCTTCCCTTTTTTTTGGTTTTACAAGTATACTTACATCTCCATGGCTCTTCAGTTGTCAATCTGGGTCCACGCAAGCGCACATCCCTAAACCTCCATAGGAATATACATATGGCACCAACTGCCAATTTTACACATATGTAATTTATAATCTATAATTTTTGGTGTTCCTTCTTTCTTGTCTTTAATGCTTACCTTAATCTCTTTTGTGTTCCTTCTTCCTTGTCTTTAATGCTTACCTTAATCTCTTTTGTGTTCCTTCTTCCTTGTCTTTAATGCTTACCTTAATCTCTTTTGTGTTCCTTATTCCTTGTCTTTAATGCATACCTTAATCTCTTTTGTGTGCCTTCTTCCTTGGCTTTAATGCTTACCTTAATCTCTTTTGTGTGCCTTCTTCCTTGGCTTTAATGTTTACCTTAATCTATTTTGTGTTCCTTCTTCCTTGGCTTTAATGCTTACCATAATTGTTTTGTGTTTTTTTTTTCTATTTATTGTCCCATATCTAAACCTTTTGTGTCATGTAAATGTGTGATGATGTTGTGTGATTGTACATTTGCAGGAAAGACAACACACCAAATCTTTTTATGTTTTTTTTATTCAAACGTTGGATAAACTTTTGTTTATGTTTTTTTGTTCTGTGTAAACATTTTTTGTTTCTTAAAAATTCAAATTTAAAACTTTTCTGGCAAAATCCCACAAATTAGGCCTCGAGTTGTTGCGGATGTCGTTTTGTTGGATCTGTGAATGAAAAAGAACATTAGTTTAGCATTGTTTTTATGGTTTGGTTTGTTGGGGTTTTTTTTAGGCCCTTTTTTTAATTTGCTTTTACAAAGTCTTTAGTGAAATGTTTCTTTGGCCTTTTTTTGGGGGAAGGGAATTGTTTGTTCAATTACTTTGCTCAACAAAATCACCACTCACAATGTTTTTGGGCCACATTGCGTCGGGGGCGGAGTCTCCGTTCTTCCTCCCTCGGTTGATGCTGTGAATCTGTTTGGATCACAAACACACTGATATTAGAGACTGTTGTGGTCTCATGAATGTCAGATTAAGTTAGGCTTCTATGTATCAATTTACTCACCTTCCCCAGCCACCTCTTCCTCGTGGCCCCCTTCCTCGACCAACCCTTGGGATGTCCCAGCGACGTCTGCTTCTACAACTAACAATAGTGCACATGAGTATCTGTATTTAATGCATGTATTAGCACATATCTAACTTTATTCCACTTACCGGAGTCAGGTTGTGGAGCATTTAAGCTGGACTCCCTGCCATCAGATTCCCCCCTCCCCTGCATGCTGAGGTCCATTGGCTTCTCATACTCACTGGCAGAGGAGGGGGTGGGCGTTCTGGTCTGGGTGGGGCGGAACCCTTCACCTGATTCACCCAACACTGGGCTGCGTGTTCTGGTCTGGGTGGGGCAGAACCGCATATTCCATTCATGGGCTGAAATACAAACACAATCATAAAAACATACCCAGTCAAGGCCAGTGTGATTCTTGCATGTCAAGTATACACACTTACATGGAAAATGTTTGGCGAAGTACCGCCTCACCCGGGGCTTATGCCTTCTCTTTAAATCAGACCAGTGTTGGGCGATCTGGGTGAAGGTATAGGTGGTTTGGGTTCGTCGGGCTATTGCGTCCACCACCGCCAGCGACAAGTCCTTTTCTCATAATCTGACGGCAGGAAGTTGTAGCGATTCCTCAGCATCATCTGTATGTAAAATACACAATGACCCAGCATTAATCCACAAAATCCATGACCAAGTTTCATGCCCTACCTAAAGTCACTTTATTAACCTCTTGATGACTCACATTGGCCTAGTTCCTCAATCTGCATCTAGCCTAGTTTGTAGCAGCGTACATGTGTTAAACTAAGGTGGGCTTGTATTTAACGTGACAAACTAAGTTGTTCCAGACTATTCTGGCGCTGTGGTTTTTTTTTATTACAAGTAATGTGTGCACGCACATAAACGCACGCTCGCCTACTCACATCCATGATGATGTCGTCCTGCTCCTGAGTGAAGATGGCAGGCGACATCTTTGCTTTCTTTTCCTGGTTTAGCTATGACGTTTCCCCGCAGTGACGTGCGTGCGCGCAGGCGTGCACCCGCTGTTGAACACGCCCACGCGGGAAACATATTTAAAGCACAAAGCTCTGTGTTGGATACCATATCAATATGGGCAGACCTAAAGGGAGCAAAAAGAGGCACCAAAGCCCCGAGGCACATAGCAGCCGCACACATGCCTCATCTAAAAAAATACAGAAGAGCAGGCACAAGACACATGCAGAACATGCCCCAACTAAAACGGTGGTTACTCCACAGACACAGGCACATTCCAAAAAACGCAGGAGCAAGGATACATTAACACATTCTCCACCACCTGTTAAAAAAACACGACCACACAAGGGTGGCAAATCTAGTAAGACCCTGCAGCATCCTCAACCTCAACACACCAAGCATACCCACAAAACCAAAAACATCAGCAAGGGTAAGCGTATTGCAAAACCCTCCACCCCACCAAGGTCACCCCCCCCTCCACCTCAACCCTCTGGTTCTCCCTATTCCAGTACCTCAGATTCCACATCCAGCTCAACAGCTGATAGCTCACCAGGAACCCAGACATTAACCCAGAGCAGCACACACACAACATCACCCTCCCCCATAAGCCCAAGAACCACACACGACTCCCCAGATAGCCAACCACATCAATTTCCACAGATGCAGGGGACACCACACACCCATGTGGCCGACAACTACGCCGTGGCTCACTAACTGCACGTTTTTGCGATGCTCAAAGCATGGCTGTTGCAAATGCAGTTTGTGAGCATTATGATGCCCTATTTGGCCGGACCTCCAAATCACCCACTAAGCAGGCTAAGCAGGAGATCTGGACTAATATTTGCTGCCAAATAAATAGTGTGGGATCTGTCCGGAGAGATATTGAACAAATCAAAAGGAAATTTGGGGACCTTAAATATTACAGCAAAAAAAAAATGGACATGCAGAGGTAAACCCCATTTTAAATGCATTTATAGTCGCATTGGTAACAGGAAGTAACACTTATTAGGTGTGATTTAATCTTCCCCAGCCAGCAGACAGGGGGTGGCTTACCCACAAAAATAATCCTAACACCCGCCGAGGAACATGTCTATACATATATACACCCGGCCAGCGTCCAAGGCCTGCAAGAGGCACACACGACACAGACCGGAATGTAAGGTCCCAAGGTGAGTTTGAATTTGCCATGAGCTTTTAAAATGAGGGACAAAAGCCAGTGTTATGCTAGACAACACACTGTACTTGGTGTTTAATATAATCTTACATTCTCAATTCAAAGGACAAAGTCAACAGGACACACAAGGCCAAGCAACCCCTGGCTTATCCCCGAGGCCAAGGGCAAACCAGGATTCAACACAACGAACCCAAAATGAGGATTTGGATGAGGTAAGTCAATGGTCCTTTGTGTGTACTTTTAACATTGAACTAGGATCGATTGGTGTGCCATTAAAAAACTAAAATGAACCTATATTTATTTACAGAACAGAGTAAGCACACCCATAATAGAAGATATCCGAGATTTGGAGGAGGACACACCACAGATGTCCCAAACCACTACGGAGCCAGTGGCCGCAACGCAGTCAACACAGCCACAACCACCACATCCACAACCTCATTCAGAACCCGAACCAACCACCCGTCCAACTGCTAGAACCCATACCAGGCGCCATATTAGCCAAAGAAGGCAACTGCAAATTATGGAGGAAGCGTGGCGGCAGGAAAACATAGCATTTTCAGCTAGCACACAGCAATTCAATGACACTGTGTGCACACAACTAACAACCATAACTACACAATTAGAGGTATTAAACAGAAATGTGTCTGCCCTAAACAGCCATATGGGTGACCTAGTCCAACAGTGGCAGCACATTAATCAAAGCCTGGCACACATTGCTGCAAATATTGTGCCACACCATCATTCATCTGCACCATCCTCCCACACATACCACTAAAGTTTTTGGTTACAGTATCTGACCCCACGTGTAAGTTTGCTTTTCGAAAAAAGAAAACAAATGAAAATTAAAAATTTGTTTATGCACAAATAAAGGAATAATAAAAAAATAAACTTGTGTTCTATGCAAATACATTATCAAAAGTTGCGCATGTATGGTTTTTGCGGTGCCACTTTGGCTGCCTGAGAAAGGAGGGGTGTGCTCTGCAGAAAGAAACAAATGTTCGGCAGGCAGGCAGGTCAGAATATCTGCTAATACGGCAACGAATGGCCATGTTGTGGAGGATCCCACAAGCTATTACAATTTTGATGACCTTGCCCGGCTTATATTGCAGTGCCCCCCCAGTCTGATCCAGACAGCGGAAACGCATCTTTAGTAAACCAAATGCTCGTTCAACCACAGAGCGAGTCCTCCTATGGGCTGTATTATAGCGCTCCTCTGCCTGGAAAGATGGGTGCAGGATGGGGGTGAGCAGCCAGGGGAGCAAAGGATAGCCAGAGTCACCTGCAAAAATACAAACAAAAAACATAATTTTAAAAAAACTAAAAAAGTTTAGGAGTGCATAGCAACATTATTAAAGAGGGACGCGGGAGTCCCTGGACGCCCCCATCACTGTGGAAGAGGTTGTGGGTGCAATTGGGGCACTCCCTGGACGGAAGGCACCAGGCCCCGACGGAATGCCGGCCGAGTGGTACAGGCTGGCGCAGGAGCAGACTGCGCCTAGACTACTAGAAGTTTTTAAGTTGGCGTTAGAAAATGGAAGCCTCCCCGCCTCCTTTAGCGCGGCACATATAGTTCTTATACACAAGGAGGGGAGACCCCCCCGATGCCTGTGCCTCGTACAGACCCATTTCCCTTTTAAATCAGGACGCCAAAATATTAGCCAAATTGTTAGCTATCAGATTAAATCGAGTCTGCGGAGACTGATGTCGAACCTTCAAATTGTGCACGATAACTGTGGGGACCGGGTGATTGTTACGCTTGACAATGAGAAGGCCTTTGACTCGGTGGAGTGGGCCTTTTTGTGGGCGGTGCTGGCTAGAGTTGGGCTCCCCGTAAGTTTTGTAAATTATATCAAACTACTATATAGATGTCCCACGGCCCGCGTTCGGGTCAATGGATGTTACTCTGACCCTTTCACATTGAGTAGAGGAACCAGACAGGGGTGCCCGCTATCGCCATTGCTATTTGCATTGGCCATTGAGCCATTGGCAATCCTGGTGAGGAACTCCCCGGCCATCACGGGGTGGAAGCTAGGGGCGGTGGAAGAGAAAATTTCGCTGTACGCAGATGATACCCTGTTATACTTGGCCGACTGTCATGAGTCGCTAGAGGCTGCCTTAGATATTATTGATACATTTGGAAGATTCTCAGGCTTGAAAATTAACTGGGACAAATCCAGTTTGATGCGAGTTGATGTCTGTGACTCTTTGGGTATCTCCCCGAGATCCCAGCTAAAGGTGGTACGGGAATTTAAATATCTTGGGATCATGGTTGGAAAGTTGCCCAGTCTATTTGTGCCCCTCAATATATCGCCAGTTATTGCGAAATTGAAACAGAGGGTCAGTCAGTGGGCGGGTCTTCCACTGTCGGTCATGGGGAGGATCAACATATTCAAGATGATCTTTCTTCCAAAACTATTGTACATCTATCAGGCCTCTCCCGTGTTGCTCCCCGCTTCTCACTTCAAGGCGTTGGAAGCAATTATTTTTGGTTTTATTTGGGGGCATGCCCCTCCTCGGTTAAATAGGCAGGTTATGAAGGCACAGATAGTCGCCGGAGGACTGGCTGTGCCGCACATGAAAATGTATTTTTATGCAACCCAGCTGCTGTATGCCCATTGGTGGATTAGCCGACCGGGGGACAATCCGGTGATACATTTGGAGGAGGCGGTGCTGGGCTCCCCCGTGCGGCTATCCTCCTTGCCCTATAGGGGTACGAAGGGACTCAGGGAAGCGACCACATGTATGAGAATGGTCTGCAGTATCTGGGAGCGAGTGGCCAAATTATGTGCGGATCCGGGAGAGAGTAGGGTGTATTCCCCCTTCACCCCCCTATGGGCTAACCCTGGGCTTCCCGAGCGCGTGACTGTGCAGGATCCACGGTTCTGGAGTGGGAGGGGGGTGCATCAGCTGGGCCAATTATATAAAGAGGGGGTACTGGTGTCCTTCGATTATCTCAAAGAGAGTTTCCACCTGTCTAACCAGGATTTTTTCCGCTACTTGCAACTCAGACATGCCCTGAACGCGCAGTTCTCCAGGGTGGGCCCACAGGTGTCGGCCTCACGGGTGGAGAAAGTGGTTAGAGATTCGAACCTTAAAAAAACCGTCTCCACACTATACAAAACCCTGCTAGGTGAGCTGGGGTCCCCTAGGGAAGGGATTGAGAGGAAGTGGCGGGCTGTAGACCAGAGCCTGGACCAGGATGATTGGGAGGAGGTGCTGGACAATTTGCATTCCTCAGTGGTTGAGGCGAGAGATAGAATGATCCAGACCAAATGGATCCACCAGGCGTATATTACTCCGGTCCGTCTGCACAGGATGGGACTCCTGAATAGGGACACGTGTCCTAGATGTGAGGGTGGTAGTGGCACATGGGTGCATATGATTTGGTCATGTGGAATACTGGTTGACTACTGGGAGGACGTAATGAACCTGATCGGCAAAATAGTGGGATTTCGCATCAGAGGTTCGGTTTCTGTGTGCCTTCTGGGAGTGGTGGAGCCGCTGTCGGAGCTCCATACATTGAAGGCGTTGCTTCGGCTGCTGCTCTTTTATGCCCGGAAGTGCATACTAATAAACTGGAAGCACCCGGCTAGGCCGTCCTTGCAGGCATGGAAAAGGCTGGTTAATCAGAAGCTTGCCATGTATAAACTGACATATCAGGCGAGGGGTGTGCCAGACAAATTCACCAAGGTCTGGGATCCTTGGCTACAGTGCCAGGATACGGCCTCTGATGATGGCTGAGATGAGAGTGTGTAGCATCACGGGGATTATGGCTCTCATGGTGATACGTGGAGCGGGGGAATATGATGGTGGATCGCTATCCAACCCTGGGGGGGGAGCAGAGGGAGGTGGGAAGTTAGGTCTATGCGGGAGACTGAATACCCTGAGGTACTTCTAGCCATTTTTTTTTGCTCTATGGGTCCCCCCAGCAAGGTTCTCACCTGGTAGGGCCTGAGTCCGGTGTGAATGTTTTGTGTTGTGTGAATGGACGTCTTGTGTGCAAGTAGGCCAGACTGTTTTAGGCGCCTGCGGCGTCGTGCTTGCTGTATTGCATATTTTATTGTATGTCATGTTTTTTACGTTCTATGCAAATAAAAACTTTAAAAAAAAAAAAAAGAGGGACAAATCGGTGAGCGGGGTAGTGTTTGAGGAATTGCAATTTGGAATGAGCCTATCTGCACATCCAACCTGTACACTCCTTAAAAATGTCTGTGGGATGGTACTTACATAAGAGGGCAAGAACAGGACGCAATAGGGGTCAATCACTTCAACCATTTAATTTTACTTTTAAAAAGAAACAAAAACCAAAAATACAAAAAATCACAGATTAGTGTTGTAATGGCAAAACCTAAATCAGACATGGTGGACAACAACTACAAGTTTAATACACATACCCAGTAGCCATCCACCAGACAGATCGCCAGATTGAAATCGATCATATAGGCTGGAGTTCCTCAATATATGGGCATCATGCGTAGACCCGGGGAATCCAGCAAATATACTATAAAAAAGCAGATCAGGTCCCGCCACTGCCTGGACATTGATGGAATGTCCCATCTTCCTGTTCCTGCACACAGGCCAAAAAAAACAATTAGTGTGACACTTTAAAAAGGTCACCAAACAATACAAAAAAACAAAACAAAAACAGACCCAAACCACATACCGGAACAGATATTCCTAGTCAGCAGGGGTGACCAATGAGACATGGGTACAATCAATTGCACCAATGACGTTGGGCATGTCGGCTATGTTATAAAAGCCCAGCTTAACCGCATTCCAGGCTTCACCTGTTTGAGGGAAAAAATATAATTTTGTGCCAGGGTAGCCATGCCATCCAAAAAATTGGTTAGGCTGCGGCTCAGCGTAGACTGGGACACCCCATGGAGAAGGCACCCAGTCTCTGGAACGAGCCATTCGCCAAAAATTGCAGGCAGCCAACCAATTTGGTCATACCTGCAATTGCATGCCCCTTTCTGGTGGTGGGGGCTAACCATGGCCGCAGCTCGCTATACAAGGCATGGAGAGAAACACGGTTAAGGCGGGTGAGCTCGAATAGCTCAACGTCACTCATGCAATCGATGTTCAAAGGCGTTCGGTGCAGCCTGGTTTCTGCCATGCTCATAAGTACCAGACCGCGTAGCTGCCGCCTTTGATGTTGGCCCACAGAGGAATGCATTCCCAAAAAGCACGGAGCTCAAAAACGGCTGGTCAGACTGCCCGTAAGTGAAGGCTCGGCGGCCCCGTTTTATTAGGGTGATTTCAATCGGAAATCAAGGCTCTGCATCACTGAAAAAAACGGAACAATGAACGACTCGTCTGTTTTTCCGGAAATTAGCTTCTTGTGAGCCGTCAATCGGAAAGGCGGCTGAGCACACACCTGAGCACATAAACGCACACTAAAATCAACGTAGCACCCTTTCCTGACCCGATCACAGGCCAAAAGCAACGGGAAAACGCACGGGATAGCTGAACGGGGAGGCTCTGCATCAAGCCAATGGTCCTAGTTATACCCAGGCCCCTACACACATCCCAAGCTTGGTGATGAGCCACGCTGGGGGAAACCCGGGATGCCAGATGCTCCCCGCTCTCTATGCCGGGCTCATTTTGAAGAAAGAGATGGAAAGGAAATGAAAGGAAAGAAGCACAGCAAGAAAAGAAAAGCTGTTTATGGTATTTACAGAGGCTCAGCTCCACTGCCAGAGTTTCCAGAAGTGGCAAGGGTACACTTTAGTATAGGGTGCACACAAACCAGTCTTCATACTTCCTCTCATACAACGAGCAAAACCAGCCTTGCCCATGTTTGGGCTGAGCCAGGTATGCTTTGCTGAGGGCACGCTCCAGCATGCGTTGAACTTATGATTGGATATGTTCCTGTCCACCTCCACCATTCATCGCCATCACCCCACTAGTCCTCCCAACACTGCTCCTCACATACCCCTTATTCCTGCCCCCACTCTTTGGACCCACTCGGCTTGACAAAGGTATCACCTGCAGTGACAATCGGAACAGGGCCGGCGTCAGCACCTGGCAAGACAGGGGAGCTGCCGGAGCCCCCACTCTCTGAGGGGGCCCACTGACAGGGCCGGCCTTTGGGGTGTGCGACGCCTCTTGACCGACAGGGGACTGGGAGGGCACCGCCACAGCTGGTGCCCAACTTCTCCTTGAACAGTGGGGTTCCACACAACGGGGCACCTTGATTTAGATTCCAGGGGAGGAAGTGCTGGGTTTTGTTCTGCTTTTAAGTTGCCCACCCCAGCTGATTTCCTATCCCTGGAGCATCCCAATCTGTGATACCCCACTGTGTGAAACCCCCTGGGATCGCTGGCATACCCACTATGCAAGCAATTCCACCCCTGAGTTTTGGTCCGCTTTACAGGGGTACCTCAATTTGGGATGCCCCATGTTTGTGAAAGAACCCCCCCTGGTTTGGCCGTTAACTCAGTGCAATCATCAGTTCGAGGGAAGTAACGAACAAACGGGGGGGGGGGGGGGGGTCACACACAGGGGCATCCAAAATCAGGAGAAGCTAGATTCGCTTAGACTCTGAGGTCAGGTTTAAAGGGGTTTGGTGCGCTTCAAAGCAGACCAAAACTAGAGTTTTGGTCCAAATAGCATGATCCTTAGGGTGCATCCAGATTTGGGACATCCCTCGGTGATGTCGTGGCGACTCTTCACCACAAAGGGGCCCACTGAGACCATGCCGCCCAAGGGCCCACATAAACCTGGAACCAGCCCTGTACCAGGGAATGCTCCTCTGCATTGTATTAATCTTTACAAGCATGACTCAAAATAAGGCCAACTACTCACCTGCTACATTACACTGTTATTGTTTTCACCACTACATGTAACTAACTTTTGTATTGTATGCATTGTACCTTGAAGTAACATGTCTAAATTCTGATTATACAGTGCTTAACTTCTTTTCTCATATTAGTAGCCCAAAACAGGGCAGATTACTAACCTAACCTTTTTTTTAATGCTCATTTGTGATTTAAAACTTGGTTTGAAACTAATATTGAAATACAAGTCCATTTTTTTGGACAAACAGTGTAAAAACATATTAACCTTGTTATATTCAGCACTGTAATAGATAGATAGATAGATAGATAGATAGATAGATAGATAGATAGATGCTGCGATGCAACAAGCATGACCTTCTAATAAATGCATACACTTACCTGAAACCCACAGGGCTACTTTATTCACACCCTCGGTCCAGGGTACCAAGGCGATTTTAACTGGACCAAAACCCACGGCGAACAGCCTGGGAATCTATAAGATTCCTGGGCCGATCGATTCCCCCCCCCGGGCATCCAAAATCGGGATGCCCTGTTGTGTGAAACCCCCCAGGTCGCCCATACACTTACCTTCTTTTCCGGTCCAACGGTGCATGCACAAGCCGCGGTCGTATCCCCATTATCCCTTTAGCAGGGCGCGTGCCCACGTCAGGCATTTTTGAATGGCCGGCGCAGGCACGCTCCCTGTTAGAGGGTAGTGGGGGATGTGGCCGCCAGCACGCTTGGAGCCTTAGACGAAGGGACTGATTGGAGGAGCAGCCGTGCATGCGCCATAGGACCGGGAAGAGGTGAGTTTGTTTCGGCAACCTGTGGGGTTTCACACAGCAGGGCACCGACCAATCGGGGAGCCCAAGGAAGGACCAAAACCCAGGAGAGTCAAAATCCTGGGTTTTGGTCCACTTTAATATAACCTAATAAAAAAATGTTTTTGTTCATAGTTTAGGTTCCCTGGCCCTTCCTCTTATTCCAATCAATCTAGCAGGGGATAATCCCACCCTGCAGTGTACACACTAAGGTCCTTTTTCCTCAATATTTTTACAAGCCCTGAAATATTCAAAATCTATTTAACATTTCATATATTTATCTCCAGCTCACAGCTAATAGACGCACATAAAACTGAATTACTGGAGGCATGTTCTTACTTTCGGGAAATTACTATTCATTAGCGCCCTACTATATGCCACTTGGTAGCTGGATTGTTGTGTCTTCCATCTTGTTTCTTTCTGAACACTGGAGAAATAATAAATAAATTAACACATTAAAGTTTCTGCTGGTTAACTCCTTGGTGACTCTGAGAATGGTGTAGCTCTCGCCATTCACTCAAGATTCCTGTATCAGTGTCATGCAGAGACAATCACTTGCTCCAGCAGCGTCTTTGGTCGGCACAACGTGCCCGTCTCAGGCAGGGCCGGATTACAAGGGGGGCTCAAGGGGCCCTCAACCGGACCTTCAGCATGATTTAATGAAAAGCCCAAACCCTTTTAAAACGATTTCCCGGCATCTAAAATGACTATATATTTCAGTCACTTACTTATTATTCTTTCTCCCACTGGGCTGCAATTCTGTTCAGGACTCTAGGATATGGGCGCCGCCATCTTGACTCAGAAGTATCACACATACTGAGGAGAGAAGAGCGGGATAAAGTGCCGGGGGCGGGGTTATAGCTATGCTTTGCACAGATAGAGCAGAGTTGGGGTCAGGAAAAGGACAGCAATCCCTGAATTCAGAGCGGCACATTCTGAAGGCACTTTAAAGGCTCATAACATGCAGTAGATGCAGGTAGGATGGTTTTTAATGTGGGCAATCTGTATGTACAGGGTGGGGGAAACATATAAGATAGGCTCTTATTCAGGGTGAAGGTCCGCTTTCACTACTTGCCCCGCAAAAGGGGCCTCCACCAACCTTTGTGTTATGGTCTTGTCCAGGAGGCTTTTCAGTCTTTAGTCTGATGGGCCGCGGGGTCAGCAACATAGCTATCGTGGCAGTGGGGGCGCCCCTGGGCAAGCCTTTTTTTGTTTTTGCAAACCTGCAGCCAATGCTGGATCACCTGGGTAACTACACCCCCTCCCAAAATGGCAAAGCAGGAGTTCCCGAGCAGCACGCACCCGCACAAGGGTGGCACAAGTGACTCAATCTGACATTCCAGTAAGTAGGAGGGTGCCGGACCATCACCAATCAGTTACTTGGGTTGACCATATTTTTAAAGGAAAAATAAAGAAAAATACTGTATCTGGGACTTCCACCAGATTTTGTGCCCATGGGCCTCCACCACACTTAATCTGGCCATGGTCTAAGGTGTCGGTTAGAGCAGTGCCACGCTCATCCTCCTCCTCCCGCATCTCCAGTGTATGACTTTCGGCTAGCCTACCGACTCCTCTTCTGCTCCATCCCCCTGCCTTAAACCAACACCCACTTTTTTCTTTAACCCTTTAAGTGCCAGCCTTCCTGGAGATTTTGGCCCTTACTTAAGAAGGGATAGCGTCAGGTAGTGGCAGGTTAATGACAGGTAGCGACTGGTGAACGCCGGACACGGCACTCAATTACACATTTATCAAGCAGAATCTGTTTAGCGACTGGGATAGCGCCATGTAGCGTCTGATTCATCATTTTCACAGCCTGAGCGAACAGCGCCAGCGTTCAGCCTTGCACAGCGCCAGGTATGACCTCTCACTACCTGTCGCTCTCCAATACATTTTTATGGACGATCCTTTTCTTCTCTTTTTCATAATTTTTCTCAAATTTTTCTCTAATGTTTTCATTTTTTATATATTTACTAAGAAATGACATTACAGGTCTGGCATTAAAGTGTTACAATGTTGTTACAATGTAATTCCATATGTTTTTGCTTTGTTACTAGTTGATAGATGCTTGAAAACACACTTTAAACACACCGCCTCCTGCACTCTGGCCTTCAAACAAGTATTTTTCAGTGCCAGAGATTTGTGAGGCTGTTTTTTTGCTGAATATGGTGTGAGTCGGTCGCTATGAGCAGTCGCTAACATGCACTCCCATACAGCACTGTACTGGTCAAATAGCGACTCCTCACAATGTATTCAACATTACTGAACAGCGACTGAGTCGCTATAAAGTAGCGACTCATGGCCAAGCACTGCGACTACTAGCGGGCGCTCTGAAAATGCCTGCTACAGACGCTCATCTGTCGCTACCTGCCGCTAATGATGAATCAGCCTCCCCGTTACACTCTGTTGCCAGACTATTTTGCACTCCACATGATTAACTGTGATTTTTGAAGGTATTTCCAGGGATTTCCAAGGAAAATTATATATTGTTTTTTTCAGCACAATCTGGGCTTTAATATGAAATGATTTTTTGATAAGATTGTCAGTGTTTTTTCAATATTTTTGTGTAAAATATATCCCAAAAAATAAAAAAAAACTACTTTTTACATTTTGTGGTGTTGTTTCTTAATGAAACAAGCAAGTTTTTCAAGAAAATCATATTGTGCCCCATACCTACCGATTACAATGATACCACATTTGTATTGCTAGACACCCTTTCCTGCCCAGGAGACACCCCAAACTGAAAGGAGTGCTTGAAGAGATTTTTAAAGAAAATAAAACTATTTTGCGCTCCTTGCAGTTTTTCAACAAAAACACCCCATTACATTTGAACCCCCCCCCCAGACCATATTCATTGAAAGTACATACCTCAAGTTTTCTAGGCGTACCAGGCTTGCTGTTGTGGCCACAGATGTCCAGGTGGAATCCATCAGCGAAATCAGCCATTTCACAAGGTTTCTTGAAAAAATAATAAACACACAGAATCAGAATCCTAAAAAAACAATAAGCTAACAAGAAAAGCACCCTAAATCTGAAATGGCAAGGTTCCCTGAACAGAACAATACCCAACATGCATAGCTACTTCCAAGGGTAGGGTTGCCAAACACCCCAAAGGAAAGCATACACATTACGGTCATTTCACTGGAAAATTTCTGCTCTGCAGACAAAGTGCGCACCTTGCACATTTTCAACCAGATCACTTTACACTTGAAATACCCCCCCACAAACCATATATTCCCTGAAAGTACACACTTCAAGCATTCTAGGCGTACCAGGCTTCTTGTCCAAATTTCTGGACACAAACCTTCAAGGAATTCACTGGTTGCACAGGATTTCCCTAAAAAAATAGCAAAAATGCAGAATCCAAACCACATTTTCCTAAAAAAACAACGAGCTAACAAGAAAAAACACCCAAATCTGAAATGGCAAGGTCCCCTGAACAGAACAATACCCAACATGCATAGCTACCTCCAAGGGTAGCACCTTGCACTTTTTCAACCAGAACATCCCTTTACACTTCAAATACCCCCCACAAACCATATATTTACCTAAAAGTACACACCTGGAGATTTGTAGGTGTACTTAGCTTGTTGGGGTGAGCAAATTTGCTTGGTGTAAATTTCTGGAAAAATATTCTGGTTGCACAGGGTTTCCTTAAAAACAATGAGAAAAAAACAGAATCAGAATCACATTTTCCTAAAAAAACACAATATGCAAGCAAGCAACATCACAATGAATCTGAAACGGCAAGGCCCCTGAACAGAACAATACCCAACATACATAGGTACTTCCAAGGGTATGGTTTAGGGATGAGCGAATCGATCCGGACGAACCCGGATTCGTTCCGAATTTCTTGGAAAATTCGATTCTGAAAGAATCCGAATTTCCCCGCGATTCGATCGAGCAAAGTTTTCCGTTAAACTCCATTTATTTCAATTGCAGGCATTCTAAAATGGTGGATAAACATGTCCAGACATACCCCTGGGGCAAGGTATCATGGGTAAGTCACATGCAGCCAGGAAGCCCGGTGACGTCACCGTGCTATATAAAGCGGTGGCCATCTTGCTTGTGCGCATTTCAGCCTTGCATTGCGGCCAGAGCACAGCTAGTTAGAGACAGGGACAGAGAGTTAGAGATAGGTAGGGAGAGTCAGAGAGGTAGACAGAGAGGTAGACAGAGCCAGGGAAAAATAGGGAAAAAACTGAACCATCCAGCCAGGGACAGCTTAGAAGTGACAGTGAAAAATTATTTTGTTTCATTAGCCAGATCAGTTTTCAATTCAATTTCAGTTCTTTGTGCTGTAAATGTGCCTTGCCACTGTGCATGCCATCTATGCAGTGGTTAATTTAACCCTATCTGTTACACAGCATTTATCATAATATATAACTGGATTTGTTGACCAAATATTTTTTGGTCTGCCTTTAACAACAAAACACCAGGCCACAGGGCATCCCAAACCTGCACTAGGCAGCCTATCTGTTATACTAAATACGCTTGTTGATCCTTCCTCAGCTGAATCCAAGTATTGCATTTTGAATTGGTTTTTGGTCTGCCTTTAACAAAAAAAACACCAGGCCACAGGGCATCCCAAACATGCATTAGGCAGCCTATCTGTTATACTAAATACGCTTGTTGATCCTTCCTCAGCTGAATCAAAGTATTGCATTTTTAATTGGTTTTTGGTCTGCCTTTAACAAAAAAAACACCAGGCCGCAGGGCATCCCAAACCTGCACTAGGCAGCCTGTTATACTAAATACGCTTGTTGATCCTTCCTCAGCTGAATCCAAGTATTGCATTTTGAATTGGTTTTTGGTCTGCCTTTAACAAAAAAAAACACCAGGCCCCAGGGCATCCCAAACATGCACTAGGCAACCTATCTGTTATACTAAATACGCTTGTTGATCCTTCCTCAGCTAAATGAAAGTATTGCATTTTGAATTGGTTTTTGGTCTGCCTTTAACAAAAAAAACACCAGGCCCCAGGGCATCCCAAACATGCACTAGGCAACCTAACTGTTATACTAAATACGCTTGTTGATCCTTCCTCAGCTGAATCCAAGTATTGCATTTTGAATTGGTTTTTGGTCTGCCTTTAACAAAAAAAAACACCAGGCCGCAAGGCATCCCAAACCTGCATTAGGCAGCCTATCTGTTATACTAAATACGCTTGTTGATCCTTCCTCAGCTGAATCAAAGTATAGCATTTTGAATTTGTTTTTGGCCTGCCTTTAACAAACAAAAACACTAGGCCACAGGGCATCCCAAACCTGCATTAGGCAGCCTATCTGTTATACTAAATACGTTTGTTGATCCTTCCTCAGCTGAATCAAATTTTGCATTTTGAATTGGTTTTTGGTCTGCCTTTAACAAAAAAAACACCAGGCCGCAGGGCATCCCAAACCTGCACTAGGCAGCCTATCTGTTATACTAAATACGCTTGTTGATCCTTCCTCAGCTGAATCAATGTATTGCATTTTGAATTGGTTTTTGGTCTGCCTTTAACAAAAAAAAACACCAGGCCGCAGGGCATCCCAAACCTGCATTAGGCAGCCTATCTGTTATACTAAATACGCTTGTTGATCCTTCCTCAGCTGAATCAAAGTATTGCATTTTGAATTGGTTTTTGTCCTGCAGTCAAAACACCAGCCCACATGGGCATCCCAAACTAGCACGTCACCCTATCTTTTATACTAAATAAGCTTGTTCAGCCTCAGTTTTATTAAGCTATTGCATTTTGAATTGGTTTTTGTCCTGCTGTCAAAACACTAGCCCACATGGGCATCCCAAACCAGCACATGTCACCCTATCTGTTATACTAAATAAGCTTCTACAGGCCCTTTTTTTATTTATTTTTTATATAGAGCTGTAATAGATTATATAGTGAGGTAAATTCGCCATTTTGCACCAATATATAGAGAAGCCCACTGTGTAAATCTGAGGAGCAATAGTTTATACAGTAATGTGAGGTAAATTCGCTGTTTTGCACTATTATATATATCAACCTAAATCCCTGTGTACATCTGAGGAGTAATAGTTTATATTGTCAGGTAAATTCATGGTTTTGCACCATTACATAGAGCAGTCCCTATATAAACCTGAGAAATAGGTTATATTGTGTGAGTTAAATCCGCTCTGGGTTTTGTAGCACTATATAGAGCAGCTCCTGTGTAAATCTGAGGGGCATTAGCTTATATAGTGAAGTAAATTTGCCATTTTGCAGCATAATATAAAGTGGGCCCTGTGTAAATCTGAGGGGCATTAGCTTATATAGTGAGGTAAATGTGCCATTTTGCAGCATAATATAAAGTGGGCCCTGTGTAAATCTGAGGGGCATTAGCTTATATTGTGAGGTAAATTTGCCATTTTGCAGCATAATATAGAGCAGCCCCTGTGTAAATCTGAGGGGCAATAGCTTATACTGTGAGGTAAATTTGCCATTTTGCAGCATAATATAGAGCTGCCAACTCCAGTGTCTCTTTAAAGCAATGTTTGTGCTCCTGCTGCTGCTGCTTGCAACTCCAGGGTGTGTTTCATCCAATTTTTGGGTTCCTGCTGCCAACTCCAGTCTCTTTCAAGCTATGTTTGGGCTGCTGCTGCTGCTGCTGCTTGCAACTCTAGAGTGTGATTCATCCAATTTTTGGGCTCCTCTTGCCAACTCCAGTGTCTCTTTCAAGCTATGTCTGGGCTGCTGCTGCTTATGCTTGCAACTCCAGGGTGTGATTCATCCAATTTTTGGGCGCCTGCAGCCAACTCCAGTGTCTCTTTAAAGCAATGTTTGTGCTCCTGCTGCTTGCAACTCCAGGGTGTGATTCATCCAATTTTTGGGCTCCTGCAGCCAACTCCAATGTCTCTTTCAAGCTATGTTTGGGCTCCTGCTGCTGCTTGCAACTCCAGGGTGTGATTCATCCAATTTTTGGGCTCCTTTACCCAAATCCAGTGTCTCTTTAAAGCTATGTTCGGGCTCCTGCTGCTGCTTGCAACTCCAGGGTGTGATTTATCCAATTTTTGGGCTCCTGCTGCCAACTCCAGTGTCTCTTTCAAGCTATGTTTGGGCTGCTGCTGCTGCTTGCAACTCCAGGGTGTGAGTCATCCAATTTTTGGGCTCCTGCAGCCAACGCCAGTGTCTCTTTAAAGCAATGTTTGGGCTCTTGCTGCTGCTGCTGCTTGCAACTCCGGGGTGTGATTCAACCAATTTTTGGGCTCCTGCTGCCAACTCCAGTGTCTCTTTCAAGCTATGTTTGGGCTCCTGCTGCTGCTTGCAACTCCAGGGTGTGATTCATTCAATTTTTGAGCTCCTGCAGCCAACTCCAGTGTCTCTTTAAAGCAATGTCTGTGCTCCTGCTGCTACTGCTTGCAACTCCAGGGTGTGATTCATCCAATTTTTGGGCTTCTGCTGCCAACTCCAGTGTCTCTTTCAAACTATGTTTGGGCTGCTGATGCTGCTTGCAACTCCAGGGTGTGAGTCATCCAATTTTTGGGCTCCTGCAGCCAACACCAGTGTCTCTTTAAAGCAATGTTTGTGCTCCTGCTGCTACTGCTTGTAACTCCAGGGTGTGATTCATCCAATTTTTGGGCTCCTGCTGCAAACTTCAGTGTCTCTTTCAAGCTATGTTTGGGCTGCTACTGCTGCTGCTGCTGCTTGCAACTCCAGGGTGTGATTCAGCCAATTGTTGGGCTCCTGCTGCCAACTCCAGTGTCTCTTTCAAGCTATGTTTGAGCTCCTGATGCTGCTTGCAACTCCAGGGTGTGATTCATTAAATTTTTGGGCTCCTGCAGCCAACTCCAGTGTCTCTTCAAAGAAATGTCTCTGCTCCTGCTGCTTGCAACTCCAGGGTGTGATTTATCCAACTTTTGGGCTCCTGCTGCCAACTCCAGTGTGTCTTTCAAGCTATGTTTGGTCTCCTGCTGCTGCTTGCAACTCCAGGGTGTGATTCATCCAATTTTTGGGCTCCTGCTGCCAACTCCAGTGTCTCTTTCAAGCTATGTTTGGGCTGCTGCTGCTGCTTGCAACTCCAGGGTGTGATTCATCCAATTTTTGGGCTCCTGCAGCCAACGCCAATGTCTCTTTAAAGCAATGTTTGGGCTCTTGCTGCTGCTGCTTGCAACTCCAGGGTGTGATTCAACCAATTTTTGGGCTTCTGCTGCCAACTCCAGTGTCTCTTTCAAGCTATGTTTGGGCTCCTGCTGCTGCTTGCAACTCCAGGGTGTGATTCATTCAATTTTTGAGCTCCTGCAGCCAACTCCAGTGTCTCTTTAAAGCAATGTCTGTGCTCCTGCTGCTGCTGCTTGCAACTCCAGGGTGTGATTCATCCAATTTTTGGGCTCCTGCTGCCAACTCCAGTGTCTCTTTCAAGCTATGTTTGGGCTGCTGCTGCTGCTTGCAACTCCAGGGTGTGAGTCATCCAATTTTTGGGCTCCTGCAGCCAACACCAGTGTCTCTTTAAAGCAATGTTTGTGCTCCTGCTGCTGCTGCTGCTGCTTGTAACTCCAGGGTGTGATTCATCCAATTTTTGGGCTCCTGCTGCCAACTCCAGTGTCTCTTTCAAGCTATGTTTGGGCTGCTACTGCTGCTGCTGCTGCTTGCAACTCCAGGGTGTGAGTGATCCAATTTTTGGGCTCCTGCAGCCAACACCAGTGTCTCTTTAAAGCAATGTTTGTGCTCCTGCTGCTGCTGCTGCTGCTGCTGCTTGTAACTCCAGGGTGTGATTCATCCAATTGTTGGGCTCCTGCTGCCAACTCCAGTGTCTCTTTCAAGCTATGTTTGAGCTCCTGATGCTGCTTGCAACTCCAGGGTGTGATTCATTCAATTTTTGGGCTCCTGCAGCCAACTCCAGTGTCTCTTCAAAGAAATGTATCTGCTCCTGCTGCTGCTGCTTGCAACTCCAGGGTGTGATTCATCCAACTTTTGGGCTCCTGCTGCCAACTCCAGTGTGTCTTTCAAGCTACGTTTGGTCTCCTGCTGCTGCTTGCAACTCCAGGGTGTGATTCATCCAATTTTTGGGCTCCTGCTGCCAACTCCAGTGTCTCTTTAAAGCTATGTTTGGGCTCCTGCTGCTGCTGCTGCTGCTGCTTGCAGCTCCAGGGTGTGATTCATCCAATTTTTGGGCTCCTGCTGCCAACTCCAGTGTCTCTTTCAAGCTATGTTTGGGCTGCTGCTGCTGCTGCTTGCAACTCCAGGGTGTGATTCATCCAATTTTTGGCTCCTGCTGCCAACTCCAGTGTCTCTTTAAAGCAATGTTTGTGCTCCTGCTGCTGCTGTTTGCAACTCCAGGGTGTGATTCATCCAATTTTTGGGCTCCTGCAGCCAACTCCAGTGTCTCTTTCAAGCTATGTTTGGGCTGCTGCTGCTGTTTGCAACTCCAGGGTGTGATTCATTCAATTTTTGGGCTCCTGCAGCCAAATCAAGTGTCTTTTTCAAGCTATGTTTGGGCTCCTGCTGCTGCTGCTTGCAACTCCAGGGTGTGATTCATCCAATTTTTGGGCTCCTGCTGCCAACTCCAGTGTGTTTTCAAGCTATGTTGGGGCTGCTGCTGCTGCTTGCTACTCCAGGGTGTGATTCATCCAATTTTTGGGCTCCTGTTGCCAACTCCAGTGTCTCTTTAAAGCAATGTTTGTGCTCTTGCTGCTGCTGCTTGCCACTCCAGGGTGTGATTTATCCAATTTTTGGGCTCCTGCTGCCAACACCAGTGTCTCTTTAAAGCAATGTTTGTGCTCCTGCTGCTGCTGCTGCTGCTTGTAACTCCAGGGTGTGATTCATCCAATTTTTGGGCTCCTGCTGCCAACTCCAGTGTCTCTTTCAAGCTATGTTTGGGCTGCTACTGCTGCTGCTGCTGCTTGCAACTCCAGGGTGTGAGTGATCCAATTTTTGGGCTCCTGCAGCCAACACCAGTGTCTCTTTAAAGCAATGTTTGTGCTCCTGCTGCTGCTGCTGCTGCTGCTTGTAACTCCAGGGTGTGATTCATCCAATTGTTGGGCTCCTGCTGCCAACTCCAGTGTCTCTTTCAAGCTATGTTTGAGCTCCTGATGCTGCTTGCAACTCCAGGGTGTGATTCATTCAATTTTTGGGCTCCTGCAGCCAACTCCAGTGTCTCTTCAAAGAAATGTATCTGCTCCTGCTGCTGCTGCTTGCAACTCCAGGGTGTGATTCATCCAACTTTTGGGCTCCTGCTGCCAACTCCAGTGTGTCTTTCAAGCTACGTTTGGTCTCCTGCTGCTGCTTGCAACTCCAGGGTGTGATTCATCCAATTTTTGGGCTCCTGCTGCCAACTCCAGTGTCTCTTTAAAGCTATGTTTGGGCTCCTGCTGCTGCTGCTGCTGCTGCTTGCAGCTCCAGGGTGTGATTCATCCAATTTTTGGGCTCCTGCTGCCAACTCCAGTGTCTCTTTCAAGCTATGTTTGGGCTGCTGCTGCTGCTGCTTGCAACTCCAGGGTGTGATTCATCCAATTTTTGGCTCCTGCTGCCAACTCCAGTGTCTCTTTAAAGCAATGTTTGTGCTCCTGCTGCTGCTGTTTGCAACTCCAGGGTGTGATTCATCCAATTTTTGGGCTCCTGCAGCCAACTCCAGTGTCTCTTTCAAGCTATGTTTGGGCTGCTGCTGCTGTTTGCAACTCCAGGGTGTGATTCATTCAATTTTTGGGCTCCTGCAGCCAAATCAAGTGTCTTTTTCAAGCTATGTTTGGGCTCCTGCTGCTGCTGCTTGCAACTCCAGGGTGTGATTCATCCAATTTTTGGGCTCCTGCTGCCAACTCCAGTGTGTTTTCAAGCTATGTTGGGGCTGCTGCTGCTGCTTGCTACTCCAGGGTGTGATTCATCCAATTTTTGGGCTCCTGTTGCCAACTCCAGTGTCTCTTTAAAGCAATGTTTGTGCTCTTGCTGCTGCTGCTTGCCACTCCAGGGTGTGATTTATCCAATTTTTGGGCTCCTGCTGCCAACTCCAGTGTCTCTTTCAAGCTATGTTTGGGCTGCTGCTGCTTGCAACTCCAGGGTGTGATTCATCCAATTCTTGGGCTCCTGCAGCCAACTCCAGTGTGTCTTTCAAGCTATGTTTGGGCTGCTGCTGTTTGCAACTCCAGGGTGTGATTCATCCAATTTTTGGGCTCCTGCAGCCAACTCCAGTGTCTCTTTCAAGCTATGTTTGGGCTGCTGCTGCTGTTTGCAACTCCAGGGTGTGATTCATTCAATTTTTGGGCTCCTGCAGCCAAATCAAGTGTGTCTTTCAAGCTATGTTGGGGCTGCTGCTGCTGCTTGCAACTCCAGGGTGTGATTCATCCAATTTTTGGGCTCCTGCTGCCAACTCCAGTGTCTCTTTCAAGCTATGTTTGGGCTGCTGCTGCTGTTTGCAACTCCAGGGTGTGATTCATCCAATTTTTGGGCTCCTGCAGCCAACTCCAGTGTCTCTTTCAAGCTATGTTTGGGCTGCTGCTGCTGTTTGCAACTCCAGGGTGTGATTCATCCAATTTTTGGGCTCCTGCTGCCAACTCCAGTGTGTCTTTCAAGCTATGTTGGGGCTGCTGCTGCTGCTTGCAACTCCAGGGTGTGATTCATCCAATTTTTGGGCTCCTGCTGCCAACTCCAGTGTCTCTTTCAAGCTATGTTTGGGCTGCTACTGCTGCTGCTGCTGCTTGCAACTCCAGGGTGTGAGTCATCCAATTTTTGGGCTCCTGCAGCCAACACCAGTGTCTCTTTAAAGCAATGTTTGTGCTCCTGCTGCTGCTGCTGCTTGTAACTCCAGGGTGTGATTCATCCAATTGTTGGGCTCCTGCTGCCAACTCCAGTGTCTCTTTAAAGCTATGTTTGAGCTCCTGATGCTGCTTGCAACTCCAGGGTGTGATTCATTCAATTTTTGGGCTCCTGCACCCAACTCCAGTGTCTCTTCAAAGAAATGTATCTGCTCCTGCTGCTGCTGCTTGCAACTCCAGGGTGTGATTCATCCAACTTTTGGGCTCCTGCTGCCAACTCCAGTGTGTCTTTCAAGCTATGTTTGGTCTCCTGCTGCTGCTTGCAACTCCAGGGTGTGATTCATCCAATTTTTGGGCTCCTGCTGCCAACTCCAGTGTCTCTTTAAAGCTATGTTTGGGCTCCTGCTGCTGCTGCTGCTGCTTGCAGCTCCAGGGTGTGATTCATCCAATTTTTGGGCTCCTGCTGCCAACTCCAGTGTCTCTTTCAAGCTATGTTTGGGCTGCTGCTGCTGCTGCTTGCAACTCCAGGGTGTGATTCATCCAATTTTTGGCTCCTGCTGCCAACTCCAGTGTCTCTTTAAAGCAATGTTTGTGCTCCTGCTGCTGCTGTTTGCAACTCCAGGGTGTGATTCATCCAATTTTTGGGCTCCTGCAGCCAACTCCAGTGTCTCTTTCAAGCTATGTTTGGGCTGCTGCTGCTGTTTGCAACTCCAGGGTGTGATTCATTCAATTTTTGGGCTCCTGCAGCCAAATCAAGTGTCTCTTTCAAGCTATGTTTGGGCTCCTGCTGCTGCTGCTTGCAACTCCAGGGTTTGATTCATCCAATGTTTGGGCTCCTGCTGCCAACTCCAGTGTGTCTTTCAAGCTATGTTGGGGCTGCTGCTGCTGCTTGCAACTCCAGGGTGTGATTCATCCAATTTTTGGGCTCCTGCTGCCAACTCCATTGTCTCTTTCAAGCTATGTTTGGGCTGCTGATGCTGCTGCTGCTGCTTGCAACTCCAGGGTGTGAGTCATCCAATTTCTGGGCTCCTGCAGCCAACTCCAGTGTCTCTGTCAAGCTATGTTTGGGCTGCTACTGCTTGCAACTCCAGGGTGTGATTCATCCAATTGTTGGGCTCCTGCTGCCAACTCCAGTGTGTCTTTCAAGCTATGTTTGGTCTCCTGCTGCTGCTGCTGCTGCTTGCAACTCCAGGGTGTTATTCATCCAATTTTTGGGCTCCTGCAGCCAACTCCAGTGTCTCTTTAAAGCAATGTTTGTGCTCCTGCTGCTGCTGTTTGCAACTCCAGGGTGTGATTCATCCAATTTTTGGGCTCCTGCAGCCAACTCCAGTGTCTCTTTCAAGCTATGTTTGGGCTGCTGCTGCTGCTTGGAACTCCAGGGTGTGATTCATTCATTTTTTGGGCTCCTGCAGCCAAATCCAGTGTCTCTTTCAAACTATGTTTGGGCTCCTGCTGCTGCTGCTTGCAACTCCAGGGTGTGATTCATCCAATTTTTGGGCTCCTGCTGCCAACTCCAGTGTGTCTTTCAAGCTATGTTTGGTCTCCTGCTGCTGCTTGCAACTCCAGGGTGTGATTCATCCAATTTTTGGGCTCCTGCTGCCAACTCCAGTGTCTCTTTCAAGCTATGTTTGGGCTGCTGCTGCTGCTTGCAACTCCAGGGTGTGATTCATCCAATTTTTGGGCTCCTGCAGCCAACGCCAATGTCTCTTTAAAGCAATGTTTGTGCTCTTGCTGCTGCTGCTTGCAACTCCAGGGTGTGATTCAACCAATTTTTGGGCTCCTGCTGCCAACTCCAGTGTCTCTTTCAAGCTATGTTTGGGCTCCTGCTGCTGCTTGCAACTCCAGGGTGTGATTCATTCAATTTTTAAGCTCCTGCAGCCAACTCCAGTGTCTCTTTAAAGCAATGTCTGTGCTCCTGATGCTGCTGCTTGCAACTCCAGGGTGTGATTCATCCAATTTTTGGGCTCCTGCTGCCAACTCCAGTGTCTCTTTCAAGCTATGTTTGGGCTGCTGCTGCTGCTTGCAACTCCAGGGTGTGAGTCATCCAATTTTTGGGCTCCTGCAGCCAACACCAGTGTCTCTTTAAAGCAATGTTTGTGCTCCTGCTGCTGCTGCTGCTGCTTGTAACTCCAGGGTGTGATTCATCCAATTTTTGGGCTCCTGCTGCCAACTCCAGTGTCTCTTTCAAGCTATGTTTGGGCTCCTGCTGCTGCTGCTTGCAGCTCCAGGGTGTGATTCATCCAATTTTTGGGCTCCTGCTGCCAACTCCAGTGTCTCTTTCAAGCTATGTTTGGGCTGCTGCTGCTGCTGCTTGCAACTCCAGGGTGTGATTCATCCAATTTTTGGCTCCTGCTGCCAACTCCAGTGTCTCTTTAAAGCAATGTTTGTGCTCCTGCTGCTGCTGTTTGCAACTCCAGGGTGTGATTCATCCAATTTTTGGGCTCCTGCAGCCAACTCCAGTGTCTCTTTCAAGCTATGTTTGGGCTGCTGCTGCTGTTTGCAACTCCAGGGTGTGATTCATTCAATTTTTGGGCTCCTGCAGCCAAATCAAGTGTCTTTTTCAAGCTATGTTTGGGCTCCTGCTGCTGCTGCTTGCAACTCCAGGGTGTGATTCATCCAATTTTTGGGCTCCTGCTGCCAACTCCAGTGTGTCTTTCAAGCTATGTTGGGGCTGCTGTTGCTGCTTGCAACTCCAGGGTGTGATTCATCCAATTTTTGGGCTCCTGCTGCCAACTCCAGTGTCTCTTTAAAGCAATGTTTGTGCTCTTGCTGCTGCTGCTTGCCACTCCAGGCTGTGATTTATCCAATTTTTGGGCTCCTGCTGCCAACTCCAGTGTCTCTTTCAAGCTATGTTTGGGCTGCTACTGCTTGCAACTCCAGGGTGTGATTCATCCAATTCTTGGGCTCCTGCAGCCAACTCCAGTGTGTCTTTCAAGCTATGTTTGGGCTGCTGCTGTTTGCAACTCCAGGGTGTGATTCATCCAATTTTTGGGCTCCTGCAGCCAACTCCAGTGTCTCTTTCAAGCTATGTCGGGCTGCTGCTGCTGTTTGCAACTCCAGGGTGTGATTCATTCAATTTTTGGGCTCCTGCAGCCAAATCAAGTGTGTCTTTCAAGCTATGTTGGGGCTGCTGCTGCTTGCAACTCCAGGGTGTGATTCATCCAATTTTTGGGCTCCTGCTGCCAACTCCAGTGTCTCTATCAAGCTATGTTTGGGCTGCTGCTGCTGTTTGCAACTCCAGGGTGTGATTCATCCAATTTTTGGGCTCCTGCAGCCAACTCCAGTGTCTCTTTCAAGCTATGTTGGGGCTGCTGCTGCTGCTTGCAACTCCAGGGTGTGATTCAGCCAATTTTTGGGCTCCTGCTGCCAACTCCAGTGTCTCTTTCAAGCTATGTTTGGGCTGCTGCTGCTGCTTGCAACTCCAGGGTGTTAGTCATCCAATTTTTGGGCTCCTGCAGCCAACGCCAATGTCTCTTTAAAGCAATGTTTGGGCTCTTGCTTCTGCTGCTGCTTGCAACTCCAGGGTGTGATTCAACCAATTTTTGGGCTCCTGCTGCCAACTCCAGTGTCTCTTTCAAGCTATGTTTGGGCTCCTGCTGCTGCTTGCAACTCCAGGGTGTGATTCATTCAATTTTTGAGCTCCTGCAGCCAACTCCAGTGTCTCTTTAAATCAATGTCTGTGCTCCTGCTGCTGCTGCTTGCAACTCCAGGGTGTGATTCATCCAATTTTTGGGCTCCTGCTGCCAACTCCAGTGTCTCTTTCAAGCTATGTTTGGGCTGCTGCTGCTGCTTGCAACTCCAGGGTGTGAGTCATCCAATTTTTGGGCTCCTGAAGCCAACACCAGTGTCTCTTTAAAGCAATGTTTGTGCTCCTGCTGCTGCTGCTTGTAACTCCAGGGTGTGTTTCATCCAATTTTTGGGCTCCTGCTGCCAACTCCAGTGTCTCTTTCAAGCTATGTTTGGGCTGCTACTGCTGCTGCTGCTGCTTGCAACTCCAGGGTGTGAGTCATCCAATTTTTGGGCTCCTGCAGCCAACACCAGTGTCTCTTTAAAGCAATGTTTGTGCTCCTGCTGCTGCTGCTGCTTGTAACTCCAGGGTGTGATTCATCCAATTGTTGGGCTCCTGCTGCCAACTCCAGTGTCTCTTTCAAGCTATGTTTGAGCTCCTGATGCTGCTTGCAACTCCAGGGTGTGATTCATCCAGTTTTTGGGCTCCTGCAGCCAACTCCAGTGTCTCTTTCAAGCTATGTTTGGGCTGCTGCTGCTGTTTGCAACTCCAGGGTGTGATTCATCCAATTTTTGGGCTCCTTCTACCAACTCCAGTGTGTCTTTCAAGCTATGTTGGGGCTGCTGCTGCTGCTTGCAACTCCAGGGTGTGATTCATCCAATTTTTGGGCTCCTGCTGCCAACTCCAGTGTCTCTTTCAAGCTATGTTTGGGCTGCTGCTGCTGCTGCTGCTGCTGCTGCTTGCAACTCCAGGGTGTGAGTCATCCAATTTTTGGGCTCCTGCAGCCAACGCCAATGTCTCTTTAAAGCAATGTTTGGGCTCTTGCTTCTGCTGCTGCTTGCAACTCCAGGGTGTGATTCAACCAATTTTTGGGCTCCTGCTGCCAACTCCAGTGTCTCTTTCAAGCTATGTTTGGGCTCCTGCTGCTGCTTGCAACTCCAGGGTGTGATTCATTCAATTTTTGAGCTCCTGCAGCCAACTCCAGTGTCTCTTTAAATCAATGTCTGTGCTCCTGCTGCTGCTGCTTGCAACTCCAGGGTGTGATTCATCCAATTTTTGGGCTCCTGCTGCCAACTCCAGTGTCTCTTTCAAGCTATGTTTGGGCTGCTGCTGCTGCTTGCAACTCCAGGGTGTGAGTCATCCAATTTTTGGGCTCCTGCTGCCAACACCAGTGTCTCTTTAAAGCAATGTTTGTGCTCCTGCTGCTGCTGCTGCTGCTGCTTGTAACTCCAGGGTGTGTTTCATCCAATTTTTGGGCTCCTGCTGCCAACTCCAGTGTCTCTTTCAAGCTATGTTTGGGCTGCTACTGCTGCTGCTGCTGCTTGCAACTCCAGGGTGTGAGTCATCCAATTTTTGGGCTCCTGCAGCCAACACCAGTGTCTCTTTAAAGCAATGTTTGTGCTCCTGATGCTGCTGCTGCTGCTTGTAACTCCAGGGTGTGATTCATCCAATTGTTGGGCTCCTGCTGCCAACTCCAGTGTCTCTTTCAAGCTATGTTTGAGCTCCTGATGCTGCTTGCAACTCCAGGGTGTGATTCATTCAATTTTTGGGCTCCTGCAGCCAACTCCAGTGTCTCTTCAAAGAAATGTAACTGCTCCTGCTGCTGCTGCTTGCAACTCCAGGGTGTGATTCATCCAACTTTTGGGCTCCTGCTGCCAACTCCAGTGTGTCTTTCAAGCTATGTTTGGTCTCCTGCTGCTGCTTGCAACTCCAGGGTGTGATTCATCCAATTTTTGGGCTCCTGCTGCCAACTCCAGTGTCTCTTTAAAGCTATGTTTGGGCTCCTGCTGCTGCTGCTGCTGCTTGCAGCTCCAGGGTGTGATTCATCCAATTTTTGGGCTCCTGCTGCCAACTCCAGTGTCTCTTTCAAGCTATGTTTGGGCTGCTGCTGCTGCTGCTTGCAACTCCAGGGTGTGATTCATCCAATTTTTGGCTCCTGCTGCCAACTCCAGTGTCTCTTTAAAGCAATGTTTGTTCTCCTGCTGCTGCTGTTTGCAACTCCAGGGTGTGATTCATCCAATTTTTGGGCTCCTGCAGCCAACTCCAGTGTCTCTTTCAAGCTATGTTTGGGCTGCTGCTGCTGTTTGCAACTCCAGGGTGTGATTCATTCAATTTTTGGGCTCCTGCAGCCAAATCAAGTGTCTCTTTCAAGCTATGTTTGGGCTCCTGCTGCTGCTGCTTGCAACTCCAGGGTGTGATTCATCCAATGTTTGGGCTCCTGCTGCCAACTCCAGTGTGTCTTTCAAGCTATGTTGGGGCTGCTGCTGCTGCTTGCAACTCCAGGGTGTGATTCATCCAATTTTTGGGCTCCTGCAGCCAACTCCAGTGTCTCTTTCAAGCTATGTTGGGGCTGCTGCTGCTGCTTGCAACTCCAGGGTGTGATTCAGCCAATTTTTGGGCTCCTGCTGCCAACTCCAGTGTCTCTTTCAAGCTATGTTTGGGCTGCTGCTGCTGCTTGCAACTCCAGGGTGTTAGTCATCCAATTTTTGGGCTCCTGCAGCCAACGCCAATGTCTCTTTAAAGCAATGTTTGGGCTCTTGCTTCTGCTGCTGCTTGCAACTCCAGGGTGTGATTCAACCAATTTGTGGGCTCCTGCTGCCAACTCCAGTGTCTCTTTCAAGCTATGTTTGGGCTCCTGCTGCTGCTTGCAACTCCAGGGTGTGATTCATTCAATTTTTGAGCTCCTGCAGCCAACTCCAGTGTCTCTTTAAATCAATGTCTGTGCTCCTGCTGCTGCTGCTTGCAACTCCAGGGTGTGATTCATCCAATTTTTGGGCTCCTGCTGCCAACTCCAGTGTCTCTTTCAAGCTATGTTTGGGCTGCTGCTGCTGCTTGCAACTCCAGGGTGTGAGTCATCCAATTTTTGGGCTCCTGAAGCCAACACCAGTGTCTCTTTAAAGCAATGTTTGTGCTCCTGCTGCTGCTGCTTGTAACTCCAGGGTGTGTTTCATCCAATTTTTGGGCTCCTGCTGCCAACTCCAGTGTCTCTTTCAAGCTATGTTTGGGCTGCTACTGCTGCTGCTGCTGCTTGCAACTCCAGGGTGTGAGTCATCCAATTTTTGGGCTCCTGCAGCCAACACCAGTGTCTCTTTAAAGCAATGTTTGTGCTCCTGCTGCTGCTGCTGCTTGTAACTCCAGGGTGTGATTCATCCAATTGTTGGGCTCCTGCTGCCAACTCCAATGTCTCTTTCAAGCTATGTTTGAGCTCCTGATGCTGCTTGCAACTCCAGGGTGTGATTCATCCAGTTTTTGGGCTCCTGCAGCCAACTCCAGTGTCTCTTTCAAGCTATGTTTGGGCTGCTGCTGCTGTTTGCAACTCCAGGGTGTGATTCATCCAATTTTTGGGCTCCTTCTACCAACTCCAGTGTGTCTTTCAAGCTATGTTGGGGCTGCTGCTGCTGCTTGCAACTCCAGGGTGTGATTCATCCAATTTTTGGGCTCCTGCTGCCAACTCCAGTGTCTCTTTCAAGCTATGTTTGGGCTGCTGCTGCTGCTGCTGCTGCTGCTGCTTGCAACTCCAGGGTGTGAGTCATCCAATTTTTGGGCTCCTGCAGCCAACGCCAATGTCTCTTTAAAGCAATGTTTGGGCTCTTGCTTCTGCTGCTGCTTGCAACTCCAGGGTGTGATTCAACCAATTTTTGGGCTCCTGCTGCCAACTCCAGTGTCTCTTTCAAGCTATGTTTGGGCTCCTGCTGCTGCTTGCAACTCCAGGGTGTGATTCATTCAATTTTTGAGCTCCTGCAGCCAACTCCAGTGTCTCTTTAAATCAATGTCTGTGCTCCTGCTGCTGCTGCTTGCAACTCCAGGGTGTGATTCATCCAATTTTTGGGCTCCTGCTGCCAACTCCAGTGTCTCTTTCAAGCTATGTTTGGGCTGCTGCTGCTGCTTGCAACTCCAGGGTGTGAGTCATCCAATTTTTGGGCTCCTGCTGCCAACACCAGTGTCTCTTTAAAGCAATGTTTGTGCTCCTGCTGCTGCTGCTGCTGCTGCTTGTAACTCCAGGGTGTGTTTCATCCAATTTTTGGGCTCCTGCTGCCAACTCCAGTGTCTCTTTCAAGCTATGTTTGGGCTGCTACTGCTGCTGCTGCTGCTTGCAACTCCAGGGTGTGAGTCATCCAATTTTTGGGCTCCTGCAGCCAACACCAGTGTCTCTTTAAAGCAATGTTTGTGCTCCTGCTGCTGCTGCTGCTTGTAACTCCAGGGTGTGATTCATCCAATTGTTGGGCTCCTGCTGCCAACTCCAGTGTCTCTTTCAAGCTATGTTTGAGCTCCTGATGCTGCTTGCAACTCCAGGGTGTGATTCATCCAATTTTTGGGCTCCTTCTACCAACTCCAGTGTGTCTTTCAAGCTATGTTGGGGCTGCTGCTGCTGCTTGCAACTCCAGGGTGTGATTCATCCAATTTTTGGGCTCCTGCTGCCAACTCCAGTGTCTCTTTCAAGCTATGTTTGGGCTGCTGCTGCTGCTGCTGCTGCTTGCAACTCCAGGGTGTGAGTCATCCAATTTTTGGGCTCCTGCAGCCAACGCCAATGTCTCTTTAAAGCAATGTTTGGGCTCTTGCTTCTGCTGCTGCTTGCAACTCCAGGGTGTGATTCAACCAATTTTTGGGCTCCTGCTGCCAACTCCAGTGTCTCTTTCAAGCTATGTTTGGGCTCCTGCTGCTGCTTGCAACTCCAGGGTGTGATTCATTCAATTTTTGAGCTCCTGCAGCCAACTCCAGTGTCTCTTTAAATCAATGTCTGTGCTCCTGCTGCTGCTGCTTGCAACTCCAGGGTGTGATTCATCCAATTTTTGGGCTCCTGCTGCCAACTCCAGTGTCTCTTTCAAGCTATGTTTGGGCTGCTGCTGCTGCTTGCAACTCCAGGGTGTGAGTCATCCAATTTTTGGGCTCCTGCTGCCAACACCAGTGTCTCTTTAAAGCAATGTTTGTGCTCCTGCTGCTGCTGCTGCTGCTGCTGCTTGTAACTCCAGGGTGTGTTTCATCCAATTTTTGGGCTCCTGCTGCCAACTCCAGTGTCTCTTTCAAGCTATGTTTGGGCTGCTACTGCTGCTGCTGCTGCTTGCAACTCCAGGGTGTGAGTCATCCAATTTTTGGGCTCCTGCAGCCAACACCAGTGTCTCTTTAAAGCAATGTTTGTGCTCCTGCTGCTGCTGCTGCTGCTTGTAACTCCAGGGTGTGATTCATCCAATTGTTGGGCTCCTGCTGCCAACTCCAGTGTCTCTTTCAAGCTATGTTTGAGCTCCTGATGCTGCTTGCAACTCCAGGGTGTGATTCATTCAATTTTTGGGCTCCTGCAGCCAACTCCAATGTCTCTTCAAAGAAATGTAACTGCTCCTGCTGCTGCTGCTTGCAACTCCAGGGTGTGATTCATCCAACTTTTGGGCTCCTGCTGCCAACTCCAGTGTGTCTTTCAAGCTATGTTTGGTCTCCTGCTGCTGCTTGCAACTCCAGGGTGTGATTCATCCAATTTTTGGGCTCCTGCTGCCAACTCCAGTGTCTCTTTAAAGCTATGTTTGGGCTCCTGCTGCTGCTGCTGCTGCTTGCAGCTCCAGGGTGTGATTCATCCAATTTTTGGGCTCCTGCTGCCAACTCCAGTGTCTCTTTCAAGCTATGTTTGGGCTGCTGCTGCTGCTGCTTGCAACTCCAGGGTGTGATTCATCCAATTTTTGGCTCCTGCTGCCAACTCCAGTGTCTCTTTAAAGCAATGTTTGTTCTCCTGCTGCTGCTGTTTGCAACTCCAGGGTGTGATTCATCCAATTTTTGGGCTCCTGCAGCCAACTCCAGTGTCTCTTTCAAGCTATGTTTGGGCTGCTGCTGCTGTTTGCAACTCCAGGGTGTGATTCATTCAATTTTTGGGCTCCTGCAGCCAAATCAAGTGTCTCTTTCAAGCTATGTTTGGGCTCCTGCTGCTGCTGCTTGCAACTCCAGGGTGTGATTCATCCAATGTTTGGGCTCCTGCTGCCAACTCCAGTGTGTCTTTCAAGCTATGTTGGGGCTGCTGCTGCTGCTTGCAACTCCAGGGTGTGATTCATCCAATTTTTGGGCTCCTGCAGCCAACTCCAGTGTCTCTTTCAAGCTATGTTGGGGCTGCTGCTGCTGCTTGCAACTCCAGGGTGTGATTCAGCCAATTTTTGGGCTCCTGCTGCCAACTCCAGTGTCTCTTTCAAGCTATGTTTGGGCTGCTGCTGCTGCTTGCAACTCCAGGGTGTTAGTCATCCAATTTTTGGGCTCCTGCAGCCAACGCCAATGTCTCTTTAAAGCAATGTTTGGGCTCTTGCTTCTGCTGCTGCTTGCAACTCCAGGGTGTGATTCAACCAATTTTTGGGCTCCTGCTGCCAACTCCAGTGTCTCTTTCAAGCTATGTTTGGGCTCCTGCTGCTGCTTGCAACTCCAGGGTGTGATTCATTCAATTTTTGAGCTCCTGCAGCCAACTCCAGTGTCTCTTTAAATCAATGTCTGTGCTCCTGCTGCTGCTGCTTGCAACTCCAGGGTGTGATTCATCCAATTTTTGGGCTCCTGCTGCCAACTCCAGTGTCTCTTTCAAGCTATGTTTGGGCTGCTGCTGCTGCTTGCAACTCCAGGGTGTGAGTCATCCAATTTTTGGGCTCCTGAAGCCAACACCAGTGTCTCTTTAAAGCAATGTTTGTGCTCCTGCTGCTGCTGCTTGTAACTCCAGGGTGTGTTTCATCCAATTTTTGGGCTCCTGCTGCCAACTCCAGTGTCTCTTTCAAGCTATGTTTGGGCTGCTACTGCTGCTGCTGCTGCTTGCAACTCCAGGGTGTGAGTCATCCAATTTTTGGGCTCCTGCAGCCAACACCAGTGTCTCTTTAAAGCAATGTTTGTGCTCCTGCTGCTGCTGCTGCTTGTAACTCCAGGGTGTGATTCATCCAATTGTTGGGCTCCTGCTGCCAACTCCAGTGTCTCTTTCAAGCTATGTTTGAGCTCCTGATGCTGCTTGCAACTCCAGGGTGTGATTCATCCAATTTTTGGGCTCCTGCAGCCAACTCCAGTGTCTCTTTCAAGCTATGTTTGGGCTGCTGCTGCTGTTTGCAACTCCAGGGTGTGATTCATCCAATTTTTGGGCTCCTTCTACCAACTCCAGTGTGTCTTTCAAGCTATGTTGGGGCTGCTGCTGCTGCTTGCAACTCCAGGGTGTGATTCATCCAATTTTTGGGCTCCTGCTGCCAACTCCAGTGTCTCTTTCAAGCTATGTTTGGGCTGCTGCTGCTGCTGCTGCTGCTGCTGCTTGCAACTCCAGGGTGTGAGTCATCCAATTTTTGGGCTCCTGCAGCCAACGCCAATGTCTCTTTAAAGCAATGTTTGGGCTCTTGCTTCTGCTGCTGCTTGCAACTCCAGGGTGTGATTCAACCAATTTTTGGGCTCCTGCTGCCAACTCCAGTGTCTCTTTCAAGCTATGTTTGGGCTCCTGCTGCTGCTTGCAACTCCAGGGTGTGATTCATTCAATTTTTGAGCTCCTGCAGCCAACTCCAGTGTCTCTTTAAATCAATGTCTGTGCTCCTGCTGCTGCTGCTTGCAACTCCAGGGTGTGATTCATCCAATTTTTGGGCTCCTGCTGCCAACTCCAGTGTCTCTTTCAAGCTATGTTTGGGCTGCTGCTGCTGCTTGCAACTCCAGGGTGTGAGTCATCCAATTTTTGGGCTCCTGCTGCCAACACCAGTGTCTCTTTAAAGCAATGTTTGTGCTCCTGCTGCTGCTGCTGCTGCTGCTTGTAACTCCAGGGTGTGTTTCATCCAATTTTTGGGCTCCTGCTGCCAACTCCAGTGTCTCTTTCAAGCTATGTTTGGGCTGCTACTGCTGCTGCTGCTGCTTGCAACTCCAGGGTGTGAGTCATCCAATTTTTGGGCTCCTGCAGCCAACACCAGTGTCTCTTTAAAGCAATGTTTGTGCTCCTGCTGCTGCTGCTGCTTGTAACTCCAGGGTGTGATTCATCCAATTGTTGGGCTCCTGCTGCCAACTCCAGTGTCTCTTTCAAGCTATGTTTGAGCTCCTGATGCTGCTTGCAACTCCAGGGTGTGATTCATTCAATTTTTGGGCTCCTGCAGCCAACTCCAGTGTCTCTTCAAAGAAATGTAACTGCTCCTGCTGCTGCTGCTTGCAACTCCAGGGTGTGATTCATCCAACTTTTGGGCTCCTGCTGCCAACTCCAGTGTGTCTTTCAAGCTATGTTTGGTCTTCTGCTGCTGCTTGCAACTCCAGGGTGTGATTCATCCAATTTTTGGGCTCCTGCTGCCAACTCCAGTGTCTCTTTAAAGCTATGTTTGGGCTCCTGCTGCTGCTGCTGCTGCTTGCAGCTCCAGGGTGTGATTCATCCAATTTTTGGGCTCCTGCTGCCAACTCCAGTGTCTCTTTCAAGCTATGTTTGGGCTGCTGCTGCTGCTGCTTGCAACTCCAGGGTGTGATTCATCCAATTTTTGGCTCCTGCTGCCAACTCCAGTGTCTCTTTAAAGCAATGTTTGTTCTCCTGCTGCTGCTGTTTGCAACTCCAGGGTGTGATTCATCCAATTTTTGGGCTCCTGCAGCCAACTCCAGTGTCTCTTTCAAGCTATGTTTGGGCTGCTGCTGCTGGTTGCAACTCCAGGGTGTGATTCATTCAATTTTTGGGCTCCTGCAGCCAAATCAAGTGTCTCTTTCAAGCTATGTTTGGGCTCCTGCTGCTGCTGCTTGCAACTCCAGGGTGTGATTCATCCAATGTTTGGGCTCCTGCTGCCAACTCCAGTGTGTCTTTCAAGCTATGTTGGGGCTGCTGCTGCTGCTTGCAACTCCAGGGTGTGATTCATCCAATTTTTGGGCTCCTGCAGCCAACTCCAGTGTCTCTTTCAAGCTATGTTGGGGCTGCTGCTGCTGCTTGCAACTCCAGGGTGTGATTCAGCCAATTTTTGGGCTCCTGCTGCCAACTCCAGTGTCTCTTTCAAGCTATGTTTGGGCTGCTGCTGCTGCTTGCAACTCCAGGGTGTTAGTCATCCAATTTTTGGGCTCCTGCAGCCAACGCCAATGTCTCTTTAAAGCAATGTTTGGGCTCTTGCTTCTGCTGCTGCTTGCAACTCCAGGGTGTGATTCAACCAATTTTTGGGCTCCTGCTGCCAACTCCAGTGTCTCTTTCAAGCTATGTTTGGGCTCCTGCTGCTGCTTGCAACTCCAGGGTGTGATTCATTCAATTTTTGAGCTCCTGCAGCCAACTCCAGTGTCTCTTTAAATCAATGTCTGTGCTCCTGCTGCTGCTGCTTGCAACTCCAGGGTGTGATTCATCCAATTTTTGGGCTCCTGCTGCCAACTCCAGTGTCTCTTTCAAGCTATGTTTGGGCTGCTGCTGCTGCTTGCAACTCCAGGGTGTGAGTCATCCAATTTTTGGGCTCCTAAAGCCAACACCAGTGTCTCTTTAAAGCAATGTTTGTGCTCCTGCTGCTGCTGCTTGTAACTCCAGGGTGTGTTTCATCCAATTTTTGGGCTCCTGCTGCCAACTCCAGTGTCTCTTTCAAGCTATGTTTGGGCTGCTACTGCTGCTGCTGCTGCTTGCAACTCCAGGGTGTGAGTCATCCAATTTTTGGGCTCCTGCAGCCAACACCAGTGTCTCTTTAAAGCAATGTTTGTGCTCCTGCTGCTGCTGCTGCTGCTTGTAACTCCAGGGTGTGATTCATCCAATTGTTGGGCTCCTGCTGCCAACTCCAGTGTCTCTTTCAAGCTATGTTTGAGCTCCTGATGCTGCTTGCAACTCCAGGGTGTGATTCATCCAGTTTTTGGGCTCCTGCAGCCAACTCCAGTGTCTCTTTCAAGCTATGTTTGGGCTGCTGCTGCTGTTTGCAACTCCAGGGTGTGATTCATCCAATTTTTGGGCTCCTTCTACCAACTCCAGTGTGTCTTTCAAGCTATGTTGGGGCTGCTGCTGCTGCTTGCAACTCCAGGGTGTGATTCATCCAATTTTTGGGCTCCTGCTGCCAACTCCAGTGTCTCTTTCAAGCTATGTTTGGGCTGCTGCTGCTGCTGCTGCTGCTGCTGCTTGCAACTCCAGGGTGTGAGTCATCCAATTTTTGGGCTCCTGCAGCCAACGCCAATGTCTCTTTAAAGCAATGTTTGGGCTCTTGCTTCTGCTGCTGCTTGCAACTCCAGGGTGTGATTCAACCAATTTTTGGGCTCCTGCTGCCAACTCCAGTGTCTCTTTCAAGCTATGTTTGGGCTCCTGCTGCTGCTTGCAACTCCAGGGTGTGATTCATTCAATTTTTGAGCTCCTGCAGCCAACTCCAGTGTCTCTTTAAATCAATGTCTGTGCTCCTGCTGCTGCTGCTTGCAACTCCAGGGTGTGATTCATCCAATTTTTGGGCTCCTGCTGCCAACTCCAGTGTCTCTTTCAAGCTATGTTTGGGCTGCTGCTGCTGCTTGCAACTCCAGGGTGTGAGTCATCCAATTTTTGGGCTCCTGCTGCCAACACCAGTGTCTCTTTAAAGCAATGTTTGTGCTCCTGCTGCTGCTGCTGCTGCTGCTTGTAACTCCAGGGTGTGTTTCATCCAATTTTTGGGCTCCTGCTGCCAACTCCAGTGTCTCTTTCAAGCTATGTTTGGGCTGCTACTGCTGCTGCTGCTGCTTGCAACTCCAGGGTGTGAGTCATCCAATTTTTGGGCTCCTGCAGCCAACACCAGTGTCTCTTTAAAGCAATGTTTGTGCTCCTGCTGCTGCTGCTGCTGCTGCTTGTAACTCCAGGGTGTGATTCATCCAATTGTTGGGCTCCTGCTGCCAACTCCAGTGTCTCTTTCAAGCTATGTTTGAGCTCCTGATGCTGCTTGCAACTCCAGGGTGTGATTCATTCAATTTTTGGGCTCCTGCAGCCAACTCCAGTGTCTCTTCAAAGAAATGTAACTGCTCCTGCTGCTGCTGCTTGCAACTCCAGGGTGTGATTCATCCAACTTTTGGGCTCCTGCTGCCAACTCCAGTGTGTCTTTCAAGCTATGTTTGGTCTCCTGCTGCTGCTTGCAACTCCAGGGTGTGATTCATCCAATTTTTGGGCTCCTGCTGCCAACTCCAGTGTCTCTTTAAAGCTATGTTTGGGCTCCTGCTGCTGCTGCTGCTGCTTGCAGCTCCAGGGTGTGATTCATCCAATTTTTGGGCTCCTGCTGCCAACTCCAGTGTCTCTTTCAAGCTATGTTTGGGCTGCTGCTGCTGCTGCTTGCAACTCCAGGGTGTGATTCATCCAATTTTTGGCTCCTGCTGCCAACTCCAGTGTCTCTTTAAAGCAATGTTTGTTCTCCTGCTGCTGCTGTTTGCAACTCCAGGGTGTGATTCATCCAATTTTTGGGCTCCTGCAGCCAACTCCAGTGTCTCTTTCAAGCTATGTTTGGGCTGCTGCTGCTGTTTGCAACTCCAGGGTGTGATTCATTCAATTTTTGGGCTCCTGCAGCCAAATCAAGTGTCTCTTTCAAGCTATGTTTGGGCTCCTGCTGCTGCTGCTTGCAACTCCAGGGTGTGATTCATCCAATGTTTGGGCTCCTGCTGCCAACTCCAGTGTGTCTTTCAAGCTATGTTGGGGCTGCTGCTGCTGCTTGCAACTCCAGGGTGTGATTCATCCAATTTTTGGGCTCCTGCTGCCAACTCCAGTGTCTCTTTCAAGCTATGTTTGGGCTGCTGCTGCTTGCAACTCCAGGGTGTGAGTCATCCAATTTTTGGGCTCCTGCAGCCAACTCCAGTGTCTCTTTAAATCAATGTCTGTGCTCCTGCTGCTGCTGCTTGCAACTCCAGGGTGTGATTCATCCAATTTTTGGGCTCCTGCTGCCAACTCCAGTGTCTCTTTCAAGCTATGTTTGGGCTGCTGCTGCTGCTTGCAACTCCAGGGTGTGAGTCATCCAATTTTTGGGCTCCTGCTGCCAACACCAGTGTCTCTTTAAAGCAATGTTTGTGCTCCTGCTGCTGCTGCTGCTGCTTGTAACTCCAGGGTGTGTTTCATCCAATTTTTGGGCTCCTGCTGCCAACTCCAGTGTCTCTTTCAAGCTATGTTTGGGCTGCTACTGCTGCTGCTGCTGCTTGCAACTCCAGGGTGTGAGTCATCCAATTTTTGGGCTCCTGCAGCCAACACCAGTGTCTCTTTAAAGCAATGTTTGTGCTCCTGCTGCTGCTGCTGCTGCTTGTAACTCCAGGGTGTGATTCATCCAATTGTTGGGCTCCTGCTGCCAACTCCAGTGTCTCTTTCAAGCTATGTTTGAGCTCCTGATGCTGCTTGCAACTCCAGGGTGTGATTCATTCAATTTTTGGGCTCCTGCAGCCAACTCCAGTGTCTCTTCAAAGAAATGTAACTGCTCCTGCTGCTGCTGCTTGCAACTCCAGGGTGTGATTCATCCAACTTTTGGGCTCCTGCTGCCAACTCCAGTGTGTCTTTCAAGCTATGTTTGGTCTCCTGCTGCTGCTTGCAACTCCAGGGTGTGATTCATCCAATTTTTGGGCTCCTGCTGCCAACTCCAGTGTCTCTTTAAAGCTATGTTTGGGCTCCTGCTGCTGCTGCTGCTGCTTGCAGCTCCAGGGTGTGATTCATCCAATTTTTGGGCTCCTGCTGCCAACTCCAGTGTCTCTTTCAAGCTATGTTTGGGCTGCTGCTGCTGCTGCTTGCAACTCCAGGGTGTGATTCATCCAATTTTTGGCTCCTGCTGCCAACTCCAGTGTCTCTTTAAAGCAATGTTTGTTCTCCTGCTGCTGCTGTTTGCAACTCCAGGGTGTGATTCATCCAATTTTTGGGCTCCTGCAGCCAACTCCAGTGTCTCTTTCAAGCTATGTTTGGGCTGCTGCTGCTGTTTGCAACTCCAGGGTGTGATTCATTCAATTTTTGGGCTCCTGCAGCCAAATCAAGTGTCTCTTTCAAGCTATGTTTGGGCTCCTGCTGCTGCTGCTTGCAACTCCAGGGTGTGATTCATCCAATGTTTGGGCTCCTGCTGCCAACTCCAGTGTGTCTTTCAAGCTATGTTGGGGCTGCTGCTGCTGCTTGCAACTCCAGGGTGTGATTCATCCAATTTTTGGGCTCCTGCTGCCAACTCCAGTGTCTCTTTCAAGCTATGTTTGGGCTGCTGCTGCTTGCAACTCCAGGGTGTGAGTCATCCAATTTTTGGGCTCCTGCAGCCAACTCCAGTGTCTCTTTAAAGCAATGTTTGTGCTCTTGCTGCTGCTGCTTGCCACTCCAGGGTGTGATTTATCCAATTTTTGGGCTCCTGCTGCCAACTCCAGTGTCTCTTTCAAGCTATGTTTGGGCTGCTACTGCTTGCAACTCCAGGGTGTGATTCATCCAATTCTTGGGCTCCTGCAGCCAACTCCAGTGTCTCTTTCAAGCTATGTTTGGGCTGCTGCTGTTTGCAACTCCAGGGTGTGATTCATCCAATTTTTGGGCTCCTGCAGCCAACTCCAGTGTCTCTTTCAAGCTATGTTTGGGCTGCTGCTGCTGTTTGCAACCCCAGGGTGTGATTCATTCAATTTTTGGGCTCCTGCAGCCAAATCAAGTGTCTCTTTCAAGCTATGTTCGGGCTCCTGCTGCTGCTGCTTGCAACTCCAGGGTGTGATTCATCCAATTTTTGGGCTCCTGCTGCCAACTCCAGTGTGTCTTTCAAGCTATGTTGGGGCTGCTGCTGCTGCTTGCAACTCCAGGGTGTGATTCATCCAATTTTTGGGCTCCTGCTGCCAACTCCAGTGTCTCTTTCAAGCTATGTTTGGGCTGCTGCTGCTGCTGCTGCTTAAAACTCCAGGGTGTGAGTCATCCAATTTTTGGGCTCCTGCAGCCAACTCCAGTGTCTCTTTAAAGCAATGTTTGTGCTCTTGCTGCTGCTTGCCACTCCAGGGTTTGATTCATCCAATTTTTGGGCTCCTGCTGCCAACTCCAGTGTCTCTGTCAAGCTATGTTTGGGTTGCTACTGCTTGCAACTCCAGGGTGTGATTCATCCAATTCTTGGGCTCCTGCTGCCAACTCCAGTGTGTCTTTCAAGCTATGTTTGGTCTCCTGCTGCTGCTGCTTGCAACTCCAGGGTGTTATTCATCCAATTTTTGGGCTCCTGCAGCCAACTCCAGTGTCTCTTTAAAGCAATGTTTGTGCTTCTGCTGCTGCTGTTTGCAACTCCAGGGTGTGATTCATCCAATTTTTGGGCTCCTGCAGCCAACTTCAGTGTCTCTTTCAAGCTATGTTTGGGCTGCTGCTGCTGCTTGGAACTCCAGGGTGTGATTCATTCATTTTTTGGGCTCCTGCAGCCAAATCCAGTGTCTCTTTCAAACTATGTTTGGGCTCCTGCTGCTGCTGCTTGCAACTCCAGGGTGTGATTCATCCAATTTTTGGGCTCCTGCTGCCAACTCCAGTGTGTCTTTCAACCTATGTTTGGGCTCCTGCCACTGCTGCTGCTGCTGCTTGCAACTCCAGGGTGTGTTTCATCCAATTTTTGGGCTCCTGCTGCCAACTACAGTGTCTCTTTCAAGCTATGTTTGGGCTGCTGCTGCTGCTGCTGCTTGCAACTCCAGGGTGTGATTCATCCAATTTTTGGCCTCCTGCAGCCAACTCCAGTGTCTCTTTAAAGCTATGTTCGGGCTGCTGCTGCTGCTGCTTGCAACTCCAGGGTGTGATTCATTCAATTTTTGGGCTCCTGCTGCCAACTCCAGTGTCTCTTTCAAGCTATGTTTGGGCTGCTGCTGCTGCTTGCAACTCCAGGGTATGAGTCATCCAATTTTTGGGCTCCTGCTGCCAATGCCAGTGTCTCTTTAAAGCAATGTTTGTACTCTTGCTGCTGCTGCTGCTTGCAACTCCAGGGTATGATTCAGCCAATTGTTGGGCTCCTGCTGCCAACTCCAGTGTCTCTTTCAAGCTATGTTTGGGCTCCTGATGCTGCTTGCAATTCCAGGGTGTGATTCATTCAATTTTTGGGCTCCTGCAGCCAACTCCAGTGTCTCTTCAAAGAAATGTCTCTGCTCCTGCTGCTGCTGCTTGCAACTCCAGGGTGTGATTCATCCAACTTTTGGGCTCCTGCTGCCAACTCCAGTGTGTCTTTCAAGCTATGTTTGGTCTCCTGCTGCTGCTTGCAACTCCAGGGTGTGATTCATCCAATTTTTGGGCTCCGGCTGCCAACTCCAGTGTCTCTTTAAAGTTATGTTTGGGCTCCTGCTGCTGCTGCTGCTTGCAACTCCAGGGTGTGATTCATCCAATTTTTGGGCTCCTGCAGCCAACTTCAGTGTCTCTTTCAAGCTATGTTTGGGCTGCTGCTGCTGCTTGGAACTCCAGGGTGTGATTCATTCATTTTTTGGGCTCCTGCAGCCAAATCCAGTGTCTCTTTCAAACTATGTTTGGGCTCCTGCTGCTGCTGCTTGCAACTCCAGGGTGTGATTCATCCAATTTTTGGGCTAATGCTGCCAACTCCAGTGTGTCTTTCAACCTATGTCGGGGCTGCTGCTGCTTGCAACTCCAGGGTGTGATTCATCTAATTTTTGGGCTCCTGCTGCCAACTCCAGTGTCTCTTTCAAGCTATGTTTGGGCTCCTGCCACTGCTGCTGCTGCTGCTTGCAACTCCAGGGTGTGTTTCATCCAATTTTTGGGCTCCTGCTGCCAACTACAGTGTCTCTTTCAAGCTATGTTTGGGCTGCTGCTGCTGCTGCTGCTTGCAACTCCAGGGTGTGATTCATCCAATTTTTGGCCTCCTGCAGCCAACTCCAGTGTCTCTTTAAAGCTATGTTCGGGCTGCTGCTGCTGCTGCTTGCAACTCCAGGGTGTGATTCATTCAATTTTTGGGCTCCTGCTGCCAACTCCAGTGTCTCTTTCAAGCTATGTTTGGGCTGCTGCTGCTGCTTGCAACTCCAGGGTATGAGTCATCCAATTTTTGGGCTCCTGCTGCCAATGCCAGTGTCTCTTTAAAGCAATGTTTGTACTCTTGCTGCTGCTGCTGCTTGCAACTCCAGGGTATGATTCAGCCAATTGTTGGGCTCCTGCTGCCAACTCCAGTGTCTCTTTCAAGCTATGTTTGGGCTCCTGATGCTGCTTGCAATTCCAGGGTGTGATTCATTCAATTTTTGGGCTCCTGCAGCCAACTCCAGTGTCTCTTCAAAGAAATGTCTCTGCTCCTGCTGCTGCTGCTTGCAACTCCAGGGTGTGATTCATCCAACTTTTGGGCTCCTGCTGCCAACTCCAGTGTGTCTTTCAAGCTATGTTTGGTCTCCTGCTGCTGCTTGCAACTCCAGGGTGTGATTCATCCAATTTTTGGGCTCCGGCTGCCAACTCCAGTGTCTCTTTAAAGTTATGTTTGGGCTCCTGCTGCTGCTGCTGCTTGCAACTCCAGGGTGTGATTCATCCAATTTTTGGGCTCCTGCTGCCAAGTCCAGTGTCTCTTTCAAGCTATGTTTGGGCTGCTGCTGCTGCTGCTTGCAACTCCAAGGTGTGATTCATCCAATTTTTGGGCTCCTGCAGCCAACTCCAGTGTCTCTTTCAAGCTATGTTTGGGCTGCTGCTGCTGTTTGCAACTCCAGGGTGTGATTCATTCAATTTTTGGGCTCCTGCAGCCAAATCCAGTGTCTCTTTCAAGCTATGTTTGGTCTCCTGCTGCTGCTGCTGCTTGCAACTCCAGGGTGTGATTCATCCAATTTTTGGGCTCTTGCAGCCAAATCCAGTGTCTCTTTCAAGCTATGTTTGGTCTCCTGCTGCTGCTGCTGCTTGCAACTCCAGGGTGTGATTCATCCAATTTTTGGGCTCTTGCAGCCAAATCCAGTGTCTCTTTCAAGCTATGTTTGGGCTGCTGCTGCTGCTTGCAACTCCAGGGTATGAGTCATCCAATTTTTGGGCTCCTGCTGCCAATGTCAGTGTCTCTTTAAAGCAATGTTTGTACTCTTGCTGCTGCTGCTGCTTGCAACTCCAGGGTGTGATTCATCCAATTTTTGGGCTCCTGCTGCCAACTCCAGTGTCTCTTTCCAGCTATGTTTGGGCTGCTACTGCTGCTTGCAACTCCAGGGTGTGATTCATTCAATTTTTGGGCTCTTGCAGCCAAATCCAGTGTCTCTTTCAAGCTATGTTTGGGCTCCTGCTGCTGCTGCTTGCAACTCCAGGGTGTGATTCATCCAATTTTTGGGCTCCTGCTGCCAACTCCAGTGTGTCTTTCAAGCTATGCCGGGGCTGCTGCTGCTGCTTGCAACTCCAGGCTGTGATTCATCTAATTTTTGGGCTCCTGCTGCCAACTCCAGTGTCTCTTTCAAGCTATGTTTGGGCTCCTGCCACTGCTGCTGCTGCTGCTTGCAACTCCAGGGTGTGTTTCATCCAATTTTTGGGCTCCTGCTGCCAACTACAGTGTCTCTTTCAAGCTATGTTTGGGCTGCTGCTGCTGCTGCTTGCAACTCCAGGGTGTGATTCATCCAATTTTTGGCCTCCTGCTGCCAACTCCAGTGTCTCTTTAAAGCAATGTTTGTGCTCCTGCTGCTGCTGTTTGCAACTCCAGGGTGTGATTCATCCAATTTTTGGGCTCCTGCAGCCAACTCCAGTGTCTCTTTCAAGCTATGTTTGGGCTGCTGCTGCTGTTTGCAACTCCAGGGTGTGATTCATTCAATTTTTGGGCTCCTGCAGCCAAATCCAGTGTCTCTTTCAAGCTATGTTTGGTCTCCTGCTGCTGCTGCTGCTTGCAACTCCAGGGTGTGATTCATCCAATTTTTGGGCTCTTGCAGCCAAATCCAGTGTCTCTTTCAAGCTATGTTTGGGCTGCTGCTGCTGCTTGCAACTTCAGGGTATGAGTCATCCAATTTTTGGGCTCCTGCTGCCAATGTCAGTGTCTCTTTAAAGCAATGTTTGTACTCTTGCTGCTGCTGCTGCTTGCAACTCCAGGGTGTGATTCATCCAATTTTTGGGCTCCTGCTGCCAACTCCAGTGTCTCTTTCCAGCTATGTTTGGGCTGCTACTGCTGCTTGCAACTCCAGGGTGTGGTTCATTCAATTTTTGGGCTCTTGCAGCCAAATCCAGTGTCTCTTTCAAGCTATGTTTGGGCTCCTGCTGCTGCTGCTTGCAACTCCAGGGTGTGATTCATCCAATTTTTGGGCTCCTGCTGCCAACTCCAGTGTGTCTTTCAAGCTATACCGGGGCTGCTGCTGCTGCTTGCAACTCCAGGGTGTGATTCATCTAATTTTTGGGCTCCTGCTGCCAACTCCAGTGTCTCTTTCAAGCTATGTTTGGGCTCCTGTCACTGCTGCTACTGCTGCTTGCAACTCCATGGTGTGTTTCATCCAATTTTTGGGCTCCTGCTGCCAACTACAGTGTCTCTTTCAAGCTATGTTTGGGCTGCTGCTGCTGCTGCTTGCAACTCCAGGGTGTGATTCATCCAATTTTTGGCCTCCTGCTGCCAACTCCAGTGTCTCTTTAAAGCAATGTTTGTGCTCCTGCTGCTGCTGTTTGCAACTCCAGGGTGTGATTCATCCAATTTTTGGGCTCCTGCAGCCAACTCCAGTGTCTCTTTCAAGCTATGTTTGGGCTGCTGCTGCTGCTTGCAACTCCAGGGTGTGATTCATCCAATTTTTGGGCTCTTGCAGCCAAATCCAGTGTCTCTTTCAAGCTATGTTTGGGCTCCTGCTGCTGCTGCTTGCAACTCCAGGGTGTGATTCATCCAATTTTTGGGCTCCTGCAGCCAACTCCAGTGTGTCTTTCAAGCTATGTCGGGGCTGCTGCTGCTGCTTGCAACTCCAGGGTGTGATTCATCTAATTTTTGGGCTCCTGCTGCCAACTCCAGTGTCTCTTTCAAGCTATGTTTGGGCTCCTGCCACTGCTGCTGCTGCTGCTTGCAACTCCAGGGTGTGTTTCATCCAATTTTTGGGCTCCTGCTGCCAACTACAGTGTCTCTTTCAAGCTATGCTTGGGCTGCTGCTGCTGTGCTTGCAACTCCAGGGTGTGATTCATCCAATTTTTGGCCTCCTGCAGCCAACTCCAGTGTCTCTTTCAAGCTATGTTCGGGCTGCTGCTGCTGCTGCTTGCAACTCCAGGGTGTGATTCATCCAATTTTTGGGCTGCTGCTGCCAACTCCAGTGTCTCTTTCAAGCTATGTTTGGGCTGCTGCTGCTGCTTGCAACTCCAGGGTGTGAGTCATCCAATTTTTGGGCTCCTGCTGCCAACGCCAGTGTCTCTTTAAAGCAATGTTTGTGCTCTTGCTGCTGCTGCTGCTTGCAACTCCAGGGTGTGATTCATCCAATTTATGGGCTCCTGCTGCCAACTCCAGTGTCTCTTTCAAGCTATGTTTGGGCTGCTACTGCTGCTGCTGCTGCTTGCAACTCCAGGGTATGATTCAGCCAATTGTTGGGCTCCTGCTGGCAACTCCAGTGTCTCTTTCAAGCTATGTTTGGGCTCCTGATGCTGCTTGCAACTCCAGGGTGTGATTCATTCAATTTTTGGGCTCCTGCAGCCAACTCCAGTGTCTCTTCAAAGAAATGTCTCTGCTCCTGCTGCTGCTGCTTGCAACTCCAGGGTGTGATTCATCCAACTTTTGGGCTCCTGCTGCCAACTCCAGTGTGTCTTTCAAGCTATGTTTGGTCTCCTGCTGCTGCTTGCAACTCCAGGGTGTGATTCATCCAATTTTTGGGCTCCGGCTGCCAACTCCAGTGTCTCTTTAAAGTTATGTTTGGGCTCCTGCTGCTGCTGCTTGCAACTCCAGGGTGTGATTCATCCAATTTTTGGGCTCCTGCTGCCAACTCCAGTGTCTCTTTCAAGCTATGTTTGGGCTGCTGCTGCTGCTGCTTGCAACTCCAGGGTGTGATTCATCCAATTTTTTGGCTCCTGCTTCCAACTCCAGTGTCTCTTTAAAGCAATGTTTGTGCTCCTGCTGCTGCTGTTTGCAACTCCAGGGTGTGATTCATCCAATTTTTGGGCTCCTGCAGCATACTCCAGTGTCTCTTTCAAGCTATGTTTGGGCTGCTGCTGCTGTTTGCAACTCCAGGGTGTGATTCATTCAATTTTTGGGCTCCTGCAGCCAAATCCAGTGTCTCTTTCAAGCTATGTTTGGTCTCCTGCTGCTGCTGCTGCTTGCAACTCCAGGGTGTGATTCATCCAATTTTTGGGCTCTTGCAGCCAACTCCAGTGTCTCTTTAAAGCAATGTTTGTGCTCCTGCTGCTGCTGTTTGCAACTCCAGGGTGTGATTCATCCAATTTTTGGGCTCCTGCAGCCAACTCCAGTGTCTCTTTCAAGCTATGTTTGGGCTGCTGCTGCTGCTTGCAACTCCATGGTGTGATTCATTCATTTTTTGGGCTCCTGCAGCCAAATCCAGTGTCTCTTTCAAGCTATGTTTGGGCTCCTGCTGCTGCTGCTTGCAACTCCAGGGTGTGATTCATCCAATTTTTGGGCTCCTGCTGCCAACACCAGTGTGTCTTTCAAGCTATGTCAGGGCTGCTGCTGCTGCTTGCAACTCCAGGGTGTGATTCATCTAATTTTTGGGCTCCTGCTGCCAACTCCAGTGTCTCTTTCAAGCTATGTTTGGGCTCCTGCCACTGCTGCTGCTGCTTGCAACTCCAGGGTGTGTTTCATCCAATTTTTGGGCTCCTGCTGCCAACTATAGTGTCTCTTTCAAGCTATGCTTGGGCTGCTGCTGCTGCTTGCAACTCCAGGGTGTGATTCATCCAATTTTTGTCCTCCTGCAGCCAACTCCAGTGTCTCTTTCAAGCTACGTTTGGGCTGCTGCTGCTGCTGCTTGCAGCTCCAGGGTGTGATTCATCCAATTTTTGGGCTCCTGCTGCCAACTCCAGTGTCTCTTTCAAGCTATGTTTGGGCTGCTGCTGCTGCTTGCAAGTCCAGGGTGTGATTCATCCAATTTTTGGGCTCCTGCTGCCAAGCCCAGTGTCTCTTTCAAGCTATGTTTGGGCTTCTGCTGCTGCTGCTTGCAACTCCAGGGTGTGAGTCATCCAATTTTTGGGATCCTGCAGCCAACTCCAGTGTCTCTTTAAAGCAATGTTTGGGCTCCTGCTGCTTGCAACTCCAGGGTGTGATTTATCCAATTTTTGGGCTCCTGCTGCCAACTCCAGTGTCTCTTTCAAGCTATGTTTGGGCTGCTGCTGCTGCTTGCAACTCCAGGGTGTGATTCATTTAATTTTTGGGCTCCTGCTGCCTACTCCAGCGTCTCTTTAAAGCAATGTTTGTGCTCCTGCTGCTGCTGCTTGCAACTCCAGGGTGTGATTCATCCAATTTTTGGGCTCCTGCTGCGAACTCCAGTGTGTCTTTCAAGCTATGTTTGGGGCTCCTGCTGCTGCTGCTTGCAACTCCAGGGTGTGATTCATCCAATTTTTGGGCTCCAGCTGCCAACTCCAGTGTCTCTTTCAAGCTATGTTTGGTCTCCTGCTGCTGCTGCTGCTTGCAACTCCAGGGTGTGTTTCATCCAATTTTTGGGCTCCTGCTGCCAACTCCAATGTCTCTTTCAAGCTATGTCTGGACTGCTGCTGCTGCTGCTGCTTGACAACTCCAGTGTCTCTTTAAAGCAATGTTTGGGCTCCTGCAGCTGCTGCTGCTGCTGCTGCTTGCAACTCCAGGGTGTGATTCAGCTAATTTTTGGGCTCCTGCTGCTGCCAGCTCCAGGGTGTGTTTTTCAGGCACTATAGGGGCCTCTCATAGTGATGCCACCTCAACTCTCTTCAATTGTGCCGCTTTGTGATTCTATTAGCGATGCCTCCGATCTGCATGTGATAACTATTTACAGTATTATTTATTACAGTAGCTGCTCCTGCTCCAGCACTTGCCATCGCATCAGCATAGTACGAAAAGAAACTAAAGGGAAAAAAAAAAACACAGCAAAACAGAAAACATATAAATTAAAGTGGAAGTCCAGTCTCTGGCTAACCCCTGCCACCCTCCCCTGGGACTGCAGCAGGAGGGGGGAGTGTAACAAAAATACTTTACCTTGCCCACAGTTCAGCGTCATGCTTGAGGGTCTGTGCGGCCATCGCACAGAAAAACACAAAGCGACAACCCCATCAAGTGAATAGGTAGGGAGGCCGCTATGTGCTTTCTCCCCATGGTGGTGGCACCAGCCCGCGGCCAAAATAAGTGTTTTCTTTGTAACCCATATGACCTGATTATGTGTCAGGGGAGTTTTGCATGGTGGGGGTTTACCTTGACACTAGACATCCCCTTTAACTAAAAGGGGCTCACCTAGAGTCTAAAACAAAAGAAAAAATAATGCAGAAAAAAAAACAATGCATAACTCAAAAATCTAATTGGGTGTGGTACACCTCCAAGCAATTTTCAAAGCACAAACCGGGTTGGCTGGGACATTTCGGGCAGTAGTACCGCACGTCCTTTCTGATGCCACGCTTCCTACACACCCTACAAGCCTTCTGGGTATACTTCTTACCACCCATATCAGGAAGGCACTTTATAAAGTGCTTCCCAACCAACCTGGCCTCATTGTCATTTCTAGCCACCTCTGGTAAATCCTCAGTATCCCCAAACAACAAAGCAGAGAGTAACTGCTGCTGGTACTTTACAAACGATAAATTAGAGCCTGGTACTGCTGCCTTGAAGACAACAAAGCTGTTATAAGTTGCAATTTGGGCCAAATGGATAGCAACTTTTGCCAGGCTCTGGTTTTTCGGGTGGCATTGTAATAGGTTAGTATTTGTTGCGTTTTATCAACACCACCCATGAATGTATTATAATCTTTTATACATCGTGGCTTTTGGGAAGGGGCTCGGGGACCACGATGCCGTACATTCACAACTGACTCATCGTGGATTGTTGTCAGTAGGAATACATTTTTTTTATCCATATATTTCACGGCCAGGAGCTCATCGCTTCTTAGAGCGTAAGACTCTCCACGTTTTATTTTTTTTTCAAGTATTGACCTGGGCAAGCCTTTTCTATTACAGTTTATGGTGCCACAGGCTGGGGTATCTAATGAGTAAAGGGCTCGAAATAAGGGGGTGCTGGTATAATAGTTATCCACGTATAAGTGGTAACCTCTCCCCAGTAGAGGAGTTATGAGCTCCCAAATGATCTTTCCACTGACCGACAAATCAAGGGGACAACCAGGGGGGTCCAGATGTGTGTCCCTTCCTTCATAAATTTGAAAAAAATGGATATATCCAGTAACACTATCGCATAATTTGTAAAAAATAGCGGGCACGTTTGCTAGGGATATATTGACGAAAAACAATGCGCCCTTTAAAAAGCAGAAGTGACGCGTCAATACTTAATTTTCTGAAGGGGGTGTACACTTCTGCGAAGCACTCCGACAGGCTATTAATTAGGGGTCTTTATGCAGCCTGTCGTGACCGGGTTCACCATGGGGAATAGCAGTGGAATTGTCATTAAAATGCAGAAACCGCAGTAAAATTTGGTAACGGTTTCTTGTCATTATGGCCAGAAATAATGGGGTTGCCATAATGGATTGGGTATCCCAACAGGAGGCAATACTACATTTTTTTAGAATACCCATTGCTAGAGTGAGCCCCCAAAATTTCCTCATCTCACTCAAATTTGTGGGTTGCCATGTCTGAGCTCGGGCGTGCCTCTGCTGGGGGTTTTGAGCTAAGACCTGTTCGGCATAGCGATTTGTATAGAAGACCATATCCAGTAGGATGGCTTCTGAAATAAACAATTTGAAGTAGTCAATGACACCGAAGTTTGGTACGTCGACATTGACCCCGGGGACCGAATCAAAAGAAGGAATTTGGGGGGAAAAGTTATTAGGAGGCCTCCACGTAGGCACTCAACCAGCTGCACCACTCGTGCCTCATCCTGCTCTACTCTCTCCTCCAGCATGGCCTCCTCTTGTGCGGTACCACCCCTTCTATGGTGACTACTACTGTTACCACTGCGCGGTTGTGTCCCCTTAGTAGAAGAGGCACTGTCTGACTCGCTGTCTGATGGAAAATACTCTCCTGACTGACTAACCTCTCCCGAGTCAGACTCCATCAGTTAAGCCGCAGCTTCCTCTGCAGTGTAACTTCTACCAGCCATACCCAAATGAAAAAAAATCTACAACTAAAAAAAAACTAAAGTGTCTACGTGAACTAAAAAGTTAGAACTAAAAAGCTAGAACTAAAAAGCTAGAACTAAAAAGCTAGAACTAAAAAGCTAGAACTAAAAAGCTAGAACTAAAAAGCTAGAACTAAAAGCAAAATACAAAAAGTAAGATTACACTGTAAACAGAAAAACTAAATATAACAATGCAAATAAACAGTCAAAAATCAAAAGAAATAAATTGTTAGTTACGACCCGACGGGAAGTGGTGAAGTCAGGAGCAGCAGGTCACAGGATCCCAGCGGACTCAGTCCATCCCTGCAGCAGATCCGATGGATGAAAAAGATTTCCTGGCGGCAGCAGGAAAGGTCCCAAGGGTGGTGGGAGGGGGAGGGCAGGCGCTACGGTCCCAAGGGAGGTGGGAGGGGGAGGGCAGGTGCTACGGTCCCAAGGGAGGTGGGAGGGGGAGGGCAGGCGCTACGGTCCCAAGAGAGGTGGGAGGGCAGGCGCTACGGTCCCAAGGGAGGTGGGAGGGCAGGCGCTACTGTCCCAAGGGAGGTGGGAGGGCAGGCGCTACGGTCCCAAGGGAGGTGGGAGGGGGATGGCAGGCGCTACAGTCCCAAGGGAGGTGGGAGGGGGAGCGCAGGCGCTACAGTCCCAAGGGGGGTGGGAGGGCAGGCGCTACGGTCCCAAGGGAGGTGGGAGGGCAGGCGCTACGGTACCAAGGGAGGTGGGAGGGCAGGCGCTACGGTCCCAAGGGAGGTGGGAGGGCAGGCGCTACGGTCCAAAGGGAGGTGGGAGGGCAGGCTCTACGGTCCAAAGGAAGGTGGGAGCGCATGCGCTACGGTCCCAAGGGAGGGTAGGCGCTACGGTCCCAAGGGAGGTGGGAGGGCAGGCGCTACGGTCCCAAGGGAGGTGGAAGGGCAGGCGCTACGGTTACAACCGAGGCTGGAGCAGTGAAGTCTTCGGCCAAAACCAAAGCTCAACGACACCTAAAGGAAGACATAAAGTTTAAGAAGAGTCAGTGAAACCCCACAGATCTCTGGTAATAATTACCTGATCCCAATATAACGGCGCATGCATAGACAACGGCACTACGCTATGCTATGGTAAGGCAAGTTTTACTGGCGATCGGGGGGGATTCACATTGGTGCATGTGCATTATTACATTAGATTTCACATAGAGGGGCATCCTAAATCGCAGATTCATTCATAAAAACAGCTGTGAATCCGGTTACCAAAATAAGACCTACAGGCGGCATGAGGGACTGGAGGCGGCGACAGAGCATCAGATGTCTTGTGATCTCCCATCACATTGCACCTATCTGCTAGCAACCAGGTAATGGAAACACCACCCGGTTTCTGCCCCCCCTCCGTCGCCGTATCCACCCCCCATGCCACTGCACCCAGGTGTTACTGAGTGATCCAGGCCTAGCAGGAAAAAAAATGGTGGGGGTGGGTTTCAGGCGCACGCTGGGCCCAAGCACAGCACCCAAGTACAGACAGTGCCATGGGGGTGGGAATAAAGGTGGCAATGGTGGCACACTCACTGCTCAGATGGGCTAAGTGCAGAGGAAGAACTCCTATGTGTGCGCAAGCAAACAATGGTCATCTATGCCCCCAAACACCACCCCACAGAAATAAATAAAATAAAAAAAATAAATCAGCCAACAAGGAAAAAAAAAATACTGGTTAGATCTCATTGTGGTAATAAGATCCATTCATAAACAGTGATTTACCTGCTTTTGATCTAAAGTAGGTAAATCTTTTTTTTATGAATGAATCAGATTTCTGATCAGATCTACACTTTTACTCCTCCTACTACTATTACTACTACAACTAAAGCTGTACTGCAGCTACTAGAGATGAGCGAACTTTTGAAAAGTTCGATTCGGCCGATTCGCCGAATTTCACAAAGAAATTCGGGTTCGGCCGAATCGAACTTTTACGAAGTTCCCCATCATAAATGCCGGCATGGTGGGAGCCGGCCGGCGGGCCGGTAAAGCCGGCCGGCCCGCTCCCACCATGCCGGCATTTAAAAAAAAAAAAAAAAAAAAAAGCATTTTTGCCGGCATGGTGGGAGTGGGCCGGCCCGCTCCGCTGTCAGCGGAACCGGCCGGCCCGCTCCCACCATGCCGGCATTTCAAAAAAAAGCAAACACTTACCTGCAGGTCCGGAGCGTGGAGGCCGGCGCCGCTCTCAGCTGTCATCTGAGGGCGCGTCATCAGAGGGGAAAAATTTGATCGGCACGAACCACAAAATATTCGGGTTCGTGCCGAATCGAATATTTCCTGAAATTCGGAGCGAATTCCGGTTCGTCCGAACCGGTTCGCTCATCTCTAGCAGCTACTATCAGCCTGCATTAGGAGCTTTCAGTTGCTTGATCGGGTGGGGGGGGCATATATAAGAAATATGCCCCCTCCCTCAATCAAGCAACTGTAAGCTCCTAATACAGGTTGCTTGGCTAGTAAAAAGGAGTAGTAGAAAATAGTGGACCTCATAGTAATCAGATTCATTAATAAAAAACAGTGATCTAGCTTAGATCACTGTTTTTATGAATGAATCACATTACTATCTAATCAGAACATAATGCCCCCAAACCCTATGGCCACACCCACACAGTCAACAAATATCCACCCAGCCAAGACCCCCCAGCATCCCAGTAGCAGTAGATCTCATAGTAATGAGATTCATTCAAAAAAACAGCGATCTCGCTCAGATCGCTTTTTTTATGAATGAATCTCACTACTTCCCAGAAAACCCCCGCAGAACCCCTCCACCTACCTCAGATCGACGCAGATCGACGGAGAAAGAGGAGGTGGAGACCGCTGACCGGGTTTAAATAGCTGATGACAGCAGCCGTGCGCCTGCCTTCTGATAGGTCCACAGGCGATCAGGTGACAGGGGTCAGGGAGAAATGACCTCCACATGACCCCCTGAGGTATGTTTGAGAATGCTGGCCAGAAGAAGACCGGTGCTGAGCTCCAACATGGCCCTGAGGTAGGAAAATGCCAGGCACGTTAAATTATGCGTGGCTGGCACTTAAGTGACAGAGAGGCAACCACGTAAAATTCACGTGCTTGGCACTTAAAGGGTTAACGGATGTTGGTCCTATTGTCTGCTAATCAGAATAAGCTCGGGGGGCAACCAGAATGCTGGAGCCCCCCACGCAAATAACCTCCCGGAATGCCTGTAATGATCACCTTCATTAGGAGCCAGCACCAGGAAAGGAGTCCCACGCCACCGGGCGGTAACATGGGCCATAATTGCGTCCTCTGCACTGGCCACTGGCACGACCTGCCCATGTGACCACCCAGCATTCTGGATGCCCCCAAGCTTTTTGTGATGAGCAGATAGCGGTACCCAGACTCCTTAAAGAAATAACAGGTGTTGGTCTAGTTTAATGCCATTTTGGACTGACTACCCATGAACAACCTTTGCTACATCTGACCTCCTGTGAAATACCCGTGAGCATTTATCAATCTGCAGTTTCAGCACTCAGTGTGTATTGTTTTGCGCTATTGGTCTTGGAGGCAAGTCTTGGGGAAACCGTGTCCAGCAAGGCCTACCTTGTATCCGGGGCAAACGGGGGGCTTTTATAAAAGTGAGGCTAGCATCAAAGATTGGACAAAATTCAATGAACAGGATTTCCTAACCAATGAGCCTTACTTACAATGAGTAAGCTATTGGGGAAACATGATCTTTTTTGCCTATCAAGATTTTTTTGTCACAGTTTATCTGTGTACAAATGGTTGTTAATTGATTTCCTGGAGTCCATAGCCAAAGACATCAATGCTTTAAAATTTACCTAAATTCAAAAAGGTCTTTGCTCTGTTAAAAAGTAGGATGCCTGAAACTACCATATTTTTCGCCCTAGAAGATGCACCTCCAAGAAGTTGGGGAAATGTCAGTGAGTCTTATTGGGTGAATGTATTAAAAAAAAAAAGTGAAAAAAAAAGTTTACTTACATCTGTCTCGCATCCGCTGTCCCCGCTCTGGCTTTCGTTCTGGCGGGCGTTGACAGCCGAGTGTTTGTGTCAGAGGCAGTGCCGGTGGGTTGGGGGGAATGCCACACTGATTAAGGGGATTGAGGGGGGTGCCACTGAATCACCCTTAAAAAGGAGTGAAAAATGGCCCAATGATCAAAATCCATATAAATATGCTGGATGGCAGGGGGAGGGGTCACTTATGCAACCAGCATCAAGAAATATCCAGCCAGGCTTGCCTTTTTACTTTAATGGAAGGAAGAGGAAATCAGGGGTGACTAAATCTGTCACCCCTGGATTTTATTTCTACCAGGTGAATAAACCACAAGCTTCGCGGGGGTTTTATTCAGTTCATAAGTGACCCCCTCCTCTCATTAGCCGGCAAGTTTATATGGATTTTTATTACACAATTTCACAGTAGTGCGCCTTTAAAGTTATACTGAGGTGAGCACCTGATTGTTGTCCCATTGTCTCGGGCTACACATTTTACTGTCCTAAACTTCAATTCGTTTTCAAAATGACCCTGTAGTTTCTAAGTAATCTAAAAGTATTAGATCATTGGAGATTCATAGAAAAAATGAAGAGAAACAGTGGGTGTGGCAACATGATGTGTGATATAAACACACTCTTATGAGTGTGAGAGAAGAAATGAGGGCGGGGTTTCAGAGCTGCAGAAAAAGGCAGCCAATCAGGACGTCTGGCCAGTAAGTGGGAGGGTGTTTCCATTCTTGGTCCCCTGGAGGTTAATTGAGTGATTTTCTTCACTAAGGAGACAGACAGAGGAGGAAGACGAGCGCTGGAACCACTCAATAAAAGGTAAGCTACTGAAATTTATTTTTTAACTTTTGACTTGCCAAACACTTTAATTTTATCTCATGTCCTATTCTGAAATAAAGATATTTTAAGGAAATTGACAGAAAAGAGGCCCAAATGCTTGTCACGGCACGCTTAACTTGCGGAGCCCTCGGGCGGTGCTGGCTCGGGTGGCTGGCCAGGACTTCTCCTGCCCGGCAGCTGCCTCCATGCCGGACGCCGACTCGAGCAGCTGAGTGTGTCTGCCTCCTCCTCTCCCCGCTTCCCCGGCAGATCTACACGTCCTCACGTGCGCGAGCATGGCTTTGTTATGCTCTCAGGCGGAGCTGCAGCCAGCACGGCCGCTGGAGATTGGATATAAGGGCCAATGAGCCCAGAGGTCACTGTGGCCAAAACGCCCTAAAATGTTGCACTCTCCTTGTCCAATCCCGTATAGTTCAGCCCTATAAAGGTTTTACCCCCCAGTGTATCACTGCCATGATAGTGTTTAGCTGGCTGTGCTATTCCTGAGTTCCTGAATTGATACCCATTGCCGACCTTGTTAGTCTGACTATCCTGACTGCCATCTGTACCGACCTCAGCCTGAATCACGACCACGAACCCGTCTCATCCCTGGTGCCGCAAAGCTCTCTGATCTCTTGGTTTGACCACTGGCGTGACCTCTGACCTTGCCTGTTTTTTCCCTCCGAGTTCCCTGAACTGTGTTGCCGCACTTACCTCGGCGACTGGAGTTCGCCCAGTCTTACCTTCGGTTCATCCGTCTTCACCCCTGTGATTTACATCCTTTGCGCTAAGAAGTCCTGGGGGCAACCGTGTCCGGCGAGGTGTTTAAAGCATCCCAGCAAACGGGGCTTGGCTAAAGGTGAAGCTAGCTGCGGAGATTGGGGGTTGTAGGTTCACAAAGAGGATGGGTGTCCCGGGGTTTGACAATTTAATTCCAAACACACATGTACTGCTACCGAAAATTATATGAGAGATGATGTAACCATCATTAATATTTTCCAAATGGTTCCAACGTCAGGCTTCATTTTTATTTCCAAGTGGTTCAGACTGGGGTATGCTTACAGCTGTCTTTGCAAGCTTCGCCTTTATTTATGGATATGAGTGGAGATATGTAATGGTTGGCTGGCAAATTCCACAAGTACTTATTAGACCCGCGTGGGGATAAACTTTTAACTCGGGCCCATCATTAATGTACAAAATAAACTCAATGAAAGCCTGCTCTGTCTACGTCCATAAATCTGCTCGTAACTCAGAGAGAAGCCATTAGCTGAGCATTAGCTTATAAACAGACTGTACACTTTGAAAAGCACCATGAAGATTTGGAATCACTGGCTGAAGCTTTTCTTCTTGCAAAGAAGCCATTAGATAGTGCAGTGAAACCTTAACTCACGCGTAAATGGTCGAAGTCGCATCAACATATCTAGACCAAGGCAGAGTGCATAGTAATGACCAATGAGGTATACCCTACTGTGTCTTTGCCTGCATTACAAGGACACAAAGCAGATCCTGAAAGCTTTTAATGGCCTCTTAATGTGGCCCAGTGGCATCACACTTCTTTCAAATTAGCACTTAACCTTGACAATTCAGATGTGATACATAAAATATTAGAACCGTCTGCACTGTTAATTAAACTCATAGCCGGGCATATCCTTCTGACTTGGGGATTCGGCTATAACTGAGTTATCTTGTGCAAATTCATCATTGTTCAGAGCAGATGTACCATATTATAAACCTATGATGAGTATTGTGACAGAATGTATGAGCTACATGACAGTTACATTATATCAGTTCAGAATTAATGCTAGGGATAGTCTAGATAAAATGGAGGAATGATTTATACATTGCATTAAGTTTTTTTCTTTACTTCCGTTTATACATTAAATTCCTTTTTACAGCCAGTTTTAAGGAATCTTTGTAGATAAAAATCTTTCAGCTAGTTCAATGTAATCATTCACCATGAATTTGTTTTAGCTCCTGGAAGCTGAGCTTTCAATCAAAACAGATACACGTATTTCAGTTTTGTTTGACAATCGAGAGTGGAATTTGTTAGTGATCTCGGTTTTAGACAAAGAGGGACCCTGGGCAAAATGAAAAGTGGGGTGAAATAAAAAAAAATCTAAATAAATAAAATAAATAGGGATGAGCGAATCGATCCGGACGAACCCGGATTCGATCCGAATTTCAGGAAAAATTCGATTCGGATCGAATCCGAATTTCCCCGCGATTCGATCACTCGAAGTTTTCCTTTAACATCCATTCATTTACATTACAGGCATTCTAAGATGGCGGGCGGGACATGTCTGGACATGTATCCCGCGCCAGTGCAAGCTGGGGCAGTCACATGCAGCCTATCAGCAGCCAGCAAGCCCGGTGACGTCACACAGCGGTATTTAACGGCGGCCATCTTGCTTTTCCTCATTTCTCTATTGCATTCGTGACAGACAGACAGAACGCTGTGTAGCTGAGGCAGTTAGACAGGCTGGAGACAGGCTGGAGACAGGGACAGACAGGGACAGACAGGGACAGGCTGGAGACAGGCAGGAGACAGGCAGGAGACAGACAGGAGACAGACAGAAAGCCAGGGAAAGGTAGGAAAAACGGAGCTGGCTGACAGGGAGATTTTTTTTTTTTCATCCAGCCTTTGTTAGCGTTTTCAGGCTGCTTATAGTAACTAACTGTGCATATATACTGAACTGATCTTAAGTCTGCTGTGAGGCATCCCATTCTGTGACTAAAGCAGCCTCTGTTTAAGACCATATAAGCATTTGCTCTAATCATATTTGAAATTAGGCCTGATAAAGACACTTTTGCTGGCCAAAGCACTACTGTACCCTGGCAGCTCGATTCCTGCCCGGGGCATCCCATTCTGTGACTAAAGCAGCCTCTGTTTAAGACCATATAAGCATTTGCTCTAATCATATTTGAAATTAGGCCTGATAAAGACACTTTTGCTGGCCAAAGCACTACTGTACCCTGGCAGCTCGATTCCTGCCCGGGGCATCCCATTCTGTGACTAAAGCAGCCTCTGTTTAAGACCATATAAGCATTTGCTCTAATCATATTTGAAATTAGGCCTGATAAAGACACTTTTGCTGGCCAAAGCACTACTGTACCCTGGCAGCTCGATTCCTGCCCGGGGCATCCCATTCTGTGACTAAAGCAGCCTCTGTTTAAGACCATATAAGCATTTGCTCTAATCATATTTGAAATTAGGCCTGATAAAGACACTTTTGCTGGCCAAAGCACTACTGTACCCTGGCAGCTCGATTCCTGCCCGGGGCATCCCATTCTGTGACTAAAGCAGCCTCTGTTTAAGACCATATAAGCATTTGCTCTAATCATATTTGAAATTAGGCCTGATAAAGACACTTTTGCTGGCCAAAGCACTACTGTACCCTGGCAGCTCGATTCCTGCCCGGGGCATCCCATTCTGTGACTAAAGCAGCCTCTGTTTAAGACCATATAAGCATTTGCTCTAATCATATTTGAAATTAGGCCTGATAAAGACACTTTTGCTGGCCAAAGCACTACTGTACCCTGGCAGCTCGATTCCTGCCCGGGGCATCCCATTCTGTGACTAAAGCAGCCTCTGTTTAAGACCATATAAGCATTTGCTCTAATCATATTTGAAATTAGGCCTGATAAAGACACTTTTGCTGGCCAAAGCACTACTGTACCCTGGCAGCTCGATTCCTGCCCGGGGCATCCCATTCTGTGACTAAAGCAGCCTCTGTTTAAGACCATATAAGCATTTGCTCTAATCATATTTGAAATTAGGCCTGATAAAGACACTTTTGCTGGCCAAAGCACTACTGTACCCTGGCAGCTCGATTCCTGCCCGGGGCATCCCATTCTGTGACTAAAGCAGCCTCTGTTTAAGACCATATAAGCATTTGCTCTAATCATATTTGAAATTAGGCCTGATAAAGACACTTTTGCTGGCCAAAGCACTACTGTACCCTGGCAGCTCGATTCCTGCCCGGGGCATCCCATTCTGTGACTAAAGCAGCCTCTGTTTAAGACCATATAAGCATTTGCTCTAATCATATTTGAAATTAGGCCTGATAAAGACACTTTTGCTGGCCAAAGCACTACTGTACCCTGGCAGCTCGATTCCTGCCCGGGGCATCCCATTCTGTGACTAAAGCAGCCTCTGTTTAAGACCATATAAGCATTTGCTCTAATCATATTTGAAATTAGGCCTGATAAAGACACTTTTGCTGGCCAAAGCACTACTGTACCCTGGCAGCTCGATTCCTGCCCGGGGCATCCCATTCTGTGACTAAAGCAGCCTCTGTTTAAGACCATATAAGCATTTGCTCTAATCATATTTGAAATTAGGCCTGATAAAGACACTTTTGCTGGCCAAAGCACTACTGTACCCTGGCAGCTCGATTCCTGCCCGGGGCATCCCATTCTGTGACTAAAGCAGCCTCTGTTTAAGACCATATAAGCATTTGCTCTAATCATATTTGAAATTAGGCCTGATAAAGACACTTTTGCTGGCCAAAGCACTACTGTACCCTGGTAGCTCGATTCCTGCCCGGGGCATCCCATTCTGTGACTAAAGCAGCCTCTGTTTAAGACCATATAAGCATTTGCTCTAATCATATTTGAAATTAGGCCTGATAAAGACACTTTTGCTGGCCAAAGCACTACTGTACCCTGGCAGCTCGATTCCTGCCCGGGGCATCCCATTCTGTGACTAAAGCAGCCTCTGTTTAAGACCATATAAGCATTTGCTCTAATCATATTTGAAATTAGGCCTGATAAAGACACTTTTGCTGGCCAAAGCACTACTGTACCCTGGCAGCTCGATTCCTGCCCGGGGCATCCCATTCTGTGACTAAAGCAGCCTCTGTTTAAGACCATATAAGCATTTGCTCTAATCATATTTGAAATTAGGCCTGATAAAGACACTTTTGCTGGCCAAAGCACTACTGTACCCTGGCAGCTCGATTCCTGCCCGGGGCATCCCATTCTGTGACTAAAGCAGCCTCTGTTTAAGACCATATAAGCATTTGCTCTAATCATATTTGAAATTAGGCCTGATAAAGACACTTTTGCTGGCCAAAGCACTACTGTACCCTGGCAGCTCGATTCCTGCCCGGGGCATCCCATTCTGTGACTAAAGCAGCCTCTGTTTAAGACCATATAAGCATTTGCTCTAATCATATTTGAAATTAGGCCTGATAAAGACACTTTTGCTGGCCAAAGCACTACTGTACCCTGGCAGCTCGATTCCTGCCCGGGGCATCCCATTCTGTGACTAAAGCAGCCTCTGTTTAAGACCATATAAGCATTTGCTCTAATCATATTTGAAATTAGGCCTGATAAAGACACTTTTGCTGGCCAAAGCACTACTGTACCCTGGCAGCTCGATTCCTGCCCGGGGCATCCCATTCTGTGACTAAAGCAGCCTCTATTTAAGACCATATAAGCATTTGCTCTAATCATATTTGAAATTAGGCCTGATAAAGACACTTTTGCTGGGCATAGCACTACTTGTCCCTGCCAGGTGTACTTACTGCTGGTTTTTAGGGCATCCCATTCTGTGACTACACCAGCCTCTATTTAAGAACCTAACCATTTGCACCTATTCTAATTGAAATTAGGCATGATAAAGACACTTTTGCTGTGCATAGTCTTACTGCTGCCTGCCAGGTGCTCTCTGGTTTTTGGGACATCCCATTCTGTAACATACCATTAGCCTCTGCATTTACTGTAAGCTGCACATTTATTTAAAGAAATTTGGCCTGTATGAGCCTGCTAACACACTGCTGCTGTGTGCATATATACTGATCTCAAGTCTGCTTGGGGCATCCCATTCTGTAACATAACATAACCTACCTACCATACTAAGCAGCTCTCTTATTTAAACTAAGCAGGCCTCTTGGAGGCTGAGTGTCCACTTTTGGGTGTGCATTTATATTCGGTTTCATATACAGTGGGGTATCCCAATTTGTAAGATAACCTACCCCAACCATGTAAACTAAATAGGCCTGTTGCAGCCTGAGTTTCTCTGCTTGCGTATGGCCTGCATTACAATCTGTCTCTTTCAATGACACTGCTGCCTGGGGTATCCCAATTTGTAAGATAACCTACCCCAACCATGTAAACTAAAGGTTACGTCCTTCCAGAAGGAAAACTTATGCCGAACACTATTTTTGTTAGGGGCATTGACCTTTGGATTGATCGGCATGAAATTAATTTTTTTTTTTCAAAGTATGGCGCTGTGAAGAAGGTCAAAATGATGTCTCATACTTGGATTATTGTTACTTTTTGTTCAGCTTGAAATATAACAGGCCACACGGGCATCCCAAGGCACATGCTATTTTAAACCTATCTGTTATACAACATAAGCGTTGATCAGGCTACTTCAGTTTGCACTTGTTTTTGACTGATTTTAATAAACCAGGCCGCAGGGCACCCCAAAGCTGCACCTTGCACCCTATCTGGTATACAACATAAGCGTTGATCAGCATCAGCTTCATTAAGCTACTTCAGTTTGCACTTCCTTTTTGACTGCTTTCATTTAACCAGGCCGCAGGGCACCCCAAAGCTGCACCTTGCACCCTACCTGTTTATACTAAATAAGCATCTACAGCCTCAGCTTTATTAAGTTATTGCATTTTGAATTGGTTTTGGTCTGCTTTAAATACACCAGGCCGCAGGGCATCCCAAACCTGCATGTTGCACCCCATCTGTTATACTAAATAAGCGTTGATCAGCATCAGCTTTATTAAGCTATTGCATTTTGCATTGGTTTTTGTACTGCTGCCAAAACACTAGCCCATATGGGCATCCCAAACCAGCACATGTCACCCTATCTGTTATACTAAATAAGCTTCTACAGGCCCTTTTTTTATTTATTTATTTTTATTTATATAGAGCTGCAATGGCTTATATTGTGAGGTTAATTTGCCATTTTGCAGCATAATATAGAGCAGCCCCTGTGTAAATCTGAGGGGCAATAGCTTATATAGTGAGGTAAATTTGCCATTTTGCTTCGTTATATAGAGCAGCCCAGTTGCCATCTAAATCAACTACTGTCCGGCCAGTACAGCTTTTCCAGGGCAAACTCTGCTAGTTGCGGGCACAAGTCAAGTTTGGCTTCCCAGCAAATCCAGTGGATCTTGAAGGTGTGTTGGCATGGTCATGTCAAGGTATGACATGGCCTGCTGTTTGAGGTCCAGCTCCAGGTCTTCCTGCTTCTCATGAGTAGACTCACTATGCGGGTGTAGAAAGCTACTCACTAGCGACTGAAGACTGAGGTTGCTGCTGATGGAGCTGCTGCTGCTCCTTCCACCCCCCCAGCAGCCATGGCAGTGGAAGGTGATCGCAAAGTTCCCCTAGAGTCAGACCTGCGGGAGTATGGGCCATGGCGCAAATAGACATCGCCCAACTGACTACGTGGGATGTCTCTGTAGTAGGTCAGTTTTTCCTCCCTCTCAGTGGGCGTAAAAAATGCCCCCATTTTGTGCCGGAAGCGAGGGTCCAATAAGTTGGAGAGCCAGAAGTCTTCCCGCTGACAAATGGAGACAATTCTGCGCTCACTAGTACGCATGCATGTGAGCATGCATCGTGCCATTTGTGCAAGTGACTCGGAGGGACTACCTGTCTCCATCTCCACTGTAAACTGCCATGGTGTGTCTGGGTCTCGCCTTACTCACAACCCTCTAGCTCCTGTGGCTGCACCTCCTCTCCTGTCAGATGACTAGATAAAATGGTCATTTTGTGAAACCTAAACTGTGGTTTGCTGTGCCCCACCCCCTCCTCCTCCTCCACTTCAGCCCCCACAGGCTTCATGTGGCTGTGAAATGTATGTGCCATGTCTCCAGTGCCCTGACCAGCCATGCTTTCCAACATGTGTTGTAGTACATGAAGCAGTGGAATCTCATCGTTCATCTCATAGTCCTGGCAACTGACTAATAATGTAGCTTCCTCAAAGGGCCTAAACAAACGGTCGGTGTCACGTATGAGCTGCCAATGGTTTACATTGAATTTACACAGGGGTGTCCCCCTATCCGTTTGGATCATCCAGAAATCCGTGATGGCTTTTCTCTGTTCCTATAGTGCAGTGGTCCTCAACCCTGTCCTCAAGGCCCACCAACATGTCATGTTTTTTGGATCTCCAAATAGCCAGCTCTATTGCTCTGCAGCTGCACTAATTACTCCACCTGAGCATCTTTGTGGAGATCTGCAAAGCCTGGCCTGTTGGTGGGCCTTGAGGACAGGGTTGGGGACCACTGCTATAGTGGATCCTGCATATGGAGGGTGGAATTCCAACGGGTGGAAACATCGCAAATCAGACTATGGTGGGGTACACCTTTGTGACGCTGAGGCTCAATAAGGTTGTGCTTGGTGGTGTAGGAGTGCCAGAAGTGCATGCTAACTTTCTTTCCTGTTGTTCGGATGTCTTTCAGATGGGGGCAAGACTTCAAAACTAGACTGAACACGTGTGCCATGTCAGGACGCATGACTCTGGCTTCCTTGTCGCAGCGCAAACAAGATGTTCTTCCAAGTGTCAGTCACCATGAGTCCAAATTTGCAGTTTTCGTGGATTAAGCAATGCTTTCATGGATTGAGTTCTCATTTTTAGTAGTTCCTCCCATGTGTGACTCTGATGGTCAAGGAAAACCATGTGAAGAACAGCGTGAAACCACAATCACCAAGGGGGCCTAAAAGGATATATATTGTCCACCATGAGTCTATAGTTACAGCTCCAGGCGTAGACAACACTGTGCACTTTGGTACACACTGACAGGCTAAAGGACTGGCCCACCTTCTGTTCAACAACCATGCCATGTGACTCTCCACCTCGGCTCGGCACAAGCCATCAGTTCTCTGAAAGGTCCACCACTGGGTAATGCAGCAGGCTGGACTTATGGTGACGCTGTCTGAGAGGAGAAATCCCTCAGACATCAAGATTAAAAATTCCAAGAATTTTTGAGGGCTAATTATTCAGAGGCAAATGATAGCTAGTTGTTTCTGATTTAATTGCAAGGTGGAAACACACCCTCAAACAAAACTTCACTTTCGCAATACTATTGCATTTGTCTATTCATAATTTTATGTATATACACTAACTAACCTACTTTTTCTCCACAGGATGCTGCATGGAACACTGCCACATCGCTGAGTAGCTGATTTTTCCTACCAACAGTCCGCAATAATTCGCTGCTGCTGCCGCCGCCACCGCCGCAGACTCCAGGGACCCTCTTCCACTACCTCGGCTTGCAACACCTCCTCCCACGACACTCTCCTCATCACTAGTTGCCGGATAGTGGAAGAAGAGGCGAGTGTCTCCTCCACTTCTTGGCTGGGCAGTAGCTGCTGAATTTTATGATTATCAGATCTTGGATATCAGATCAATGGATAGTGGAGCTGAACCCAAAGCATAACAGGCAGACAGTTGACTGGGGGTGTCAGATGCCACTTGTGATGCAGTGGACTGCTTTTGCAGCACTTCCAGACAAAGTTGCTTCATTGGCTGACACAATGACTGGTAAAGCTGTGGAACATATGGTTGAAAAGCAAGAATAACCATTTGTTTTTATATGAAAAAGACCCTGGTTTATACAGACTTTTTTTTTCCAGAGACTGCCCTGCGTGGAAATGAATGGCGCATGGATCAGCCAAGCTTTCCTCCCAACAATGCCTGATGTATTCCAGTAGATTGATGACGGGGCCAGACCAAGAAAGATGGATCGTGCAAAACAGATTTAAGGCGCTGCTCTCAAGTTACAGACATTCCTCCGCATCGGACCACAAGTAAGTATTGATAAAAAATCCTTTACGTTACTCTTACTTTTTATTAATATTCTTCGGATAAGACGGATCAGACATGATTTCAGATTAAAAATTCCAAGAATTTTTGAGGGCTAATTAGTCAGAGGCAATGACACCTTCTTGTTTCTGATTTAATTAAAAGGTGGAAACACACCCTCAAACAAAACTTCACTTTGGCAAACTTTTGCATTTGTTTATTCATAATTTTATGTAGATATTACTAACTAAGCTACTTTTTCTCCACATGACTCTCCACAGGGTGTGATTCATCCAATTTTTGGGCTCCTGAGGCCAACCCCAGGGTCTGTTTAAAGTAATGTTTGGGCTCCTGCTGCTGCTGCTGCCAACTTCTGCCAACTCCAGGGTGTGATTCATCCAATTTTTGGGCTCCTGAAGCCAACTCCAGTGTATATTTGGGCTCCTGCTGCTGCTACTGTCAACTCCTGCCAACTCCAGGGTGTGATTCATCCAATTTTTGGGCTCCTGAGGCCAACTCCAGTGTATATTTGGGCTCCTGCTGCTGCTACTGTCAACTCCTGCCAACTCCAGGGTGTGATTCATCCAATTTTTGGGCTCCTGAAGCCAACTCCAGTGTATATTTGGGCTCCTGCTGCTGCTACTGTCAACTCCTGCCAACTCCAGGGTGTGATTCATCCAATTTTTGGGCTCCTGAGGCCAACTCCAGTGTATATTTGGGCTCCTGCTGCTGCTACTGTCAACTCCTGCCAACTCCAGGGTGTGATTCATCCAATTTTTGGGCTCCTGAGGCCAACTCCAGTGTATATTTGGGCTCCTGCTGCTGCTGCTGCCAACTCCAGGGTGTGATTCATCCAATTTTTGGGCTCCTGAAGCCAACTCCAGTGTATATTTGGGCTCCTGCTGCTGCTGCTGCCAACTCCAGGGTGTGATTCATCCAATTTTTGGGCTCCTGAGGCCAACTCCAGTGTATATTTGGGCTCCTGCTGCTGCTACTGTCAACTCCTGCCAACTCCAGGGTGTGATTCATCCAATTTTTGGGCTCCTGAGGCCAACTCCAGTGTATATTTGGGCTCCTGCTGCTGCTACTGTCAACTCCTGCCAACTCCAGGGTGTGATTCATCCAATTTTTGGGCTCCTGAGGCCAACTCCAGTGTATATTTGGGCTCCTGCTGCTGCTACTGTCAACTCCTGCCAACTCCAGGGTGTGATTCATCCAATTTTTGGGCTCCTGAGGCCAACTCCAGTGTATATTTGGGCTCCTGCTGCTGCTGCTGCCAACTCCAGGGTGTGATTCATCCAATTTTTGGGCTCCTGAAGCCAACTCCAGTGTATATTTGGGCTCCTGCTGCTGCTGCTGCCAACTCCAGGGTGTGATTCATCCAATTTTTGGGCTCCTGAAGCCAACTCCAGTGTATATTTGGGCTCCTGCTGCTGCTACTGTCAACTCCTGCCAACTCCAGGGTGTGATTCATCCAATTTTTGGGCTCCTGAGGCCAACTCCAGTGTATATTTGGGCTCCTGCTGCTGCTACTGTCAACTCCTGCCAACTCCAGGGTGTGATTCATCCAATTTTTGGGCTCCTGAGGCCAACTCCAGTGTATATTTGGGCTCCTGCTGCTGCTACTGTCAACTCCTGCCAACTCCAGGGTGTGATTCATCCAATTTTTGGGCTCCTGAGGCCAACTCCAGTGTATATTTGGGCTCCTGCTGCTGCTGCTGCCAACTCCAGGGTGTGATTCATCCAATTTTTGGGCTCCTGAAGCCAACTCCAGTGTATATTTGGGCTCCTGCTGCTGCTGCTGCCAACTCCAGGGTGTGATTCATCCAATTTTTGGGCTCCTGAAGCCAACTCCAGTGTATATTTGGGCTCCTGCTGCTGCTACTGTCAACTCCTGCCAACTCCAGGGTGTGATTCATCCAATTTTTGGGCTCCTGAGGCCAACTCCAGTGTATATTTGGGCTCCTGCTGCTGCTACTGTCAACTCCTGCCAACTCCAGGGTGTGATTCATCCAATTTTTGGGCTCCTGAGGCCAACTCCAGTGTATATTTGGGCTCCTGCTGCTGCTACTGTCAACTCCTGCCAACTCCAGGGTGTGATTCATCCAATTTTTGGGCTCCTGAGGCCAACTCCAGTGTATATTTGGGCTCCTGCTGCTGCTACTGTCAACTCCTGCCAACTCCAGGGTGTGATTCATCCAATTTTTGGGCTCCTGAGGCCAACTCCAGTGTATATTTGGGCTCCTGCTGCTGCTGCTGTCAACTCCTGCCAACTCCAGGGTGTGATTCATCCAATTTTTGGGCTCCTGAAGCCAACTCCAGTGTATATTTGGGCTCCTGCTGCTGCTACTGTCAACTCCTGCCAACTCCAGGGTGTGATTCATCCAATTTTTGGGCTCCTGAGGCCAACTCCAGTGTATATTTGGGCTCCTGCTGCTGCTACTGTCAACTCCTGCCAACTCCAGGGTGTGATTCATCCAATTTTTGGGCTCCTGAGGCCAACTCCAGTGTATATTTGGGCTCCTGCTGCTGCTGCTGCCAACTCCAGGGTGTGATTCATCCAATTTTTGGGCTCCTGAAGCCAACTCCAGTGTATATTTGGGCTCCTGCTGCTGCTGCTGCCAACTCCAGGGTGTGATTCATCCAATTTTTGGGCTCCTGAGGCCAACTCCAGTGTATATTTGGGCTCCTGCTGCTGCTACTGTCAACTCCTGCCAACTCCAGGGTGTGATTCATCCAATTTTTGGGCTCCTGAGGCCAACTCCAGTGTATATTTGGGCTCCTGCTGCTGCTACTGTCAACTCCTGCCAACTCCAGGGTGTGATTCATCCAATTTTTGGGCTCCTGAGGCCAACTCCAGTGTATATTTGGGCTCCTGCTGCTGCTACTGTCAACTCCTGCCAACTCCAGGGTGTGATTCATCCAATTTTTGGGCTCCTGAAGCCAACTCCAGTGTATATTTGGGCTCCTGCTGCTGCTGCTGTCAACTCCTGCCAACTCCAGGGTGTGATTCATCCAATTTTTGGGCTCCTGAAGCCAACTCCAGTGTATATTTGGGCTCCTGCTGCTGCTGCTGCCAACTCCTGCCAACTCCAGGGTGTGATTCATCCAATTTTTGGGCTCCTGAAGCCAACTCCAGTGTATATTTGGGCTCCTGCTGCTGCTGCTGCCAACTTCTGCCAACTCCAGGGTGTGATTCATCCAATTTTTGGGCTCCTGAGGCCAACTCCAGTGTATATTTGGGCTCCTTCTGCCCCTCATAGTGATGCCACTTCAACTCTCTGCAATTGTGCCGCTCTGCGATTCTATTAGCGATGCCTCTGATCTGCATGTGATATTTCTTCAAAGTATTATTTAACTAACCCAGCACGCATCCTGTGCGTGTTACAGCAAGGCTGAATGGTTTACAACCCTATTGAGGCTCTAGGAGGCTCAGAAATAGCCGTTTTTAATAGCGATTCGTCGCGAATTTATTCGGGTCGAAACGATTTTTGTCGGAAAATTCGGCGAATCAGTCGAATCGAATTTTTCAAAAGTTCGCTCATCTCTAAAAATAAACACTCAATTAGAGACTAAAATAATGGGAACTGCAATTCTTTAGATACATCCTTTGGGGTTGCGCTAACAAATACATCACAATACACAATAATGAATAATTTCACAAAATTCCACACGCACAATTAACTTACAATTATAGATGAGCATAAATTAAACTGGACCTTCAGCATCATTTTATGTTTAGTCACTTTGGCTGAATAGCCATATTGGAACGTAAACCAGATAAACAGCCTGGAACAGCTGGAAAAGAAAAGTCCCTTGTCCCATCTGCATGCATGATACTGAATCATTGTCAGCACTTACATTTGCTCCTGCATCCACTCTAAGCTAAAACGCTGCTTCACTGATTTTCTAGTGGTAGCGGCCATTTTGGAGCTTCCTCTCCCAGCATCTCAGCATCTCAGCCATGCTGCTGCCTGGATTCCAATGACATAACTGACAATGCACAGTAACAGGAAGTCCAGCAGCACTAGGCCTGGATATCCATGAGCCACCATTTTGTTTTTTAGAATATACCACAGCAGGAGTTAGAAAAAGGTAAATGAATTTTTATGTGCAGCCATCTAAATTGCCCAGAGGAGGGGTGCATATGAACACTGTGTGTCCCTAAAACTTGTTACCGGGTGCGGGTCTACATCTGATTACACACAAGAGCAGCATAAAATGTGGATATTTGTTCCCCAAAACCTAGTAAAGAAGCCGCACCACCACTATGTCCAACAATTGGTTTAGGCTGTCACACTTCATAGCACCACACAAAAGGTCATGTTATACTTGCCCGACCTGCTGTGCTAGAATGCAGTGGCTTAGAACTGCTTTTGGAGGGATAGGGGGCATGCCTGTTAAGCTAAGATACCTTTTTTGTTTTTTTTATGCCAGTTTGGGCTCTGCACTGGCCGTGGAGGGGGGGGGGGGGAGGCTGCATAGCAGCAGGTTTCAGTTGGACTTCCACTTTAATGTGGTTGTTCCACTTTCAGAATTGGTCTTCAATCCAACGGTCATGAGTGACCTGTTGGAAAACAGAATTCAATCTCAGGCAGAAATGATTGAGAACACCTCAACAGGGGTAATGTTAAGTTCCATCTTCATCTTTTTTTGGCCAATGACCATTAAAATCTGTCCAGACAAGTAAGTTGACAAAAAAAACATACTGACTTTTTGTCCCTCTTCCGCATTCTCCAGCATTATAAAACATACTAGGTTCCAGGTTTGAGCTTACAGGCCTGTCCAAATTATAGTAAGAGATAGATTGTGGGCTACCTACAGTACCTTCAGTATAACCTTTACGATCATATACTCCTCCACCCTCTGTATCTTCTCTTGTGCCCTTGAGTGAGTTTGAGCTTTAACATAAAATGTCTTGCCGTACATTATTATGTGTGGCATAAAGCACTGATAGGTAGAGCCCCTGTGCATGTGCTGTAGGGACGGCAAAATGGTGAGTGGGGGATTTGGGGGGGTTCTCCCGGGGCAAGAAGCAATAACCTGGTAATTTGGTCACTTTAAGAATTTTTGGATGTCTTGAGGTCCTGAAGCAGCAGCCACCATGGTTCGTACAGGCACAAGGAGGGAGCAGACAGAAGTAGGGACTGTGATGGAGGACAATGGCAGGCACATCAGCAGCGAAAGGGACAGCACAGCTTCACACAGCACCCCAAAAGTAATAACAGCACATTTCCAGCTCTGAAGGTAGGTGGAAACCTCCTTAGTGACGTGGAGCCCTAGATAACCACGCCCCCAACCCAACGCTGAACCTGCTCCTATTTATCTATCTCTCTATCCACTAACTTGGCACTGATTTGGCACCTAAGCAATAAAATAAACAACTAACCTATATTATCAGCATTAGAAACTGCTTATAACATACTCAAGATCAGGAACACTCCATAAAAATCTGCCTATCTACTCTACAACTCATTTCAAGGGTGCAGTGTAGAGGGAGCCATGTTACATATTTTTAATACAGTTTATGCTCCACTGGATTAGAGCATAAAATATGATCTAATGATACCACCCCCCAACTCAAAACCGAACTTTCTCCTATTTCTCTATCTCTCTATCCCTCAACTTAGCCTGATTTGGCACCTAAGTAACAAAATAAACAGGCAACTTATATTATCAGCATTAGAAACGGCTTATAAGATCAGGGACACTCCATAAAGCTCAACCTATCTACTCTACAATTCCTTTGGAGGCTGCAGTGTAGAGGCAGCCATGTTACACATTTTGTGATACATTTTAAGCTCCACTGGATTAGGGCATAAAAAATATTATACGTACATTATTTACCACTACAAAATTAACTACAGCAAGGTGATGGAAACCTTCAACTTTGAATTTTGAAAAAGTGAGAGAAAGAAATTCATAATCATGACAAATGATTGTCCATTAGACACACATAAAACATTTTTAAAAGTTAAGGAGCACTTCGAGTCAGTATATATCCTTGGGAGACATGCAAGGTTCTCTTCTCTTCCTCTCTTTGGGGTCTATTTTTTGGTCATGTTCTACCTTCTCTACTTTTCCCTCTTCTTTTACTTCTTTCCTAATATCTCTTGGGTTGAACTCTACTTTTAAAAAAGCCTGTCACCGTTATTTTGAAATTTCCTGTTGATCTTGTACTGAGATCTAGAAGGGACTCCTCAAGGCTGTGATTATTTCAGACCCTTTTAGGTCTATGCAGTAAGAGTTCAAGACTGCTGCTGATATTATGTTTTGTGAGTCATTTTTGTTCTGTCTACATACACTTGTAATGCTGCATTTGCTGATTATGCCCAGTCTCTCCATCCAGTAGAAACAAGCCAACTTAAAGAGGAACAACACCCCCTTGACTCTAAAAGACATTAGCTATATGACATCGTATGACACCATTATGACTTAAAGGTCCTCATTACGTTCAACCTGTCAGCAAAGGAATATCTCTCCGTCAAAAGGAAATGTCTGCATATTGAGAATTCCACCTCACATGGAGACGATCAAATTAAAAGCTTGTGCATTAAAGAAAAAAAAAAACAAGTTGTTTACCATGCTGTGTTTCTGATTACCAACTGGCAAGGCCCTTTGCCGTCTCCATAAGACGCGTATATTCATGTTTTACATCCTTAGATCGAGTTGCGTGAGTCAGTGAGATCACTGATATTTCACTATTTACCAACATGAAAAACACCATCGGGTGTGCAGGATTTCCACGGGGATTGCACATTTCCAAGCTAATATTCTTTGTACAATATTATGCAAATAGCAGAAAGTGTATTTTCCAGCTATTTGCTTCAAGCTGCGTATCCCAAGGCATTCGCTTTCCAAGTTGAAACAGATCAAGTTTT